>CM073580.1:92529829-93897329 GCA_037074715.1 Magnolia kwangsiensis
TTCATCGCTTTTTTGGGTTGTCTTCCTCCTTTGCTGATTCTAGAGAAACCCATCTCTATTTTCTTGAAATTCCTTGTATTCTAAAAAGAAGAATTCTAGAGGTGCTTCTTCTTCTAGATTAAACGTTATCACTAGACGTCATCTTAGGTCTCCTGAAGATGATCCATCGTTTGTTCGGGATTTGCGTATGCGTAATGTAATTGTAGAAAAGTCCGTTGATTTCGACCATATCGCTCTTTTCAATCTTTTTCCTCTCCTTCAATCTGTAGGTTGGGAAAATATTTTACGCTGGGGCGGGCCGGCGTACCAGTCCATAGTGCAGGCCATGGTAGCGTGCATTACTGAATTCTCTACTGAGCAACTGACTTTTACTATTTCTACTAGAGAAGGCCCTTTCCTATTGATCGACATTTAATCTCAGGCCTTATGGATATTTCTGTAAATGATGATGGTATTTATCCTAGCACACTTGCTGAGAAAGTGTCAGAATCTGAAAAATGCGTTTATACTAGAACATTATGTAACATGGATTCACCAAAGAATAGTACTGGGAATTCCCTCGCAACCAGATACTTGTTTGTGAGACCCTACCCGAGTTCGCATGTGTGCATGTGTGTGTAAGTATGCATTCCTTCCATCTTGGTTCCGCGGTCCTACCGGTCGAATCTCAGCGACCCGTGACCTTGGATAGTGTTTCTAGTCATCTATAAGTCCAATCATGAAGACCTGACTCAGATCGAGTTGAAACATATGTCATTGCGACCGCATCATCATCGCGGTTCCAACGCCGCGTCTTGTGCGTCCATCCGATATATAGATCAAAAGTTATGTACATTTCATTATATGACCATTGATCATGTGGCCCACTTAGGTGGAGTGCATGTGTGGACCACTACCTCCCTTGGCACAAGTTCCAAGGTACACTACCCACACACTATACAAATATCCATAACTAACACCACTAACCAAAAACATCACCAAGAGACCTACTAAGCATAGAACTTTGTTATTGTCACCATAGGCCATTATGGTTTCTCTAACCAAGGAGAGAGAGGCCATGATTGCCTCCCTACAACTCTCTCTTTCCCTTCTCTCTCCCTCATTTTCTCTCCTTCTTTCTCCCTTGCAAAAAATTCCAGCACCTCTCCCCTCCATTCCAACCCCTTCTCCTCCTTTTTCTTCTCAATCCCTCCATTGAAAACTCATCCCAACCATTGATCCATGTTGCTTGGAGCCTATAGATGATGGTGATGTAAATTTCAAGGTTTATCTAGATGGGTGCTTTCTTCATCAAGTAAATCTTTTCTCTCCTCATGTAATCTCTTTCCTCTCTCTCATTTAGATGTGTAGGACCCAGCAATTAATGGTGGAGATCTTATACAACCATCTAGATGTGCCCATGAAGCCCACATTGTACATGCATGTCCATGTATGGGATTCTTCCCTTGATGGAACCCTTGCATGTGGATTTCTCTTATTTTTCTAAGTATGATGGGTCATCTAGGCCCTTGCATGTGGCTGGGATGTCCCATCCCAACCACTCATTTCAAAGATCTAAGCCATGCATCATAAGATCTAGTTGTACAATGTGTTTATATTATTGTTTGTGGTTGTGATTGTGTGGGGACGGCTTAATAGTGGCGGAGCCCTCCCCTGATGGCCGGATGCTCTTCCTTCTCTTTCCTTAGTTAGAAATTTGATGATATTATGTGTGGTCCACTTAGTGGGCCTGGATTGCCCAAAAGAAAAAGCCTAGGAAGAAAGGGACATCTATATTCAACCTACACCATGGTTTAGATGCCTCTTTTTGCCACCTTAAATGTTCTTATAAGGGTAAAAATTTGAGGGTTTGTTCTTAAAAATTGTGGGGCCCACTGGGGTGGACCAAGACACCCAATTTATGGGCCAATCCCTTCCTTAATAGGCCCATAAATTTGTTTTATTTCATGCATGCATTGTTGTCCAGAAATTTCTGGACAGATTTTTTTTGTTGGACTTGGGCTTGAAATTAGGACTGATTAGGAAACCTTTTGTACCCATCAAATATATTTTTTTAAAATTTGGGGATCTCATCTTCATGTGCCCCAAATTTCAATCCCATCCAATCTTGATAGAGGTCCCAAAAGTGTGGTCCAAGAGGGGTGGACAGTCTGGATTTTCTGCACTGTTCCAGCAACATTCCACCCTAGACAGGTTGGAAATTCAAAATTTATTAAAATATTTCTGGGTGTTTAAAAATTTTGAAAATTTATAGAGATGTGCTTCACCCTTGGTAAGAAATACCTGAAAAATTTTAGGGCCAATGGACCCCATTTGGGCATCTAAACGGGTGGTCCAACATAATGGACTGCCAGAAATATTCTGCTGTGCAGTCCAGCAGTATAGTTCTAAAAAAATAAAATTTTAAAAATATTTTCTTAGAAGGTGGGCTATATTTCTGAGCTCCATGTTAATTTATGCTTAATGAGGGACCTTGGGTCCAAATTTCAGGAATTTTGGAGGCCCAGAATCTACCCATTTGGGTGGCCCAAATTTAGGACAGTTACATTCCAACATCTTATACAGATTACATTTTTAAAATTTATTAAAATACTTTTGAGTGTCTAAAAATTGTAAAACTTTATAGGGATGTTTAAAATCAAGTTAGGACCTACCTACAAAATTTTGGAGCCATTGGATGCCTGTACACACCATAGTGGTGGCTGGACCGGCCCACTATTATATGGTGTCCAGATCAGTCCGAGTTTTAGGATAGATTATTTTATTTGAATTAATTAAAATATTTTTAGATGTTCAAAAATTATAAAATTTTATGGAGGTGTGACCCACATATGGAAGGACTATTGTATAAAATTTTAGGACCATAGGGCTTCTGTACCGACCGTGGTGTGGCCTGCAATTTGTATCATTTTTAGGCCAAATACCCAAGCACGCCCTTACCTTGGGTTGCTGGGCCTGCATTTTAATGGCATGGCCCACTTGAAGTAAGTATTGTATATCTCTCTTTTATCTAGTGGGGCCCACTATAGATCACCACGGGTCATTAACCCATCTAAATTAAATAAATTTCTAAACTCCAGTAGGCCCAGGAAATGGGTGGGCTGGAATTCCAGCAAGGGGCCCAAAATTTGCTACATGGTTGATTGTTTAGGAACTATTTTGGCACACCAGATTTGAGAGGGTGTTGTACACACTCCTTGCTTTCCTCCCTTAAACATTTTAGGCTTAATGAGTACCCCCTTGAGGGCCACCTTTGTGATGATTTTGTGGGCTAGCCTTAACCAGAAATTTTAATAGTTTTATAGGCTCAATGGGCTGAGAACTTCTTTCTTGAGCCCAAGATTGTGCAAGGGCTGACCTTATTGATTTAAGAACCCAATGGGCTATCTTTAAGCTGACCATGTGTATTAATGGGCCTTGATGCCCTCATGAAGTGTTTAATTATGGGCTGACTTGCAAAGCCCATATAAATGCATATTGTGGAGGGCCTTGTTAAGTCTTAGTCTGATGAGGCAAGGCCCACCCTATCGGTATAGGTCTCTCCCTTGTGTATTCTTGGACTTATGGGCTGACCTTTAGTCCACCATAATGTATGAATTGAATGACTTTTATTTTGGGCCATTTCCTTAGGGCCCATTATGTAATATAGTATCTGCATGGCCACCCCTTTTGTGGCAGTGATTAGGCCTTTTGGACTCAGTTCTTTTGGATAGGCCCATTGATCTTAGGCCTATCCTCTCCCATCTATTGTGATGAGATTAAGGGCAATAATATGCAAGGAGTTGGGCTCTTGGCTGCCTACTAAATTGACCTTGTACTTGGGCCAAAAGTGAGGCCCAACTCACTTGTGTTAAATGTGAAACTTGCCATATAAATGAATTACTGGGCTGCCCATGAAGCCCACCATAATATGTGGAATTATGGCCTTTGTGGTTGGGCCCAGACCTTACTTGAGGGCCCACTATAGCCTATGAGTTGGGCTTGGTGCATGGCCCATTAGGTCATGCATTGCTTAGGCTTTAGACCTTACATTATACGAGTAGTGGCGGGCTATCTCTTGGAAACCACTTAAGGTTGGATGTCCTCCTGGGTGATCCTAGGGTAGGCCCATGGGTTCCTCTATGGATGGTTAAAGGCCCACCATAGACCCTTGACTGTTTATTTGAGGCTAAATATGGATGCATGTGGAGCCTACCTCAACACATGTTTGGTCCAGGTTGTCTAAGCCTTGGATTGCCCGATCATGGAGATACTCCCTGCCTTGGGTTGCTACTGGACTCCCAGTCCATTAGCAGACCCACTTGAACTTTTCATGAAGTATGCACACCCTCCATCTGGTGGGGCCCCCTATGAGTATTGTTGGCCTTCATGAGATTATTTGACTAATTTCTGGACCTTAGCAGGCTAGGAAGTCAGACGGGCCAAAAGTTTATCAAAGGGCCTTAAATTAAAATTGTATGGTTAAAACTTTGTTTGGGTGTAGGGCCCACCATATTGAGAACTTGTGTACGTGTTACGTGCTTATGTTTTCTTATAATCTTTGGGCTTAATCAATGCATTCTTTTGGGTCACCTTTAGTGATCACATGAGGACCCCATCTTAGATCAGATTTTTAGAGTATCTCATTGGCCCAGGGTGGGTTGGAACGTCCTAGCTTGGCCCAACCATATATTGGGCCGACTTCCACCATTTTGATGGACTTGTGGGCTAAGATAAGGATAGTATTGGGCCCTTGGTTGCCCACTTAATTTGTTAGTTATTGGGCTGATGTAGTTGGGTCCATTTCCTCCAAACTTAAACTTATTTTCGAGCCGTATATTGTGTACGCGGGTTGCCTACCAAGTCCAACTTAATGTATGGGTTCTATGGCTATTAGAAATTGAGCCTTGGACCTTGTTTTCCCTCTTGGGGCCCATGTTGTTAAAGGTGGTATTATATCCTTTTCTCATGGCCTATTATGAGGAATATATATGTATGTAGTTACCTGTGTTTTTATCTAAATGTAGGCCTTGGGCCTTCTATCCATATAGTTCATGGTTGATATGCCTTTTTGGGAAATGGTGGTTAAATTTTCCCATTATGGACCCCTCTATGCCCGGTTATATCTAAATGTGATTAGATGCTCATCTTAAAATCTTGCTAGACTCACTTCTGTATTACTTAGACATATACTTTGTATGCTTAGTCTCGTGGCCTACCCCAGGTAAATGGGCCCCCACTAGAGGTTGGATTCCTTAAGGATATTGTCTAAGTACCTAGTCTTGGTCCCTTCTTGGATAGGAGGAGTGTACTACTTTGTATATCACTGCATAATGTGTCTAGACCCATCTTCATGGCGCATGTACATCATTGTATGTTTGGTTGACACTATGTGTGTGTGGTCATATTATGTCATTAGGCATTGCATGATACTTTTTTCGAGGGACATAGTATCCCCTCTTGAGCACGTAGGATGCTTGGGATTGATGCATAGTTGATTGTGTGATTCATGCATCTAGCATTGCATAGCATATGAGCATTATCGCCCTTGCTTCATCAGGGTTGTAGCCTCCACAGATACATCGTGGATGGCCATGTTTGGATACCGAAAATATTACTTGATCATACCGGGTGCATAGGATGCCCATGGGTGAAATTCTCAAAACTTCCATGGTACCAAGCATCTGCTCCAGCACCGTGACCGAGTGGTATATATGAGCGCATGAGGGCCTTATACCATTAGGCCGCGACTCCCACTGTCGTGTAGTCGGTTGGATAGGGGTGTGGCCTTACTCACCTGATATAAGAGGGCATTGCTAGGCTGAGTCTGACCAGCTCGTGAATGGGTCCGCTACCTTCAGGCCTTGTTGGTAATTGGCTGTCCACAGGTGGGTAGTGAGGTCTCTTACGCTCGTTTGACTGTGCGGGGTCTGTAGAGAGGCAGTCATCCAGTAGTATAATGGACCCCGGTGATTTTCTTATGATGGAAATATACTTGATATGTGGATTGGATATGAGCACTGGCATTACTTCGCATTATTGCATTTGCATCGGCTGTGTAAGCCTCATATTGCATCGCCTTGGCATGACGCATAGTACTCATTGTATTACATTACGCATTGCACTATATAGCCTTGGTATGGCTTTTTACATTATCATACTGCCTTAGTATAGCTTCTTGTGTTCATGATAGCCTTAGTAAGGCTCGTGGTATTCGTATTGATCGTGACTCCCTTTTACATTTTCTATCTTCTTCTGAGCACCATTATCACACACTTTCACCACCCTCTAAGCTTTCTATAAGCTTATGCACGATTGATGCATGAAGGAGATTGTAAGTTGGTGTCTTAGCAGCAGAGCTTGGATAGGTGTGCGAGCCGAGGAACCAGTGTTGCAGATTCTCTTCCTTCTTTCTTCTGTTATCTTATGTTTGTCCTTTTGGACCTGATGTAAGCTTGTAAAAGTTCAAATTCATAATGGATTTTGTGATGTGTGCCTTTGTTATTCTCAGATTTACTCGCTGTGATCTTGGGTATGCTCGTATTGAAAATGATTATATTGTTGTGGAAATCCTTCTTGTAGAATCCCAGGATCGGAACCTGCCTTAGGAGCCGAGAATGGGGTACTACGGAGGCTGTTACGGCCAGAACCGGTTATCGGGTTCCTTATGAGGTCCGGTTACCGAGTCTGGGGCATGACATTGTTGCCTAAATATAGAGTCTTACATCGTATCTTCACCTCTAATCTGTATCCTCGCTTTGGTAACAAGAATGAGTTGACTCTTCTTATGGTTCGCATTTTGTACTCAATCGTTATGGTGCTAATATTTGTTTGCCCTCTTTGATTTGTTACTCTATCATTTAATTCCATATTCATCCTGGTCATAGTGATATTCCATTTGGGTATCTAATGAATGTGTTAGCCACTCACATGTTAGTAGCTATGCCTGTTGGAGAAGCTCCTATCCAACACCTTATATTCAACAACTCCAACATAAACAAAATGAAGTTGGATTTGGCTCGAGGACAAGTTGATATTGGTGCAGGTGGAGCTGCTACTGAAGCCAGGAATGATGAAGAGGGTGATGCTCTTCCTCCAGATGATGTCAATATGTACGATATTTTTAATGAAATTGAGTCAAATTCTGAAAATGATCCAGACTATGAACCATCTGATTTTGATGCACGTCTGAGTGCATTAGAGGAGAAGGTAGAACAGATGAATGTTAGCCACAATGCTCAATTTAAAAATATGCGCAAGTATTTTAGGCGCTTACAAAAAGGCCTTCATCAAATTGATCATACCATACCTGCTCCTTCTTCTGGATTAGATTGAGGATTTTACTCTTTGGTTTGTAATAACTATAAAACTTTACTTTATCTTTACTTATGTTACTGAGTTTCTTTGACTTGACTTGATATCGTTTTATGACAAGATATTCTGACTTCTTAATTACTTATCCTGTTTTTGATTCTTCCTTTGTCATATTTTTGACAAAAAGGGGGAGAATTGTGGGATTGATTATGATAGGTATTTGGATGATTGGTTCAATATGATAATTGGTAGGTGTACTACTCAGGGGGAGTTAGTAAACTTACAAGATTACAGGATGTAATGCTTGGTTAACTCATGATAACTGGTGCATGATTCTTTATTGATGCTTGTGCTATGTTTCTCTTACTATATGAGTGTGTTTTGTGACAAATTTGACAAAGGAAGAGATTGTAAGTGCTATGGTTTGAATCCTTTTTGGTTGTCAAATTTTGTGTGTCAAAACCTCTATATATGTCTTATGTTTGTATCTTGTTAAATATGTTCGAGACATCACGTCAAAACTTCGAGACAAGATGATGAACTCCTCAAGCTAGTTCAAGCTACAATATTGACGATCTTAAAGAAGAGTTCAAGTTAAAGACTCTAGCTTGAGTACAAGTTCAAGATGCAAAGTTCGCATATATTCAAGTTCAAGACTCAAAGTTGTGAAGGGTTCAAGCTACATCAAGAAGAACTCAAGCTTCGTAAAGCTCAACGTCTAAGCAAAGGAAGGTTTAATGTCCTTGTTGAGGTTTGATTGACCTTAGGTTGACCTTTAGAGTAGGTCACTTTGGATACATAATTCATATATCTTTTACAAGTAAGTTTGGTCTGTTCTAAGACTAGTCCTGGACCTTGTTCGACTAGTCCTAGCACTAGTTCGACCAGTCCAAGATATTCTAAGACCAGTCTTAATTTTGTTGCATTTTATCAGATTTTTCTATTTGGCTACGACCAGTCCTGGAGTCTGCTCGACTAGTCGTGGGATGGTCTCGATTCGATGTTCGACCAGTCGTGGGGCTACGATTCAAACTCCAGTGACTAAATCAAGTGTCGCTCGACTAGTCGTGGGGTGGTCACGACCAATCGTGGACTGCCTTCGACCAGTCGTGGACTGCTCACGACCGGTAGTGTAACGGTTTTATCCGATCCCGACCGAAAATTCAAAAATCTGTTTCTTCTTCGACTAGTCGTGGTGACTTTAGGACCAGTCGAAGATGAATTTCTGCAGTTATAAATAGCACACGAATTTCAAACTTTTTCATTAAAAATTAAGTAAATTCAAAGCTCCACTCTGAGATAAGTTTGTGTCCGTTCTTAAGCTATATTGTGCATAATTCTATTTCCTTTTGTTAGTTTTTTTTCTATTTGATTTGATTCAATATTCCAATCTGATTTGAAAAGAGGAAATATTATTTTCCTTCTTCTGGGAATTAAAATCAAATAGAGTTAGCCCAGTCTGATTTAATTTAAATCAATTAGAACTCAGAACCATTATAAAGTGAGTATTGGACATTGAACTTTCATATCCGAACATCAACTCCAATTGGTTCTTCCGGGCTGCTACAAGAGGAGAAATCCAGGTATTTTACAATTCTGTAAAATTTTCATTCTTTTGGTTTTTGTTTGGGATTTTCCAGAAAAATTCAATTTGTGGGGTTATCTGAGGAGAGCTAGAAAACTCAGAATAGTGTGGGTTTTTGAATTGTGTAAGCTCAAGTTAAAAGACACAATTGTGAAGGTTTTAGGTGAACCTGTGAAACCTATTTTGATAGTGAACGCTAATATCCCTGTGAGGATATTAGGAGTGGAGTAGCATTCTGTGTGGCTGTTGTAAAACAGTTGGTGTACACACAAGAGAACCACTATAAATCTTTGTCTTGTGGATTGATTGCTTGTTTAATTCCCTATCTTTCATCATTCAGTTTTGTGGAATGTACATGTGGATGTGAATGCTGTAACTATATACATTTCAAGCAAGTGTGGGAATGTTGTAATAATTTAGAGTTTTATTTCCACAATTTATTCCTTGCTATTTATTTTCAGATTGAGTTCTTGATTCAAAAGACGTTCTAGAAATAAGGTTGTCCTACCATAACACTTGTTGATTATGGTGTAAGGTTATCCTTAGAATTGAATTTGTATCAACCTCTCAACGCTTGTTTATTGAGATTGATTTAATTTCAGTATTGTGAATTGATTTATTTTGTACGGCTATTTCTTTATTTTAATCCACTGTATTTAATTTTAATTTAGCATAGTCCTATTCATCCCCCCCCTCTAGGACATATAGCTTGGCCATTTCAGAAAGAAACTGTCGAACTGATATTCACCTTTGGAAAGAAAGTGATTCTGACAAATGTACTGCACATCCTAGACATGAAGCGAAACTTAATTTTTGAAGATCTTCTTAAAAAACCAGGTATAAGGGTGGTGTACGAGTCAGGAAAACTGATTCTATCTAAGAATGAGAATTTTGTCAGAAAAGGATATGCTTGTAATGGAATGATTAAGTTTTCTTTGAATGAAAATAATACTTCTGCATATATGGTTGAATCCGCTGGACCGTGGCATGATAGACTAGCCCATATAGGGTATAGTACCTTAAAGTTCATGGCTAAGAATGGTTTAATCTCATACATAGATAATAAAATCGATAAATTTGAAGTGTGTATACGATCTAAAATGACGAAGAAACCTTTTCCAAATATTGATAGATCGTCTCAAATATTAGATCTTGTGCACAGTGATATCTATGAGTTAAATGACATTCTTACTCGTAGAGGTAAATGATACTTCATAACCTTTATAGATGATTGCTCTAGATATGTGTATGTTTATCTATTAAAGAGCAAAGATGAAGCATTGAACATGTTTAAGATATATAAAGCAGAAGTAGAGAATCAACTAAATAAGAAGATAAAAATTCTCTGTAGCGATAGAGGAGGAGAATACTCCTCAAATGAATTCGATAACTTTTGTGAAGAATATGGATTGATACATTAATGTACAACACCATACACACCTCAAAAAAATGGAATAGTAGAAAGAAAGAATAGAACATTAGTAGAGATGGTCAACTCAATGCTGATAAGAACGAAGTTGCCACTAAGTATATGGGATGAGGTACTGCTTACAGCATGCCATATAATAAACAGATTTCTGTCTAAAAAATATAAAATATCTCCATATGAAATATGGAGAGGTAGAAAACCTAAACTAGGATATCTTAAAGTATGGGAGTATCTTGCATACTGCAGAACCCCTAATCCAAAAAGAACTAAGTTAGGACCAAGAGCTATTAAGTGCGCCTTCGTAGGGTATGCACAAAATAGTAAAGCTTATAGACTTCTAGACATGGAGTCTAATACAATAATAAAATCTAGAGACATTGAATTCTTTGAGAACTCACTATCCTTGGAGTCAAAGGATAATGAAATCCAAAATCCTAATAGAGAACCAGATAGCACAGCTCCACAAATAGTGGAAGCTCCTATTGAACCCCGTAGGAGTCAAAGAATAAGAATACAGAAGAGTCTAGGAGATGATTACATCGACTCACAACGTATCATTTTCCATCTGGTAGAAGCGGATAGAGAAAATATTATTAGACAAATACCTATAGTAATGACTATAGAAGATGATCCTAAAACATATAAAGAGGCTGTATCCTCTAAAGATTCAACTTTCTAAAAAGAAGTTATAAATGATGAAATGGAATTTATAATGTCAAATCAAACATGGGAACTAGTAAACTTACTTGAAGGTTCTAGATTTATAGGTCGTAAGTGGTATTTAGGAAGAAATATCATACTGATGGGACTGTCCAAACCTTTAAAGCTCAACTAGTAGCTAAGGGTTTTAGATAAAAAGAAGGGATAAATTACTTCGATACATATTCACCTGTAGCTAGGATAACATTCATTAAGATATTATTTGCACTACCTTCTATACATCATCTTCACATCCACCAAATGGATGTAAAGACCACATTCCTGAATGATGACCTCAATGAGAAGGTATATATGGAACAACCTGAAGGTTTCGTTCTATCAGAAAATGAAAAAAAAGTATGTAGACTAGAAAAATCTTTGTATGGATTAAAACAAGCACCAAAACAGTGGTATGAGAAGTTTGATTCCAAAATACTATCTCATGGTTTCATGCATAATGTAGCTCACAAATGCATATATTCTAAAGTAGATGGTAGTTATATTATTTTTATCTGTCTGTATATTGATGACATGTTAATAATAAGTAATAAAATGAAAGGTGTGATTGAAATAAAGAAGTTTTTTTCTTCCGTATTTAAAATGAAGGATCTTAGACAAGTTGATACCATCCTAGGTATCAAAGTTAAAAAACATTGTGGGGGTTATGCTTTGTGTCAATCTCATTGTATTGAGAAGATACTAAACAAGTTTAACCATCTAAATATAAAGCAAAAAACCCATTTGATCCAAGTATCAATCTAAAAGAAAATACTGAAAGAATAGTTACACAATTAGAATATGCAAGTGTTATATGAAGTCTTATGTATGCTATGCAATGCACTAGACCTGATATCACATATGCTGTGAGTAAACTTAGTTGGTTTACTAGTAACCCCAGTACTGAACACCGGAATGTAATCAGTAGAGTCCTTGGTTACTTAAAAGCAACCAAAGACTTAGGATTATTTTATTAAGAGTTTCCTACCGTATTGAAAGGATATACCGATGCGAGCTGGATATCGAGTACAGGGGACAACAAGTCTACTACAGGGTGGGTATTCACCCTAGGAGGTGCAGTTACATCTTGGGGATCCAAGAAACGGACTTGCATAATGCACTTTACTATGGAGTCTGAATTCATAGGCCTGGCTGCAACAGGCAAAGAGGCTGAGTGGCTAAGGGATCTTTTATTGGAAATTTCTTTCTGTGTAAAGCTTATATCGGCTGTGTCACTACATTGTGATAGTGAAGCCACATTAGCTAGAGCCTATAACGGCACTTATAATGGTAAGTCTAGACATATCAGTCTTCGACATGATTTGTCAGACAGTTGATTCGAGATGGAATCATTGCTATTTCCTATATAAAATCAAGCAATAACCTAGCAGATCCTTTTACTAAACCTCTACCAAGAGAGGTAGTAAAGGCTACATTTAGAGGGATGGGGTTGAAACTCTTCAACTAAAGTTCTACCAGTGATAGTAACCCAACCTAAAGTCAGAAAATCTCTAATCTTGGATTTAATGGGTAAGAACAAGTCACTGATATGTGAAAAGTTTTCAGCACTAAATTATAAAACCTCATCCATAATAGATAAGTGCTGAGCATTACAAAAGAGGGTTGAGTCTTAGAACTCTTAATGAAATCCAGTCTTTAGGACAAGTGTCTTATAGTAACGGAGACATTAGAAGGATTTCACATATATGAATGTAGAGATGGTGCCGTCTCTCATGAGAGTTAGGAGTTTTCTCTTGGTATCGTTCACGAATTAGGATAAGCACATGGCCATTAATTGTGCTGAGAAAAATTATGAGAACTCTAATAACACATAGAGAATATGTGTGTGGTATCTCCGACTTTATTATCTAGGAATAACTGGTTCAAAGCTGCGGCTACCAGTCATTTCGACAGAGTTTTGAGATACTTACACTAAGGAAAGATTAAAATCGAAAGATATCTTTCTTTATGCATATAAGCTGATTATTCTGGCAGAAATGTATAATCGAGAAAAAAATATATTTTTATAAAAATCAAGTGGGGGATTGTTGAAAATAGTGTTGATTTTATAAATATATATTTATATAATATATATAAAATATTTGTAAAATATTTGTAAAATACCTTTTTCATGTTTTTGGGAATAGTCCCACATGGGAAAGGGAAGAGAAGAAAAAATGTTTATATGAAAATAGTGGAGTACCTTAATATTTGCTCCCATAGTCTATGGACCATAGGACTTGCGTGTTCTAGTGTGAAGCACTGGAACACAGCGCACGCGCTCCCGCTCGGGCTCGGTCTCGATCTCGGGCTCTGTGCGAGGGTGTAGACATGTGAGGTAGTGTGGCTGTAGAGGCACTAGTGGCGCACTTTACACTTTGCACGTGCACACCGTGTCGCAGAGGGTCGCTCCCTTTACGAACCGGTGCGACAAGTGGTTATGATAGATGGCTGGGTGTAACATCCTGAAAATCGGGGGTCGAGCATAAACTCCACTCCCGAGTTCCAGAACATCACTTATGCAACGTTTTCAATGATGGATGAATGTCGGCAGCAGTAGTACATAAAACATGGGGTGAATTAAGCCAAAACAACATATCATATTTCAGAAACAGTTAAATTAGCAAGCGAAAGAATGTGATAGATATATAGAATATATGAACTGTTGTAGGTCTCCAGAGTGTGAACATGTTACCAGGTTAACTAAATACATGTATGCTCCACAATAAAAAGAAAAGAATATACATGAGTGTGTAAATAAAAGGTAAAATACCAAGTGTATTGGCATCTAATCAGTAACCCTGCAAACCCGTCGATCAAAACCTGCATACATGAGGGATCCTCCTCATCATCACCAAGTCCGGCTCTGCTTCGCAAGCATCGCCATTATCTGAAACTGAAATAGTAACTGGTTGGTGTGTACAACACCGTCCCGTAACGTGGGAGTGAGTAGCTAACTCAGTGGAATCATAGAGTAAGGGTTAACATGTTATCAAATCAATCACGCGATAATAGTAAAGTAAACAATTAGACATTCCTAGTTACTATGATTAATGCAAGCATGAAATGACATGATGGATGCCCTCACCGACATAATCCCTCATGCGATACCATCTTACGTCCGCGACATGCTTTCTTCCCTCAGTGCTCCACATCTTTCAGGCACATGTAGTGCAATATGAATATGATTATCGAGTTATTATTAGTCCTTTTCATACAGCAGGATTGGAAAACTAGGGTACTTTCCTTATATCATTCCCAACAAGGATCCTATCTAGGGTCGTCACTCCTAGTAATTTCATAAGATGATATATTTTTAGGTCGCTGCAAGGGCTGTCAGGGCTGTTGCACGCACTCGTTACTCCGCTCCCTCATCACCTTATCAATACAGGCCTAGTTTATATCCTTAAGACTGCATCAGAACTCGTCGCCCCCATGCAGTGTCAGGATAAACTTAAGGTCACTACAAAGGGCTGCCAGGGCTGTTGCTCGCACTCGTTGCTCCACTCCCCCATCACCTTATCAATGTAGGCCGACAGTAAGAATATAGTGTCCCATACCACCATAATCTGCTCAGAGTAGGGTGCTCACTGGTCACTACGGGGAGGTTTGTGGCCCCAGCGTAGGTCGACAGCTCGACCACGGTGTCCCATACCACCATACTCGGCTCATGAGTCTTAGTGGATTAAGGTACCACGGTTATCAGGGTTAACACTAGTAAGTTCAATACCCTAGGTTCAAGCAGTTATGACGAATATAAGGTGAACATACAATGGTTAGTCGGGTTACTTGATGAGTCCGACTAGCACGAGTGCACGTCGAATCGACCGACATGAAGTGCACAAGCACTTCGCATGGCCTAACCACTACCGACGACTCTAGTACGACTCGGGTTCGTCATACACATCTTTCGTGGCGAATAGAATCCAACCACTAATTCTAAACTGTTACCAACTGCTTGGACTAGAGTATAGCCCCAAGCACATGTAATCTACATCAATAATCATATGAGAGAGACAGAATCGAAATACAAGAAATTCTAGCATGTTATCAACATAATATAACATACATCATAAGCAGTTAATCATACACGAGCATTTCACACCTAAGGTAATCAATTCAAATACAACAACATGGAGGAAATCATGTGCATCATCAAAGTAGTTGAAAATCCAGTCTTAACGCTAATCTACAGCACCATTTACTCAATACTTACTAATACATACATTTATACAAACATTTAGACTATTCAACTCCAACGTACTTGACGTATGTTGATTCCAACACATAATATGACAGATCCTTATATCAAGGAGTTGTCTAATACAAAACAATCATGTTTTTACATTCCAAACATATGACAGGCATAAATCATATTGATTTAGGCATTTCAACAAACACTTAGTCTACACACATTAGTCTACATAGCATATGTCGGCCAATATGTGCATTAGGGCGAATCTCTTCACCAAACAGATCGTACAAGCATATCTTGTAAAATAACATGACAAATACACATGACAATCATTTTAGAAAAATACGGACGTATACAGTATTTTCTATAAATGCCTAAAATACCCTAAATCTCATATTCACCGTACGCAGTCGAAATGGAAAATAGACAGCATATTCTACATCTCAAACGGCGTTCTTGTCGATAATTTACTATTAAACGACATTGAAAGCTTTGAAAACAGTCAACCTAAACATCTACAATCCTCACCTTCCGCCATAGACGTGTATCGATTCGAATAGAAAGTCTACGCTTCATCAACGTCGATATGGCGACCTAATTCACAAGATAGGTCAGCTACTTCGCTACTTGTATTGTTAAAATCCCCAAAACAGGTTGAGGTTAGGGTTTTCTTACCTAGAACGGCGTTGAAATCGCCAGAATAGCGATGCAGGTGGAAGGATCTGTCACGTGGAGCAGTAGGGAAGACTCCCTGGAAGAATCACTAGCTTCTCCCTCACTTTCTCTCTCTTTTCTCTCCTCTCTCCTAGGATTTTTCCCAAATTCGTATGGGTTAGAAGGCTAAGGGTTTAAGGCCCTTTTATAAGCCCAAACATGACCAAAATAGACTCCAAGTTAAGGTATACTTGGGTTATAGCCAAATCGGGTCTTTTCCGGTCCAAAAGAGCATTTCTGGAGGTCCCCTGACCGAATGCGGTCGGACTTAAGCTCATGGATAGTGGATCCTGATCACATTAAGTTTTCAGTACGGTAGTGTTCCCAGATCGTACGTGGCAGACCAGTTTCAGTTCAGCGGTCACAGAGACTCGATCGAGGATTCCAAGTACACTGACTTGAGTGAGAAATGTTTCCTGATCCGAGGGTGTATTTGGGTTAGATTCCGACGGTCTGAATGCTTATACTGAACCCGCAAGCGAAACGTGCCAGATTCATTTAAATGATATTTAATTTTTTATGAATTTCACTCTTTCTCACACTCCTTGCTCCAGGCTCAATGAAATAGCCTCAGAACATCAGTTGGGCTTAATTTTTGAAATAATTGTCAAGTCCAACTAAGCAGTCATAATGGTCTGAGATTGTAGATATCGAACTTTCGACGCGCGGTCTAGATCCAATACAAAGTTTCAAAGGGTTTTTGAGAGCAAACGGGTTTAGAGTTTGATCTTAAGTTTTAGGATAACGTAGCGTCAACGATTCTATAGGTTTTGGGTCTTACAGATCGTATTTAAAGTGGTTGATGCTAATTTTACAGGAAATCTAGTGTAGCACTGGCTAATTCACGTTAATTTTCTAAAGAATTAGGTTCTAAACGATTTATTTGGCTTTGGAATTGTGTTCTGAGAGGTTTCCAAGGTGTTATGGTTGACTCATTGCCTAAGGACGTCTAACCCCAGGTTGGAAAAAATTCGGGGTGTTACACTGGGTGATGGAGAGACTAGAGGACTGAATGAGAGTCCTCCAGAATATATAGAGGGTTGGAAAAAGAGCTGTTGCAAAAAATTTGTAACAGCTGTGAAATAATTGCAGGGTCTAGTTGAAACTGCTGCATGGCTAGCTCCAACAGCTAGAAAATGGCTAGCTACTGTCTCACAACAGTCAGCATGCAGCAGCTTAATGGCCCATGCACAATAATCAGAAAATGGCCATAAAATGGTTAGTTTTCTCCAACAGTTAGAAAATGGTCATGGGATTTATTTCCCTGGACCATAACCCCCAGCCACTATAGCTTATAAAAGGAGGGCTTGGATGGATTTACAAACCATCTAATAACTCATCCAGTACTTCCATACAAAATTGAGATAGCCCACTACTTCTCACATATACTCTGGTATTTCTTGCAAGATAACAATGGTTAAACCCTTTGCAAGAAGAATAGACCAACGGTGTGGTCTAGAACGGTTCAACAGAACCAGTGGCTAAAGATTTGACCAGTGTAGTGGTCGTAAATAAATTATTCTTCTTCTCTTCTTTCTTATTTTATGATTTTTTCTTTTTTATGTATTTCTGCCAGACTATGTAACAGAGTTCCATTAGTGAGCCTTCGTGTTTGCTGAACGCAGACCCACATTAGGCTTGTCATATTCTAGAAGTGGTTTGCCTGTAACCTGTCAGCATACTCAATTCACTTGAGTAGGGGCAAATAACGCTTTAAGGACAGCGTGTTTCAGACGTGCTTCAGCCTGTCCTTAGATCAAATAATTTTTATTTTTTGATTTCCAAATTATACAGAATTTATATTAATCTGTATAAATTCCCAAATGGTGGTGATGGTGATCTGAATGGGTGGATTGGTAGCAACAATGGTTGTCATGGTGGTGGTGAGAAGAAGATGGAGGTGATGAAGATGATGGTGGTGGTGGTGATGAAGATGATGGGGATGATGAAGGCTGTTGTGTCCCCCCTACCCCCACCCCCCTTTTTTGGGTTGGCTGTTGCTGCCAGGGACGATCGAGCTCATGGAAACTTCCCATGAGGTCGAGCTGTGTGGGCCCCAACATGATGTGTGTCGAACATCAACACTGTGCATTTGATGGGTCCTCTTTGAATCATGGGATACGCCAAAAATTAGCCCTATCCAGAACTCAAGTGGGCCACACCATCTAAAATCATGTGAAAACATACCTAAAACATATAAAACCACTTGGTGGGGCCTGACTGAAATTTGGATGTGTCTAAAACTTGGTCACATAATGGTGGGTTGGATTTGTGAAGTACACCTCGGTGGGTCCAACAAATGATTATGAATGTTTTAATGGAGGGTAACCCCTCTTAACCTTGTAGGTGGCGTGGCCCACACAAGTCATGTATTGGCTTGATTTTTTAAGCCCTGGGCCTACCATTGAACGGTGCATCTGACCGATAGGGTAGATGTTCAACAAATGAAAAAAAGTTCTATGCAGTCGAGTCCCTTTTTAGGTGGCGGTGGATTGGCTGGTGCGAGGATGAGTGTTGATGCCCCTCGAGCTCTGGGTTGTGCAGATGGCTTAAAAAAGATCAAAGTTACATGGGCTTGTGCGGATGGCTCAAAAGAGATCAAAGTTACATGGGCCCTATATTCACACCGTTTGTCCATTTGGATAGATTATTTCAGAGCATTAGCTTATAAATGATTTATATCCAAAGCTTAAATGGACCAAGCCACAAATGGTAGTGGGATAAGTATTCTAAGAGTTAGAACATTGGTAGGACCCAACATAACATTTATTTTACATTTAATCTATTTGTAAGGTTATATTCATAAGGTCACATTGACATGGATAAAGAGGAATAAAAAATATCATTGATCCAAAACTTCTATTACCCCAGCAGGGTTCTAATGATAGACCTTCAATCCCCTTGCCTTTTACA
Organism: Magnolia kwangsiensis; assembly: GCA_037074715.1. Classification (NCBI taxonomy): domain Eukaryota; kingdom Viridiplantae; phylum Streptophyta; class Magnoliopsida; order Magnoliales; family Magnoliaceae; genus Magnolia; species Magnolia kwangsiensis. Next base: position 92,548,655 of record CM073580.1, read on the forward strand.
TTATGGTCCGCTTGATCTCTGAATCTGTATTATTTTTTCTACTCAAGCATGATGACAAGCTCATCAAATGAGCAGATGGTTAGGATATAATATATATCTTAAGAAGGTGATTGGGGGTTTGTTCCATGTGTGTTATGGAATGTGTATGTGGAAATGGAGAAATACCTTGGTTAGCACCATAAAGTAACTAGGAGTTTTAAAGTGTGGCTAGCAAACCGGGGAGTTTGGTCATAAGGTTCATTGTTCCTAATTTACTGGATTTCTAACACTAACAAGTATTTCTAAAATCAGTGAGATCTCTTAGAAGAGCAAACCTCTAATCCTAACTGTCTTAACACAAGTTATTGTGGTCTGTATAGTCCTCATTCCTAAGGTCCTGGTTATCTCAATACTCTTCTCTGATACTAACTTGTAATACTCCAAAAATCGACACCCGAGTACATAGATTCCGGTCCTGAGTTCCCAGGTGTTAACTTAATAAAATGCACATGCATCTTAATTCTAATCCATATTAAGTCCGGACACGAATAATCAGAGTTGCGCAATTCAACTTAACAGAACCAAAGTGAGGCGGAGATAACAAAAATTAATAAATTCCAAGATGGTTAAAGCGTAATGCCTTCAGTTTACACCCAATTCTCCAAAACATAATGCCGTTAGTACAACCCGATATACGCTTACCTGTCTGAGGTCTCACTAGTACTTGCATCAATGATACAACTAGTTGTTGTTTTAAAACACCGTCCCAGGTGGGAGTAAGTAGCTAACTTAGTGGTTTCATTAGTTATAAGTAACACATGCTATCAACACAATCAGTACAGTTAATGATAAATAAGAAATCAAACAATTTCTAAATACTCTTGTTAAAAATGCATATGAAGATATGACATGATGTATGCCTTTTTCAAACAACACTCCCTCACACGCGACTCCATATACCTGATTAGGAAAAGATAACACTTCCTCAACATGCAACTTTAACGCATATTTTGCTACATTCTAATCTAATACAATGCAATGAATGATTATGTTAGCTGAGTAATTATTAAGTTCAATTCATCCAGCATATTGGCGAAGTTAGGATACCAATGTTATATCACGAGCCCTTATCCAGATCACGTGGCTCGTTATCATACGTAGTGACTCCTTGCCAGTGTCCCTTGATTTAAATTTAGGTATCGCCTGTTTATCTCATAAATCAACAATTCCAAGGGTACGGTATGATACCTAAATGTATGGGGATTAACCCGGTAAGAACCGTCACCCAATACTTGGTATGATCACTCAGTTTCGAGGTACAGTCTTGTCACATAAAATCAAAAGCACATAAGGAAGGGGCTTGTTACCCAATTCCATTCATGCCCATGTCGTTCGAACGGTAATCTAGCACATAACCATCGGTAGGGTAATTTGATGGGGGCTGTTCGAACAATAGTTTATCACCTCCATTAGTGCTCACTGGTCATTATGTGGAGGCTCGTCACTGTGGAGGATCAAATATTGCATATTAAACCCCAGTTACTGCATGATTTTATGAACATGCTACTGTTTAACGCCCTATTTTAATCATGTTTATGTTACAAGGTGAATTTAAGGGCTTGGACTGAAAAATGGTGCTAAAAGCATGAATTTAACACTTTGAAGTCACCAAGGCAAGGGACGGACCCCAGAGGACTGAGATCAAAGAATTTACACGCTCGAGATTTAAAAAAATCTAGTATTTCATGCTAAAGAGGCTTGAAATTCATCCAGAATATAAGATCACAGGATTCTCACCATCCGTTTAGCTTAAAAACTTATATCTAGCCTAGGGACCCTAAAATAACCACACACGTCGAACTTTAGCTCTTGGATCTCCGTAGAAGTGGCTCGACGAACAAATCAACCCATAAATCATCAATCTAGGGCCAACCTGATATCTAGATATGCTTCAATTTTAGTCTCAGCCCCTTACATACAATGACAAAATGGATGGATGGAGCAGATTACTCCTAGACATCATGGTGGACCCCATCATTGAGTGTATGTGCATGCACTGCATGAACACCAACAACACACTAGAAATGCTGACCCGTTTTATGTTTTGTAGAAATAGAAGTTTCTGTTTTCTTTGATTTTACAAGCAACCGAATAGAGCACCAGTTGGGTTCTTGTGGGCCACCATCGTGCATCAACGGTCTGATCCGGAACGTCCATTGGAAGCTCATAGGCCCACTTACCAAGACTTAGGTGGAACAATTCCAAGAAATAGCAAGGATTTGATTTCGTCCGTTCAAACGAAAGATAGATGGTACAATGATAAAACCATAGGCCACACCAAATCCAATTAAAAAACTAGCCATTTTCAACTAGTTTTTCGTTACGCATCTAATCGACAACGTGGATTCCTTTGTCGACGTCGATAATGGGCCCCACCAATCATCAACGAAAGATGAATTACGTAGACTATGCATGTCCATAAAAATCGGACGATTTGGATGATTCGACGATCACGGTCAAGGTCGGATCACTGATCTAAATCGTCCAAATAATGGAGAAAACAATTTCAACCACATCCATGTGGTCGGAATGCTTAAGTGGAGCAATCTATCCACCTAAAATCGGATCAAACGTAGCTGTCAGTGCATGTTTTGCTACGCAGAACAAGCATTCGCAATCTAGTTCTGCTGCGAACGGAAGTGCAAAATAGGGTCGATTCTTCCAAGTCCCCACTGCCTGATCTCCTTGCTCTATAAAAGGAAGAGAAAGAGAGAGAGAAAGGGGCATTCAATCCAATCCTTGGGACTTTTGTAAGAGAGAGAAAGATAGAGATTGAGAGTTATTTTTCTGTTTTCCTTATGTTTTTGGAGAGTTCCAATTACATCATATCGGGCTAAACCTCTTAGCTAGGGCTAAGAGGTAAAGCTTGTGGCGTGATGGGAAGACTCTACGGCTTTGATTCATTATTAAATTGATGTTGGTCTTGGTTTGATTTTAAGGAATACCTTTAGGTTTTAATGGTTTGTTGTGACTTAAATTACAATAGATCTGTGATGGCTTTAAGTATTTCCTTTCCATTATTGTAATTATGCAATTAGGAAGCCCTGTTGTTTATCATCTTGGACATGGTTGGATGATGGAATCCGTTCTAACATTCATACATCTCTCAGATTGGCTATGGATTGGTTTAATTTTGTTGTTTACCTTGTCTCATGGGCATGGTTTGGGAATGGAATCCATTCTAATTTACATCCATCTTACCTCTTTGAAAACTAAATCGAAGGAAGTTCGAATTGAGTTTTAGTGACCTATCTTCCAACTGGATGAAGATGGGACTCGAAGTCCAGTTGAGTTCATGAGTTAAGCATAGATCTCTTTGATCTCAACAAGTGGATCCTCTGAATCCCTAGTTTCTCACCTTTGATTTCTATAAATTTTAGTTTCTTATTTCACCACTATTCCCTCATATTCACTAGATTTAGATTTCATCTTATTATAGTTCTAGTTCTGGTAATTTTCAAATTACATACAAGTTTCAGTCCCCGTGGATTCGACCTCGGTCTTACCGAATTTATAATTACATCACAACCCTATACTTGGGGTGTCAACAACCACCTCAGCATCGGTCGACAGCTTGGACACGGTATCCCATACCACCATGCCCGGCTCATGAGTCTTAGTGGAATTGTATCGTACTAATAGTTATGAATGGACACATCCATTGGGAATGGGGTATCATAGTTTCCATTTAGTCATATCATACATTATAAACACATATGATCGGTTGGCTAGTGGACTAATTTGATTGACCTAGGAGAACCACAACCAACCGGCATTGGGTGCAAGCAGCCCGTGTACTCCAACTACTATCGATCATCCGTGTTCAACCCGAATCAATCAAACAAGCCCAGGGTGACTGCCTTAACTTGGGCCACCCCTTGATTTCGGTGATTTACTGTCACGCCCCAAACTCGGAAACCGGGCTCACAAAATTTCCGGTCACCGAATCCGGCGCCGACAGCCTCCTTAAAATCCCATTCTCGGCTCCCAGCTTCCATTCGCCAGGTTCCGATCCTGGGATGCTACGAGGAGAATTTTTAACGTTAGTTTGATTCGTAATAAGCATAACCAAAGGCATAACCCATAAACAACAACCAAGAACTCCATTACATTTCCACTATGATAAAAAACTTTACAAGTACAATGTGCATAAAGGAAAATACAATGGTAAAGAACAAAAACTCCAAAAATGATCTGCAAGTGCTCCAGCCTTAGCGCTTTTGCGCCCCAACGTCACCTGCACGCAACGGTCGTGCATAAGGTTATAGAAAGCTTAGAGGATGGTGAAAGTGTGTGTGCAAGGTAGTAATATGATCATGCAGTATCAGAGTAATGCGAAATATGAATATGGATCCATAAATATCATGAGCCGTACCAAGGCTATGAGATGCAAGATACAAGTCAAGCATACAATCCTCGTCTAAGTCCACATGTCAATACAGCTCAACTCTGGGATATCACCGGGGTCTAGTACACTCTAAACTAGATCGCCGTCACATCGCGCGCAATAAGGTAAGTGGAAGAGACCACACTATTCGTCTGTCAATTTCGGCCTCGACTCGTCGATGGCGGACCCATTCCTCGAGCTAGTCAGACTCAGCCTAGCATTGCCCCTACTCTCGGATGGGTAAGGCCGCACCCCCTTCCAACCGACCACGACACAGTGGAGAGCACAGCCATCTGGTAATCGGCACTCAACGGTCATCTACCCACTCGGTCTAGACGTTGGAGTAACCTCTTAGTACCATAAGGGTTTAGAGACTTTCACCCAGGGATATCTATAGCACCCCATGTAGAATAAGATTTTCGATATGCAATCCTGCCAACCACGATACATCTGTGGAAGCTACGGCCCCGATGTCGCTAGGGCGTACAATGATCATGTCACTCAATGCAAAATGCATGAATCACACTATCCAATCATGCAGCAAATCCTGTGCGTATCGTGCGCTCATGCAGGGCAACACCACTTAATCGGGGTCTCATAAACAATCTGCCAAAGGCATATGCTATGATCAGTCACTTCTCATATCAAGCATACATACGATGCGTATGATCATGAGTCATGGAACTATACTAAACATATTATATGGTGATGGATGTAGTTTATAACGAAGATGGGCCTATACGGTCTACAAGTATGGGCCGAATGATGGGTCGTGGGGAGAATTTTAATGCGGACATTTAACCAACATTATTCTTACAATGTGGACGTCAAACCAACATTACTCCCGTCATAAACATCATTACATAAACCATTGTGGGATCACACATTGCAATGGACCTTATGTACATCCCATTGGGCCTTAAATACATCAAATGGGCCATATCATATGGGCCTTATACTCATCAAGTGGGCCACATCAATGGGCCGCACCAATGGGCCTTATGTACATTGTAATGGGCCATAACCCGTGGGCCTTAAAATGCTGGGCCTCGTAACGTGGGCCTTATATATCAAATGGGCCACACCCATTGGGCCCCATAGGTACATCAAATGGGCCTTAACCCATGGGCCTTACATATATATCAAAATGGGCCTCAACCATGAGCCACAAGCACATCGAATGGCCTCATAACATGGGCCTTACATCCATATCAAAGTGGGCCCCAATGAACTATCACAGATACATTAAGATGGGCTTCATAACATGCCAAGGTGGGGTCCATTTGGACTATGGATCTGGCTCACCACTATTTTTCATGCTGTAAAATGATCTCATAAATGGTTGGACATCATGGATATAACACATGCATCATGGTGGGCCCCACCACCCAAGCAGTGGGCCGTGAAGATAAACACAAACTTCCTTGTGGGGCCTACACATTGAATAATATGAACGGTGTGGATTGCATCCATATGTACAACAGGTCCCTCGAACCTAACTGTCGCCAAGCAAGAGCAGCTACATAGCTGCTGGACGTGTAACCTCAACTTACGATATAAAGCACACACACACACACACACACACACACACACACACACACACACACACACATATATATATATATATATATAACATAAGCTGTTGTACATGATGCTTTTCTACATAAAAAAGGGAGGAGTGAGTCCACGTAGGGCCCATTGCCCATGCAAGTATACTTTAATATAATATATAATATATATGATATATATATATATATATATATATATATTATAATATAATATAAATTAATATTATATCTACTATCCCAACCACGTCCAGGCCCTGGACGACATACATCACACGTGCATACATCACACGTGGGTGGCCTGGACGTTCATACATCACACGTGCATAATGGCTGGGACCCACAAAACTCGCTGATGCTAATGGACAGTGGGTCCCACTAGCTGGGTGGCCTCGATATCATATGGGACCCACAAAATGTTTGTGAACGCTAAATGGCAGTGGGTCCCACCAGTTGCAGATGGCTGGACTAGATTAAATGATGATGGGCGGCATCAATGTCACATGCAAAGTACAGCCAAACCCACCGTCCCAGCCCCTGAACGGTGGGGACTTATGACACATCTTAAGGTGGGTCCCACGTGGGGCCCACCATATGTTGATATATATTATTATAATATTAATATTATATATATATATATATATATATATATGAAGGGAGCTGCAACGTCCAGCGTCCCAAATGGACGGCTGGACAAACCATGCACATCACAATACCCACCGCCCCATCTCTGCTGGACAGATAGTGGATAAACAACACATATATTTGGTGGGCCCCACCCTCGCACGTGTCACACGTGTGGGGTAGGTCCCACACAAATGAATGGACGGCATGGTAACACCCATATATCAAGGTAGGACCCACAATTTGGGACGACGAGGAATGCAGTAGCCATCTGCTGCTGGAAAATGGATGAACGGCGTGGCTACATGCATCTGGGCTCCACAGCACCGTGTGGAATCGTTTAGCACCGTCCAGATCATCTGGACGGTGTGGATGGACAAATATATCATGGTGTGCCCCTACAACACTGTCCAACTTGGTCCTGTGGATGGACAGGTGGGTACACACATATATAGAAGTGGGCCCTCACGATTGTATAGTACAAATCAAGTGGGCCACAAGCCCTCACACAAAGATAGAGAGAGAGAGAGAGAGAAAATGGGAGAGATTGGCGATGGTGGAGGGGCCCCGCCACTATGAGCCCCTCTTGGATACAAAACATACATCAAGGTGGGTCCCACATACATGGACCCTTAAATCAAACAAATCGATGAAATAGAAAAATCAAAGATCACCTATTGTTCGTTCTTGCTCCCTAGGCTTCTCTAGCTTCTTAGCTTCGATTCCAACGGAGGAGATGATGGTTGGATGGCTGAGATGGGAGATCTTGGGATGGAGAGGTGGGCCACACTTGGAGTTTTTTTGAAAGGGAGGGAGAGGCTCATACGTATGAAATTTTTGCTTGGATTTTTTTGAGTTTGAAATGAGAAAGAGAGAGAGAGAGTTGTAAAGGGAGAGAGAGATGGGTGATGGATGGATGTGGTGAGTGATGGGTATGTAAGAAAACCTTGACTTTTGTGGCCATTTGTGTAAGAAAGGCATGGGAGGTGTAAGAACTTTTTGACTTTGAGGGTTTTTGGTGTAAGAAAGGTATGGGCTTTGTAAGAGATTCTTGACTTTTGTGGTTGCTTGGGAATGGGTGAAAGGTGATGTGTACTTGACATGTGATGGGTTGATTGATGAAATTGATGTGACATCTCGTAGAGATTCTCTTGAGTTTCGCAACGCGCGGCATTTTTCTCGCACCGAACGTCGGCCTACAACTCCTGGCTAGGGTATCGCCTCGGCACGCGAGTCGCGGCATCGGAACCGCAGCGACGGCGCGGTCACTAGGGTACAGATCTTAGGTTGAGTCGATACAGGTTGACAACATATGAATTAGGGTCGCGTGCAAATATTGGTTAAGGGTCGAAGGTTGTCAGAATTTGACCGGTAAGACCGTGGAGGTCTACGGAACGGTACGGACTAAGATACGGATCTTACAGCTCTCCCCTCCTACTAAAACTTTCATCCTCAAAATTACACAATCAACGCAACTAAGCATAACTCATGAGGAAGAAGAGACATAATATCATCATATAGAATCAGAGACAACTTACAAAATACATCACATGATCAACCGTCAAAGAGATGAGGATAACGGTCTCGAATCTCAGCCTCGCGCTCCCAAGAAGCCTCCTCTACAGAATGGTGACCCCACTAAACCTTCACCAACGGAATGACCTTGGTTCTGAGGACCTGCTCCTTCCGATCAAGGATACGGACTGGCTGCTCAATGTAAGAAGCATCTTCACGAACCTCCAGCGGCTGCCAATCAATAATGGAAACTATGTCTGACGTACACTTCCTCAACATAGAGACGTGGAAAACGTTGTGGACGCCAAACAACTGAGATGGCAAGGCAAGCCGATATGCCACGGCGCCAACGCCCCCAGTGATCTCAAAAGGTCCTATGAATCTCGGGACAAGCTTTTTCTTCGCTTTGAATCGAACTACGCCCTTCATGGGCGAGACCTTGAGATACACATGGTCCCCTACATCAAACTCCAAGGGACAACGCCGATGATCAGAAAAACTCTTCTGTCGGCTCTGAGCTGTGCGCATCCTCTGCCTGATGATATCAATAGCCTCTGACGTCTCCTACATAAGCTCGGGACCTAGGAGACGACGCTCTCCAACCTCGGTCTATCAACTCAGTGATATGCATGGTCTGTCATATAGTACCTCAAAAGGAGCCATGCCGATGGTCGCCTGATAGCTGTTATTGTATGCGAACTCAGCCAATCGCAGATGCTCATCCCAGCTACCCCCAAAATTAATCGTGCAAGCCCAAAGCATATCTTAAAGGATCTGGTTGACCCTCTCGGTCTGACCATCGGTCTGCGGATGGTACGCGGTGCTGAGCTGCAAATCAGTCCCCATCGCACACTGAAAGCTCCTCCAAAACTGAGACGTGAACCTCGAGTCTCGGTCAGAAACGATCGAGACTGGAACGCCATGCAGTCTCACGATCTCCTCGATAAATAATCTCGTAAGCCAGTCCATAGACCAAGTCACACGCATCGCAAGAAAATGTGCCGACTTCGTCAAATGATCCACAACAACCTAAATGACGTCATGACCGTGCTGAGTCCTCGGTAAATCTATAATGAAATCAGTCGACACGTGCTCCCACTTCCACATCGGGACGCTCAGTGGCTGCAATAGACCAGGAGGTCTCTGATGATCGGCCTTGACACGCTGGTACGTGTCATACTCAGCCACAAAACTGGCAATCTGGCTCTTCATTCCCATCCAAAAATACTGTCACCTCATATCACAGTACATTTTCGTCGAGCCAGGGTGGATAGAAAACCGTGATCGATGTGCCTCGGCCATAACATCTCTACGTAGCTCAAAATATCCAGAACACATAATCGGCCTCTGAAGCGAAGTCCACCGTCTGCACCAATGTGCCAATCTTCCTGACTCTCAGATGCCGCCTCAGCCATATAACTCTGCAACGACTCATCGGCCTGCTGAGCCTCGATCACCCTAGCGACAAGAGAGGGTTGAATCGACAGACTCGATAACTGCACAATAGAAGACTGCAGGCCGAACTCAAAATCATACGCTGCGATATCCTCAAGCATCCGCCACTCTTGCATCATTATATGCGCTACTAGGCCTCGTGGCTGACGGCGGAGGGTATCTGCCACCACATTCGCCTTGCCCGGATGGTACTGGAGATCGAAATCATAGTCTTTTAGGAGCTCCATCCAGCGCCTCTGTCTCATATTCAACTCAGACTGTGGGAAGATGTACTTCAAGCTCTTGTGATCAGAGAAGAGCTCGAACCTGACCCCATAAAGATAGTGCCTCCACACCTTCAGTGCGAAGACAACTGCAGCCAACTCCAGATCATGCGGAAGATAGTTCAGCTCATGGACCTTGAGCTGATGAGATGCAAAGGCCACTGGTCTCCCGTGCTGCATCAGGACAGCACCCAAACCAATATGCGAGGCATCAGTGAATACAATAAAACCGTCTTTCCAGAGGGAAGAGTGAGGACAGGAGCGGGCGTCAGACGGTCCTTCAACTCCGTAAATGCTCGCTCGCAGGTGTCACTCCAAACAAACTCTACACCCTTCTGAGTCAACCTGGTCAGTGGGGTTGTAATACGAGAGAAGCCCTCAATGAAACGCCGGTTGTAGCCTGCCAAACCAAGGAAACTGTGGATCTCTGTCGCAGTCGTGGGCTGGCCCCACTGACGCACTGCCTCAACCTTCAAGGGGTCCACTGCGACGCTCTCCCTCGTCACCACGTGACTGAGAAACTTCACCTCCTCCTGCCAGAACTCGTACTTCTCCAGCTTCGCATACAGTTGGTTTGCACGGAGGGTCTGTAAAGTAATCTCCAAGTGCTGCTCATGCTCCTCACGGATCCTCGAATAGATCAGAATGTCATCGATGAAGACTACAATAAACTGATCTAGATATGGGGGGAAAACCTCGTTCATCTGCTGCATGAAGACCGCAGGTGCATTGGTCAGTCCGAAGGACATAACCTGAAACTCAAAATGACCGTAACGCGTCCTGAATGCTGCCTTCGGAATGTCCTCATCTCGGACCCGAATCTGAGAATAACCAGAACGCAGGTCGATCTTTGAAAAGAACTGGGCACCCTGCAGTTGATCGAAAAAATCATCAATCCTAGGGAGCGGGTATCTGTTCTTGATCGTGACTTTATTGAGCTCGCGATAGTCAACGCAGAGCCTCAACGAGTCATCCTTCTTCTTCACAAAGAGTACCGGCGCTCCTCACGGTGAACTGCTCGGACGGATAAAACCCAACTCTCGCAACTCGTCCGACTGCTTCTGCAGTTCCCGCAACTCCAATGGTGCCATGCTATACGGGGCCTTCGAAATAGGTGCGGTATCGGGCACAATATCAATCTGAAACTCGGTGAGTCGACGAGGCGGTAATCCCGGAATCTCCTGGAGCACATCGGGAAAATCGCATACTATGGGTAAATGGTCGATGCAAGCGGCAACAGGCTCCTCTATGACACATGACATCAAACAAGATAACCGCTCTCCTCTGGGCTCTGCAATGAACTGGAACTGCGGCACGCCGGGTATACAAAACCTGACTGTCCTCGCGGCACAGTCCAATATGGCATAGTACTTGGCGAGCCAATCCATGCTCAGGATGACATCGAACTCGGACATCTGTAAACCAAACAGATCGGTAGCCAAAAAGATATTCCCAACTAGAACGGGGCAAGATGAGCAAGATCGGCCCAACACTGCAGTCCTCCCCAAGGGAGTCGATAATGATAGGCTCTCACAAGAAGACTCCAACGGTAAGCCAGTCCATCGGCAGAAGCTCTCGGCCACAAAAGAGTGCGATGCACCGGAATCAAACAGCACACGTGCAATACATGTAGAGACTGGAAGTATGCCCTCAACAACTCACCCGGATGACTGTGGATCCTGCTGAGCCGCATAGAATCTAGCCTGAGCCGGCTGGGGAGGTGTCTGTCCCCTCTGAGCATGGTACTACTGCTGCTGGGGTAGGTGAGGCGGTCGAAACTGCTGCCTCTGCTGCTGCGGTCTCGGAGGCTGATGCTGATGCTGCTGCTGAGGTGGCCTCGGAGGTGGGGGCTACTGTTGCTGCTGCCGTGGGGGTCTCTGCTGTGGTTATGGTGGAGGCTGCTGTGGAGCCCTCTGCTGCTGTGGACCTCTCTGCTGTTGCTAGGGGTTGGGACACTCCCAAGAACGGTGTCCCGTCGCACCACAGCTAAAACAAGTGCCAGTGAACTGCCTCGGAGGTGGTGGTGGAGGTGTTGCTGGTACTCGGAAGGCTGGGTGACCCGTACGCTTCTGCTGCTGTGGTCGACGCTGCTGGGAGTCACTGGAAGGAGCCTGCCTCTTCCGGTCTCTCCTCTAACCGTGATCAGACTGAGAACCGGCTCACTCTATCTCAAAAATCTGTGCCTTCCATACCACCTCTTCAAAAAGTCAGGAGCTCATGCCTAATAATACGGCCGCGAAGACCGTAACACAAGCCGTCCTCGAATCAGCGGGCTCTCCGCTCCTCATCATCGACTAAATATGGCACAAATCTGGACAGTGCTACAAAACGAGCTGAGTACTAGGCCACTGTCATATTGCCCTGCACCAGGGCCTCAAACTCCAACGCACGCTGTCGTCAGATGTGATCAGGGAAGTACTGTCGGTCAAACCCATCCACAAAATCCTCCCATGTCCATACAAAATCGGCGCCTGCTGCTCGAGAGACTGATGTCCACCAATGCTCAGCCTCACCGTGGAGAAGAAATACGGCTAATCTGACTCGTCGCTCAATCGTACATCCCATAGTCTCAAATATCTTCTCCACATCGGCGTGCCATCTCTCAGCTACCGTCGGGTCTAGCTCACCCTGGAAACGCGGGGGATCGAGCCGTCAAAACTCACGAAGGAGGGCACTTGCACAATCCTGCTCTGCCTGTGCTGGTGAAATAACTGGCTGTCTGCCCTGTCCCTGAAGTGCAGCCATCACAGCCTGTAACATCTGCTACAACTGTGAGGCACTCACGGATATGGTCGGCTCCGCACCTGTCTCTGGTGGAGGAGCAGCATACTCAGGATGGGCAGTAGGAATCTCTGGTGGTGAAACGGGCATCGCAGGTGGTAATGCAGGAACCGCAGGTGGTGAAGCGGGATCCTCAGGTGGTGGTACGGGAGTCGATCAGGTAACTCTCCCACGCGCCATGTCCTACAGGAAAGAGCGAAGGCGCCTATCAACTTCAAAACTCTCGAAGGCACGTACGTTAAAGGTTTATAACGGAAGGTCGCAAAGCTATCCGAACTTCGGGACTTAGTCATTCTACACTCATAGCAAATATGTAATGTTGTTCTCGGTTATTTTCAAGTTATGCTCTGATACCAACTTCTGTCACGACCCAAACTCAGAAACCGGGCTTACAAAATTTTTGGTCACCGAATCTGGCGTCGACAGTCTCGGTAAAACCCCATTCTCGGCTGCCAGCTCCCATTCGCCAGGTTTCGATCCTGGGATGCTACGAGGAGGATTTTCAACGTCAGTTTGATTCGTAATAAGCATAACCAAAGGCATAACCCACAAACAACAACCAAAAACTCCATTACATTTTCACTATGATCAAAAACTTTAAAAGTACAATGAGCATAAAGGGAAATACAATGGTAAGGAATAAAAACTCTAAAAATGATCTGCAAGTGCTCCAGCCTTAGCGCTGCTGCACCCCAACGTCACCTGCACGCAACGGTCGTGCATAAGCTTATAGAAAGCTTAGAGGGTGGTGAAAGTGCATGCGTAAGGTAGTAATATGATCATGTAGTATCAGAGTAATGCGAAATATGAAGATGGATCTATAAATATCATGAGCCGCACCAAGGCTATGCGATGCAAGATGCAAGTCAAGCATACAATCCTCATCTAAGTCCACATGTCAATACAGCTCAACTCTAGGATATCACCAGGGTCTAGTACACTCTAAAACAGATCGCCGCCACATCGCATGCAATAAGGTAAGTGGAAGAGACCTCACTATCCATCTGCCAATATCGGGCTCGACTCGTCGATAGCGGACCCATTCATCGAGCTGGTCAGACTCAGCCTATCATTGCCCCCTACTCTCAGGCGGATAAGGCCGCACCCCCTTCCAACCGACCACGACACAGGGGAGACGCAGCCATCTGGTAATCGGCACTCAACGCTCATCTACCCACTAGGTCTAGACATTGGAGCAACCTCTTGGTACCATAAGGGTTTAGGAACTTTCACCCAGGGATATCTATAGCACCCCATGTAGAATAAGATTTTCGGTATCCAATCCTACCAACCACGATACATCTGTGCAAGCTACGGCCCCGATGTCGCTAGGGCATACAATGACCATGTCACACAATGCGAAATGCATGAATCACACTATCCAATCATGCAGCAAATCCTGCGCGTATCGTGCGCTCATACAGGGCAACACCGCCTAATCGGGGTCCCATAAACAATCTGCCCGAAGGCATATGCTATGATCAGTCACTTCTCATATCAAGCATACATACGATGCGTATGATGCACCATGGGGAGAATTTTAATGCGGACATTTAACCAACATTATTCTTACAATGTGGACGTCAAACCAACATTGCTCCCGTCTTAAACATCATTACATAAACCATTGTAGGGTCACACATTGCAATGGACCTTAGGTACATCCCATTGGGCCTTAAATACATCAAATGGGCCATATCATATGGGCCTTATACTCATCAAGTGGACCACATCAATGGGCCGCACCAATGGGCCTTATGTACATTGTAATGGGCCATAACCCATGGGCCTTAAAATGCATCAAAATGGACCTCGTAACGTGGGCCTTATATATCAAATGGGCCACACCCATTGGGCCCCATAGGTACATCAAATGGGCCTTAACCCATGGGCCTTACATATATATCAAAATGGGCCTCAACCATGGGCCACAAGCACATCGAATGGCCTCATAACATGGGCCTTACATCCATATCAAAGTGGGCCCCAATGGACTATCACAGATACATTAAGATGGGCTTCATAACATGCCAAGGTGGGGTCCATTTGGACTATGGATCTGGCTCACCACTATTTTTCATGCTGTAAAATGATCTCATAAATGGTTGGACATCATGGATACAACACATGCATCATGGTGGGCCCCACCACCCAAGCAGTGGACCGTGAAGATAAACACAAACTTCCTTGTGGGGCCTACACATTGAATAATATGAACGGTGTGGATTGCATCCATATGTATGTTCACTCCCCAAGTGCAGGGTTGTGATATAGTAATAACTCGGTAAGACCGAGGTCGAATCCCAAGGGACTGAAACTTGTACGTTATCTAAAATTAACTGGAAATAGAACTAGAATGAGATGAAATCTGAATTGAATTATAAATTGAGGAATAATTGTAAACTATTAATCTAAAACTTATAGGAGAAATCAGAGGTAGGGAAATTAGGGATTCAGAGGATTCACTTGTAGAGATCAGGGAGAACTTATGCTTGCATCAAAAACTTATGAAAATTACTGAACTTCCGTTGATCTAGTTTTCAAAGAGATGAAAGGAAGATGAATTAGAATGGATTCCATCACCAAACCATGCCCAAAGACTATGGCAAACAACAGAATCAAATTAATTACCACCCAATCACATGTATGCAAGTTAGGAAGGGTACCGTCATCCAACCATGCCCAGGAGACTATGGTGAACAACAGGACGTCCTGACATCATAAACATGAAAAGGAAATAGAAATATTCAAAGCATCGCAGACCCATTGTAATTTCAGTCACAACAGACCATTAAGAACTAAAAATATTCCCATAATAATCAACTAAAATCAACGTCGATTCATGAATAAATAAATAAATAAAAACATGAATTAAAACCTCCCATCTCACTACAAGCTTCACCTCCTAGCCCTAGCTAGGAGGTTCAGCCACACATGGTCAGGCTAAATTCAACTAAATAAAGAGAAAAAGAAAAGGAAAAGAAAAGTGAAAAAAATCAAGAATTTCTCTCTCTTTCTCTTTCTCTCTCTCCTTCTTTGCTCCACGTCCAAGCTCGAGCCCTCTGTTCTTCCTCCCAAGACCTGAATAAATGCTCCCCACGTCCAAAAACCTCCTTTTATAGCTGCTGAAAGGCTGGAGTCAGTGATAGAGTTGTAGCAGGACACGGAGTGTAATTTTTGCAGCCAAGTTCGGTGCCTCGAAACACGCCACTTTCCTCACTCAAATTCCAAAGAAACATAGTCCCTTAGTACTTTCTTGGGTTCTCTACATGATAGAAGTTTCAGATCTGCCATATGATCAAAGATGGTGGGCCAAAACTGCCTGAAAAAGTCAATTTCCGTGGATGTGCGAAACCTTTTGCACCATTTCACTGTTGTGATCGGTGGGCCCCACAGAAGCATTTTCTAGAAAATCCACCCTATCCATTGGATTCAGAATGAAATTTTAGTCAAGAATGGGTGGTTTTGAACGTCCATTGACGTGGCCCAGAGAAGAAATCACAGAAGAATCAGTTTTGAATGTTGCAGGGCAGCCCTTTTGTGGCCTCTGTATCTCACACGTGTGCACGCATGGGTGAAAAGTGACAACATGGTTTTGTAGTGCTCGCAGCTGTCTACACGGTGGACGGTTTGGATTGAGCTTATAGGGCACGTGTGGGGCCCACAGTCGATCGTAAAAACGGCCAGCGGCCATGCATTACGCGGTGCGAAAGCAGAATTTTCTTCCGCTGTGATGATCGGTGGGGTCCACTTAGCTTTCTTTTCAAAAATCCACACCGTCCATTGGCTTTAGGAGGAAAAATCGTCCAGAAATGCTGAGTTTTGGAGCCATTTTGGTGTGGTCCACAACACTTTCTATATCACCGTTCATTCTCCGTTTGGTCTCGATTTACCTGTGCGTGCATGCATGGGACCCAAAAGAAGAGCTTGGCGGGGGTTATCGTCACGCCCCTTAGTAAATGGATGGTTCGGATCATCCGAAAGGATGATGAGTGGGGTCCATTACCAACGAACGGACGGACAGCGTCCGTTTTCATTTTTTTTTTCTTTGAATTTAGGAGTCGGTCAGCGTGCTTGCTGACCGAACTCGTCGACGCAGTGCACGTCCAGCGTATGTGTACGCCATGTACACACGATGTAATGTGGGGCCCACTACAATGGTTATTTGAAATCCAATCCATCCATCCTGTTTCTAACCTTATTTAAACCGTCGATTCCGAAATTGAGGTGCGTCCAGAAATCAGGTGGGCCCTACGTCAGAATTTAAGGGCTGATCTTCCCATTGGGCCACTTGCAGAGGGATCCAGTGGCTGAAAATTGACTTGTACGGTTAATTTCTTGTCCTCAGGCCACGTATGAAGTTTCAAACCGAACGGATGGAGGGAAACATGTGATCTTGCATTCTGGATGAGTTTTAGGCCATTTGAGCTTCAGTTCTTTGATTTTTTCGGATCCCTGGCATGTAATTTCAGTCGATCTTGGTCCCTTGGAGTGTGTCCCTTGCTTTGGTGCATCTTGAGCGCTAAAACCATATTTTTAACACCCATTTTCATCCATGCTCATAAAATCACCTTGCAACACAAGAATGCGAAAACGAGCCATTAGACAGCATTATATTCGTAAATCCAGACAATATCTGGGGTCTAATATGCAATATTTAACCCTCAACACAACCCCCAACCAGCATCTTGCTAGTCCCGAGCAAGATATGCGAAAAATAAGTTGAGACTTATATGAAAATTTTTGTGAAATCGAGTGAGATTTTGAACAAGATACGAGAAATTTAATATTCTTGAATGTTAGAAATTGTTTTCCCCTGAGCTCAAGCGCGCGGTAGACTTCATAATCAAGTGTAAAGTATTAATCCATCAATTAGAAAAAAATTTAACATTGAGATCCACTGATGTATAGTCTAATCTCGGCTTATCATCATTAAGAGATCCAATCGTCAATTTCATGATATCATTGGTAACCAACAAGAAAATTCATGACAACCAAAACCTAATCCAAAATTTGCCTCATAGATTAACCTATTAACTTGTGATTTTTCTATTCAAAGTAATGCCAAGGAAGGGGAATCAAATCCTCACCTATAGGGAGCAAACCTATGGTGAAGATTAATTATCCAACCTTTTCAATTTTTATACCATGATGGCAAGATATTTCAGGCTGGATCCTTTCGTGCTTAGTGATTACCACGTTAATCCTTCGATATGAAACTGAAATCTTAATGTGTAAGCAAGACATGTCCTGAAATCATGATTCAATCAATGTTTAAAATCTCTAATCATGGATTGATAATTCACTTAACTATGAAATCTAACAAATACGGAATCCAAGAGTCATAAATCCACCATTATGTACCTTGAAAATCGAAATTAGGGATATCTGTCAAAATCACTTCGAATTTGTAGAAATTTGCAGAAAAAATTTTTTTAAAAAAATTTCACAATTTTTGCTCAAGACCAAGAAAATAATGATTAGGAAACCTAATCTCCCACCCCCAACCTAAAATCTACATTGTCCTCAATGTAAAAGATATGAGCATGCAATGCACATGGGACAACGAAAGTAAATGAGAAGTGATGGGAAGATAGTACCTGAATAACGAATCAAGAGAGTTTCCAATAGATCACGGCATGGAAGCTTGTCAGCATGAGAGAGAAAGCAGAACAAAAATAACGAAAATAAAATCCTACCTATACCACTTTCGCAGGTGCTCTCGATTGCATTTAGCGTATGCAACAAGCCTTTAAACCCCTAGGTTACCCCTAGTGGATGAGTTGTAGTCTCGTGAGGTTTTGCAGTAATGTTACCCGCAAACATTGAACTAACTAACCTATGAAAGCGACTATCCTAAACCTATGAAAGCGATAAACCTACCTATACCTCCAGCAGACTAGGAGATCAGTCCTGATAAACAGGAGCAATCAGAGGCATGGACATGTCCTCTGAATCAAATGTCTCAACAAATGGCTTTAATCGATGTCCATTTACTTTAAACTCCTTGCCATTGTCAGGATCTCTTATCTCGACGGCCCCATGAGGATAAGCAGTAACAATAATGTAAGGGCCGGTCCAACGAGATCGAAGCTTACCCGGAAAGAGATGTAGTCGAGAGTCATACAAGAGGACTTTCTGACCGGGCGTGAATGATTTTCGTAGAATATGTTGATCATGAAACGGCGCCAAAAACTTGTTCACTCCCCAAGTGCAGGGTTGTGATATAGTAATAACTCGGTAAGACCGAGGTCGAATCCCAAGGGACTGAAACTTGTACGTTATCTAAAATTAACTGAAAATAGAACTAGAATAAGATGAAATCTGAATTGAATTATAAATTGAGGAATAATTGTAAACTATTAATCTAAAACTTATACGAGAAATCAGAGGTAGGGAAACTAGGGATTCAGAGGATCCACTTGTAGAGATCAGGGAGAACTTATGCTTGCATCAAAAAATTATAGAAATTACTGAACTGCCGTTGATCTAGTTTACAAAGAGATGAAAGGAAGAGTGCTTGCTGACCGAGCTCGTCGACGCAGTGCACGTCCAGCGTATGTGTACGCCATGTACACACGATGCAATGTGGGGCCCACTACAATGGTTATTTGAAATCCAATCCATCCATCCTGTTTCTAACCTTATTTAAACCGTCGATTCCGAAATTGAGGTGCGTCCAGAAATCAGGTGGGCCCTACGTCAGAATTTAAGGGCTGATCTGCCCATTGGGCCACTTGCAGAGGGATCCAGTGGCTGAAAATTGACTTGTACGGTTAATTTCTTGTCCTCAGGCCACGTATGAAGTTTCAAACCGAACGGATGGAGGGAAACATGTGATCTTGCATTCTGGATGAGTTTTAGGCCATTTGAGCTTCAGTTCTTTATTTTTCTCGGATCCCTGGCGTGTAATTTCAGTCGATCTTGGTCCCTTGGAGTGTGTCCCTTGCTTTGGTGCATCTTGAGCGCTAAAACCATGTTTTTAACACCCATTTTCATCCATGCTCATAAAATCACCTTGCAACACAAGAATGCGAAAACGAGCCATTAGACAGCATTATATTCGTAAATCCAGACAATATCTGGGGTCTAATATGCAATAGTTGACCCTCAACAATGTACAACAGGTCCCTCGAACCTAACTGACGCCAAGCAAGAGCAGCTACATAGCTGCTGGACGTGCAACCTTAACTTCTTAAAGATACAGAGGTGGGTCCCACGTAGGGGCCACCCTCATACGATATAAAGCACATATATATATATATATATATATATATATATATATATATATATATATATTAATATATATAACATAAGCTGCTGTACATGCAGCTTTTCTGCATAAAAAAGGGAGGAGTGAGTCCACGTAGGGCCCATTGCCCATTCAAGTATGCTTTAATATAATACATAATATATATGATATGTATATTATAATATAATATATATTAATATTATATCTACTATTCCAACAACTTCCAGGCCCTGGACGACATACATCACACGTGGGTGGCTTGGACGTTCATACATCACACGTGCATAATGGTTGGGACCCACAAAACTCGCTGATGCTAATGGACAGTGGGTCCCACCAGCTGGGCGACCTCGATATCATATGGGACCCACAAAATGTTTGTTAACACTAAATGGTAGTGGGTCCCACCAGTTGCAGATGGCTGGAGTGGATTAAATGATGATGGGCGGCGTTAATGTCACACGCAAAGTACAGCCAAACCCACCGTCCCAGCCCCTGAACGGTGGGGACTTATAACACATCTTAAGGTGGGTCCCCACCATATGTTGATATATATTATTATAATATTATATATATATATATATATATATATATATATATATATATATATATATATATATATATATATATATATATATATATATATATATATATATATATATATATATATATATATATATATATATATATATATATATATATATATATATGAAGGGAGCTGCAACGTCCAGAGTCCCAAATGGACGGCTGGACAAACCATGCACATCACAATAACCACCGCCCCATCTCTGCTGGACAGACAGTGGATAAACAACACATATTTGGTGAGCCCCACCCTCGAACGTGTCACACGTGTGGGGTAGGTCCCACACAAATGAATGGACGGCATGGTAAAATCCATATATCAAGGAAGGGCCCACAACTTGGGACGACGAGGAATGCAGTAGCCATCTGCTGCTGGAAAATGGATGAACGGCGTGGCTACATGCATCTGGGCTCCACAGCACCGTGTGGAATCGTTTAGCACCGTCCAGATCATCTGGATGGTGTGGGTGGACAAATATATCATAGTGTGCCCCTACAACACTGTCCAACTTGGTCCTGTGGATGGACAGGTGGGTGCACACATATATAGAAGTGGGCCCTCACGATTGTATAGTACAAATCAAGTGGGCCACAAGCCCTCACACAAAGATAGAGAGAGAGAGAAAATGGGAGAGATTGGCGATGGTGGAGGGGCCCTGCCACTATGGGCCCCTCTTGGATACAAAACATACATCAAGGTGAGTCCCACATACATGGACCCTTAAATCAAACAAACCGATGAAATACAAAAATCAAAGATCACCCACCGTTCCTTCTTGCTCCTTAGGCTTCTCTAGCTTCTTAGCTTCGATTCCAACGGAGGAGATGATGGTTGGATGGTTGAGATGGGAGATCTTGGGATGGAGAGGTGGGTCACACTTGGAGTTTTTTTGAAAGGGAGGGAGAGGCTCATACGTATGGAATTTTTTCTTAAATTTTTTTGAGTTTGAAATGAGAAGAGAGAGAAAGAGTTGTAAAGGGAGAGAGAGATGGGTGATGGATGGATGTGGTGAGTGATGGGTGTGTAAGAAAACCTTGACTTTTGTTGCCATTTGTATAAGAAAGGCATGGGAGGTGTAAGAACTTTTTGACTTTGAGGGTTTTTGGTGTAAGAAAGGTATGGGCCTTGTAAGAGATTCTAGACTTTTGTGGTTGCTTGGGAATGGGTGAAAGGTGATGTGTACTTGACATGTACTTGACATGTGATGGGTTGATTGATGGGATTGATGTGACATCTCGTAGAGATTCTCTTGGGTTTCGCAATGCGCGGCATTTTTCTTACACTGAACGTCGGCCTACAACTCCTGACTAGGGTATCGCCTCGGCGCGCGAGTCGCGGCATCAGAACTGCAGCGATTGCGCGGTTGCTAGGGTACAGATCTTAGGTTGAGTCGATACGGGTTGATGACATATGAATCAGGGTCGCGTGCAAATATCGGTTAAGGGTCGAACGTTGTCGGAATTCGACCGGTAAGACCATGGAGGTCTACGAAACAGTACGGACTAAGATATGGGTCTTACATTTACTGATTGATCCAATATCTTAGCAATCTTATGTATTTCTATGGACTAAACTTTATATCACACAATTATAGGATAAATTTCACTGCGTGACCACTTAAGCATTTCATCAAACACGTGCACATCCATAGAGTATTACACTCACCAAAGCATTAAATCAAATGTGTGGACATGCATAAATTAATACGATCACTTAGGCAATAAATCAAGCATGTGAACATCGACAGATTAACACATTCTATCACTTAGACATTTCATCAAACATGTTAGAATCTATATCCAACCAATAACATATAATACAATCAAACAGGACATATGAACACGCTAACTATTACAACACATTCAACATAAGACATTATTAACTGAGATTCTTAAGGGTCGATAAATGGAAACCTAGGCATAATGGTCCACACCTTGTGACGTTTCACCCAATTCACAGTGTTCGTAAGGTTTGGGCATTGGGGAAAGATCGTCGAGAACCTAAGTAAGCATGCAAACTTGTAAGAATTGGAAGGAATTAAATACATGACCTAAAACTACAAACATAACTCAATACTTACCTTCAATCGTCGTCGAATCAATACCAATAAAGGACAATGTTGCTATAGAGGAGATGAGAGGGTGAAGGTATACAAACCCTCATACTTCCAAGCTCTCTCTCTCTCTCTTTTCTCCTCTTTCTTTTCTCCTTTTCTCCCTTTTTCTCTTGTTGAAATTCGTATGGGAGGAGGGAGTGCCCAAATGAAGCCCTTATATAGTGTCAGATTTGGTGTAACTAGCTCCAAGGGCTGAGTTTTTACTATACTTATGAAGGATTTTCTAACCTCTACAGGGTGTACATATTGATATACACCGTAAGATAGTAACCCTAATGATGATCTACATATGGATATGATCGGCCCACCATTTGTATGCGCCGATCAACCGATATGATTAGAAGTCTGTTCAATGGTCACCGATGGTCGATCAGGGCTGCGGCTATATGGATATGTTTGGAGAAATATCTTTAGTTGATACCTCGACTTTGGCTATAAATTGACGGTCCGAAATCTATAACTTTGTGAAAGAACGGATGAACTTATTTCAGTTAAATTTCAGGCTTCAGCATAAGGTATTTGTGTATTTCAAGCACTTGGCCTCTGGCCGAAGTTGCGCAGTTTTGAGTACTATCTTGATTCTCCACCCTCGATAGACATCAAGCCTAGTGAGATGGACATTATTCTATAGTTTCGGAACTAGTGGTCTACTAACGAGTGATATAGAGCTTGTTCAAAAAATTGGAACATTTCTAGAATGAATTAAGTATCAAGATTTCTTGTACGTAATTATTAGGGTTTGGATTATCTAAGTTCATAGTGTGGCCTATTCACAACCAGTGAAAATGACGATTTGATTATAATCACTCTAAATCATCGATTCTTAGGCTAAAAGGATATTGGATTGATTTAATTTGTTAATTAAGATCTGACCCCTACTTATCTCGGCTTCGGATACATCTTTATTTAGTTATGGTTGTCTTGATTAGTTAGTGATAGGCCAGCGAGATGTGGGCCCCATGTGAACAAATTGTGTGGGTAAACTAGGTGTTTAAGAGATCGACTGAATTCGTTGGCTTTCTATGTTGATTAATCAGATTTGGTGTGGTTTTTTATTGGTACAATTCACATATGGGCTAACATCAAGTGTTAATGGTCAGTAAGTGACAATATAAGTTAATTAAAATGAAAAGTTTCAAGGATTTTTGGAAATCCAAAATAACGAAAATCTAAGACGTTACACTTTGAGTGTATTAGGAATTTTAAATCAGATTCACCTCTAACCTATACAAGCATACACAAGGACTTGAAAATGTACACTCCTGTCAGAGGCCTACATAAGAACTTATGAAGAGAACACTCTTGGTGTAGGTTTAGATAAGGACTTGACAAATGTACACTCCTATTGGAAGCCTACATAAGGACTTAACTTTATACTTAATCCTACATAAGGAAAGAGCATGCTGACTCATACAATTGACAACTTACCGGACTAAGCCCCTTTTGTAGTGCCATCTTAAGATGCTTCTTCAATGCTCTCCTATGGTAGAATCTTCTTCTCAATTGGTCCCTCGATCGTTGATGCCGATGGTTCAACTCCTACAAATGTTTGCCTTACATGTGATGTGTCAATGAAGTGACCTAGGTAAGGAAGGATGGTGAAATTTCCTATAACTAATGTGATAGTTATTTTCTTATCAGGGATTCACCTAGATGGGTGTTCTAGGGGATTTAGATAAGAATTTGACTATATGTTCATGTCCAATCTCAAAAATTCATCATAACAATCAAGACTGAAATCTTTATTAGTGTGGTAAAGCTCAAAAAGATGACTTAGATCTCATTGGTTTAGAGGCTTAGGAAGAGAGATACGACTAGGGATTCTCTTAAGCTTCAATTGCACTAAAAGCTGATGTAAAGCTCGAGAACCGAGTGCACTTATATAAAGGAAGTGAGTTCGAATTGTAAAAAGGGGCAAAAAATGGCTCTCTCGATCGATCAAGCGATGCTTTCAACCGATTGAACTCCCATTCAATGGGATTGAAGATCAGTTCGATGACATCGATAAAATCCAAAAAATAGGCATTTAGTTGTCAGACATTTTTTGGTACCTTCGATCAATCAAGCCCTGAGTTCGATCGGTTGAACCTTGATCTTCGATTGATCGAAGGTTCGTTCGAGAGGCATCAATGGTCTATCGATAGGATTGAGATTCACTTGAAATTTGTTATTTTGGGATTATATTTTTAAAGAACCTTTGCACCTCTTTTAGCTAGCTTATCATGTTCTAATTTAGCTCCTAAGGCTATGCGATGATCAATCAAGGTTTATCTATAAAAGTTAGGATCACCTAGAGGCTAAAGTTATTTAGGATCTAAGGTTAGAGTCACCAAGGCACCTCAATTTACCTATTTCTTCAGTCCTTGATACTTCATGTCTTCATGTGTCTTCAGTCTTCAACTTCCAAAGGTTTGACCGACTCATTGACACATAGAAGCACATGATTGACAACTAAGTGCACAAATCAATGCACTCACAGCGGGGTACTCAATCACATACATTCTAATGTCTGGGGACCAGTGACAATATGCCTACTTCTTAAAGCGTAAGTCTAAAATATTTTGCAACTTAAAGAAATGGAAGGCGGAAGTAGAGAAGAAAATCAAGAGATATGGTGACTTAGGTTAAATAGCGATACAAAGTACAAAGAGGTAGAATTCATGAAATTCTGCATGGAATATGGCATCATAAGACGCTTCTCAACTCCAGGGATCCCACAATAGAACAAAGTGGTAGAGAGGATGAACAAAACTCTATTAGTGAAGGAGAGAAGTATGTAGTTGCATGCGAGGCTATGTAACAAATTTTAGGCAGAAGCGGTTAACATGACATGCTTTATTGTGAATTGATCACCATTTACAGCTTTGGACTTTAAGGTTGTGGAAGAAGTCTGAACATGGAAGGGCATTGATTACTCAAGATTGAGGATCTATGGGTATCCAATATATGTCAATGCGTAGAGTGAACAAATGATGAAATTGTATCCCAAACTAAAAAGTACATCTTTATCGAGTATGAGAAATGTATTAAGGATTACAAGCTTTAGATATAGTTTCTCAGAAGGTGGTCATTAGTAGCGATGCCATCTTTGATGAGCTATGTATGTTGAAGGCCAACAAGGATGTTGTAGAGAAGTCGGAAACACATAATGAGGTAGAGAGATTGTTGGTGCAGGTGGAGCTAGTTGAGCCGATTACTTAAGGTGAAACTCAGTAAAATAAGAAACTAACTAAAACAATCAGCATGATATCCAGGAGAATATAGTCAAGAACAGGGAGAGACGAACCATTAGAGTCTTAGTTCAATATGGGTTCAAGGACATGATTTTGCATTGTTCACAAGGAGTAGAGATCCCTCCACCTTTCAAGAGCCTAAGTCTGGAAAGGATGGGGACAAGATGAAATCTCTACACAAGAATCAAACATGGGAGTTGGTTAAGCTTTTAAAGGGTTAAAAGGCTATAGGGTGCAAGTGGGTGTTCAGAAAGAAGGAAACATTAATTAAAAAAAAAGACGACAAAAAACTCAAGTCACGACTTGTAGAAAAAAGGAACTTGCAAAGAAAATGAGTAGATTTTAATGAAGTTTTCTCTTCAGTTGTGAAACATATGTCAATTAGGCTACTACTGGCTAGGGTAGTGGAATCCAATTTGAAATTAGAGCAGCTTAATGTGAAGACGACATTCTTTCATGGGACTTGGACAAAGTTATTTAGTTGAAATAGCCAAAAGGATTCGAAGAGCTTGGTAAGGAAGATCACATATATAAAATGAAGAAGACATTGTATGGGCTAAAGTAGTCTTCGGGGAAGTGGTATAAGTGGTTTGATTCCTACGTGGTGAAGATTAACTATTTCATATGTGAGTACGATTGCTATGTATATTACATGGTTCTTGAGGACAGGTCCTACATTTTATTGATGCTATATGTTGATGACCTGTTGGTTGCTACAAAGGACAAGAAGGAGATACTCTTGTTTAATTATTTATTAAGCAAAGAGTTTAACATAAAAGATTTGGGCATTGGGAAGAAGATCCTAGGTATGGAGATTCATAGAGACAGAGAGTCTGGGAAGCTATAACTATCTCAGAAGGGATATGTATGGAAGGTGTTAGAGAGGTTCCACATGGAAGGTGCTAAGCTAGTTAGCACGCCTCTAGCAGGTCACTTTAAGTTGTCATCTAAGTCATGTTTAAGCATAGAAGAGGCGATTTCAAACATGTCACAGGTACCATACGTGAGCGCAGTGGGGAGTCTCATGTATGCGATAGTTTGCACAAGGCCAAATATCTCATAAGTAGTTAGCATAGTTTGTTGATATATGGCGAATCCAAAAAAAAAGAGCATTGAAATGCAGTCAAGTGGATTTTTAGGTATCTTAGGGGCACAATCGACACTGGAATCATGTTAGGGAGATATGGAGCTTCAGGTGGAGTTATAGACTACGCAGATTCGAATTATGCATGTGATATGGACAATAGGAGGTCAACTATGGGATATGTTTTCAAATTAGCATGTGAATCAATATGTTAAAAATCTACACTACAGTTTATAATAGCGTTGTTTACAACTGAGTTAAAATATATGGCTGGGACGGATGCATCAAAGGAGGCATATGGTTGAAGGTTCTGATTGGAGAACTCGAGTTGAAGTAGGAGGCGATTCGATTGCATTGTGATAGTTAGAACACTATCCATTTAACGATGAATCAAGTGTATCATGCGAGAATGAAAAACATCGACAAGAGGTTTCACAAGATATGAGAACTAATTACTTAAGGAGAGATTATGTTTCAAAAGATTCACACGGATGAGAATGCTGTAGACATGTTGATGAAGCTAATGACCACAAACAAGCTCAAGCCCTCATTGGGCTTTATCAATCTCACCAACCATTGATGAGATTGGGCGCCCTTGCACAAGGGTGCAGAAGGAGCTACGTTCTTGGTGGAGGATATAGGGAGTGGTCTATGCTTAAGGTGGATGCTAGCACGAGATATCTTCGGGGAGATTTGGTGGAATACAACTCAAGGTGGAGATTCTTGTGCGGATGCTTTGGATTTTGTGCGGTCTGGGAGGTGAAGCAGGGTTTTTCGGTCGGACTAACTGAGTGTCGGTCCTACCTACAGAGTGCAGGATTTCTCAGGAGCAGAGTAGACCCTATCGGTCTGACCGATGGACATAGACTCTGTTACAAAAGTCTGTGTAAGTTAGGGTATTTAAATCTTAATGATAAATACACTAAATCTCCCTCATTACACCTCAGATCTAAGTGATCTTGGGCTTGATGTAAAGATAATTCAATAGGCTTTTTAATGAGACATAATGTAACACCTCAAACTTTTCAATACTCGAGTATTGAAAGTTCTCGAGTGTTACTATGAAATTTAATTTAGTATATGCATGTGTATGTCACCAATTTAGCTTATCCTAACCTTATATGTATTCTCTAAACTGAATCTGACTATTGGAAATAATCTTCATCCATAAATTAAATTATCTGATCGTTAATTTTTTTAAATAAGATCATCACATATCCAAGTATTCTCACTTGTCCATCATAACCAACCATTCAGTCAACTATTCACCACTATGTAAAGATATTTGATTGTCCACTTTGAGTTTGGACCACTTGATCATAATAAACTAACTACCTAATCTCTACATCCACTCTTACATGTATTAAATCTAGATGTTGATCCATTTATCTTGTTCATCACCTATAAATATGCTTAATCCACTACCAAAACTATAATATTAAGAATTACATATGTAATAAGTCACCCAAGTCTAACAGTATACATGTTCTACCTCTTGATCACTCCAAAAACCCACTTTGTGTTCATTCATTTACAAAACTGACCGTACATCTACTTGCATACATGGTCAGAGTATTAACTATCAAGTTTTTTTTTTTTTTGACATGTTATCTGACCATCCATTATGTTGTTTGACATATGTTTCTTGCCTTAATTAATGATAATTTTAACTTATTTGGTGAATAAATCTTTATTTATAATGATTTAGATATGAGTTCTTTTGTAAGAATTTCTTAGAAACATGCCTATTATCATGTAGAATAATTATATTTTTTAAAACTCTCAAATTAATAATAATTATGAAAATATCATTAACATAGACCCTTGAATTCTAAATCACATGGTTCTCATGATCCATTTTATGTAAATTTTGTCCTATACATATTTATAATAAATTAACTATACATGTCGAATTTCAGCCCTTAGATCATTGTAAAAGTATCCCGATTGACAAATCAATCCCTTAACCATTGATTTTGGTGTCAATCGAGTGAGAAAAGCTCATGTGTACTCGTAGTAGGATATTTTTCTTTATATGAACGACTTGGATTGCTCATCATATGGACTGAGTGTGAAATATGAGAACCCCATCTTGGTTGACTTCTTTTTATGCCTACCAACTCTTTTTAAATCTAGACCTTCCAAATTACCCACTTTCCATACTAATCACAACTAAAATTTGGACCACAATTTGGCCTTATATGAATACGAGATCATACAATATTTAGACCTCGATCTATGATCCTAACCCGTTAAATGTTAACATCTTTAAAGCCAATTCATTCCTTTAGGCGCATCAGGTGAAATTTCAAATTTAGGCCTTTTTCACCATCGATTAAATACCAATTTATTTTTTTAATTGATTGCGTATCTTGAATACATATTTTTCTCAAAATTGGACCCTGATTATTAAGCGTGGACTGTTAATTGAGATCAAGTCCGTTTTAGCACTCGTTAGGAGAATTTTTAAAATAGGCTAATTTAAATTTCAGATCACTAGAAAAATTATGTACTCCGGCTCTATTCGACGACCCCAACACTGTAAATGAATTATATTTAAATAAATATTATCAAAAAAGATAAAATTGAGAAACCCAATTCAAGTGGGATGTGAAACACTCCTCTCACGCCCACTCCATTACAAAAGTAAGCATGCGCCCCTTCTCCACTCACAAACCATGCAAACCACCTTCCTAAATATCCACGGAAGAGAGAGAGAGAGAGAGAGAGAGAGAGAGAGAGAGAGAGAGAGAGAGAGAGAGAGATGTACAAGCCTAGACGCTCATCCATTCTCTTCCTTTTCCACACGTGTCATTTCTCCCTCTTTCTCGAGTGATGTCATGATTCATGTAGAAACTTTCCTACATCGAGATGTACTTAGGGTTTACATCTAAAGCTAATGTGAAGGATTCTTTTAATCTTACACCAATTTAAGTTGATTTTATAAATAGTTCTCTTATTTTTGTGTTAAATTATGTATAGTTTGATTTTTTACTATTATTTTCATGTTAATAATTTGTTGGATTATTATAAATTGATAATTCATATTGAAATTGTATTTAATATATGATTTTAATCATGCTAGACATATTTTGTGGGTTGAATCACAAAATTATGCTTTAAATCGCAAAACTACACACGTTCAGGCCCCAAACAGTGCATAGTTTGCATATCTAATGAATTAGATATTATGTCAGCAAATCTTATGACTTAAAATACATAATAAACCTTAGGGCAGCGGGACCCACTTTTGGATTAATTTAGACTTATCGAGTGACCCGTCTGACCCGAAATCGCACTGTTGTGCCTATGGATTCACTTTGAAGTGTGTGGACTATTTTCTTCCATATTGGGGTTTATTTGATTGTAATTCTAGATTAATTATTCTATGAAAACATCTCTAGACTTCTTATAAATTCATGTTGAGTGATGGATATAAGCCTTGTCCTTCACCGATTTTGAGAGCGACGCGTGTTTCCACTTTATATTGAGTTAGCTTTTTCTTTACTCTCCTTATATTTATTCAGTTAGCCTAATTGTACTCTTATCTTTTATTGATTTACCTTATTACTATTTTTTTCCTTTATTAGGTTAACCTTGTACTACCTCTCTTATTTTATAACTTGGGCTTATGTCTTGGAATTCTAAAATTATGATGTTTCGATTAAATTCTTTATTGATGTAAGTGATGTATTGAAGGTCTCACAACTACTAACTTGTATGTATTTATTGTGGATGTAATGTACTTTGGATAGTGACCCTCATGGTCGACGCGTAAATCCTTAGGTTTGGATAGTAGTGAATAAATCAATATGTAAGTAATCTGCAAAGCGTGTTACATCACTTTTAGGATTAAATGTTGCAATTAGTCGCTCCATGAACAAATTGTGTTATGTAATTCATCCAATTCATGAGTTGTGTCATCTCCCGGTGTTCACATAAATCCACGATAGTCTCAGACACGCCGATGGATCTCTATAATTATGGGATGCTTAGTGAGCCGAATTTTTATGAATTATATTCCACAATGTATTGGTCACTATATAGGATGAGCTACACATACTATGCTAGGCATGCTTTTGTGTAGATTGGTTGTACATATCAATACCCTTCATAGTAGTTGAGTATGAAAAGTATTAGAACCCTTGTATTATCTTACTTTGAAAAATTACTTAAATTGTGTTAATTTTTAAGGATAACCATCACTATGAGTAAGGTGTTGACCCTCTCTAATCATATATATATATGATGCAGGTGAGGTACATGTTGAAGATATGGGTGATGCATGGCCTCCCTATGAAATACTACAAGTGACATGTGATTATGTTGTTGATCCTTTAATTTTAGTTTACGTTTCATGTTGTAAATTTAGATATTTGTAATAAGCTCCCACCTAAATGAGTAATAGATGATTAGTTGAACTTTTATGTTTAAAGGGAATACAAATTTTGGTATGGTTGATTTTATTCTCGTGAATGCTTACCTTCATGAATATGATCTAAATGGAAAAAAAAATTTGGTGAAATTTTGAAGTGTTAAATTATTACATTATTAACACAGCATGACTCTAAACTTAGGTTGTGAAAATTCAGAGCATTACAATTGGTATCAGAGCATGAGAATGAGATTAACTGGGCCTGAAGGTAGGGACCATCATAAGCTTTGCGTGACTAGGATATGATCATGAATTAGATACCTATACTTAGGTGAATTCCTAAAGGAATTAGGAAGTTGAGAAATTAGAAACTCATATTATAGTTCCCCATTGGAATTATTAAGTTAGACGTGGAATTTAGAGACTAAATGTAGGTACATTTGGAATAAATTTCCAAAATCATAAATAAATTTATTGTGGACTGAAATTTGTCCTTAAATGGATTTACAAGTAAGAAAAAAACAAGCTTCCCAAACTGAAATTGGAGATTTTCTAATTTTCACAAAATTTTTTGGCCGTTTTGGCAAAAACTGAGACATTAGAAAACCTTCGCTAGTTTCAATAGATGGAATTATCAGAAAATCTTGAAAATTTAACGGTAGCTCACTTAGGTATTTAGAAACCTCCATCTAAAATTTTCACTCAATTTAATTTGTAAATAATTATATAAAAAATAAAATTTTATAACATATGTTGCTAGATAGCAAGCCTTTTTGCACCTTACAAGGATGAAACACTAACCAACTATAAAATTTTATTTTGAAATTTTTTATGAGTCTCAAAAATAACTCAGGAACCTAATTTTTAAATTTCATATAATTTGGATATATTTTTAGAAATTAAAATTTTAGGAGTGAAAGGTTGTCAAGATAAAATATTTTTGAAAACTTACAGCTTTTCATATAAACGATAACACTAAAGCTTAGGTTCAATAAGGAATGAACCATTTGATCCTATCTTTTATGAAACCTATGGTATTTTTAAAGTGGAATAAAAAACTACATGATATTCCCCAATGATATAGAATGATTGGGACAATGGACTTATGAAGCTACATTCAAGTAAGGTATAAGTGGTTTGATCCAAATACCAAATCACGGACGCTTACCAATGAACTCAATGCCCATATCAAGTAGAAATTCGAGATTTACCTGGAATGGATGATACCAAAGGATTCACCACCTTGGTTAGGCAAGAGTTCAGTGTATCATGATTATCCCTACTATAACTGTTTTTACGTGTTGCTCAAAACACTAAGAATATTTTTTTTTTCTCTAGATGGTGGGAAAATTAATGTGTGAAAAACTTTAAAATTAAATACGTAAATAAATAAAATAAATGTATGCATATAAATCTTAGGGTTGAGATTTTCATTTAAGGGGGTAAATTATAGCGTCTCAATTTCATGTAGCTAACTATACACACACCTAGACATATATATACCTCATGAGGAATATAGTAAAAACTTAAACATAATGAATCAATAAATATAAGTAATTAAATTTTGGGAACGAAATTTTGTTTAAGGGAATAGATTGTAACACCTTGAACTTTTCGTTACTCGAGTGTTGAAAGTTCTCGTCTATTACCATGGAATTTAATTTGATATATGCATGTGTATGTCATCAATTTAACGTATTCTAACCCAGGGCCCATTAACACTAAATATGAATTGCAGAGGAACATGCCTCTCTGATTAGTAGCCGTTTCTCTAATAAATTCGGGCATTTATTTATTTATTTATTTTTCAACAGGGACATTCATTTAGATTTTGGTAAATGGCTCGTCTAAAGTTGGAACAACGGTTTGCATGGGTTAATTATATGCCATGTGGACAACTGATAATTGAATGAGTGTAAACCATCACAGTGTCTGCCCACACCGTATGTACTGCTATTTCATTTCCCGGATGTGTACCATAATCATGAAACACATTTATCAGGATGTAAACCACCCTCCATGCCATTGATTGGCCCACCAATATAAGATTTATTTTTTTATTGGATTAATAAATAGACCTTTTTATCCATTTTTGTGCCACCATCTAAAGAGTTCGGGACTTTGATTTTTGGACCATGGTTCAATCATTATTCGATCCATAGTTAAAAAAAAAAAAATGAAGAAAAAAAAAGAATAGAAAACGAACTTGGCTCAACCATATTTCACCAAAGACTAGAGGAAAACTGAATCGATCATGACTCAGCGAAAACCCGAGAGAATCCATCTCAACTGAAATGAAAACTCAGTAAAAATTGACAAAACTTGGAAAAACCCACAAGACTGGATTCGACACAACTGGACAATAATCTTAAATATTTAATTATTAAAAAAAAAGTCATGTGTTTTCAAGACATTGGCCTTTGTTTTTGACTCAACTCAACTCAACTAGGCTTTGAGCTGGGTCAAGCTTTTCATGCTTTTAAACTATAAAAACCTCCCATGCATTTGTTGGGAAGCATTGTTTATCCATATCTATCCCAATAAGTCATTTATAAACCATGTGCAATTAATGTTAGATTTTGAATACACGGAAGAAATATTTGTAAAGTAGCTTTTTATGATCTGATAAAGAACCAAACTTACTCAAATATACCTGTCATTCTATATTTCTTTGAAAAAGGTGCTTAACTGTTATATGATGTGGGTAAGTATGGTGAAATAGGATTCATATAGTCAACCTCAATTAATTAAATAACAATTAACTGATGATGATGATTGGATTTTCTATGTGATCAATGGTTTAGATTAGTCCGTGAATCCTGAGGCTTTATATGGGTCCCAGCTATAAAAGCTAGGAATTGTAATGTTGGTGACTTATAACACGAGAAACTTGCCAGAAAATTAGCATTCGTATGTTACGTCTCAATTTCTCTAATCTCACTTCAAAGAAAAGGACTCATCACCTGCAATTGTACGCTACCAACCATTTTGAACTGGAATTGCAACTACCTTCCCACAGTTTTATTACAATTAAACTGGTCTTACTGCTGTTTTGGACTTTGTATGGGCTTTTCTTTATGCATGCATCCAACCCGTCAAACAAGGTCGTTCCACTGTAAAAATTGGATGCTCAAAAAATCAAGCTTAACCAATTATCAATTGAGCCGCTTGTCTAAAACTATGGACCACTGCTCAAAAATCTCTAGATTCACCGAGCTCGGTACCTCATGTACCAAAAGCCACATGGGTGGAATTTTCATGAGATTCACCCTCTCCATCGGAAACGGATTGGCTACTCCCCCTGCCATAGCTAGGTGGCTGGTGGTCAGTGCTATGTGTGCCCCACTATCAAGTATGTCTTTTATCCCTGCTGTTCATCCAATTTTACGGATTAATTTAGGGCTTGATACCAAAAATGAGATGAATATAAATCTCAGCTGGACCACACCACAGGAAAACAATAGTGATTGGATATCCACCATTAAAATCCTCCTATGGCCCACTGTACTGTTTATTTGAAATCCAATCTGTTGATTAGGTCATACAGACTTAGATGAAGGGAAAAAACAAATATCATCTTGATCCAAAACTTGTATGGCCCCCAAAAAGTTTTTAATTGTCCACGTTCAATCAACACTGTTTCCTGTAATGTGGTCCACTTGTGATTGGGATATACCTCATTTTTGGGTTCATACATAAATTTATCTTTTAAAAAATAGATGGATGGAATGGATGAAACACATACATCATGGTGGGGCCCACGGAGCACTGACCACCAGCCATTGGCTGGTGGCAGGGGAGTAGCCAATCCATTTCTCTCTCCATCAGCTACGCTGCCTCATGTCACCTTAGAACCTAGAATTCATGACCATCTAGAACTTAGGTAGGCCGCAGCTGGGAAGATGTTGGGATGAGAAACCTACTGTAATGACCACCTTGTTGTTTATATGCCACCCGATTCATTTATTTAATGTGCCTTCTCTGAATGACAAAATTACACAAAAAATTAAAATAAAAATCACGGTATTCCAAAACTCAGGTGGGATATATCAATTGAATTTAGATGTTTTTAGGCATGATTTATTGGTTGGCCCACCTGAATGTTGAATGGGCATGATTTTTACGATCAAGGATAAACAAGGGGTGACAAACCTGATGGACAGGATGGATTTTATGCAAAGTAGCAATTACACCAGTAAAAGTTACTCCGGCAGGTACCTAGGCACGGTACACCAGTTTTCCTTTTGGTGCCCCATTTTCAGGCTGACAAGGTTGGAAGACATGCATGCTGTATGCTGGGCCCACATATTTGAAACTGGTGAACGAGATAGGGATAATGGTCAATTACCGCAGGGAGGTAAGTGTAACAATCGAAAACGGTCTGAAACAGGCGTAAGGCACGTGTAATTATAGTATAATCAAGGGGAGGTAGGTGCAATTAGCCTAGCCATTTTTTTAATAATTATGTTCGTATGTTCGTTGCACCTTGAGTAAGTAAATGATGCATACGTGTGCAATAAGTAAATGATGCATTCGTGTGCAAGATTGAATTGGCCATGGTTTTGAATCTAAGAGAAATTCTAGATAGTGTTTGCTGCCTTGAAATTTTCTTGTCTTTCCATAGTGATAAGGAGAAAAAGGATTAGATCAAGGAGAAATTTTCATTTTGAAGTTTTATCAGTAATTTACTTGTTAGATGGGGATCTAGTATTTTTTGAATCCTTATTAAGGAATTTCAAAAGTTTATTTATTTATTTATTTATATTGTTGTTTTCAACAAAGATGTGAATTAGAAAACATTGGTTGACGAAATATGAACTAAAGACAGAATTTTGATTTACCTCATAAAAATGTGCGTATATGGCGACACTAGCAATTTAAATAACTTAAGTGAACAAAAATGCCCTTATGATCAATGGGTGGGCCACAACTGTACAAAATGATTTGAGCAGCCCAAAGAAATTGGACAGTGGTCCAGATTCTTTGTACACGTGTAGCACACCTGATTATCATATTTGTTGAGGTACTGCGGAAGCACACAGAGATGAATCAAGTGGAGTAATTCAATTACACTAAGAAAGCACAACAATTTTAATGTGGAAAAACCCTTTCGGGAAAAAAACCATGGCACAAAGTGACAATAAACACTATATGAAAGCAGAAAATTACAAGAGAGAGAATACCCGATTCAAACAAGTTTCGAATCTCCTTTACAAGCCCTTGAAACCTTGGTAACAAATTAGAAAGCTTGAGATTACCTTGCAATCCTGATTACACCCAAATATATAATCTTTGGAAGAATCCCAATCAAAATCGAAAAAAAATCCTGCAAATTCGCAAATCTGGATAATACCGCGTTATGCTCGATGACACATTCGATGGAACTTCGATGGCATCGAACTAAACCTTTGATGTCATCAGAATAACACTAAAGCGTTCCAACGACCAAATATGAAAATCTGGATTTTATCAATAGTATTGAACAACCTTTGATGACATTAAAAATTATTTCGATGGCATTGAAAAGCCTTCAATAAAATCGAAAAGGGAGCATAAAGTGTCCAACAATTAATTCGATTTATTTCAAAAAATTTCGATGGCATCAAACCTGTCATCGACAGACCATTGAATTTACAGATTTAAGACATTTATCAATAATCTCCACCATGTCTTCAATCATTATCCTTCAAAGTTTCTTTTCTTCTTTCTTTAATCATGTCTTACATCATTGATCTATTATCGCTTCTCGTGTATACTCCATCCTCCTTTTATGGCTTCGCCAAGCCCAGAGAAGTTGTACAAAACTTGAACTTTTCTGTAGGAACCACCTAAGTGAACACGTCCGTCAGATTTATGCTCGTGTGAATCTTCTTTAAAGTCACGCCTCATTCTTCAAGTACCCGTCGGATAAAATTTTGACAAACATTAATGTGTTTCGTACGTGAGTGATAAATAGAATTCTTAGCCAAATTAAGACTGCTTTCGCTATCACAATTAACTGGCATGACCTACTACTGAAGCCCTAACTGATTTATCATCCCCCTCGACCAAACACCTTCTTTGAATGCTTTCGTCACTGCCATATACTCAGGTTCAGTTATGGAAAGAGCCATTATTGATTGAAGGCTTAACATCCAACTAATTGCTCCACTCGCTAGCATAAATGAATAATCTGAAGTTGACTTTTTAGAATCCATACTGCCTGCGTAATTTGAATCCACATACCCAACTAACTTAGCTCATATTTTCTCAAAAGTTACGACGTAGTCTTTTGTACCTTGAATGTATTAAAGTAGTCATTTCATTGCTTCCTAGTGTTGCTTGTCAGGATTTGATATTTTTCTACTCACAACACTAAATGCCTGTGAAATATCCGCTCTCATACAAACCATGACATATATTAAACTGCCCATATCATTCGAATAAGACACGAGACATATTCTACTTTTTCTCATTTAATTTAGGATATTTTATAAAGAAAGCTTGAAGTGAGCCGCGTGAGGAATACTAATCATCTTTACCTTGTTCATTCCTACTTGATTAATACCTTCTCAAGGTATTCTGCCTGTGATAACCAAAACTCACTCCTCTTCTCATCTTTATGAATATCTATGCCGAAAATCCTCTTTACAGTCCTAGATATTTTATCTCGAATGTTCTAAATAACTGAGTCTTCAATACATTGATTTTAGACATATTATGACAGACGATCATTATGTCATCAACATACACTATTAGGATGATGAACTTGTCATCACTTAGTGTCTTGTAATAGACATAGTGATCGTATTCACTCCTAGTAAATTTCTGACTCAATATGAAAGAAATTTTTTATACCACTGCTTAGGTGATTATTTTAGTGCGTACAATGACCTTATTGTCCTACAAACCTTGCTCTCTGCCCCTTTAACTTCATAGCCCTCTGGTTACTTCATGAAAATCTACTCTTTCAATTTTTCATGCAGGAATGTAGTTCTCAATGTCCATCTGTTATAGCTCGATATCATATTGGGCAACCAGCACCAACATGAATCTGTTAGATACTTTCTTATTAAATGGTGCAAATATCTATGTGAAGTCAATTCATTCTTTATAAGCATAACCTTTCGCTACCAACCTTGCTTTATATCTATCAATTTTCTTCTTAAAGATTCACTTGCACGCGATCACTTTTTAGCTCATTGGAAGCTCTACCAGCTCCCATGTCTCATTTTTGTACAAGAATTTCATCTCGTTGTCCATTGCTGCCTTTCACTTTTCTGCATCAAGCTCATTAAGAGCCTCTTGAAGAGTAGACGGATCCCCCCATCTGTAATAAGGGTATATGTAATATTAGAGTCATCCTTATATCTTGCTGGTAACCTACAATCTTGCGGCGGATTCCTTCTCACTGTTCCACCTCTTCTTGTACCTCTGTTTGTGCATCTATCTCAACCTGAGTGTTACATGTGTCAACCTAAATGTCTATGACCAACCTTTCCCATTCCTTTTGCTTATCTTGATTATTTTTGCGAAATAGGGAGCCTTCATCGAATATGACATCACGAATAATGATTAATTTCCATGTGATCGGGTTGTACACCCTGTAGCCCTTCACACCACCACCATAGCCAACAAAGATATACATTTTAGCTCTTTGGTCTATCTTATCTCTCTCAACTGATGGTAGATGAGAGTAAGCCCTATAACTAAATATACACAATCTTGAGTAATTTACTTTCTAACCACTCCATACTTCCTCTGGAATCTTGTAATCAATCATCGTAGAAGGGGATCGACTCACCAAATAACAAGCCGTGTTAACGGCCTCAGTCCATAGGTTCTTGCCTAACCCAGCATTATTAATCATTCATCGGGTCATCTCCAAGGGAGTCCGATTCATCCGCTCAGTCACACTATTTTTCTTGGGTGTTTGGCACATTGTGTTTTGCCTAATGATCTTCATCCTTACAAAATTGATTAAATTCAGTAGAGGTAAATTCACTATGATTATCAGTCCTTAAAAGTTTCACCTTTGCCCTGTTTATTTTTCCATCATGGCCTTTCATTGTTTGAAATTAGTGAAAACCTTGGATTTATGTTTCAAGAAATAAACTCAATGTTTCTAGGAGTAGTCCTCGATTAATGTAATAAACCATGAAGATCCTCCAGTGAAAACAACAGGTGACTGCCCCCATATGTCAAAGTGTACATAATCAAGTACTCCTTTACATACATGTTTACTGGACTTAAAAGATAACCTTGAATGTTTACTATATATACAATGCTCTCATATATTAAAATTAATTCTTTTAAAGACTGAAATTAAACATCGATCAAAAAGTATCTTCATGCCCCGCTCACTCATGTGGCCCAAACGTGCATGTCATATACGTGTAGAAGTGGAATCCGATACATCTACTGCAACTCCACCTGTTGAAGTTCTCCCAATTAACTTGTAAAAGTTCTCACTCCTATGTGCTTTCATGACCACGAGTGCTCATTTTGAAACCTTAAAGACGCCATTGAAATCAGCGAACTTGTACCCAATTACCTCGAGTGTACCAAGAGATATCAAACTCTTCTTCATATCGGAAACATGCCTCACCTCAGTCAAGGTATTCTCTATTCCATCAAATATTTTGATGCGCACCGTGCTAACAACCATACCATCATAGGCATTAGTATTTTTCATAAATACATGTCCACCATTGCACTCCCTGCAGCTGGTGAACCAATTCCGATGAGTCATCTGATATGAAGCCCCTCTGTCTAGAATCCACTCATCTCTACAATTATCATATAAGTGTCTAAACATAGATACTAACAACACATCACTTCCGCTTATTTTGTTATTAAACGTGGCAGTATTGGTCTCCCTGGAAGAAGCCTCTATGTTCTCTTTCTTCACTTTTCGATTTGTGCAATCCTTCTTCATGTGCCCTAACATCTCATATTTTCAGTAGTTTAATTTTTTATTGACCTTGCCCTTGGATTTGGATCTTAATCAGGAAGATCCTATGTGTAACACCCCAGATTTTGGCTAATCTGGGATTAGACGTCCTTAGGTAATGAGTTAACTAAAACACCTGAGAAATCGCTCAGAACCCAATTCCATAGTCAAAGAAATCACGTAGGATTAATTCCTTTGAAAAATAAGTGTAAGTTAGCTAGCGCGACGCTGGAGTAGCTGGGAAACAGTCCCTGAACACTTTAATTACGTTCTACAAGACCCAAATCGAGTAGAACCAACGACTTTATAATACTCTATAATCTCGGACCAAACTCTAAGCAGGTTTGTTCTCTGGACCACTTTGAATCTTTGTATTGGATCTAGACAGCTCGTTGAAAGTCCGATACCTCCTATCTTAGACCGTTAGAACCGCCTAGCTGGACTTGACACTCATTCCGAAAATCAAGTCAAACCGATAATCACAGGCTATTTCATTGAGCCTAGACCGAAGAGAGTGCGAATAGGGACATAGTTGGAATTTCAAATTCAAATCTGGCACGCGACTTGACGCATCAGTATTGAGCGTTCTGACCGTCAGAATTCATCCAGATTACACCCTCGGATCAGGAGAAATTTCTATTTTATATCATGAGACTTTCAGCCCTGATCTACGTGCGATGACCGCTGAACTGAAACTGGTCCGCTACGTGCGATCTGCGAACCCTGCCGGACTGAAAACTTAATACGTGCTATATCTGGTACGCATGAGCTT
Organism: Magnolia kwangsiensis; assembly: GCA_037074715.1. Taxonomy (NCBI): domain Eukaryota; kingdom Viridiplantae; phylum Streptophyta; class Magnoliopsida; order Magnoliales; family Magnoliaceae; genus Magnolia; species Magnolia kwangsiensis. The sequence continues at coordinate 92,589,634 of CM073580.1, forward strand.
AAGTCCGATCGCAATCGACCAGGGGACCACCAGAAATCATCTTTTGGATCGAAACAGTCCCGAAATGGATAGGCACTAAGTAAACCTCGTTCCGGAGCCTGTTTCCGGCATTTTTAAGCTTATAAAAGGGGTTGAAACCCTCATTCCTCTCTCCCATCCGAAAATTGCAAAACCTAGATTTGGGGAGAGAGAAAAGGAGAGAGTTTGAGAGAGAAAGTGGGAGAATTTTTCCCGCCTTCGTGCCGCTACTTCCGCGTGCTACAGCAACACTTCCTGATCACCTGGCCGGTGATTTCTCCGCTTTATCAGGTATAAAACAACCTTAGAACTTGTTGATTTAGGGTTTACTTAGATTCATAGCGTGTTAGCTAACGTAACTTGTAAAATAGGTTCTCCTACTGCCGTAGACGAAGTGTACACGCTCCGTTCAAAATCACGCATCCGTAAGACATAAGGTGCGGATTTTAGACGCTTTGATTGACTGTTTCCAAAGCTTTCAATGTCGTTTAATAGTAGATTATCGACGACATCGCCGTTTGACATGTACAACATGTTGTCCGTTTCCTGTTTCGTAAACCAACGAAGAATATGAGATTTAGGGCATTTTAGTCATTTGTAGGAAGTACTGTTTTTATTCATATTTTGCTGATGTGATTGACATGGTTTATTGTCGCATTAGAATGTTAGGAATACGTGCATAATTTGTTTGGCAAAGAGATTCGCCTAAATGCGCACTTCGGGTCGACATGCTATATGTAGACTTAAGTGTGTAGGGTAAGTGTTTGTATAAATGTTTGTATTAGTATGTATTAAGTTAAATGGTGTTATGAATTAGTTTGAGATTGATTTCTCGATTAATATGCTGATGAAAATGATTTCCTACATGCTAGCCATATGTATGATTTCATTATATGTATGAAATGCATATGCTTGATGTTGTACTCAAGTGGTATGCTATAACATGTACTTGATGATTTCCTTATGATTTAGTTTGAGATTGATTTCTCAATTAATATGTTGATGGAGAGGATTTCCTATATGTTGGCGACATGCGTAATTTCATCATATGTGTGAAAGACATGTGTAAGATGATTTGCTTAAGTTGTATGTAATAACATGTGTTAACATGTTCATATGGTTGTATTTCATTTCCATTACCCTTACACAACTGCTGATGTGATTCTATGATTGTTTGGGACTATGCCTAGTCCAGGCAGTCGGTAACCGAATGAATTCGTGGTTAGCTTATCTTCGCCACGAACGACGCGTCGATGAACGCGATCCGTGTTCTGGAGTTGGCGGCAGTGGTTAGGCCACACGAAGTGTTTTACGCACTTCATGTCGTCAACTTGAGATGCGATCGCGCTAGTCGAGCCCGTCAAGTAACCCGACTGGCCGTTGTATGTTCACCCTACATGAGTCATAACTGCTTGAACCTAGGGTACTGAACTTACCATTGTAAACCCTGTCAACCATGGTACCTTGATCCACGAAGACTCATGAGCCGGGCATGGTGGTATGGGACACCGTGGTCGAGCTGTCGGCCTACGATGGGGCCACAAACCTCCCCGTAGTGACCAATGACAACCTAGACTCGTGAGCAGATTATGGTGGTATGGGACACTATATTCTTGCTGTCGGCCTACATTGATAAGGTGATGGGGGAGCGGTGCAACGAGTGCGAGCAACAGCCCTGGTAGCCCTTTGTAGTGACCGCGAGCGTATTCTGAGTCTACGGGAGGCGACGACCCTTCAGTAGCAGTAGAGTACAGTAGGCCTGTATTGATAAGGTGATGGGGGAGCGGTACAACGAGTGCGTGCAACAGCCCTGACAGCCCTTGCAGCGACCTACAAAATATACATCGTATGAGATTACTAGGAGTGACGACCCTAGACAGGATCTGTGTTGGGATTAATACAAGGGAAGTACCTTAGTTTCCCAATCCTGCTGTTTGAATGGACTAATAACAACTCAGAAATCATATCACCATAGCATTGCATGTGCCTGGAAGATGTGGAGCACTCTAGGAAGTGTGGCATGCCGCGGTCGTAAGATGTTGCCGTATGAGGGAGATCGTCGGTGAGGGCATACATCACGTCATGTCATATTGCATTAACAACAGTATTAGGAAAGTTTGATTTACTGCTTTACTATTATCGCATGATTGATTTGATAACATGCTAATCTCTGCTCTCTTATCCCACTGAGTTGATCGCTCACTTCCACGTTATGGGATGGTGTTTTCGGACACCCACTAGTCCCTATTGTGATTGCAGATGATGGCGCGGCCTGCGAGGCAGTGCTGGACTTGATGATGATGAGGAGGATCTATCCTTTATGCATGATCTGATTGACGGGATTACAGGGAGGTTGATTAGATACCTTGACACTTGTCATTTTATATTTTGAGAACACTCATGTATATCCTTTTGGTTTACTTTTGGAGCATACATGTATGTATATAACCTGGTAACATGTTCACACTCTGGAGACATACAACAGTTTATATATGTTATACATACTATCACAGTCTTCCGCTTGCTAGTTTAACTGTCTCTGGAGTATGATATGCTGTTCTGGCTTAATCTCACTCATGTTTAATACATTATCATAGACAACATTCAATCATACATATCTATGTTGCATAAATAACATTTTGAAACTCGGGAGTGGAGTTTTTACTAGACCCCCCGATTTTTGGGATGTTACAGATGGTATCAGAGCATGATTTGGATTAAACCGGGCCTGGGTTATGGTCACGCGACGTACGCTGTCGCTTCCTTTGACTTACGGGGGTGCGAGAAGGGTCTAGAAACACTTCTAGGATTCCAGATTCGCCAATAGGTGAAGTCTATTCATTTCGATCGCGTGATCGAGTCCATAGCGCATCTAGGGTCGCGTGAAGCAACCCGAATAGCTTCTAAGCTATAGGAAGTCGGGTTGAGAGGTTATATGAACGATTTTAAACCTGTAAAAGTAAATTCTTGGGCCGTGGGATGACCACGACTCCTGTATTCAATCGCCAGGGCTTAAAAACCCCGTTTCACCGAAAATCTTCGAAATTCTTCCTCTCACCACTCCATTCTTCAATTTTCTCTTATCTTTTTTATGTTAGGCATCAATAATAATGTGAAAATAATATAAAATCATACTTTCATAAAATTTTACAGTGAATAGTCAAATTTTATGAAAAATGGCCATAAAGCCATTCTAACTTCACTTTCTTTAGCAACTAATGGGCTAGATGGATGTACTAGCTCCTTCTACCCCAAAATCATATGCTGCATGATAGGGTTTTGTATTCGAAATTATAGATTATCCCCGAAAAGCCTCGGATGGATGTTTGGGCCTCCCTAGGGCAATCTACAATGAACCAAGTTGGGAACCATACCTTTTTGGAATCCTTAGGGCAAGGGGAACCCATCCCATGTGGCCTCATTGGCCAATTTGAAATTTCACCGGCGATGCCATCGCCGATTCGGCGATGCATCGCCTGTCAAACTTGTCAGATGGGTCTGACCTTTGGGCTGGAGGAGTTTGGGGGCTAGGGTAGCCCCCTGGTATGCGGTCCGTACCTTGAAACCCCCTAAAAGATGTACTTTCTTCACAAACGGCCCCCATTCCAAGCTCCATTTTCGTTTTTGCTGCCCTATTCCAAAAACCGTGACTTTAAATCACTCCCAAATCCATCCTTGGTTGAAAACGACCACTCTCACCATTCTATTTTGGTTTACAGTCCTTCCTCTTGAAGATGTCATCGTTTGGAGCTCTTACAATGCCCAAATCGAGTTGAAATCGTGAGGTGCTCCATTTCCCTTTTTCATTCTCTTTTCTTTCTTAAAATACATCCTAGGAGAGCTTGAAGTATCTCTCTACAATGCCTAGATCTCCCTTTTCTAGTTTTGTTAGCCATTTCCTTGCATTTCCCCCATTTTCCATGGCTATTGTTAAGCTGTTTTAGCCTTTTTCTCTCTTTTCACCATCCTCCCTCTCAATCCTATTTCTCCATTTTCTTTGCTTAAGGGATACTGAAAATATATGGCCGAGAGAGCTCTAGTGAGCAACAGACAGTATTAGACTCGACAGGGATAAAGAAGGTAAGTCAGGACTGTGGTAAAGTCCTTTGGTAGAGTTAGGCATCTATGCCTTTGCCCTGTAGATTGTTTGATTTTTGTTTTAAGGATTTCTGTGTTTTGTTGTTATTAGGTCTAGTGATGTCACTGGTAGACAATGTGTTGCGCCAGTGGTTTGGGCTTAGCATAGCCGAATGCATCTCTGTCATAATCCATGTGAAACTTTATTCCATATATTGTGACGAAATTTGGTTAGATGGAATACATGCCGTTTCATTTCGCTGTAAGGTATTGTCCCTAGATTGGGAGTATAGTAACTCCCGGGATTCAGTCTACAAATGAATTTTTATCTCACCTCACCCTCCTACCAAGCATGCCACTCCCTATCCCAACATGGGATTAGGAATGCGGTTCCATTTAATACAACTTAATGCTACTGGTCATGTAGGCCCTTGGCGTTTTGGACCTAGTGTTAGCACTCATAGATTTGAAGGATCTGATGATATAGGAAATCCAATTCTATTTAGATAATCTTGACTCTAAGCAACAAAACAATTCCCTGTAATAGAAATGGTATGGAACCAGGTGCCGTATATACTTAAGCTTTGGATTATAAGTACTGAGTTACAGACTAGGCTATTAGTTGACTTAGGTAGTGTAAGGTCTATTTATGCTAAGGGATAGTAGGTTAGATTTGGTTGGAATGGGACTCCCTTCCTTCGATAGATCCCCTTATGACTTATATACTTCTGTTGTTGCCCATAGGAGGGAGCCATTCACTCTTAGGGACCATTTATAAATCCCTTAGAATGAACTTAGAATGTACTAGCACGCCCCTTAGAATTTCCTTCCCCAAGGGCTTATTGCATTCGGGAATGCGGAATAAAGGAACTACATGTAAGCGATGTATTCGCGGTTTGAATCGACTTCTTAATCCTAGTGGTTACCAATAAATCCAATGCTCTGATCAAGCAGAGGGTCGGCATCGGCTAGGATTAAGAACTGATACGAAGAATTTTCTGTCAGAGTCTCGGCAGAAGGTCAATGTATCCGGCTCAGACCCACTACACAACCTTTCTTCCGTGATGGCCCAACCACCTACAACCAAATGGGATCACATTGCCTTTGGAAAATGGCGAGGACTTAAAGCCAGTAGAGAATTCGACATCTTGCCACCAAGTCATACCTACCCCTGAACTTAACCACAATAGAGATTAGGCTCATCTCTATGATCATAGGTACCAAGGCCATAGAACGCATCATTAGCAAGGAAAACCATGTAGAGAAGTTGTTTCCCAATTTATGTCAAGGATAGGTCTTAAGTTGCACCTCGTTCTGATGTACGGAGCGACGCATAGACTCTTGAACTTTAAGTAAAACCAAGTTTTAAGGGGGGTAGAACGAATTAAGTTCAATCCGGTTAGGTTAGTCAACGCTCCCGTTCGATCAGAGTGGCGCAGCGGAAGCGTGGTCGGCCTCTTCCCCACTGGCCCAAGATCGAAACCTTTAAGTTAGGATATACGTACGATTAGGTTATTAAGTAGGATTGAACCTCCCTTAGAAAAGTATTCCTTGCTCTTCGCCAATGTCGGGGACGACATTGTGTTTTAAGGGGGGTAGATTGTAACACCCCGGATTTTGGCTAATCTGGGATTAGACGTCCTTAGGTAATGGGTTAACTAAAATACCTGAGAAATCGCTCAGAACCCAATTCCATAGTCAAAGAAATCACGTAGGATTAATTCTTTTGAAAAATAAGTGTAAGTTAGCTAGCACGACGCTGGAGTAGCTGGGAAACAGTCCCTGAACACTTTAAATACGTTCTACAAGACCCAAATCGAGTAGAACCAACGACTCTATAATACTCTATAACCTCGGACCAAACTCTAAGCAGGTTTGTTCTCTGGACCACTTTGAATCTTTTTATTGGATCTAGACCGCTCGTCGAAAGTCCGATACCCGCCTAGCTGGACTTGACACTCATTCCGAAAATCAAGTCAAACCGATAATCACAGGCTATTTCATTGAGCCCAGACCGAAGAGAGTGCGAATAGGGACAGTTGGAATTTCAAATTCAAATCTGGCACACGACTTGACGCATCAGTATTGAGCGTTCTGACCGTCAGAATTCATCCAGATTACACCCTCGGATCAGGAAAAATTTCTATTTTATATCATGAGACTTTCAGCCTTGATCTACGTGCGACGACCGCTGAACTGAAACTGGTCCGCTACGTGCGATCTGCGAACCTTGCCAGACTGAAAACTTAATACGTGGTATATCTGGTACGCATGAGCTTAAGTCCAATCGCAATCGACCAGAGGACCACCAGAAATCATCTTTTAGATCGAAACAGCCCCGAAATGGATAGACACTAAGTAAACCTCGTTCCGGAGCCTGTTTCTGGCATTTTTAAGCTAATAAAAGGGGTTAAAACCCTCATTCCTCTCTCCCATCCGAAAATTGTAAAACCTAGATTTGGGGAGAGAAAAAGAGAGAGTTTGAGAGAGAAAGTGGGAGGATTTTTCCCGCCTCCGTGCCGCTACTTCCGCGTGCTACAGCAACACTTCCTGATCACCTGGCCGGTGATTTCTCCGCTTTATCAGGTATAAAACAACCTTAGAACTTGTTGATTTAGGGTTTACTTAGATTCATAGCGTGTTAGCTAACGTAACTTGTAAAATAGGTTCTCCTACTGCCGTAGACGAAGTGTACACGCTCCGTTCAAAATCACGCATCCGTAAGACATAAGGTGCGGATTTTAGACGCTTTGATTGACTGTTTCCAAAGCTTTCAATGTCGTTTAATAGTAGATTATCGACGGCATCGCCGTTTGACATGTACAACATGCTGTCCGTTTCCTGTTTCGTAAACCAACGAAGAATATGAGATTTAGGGTATTTTAGTCATTTGTAGGAAGTACTGTTTTTATTCATATTTTACTGATGTGATTGACATGGTTTATTGTCGCATTAGAATGTTAGGAATACGTGCATAATTTGTTTGGCAAAGAGATTTGCCTAAATGCGCACTTCGGGTCGACATGCTATATGTAGACTTAAGTGTGTAGGGTAAGTGTTTGTATAAATGTTTGTATTAGTATATATTGAGTTAAATGGTGTTATGAATTAGTTTGAGATTGATTTCTCGATTAATATGCTGATGAAAATGATTTCCTACATGCTAGCCATATGTACGATTTCATTATATGTATGAAATGCATATGCTTGATGTTGTACTCAAGTGGTATGCTATAACATGTACTTGATGATTTCCTTATGATTTAGTTTGAGATTAAATTCTCAATTAATATGTTGATGGAGAGGATTTCCTATATGTTGGCGACATGCGTAATTTCATCATATGTGTGAAAGACATGTGTAAGATGATTTGCTTAAGTTGTATGTAATAACATGTGTTAACATGTTCACATGGTTGTATTTCATTTCCATTACCCTTACACTTCATGTCGTCAACTTGAGATGCGATCGCGCTAGTCGAGCCCGTCAAGTAACCCAACTGGCCGTTGTATGTTCACCCTGCATGAGTCATAACTGCTTGAACCTAGGGTACTGAACTTACCATTGTAAACCCTGTCAACCATGGTACCTTGATCCACGAAGACTCATGAGCCGGGCATGGTGGTATGGGACACCGTGGTCGAGCTGTCGGCCTACGCTGGGGCCACAAACCTCCCCGTAGTGACCAGTGAGCACCTAGACTCGTGATCAGATTATGGTGGTATGGGACACTATATCTTGCTGTCGGCCTACATTGATAAGGTGATGGGGGAGCGGTGCAACGAGTGCGAGCAACAGCCCTGACAGCCCTTTGTAGTGACCGCGAGCGTATTCTGAGTCTATGGGAGGCGACGACCCTTCAGTAGTAGTAGAGTACAGTAGGCCTGTATTGATAAGGTGATGGGGGAGCGGTGCAACGAGTGCGTGCAACAGCCCTGGCAGCCCTTGCAGCGACCTACAAAATATACATCGTATGAGATTACTAGGAGTGACGACCCTAGACAGGATCTTTGTTGGGATTGATACAAGGGAAGTACCTTAGTTTCCTAATCCTGCTGTTTGAATGGACTAATAACAACTCGAAAATCATATCACCATAGCATTGCATGTGCCTGGAAGATGTGGAACACTCTAGGGAGTGTGGCATGCCGCGGTCGTAAGATGTTGCCGTATGAGGGAGATCGTCGGTGAGGGCATACATCACGTCATGTCATATTGCATTAACAACAGTATTAGGAAAGTTTGATTTACTGCTTTACTATTATCGCATGGTTGATTTGATAACATGCTAATCTCTGCTCTCTTATCCCACTAAGTTGATCACTCACTCCCACGTTATGGGATGGTGTTTTCGGACACCCACTAGTCCCTATTGTGATTGCAGATGATGGCGCGGCCTGCGAGGCGGTGCTGGACTTGATGATGATGAGGAGGATCTATCCTTTATGCATGATCTGATTGACGGGATTACAGGGAGGTTGATTAGATACCTTGACACTTGTCATTTTATATTTTGAGAACACTCATGTATATCCTTTTGGTTTACTTTTGGAGCATACATGTATGTATATAACCTGGTAACATGTTCACACTCTGGAGACATACAACAGTTTATATATGTTATACATACTATCACAGTCTTTCGCTTGTTAGTTTAACTGTCTCTGGAGTATGATATGCTGTTCTGGCTTAATCTCACTCATGTTTAATACATTATCATAGACAACATTCAATCATACATATCTATGTTGCATAAATAACATTTTGAAACTCGGGAGTGGAGTTTTTACTCGACCCCCCGATTTTCGGGATGTTACTCTATGTCCCACTCAGAATTCTGACCCCTCGTAAATAATGCATTGGTGGAGGCTCCTATGCTACATTTTTTTTCTCACCGCCATTCCCTGAAGGGTTGAAATGACAGTATTGACACTAAGTGACAAGTTACCGATGCACAACATGCCTTTAAAAGACCATATGAAGTTGGGAGTGAATTCGATAAGATATAAGCCTAATCTTCATCCTTAATTACTTTCTTCATATCGCGTAATTTGCAGATCATCTTATTAAAATTGCTGATGTAGATCTCAACATCTCCTCCCTCTACCATCTTGAAGTTGAACAACTGCAACTTCAAGTGTAGGTGATTTTCAAGGGACTTCTTCGTATAGATGTTCTCTAACTTCACCCACAAATCTGCTTTTCTCCCTCATGACATTGTAGAGAACTTCATCCATTAAACACAATTGGATTGAGAATTTTTTTTTTCTTATCTGATTTCTTTCATTCATCATATTCCATAATTTCATATCACTTCTCAAATACCTCATCCAATCCTTGCTGAACTAATAAGCTAATCATCTTGACCTTCTAAAATTCAAAGTTATTTTTCCCAGAGTATTTTGTAGAATCGAACTTAGGATTAACAACCATTGTTACTCACTTTCATATTAAAGCCTGCGCCTCAATGTTAGCTCTGATACCACTTGTTGGCGGACCGCAGAATCATACAAAAATGAATTAAGTGGAGTAATCCAAGCAAAAAATTATAAGAAATAGAGAGAATAACCTATACGAAGTAGCCTCGAATCTCCCTTACATGCCCTTGAAACTTTAAGAACAAATTAGAAAGCCTTAGATTAACTTCCAATCCTAATTACACCCAAATATATAGACGTTGGAAGAATCCCAATCAAAATCAGAAACAAATCTTGCAAATTCGTAAATATGTGTAATTCCGCATTACGCTCGATGACACCTTCAATGGGACTTCAATAACATCGAACTAAACCTTTGATGTCATCAAACCAACTTCGATGTCATCGGAATAACATCAAAATGTTCCAGCGACCAAACATGAAAATTCAGATTTTACCGATGGCATTGAATAGCCTTCGATGACATTGAAACTTACTTTGATGGCATTGAAAAGGGCACCTAAAGTGTCCAGCAACCAATTTGATTTATTTTAAAATATCTCGATGGCATTGAGCTAACTTTGATGGCATTAAACCTTGACCCTACTTTGATGGCATCGAACCTGTCATCAATAGATTGTTGAATTTACAAATTTAAGACATCTATCAATAATATTTTCATGATTTTATATGTTGCGGAAGTTACGCCTGATGACTTAATGTGGTCTTACACACCTATGAAAGTGTGGTCGATGCAAGTGCAACTAAGCTTTTGAATTTTACTTTTCAATTTTGCTCTTGAAAACCCTTGTAAAAATGGTGTAGGCAGATTCTTAAGGTTTTAGCTATACAATCACTACTTAGTGGGTTGCTATATCATTTATCTAAATTTTTAAAAAAATAAAATAAAATTTTTTGGCATGATTTTAACATGTGAAGGATCTAGGTTAAGTGAAAAAGGTTATCAATTCAAAGACACAAGTTAACATTGGTTTTTCAAAGTAGGGTAAGGATTAGAGAAAATTCCTCAAGCCAATGACTGAGTAACAGATACTATGACATTAAAATAACCTGTGCCATATCTATAAGAAATTTAGTTGTAAAATTGTTAAGGACATCCCCGTAGCTTTGCGTCTGATGAATGAAGTATTGAAGCTGTTCATTGCCCGATTTGTGGTTGTATATTTTGATGATATCCTGATATATAACTAGGGTGAAACGAAGAAGATGGAACACCTCAGATAAGTGCTTCAAGTCTTGTCAGTTAACAACTTGTATCTCAACTTGAAGAAGTACAATTTGTTAATAGACAACTTATTGTTCTTATAATTTATTATGACGTCAATGGGAATCCATGTAGATGATGAAAAGGTGTAAGACATCAGAGAATAGTTGATTCTGATGAACATTCATGAAGTGAGGAGTTTTCATGGGATAATGATATTTTATGTTCGATTCATGCAGAATTTCAGTGCTATATCACACCCATTATAGATTGCATGAAAAAGGCCCGTTTCAGTAGACCGATGAGGCTGAAAAGAGCTTTGATGAAATAAAGCATCGATTGCCCACAATAACGGTCTTGGTTCTTTCCAGTTTTGATAAGCTATTTGAGATTGAGTGCGATGCCTCATATGTCATAATTGGAGGAGACTTATCACAGGAAGGTAGACCGGCAACCCTCTATAGCGAGAAACTTAGCGAAGCCTGAAAGAATTGGTTGACATATGAGCTTCATTTGTATGCAATGGTTTAAGTACTGTGATAATGGCGGCATAATCTGATTCAAAGAGAGTTTCTTCTCTACACTAACCATCAAGCCTCAAAGTTTATTAGTACTCAGGCTAACATTAATCATGTGAATGCTAGATGAGTTACATTTTTGTTCACACCCGAAGTATAGGATTATGATGTAGTAATAATCTCGGTAAGACCAAAGTCGAATCCACAGGGACTGAACGTTGTATGTAATTTGAAAGTAACTTGGACTAGAACTAGGCGAAGATGAAATCTAAATTAGAGATTTTTAAGAGAGTAATGGTGAAATATTAAACTAAAACTTGTGAAATTCAAAGGTAAGAAACTAGGGTTTCAGCGAATTCACTTGTAGAGATGAGGGAGATCTTATGCTTGATTTAAGAACACAACTGGAATCAGAGTCCTATCTTCATCTAGATGAAAGATATATAATATTAAAAATTAACTATGAACTTCCTTTGATCTATTTTTCAAAAGATGAGAGGTATGAGAATTGGACTTGAATCCATTATAAGACCATGCCCAAGAGACAAAGTAAACAACAAAATTTAACCAATCCACATCCATTCTGAGAGAGTTATGAACATAGGGAAGGATTCCATCATCCATCCATGCCCATGAGACAATGGTGAACAACAGGGTTCCTATGATCATAACCTCCATACATGCATAGACAATATAAGAAGATATTGTAGATCCATTGTAATTTGAGTCACAACAAACCATTAAAAACTAAAGGCATTCCATATAATTAAACTAAATCAGTTTAATATTTTACCACACGGGTTATCGCAAGTTTATGAATCAAACTTAAATCAAAGGCATAAAAGAAACTCTCCCATCTCACTACAAGCTCCACCTCTTAGCCCTAGCTAAGAGGCTTAGTTGATCATAGGCATGATAAAACTAAAATCTCTTAGAAAAATAAACAAAACAAGGATGAAAGAAAAGAAGGAAAACTCCATAGCTAGCCAGCCCACTTCTCTCTCTCCTTCTCTCTCTTTCTTCACGTGTGTCAGGATATCCCCTCGTTCTCCACATCCACCCTCTTATAACAGATGACCAAAAGTCGATTGTGTTTTGACACCACCGACTTGCTGCAAAAAGTTATGCATAATGAAAATAGCAAGTCTGGTTTACGCAGTCCATCTTCCTGTGAAATAGGGAGAGCTTCGGTCGCGCATGAATTGCATAATCGGTGGGACCCATGATAATCATTGCTTGGGAAAATCCACTCCCTGCATAGCTTGTGATTCATCGTGTTGAGACATGGACCATTAGATGAGAGGTTTTTTATCGTTAAAATGTGGTAGAATAACGTTGATCATTCACCCTTTTATTTGCGAAGATGGGTTCTATTTTAATGGTAGCTTCTGTTCTGGCCATCCTCTGTCTGATCGGTTTGCTTTGGATGGTCTAGATTTGTTGTCCAAGACTTCTTGGCCTACGGAATAAGCGGCTCGGATGGAGTTCATCACACGGGTTATCGCAAGGACTCTTGCACGGTGCGATTATGTTGAGTAAGAATAATGGCGAATGTCGTTATTTCCTGATTAGGCCTTTCTCTTTCCTTCTTGACAATGAACGGAATTCCCTCCTATTGTTAATTGACGACCTGGATTCGCCAAGGAAAGAAGATCAGGGGTTTCCTACTCTCATCATTTAGTTTTTGCAACACCTAATCCGGCTAGAATAGTGGGCATATCCCTACCTTTCCTTGGGCGTGGGTAGTCAAGTTTTGGTCGTGGCTAGAAGCTAGACTTGATGGACAGTTTGGATCATCAAAATATATCTAGAAGGTGGGCCACCATCGTCCTCAAACAGAGGGTACCCATTTAAATCGCAGCCAGCGGGAGCTTAAAAAGGAAACTCCTCTTTTCTTTGGAGATTGTGGGCCAACATAGTTTTACCGTGTTGGTCGTTCCGATGCGCTGGAGGTGCTTGCGCACTTTCTACACGTGCACTTTAGAATGTGGGGCTCCCATGTACGTTTTGAGGGATCTGCTCCGTCCCTTTACTTTTCCATCTTATTCCATCTTATTTTGGGAGTTGAGACCAAGTTTGAAACACATGCAAATATCAGGTGGGCCCCAAATCAGTGATTTGGTGGCTGATCTATCTGTTTGGCCACTTCCACAGAGATCCAATGGCTGAATTTCGACGTGTATGGTTAATTTATGGTCCTCAAGCCAGATATATTAAACTAAAACTTGTGAAATTCAAAGGTAGGAAACTAGAGTTTCATAGGATCCACTTGCAGAGATGAGGGAGATCTTATGCTTGATTTAAGAACACAACTAGAATCAGAGTCCTATCTTCATCTAGATGGAAGATATATAATATTAAAAATTAACCATGAACTTCCTTTGATCCATTTTTCAAGAGATGAGAGGTATGAGAATTGGGCTTGAATCCATCACAAGACCATGCCCAAGAGACAAAGTAAACAATAGAATTTAACCAATCTACATCCAATCTAAGAGAGTTATGAATATAGGGAAGGATTCCATCATACATCCATGCCCATGAGACGATGGTGAACAACAAGGTTCCTACAATCATAACCTCCATACATGCATGAAAAATGCCAGAAGATATTGTAGATCCATTGTAATTTGAGTTACAACAAACCACTAAAAACTAAAGGCATTCCATATAATCAAAGTAGAATAAAAATCAGTTCATGAATCAAACTTAAATCAAAGGCATAAAAGAAACTCTCCCATCTCACTACAAGCTCCACCTCTTAGCCCTAGCTAAGAGGTTTAACTGATCATTGGCATGATAAAATTAAAATCTCTTAGAAAAATTAACAAAACAAGGATTAAAGAAAAGAAGTAAAACTCCACAGCTAGCCGGCCCACGTCTCTCTCTCTCTCTGTCTCTCTCTTTCTTCACGTGTGCCAAGATATCCCCTCGTTCTCCACGTCCACCCTCTTATAACAGATGACCGGAAGTCGGTTGTGTTTTGATGCCACTGAATTGCTACAAAAATCCTTGCATAATGAAAATAGCAAGTCTGGTTTACACAGTCCATCTTCCTGCAAAACAGGGAGAGCTTCGGTCGCGAATGAATTGCATAATCAGTGGGACCCATGATAATCGTTGCTTAGGAAAATCCATTCCCTGCATAGTTTCTGATTCATCATTTTGAGACATGGGCCATTAGATGAGAAGTTTTTTATCGTTGAAATGTGGCAGAACATCGTTGATTATTCACCATTTAATTTGGGAAGATGGGTTCCATTTTAATGGTAGCTTCTGTTCTGGCCATCCTCTGTCTAATTGGTTCGCTTTAATGGTCTGGATTTGTTGTCCAAGACTTCTTGGCCTATGGAATAAGCAGCTCGGATGGAGTTCATCACACGGGTTATCGTAAGGACTCCCACATGGTGCGGTTATGTTTAGTAAGAAAAACGGCGACCGTCGTTGTTTCTTGATCAGGCCTTTCTCTTTCCTTCTTGGCAATGAACGGATTTCCCTCCCGTTGTTAATTGACGGTCTGGATTCGCCAAGGAATGAAGATCAGGGGTTTCCTACTCTTGTCATTTAGTTTTCGCAACACCTAATTCGGCTGGAATAGTGGGCATATCCCTGCCTTTCCTTTGCCATGGGTCGTCCAGTTTTGGTCGCGGGTGGAAGCTGGACTTGCTGGACGGTTTGGATCATCAAAATATATCATGAAGGTGGACCACCATCATCCTTAAATGGACGGTACCCGTTTAAATTGCAGCCGAAGAGAGTTTAAAAAGGAACTCCTATTTTCTTTGGAGATTGTGGGTCAACACGGTTTGACCGTGCTGGCCATTCCGATGTGCTGGAGGTGTATGCACACTTTCTGCACGCGCACTTTAGAACTTGGGGTTCCCATCTATGTTTTGAGGGATCTACTCCGTCCCTTTACTTTGCCATCTTATTTTTGGAGTTGAGACCAAGTTTGAAGCATATGCAGATATCAGGTGGGCCCCAAATTAGTGATTTGGTGGCTGATCTGTCCGTTTAGTGTAACGCCCCGAGTTTCGAGAACCAAGCAAAGCTTAACTCCAAGATCCAATGCATCACTTATGCAATATAGATAATTATGTGTAAATGTTGTCCATATTAGTGCATTAAAACACTAGAGGGATTATACTAAATCAGCATATCATAATTCAGAGTTAATGTAATTAAGCAAGCAGAAGACTAAGATAAATATATAGAGTAGATACGTGTTTCATAACCTCCAAAGTGTGAATTTGTTACTGGGATAAATATATACATATTTTGTTTCAAAATATATGAAATGACAAAATGTGAATGTACAACTAATCCATATAATCCCTGAAATCCCGATGACGCAGCTCTAGGTCTACAGAGACCCACTTGAGAGCTGCACGTAGGAGAACTGCTCCTTGTCTAAGAAATTCGGCTCTGTCGCGTAAGCCTCATTGTCATCTGTAATTAAATTAGAGTCTGGTTGGTGTTTTAAAACACCATCTTAGAGTAGGAGTGAGTGATTAACTCAGTGGTACTATAAGGCAAAGGTTAACTTGTTATCAATTCAATCAAGTAGTAATGATGAAGCAATATAGCAATTACTTCTTAATTACTCTTGTTAATGTAGGAATGCTATGTAGTAATGATGCATGCCCTCGCTTGCACTCCCTCAGCGACTTCATCTAACGATCGCGCATGAAAAACTCCTTAAACGTGTACTTTCTCGCTAAAGCACATGTAATACGGTGCATGGTCATCTTATCTAAATATTTGATTAGGATTATTCATACAACAGATTAGGAAAGCTAAGGTACCTCCCTTTATATCATTAACCCAAGCGGGGATCAATCTAGGCTCGTCAATCCTAGTAATCACATACGATAGGAAAGTTATAGGGCATCACCCCTAATGAAAGTAGTGGATAGATAAATTTAAGAGTTTACACTCAAGGTCACTATGGGAGACTCATCACCTCAGCGTAGGCCTAGTTTACACTTGAGGTCACTATGGAAAGGTTCATCACCTTAGCGTAGGTAGATAGCTCGAATACGGTGTCCCATACACCACCATATTCGGCTCACAAGTTTAGATTTCTCACTGGTTACTACGGGGAATGTAAGCCCCGTATCCTCGACTGTACCGTTCTGTAGACTTTCGCGGTCTTACCGGTCGAATTTCGGTAACCTTTGACCCTTAACCGGTATTTACACGACACCCTGATTCACATGCCGTCAACCTGAATTGACTCAACCCAAGACTTGTACCATAGTGACCGCGCTGTTGTCACAATTTCGATGCCGCGACTCGCACACCGAGGCGATACCCTGGTTAAGAGATGTGGGCCAGTGTTCGGTGCGAGGAAAATACCGCGCGTACAAATTCTGAGAGAATCTCTATGGCTTATCACATCAATCAATCAATCCTATCATGTCAAGTACACATTACCTTTCACCCATTCCCAAGCAACCACAAAAGTCAAAAAGTTCTTACAAAGCCCATACCTTTCTTACACATTCTACCACAAAAGTCAAAAAAGGGTTCTTACACCCATCACTCACCACATCAACACATCCATCACCCATCACCCCTCTCTTTTTACAATCCTCTCTCTCATTCTTATTTCTCAAAACTCACTATCCCAAGCAAGAGAGGGAGCATCACACGTCCAAGCCTCTCCTCATATTTTCCTAAGCAACAAGTGTGGCCCACCTTTCCTACCCCTTCATCTCCCATCTCAACCATCCAAACCTCATCTCCTCCATTGGAATCGAAACTAAGGAGCTAAGGAAGCCAAGGTGCAAGAAGAAGCCAGTGGTTGATCTTTAATTTTTTATCTTTCATCCGTTTATTTGATTTAAGGGTCCATGTATGTGGGACCCACCTTGATGTATATTTTAAATCAAAGAGAGGCCCATAGTGGCGGGGCCCCTCCATCACCTCCGTTGTCTTTTTTTTTTTCTCTCTTTCTCTCTCTCCTTTCATTTGTTATGATGATGATGAGATGTGTGGCCCACCATGATGTTTGCATTCAAGCCATCTATCGGTGGACCCCATCCATATGGGACATACCATGATGTTTACATGACATCCCAACCGTCCATCCTCATCTAGGATGTGGCCCACCCATACGTGTGGGTGGGGCCCTACACCCAGTTCCATAGCTCAGGTGGTAGGCGGAGTGAAGATACCTCGTTTTAACGCTGGGCCCACCCAGATCCATAGATCGGTGTTGGACCGAGTGAAAGATGCCTTGTTTCAACACTCCAGGTCTTGGTATCGATCCCTGTGGTGGTGGCTAACATGGAGCGTGTGTCCCAACATAGGTGTGTAACTTTCACTGTGATCCATGGGACCCATCCATGTCGTCCATCCTATTCCTTGGCTCATTTTAGGCATTGAGCCGAGAAATGAGGCCAGACCGATAATCAAGCGGGCCATACCACAAAAAACTATATTTTTCCACCGCTCAAAGCTACTAGGACCCACCTTGTTGTTTCTACATGCCAAACACGGTACATATTGGTCTTGTTTGATGTGTTTTGAGTCATAGAATCCAATGGATGGAGTGGATTCTCAAGACACGGGCCCCACAGGTGAAATACCTCAGGATAAAAAAAGAGGGGAAAACGCATGCAGCAGGCACTGCTGCTGTCAGTGCACACAGGCCTGCTGCGCTGACGGATGGGCGGCTGTGTAGGCAGGGACCCACGGTCCCAGCCGTGGGCCCCACCATGATGTATGTTTGCTATCCACACCGTTTATATGGTGGGACACCTCTTGAGGTGGGCTCCTTCAAAAGATCAGGCCGATCTGAGTCTCAGATGGCCCACATGATAGGAAACAATGGGATTGAGTGGCTGCCCTTGAAACCCATTTTGGGTCCATAAAAGTTTTGGATCAAGATGAAATTTATTTTTCTTGTTCATCCAGGTCCGTGTGACCTTACCAACAGTTTGGATGGAAAAAAAATGTTATGGTGGGCCCCACGTGGGACCCACAATGATGTAAGTGTTTTATTCACACCGTCCACGGCTGTGGATGGTGGAACCTACCATGATTTATGTGTTCTATCCGCACTGTCCACCCCTGGACGGTGGGACCCACTATGATTTATGTGTTCTATCCGCACCATCCACACTGGACGGTGGGACCCACCCCCCTACGTGTGAGATGATGTATGTGTGTGTATGTATATATGTATATATATAATATTATATTATATGTAATATTATATATATATACTATATATAGTTTACATATTATATTATATATAATATACATGATAGTGGGCCTTCATGTGGGCCCCCACCATGATGTATGGGTTGTATCCAATCCATCCATCCATTTGGAAAGCCCATTTTATGGCATGGGCATAAAGAATGAGCCAGATCCATAGTCCAAGTGGACCCCACCTTGGCATGTTATGAGGCCCACTTTAATATATATGTAAGGCCCATTGGTTTAGGCCCATTTAATGTATTAAGGGCCCATGGGTTAAGGCCCATTTAGAAGTATTAAGGCCTATGGGTTAAGGCCCATTTGATGTACATATGGGGCCCAATTGGTGTGGCCCATTTGGTACACATAAGACCCATAAGATTAGGCCCAATTGATGTATTCAAGACCCAAGAGGTTATGGCCCATTGCAATGCACATAAGGCCCATTGGTGCAGCCCATTGATGTGACCCACTTGATGATTATAAGACCCATATGATATAGCCCATTTGATGTATTTAAGGCCCAATGGGATGTACCTAAGATCCATTGCAATGTGTGATCCCAACACGGTTTATGTAATGATGTTTATGACGGGCTATGACTTGGGAGCAATGATGGTTTGACGTTCACATTGTAAGTATAATGTTGGTTAAATGTCTGCATTATGACTCTCCCTAGGGCCCATTGATAGGCCCGTACTTATTGCGTGTAGGCCGTTTAGGCCCATCTGCGTTGTAAGGATAGTTCATTACTTTATTACATGTTTAGTATTGTTCCATGATTCATGATCATATGCATCATATATATGCTTGATATGAGAAGTGACTGATCATAGCATATGCTTTCGGGGAGATTATTTATGGGCTCCCGGTTAGGCAGTGTTGCCCTACATGAGCCCACGATACGTGCAAGATTGCTGCATGATTGGATAGCGTGATTCATGCATTTCGTATTGTGTGATATGGTTACTGTACGCACTGGTGACATTAGGGTCGTAGCCTCCACAGGCGTATCGTGGTTGGCAGGATTGGATACTGAAAATCTTATTCTACATGAGGTGTTATAGATATCCCTGAGTGGAAGTCCCTAAACCCTTATGGTACTAAGAGGTTGCTCCAACGTCTAGACTAAATGGGTGCAGGAGCGCCGAGTGCCGATTACCAGAAGGCTGCCCTTTCCACTGTGTCGTGGTCAATTGGAAGGGGGTGCCGCCTTACCCGCCCGAGTGGAGGGGGCAAAGCTAGGCTGAGTTTGAAAAGCTCGAGGAATGGGTCTACTATCGACAAGCCGATGTTGATATTGGCAGGTGGATAGTGAGGTCTCTTCTACTTACCTTATTGTGCGTGATGGGGCGGCGATCTGGTTTAGAGTGTACTAAACCCCGGTGATATCCCAGATTTGAGCTGTATTGATATGTGGACTTAGATGAGGACTCGTATGCTTGATTTGCACCTTACATCACATGGCCTTGATACGGCCAATAGTATTCATGGATCCATCAGCACATTCCGCATTATTTTGATATTGCATTGATCATATTACTATCTTGCACACACATTTTCACCATCCTTTAAGCTTTTCATAAGCTTATGCACGACCGTTGCATGCAGGTGACGTTGAATCGCAGCAGCGCTGAGGCTTGAGTACGTGGCAGATTATTTTAGAGCTTTTGGTCTATTATCATTGTATTTCTTTTTTGCTCATTGTACTTGTAAAGTTTTTGATCATAGTGAAAATGTAATGGAGTTTTTTGTTGTTGTTTGTGGGTTATGCCTTTGGTTATGCTTATTACGAATCAAACTGGTGTTGAAAATTCTCCTCATAACATTCCAGGATCAGAACCTGAAAAATGGGCGCTGGAAGCCGAGAATGGGGTTCTATGAAGGCTGTCGGTGATCAGAAATTTTGTAAGCCCGGTTTCTGAGTTTGAAGTGTGACAGGGAAGCTCGTTACCCCAGCGTAGGCCGATAGATCGACCACGGTGTCTCATACCACCATGCCCAGCTCATGAGTCTTAGCGGATCGTGGTACCATGGTTGAAATGGATTTTGCATTGGTAAGTGGTACCTTAGATTCAAGCAGTAGTGTCCATACATGGTAAACACACAATGGGCCAATCGGGTTATTTGACAAGTACGATTGGTAGGAGCACAGGTTAAATTAATCGACATGGAGCGCATAAACATTCCATGTGGCCTAACCACTGTCGATAATTATCGTATGACTCGGATTCATAAAACGTATCCAATGTGGCGAAACTAGTTCAGCCACTCAATCGGGAACTGTTACTGATTGCCTGAACTACGTAGTAGTCCCAATCATACTCAAATGTAATAGGTAGTCATATATGTTAATCATAACAACATTTAACAAATAATTCAAACATAATTCTCATTTGAGCATTTTATTAAACACATTGAACATGTGATTATACATATGCATTTCATCCATAAATCACATAGTAGAAATTTACATTACATGAAGGAAACTATAAATATGGATAAGGTAGTTGAGAATCTTATTTCAACACCCTTATTAAAAGCGATTCATCAAACAATTTCTCATTCAGATATTTTATCAAACACTTAGACTACACATTACTACATACATGAACTAAATTAGTTATAACATATATTATGGCAAACCCTTTCATAAAAGAGAGAGTTGTCATACATACAACAAACATGTATTCAAGATTAATAGTCATGAAAAACATAAATCATAATTGCACTTTCATTCAAACATTTCAACAAACACATGAAATGCATTATATATTCACATAGTTCGCACACATATTTAATTTATCGAATATAACTAAGATCATATGGCAGTAATCAAGTCAGACATAAATCATTGTTGACATTAAAAGTATTGAAAATCATAACCTAAATGTTTATAGTCCGCACCTTTCATCGGTTTTCTCGTTTTGAACTCAGTTCGAATCCTACGCTCTCGTCTGCAGAACAATAGTTACCTAAATCACGAAATAGGTTAGTTATTTTGTCGATTTCTTTATTTGGATTCCTAAAATAAGATTAAGATTAGGATTTCTTATCCAAATCGAAGTTGGAATGACTCATGTAGCGATGGTGGGGAGGCGATTCGGTACGTGGTGTAGTGGGAGTGAATCCTAGTAACGATCTCCCGAACTCTCACTCTACTCCTCACTCTTTTCTCCTATTTTCTCTCCTCTCACCTAGGGCTTGAGATATTCATATGAGAGAGGGGTGGGGCGGTTTAAGGGTTTTATATAGGCTTAAAAGTGATTTAAATGGCCCTAGGGCCATGGTATACTTAAGTTATAGCCAAAGGGTGCCTGTTCTTGACAAACAGGGCCCTTATGAAGGTACATTTCTCACCTAAGTCATGGAGCAAGTTCCCTGATAATAGATCTATACCAGGATTGTGTTTTTGGTGCGATCTAACAAATAGATCGACTGTGAAGGACCTGTATTAGATCAACGGTCTTCGTTCCTTGATTAAGGACATAAGTATACCGATTGGTGCAGGAAAATTTCCCTGACCCATGAGTGAGGTTTGGTCAGAATCTGTCGGTTTGAAGTCTTCAATTTCTCTCATAAGCGAATGGTCCAAATCACTTAAGTTTCAAGTAAGTTTCTAAAAGTATTCGCGTTTCTCACACACTTCGCTCAGGGCTCAAGTTGTATATTTTTGGATACTATTTGAGCTCGATTCTCACGGCGGTTGTTAAACCGAATAGGACGGTCGTAAACCTATAGTTTCGCAGTCATCAGACTTTCGACGCGCGGTCCAGGTTCGATACGGAGTTTTAATGTGTTCCCGAGAGCAACTGGATTTTGGGTTCTCTCATAGGTTTTTAAGTAATGTTGAGTTAGCGATTTTAATGGTTTTGGGTCTTGCAGTTTGTATAGTTAGTAGTTCAAGCTAATCTACTGATTAATTTAGTTTAGTACTTAATTAATTTTTGTATAATTTTCACAGTATACAGTCTTTAGAGATTTTTGACTAAGGTGGTACTCCGGCCTTTGTACGGATTTTTTTGAGACGTTACAATCTACCCCCCTAAAAGAAAATTTTCATCCCTGAAATTAGTACCTTCTCGTACTCCTTAAGGATCTGAGGGCAATTCTTATAGACTTTTACTTCTGTTTCCTAAGTAGCCTCGTCCTCAGTGTGGTGAGTCCATAACAACTTCACAAGAGGGATAACCTTGTTGCGTAGCACTTGTTGCTTCCTATCAAGAACATGTGTTGGTTGCAATACATAGGTAGCATCTTCACTCAACTGTACTTGCTCCCAATTGATAATATGGGAAGGGTCAGGAACATATTTCTTCAGTATCGATACATGAAATATGTTGTGTACGCCTGCGAGTGGTGTAGCCAAAATAATGCGATATGCTACCACACTCACTCGGTCTAGAATTTGGTATGGACCAATAAATTACGGTGTGAGTTTTCCTTTCTTACCAAATTGAAGGATTCCCTTCATTGGAGAAACTTTCAGGAATACGTGATCCCCAACCTCAAATTCTAACTGTTGCCATCGGGTATCGGCGTAACTCTTTTATCCGCTCTAGGCTGTAAGAAGTCGACGCCTGATAATATCGATCTTCTTTGAGGTTACCTGAACTAAATTGGGCCAACCAAGCTCTTCTCGCCAACTTTTACACAACAATGTGGTGCTCGACATGGGCGCCTATACAAAGTTTCGTAGGGAGCTGTGCCAATGCTTGCTTGGAAGCTGTTGTTATAAGCAAACTTGGCATAGGGGAGACAGTCATCCCAACTGTCATTGAAATTAGGCACACATGCTCACAGCATGTCTTCTAGTATCTAATTTACTCGTTCCGTCTGCCTATCAGTTCGTGGGTGGAATGTGGTACTAAATTTGAGTTTCACTCCCATTGCTTCCTCAATTCGAGTCCAGAAAATGGATGTGATCGCGTGTCTCGGTCCGACACAATTTCCATAAGAACTCTATGCAGAAGTACGATCTCTTTGATGTACAGCCTAGCTAAATCAACTGCTGAGTTTGAAACTCTAATCAGGAGGAAATGAGATGATTTCGTCAATCGGTCCACAGTCACCCAAACGGAGTCATGTCCCTTCCTCGTCTTCGGTAACCTGGAAATGAAATCCATAGATATGAAATTCCATTTCTATTTAGCTATGGGCATGGGCTAAAGTAAACCAGGAGGTCGACAATGCTCGGCCTTGACTTGCTAGCATGTGAGACAACAGGATACAAAATCTGTTATTTGGGCCTTCATGTTGTCCCACCAGTATGAACGCTTCAAATCCTAATACATCATTATACTATTGGGATGCATTGCCAATTTTGAATTATGTGCAGCTTGCAGAACCTCTCTCCTTAAGTCATGGAGGTTTGAGATGCATAAGCGGCCACGATACCTCAAACCTCCATCTAAGTTAACCCTCCATTCGAAGTCTTCACAGTCACTTGCTTATTTTCTCATCTTCACCAACAGTTCATCTTCTTTCTGAGCCACAATGATTCAGTCATCAATAAGTGGTTGCACGTGGATTTGTGTGACGCTCTCGAATGACTCATCTATTGTAAGCTTCTGTTTGAAGTCTTGCACAAACTCTACCATGTTCCATTCTTCTACCATCAGTGAAGCCGTAAATTTTATTGTCTTCTTGCGGCTTAACGCGTCTGCCACAAGGTTGGCCTTACCAGGATGGTAGGAGACCTCAAACTTGAAGTCTTTCAAGGTTTCCATCCAACGACGCTGCCTCATATTAAGGTCTCTCTGCGTGAATATGTACTTGAGGCTCCTGTGGTCGTAAAAGTGCTCGAACTCCTCTCCATAGAGGTAATGTCTCTAGAGCTTTAATGCAAAGATAACTACTGCGAATTCCAGGTCATGCGTAGGGTAGTTTTCTTCGTGCTTCCTCAACTATCGCGATGCATAGGCAATCACTCTGTCCTTTTGCCTAAGAGCACATCCTAAACCAACACGAGACACGTCAGTGTATACAGTATCTCTGACCCCTTGCTTTGGCAATACTAGCACGAGTGCGGATGTCAGCTTGTCCTTTAATTCCTGAAAGGCTGCTTCTGCTTTCTTGTTCCAAACAAACTTAAGATCTTTTCGAGTGATCTGAGACAACAGTCTGACTATCTTGGAAAAATCTTTAATAATTCGACGATAGTAGCTTGTAAGTCCGAGGAAACTCCTCACTTCTGTAACTGAGCCAGGCTATTCCCAGTCCTGTATTGCGGCCACCTTAGCAAGTTCCATGGTAATACCTTCCTTAGACACCACGTGCCTTAGAAACATGACTTCTTCCTTCTAGAAGTCGCATTTTCGATATTGAGCAAACAACTGATTCTTCCTAAGAGTATTGAAGACTGCTCGCAGGTGCTCTTCGTGATCCTTTCGGGTCTTAGAGTATATTAAAATGTCATCTATAAATATGATGACGAACTGGTACAGATACGGCCAAAACACCCGGTTTATGAGGTCCATGAACATGGCCGGTGCATTTGTAAGTCCAAACAACATCATAAGAAATTCATAGTGCCCAAAACTGGTTCTGAATGCTGTTTTTTACAATTCTTCATCCTTGACGCGTAACTGATGATACCCAGATTACAAATCTATCTTAGAGAAATATTATCCCCTTTCAACTGGTCGAATAGATCATCTATCCTGGGCAAAGTATACATTTTCTTCACTGTCACTTGGTTCAACCTGCGATAATCAATACACAATTGCAGCGATCCGTCCTTCTTAACAAACAATACAAGTGCTCTCCAAGGAGATACACTACGCCATATGAAACTTGAATCCAACAGATCATCAATCTATCTCCTTAATTCTTCCATTTCACATGGAGGCATATGATATGTCGGTTAAGAAATGGGTGTCACACTAGGCACAAGGTCAATAATAAAATTAATCTCGCACTGAGGAGGTAGTCCAGGTATCGTCCTAAATACATCCGTAAAATCTTAGACTACAGGCGTGTCCCCAAGTGTCGGACCATCAAAGTCCTATCTTCATCCAGATGAAAGAATTTGATGGTCCGAAGCCTTCAATTTCGCCCGCAAGCGAATGGCCCAAATCACTTAAGTTTCAAGTCAGTTTCTAAAGGTATTCGCATTTCTCACACACTTCACTCAGGGCTCAAGTTGTACGTTTCTGGATACTATTTGGGCTCGATTCCCATGATGGTTGTCAAGACTAATAAGATGACTGTGACCCTATAGTTTCGCGGTCATTAGAATTTCGACGTGTGGTCCAAGTCTGATACAGAGTTTCAATGTGCTCCCGAGTGTAACTGGGTTTTGGATTTTTCCTAGGTTTTTAAGTAATGTTGAGTTAGTGATTTTATTAGTTTTGGGTTATGCAGTTTGTATAGATAGTGGTTCAAGCCAATCCACCAATTAATTTAGTTTAATACTTAATTAATTTTTGTCTAATTTCCACAGTATACAGTCTTGAGGAATTTCTGCCTGAGGCGATATTCGGGCCTTTGTACAGATTTTTTCGAGATGTTACATTTGACCACTTCCACAGAGATCCAATGGCTGAATTTCGATGTGTATGGTTAATTTATGGTCCTCGGCCAGATATATTAAACTAAAACTTGTGAAATTTGAAATGTAGGAAATTAGGGTTTCAAAGAATCCACTTGTAGAGATGAGGCAGATCTTATGCTTGATTTAAAAACACATCTGGAATCAGAGTCCTATCTTCTTCTAGATTGAAGATATATAATATTAAAAATTACTATGAACTTCCTTTGATCCATTTTTCAAGAGATGAGAGTTATGAGAATTAGACTTGAATTCATCACAAGACCATGCCCAAGAGACAAAGTAAACAATAAAATTTAACCAATCCACATTCAATCTAAGAGAGTTATGAACATAGGGAAGGATTCCATCATCCATCCATGCCTATGAGACGATGGTGAACAACAAGGTTCCTACGATCATAACCTCCAAACATGTATAAAAAATACCAGAAGATATCGCAGATCCATTGTAATTTGTGTCACAACAAACCATTAAAAACTAAAGGCATTCCATATAATCAAACTAGAATCAAAATTAGTTCATGAATCAAACTTAAATTAAAGGCATAAAAGAAAGTCTCCCATCTCACTACAAGCTCCACCTCTTATGCCTATCTAAGAGGCTTAGCTGATCATAGGCAAGATAAAACTAAAATCTCTTAGAAAAATAAACAAAATAAGGATTAAAGAAAAGAAGAAAAACTCCATAGCTAGGTGGCCCACTTCTTTCTCTCCTTCTCTCTCTTTCTTCACATGCGCCAAGATATCCCCTCATTCTCTACGTCCACCCTCTTATAAAAGATGACCGAAAGTCAATTTTGTTTTGACGCCACCGACTTGCTGCAAAAAGCCATGCATAATGAAAATAGCAAGTCTCGTTTACATAGTCCATCTTCCTTCGAAACAGGGAGAACTTCGTTTGCGGATGAATTGCATAATTGGTGGGACCCATGATAATCATTGCTTGGGAAAATCCACTACCTGCATAGCTTGTGATTCATCATGTTGAGACATGGGCCATTAGATGAGAGGTTTTTTATCATTGAAATGTAGCAGAACAACGTTGATCATTCACCATTTAATTTGGGAAGGTGGGTTCTATTTTAATGGTAGCTTTTGTTCTGGCCATCCTCTATCTGATCGGTTCGCTTTGAAGGTTTGGATTTGTTGTCCAAGACTTCCTGACCAATGGAATAAGCGGCTAGGATGGACTTCTTCATCGCACGAGTTATCACAAGAAGGACTCCCGCACGGTGCGGTTATGTTGAGTAAGAAAAACGGCGAACACCATTTTTTCCTGATCAGGCCTTTCTCTTTCCTTCTTGGCAATGAACGGAAAACCCTCCCGTTGTTAATTGACAGCCTGGATTTGCCAAGGAAAGAAGATCAAGGGTTTCCTACTCTTGTCATTAAGTTTTCGCAACACCTAATCTAGCTGGAATAGTGGGCATATCTCTGCCTTTCCTTAGGCATGGGTCGTCCGGTTTTGGTAACGGGTGGATGCTGGACTTGATGGCAGTTTAGATCATCAAAATATATCATGAAGGTGTGCCACCATCATCCTTAAATGAATGGTACCCGTTGAAATCACAGCTGGTGGGAGTTTAAAAAGGAAACTCCTCTTTTCCTTGGAGATTGTGGGTCAACATAGTTTGACTGTGTTGGCTATTCCGATGTGCTGGAGGTGCATGCGCACTTTTTGCACACGCAATTTTGAATGTGGGGTTCCCATGTATGTTTTGAGGGATCTGCTGTGTCCCTTTACTTTGCCATCTTGTTTTGGGAGTTGAGACCAAGTTTGAAACATATCCAGATATCAGGTGGGCCACAAATGAGTGATTTGGTGGCTGATCTGTCCATTTGGCCACTTCCACAAAGATCCAATGGCTGAATTTTGACGTGTATGGTTAATTTATGGTCCAAAGGCTAGATATATTAAACTAAAACTTATGAAATTCAAAGGTAGGAAACTAGGGTTTCAGAGGATCCACTTGTAGAGATGAGGGAGATCTTATGCTTGATTTAAGAACACAACTCGAATTAGAGTCCTATCTTCATCTAAATGGAAGATATATAATATTAAAAATTAATTATGAACTTCCTTTGATCCAATTTTTAAAAGATGAGAGGTATGAGAATTAGACTTAATTTCATCATAAGACCATGCCTAGGAGACAAAGTAAACAACATAATTTAACCAATCCACAACTAATCTAATAGAGTTATAAACATCGGGAAGGATTCCATCATCCATCCATGCCCATGAGACGATGGTGAACAACAGGGTTCCTACAATCATAACCTCCATCCATGTATGAAAAATACCAGAAGATATCACAGATTCATTGTAATTTGAGTCACATCAAACCATTAAAAACTAAAGGCATTCCATATAATCAAACTAGAATCAAAATTAGTTCATGAATCAAACTTAAATCGAAGGCATAAAGGAAAGTCTCCCATCTCACTACAAGCTTCACCTCTTAACCTTAGATAAGAGGCTTAGCCGATCATAAGCATGATCAAACTAAGATCTCTTAGAAAAATAAACAAAATAAGGATTAAAGAAAAGAAGGAAAACTCCACAACTAGCCGGCCCACTTCTCTCTCTCTCTCTCTCTCTCTCTCTCTCTCTCTCTCTCTCTCTCTCTCTCTCTCTCTCTCTCTCTCCTTCTCTCTCTTTCTTCAAGTGTGCCAGGATATCCCCCTATTCTTCACGTCCACCCTCTTATAACAGATGATTGAAAGTCGTTTGTGTTTCGACGCCACCGACTTGCTACAAAAATCCGTGTGTAATGAAAATAACAAGTCTGGTTTACACAGTCCAACTTCCTGCGTAACAGGGAGAGCTTTAGTCGTGAATTAATTGTGTAATCAGTGGGACCCATGATAATCGTTGCTTGGGAAAATCCACTCCCTACATAGCTTGTGATTCATTGTGTTAAGACATGGGCCATCAGATGAGTGGTTGTTTATCGTTGAAATCTGGCAGAATAACGTTGATCGTTCACTATTTAATTTGGGAAGATGGGTTCTATTTTAATGGTAGCATCTGTTCTGGCCATCCTCTATTCGATCAGTTTGCTTGGATGGTCTTGGTTTGTTGTCTAAGACTTCTTGGCCCATGGAATAAGCATCTCGGATGGAGTTCATCGCATGGGTTATCGCAAGGACTCTCGCACAGTGCGGTTATGTTGAGTAAGAAAAATGGAGAATGTCGTTGTTTCCTAATCAGGCCTTTCTCTTTCCTTCTTGGCAATGAACGGAATTCCCTCTCATTATTAATTGACGGCCTGGATTCACCAAGGAATGAAGATCAGGGGTTTTCTACTCTCGTCATTCAATTTTCGCAACCCCCAATCCGGCTAGAATAGTGGGCATATCCCTGCCTTTCCTTAGGCGTGGATCATCCACTTTTGGTCACAGGTGGAAGCTGAACTTGATGGACGGTTTGGATCATCAAAATATATCATGAAGGTAGGCCACCATCATCCTCAAATGGACGGTACCCATTTAAATCACAGTCGGTGGGAGTTTAAAAAGGAAACTCATCTTTTCTTTGGAGATTGTGGGTCAACACAGTTTGACCGTGTTGGCCGTTTTGATGTGCTGGAGGTGCATGTGCACTTTCTACATGCGCACTTTAGAATGTGGGGTTCCCATATATGTTTTGAGGGATCTGCTCTGCCCATTTACTTTGCCATCTTGTTTTGGGAGTTGAGACCAAGTTTGAAACATATCCAGATATCAGGTGGGCCACAAATCAGTGATATGGTGGTTGATCTGTTCGTTTGGCCACTTCCACAGAGATCCAATGGCTGAATTTCGATGTGTATGGTTAAAGAAGTGCGTCCCTAATCCTTCTCACATCATCAAGTGGGAACATGTGGAGCTCAAGAAAAATGCCGCATACATTATCCGACCCACTCGAATACTTGATAGGAAGGAGCAAGTCTTACACAACAAGGTCATCCCATTAGTTAAGGTATTATGGACTCAACACGATGAAGAGGAGACCACTTGGGAGACAGAAGCAGAAGTCCACAAGCATTATCCAAACCTACTTCAACAATACAAATAGGTATAAATTTTGAGAATAAAATTTATTTATAAGAGGGGTAGATTGTAACACCCGGCCTAACCAGAACAGTGTCCTGAGGCGTCCACATGGAAACTGCCACAAGACCATTCGATCAGATTGCTCGTGCGAGAGGTACCACCAACAAATTAACCCAGGTTATCCCATTTAGATGGACAAGTTTGGTTGTGTTCAGATCAAGTGCGAGTCATTAAGCCAGATAGTCTGTTGGTACTTGGCAACAGCCTGTGCGGGTTGTGTAGCGACTAAGGAGGGTCAGAAAAATCTAAAAATTGGAGGAACTATAGATCTCACTAGGCTTATGGTCCGTTACAGACTTCAAGCTCAACAGATGCCTAGAAATTAATTATCTGCGCCTTCCTAATGACACTTGGCAAATGCAACTCACCCTAGCCTTAACTCAAAGGCTAGAATTTAAATCATTGGCATTTATAAATGAAACTGAGATATTAAGCATTTCAACCATCATATTTTCTCTAAATTTACGGTGAAGGCCTAAAATATTTTTCTTTGCCCATCCACAAAATCTGGAACCCGATCGTGAAACGGTGACCGTTGATCTCAAATCAGACCCGTAGGATAAAACTCCACATTTATTTCCCTCAAATTTTGTACAGCTCCTCATCAGGCCATGGAGCACCTATCCTATAAATTTCATAGTATGGGGGCCATCAGAACCGCCCCAATAGCCGGAATGGACCCCATAGGGCCATATAAAGATCGGAACCGTACAATGAAACCCAACATCTATTTACCCTCAAATTTTGTACAACCCGTCATCGGGCCATGGGACACCTACACACCAAATTTGGTGGCCAGAGGGGTGATAGGGCAGCCCCAAGGCCAAAAAGGGAGTCCTAGAGGGCCATTGTAGGGAGATATTTATAACTTAAGGCCATTTGGCCAAAATCTAGGTAATAAAACCCTTTTAACTCCCTCTCTCACTCACTCCCACAAGAATTTCAGCAACAAATGAGAGGAGAGAGTGAAGAGAGAGAGAGAGAGAGAGAGAGAGAGAGAGAGAGAGAGAGAGAGAGGTGTGAGAGAAGAAGGGAGAGAAGGTGGGCCATAGTTAAAGGTGGGACCCAAGGGAGTTAAAGTCTCGCTACTCCTTCCCTGTTCCTCAAGAAATTCCTCACCCACAACCATAAGAACAACTCTCTGCCAATTATATATGTAACCACCCTTCTTCTTAGAAATCTCTTGTGTTAAGCTAGGTTTTGCATGAAATCCTAATAGGAAAATGCATTTGACTCCGGATCTCTACAAATTGACCTATAAGTTTGGCAACCCTAGATCAATTCCACAAGCTCTTGATGATCCATAGGTACAGAATATTATTCTTAGGTGGCCGAGTACCAATTTTAGTATGAATTTAATAATTATGAATGTTTAAGTGATATGCTCGAATAACCTAAAGAGAACTTAGCCAAGACCTTACATGATAGGTCCTCCCAAATTACGTGAAATGATTAAGTATTGTTCGTTTATTCCTTAATATGATTGGACATGACATTGGTGATTGTATGTTCATCTCATACCTGATTCTTGTACAATATTTTTTCTTGTAGCATTTATGATACCTTAACCCTTATTGTATTTTTGTGCTATGAATGATATAAAATTCTTGGTCTCTTCACTATGTTATATTTTTGTGTTATGAATGACATAAAATTCTTGGTCTCTTCACTAACCCCACACAACACACTTACACATTAATTTTGTATTATTGTTAGTAGTTGCATTTATAGGAAAATTTAAATTCTTACGTTTGATGTATGAATGCATGACATCACTTGTGTTAAAAGTTGAACCAAGAATTGTTGGAATATTATTGAATGTCATTAGATCCCTAGGTTGGTTAGGGAATTAAAGTGGGAGAAGGTGGTCCTGTTGGTAGGACCATCCTGTGGCTAGACCGACAGATTTGGGTAGATGCGAATGGGCGATAATAATTGGACTACATAGTTCACTTGTACTTGATGTCGTCCGTTATGTACTTGCCTGAACTAGCACGGTCTAGTCCAATAACTGACCAACTATGTTTGTTAACCATTTCTGCTCATGCTTGTATGAAACCTGGAACACCCTTCACCAACTAAAGCCCATTGATAACTGTTTGAAACTGATCCACTGTCTCGAGAGCCAGGCATGGTTGAATGGACACTGTAACCATGCTATTGGCCTATGCTAGGGTGATGAGCCTCCTCGTAGTGACCATGAGCGATCCCACTTCCCAGCACTCCCTATTTTCTTGAAATCAGGGATGAGGAACCCGATGGGATCAAGGGTCATGGGGTCCTGGCCTCGCACATTGAGGGGTCTTGGTCTTACAAATAGTTAAGGGCATTGATATCATGGGGTGTACTAGTTTTCCCAATCTGCTGGATGAACAAAATTAATTAAAAACTCGGCTAACACGATCATGATGGCATCACACTAGTTAGGTTGGCAACTCGGTAGTTAAGGTCGCAATGAGGGTGTGTTGGTAATGCACGATCGTTAGATGAAGTCACTCAAGGGAGTGTTGTTAAGAGGTCATGCATCATATCATATATCATGCATATGCATTAATAAGATTAGTTAAGAATTTATAAATGTTTGTATTTCATTAAATTCATCATAGAATTTATTCTTATTGTAACTTAAGGCTAATAGCACCCACTGAGTTGATCACTCACTCCCACTCTAGGACAGTGTTTTAAAACACCAACAAGACTATTCAGTAGTGCAGGTGATGCTGAGTTCGATGAGCCGTCCGATGCGAGCATTGAAGAGGAGGATGAGTTATCCTACTTCCAACTGATGGGTGGTTCACCATAGATTTAGCAGACGAATTTTGGATCGCTGAGTGGTGGACTCAGCGCACCATTCTTTTGGATATATCATTCTTTTATATTTTTGCTAGGCGACACCTTGTATGACCCATTGATATATTTTGTGAACTTGCATACATTTTAGCCACTACCTTTTTAGTAGATTAGATGTGATTGTGATTCATACTCTAAGTAATTCCATACTGCTCATTAACCCAGATTAAATATAAAACAGTAAAATTGATTATAAGTGATACCTGAGAACTTGAGAGTCGAGCGTATGCACGACCCTCATTTTTTAGGGCGTTACAAGAAGATATTGTAGATCCATTGTAATTTAAGTCACAACAAACCATTAAAAACTAAAGGCATTCCATATAATCAAACTAGAATCAAAATCAGTTCATGAATTAAACTTAAATCAAAGGCATAGAGGAAAGTCTCCCATCTCACTACAAGCTTCAACTCTTAGCCCCAGCTAAGAGGCTTAGTCGATCATAAGCATGATCAAACTAAGATCTCTTAGAAAAATAATCAAAACAAGGATTAAAGAAAAGAAGGAAAACTCCACAGCTAGTCGGCCCACTTCTCTCTCTTTCTTCACGTGTGCTAGGATATCCCCCTATTCTCCACGTCCACCCTCTTATAACAGATGACTGAAAGTTGATTGTGTTTTGACACCACCGACTTGCTGTGAAAAGCTATGCGTAATGAAAATAGCAAGTCTGGTTTACACAGTCCATCTTTCTGTTAAACAGGGAGAGCTTTGATCGAGGATGAATTGCGTAATCGGTGGGACCCATGATAATCGTTGCTTGGGAAAATCCACTCCCTACATAGCTTATGATTCAATGTGTTGAGACATGGGGCATTAGATGATAGGTTTTATATCGTTGAAATGTGGCAAAAAAACGTTGATCGTTCACCATTTAATTTGGGAAGATGGGTTCTATTTTAATGGTAGCTTCTATTCTGGCTATCCTCTGTCTGATCGATTTGCTTTAATGTTCTGGATTTGTTGTCCAAGACTTCCTGGCTTATAGAATAAGCGGCTCGAATGGAGTTCATCACACGGGTTATCGCAAGGACTCCTACATGGTGAGGTTATGTTAAGTAAGAAAAATGGTGAATGTCGTTGTTTCTTGATCAGGACTTTCTCTTTCCTACTTGGCAATGAACGAAATTCCCTCCCGTTGTTAATTAACGGCCTGGATTTGCAAAGAAAAGAAGATCAGGGGTTTCCTACTCTTGTCATTCAGTTTTTGCAACACCTAATCCGGCTGGAATAGTGGGCATATCCCTGCCTTTCCTTTGGCATGGGTCACCTGGTTTTGGTCGTGAGTGGAAGCTGGACTTGATGGACGATGTTGATCATCAAAATCTATCATGAAGGTGGGCCACCATCATCCTCAAATGGACGGTAACCATTTAAATCACGGCCGACAGGAGTTTAAAAAGGAAACTCCTCTTTTCTTTGAAGATCGTGGGTCAACATAGTTTGACTGTGTTAGCTGTTTCGATGTGCTGGAGGTGCATGAGCACTTTCTGCACGTACACTTTAGAATGTGGGGTACCCATGTATGTTTTGAGGGATCTGCTTCATCCCCTTACTTTGCCATCTTGTTTTGGGAGTTAAGACCAAGTTTGAAACATATCCGAATATCAGGTGGGCCCCAAATCAGTAATTTGGTGGCTGATCTGTCCGTTTGACCACTTCCACAGAGATCCCAAGGCTAAATTTTGATGTGCATGGTAAATTTATTGTCCTCAGGCCAGATATATTAAACTGAAACTTATAAAATTCAAAGGTAGAAAACTAGGGTTTCAAAGGATCCACTTGTAAAGATCAGGGAGATCTTATGCTTGATTTAAGAACTCAACTATAATTAGAGTCCTATCTTCATCGAGATAGAAGATATATAATATTAAAAATTAATTATGAACTTCCTTTGATCCAGTTTTCAAAAGATGAGAGGTATGAGAATTAGACTTGATTCCATCACAAGACAATGCCCAGGAGACAAAGTAAATAACAGAATTTAACCAATCCACAACCAATCTAAAAGAGTTATGAACATAGGGAAGGATTTCATCATCTATTCATGCCCATGAGACGATGGTGAACAACAGGGTTCCTACGATCATAACCTCCATACATGAATAGAAAATACTAGAAGATATCGCAAATCCATTGTAATTTGAGTCACAATAAACCATTAAAAACTAAAGGCATTCCATATAATCAAACTAGAATCAAAATCAGTTTATGAATCAAACTTAAATCAAAGGCATGAAGGAAAGTCTCCCATCTCACTACAAGCTCCACCTCTTAGTCCTAACTAAGAGGCTTAGAAGATCATAAGCATGATCAAACTAAGATCTCTTAGAAAAATAAACAAAACAAGGATTAAAGAAAAGAAGGAAAACTCCACAGCTATCTGGCCCACTTCTCTCTATCCTTCTCTCTCTTTCTTCATGTGTGCTAGGATATCCCCCTATTCTCCACGTCCACCCTCTTATAATACATGACCGATAGTCGGTTGTGTTTTGATGCCACCGACTTGCTGCGAAAAGCCGTGCATAATGAAAATAGCAGGTCTGGTTTACACAGTCCATCTTCCTGTGAAATAGGGAGAGCTTTGGTCGTAGATGAATTGTGTAATTGGTGGGACCCATGATAATCGTTGCTTGGGAAAATACACTCCCTACATAGCTTTTAATTCATTGTGTTAAGACATGGGCATCAGATGAGTGGTGTTTTTATCGTTGAAATGTGGCAGGACAATGTTGTTCATTCACCGTTTTATTTGGGAAGATGGGTTCTATTTTAATGGTAGCTTCTGTTCTGGCCATCCTCTATCTGATTGGTTCGCTTTGATGGTCTGGATTTGTCGTCCAAGGCTTCCTGGCCTATGGAATAAGCGGCTCGGATGGAGTTCATCGCACGGGTTATCGCAAGGACTCTCGCATAGTGCGGTTATGTAAACAGCGAACGTCGTTGTTTCCTGATCAGGCCTTTCTCTTTCCTTCTTGGAAATGAATAAAATTCCCTCCCATTGTTAATTGATAGCCTGGATTTGTCAAGGAAAGAAGATCAAGGGTTTCCTACTCTTGTCATTCAAATTTTGCAACACCTAATCCGGCTGGAATAGTGGGCATATCCCCGCCTTTCGTTGGGCGTGGGTTGTTCAGTTTTGGTCGTGCGTGGAAGCTGGACTTGATGGACGGTTTGGATCATCAAAATATATCATGAAGGTGGGCCACCATTATCCTCAAATGGACGGTACCTGTAAGACCCGTATCCTAGTCCGTACTGTTCCGTCGACTCCCACGATCATTCCCATCGAATTCCGGCAACCTGCGACCTATAAGCGATGTTTGCGCTCAATTTTAAGTCATATCCTATAGATTTGAGTCGGCTTAATCCGAGACCTGTACCATTGCGACCGCATTATCGCCGCTGTTCCAACACTACGATTCGTGCCCCAATCTGATGCTCAGATCATAAAATGTGGACCATGCATAATAATGACCGTAAAATGCACATTATGGGACCCACCCATCCCATGTGGCACCAATCCCTAGGTAATTATGAGAGTGATGGATGACATCACCCTAGCCATAGCCACCCTACCCTGTCTATAGCCACCCCACCTACCCCTAGCCCTTCTTATAAGCACTTATGGCTAGCCACCCTACCCCTAGCCCTCTTACATGCATTTATTACTAGCCACCCTCTCTTACAAGCAATCATGGCCTACCTAAGTTACTCTCTCTCTCTCTCTCTCTCTCTCTCTCTCTCTCTTTACATCCCTCTCTCCCTCACATTTTTCAAACTCATTTTCCCAAGCAACATCCCATGTCCATGGCATCTCAAGTGTGAGAAAAGAGAGTGAGTTGTGTGGCCCACTTCCCTCTCCCAAAACCCATCATCATAACCCTTCAACTCTCATCACCTTCCATCAAAGAGGAATACAAGGAGATCGGTATTCCAATAGACCAAGAAGATTGAACGGTGGGTGCTTCTATAGGCTAGAATTTTATATTCTTATGATGAGCCAAATGAGGCCTACCGATCGATGGTATGGATCTCACTTTGGAACCTTGATGTGGTCGATGGACCACCTTGATCTTCATGATCATTCCATGACGGGGCCATTCTCCATAGACCCCATTATGATGTTTATTTTCCTTGTATGGATAGGGTCATCTAGACCTTAAATTTGGTGGAGAAAGGATCTCCACCGTTGATTTTTGGTTTGATGGGCCCACATGCAATGGGACCCACTTGATGTATGATTGAATGCAAGGAGGTTCATAGTAGCGGAGCCCTCCATCACACGTCTCCCTCTCTTTTTCTCTTTCTCTCTCCCTCTCTCTTTCATTTTTCTATTATATGTGAAGATGTGGCCATGTGGCCCACCCGGATGGACCCCACCATGAAGCATATATTTTATCCAAGCCATCTGTAGGTGGGGTCCACTTCACATATGTGTTGTATCCACACCATCCATCATTTGGTAGCCCCCCTTGAGCAGGGCCCACCTTACATTTATGTGTGAAGATCTAAAGTTCAAGTGGATCCCACTATTTTAAGTAGTAGTCAATGACGCCCACCGTTCAAAAATCCCTAAGGGTCATAGTTGCTTCCCATTAAGGTGATATTTGTTTACTACTTCATCTATCACTATGTTAATTTATGAATGGGTTGGATGGGAAACATATTTTATGGTAGGCCTTAGGAACTTTAAATGGTAGAAATCATTATCACCACTTATATTTGGTTGTGGCCCATTTGATGTACATATGGGGCCCAATGGGTGTGACCCATCTGATATACAAAAGGCCCATGTGATTAGGCCCATCTTGGTGTATTTGTGGCCCGTTGTTGAGGTCCACTTTGATGTATACGAGGCCCATGTTACGAAGCCCAATGTGATGTATTTAAAGGCCTAGGGGTTATGGCCCATTGCAATGTACATAAGGGCATTGATGTGGCCCACTTGATTTATATAAGGCTCATTTGATGTATCTAAGGCTATGGGTCGAGGCCCAACAGGATGTCCTTAGGGTCCATTGTAATGAGCAATTTCTCCATGATTTGTGTAATGATGTTTTATAACAGGTCATGCTTTGGGAGCAATGTTGGTTTGAAGTCCACCTTGTAAGTATACTGTTGATTAAATGTCCACATTACGACTCTCCCTAGGGCCCATTGATAGGCCCGTACTTGTTGTGTGTAGGCCATTTAGTCTCATCTGCTTTGAAAGGATAGTTCATTTCTTTATAACATGCTTACTATAATTCCATGCCTCATGCCATACGCATCATAGTATAAGCCATTGGGCTGAAACATTTACGGGATTCCTTATAAGATGGAGTGCCCCACATGAGCACATGGTATGCGCGGGATTGTTGCATGACTGTATGCTGTGATTCATGCATCTCTCATATGAGTGACTTGATTATTGTATCCCCTAGTGACATCAGGGCAGTGGCTCCATAGGCACATCGTGGATGGCCATATCGGATACCGAAAATGCTTGGTTCAGCACTGTGAGCACTTAGGATGTCCTTGGGTGAAAGTCCCAGAACCTTTTTGGTATTAGGAGTTACTCCAACGTCTATATTGAGTGGATACATGAGTGCCTGAGTGTCGAATACTAATAGGACGCATTTCTCACTGTGTCGTGGTCAGTTGGGAGGGAGTGTGGCCTTATTCGCCTGAGTGAGGGGGCTATAAGCTAGGCTGAGTTTGACCAGCTTATAAATGAGTCCGCTATCGACGAGCCGGGTAGGTATTGGCAGACTACTGGTCAGGCGGATAGTGAGGTCTATTCCGCTCGCTAGGCTGTGCGGCTAGGGAGGTAGCAGTCATTGTGGAGTGTACTAGACCCCGGAGATATCCAAAGGAGGAATTGCATTGATATTTGTACTTGATGAGTACTGGCATGCTTGCTTTGCATCTGGCATATGACATTTGGCTACATAGGACTCGCATCGCATGACCTTGGTATGGCCACTAGCATTCACACCTTGCATCATATGGCTTTGGTAAAGTTGATCGTATTCATGGACTTACCACATATTTCTACATTTCTTTGATATTATATACTTAGCACTTGCCTTACGCACACACTTACACTACCCTCTAAGCTTTTGTAAGCTTATGCACAACTGTTGCGTGCAGGTGTCATTGGATAGCAGCAACGCTGAGGCAGGAGTGCATTTTCAGACTATTTGGAGCTTTTTGATCACCCTGTATTTCCTTTTCCGCATTGTACTTAAAAGTTTTTGATATGGTGGTTATGTGGTGATGTTGTTTTGTGATTTGGTTATGCTTGTGGTTATGCTCCATTATATATAAAAAAAAAATCATACTGAAAATCCTCCTTGTAGGATCCTAGGATCGGAATCTGGCATGTGAGTATCGGGATCCAAGAATGGGGCACTATGGAGGCTGTTGGCACTGGATTCGGCGATCGGGAATTTTGTGAGCCCATTTTTCGAGTTTGGGGCGTGACAGTACCCATTTAAATTGCAGCCGACGAGAGTTTAAAAAGGAAAATCCTCTTTTATTTGGAGACTGTGGGTCAACATAGTTTGATCATGTTGGCCGTTTCGATGTGCTGGAGGTGCATGCGCACTTTATGCACACACACTTTATAATGTGGGGTTCCCATTTATGTTTTGAGGGATCTGCTCTGTCCCTTTACTTTGCCATCTTGTTTTGAGAGTTGAGACCAAGTTTGAAACATATCCAGATATTAGGTGGGCCCCAAATCAATGATTTAGTGGCTCATCTATTCGTTTGACCACTTTCATAGAGATCCAATGGCTGAATTTCGACGTGTATGGTTAATTTATGGTCCTCAAGCCAGATATATTAAAGTAAAATTTGTGAAATTCAAAGGTACAAAAGTAGGGTTTCAAAGGATCCACTTATAAAGATGAAGGAGATCTTATGCTTGATTTAAGAACTCAACTAGAATCAGAGTCCTATCTTCATCCAGATAGAAAATATATAATATTCAAAATTAACTATGAACTTCCTTTGATCCATTTTTCATGAGATGAGAGTTATGAGAATTATACTTGATTCCATCACAAGACCATGCCCAGGAGACAAAGTAAACAACAAAATTTAACCAATTCACAACCAATCTGATAGAGTTATGAACATAGGGAAGGATTCCATCATCCATCCACACCCATGAGATGATGGTGAACAATAGGGTTCCTACGATCATAACCTCCAAACATGCATGGAAAATACATGAAGATATCGCAGATCCATTGTAATTTGAGTCACAACAAACCATAAAAAACTAAAGGCATTCCATATAATCAAACTAGAATTAAATCAGTTCATGAATCAAACTTGCATCAAAGGCATAAAGGAAAGTCTCCCATCTCACTACAAGCTTCACCTCTTAGCCCTAGCTAAGAGGCTTAGCCGATCATAAGCATGATCAAACTAAGATCTCTTAGAAAAATAAACAAAATAAGGATTAAAGAAAAGAAGGAAAACTCCACAGCTAGCCAACCAGCCCACTTCTCTCTCTCTCTCTCTCTCTCTCTCTCTCTCTCTCTCTCTCTCTCTCTCTCTCTTTCTTCACATGTGCCAGGATATCCCCCTATTCTCCACATCCACCCTCTTATAACAGATGACTAAAAGTCATTTGTGTTTTGACACCACTAACTTGTTGCAAAAAGCCATGCATAATGAAAATAACAAGTCTGGCTTACACAGTCCATCTTCCTGTGAAACAGGGAGAGCTTCGGTCGCAGATGAATTGCGTAATCGGTGGGACCCATGATAATCGTTGCTTGGGAAAATCCACTTCCTACATAGCTTGTGATTCATTGTGTTGAGACATGACCCAACAGATGAGAGGTTTTTTATCGTTGAAATGTGGCAGAACAACGTTGATCTTTCACCATTTAATTTTGGAAGATGGGTTCTATTTTAATTGTAGCTTCTGTTCTAGCCATCCTCTGTCCAATCGATTCGGTTGGATGGTTTAGATTTGTTGGTCAAGACTTCCTGGCCTAGGGAATAAGCGGCTCGGATGGAGTTCATCACACGGGTTATTGTAAGGACTCCCGCATGGTGCGGTTATGTTGAGTAAGAAAAATGGTGGACGTCGTTGTTTCCTGATCAGGCCTTTCTCTTTCCTTCTTGGTAATGAATGGAATTCCCTCCCATTATTAATTGACGGCCTAAATTCGTCAAGGAAAGAAGATCAGGGGTTTCCTACTCTCGTCATTCAGTTTTCGCAACATCTAATCCAGCTGGAATAGTGGGCATATCCTTGCCTTGGGCGTGGGTTGTCCGGTTTTGGTCGTGGGTGGAAGCTGGACTTGATGGACCGTTTGGATCATCAAAATATATCATGAAGGTGGGCCACCATCATCCTTAAATGGACGGTACCCATTTAAATCATAGCCGGTAGGAGTTTAAAAAGGTAACTCCTTTTTTCTTTGGAGATTGCGTGTCAACACAGTTTGACCGTGTTGGCCATTCCGGTGTGCTGGAGGTGCATGCACACTTTACGCGTGCACACTTTAGAATGTGGGGTTCCCATGTATGTTTTGAGGGATCTACTCCGTCCCTTTACTTTTCCATCTTGTTTTAGGAGTTGAGACCAAGTTTAAAACATATCCAGATATCAGGTGGGCCCTAAATTAGTGATTTAATGGATGATCTATCCATTTGGCCACTTCCACAAAGATCCAAGGGCTAAATTTTGACGTGTATGGTTAATTTATGGTCCTCAGGCTAGATATGAAGTTTCAAGGCAAACGGATGGTGAAAACCCTATGATCTTGCAATCTAGATGATTTTCAGCCCTCTTGATTGTTGATCACATGGTTTTCTCGAATATTTGGTGTGCAAATTCTTCGATCTCATTCCCCTGGTGTCCTTCCCTTTCCTTGATGATTTATGAGTGTTAAATCCGTGCACTTAGTATCTTTTTTTTAGTCCAGGCTCCTAACTTCACCTTGCAACACAAACACGATTAAAATAAGTCGTTAAATGTTCATAAAATCAGGTAATTACTAGGGTTTAATGTGTAATATTTGACCCTCAACAATTTTTACAGGAATTCACGTTCATTCTTAAGCATAAGTCAAGATAGCATAACAAGCTAGTTGATGTGCTTAGCTACCATGCATCACTACCTATTATGATAAGAAATAAGGTAGTCAGCTATTACTGTCTCAAGGAGCTGTAAGCTGATGATGAGGACTTCAAGGATGCATGAATAAGGTGCCAAGAGAGTCATCCCAGTGACCTATATATACAAGATAATTTTCTCTTCAAAGGGAATCAACTGTGCATCCCCAAACGTTCTCTAAGGGAGTAGAGTATCCAAAAGCTACATGGAGGTGGCCTTGGTGAACACCTTAGGTGAGATAAGACGTGGGCTCTTGTTAAGGAAGGGTATTATTGGCCGCAATTGGTATATGACATGGGTAAAGCAGTGTAACTTTGTTATGTTTATTGGATCTCTAAGGGGCAATCTTAGAATATGGGCATCTATACCCCATTACCTGCGCCTGACGACCCTTGTGAAGACTTATCTACAGACTTCATGATTGGTCTACCACAAATAGAGTATGGCATAGATTCAATGTTCGTGGTGGTTGATCATTTCTCAAAGATGGTATACTTTATCCCATATAAGAAGACCCACAATGCAATACACGTAGTAAATCTATTCTTTAGAGAGGTCCTGCAGTTACACGGGGTTCCTAAGACCATTACTTCTTACCATGGCATGAAGTTCATTAGCTACTTCTTGCAGACTTTATGGAATTAGTTCGATACGCGAATTCAGTTCAGTAGTGCCTACCACCCATAGACTGATGGAAAAACTGAACTTGTGAATCACATGTTGAGAAACCTCCTCCAGTGTATTTTAGGTGACAAACCAAAGTAGTAAGATTTGACCTTGTCTCAAGCTGAGTTTACATTCAATAATATGGTGAATTGCTCTACGAGGAAGCCCCCATTCTAGATTGTATATGGTTATTTGCCTTGCCACACACTTGACTAGGTCGCTTTGCCCAAACTCTTGGTCATGAGCATTGCAGTAGCACATATGGCGGATTGAATAGTGGGTGTTCATGCAGATGTGTAAGCCAAGTTGCAAGCTTCGAATGACGAGTACAATGAGTAAGTTCACAAGCATCAGCGACAAAAGGTGTTCAAGGTGGGTGACCATGTTATGATGTATTTACGCAAGTAGATATTTTCAATCGAGATCTACAACAAGTTGAAGAACAAGAAGATTGGACCGGTACCAATCCTCCAAAAGATCGACAATGCATATATTGTTGATCTTTTGGATGACATGGAGATCTTATGTACTTTTAACATTGCGGACCTATCCAAATATCATGAACTGAAGTTGGATGAAAACTCAAGGTCGAGTTCTTTTGAAGTAGAAGGGACTGATGTAGAGCAACTCACAAACACTTTCATGGCAAAGATGGACCAAAGAAGGCCTGATCAAATGCAAAAATGATCCGGACCATCAAAACCTTAGAAAAGTCGTATCTTGCAAACCAGGATGAGTTTTTCGACATATCATATGATTTTGGGGTAGGAGAAGCTACTTTAGCCAACCAACCTTGCTACTCTGAGTTTCCCATGTCGGATTTTTGAGAAACCATCAGATTTATGTTTGAAAGTCCAATTTATTTTCTTTTTTTTTTTTTACTATAAATAATAAGTTCTAGTTTGAATATAACTTTTGATCCTTTGAGTTGTAGAAGCCGAGCCCAACATCAAAAGGACTTTTAAAAAATAAGAGAATAACGTGGTTGGGACAAATTGTACACTTACTATTTTTGTCCAAAAACCATGAAGTCCAATACGAATTGAGGCTGTTTATAAATTGTAAGTTCACTATTTATAGTAAGTTACGTTTTTATGGTGTGTGAGTTTAAAACTCTATCCTAAGTTAGAGCTCATTATTTAAAGGATTGTAATTTATTTTATTATTAATATTATCATCAATCAATTTATTTTGAATTTATTAAAAATTACTTCTAGTTTTATCTCATATAAATTTGATGAAGCTTTGTGAGGAGTCTAGAGAGCTCCATGAATTGGTAGTAGATATCCCTTAAACAAGACAGTGATCGGCCTCATCACGTCCCTCCCGTGTCAATAGTCTCAACCGGTTTTAAGCCATTGGTTTGGAACTCACTACAATAGCTGTAATCCACGAAACTAAGCATGATACAGTGAAGGATGGAACCAAAACTTCCAATTTAGTGGATCATAGATGGACGAACTGGAAGAACTGTCAAAATACAATTCTTATTTATTTATTATTTATTTAGGCACACCTCATATGATTACTTCAAACCATGCCCTCAGTGTTGAAACTCACTCCATCTACCACTGAGCCAGGGGTTGGAAGTGGGCTTAGTTCATCTATTTTTAAAAACACATTAATTACAGGCCTTCTAACCATACGGTAGGATGGCCTTTCAAAAGAAGCCCCACTTACCTTTTCTTTTCTTTTCTTTTTTTTCGTGTGTTATTTTCAATCCCTTCGAGGGTAGAAAAATCCCTGATAAATGGCGATGGAGGCAGTTCTCA
Organism: Magnolia kwangsiensis; assembly: GCA_037074715.1. Taxonomy (NCBI): domain Eukaryota; kingdom Viridiplantae; phylum Streptophyta; class Magnoliopsida; order Magnoliales; family Magnoliaceae; genus Magnolia; species Magnolia kwangsiensis. The sequence continues at coordinate 92,634,166 of CM073580.1, forward strand.
TCTGTCCCCATCAGGATGGCCTACCAAACGTTTTTCATAGTTTGACAGTTGAGGAATATGTGGTCAGCATCCTCATTCTCATAACTACACAATGCATAGGTGGTACACATATCTCAAGGGAATTCTTTCTTTCTTAAAGACGGTTGGAAACTTTCCATACAACAACTTCCACACGAATTATTTAGATTTAAACAAGAGAACTACAAAACATCCATTTTGTGTGAAGTTTTCACCCATGTAGTTTGTCATCAACCGATATATTGAAGCTGATCGAATTGAAATTGAAGATATCAAGATTGGTGCAAATGACATAATTAGCAAAGAGTCGTGATCAAGTGATGGGCCACTCAGGTGGGAAGGTGGAAACGTGTCAGAGATCTAGGCGTATGGCACACTCATAGATCCGGGCCATTCATCAAGCACTACACATGGCAAACATTGTATATACAATAAAATAAAATAAAAATAAAAATAAAATTCATGGTCGCACACTCATCAATTGAGCCGCGCATGTGAGTTGATTTGGGTTGCTGGACTTTTTCTCTAACCGCCCATTTTTCCCATTTAAGGTTGAGAGATGCTGAGTGCTCTCTCCTATGACTATAACTTATAGTTCTCCTAGTAGGATTACTCCCTTTGGACAGTTCAATCTATCAATCTTAACCATCTATTAAGCCCGGAAACCATTTCATAAACTACTATGGAAAATTTTCATTGATTAAGTGATTTATCCATCCTTGATTTAGCTCTCTTTTCTGGACTCGATTTGGTGGTGATCCCTCCATGCTAAGCTGGTGGTGGTTGGCGCTCCATGGGCCCCAACTTAATGTATGTATTTCATCTACGCCATCCATCCATTTTTATAGCTTATTTTAGGATATGACGCCAAAAATGAGGCAGACGCAAATCTCAGGTGGACCACACCACAATAAACAGTAGTGATTGATCACCCAACTTTAGAAATTTATTTGGGCCATGACAGCTTTGGACTAAGCTGATATCTGTGTTTTCCCTTCTTCGTACAGGTCTGTGTGACCTGATCAATAGTTTAGATGATAAGGCCCTTGGAAGTTTTATGGTCGGCATTAAATCACCACTGTGTCCTATTCCGTGGGCACCTGAAATTTGGATCTGCCACAATTTTTGTCTCATGCCCTAGCTAGAAATGTAGATGGACGGCATGGATAAAACACACGCAATATGATAGGACCACAGAGCTTATTGAGTACTAAGGAGCTCCAAGCATGGTACTGAAAGGGTCACTACCGAAACCAAGGCTATTTTCTTTTGCCACACTTCTACCCGGCTATGGACGGAATGTCTATGATCACCTAACCAAAGTGATTCTTTAGAATAGTCAGCAAGCCATAAAAAATAGGTGGAACAGATTGTTAATTGCATCTATTATTTTGTTAACAATCTTAACCATCCTGTTGATAGATGGTTAATATTTATTGGATTGGTGCAATGTTTGCATGGAAGCCCATAAAACATGGGTTGGATCTAATGAACAATATGAATCAATGGAATGTATTCAATTAGAATGTGGAAGTGGAGCAATACACTGAGAGAGCACTGGAACATTTCTCCGTTAAATTTAACCTCCTTGCCAATATTATTTTTTTATTCACGACATACTTACAATGTACCAACACATGACACAGACATCATGGTGGGCCCACAGAACTTGGTGACGGCAGTAAGCGGATTGCATGGTGTACGGCACATCACAAATCTTGATGGTGTGTTGATATCACCAAGTCCTGTGGGGCCAGCATAATATATATTTTATATTCACTTTTGTCATTCAATTGTAAAAATCATTTTAAGGGATGGGCCCAAAAATGAGATAGTTCCGAAACTTAAGTGGACCACACTGTAGAGAGTAGTGGAAGTAGTGGAGTCTATGACACTCAGGTGCCCATCGGAATGTTTATTTGCTATCCAACCTATTCATGAGATCACGTAGACTTGGAAAAATAAAAAGTAAAAAAATCAACTTGATCCAAAACTTCAGTGGCCCCTGAGAAATTTTCAATTGTAAGTATTCAATCCCCACTACTTTCTGTGGTGTGGTCCATTTGAGCATTGGGTATGCCTCAGTTTTGGGGCAATATCCTAGAATGATCTTACAAAATGGATGGACAGTGGATATAACACTTACATTATGGAAGGGCCCACCAAACTTAGTGATGTCAACACACACCGAGGTGGGTGTGTGGCACACCACGCAATCCGCTTCCTGTACAAGATATCCGACATGGGTGCGGTCCCAGAAAAATTAGCATGGTAGGAAGCTTTTGCGGCCGCAGGAATATTTCAACTGCTGCCACCAAATTCTCACGGTTTCCTCTCCTGTGGCACATTGTTGTTTTGGATCCAAATTATTTTTAGTCTCATGTCTTAAACTGATCTCAGAGAACGGATGAATAGATTTCTTCCAAACATCACGGTGGGTCTCACCTAACATCCCAGCGCAGGAACTTCCAGCAAAAGGCTTCCTCCAGCAAAAGGCTTCCATCCAGCACGCGGTTTCTTGTTAAAGTGGATGCCAGGTGGGGCCACCGTGGGAGAAATACACCTCGTACGTTCATGTTACGGATCATTTCAGGACATGCCAAAAAGAGAGGCTAAAGGCTTCCATCTGGCACGCAGTTTCTTGTTACAGTGGATGCAGGTGTGGGGCCACCGTGATGCTTGGGAGAAACGGTCGGTGCTCTGACGCTGCCACTAGCCAGGTGGCTAATGGTCGGTGCTCTGTGGGCCCGCCATTATGAATTTGTTTTATCCATGCTGTACATCCATTTTTCCGAATCAATTTTGGGCTTCTCCTCAATAATGATGAGATCTAAATCTCAGGTAGACCACACAACATGAACAGGAAAACAGTACTAAATGAGTGTCCACCATTAAAAACCTCCTAAGCCCATTGTAATATTTATTTGACGTCCAACCTCATAATTAGGTTATACGGAGCTGGGTGAAGGAAAAATCAAATACCAGCTTGATTGAAAACTATTGTAAACCCGGCAAGTTTTTAACGGTGAGTGTTCCATCAGCATTGTTTCATGTGATGTGGTCCACTTTAGATTTATATCTATCTCATTTTTTGGATTATACACGTACATCGTGGCAGGGCTTATAGAGCACCGACCACTGGTGTTTCACCAGTGGCAAGGTCACTGGCCAATCCGCATCCGCTGTGAGCCAAGATTTCAAATATCTACATATTTTTTGTGTAAAACATCTCGATCCTTCGTATTAAAGACCATTAATCAGATTTTAGTATTTTAAGGTTTGTGTGATTTTTGCACCACAGCCCATGCAATGTTCATTGGACATTACGAACATTCAAGATCAATGGATTGGGCTCTCAGTGTCTAGTGCTCTGGCCGGAGCACTCCTGGCCCAGTTGAATTCCTTCCTGGTTTGCCTGATAGTCGGTTTATATCTTGTAACCGTCTCGTGCGTACAAAAGGCAATCAGAGGCAGGTTAAACAAAAGGAAAATAGAAAAAGAAAAGAGGGATGTTTCCTTATATACACCCAATATATTATCGTGGGAACTTCATGCATCTCATTTTGAAAACTTACTTTTCCGTGGCATTGGGTGGATTAAATTGATTTTGTGATGGAAAAATTCCTATGACATCAGGAACACATTGGTAAGATTCATAGTTATTTCATTTCATGCATTTAATGTTATTTTTAATCTTTTATACTCTCCCGTAGTCTTTTATGCCTTTCGATTACTCTATGATAATTTTTTTGTGCCTTTCAATTACTCTCCGTGACTACCTTTAATGCTTTTATCTGTGAAAAAACCTCTCTCAAAAGAGCTTCGTTTGTTTATTAATGCAAGGGAAGGTACTTCCAGTTAAAAGATTACGGAACAAATGGTTCCTAATGGAGGCCATTTATGACTCATTGAAGATTTATTGAATTAAATTTCCAACATGCCCAAGATCAATGAAATCCAGGTACAGTGAAAGAAATCTAATTTCTTTACCCAAGCCACACGGTCCTGAATATGCAAGCTTATGCCATTAGAAACTTTCGACTAACTTTTGGAAGTTTAAACAGCTTACAAATGCAATAATACTACTTCCATTTAAATCTCGTGGAATTATCTTTCTGACAATCCCAAGATTGCCCCAATATAACCATTTGGGTGGAACTGCATAATGATATGACTTATTTTGTGAGATTGTGTGATTGCAACAATACAAATTCGTGAACTCAAAAAGTATAAATTTGCAAACTATTTTATAGTGTCATGTTATTCCATAAAAATAGTTATATCTTCTTCACTATAGGTTGGATTAGTGTGATCATGGGCTCGCTGAAGGGATAATTCAGCAAACTTTTAAGTAGGATTGAAATCATCTTATTTGGAGACCATTTGATTTTCCTAAAGTGGGCTTAAAATTTCTGATGTGATAACTCATGTTGCTTACACAATTAGCACTATGCTACTTTGGTAAACGGATTGGATCTCTATTATTACACATCTAATCTAAGCGATCTTAGGCTTATTAGAAAGATAATTCGATAAGCTTTTCGATGAGGCATAAATTACCTCGATCAATTATCGTTTGGTCTATCATTTTCTCACTTGAAGTGTATCTTTTGTAGCATTAGTGTTGGAAATGATGCTGAAAATAATAGATATAAATTCAAAATATAGAAATTAAATTAAACAGAAAATAAAAGAAGCAAAATGGCGTGTTGTTTTGAGTTAAGATGTGATTGAGTCACTTGGCTTAAAATCAAATTTGTCTTTCTTGGACCGCGTTCCAAGTATAATAGAAATCACGGGCAATTGGTCTCCAAGATATAACGACTATGACCCAGTCTCAACGATGCACTCATTTTACATTATCTTAAACCAGCAAACCAAACTTAAACTGAAGTGATTTGACTCAATGACAAACTCATTTGCAATAAAGCTAGAGACCATTTGAAGAAGCAAAGAGAGAAATCAATTTTTTTTAAAAAAATTAATATTGGATTAGGAGTAAGCCTATTTATAGACATCAATTAGATACTTAATGCATCGTTTCAAATGAATTAAGTCAATTGATTTTAAATTCAACTGGTGTAACCATCCAAATAGATGGGTCTTTTGTTTGAAAAAGGTGCAAAAGATACTTAATGCATCGTTTCAAATGAATTAAGTCAATTGATTTTAAATTCAACTGGTGTAACCATCCAAATAGATGGGTCTTTTGTTTGAAAAAGGTGCAAAAGAAAAATGCGAGTATACTCCTAGAGAAAAGTAGAATATGCGAGTATACTCTCTGTCCACACATAGACCTATACCCGACCCATGCACACATGTGTGGTGTAAGGCATAGATTAGAACTATAAGTATAGCCCCCTCACACGACCAAATTTACACGATCTTTAAAAAGGGCTCAAGCCGTATGTAAAATTCTCATCTTATATACATGAAAATTTCCTTGCTCATTTTTAATATGGGAGAAACATAGTCACTAAAGATAAAATACACTTAGCATACCAAAAGAAATAAGATAATTTTTTGAAACAAATTAAATTATTAAATAAAAAAAAAAAACTTTTAAATACAACAATCAGTCGCACTTCACTTTTCCATGAATTTGAGTCAAAAGATGACAAACTAAACCATTCTCAATTGAAGTAGTTTATGTCTCATTGGAAAGCTTGTTGAATTACCTTTTCAGCAAGTCTAGGAACACTTAAATCCAAGGTGTGATGAGGGAGATGGGGTCTATTTACTGAAGTCATGCGATGCTACAATCAAGATGAGTTATGCTATCAGGAACTTTGGGCCCACTTTAAAAGGTTATAATCTCCTAATGAAATGATTTTATTCTTATTTGAAAGTTCATTAGATTATCTTTTAAACGAGCCCAAGATCACCCTTATCAACTTGCAACGAGGGAGATGTAATTGTTTCCAAGAATAACGTGGTATTAAAAAACAATTCATGAATTTATATAGTCTAAGTTTGCAAATTTGTACTATTCGCAATCGTGAATTTGAATAGTATAAATTCGTGACTTTTTTTTCTAATATTGTGCGTCCAAAATCTATGATTGTATAAATTATGCTGTTTGCATGGTCAGTACCACGTGATTTTGATAAATAGACTAAATCCCCCTCATTACACATTGGATTAAGTGATATTGGGCTCGATGGAGAGGTAATTCAATAAACTTTTCAATCAAACAAATTGCTTTGATCGAGAACAATTTGGTACGTCATCTTCTGACTCCAAATCTTGGATAAATAAAGTGGGATGTTATAGAAGGTAAAAAAACTAGATGCCTTTCCCATTTGTGGGGCCATGTGGGTAGAACAAATATGGATTGCAAAGGAATGGGCCTCTCTGCATGGATTAAGCATATGCCATGTGGACAACTGATAATTAAATGAGTGTAAACCATGACACTGCCATCCCACACTGTATGTATTACATTTTTTTGTCCTGGATGTGTACCATAAACATGTAACACATTTATTATGATGTAAACCATTGTTTAGGAAGTTGGTTGACCCATCAATATGAGATTTATTTTTTATTAGATTAATAAATGGACATTTTTATCCATTTTTATGCCACCACCTAAAACTCAATCGATCATGACTCTACGAAAACTCTAGAGAACCCATCTTAGCTCAAATGAAAACTTAGCAAAACTTTACAAAACTCATAAAAACCCACAAGACTGTTGGGATTTGTGCTACGGAAGCACATAGATATGGATCTAGGATATTAATCCAAGAGCACCAAGCAATCACAAGAGAACACAGATTTAACGTAGAAAACCCTTTCGGGAAAAAACCACGGCACAAAGTGACAAAAATCCACTATAAAAATATAAATTACAAAGAGAGAGGATTTACCCGATTCGAACAACCTTGAATCTCACCCTTGCTGCACCTTTTGATAACCCAAGAACCCTTTTAGAAATCCTTGGAATACCTTTAGGAAGCCTTAGAATATTTTAAAAAGGCCTTAGGGACCCCTATTTATAGTTTGGAAAACTCCACTTATGCATCGACTTTGAAAAAGTCCGAAATCGTCATCAAATTTACGCAGTCCACGCACAGTTTGCGTAACCTTCGACTAGTCGAAGAAGGGCTTCGACCAGTGGAAGGGACCTTCGACTAGTTAACATAGTCTCTCAATTGGTCAAGCACTTAGGACCAAATTTAAGACGTTTGTTTTAACAACAATCTCCACCATGTCTTTAATCTTTAACTGTGTAACTTCTTGACCTCTTCTCTTATATCTGTGTTACATCATAGCTTGAATCAATGCTTTTCGTGCGCACTCCGCGCTTCTTTTAAGTCATCGCCAAATCGAGAGAAGTTGCACAGAACTTGAACTTCTCTATAAGAACGACCTTAGTGAGCATATTTGCTGAACTCATGCTGGTGTGAATCTTCTCCAGTGTTATGCCTCCTTCCTCAAGCACTTGTTGGATAAAGTGGTGATGAACATCAATGTGTTTAGTATGAGAGTGATAAACAGAATTTTTAGCCAAATTTATAACACTTTTGCTGTCACAATTAATCAGCACGACTTTCTGCTGAAGCCCCAACTGATTTATCATGCCTCTCAACCAAATACCTTCCTTAAACGCTTCTGTCATTGCCATATACTTTTCTTCGGTCGTGGTAAGAGCCACCACGGACTGAAGCTTCGACATCCAACTGATTGCTCCACCCGCTAGTACAAACGAGTATCCTTAAGTAGAATATTTGGAATCCACACTACCTGCGTGGTCAAATCCACATACCCTACCAACTTTATTTATATCTTCTCAAAAGTTAAGACGCAGTCTTTTGTACCTCGAATGTATCGAAGTGGTCATTTCACCACTTCCTGATGTCTTTTACTGGGGTTTGACATATATCTGCTCACAACACCGACTGTTTGTGAAATATCTGGTCTCATACAGACCATAACATACATTAAACTGCCAACCGCATTCGAATAAGGCACATGAGGAAAGGTTGAAGTGAGTCACATGAGAAACGCTCACCGGCTTTTCCTGGTCTATCCCATACTTGATCAATACCTTTTCAAGGTATTTTGCCTATGATAACTAAAGCCTACTCTTCTTTCCACCTTTATGAATATCTATACTGAGAACCCTTTTTGTAGCCCCCAGTTCATTCATCATGATTGGCGATCAACATATCATCAATATAAAATACTAAGATGATGAATTTTTCATCACTCAGTGTCTTGTAATAGACACAGTGATCGTATTCACTCTGAGTAAATTTCTGACTCACCATGAAAGAATCAAATTTTTTATACCACTGCCTAGGTGATTATTTCATACCGTAGAACAACCTCATTAACCTGAAAACTTTTTCATCTACCCCTTTAATTTTGTAGACCTCTGGTTGCTTCATGTAAATCTGCACTTCTAACTCCCCATGAAGGAATGTAATCTTGACATCTATTTGTTCCAACTTAAGATCGTATTGAGCAACCAATGCCAACACGAATCTAATAGACATCTGCTTAACTACAAGCACGAATATCTGTGTGAAGTCTATTCATTCTCTCTAAGTATAATTATTCGCTACCAATCTAACTTTGTATCTATCCTATTTTATTTTGAATAACCACCTACATCCGATCGCTTTTCGGCCCAATGAAAGCTTCACCAGCTCCCACGTGTGGTTTTTGTGTAACGAGACCATCTAATCATCCATAGCCGCCTTCTACTTTCTTACATCAAGCTTACTGAGAGCCTCTTGAATAGTAGACAGGTCCCCTTCATCTGTAACAAGGGCATATGCAATGTTAGAGTTGTCCCTGTATCTTGTCAGTGAACTGCGATCATGCGGCGGGTTTCTTCTCACAGGTGGCTACTCTACTTGATCTTGTACTTCTGTTTGTGCATCTGTCTCTTCCTGAGTATCATCTGTGTCAACTTATATATTTATGATAAACCATTCTGGTTCCTCTTAATCATTCTTGTGGAATAAGGGGCTTTCATTGAACCCGATGTCACAATTAGTGATGACCTTGCGTGTGACCTTGTCGAATAACTTGTAATCTTTCACACTAATGCTATAGCCAACAAAAATATACTTTTTGGCTCTATGGTCTAACTTATCTCTCTCAACTGACAGTACATGAGAGTAAACCTCACAACTAAATATTCGTAAATCTAAGCAGTCTATCTTACGACCACTCCATATTTCCTCTGAGATTTTACATTCAATTACCGTAGAAGGAGACTGGTTCACCAAATAGTAAACTATGTTAACTGCTTTTGTCCATAGGTCCTTGCCCAACATAGCATTACTTAACATGTATCTAGCCCTCTCCAAGAGAGTCTGATTCATTCAGTCAGCCATACCATTTTGTTTGCACGTGTGGCGCACTATGTTCAGTGGAAGTAAATTCATTAAATTCATTAACATGCCTAATGATCCCTTCATCCTTGTAATATTCATTAAATTCAGTGGAAGTAAATTCTCCACCATTGTCAGTCTTTAAAACCTTTCTTTTTCGCCCTGATTGTTTTTCCGTCATTGCCTTCTATTGTTTGAATATGGCGAAAACTTCAGATTTACATTTCATGAAGTAAACTACTCTTGCTCCAGTGGTAAACTCTTAGGAGTTTCAACTCCTAGTCAAGGGTTCGAGTACCCATAGGTGGTGAAATTCCACTAGCGTGAGTGCATGGGGTGTGTGTGCGTGTGTAAAAAAAATAAAAAAACTCAAACTGTCCTAGAGTAGTCGTCAATGAATGAAACAAACTATGATGATCCCCTAATGGAAGCTTTTAGTGATCACCCTCATACGTCAGAGTGCACATAATCAAGCACCCCCTTATATACATATTTTCCAGATTTAAAAGACAATCTAGATTGTTTAGCATATATACAATGCTTACATTTATCTAAATCAGAATTTTTGAAAGCTGAAATCAAACATCAATAAGAAAGTACCTTCATGCTCCGCTCACTCGTGTGGCCCAGACGAACATGTCACATATGTAGAGATGTGGAATTTGTAATAGTTGTTACCGCTCCACCTGCTAAAGTGCTCCCGATCAACCTGTAGAGGTTTCCATACCTTTTTTCTCTCATAACCACGAGTGTTCCTTTTAAAACTTTAAGGACACCATTAATGCCAGTGAACTTGCACCCTATAGCCTCGAGTGCACTGAGAGAAATCACACTTTTCTTCATATCAGGAACGTACTTGACATCAGTCGAGGTATGCTCAATCTCATCAAACATCTTAATGCTCACTATACCAATAGCCATAACATTACAGGCATTATCATTGCCTATAAAAACCTGTCCACCATCATATTCTTTATAACTGGCGAATTAACTCCGATGAGGAGTCATGTGATATGATGGACCTGTGTCAAGTATCCACTTGTCTTTATGATTGTCGTGTAAGTGAGCAATCATGGAAACAGATAGAACATCACCACCAGTTGTTTCTTCATTAAATGTGACAACATTGACCTCCTTAGAAGAAGCCGCTAAATTTTCTTTCTTCGTTTTAGGTTTTTTATAGTTCTTCTTCATGTGTCTAGACATCCCACAGCTCCAACACTTTAATTTTCCTTTGCCCTTGCCCTTAGATTTGGATCTGGGCCTTGAAGATTATGTACCTAGCTTAGAATCTCTGCCCCTTATAATTAGTGCATCGAAAGATGTACTATGTCGCCGTTTAACATTCTCATGGTTTTATTTACGGTGCACATTGTCTCCTTGAATGAGTCATACGATGCAAGAAAAGAATTTAACAATATACTTGCATGTTCCTCATCTTTGACCGCTACCTCCATATCCAACAATTTATACATCAATTTATTAAAGTTGTTGATGTGGGCCTCCTAATCTCTACCCTCTGCCATCTTGAAGGTATAGCACTGTAAGTTCAAGTGTAGGCAATTTTTAAGGGACTTCTTAGTATATATGTTCTCTAACTTTGCCCACAAACTAGTCACGATTTTCTCCCTCAAAACATTATAAAGAACCTCATCTGTGAGACATAAACGGATAGAGGCTATGTGAGACCCGTATCCTAGCCCGTACCATTCCGTAGGCTTCAGCAATCCTACCAGTTGAATTCTAGCAACTCGCGACCTATAATCGGTAATTGCGCATGACCCCGAGACGTATCCCGTATTACAGAGTCGGCCCGACCCAAGACTTGTACCAATGCGATCGCGCCGTCGCCACATCTCATGCACCGAGGCGATACCCGGGCCAGGAGATGTGGGCCCACGTAAAGTTCGAGGAAAACACCATGCATTTGTATTTTCAAGAGAATCGCTACCCAATGTCACATTAATCAATCCCATCAAGGGTCAAGTACATGTCAAGTACACATCACCTCACACCACATCCTCAAGCAACCCCATAAGTCAACAATTCCTTACACAATCCATACCCCTCTTACAAAAATTACCCTAAAAGTTAACAAATCTGCCCCCTCACCCATCACTCCATAACCCATCTCTCTCTCTCTCTCTCTCTCTCTCTCTCTCTCCTTACAAACCTCTCTCTCTCATTTCTTAAACCCATTCCCAAGCAAACTAAGCTCCAACGTATGAGCTTCCCAAGCTCTCATGGAGAAGATCTAATGTGGCCCACTTCCTACCCTCTTATCCCCAATCTCAACCATCAAAACTTCATCATCTTCCGTTAAAATCAAAGTTAAGGAGTTCGGCATTCCATCGAGCCAAGGTGGGTGATCCACTATTGATTTTCTATTATAAGGCCCACTTGTAATGGGACCCATTTTTATGTATGTATTGTGATCATGGAGGGCCTATAGTGACGGGGTCCCTCCATCACCATCCGATCTCTCTCTGTCTCTCTCTTTTTATCTCTCTCTCCTTTCCTTTTTGAATGGTAATAATGATGATGAGGTGTGTGGCCCACCATGACGTTTACATCCATGTCATCTACCAATGGACCCCATCCATGTGGAACACACCATGATGTTGGTATGTCATCCCAACCGTCCATCTAGGACGTGGCTCACCCCACACGTGTGGGTGGGGCCCTCCTTGATGTATTTATCCACCCTGGTCCATAGCTCAAGTGGCAGACTAAGTGAAAGATACCTCATTTCAACAGACAGTGGGAGTGGCTAACTGTGAGGTGTGACTGAAAGTGGGAGTGGCTAACTGTGAGGTGTGACTGACGGTGGGAGTGACTAACAATGAGGTGTGTGCTGACTGTGAGGTGTGAATGGACAATGGGGTCTATGGGACCCACACACGTCAGCCACCATTTAGATGGGCCACATCGTGATGTGTGTGGGGTCTCCACTGTCCCTCGACGGTGGGACCCACCCCACGTGTGGGGATAACCCCCTTGATGTATGTAACTGTCCAGGCCATGGATGGCTTGGATGTTGATATTATAAATATTTTATTATATTAATATATATATATATATATATATATATATATATATATATATATATATATATAGAGAGAGAGAGAGAGAGAGAGAGAGAGTGTGTGTCGATTTCTACGAACCATACCGCATGGAATTTATGTGTGAGCCTTCATATACGTAGTAGGATAAGGAGAGTGGTTGGGATTCTACTTCCTTAAGAGAGAGAGAGAATCTTCAAAGAAAAGACTTTCCCCTACATTAAAGGAGAGACTCACCTAAAAGTCTTTACCTTACAGATCCTGTTCAAGCATTCTTTGTGGAGCTAACTATGATGTTTTTGATAAATCCAACCCATTCATCCATTTTCTGAGATCATTTTAAGACATGCTACAGAAATTCAGATGGATACAAAAGTCAAGTGTGCCACACTAGAGGAAACAGTTTTGTTTCAGTCACCACCGTTGAAATATTTTTTAAGCCATGAAGGTTTCTTATCATGCTAATTTTTTATTATTTTCACTTGATCCTAGTGGGAATGATCTTGTAAACCGTTTGGATGGCATATAAAAATCAAGGTCGAGCCTAAGAAAGTTTCAATGGTAGAAAACTCTTTCCCTAGTTTTCTCTCTTATATGGTCCACTTGATTTTTGAATCCATATCATTTTCAGTAGCATATCATAAAATGAGCCCGAAAAATGGATGGATGAAATGAATTTATCAAAAACATCACGGTGGACCCCGCCTAACATCCAGCGCAGGAACATCCTGCGAAGGCTTTAACAGGAAATCCGCGTCCATCCACATTCCTCAGGGAAGTGGATTGCATACTGAGTAACTCAATACGCTAAGTGTGCTGAGTAAACTATGTGGGATCCACCATGATTTGCATATTTTATCTACTCCGTCCATCCATGTTATGGCTTGATCCCAAAAATGACATATATCCAAACCTTAAGTGGACCTCACCATGGGAAATAGTGTGAATTGAAATTCTACACTTGAAAATTTCTTAGGGCCCACAGAAGTTTTGGATCAAGCTAATATTTGTTTTTTAACTTCATCCATGTCTGTGTAATCTTATGAATAGGTTTGATGACAAATAAAAATCACTGTGGGCCCTAACAAAGTTTCAACGGTGGAAGTCATTATTTGCATTGTTTCTTATAGTGTGGTCCACTTGAGCTTGGGGAATACTTTTTTTTTTCTTCTTTTTATTTTATATTAAAAATCACTTGAGCTTGGGGAATACTTTTATTTTATACTAAACCACTAAAATGATCTTAAAAAATGGATGGACGGCGTGGATAACCCACATACATTCATAGTAGGCCCAACTGAGTTTATTCAGTAAGCATACTGAGTACGCAATCCTATTTCGTTCCTCCGCGTCCCTCTCTGGCACAGATTAGGTACTTCTCCTGCCCATTCCAAGCTTGGGACAGGCAGACGCTCTCAGGGCAACTGAGGATTCACCGTGATGTTTTAATTTTATCTAAGACGTTCATCCATTTTTCCATAATGTTTTAGTGCACTGAATAAAAAATAAGATAGATCCAACACTCAATTGGACCACACCCTAGGAAGCAGCTGTGCTAAGGATACCCACTATTGAAACCTTCTTAGAGTCCATTGTGTTGTTTTATTTTCCATCCAACTTGTTTATGCGGTCATATACACCTGGGTGAATTGAAAAAACAAATATCACCTTGATCCAAAACTTCTGTGGTCCCCAAGAATTTTACAACGGTAGGAATCTAATCCCCACTTTGTGGTCCATTTAGCCCTTTGATATTCTCTATTTTTGTCTTAATTATTTAAAATGATATGGAAAAATGGATGGACCATGTGATTATAATTTAATTGGACCGTGTGATTGTGTAATTGCATCTATGCTTGAGATGGACCAGTCACTATTCAACAAACGAGGAAAAAAGCATGAAAGTCAGGGAGCAGATTGCATATTGAGTAACTCAGTACGGTGGGGTCCACTATGATTTATATATTTATCTAATCTGTCCATACATTTTACTAGATGATTTTAGGGCTTATCCCAAGACTGAAGCATATAGAAAGCTAAAATGGACTACATCACAGGAAGCAGTGTGAATTAAATGTCCAGCGTTGAAAATTTCTTGGGGGCCATAAAAGTTTTAGATCAATCTTATATATATTTTTTCCATTCATCCATGTTTGTGTGATCTTATTAGAAGTTTAGATGAAAAATAAACATGACTGTGTGTAACACCCCGGATTTTGGCTAATCTGGGATTTGACGTCCTTAGGCAGTGGGTCAATTAAAACACCTGAAAAATCGTTCAGAACCCAATTCCATAGCCAAAGAAACCACTTAGGATTAATTTCCTTAGAAGCTAAGCATAAGTTAGCTAGCGCAACGTTGGAGTGGCTGGGGAACAGTCCCTGATCACTTTAAATACGTTCTACAAGACCCAAATCGAGTAGAACCAATGACCCTATAATACTCTATAACCTCGGATCAAACTCTAAGCAGGTCTGTTCTCTGGACCACATTGAATTTTTGTATTGAATTTAGACCGCGCGTCGAAGGTCCGATACCTCCTATCTTAGAGCATTAGAACCGTCCAACTGGACTTGACAATCATCTCGAAAATCAAGTCAAACCGATAATCACAGACTATTTCGTTGAACCCGAACTGAAGAGACAGCGAATAGGGACAGATTTGGAATTTCAAATTCAAATCTGGCACACGACTTGACGCGTCAGTATTAAGCGTTCTGACCGTCAGAATTCATCTAGATTACATCCTCGGATCAGGAAAAATTTCTATTTATTATCATGAGACTTTCAGCCCTGATCTATGTGCGGTGACCGCTGAACTGAAACTGGTCTGCCACGGGCGATCTGCGAATCCTGCCAGACTGAAAACTTAATACGTGCTACATCTGGTACGCATGAGCTTAAGTCCGATCGCAATCGACTAGGGGACCACCAGAAAGCAGCTTTTGGACCGAAACAGCCCCGATTTGGATATACCTCAAGTATACTTTGTTCCCAAGCCTGTTTTGGGCACATTTGAGCTTATAAAAGGGGTTGAAACCCTCACTTCTCTCACTCATCCGAATTTGCTAGAAACCCTAGCAAGAGTGAGAGAGAAAGTGAGAGTTTGTGAGAGAAGGTGGGAGAGCTTTTCCTGCTGCTGCTGTACGTGCTCAGGCAACGCACTCCGATCACTTTCCCGGCGATTCCTTCGCGTTTTCAGGTAAGAAAAACCCTAGAAAGTTGCTGATTTGATGTTTCTTCCGTTTCATAGCCTGATAGTTAATAAATCTTGTAAAACAGGTTCTCTTATCGCTGTAGACGAAGCGTATACGCTCCGTTCGAATTTACACATCCATAAGAGAAAAGGTGCGGATATTAGACGCTTTGATTGACTGTTTCCAAAGCTTTCAATGTCGTTTAATAGTAGATTCTTGACGGCAACGCCGTTTGACATGTACAACATGCTCTCCGTTTCCTGTTTCGTAAATTAACGAAGAATATGAGATTTAGGGCATTTTAGTCATTTGTAGGAAGTACTGTTTTCATTCATAGTTTGCTGATGTGATTGACATGAATTGTTGTCGCATTAGAATGTTAGGAATGCGTACATAATTAGTTTGGCGAAGCGATTCGCCTAAATGCGCATTTCGGGTCGACATACTATATGTAGACTCAAGTGTGTAGTGTAAGTGTTTGTATAAATGCTGTATTAGTATGTATTGAATTAAATGGTGTTATGAATTAATTTGAGATTGATTTCTCAATTTATATGCTGATGTAAATGATTTCCTACATGTTAGCCGTATGTACGATTTCATTATATGTATGAAATGTATATGTTCGATGTTGCACTTAAGTGGTATGCTATAACATGTACTTAATGATTTCATTATGGTTTAGTTGAGATTGAATTCTCAATTAATAGGCTAATGGAGAGGAATTCCTATATGTTGGCGATATGCATGATTTCATTATATGTGTGAAAGACATGTGTAGGATGATTTACTTAAGTTGTACGTTATAACAGGTGTTAACATGCTCACATGGTTGTATTTCATTTCCATTACTCTTACATGAATGCTGACATGATTCCATGATTGTTTGGGACTATACTTAGTCCAGGCAGTCGGTAACCGAGCGAATTCGTGGTTAGTTTATCTTCGCCACGAACGACCCGTCAATGAACGCGAGCCGTATTCTGGAGTTGGCGGCAGTGGTTAGGCCACACGAAGTGTTTTACGCACTTCATGTCGTCAACTTGAGATGCGATCGCGCTAGTCGAGCCCGTCAAGTAACCCGACTAGCCATTGTATGTTCACCCTGCATGAGTCATATCTGCTTGAACCTAGGGTACTGAACTTACCATTGTAAACCCTGTTAACCATGGTACCTTGATCCATAAAGACTCATGAGCCGGGCATGGTGGTATGGGACACCGTGGTCGAGTTGTCAGCCTACGCTGGGGCCACAAACCTCCCCGTAGTGACCAGTGAGCACATAGACTCGTGAGCAGATTATGGTGGTATGGGACACTATATTCTAGCTGTCGGCCTACACTGATCAGGCGACGAGCCCTTTGTAGTGACCGCGAGCGTATTCTGAGTCCACGGGAGGCGACGACCCTTCCGTTGCAGTAGAGTACGGTAGGCCTGTATTGATAAGGTGATGGGGGAGCGGTGCAACGAGTGCGAGCAACAGCCCTGGCAGCCCTTGCAGCGACCTACGAAATATACATCGTATGAGATTACTAGGAGTGACGACCCTAGACAGGATCTGTGTTGGGATTGATATAAGGGAAGTACCTTAGTTTCCCAATCCTGCTGTTTGAATGGACTAATAATAACTTGAAAATCATATCACCATAGCATTGCATGTGCCTGGAAGATGTGGAGCAC
The DNA here is from genome assembly GCA_037074715.1 of Magnolia kwangsiensis. Classification (NCBI taxonomy): domain Eukaryota; kingdom Viridiplantae; phylum Streptophyta; class Magnoliopsida; order Magnoliales; family Magnoliaceae; genus Magnolia; species Magnolia kwangsiensis. The sequence continues at coordinate 92,651,473 of CM073580.1, forward strand.
TCTAGGGAGTGTGGCATGCCGCGGTCGTAAGATGTTGCCGCATGAGGGTGATCGTCGGTGAGGGCATACATCACGTCATGTCATAATTGCATTAACAACAGTATTAGGATTGTTTGATTTATTGCTTTACTATTATCGCGTGATTGATTTGAGAACATGTTAATCCTTGCTCTATTATTCCACTGAGTTAGCTACTCACTCCCACGTTACGGGACGGTGTTCCTGGACACCCACCAGACCTTTTGTGATTGCAGATGATGGCGCGGCCTGCGAGGCGGAGCTGGACTTGATGATGATGAGGAGGATCCCTCCTTTATGCATGTTCTAATCGACGGGATTACAGGGAGGTTGATTAGATACTTTGACATTTGTCATTTTATATTTTTAGCGCACTCATGTATATTCGTTTCATCTACTTTTGGAGTATACATGTATGTATATAATCTGGTAACATGTTCACACTCTGGAGACATACAACAGTTTATATATGTTATACATACTATTACAGACTTCCGCTGGTTAATTTAACTGTCTCTGGAGTATGATATGTTGTTCTGGCTTAATTTCACTCATGTTTAATACATTATCATAGACAACATTCAATCATACATATCTATGTTGCATAAATAACATTTCGGAACTCGGGAGTTGGGTTTTTGCTCGACCCCCCGATTTTCGGGATGTTACACTGTGGGGCCTAGCAAGGTTTCAATGGTGGAAATCATTATTTCCACTGTTTCTTGTGTTATGGTCCACTTGATCTTTAGATAAACTTCAATTTTGGGATCAACCCATAAAATGATCTAGAAAAATGAATGGATGATGTGGATAAACCACATAAATTCATAGTGGGCCCAACAGGGTCTACTCAGTATGATAAGAGTGTACTGAGTAACTCAGTACGCAATCCGATTTCTAAAGTCGGGACGCTGTAGTGGACCCACCACAGAAAACAGCAAGGAAGTGATTCCCATGGTTAAAACTATCTTAATGCTCATCATAATGTTTATTTGAAATCTAACCTGTTCAAAAGTTAAAAAATACATGAAAGAAGGGAAAAAACAAATATTAGCTTGATCTAAAACTTTTATGGCCTTTAGAAGTTTTTAACGGTGGACGTTATTGTCACCACTATTTTCTGTGCTGGGTGCATTGAAGATTTGGATTTAACTTATTCTTTGGATATTACTTTAAAATGATCTCTCCAAATGGATGAAAGATGTGGATACAAAACACACATCATGGTGGCCCCATGGAAATTGGTGACATCACTTAGTAGTAAGTCTCGCTTCTCACCCTTTTAGTATCTAATCTGCGCCCGTAGAGTCTGCTTTCGCAAACGGAGGATCCATACTCCTACGTCCTAAGTAAACTCCGTGGGTCCACCATGATTTATGTATTTTATCCTCTTCGTCCATTCATTTTACCAAATAATGTTAGGGATTGACACAAAAAAATCAGTCATATTAAATGTTCGAATTAACCACACCACTGGAAACAGTTGAATTGAACATACACCTTTTGAAAAATTCTTGAGAGTCACATGAATTTTGAATCAAGCTTATATTTGTGTTTACCTTCAACCATGTTGTATAATCTTATGAACATGTTGGATGACAAATAAACATCACTATGGAGCCTATAAAGGGTATGATCTAATTGATCTATGTATGCGCTTCAATTATGGGCTCAACACTGTAAATTTCAATGGTGGTCACTAAACTCCCACTGCTTCCTCTCATGTGGCCCATTTAACTTTTGGAACCTCCTCATTCTTGGTCACATAACCTAAAATGATTTCAAAAAATGGATGGACAGGTTGGATTTATCACAAACATCATAGTAAGCCCAACACAAAATCCTTTCGCATGATCTACATGCAAAAGGCTTTGGCAGGAAATCCTCTTACAAATCCAAAATTTTCTCCGTGTGTGTAGGAGAGAGTCATCTCTTCGAAGACTCTCTCTCTCTTAAGGAAGTGGAATCCCAGCCGCTCTTCTCATTATATGGCATACATCAAGGCTCGCACATAAATTCTGTGCGGTACGGTTTGTAGGAGACTGGCACTCTCTCTCTCTCTCTCTCTCTCTATATATATATATATATATATATATATATATATATATATATATATATATATATATATATATATATATGTATAATACTATATATGGTGGGTCCCATCTGGGGCCCACCATGACGCATGTGTTGTATCCAGACTGTCCAACCATTTGTAAGATTATTTTATGGCATGGGGTAAATGAGCGAGTCAGATCCAAAGTTCAAGTGGACCCCACCATCTGCAATAATAGTGCGGCACAATGACATCCACCGTTCAAGTTTCTTAGGAGCCGCGGTTATTCCCTCTCAAGCTGATATTTGGTTTTCCCTTCATCTATCTCTATGTTAACTTATGAATAGTTCGGATCTCAAAATACACAAGGGTGGGCCTGATTTGATATACATGAGGCCCATTGGTGTCGCCTGTTTGATATACATGAAACACATTGGTGCGGCCCAAATAATGCGGCCCATGTGATGTGGCCCACTGGACATACAGGGACCACTACAAGAAAATACACTTTTACCTACGAAAATTTTCGTAGGTAAAAACTTTTGTCGACGAAAATTTTCGTTGCTAAAAGATCGATGGAGAAAACTTTTACCAACGAAAAAAAAAATTCGTTGGCAAAAATAAGACTTTTGCTGACAATTTACATTCGTAGGTAAAATCTTTTACCAACGTTTTTTTTTGCAGGAAAAAATATTGACAAATATTTTTTTCCTTATTTTCGTAGGTAAAAAGATGTACAAAACTTTTACCTACGATTATTTTTGTAGCTAAAAAGATTTACGAAACATTTACCTACCAATTTTTTCATAGGTAAAAATTATGACAAATTTTACCTGCAAATAATTTCGTAGCTAAAAATATTTACAAAAGTTTTACCTATGAATTCTTTTCGTAAGTAACAATCATGACAAAACTTTTGCCTACAAATAATTTTGTAGCTAAAAAGATTACAAAAGTTTTACCTACAAATTTTTTTCCTAGGTGAAAATTATGACAAAACTTTTAGCTACGAATTCGTTCGTAGGTAAAAAATGTTACAAAAGTTTTACCTACGAATTTGTTCATAGATAAAAATTGTTACAAAAGTTTTACCTACTAATACTTTTGTAGCTAAAAGTATTTACAAAACTTTTACCTACGAATTCGTTCGTAGGTAAAAATTGTTACAAAAGTTTTACCTAAGAATACTTTCGTGGCTAAAAATATTTACAAAACTTTAACCTAAGAATACTTTCGTAGGAAAAAATATTTACAAAACTTTTGCCTACGAATCTTTTCGTAGCTAAAAACTTTTACGAAACTTTTACCTACGAATTGTTTGGTGTGTAAAACCATTTTGAAAACATATAGCTACGAATATTTTTGTAGGTAAAATTATTTTTAAAACTTTTACCTATGAATATTTTCGTAGCTAAAAAAATTTACTGAACTTTTCCCTATTTTCGTAGGTAAAAAACCCGAATGATACTTTTACTTATGAAAATTTTTATTGGTAAAAGTGTCCTTTTTTTTTCAATATTCCAGCAAAATATTCCTGATATTAACCTGTTACAATATTCCTGATATACACCTGTTATAATATTCTTGATATACACCTGTTATATATAAATATTTCTTCATACTCACATTCACATCCATTTAAACCCAAAGTACGTAGATCCATCCAAATATAAACTACATCCATCAACATGACATTCAGTCACACATAAATACATATAAGTCATAAATAAAATATAAAAAATCACAAAGATGAAGGCGGAGGAGGTGGAGCATTAGTGAGTAAGTATGTAGTAAGAGCTTGAAACATCTCTGTCATCCGTCGCTCATGCTCCACCTGCATCTCCTCAATCCTCCTCTCCTGATCCTCTCTCTCCCTCGCCTGCTCCTCCATCATCCTCCTCTCATGCTCTTCCCTCTGTCTCGTCAGATCCTCCATTCTCCTCTCCTGGTCCTCCCTCTGTCTCGTCAGATCCTCCATCCTCCTCTCCTCCTCCATCTGCCTCTCCAACTGCTCACTCTTCTTCTCTGGCTGCTCTCTGATGTCATGGACGACAACCCGTATCTGCTGAACCTTTTTCTCTGCAATATCAGCTCGATGGGTGGCGCTCTCGCCAACGACGATGGAACGGGTGGAGGCAGCTCTAGTGGGTGTCATAAGCTTGGCACCATGGTCAAGCCCACGCACATATCCAGAACATGTCACGCCCCAAACCTAAAAATCAGAATCACAGGAATCCTGATCACCAAATCCGATGCCGACAGCCTCCGTAGTGCCCCATTCTCAGCTCCTGACAATCATATGCCAGATTCCGATCCTGGGATCCTACAAGGAGGATTTTAAAAATGATTTTTTTTTTTGTAATGGAGAATAACCAAGTCACAAAACAACATCACCACATATCCACTATATCAAAAACTTTAAGTACAATGCGAAAAGGGAAATACAAGATGATCAAAAATTCCAAAATAGCTAGATGCAGACTCCTGCCTCAGCGTTACTACTATCTAACGCTACCTGCATGCAACTGTCGTGCATAAGCTTACAAAATCTTAGAGGGTGGTGTAAGTGTGTGCGTAAGGCAAACTCCAAGTGTACAATATCAGAGTATTACGGAAGTATGCGGTAAGTCCATGAATAAAATCAATCATACCAAGGCTATGTAATGCAAGGCATGAATGCTATCGGCCATACCAAGGCCATGCGATGTGAGACATGAATACTATCGGCCACACCGATGCAATGCGAGGCCTACATAGCTGAATGTCATATGTGAAATGCAATCTAAGCAAGTCGGTACTCATCAAGTACACATATCAGTACAGTTCCTTTCTGAATATCACTAGGGTCTAATTCTCACACTGACTGTCTCCTCCTTAGCTGCACAGCCAAGCAAGCGGAATAGACCTCACTATCTGCCTGACCAGTAGTCTGCCAATACCTGCCTGGCTTGTTGATAGCGAACTCATTTGTGAGCTGGTCACACTCAGCCTAGCTTATAGCCCTCTCACTCAGGCGGATAAGGCCACACCCCCTTCCAACCGACCACGATATAGTGGGAGACGCGACCTACTGGTATTCGGCACTCAGGCGCTCGTGTATCCACTCGGTCTAGATGTTAGAGCATCTCTTAATACCAAAAAGGTTATGGGACTTTCATCCAATGACATCTTAAGTGCCCACAGAGCTAGAACAAAATATTTTCGGTATCCGATATGGCCATCCACGATGTGCCTGTGGAGCCACAGCCCTGATGTCGCTAGGGCGTGCAGTGATCAAGTCACACATATGCGAGATGCATGAATCACACCGTCAAATTATGCAGCAATCCAGCACGTACTAAGCGATCATATAGGGCACTCTGTCTCATAACGAGTCCCGTAAATGGTCTGCCCAATGGTGTATGCTATAATCAGTCACTACTCATATCAAGCATACATATGATGCGTATGGGCATGAGTCATGGGATTATACTAAGCATGTTATAAAGTGATGAATATTAATGAGTATGGGCCTTGAGGTGTATAAGGAGAGTTACAATGCGGACATTTAACCAACATTTTACTTACAATGTGGACGTCAAACCATCATGGTTTCCTAGGCACGGCCTGCCATAAATAACATTACATAAACCATGGGAAATCACATATTGCAATGGACTCTAAGGGCACCCCGTTGGGCCTCAACCCATGGGCCTTAGATACATCAAATGGGTCGTACATTCATCAAATGGGCTGCATTAACGGGCCTCACCAATGAGCCTTATGTACATTGCAATGGTCCGTAACCCATGGGCCTTGAAATACATCATAACGGCCTCATAATATGGGCCTTTCATTTATAGAAAAGTGGGCCCCAACAACTACCTTATACACCTCAAGGTGAACCACAACAATGGGCCATAAATATGAGCTACAAATGCATCAAGGTGGGCCTCCACGGATGGCCACAAGTACATCCATATGGGTACCATTACATGGGCCTTATATAAATCAATGGGCCACACCAATGAGCCCTACATATACTTCAAATGGGCCATGCCAATGGGCCCTACATATACTTCAAATGGGCCATACCCTAAATATAAGTGGGATAATGATTTTCACCAATAAAATTTACAAGGCACACCATAACATTTATTTCCATCCAACCTGCTGGATGGCATGGAGGCGAATATCAGTTTATAGGAAGTTACTACGGCCTCTTTGAAATTTTAAACGGTGGCCGTCATTGGCCACTACTTTAGGTGGTGGGGTATTTGAACTTTAAATCTGCCCCATTCTTTAGCTCATGCACTAAACTGATCTATCAAAATGGTTAGGGGGAATGGGATGCAACACGTGCATCATGGTGGACCCCACCGTCCAAACAGTGTACGGTGTGGATACATACATCATTGGGCCCCAGCTGCATGGAGGTAGCCCGCACATTAACTGCAGCGTGGATAAAACGCCTACTTCATGGTGGTTCCACCGTCCACCACAGTGGATAGTGTAAATAGAACACATACATTACACGTGGGCTCCACGTGAGGGCCCACCGTAATGTTTACTTACCATCCAACCTGTTGATAAGGTCACAGAGACCTGAATGAAAAGGAAAAATAGATATTAGATTGATTCAAACCTCCGTGGGCCTTAGAAAGGGCTTCAATGGTAGAGTTCAATTTACACTGTTTCCTCTCACGTGGGCCACCGGAGCATTGGATGGGCTTGATTTTTGGAGGGTGGCCCACTGCGTTGAAGGCCCACCATATGAATGGATTGGATGACAAATAAAGATCAAGGTGGGGCCCACGGTAGGGGCCGTGGGTTGCTGTCCATCCGCCCGCCCGCTGTAGGTAGTAGGCACTGCCTGCGCTGCCTGCAGCAGCAGCCCTGCTGCTTACACCCTTCTTTTTTCTTTTTTTTTTGAAAAGTAATTTTTTCACGGTTTTTCACATGTGGGGCCCACCTATGATGGATCCACCCCGCCCAATGGCCTCTATGGCTCAAGAAAAGCTAAAAGAGTCCGATATTGCATTTTTTTTTGGCGCATCAGATTGTCAGGGTGAATTTCAATGGAAAACACATTGTTTGCAATGTTATGGCCCGCCTGAGAGTTGGATTATCCTCATTTTTCGGCTCAACGCCTAAAATGATCCGCTAAATGGGATGGACGGCATGGATTGAATACATACATCGAAGTGGGGCATAGATGAGTAGCCCACTCCCATGGCTTGAACCAAGCTTATATTTCCATTTTTCCCAGTTAACGTCCAGCGTCCCTGGATGCTGGACGGTTGGTCATAGCACGTACATTTGAGGTGGGCCCCACCTATAGACGTGGGTCACACCAAAAAAAAATAGTTGAGTGGCGAGGGTAATACATGCATCAAAGTGGAGTCCATCCAAGTGGGCCACAAGACCATATTATCACAAGAAAAAGAATTGAAAGAAAGAGAGGGAGAGAGAGGAAAGAGTGGGATACGTGTGTGATGGAGGGACCCCGACACTATGGGCCCTCCGTTCCATGATCCACATCATAAATCAAACGGATCCCTTTACACATGGGTCCACCGAAATAAAAAATCAATGGTGGAGATACTTTCTCCACCAATATGGATGGTCTAGATGACCTTTCTAATGTAAAGAAATAAACATCATGATGGGGTCCATGGAGAATGGCCCCATCATGGAATGATATTGATGATCAAGATGGGCCATCGGCCACATCTTAGGGTCCAAAGTGAGATCCATACCATTGATCGGTAGGCCTCACTTGGTCTATTATAAAAGCATGAAAACTAGCCTATAGAAGCACCCACCTATCGATCTTCTCGGTCCCTTGGATATCCGGTCGCCTAGAGCTTCACTTTGATGGTGGAGATGGGAAATGGATAGTTAGGATTAGAGCTTTTGGGATGGAAAAGTGGGCCTCACAAATGCACTTTTCTCTCCATGGGAAGAGCTTGGACGTGGGTTCTCTCTTGCTTGGGAAATGAGGGAGAGAGAGAGGGTTGTAAGGAGATGTGAAAGATGGGTGATGAATTGAGTGATGGGTGAGGTGATAGTGTACTTGACATGAGAGTTGACTTGGTGGTTGCTTGACTTGTGGAGAAAGAAAGCATGGGTGCTTTGTACTTGACATGAGAGGTGATTAATGGGATTGATGGGACATTTTATAGAGATTCTCTTGGGATTGCCAATGCATGACGTTTTTCCTCGAACTGAACGTGGGCCCACATCTCTTCGACCAGGTATCAGCTCAGTGCGTGAGTTGCGGCATTGGAACTGCGGCGACGGTGCGGTCACAATGATATAAGTCTCAGATTAAGCCAACTCAAATGTATAGGATACGACTTACGGTCATGCACAAATGTCGATTACAGGTCGCGAATTGCCGAACTTTGACAGGAAGGACCGTTGGGGTTGACGAAATAGTACGAATTAGGATATGGGTCTTACAGCTCTCCCCACCTAATAAAAATTTCATCCTCAAAATTTGCACTATCATCGCAGCTAAACACAACTCATAAGGGAATGGGGAACTTAACATCATATATGATCAAAACACACCGTATCATCAAAATTAAACACCTTAGAGATGGGGATAATGCTCACTATTTTCTGGCTCTAACTCCCAAGACGCATCATTCATGAGCAATCTAGCTAGTTAGTGTAGGGGCCAAGTCACACGAATCATCGATGACTGCTCCTGATGACTGAGGATCCTACTAGATAGTATAAAATCTTCCCTGGGCCTCCTAGGAAGGTGTAGGTCCCCTCTAAGGTCTTTGCTGCTGCGGTGGAGGTCCCGGAGGCTGGTGCTGAGGTCACTGCTGCTGTGGGGGCGGTCACGGAGGCTAATACGGTGTCCTCAGCTGCTGGTGTTGTGGTAGCTATCGCGGAGGCTGATGCGATGCTCTCGACTGCTGTTGCTGCTGATGGGGACACTCATGCACATGATGTCCTGTTCCCCCGCAACCAAAGCAAGTACTTGTAAACGGTCCAGAAGGTGGTGCTGGGGGTACTGCTGGTGCTCGAAAGGCTGGGCTGGTCGTGCGTCGTTGCTGTGGACGATGTTACTGCGGCTGAGAGCTACTGGAGGGCTCCTTCCTCTTCTGATCTCCTTTCTGGTCACGGGCTCTCTACAAACTGGCCCAATCTGACTCATAACTCTAAGCCCTCTCCACAATCTGCTCAAACATTGGAAGCATGTGTCCGATCACATGGCTCCTAAGGGCAGGACGCAAACCGTTCTCAAAATGATGGGCTTTCCGCCCCTCATCATCAACAAGATACGTCGTGAACCTGGATAGTGCGACGAACCAAGCCTCATACTGGGACACTGTCATGTCTTCCTGGACCAGAGTCTCAAACTCTAGTGCGCGCTGCTATCGCACATGCTTGAGAAAAAACTTTCGGTCAAACCGGTCTATAAAGTCCTCTCAGGTCCACTCAAAATCAGCTGCTACCGATCGGGCACAGATGCCCACCAATACTGAGCCTCGCCCTGTAGAAGAAATACAGCTAATGAGACTCGCTGCTGGGTAGTACATCTCATGGTGTTGAATATCTTCTCCACCTTAGAGCACCATATCTCTGAAGTAGTAGGGTCTGGCATGCCCCGAAAATGCGGGAGATCGTACTGTCAAAAATCCTTGAGAAGAGCACTCGCACGCTCCTGCTCGGCCTCGGCTAATGTAATAGTGGGACGCCTGTTTTGCCACTGGAGAATAGCAGTCATCGCCTACAACATCTACTACAGCTAAGTAGCACCCACATGTACGGTTGGATCCTCACCGCTCTCAAGTAAATGAGTGGCATCCTCAGGCTGGTAGGCAGGAATCTCTGGTGGTGGAGCAGGAGTAGCAAGTGGTAAGGCGGGAGCCGCAGGTGGTGGTACGGGAGTCGTATGTGGTGGAGCGGGATTTGCTTAGGTCGCTCTTCTAGCCATAACGTCCTACAGGAAGGAACAATGGCCAATTAGCCTTGAGAATTCTCGAAGGCATAAATGTTAAGGGTCTATGTCGGAAAATCGCTAAGTCATTCGGATTCGGAACCTATTTATAGTAGATATGTGATGTGATCCTCAGGTATTCCCAAGTTATGCTCTGATACCAACTTCTGTCACATCCCAAACCTAAAAATCAGATTCACAGGAATCTCGATCTCCGAATCCGGTGCCGACAGCCTCTGTAATGCCCCATTCTCGGCTCTTGATAATCATATGCCAAATTTCGATCCTGGGATCCGACAAGGAGGATTTTTAGAATAATTTTTTTTTTTGTAATGGGGCATAACCAAGTCACAAAACAACATCACCAAAAATCCACTATATCAAAAACTTTAAGTATAATGTGAAAAAGGAAATACAAGATGATCAAAAACTTCAAAATATCCAGATGCACACTCCTGCCTCAGTATTGCTACTGTCCAACGCTACCTGCACGCAACTGTCATGCATAAGCTTATAAAAGCTTAGAGGGTGGTGTAAGTGTGTGCGTAAGGCAAACACCAAGTGTACAATATCAGAGTAATGCGAAAGTATGCGGTAAGTCCATGAATAAAATCAACCATACCAAGGCTACGTAATGTAAGGCATGAATGCTATCGGCCATACCAAGGCCATGCGATACCAGACATGAATGCTATCGGCCACACCAATGCAATGTGAGGCCTACATAGCCGAATGTCATATGCGAAATGCAATCCAAGCAAGTCGGTACTCATCAAGTACACATATCAGTATAGTTCCTCTCTGGATATCACTGTGGTCTAATACACTCACACTGACTGCCTCCTCCCTAGCTGCATAGCCAAGCAAGCGGAATAGACCTCACTATCCGCCTGACCAGGAGTCTACCAATACGTACCCAGCTCGTCGATAGCGGACTCATTTACGAGCTGGTCAAACTCAAGCTAACTTATAACCCCCTCACTCAGGCGGATAAGGCCACACCCCCTTCTAACCGACCACGATATAGTGGGAGACATGGAATACTGGTATTCGGCACTCAGGCGCTCGTGTATCCACTCGGTCTCGACATTAGAGCATCTCCTGGTACCAAAAAGGTTCTGAGACTTTTACCCAAGGACATCCTAAGTGCCCACAGTGATAGAATAAAGTATTTTCAGTATCCGATATGGCCATCCCCGATGTGCCTGTGGAGCCACAGCCCTGATGTCGCTAGGACGTGCAGTGTTCAAGTCACACATATGCGAGATGCACGAATCACACCGTCAAATCATACAACAATCCAGCGCGTACTGCGCGATCATGTGGTGCACTTTATCTCATAATGAGTCTCGTAAATGGTCTGCCCAATGGTGTATGGTATGATCAATTACTACTCATATCAAGCATACATATGATGCGTATGGGCATGAGTCATGGGATTATACTAAGCATGTTATAAAGCGATGAATATTAACGAGTATGGGCCTATCAATGGGCCTTAAGGAGAGTTACAATGCAGACATTTAACCAGCATTGTACTTACAATGTGGACGTCAAACCATCATGGTTTCCTAGGCATGGCCCGCCATAAATAACATTACATAAACCATGGGAAATCACATATTGCAATGGATTCTAAGGGCACCCGGTTGGGCCTCAACCCATGGGCCTTAGATACATCAAATGGTCCGTATCACATGGGCCTTACATTCATCAAATGGGCTACATTAACGGGACTCACCAATGAGCCTTATGTACATTGCAATGGTTCGTAACCCATGAGCCTTGAAATACATCACAACGGCCTCATAATATGGGCCTTTCATTTATGGAAAAGTGGGCCCCAACAACTGCCTTATACACCTCAAGGTGGACAACAACAATGGGCCATAAATATGGGCTACAAATGCATCAAGGTGGGCCTCCACGGATGACCACAAGTACATCCATATGGATACCATTACATGGGCCTTATATAAATCAATGGGCCACACCAATGGGCCCTACATATACTTCAAATGGGCCATGCCAATGGGCCCTACATATACTTCAAATGGGCCAAAACCTAAATATAAGTGGGATAATGATTTTCACCAATAAAATTTACAAGGCCCACCATAACATTTATTTCCATCCAACCTGCTGGATGGCATGGAGGCGAATATCAGTTTATAGGAAGTTACTACGACCTCTTTGAAATTTTGAACGGTGGACGTCATTGGCCACTACTTTAGGTGGTGGGGTCCATTTGAACTTTAAATCTGCCCCATTCTTTAGCTCATGCACTAAACTGATCTATCAAAATGGTTAGGGGGAATGGGATGCAGCACGTGCATCATGGTGGACCCCACCGTCCAAACAGTGGACGGTGTGGATACATACATCATTGGGCCCCATCTGCATGGAGGCAGCCCGCACATTGACTGCAGCGTGGATAAAACACCTACTTCACGGTGGTTCCACCGTCCACGGTGGTGGACGGTGTAAATAGAACACATACATTACACGTGGGCTCCACGTGAGGGCCCACCGTAATGTTTACTTACCATCCAACCTGTTGATAAGGTCACAGAGACCTGGATGAAAAGGAAAAATAGATATCAGATTGATTCAAACTTCCATGGGCCTTAGAAAGGGCTTCAATGGTAGACTTCAATTCACATTGTTTCCTCTCACGTGGGCCACCGGAGCATTGGATGGGCCTGATTTTTGGAGGGTGGCCCACTGCGCTGAAGGCCCACCATATGAATGGATTGGATGACAAATAAACATCAAGGTGGGGCCCATGGTAGGGGCCGTGGGTTGCTGTCCACCCGCCCACTGTAGGCACTAGGCGCTGCCTGCATCAGCAGCCCTGCTGCTTACACCCTTCTTTTTTTTTAAAAAAGAAGTTTTTTCACGGTTTTTCACATGTGGGGCCCACCTATGATGGATCCACCCCGTCCAATGGCCTCTATGGCTCAAGACAAGCTAAAAGAGTCTGATATTGCATATTTTATTTTGGCGCATCAGATTGTCAGGGTGAATTTCAATGGCAAACACATTGTTTGCAATGCTATGGCCCGCCTGAGAGTTGGATTATCCTCATTTTTTGGCTCAACGCCTAAAATGATCTGCTAAATGGGATGGACGGCATGGATTGAATACATACATCAAAGTGGGGCATATATGAGTAGCCCACTCCCATGGCTTGAACCAAGCTTATATTTCCATTTTTCCCAGTTAACGTCCAGCGTCCCTGGATGCTGGACGGTTGGTCATAGCACGTACATTTGAGGTGGGCCCCACCTATAGACGTGGGTCACACAAAAAAAAAATAGTTGAGTGGCGAGGGTAATACATGCATCAAAGTGGAGTCTATCCAAGTGGGCCACAAGGCCATATTATCACAAGCAAAAGAATTGAAAGAAAGAGAGGGAGAGAGAGGAAAGAGTGGGATACGCGTGTGATGGAGGGACCCCGACACTATGGGCCCTCCGTTCCATGATCCACATCATAAATCAAACGGATCCCTTTACACATGGGTCCACCGAAATCAAAAATCAATGGTGGAGATCCTTTCTCCACCAATATGAATGGTCTAGATGACCTTTCTAATGCAAAGAAATAAACATCATGATGGGGTCCATGGAGAATGGCCCCATCATGGAATGATATTGATGATCAAGATGGGCCATCGGCCACATCTTAGGGTCCAAAGTGAAATCCATACCATTGATCGGTAGGCCTCACTTGGTCCATTATAAAAGCATGAAAACTAGCCTATAGAAGCACCCACCTATCGATCTTTTCGATCCATTGGATAGCCGGTCTCCTATAGCTTCACTTTGATGGTGGAGATGAGAAATGGATGGTTAGGATTAGAGCTTTTGGGATGGAAAAGTGGGCCTCACAAATGCACTTTTCTCTCCATGGAAAGAGCTTGGACGTGGGTTCTCTCTTGCTTAGGATTTGTTGCTTGGGAAATGAGGGAGAGAGAGGGTTGTAAGGAAATGTGAAAGATGGGTGATGGATGTGAGTGATGGGTGAGGTGATGGTGTACTTAACATGAGAGTTGACTTGGTGGTTGCTTGACTTGTGGAGAAAGAAAGCATGGGTGCTTTGTACTTGACATGAGAGGTGATTAATGGAATTGATTGATGAGATTGATGGGACATGTTATAGAGATGCTCTTAGGATTACCAACGCGCTGCATTTTTTCTCGAACTGAACGCGGGCCCACATCTCTTAGACTGGGTATCAGATCAGTGTGTGAGTTGCAGCGTTGGAATCGCGGTGACGGTGCGGTCGTAATGATACAAGTCTCAGATTAAGCTGACTCAAATGTATAGGATACGACTTATGGTCGTGCGCAAACATCGATTACAGGTTGCAGATTGTTGGACTTTTACGGGAAGGATTGCGGGGGTTGACGAAACAGTATGGATTAGGATACGGGTCTTACAGAATATGTGTCAAGCACCTCACTCAGGATCTCTGGCTCACTCCGCTGAGTACCATCAGGAGTGGGCTGACTGCATAAGGTGTCTATCGTCGCCTATAATGAAAACATATGAATTTTATCTAAAAAATGACATTATTATAATTTGATGTAATTAAATTTTACAATGTAAGGATTTTTACCCAAATCTCGCCAGCTCTAGGATGTACCTAAGATCCCGTCGCCTGTCGACAGTTAGTCCCTCTTTAAAGGTCTATTGGTCCCGGCTCCTGGGAGGTAACGGAATCTTGCTGCGCAATCGAAAGGAAAATAGAGTTAATATAAATACATGGAAAGAATATATCAACTTAATAATAACCAGTAATTTCTTACCATGTTGTGATGAATTTCTACAAATGACTTTGAACCAGTTAAGTGGTTCACTTCTAACTTTTCCCTATTGTCAGAATTTATTTTTCTCCTCTTCTGAATACATTATTCATAATACATTGTTATTAATAGCGAATTTAATTGTTACCTTAAGATATCGTAAATATGTAAATACTACCTGAAAAGAATCAGACGAAAATCTATCGTAGAGTATCTGCTAATCGTCATCGGTCACATGTGGCGGTACGGACAGTGCGCCCTCCTCTTGCTCATGCACTTCTTGTACCGCTTATGTAATACGGACTGTTACTCCTTGAACCGCTCCTTGATCATGTCGTCGACAACATAGGAAATGTACGAAACACTTAAATCTAAGTTAAATTTATCCTGCAGTTTCGTAAATAATAAATTAAGGCTATAAACTTATTAAGAAAAGAACTTAATCATAAAATGAACTTTTATAAAATAAATTCTAAAAAACTAAATTTTACCTAAAGACATTGACGGATGAGCTGCCGCACATCATATGTCACGTTTCCCCAATGGGAGGTGGTGGGGGGATCAGAGATCGGCATAAGACACCGACCTCTGACGTAACCAGTTTGACATTATTCCTAATAGGTCTAATGCAATCTTGTGGGAACTCTACCATCACCCTACCCTCGTGCATAAGTTGCTTTAAAAGCAATCCACGCATAGGTCCACGTCCTCATCAGCTGGTCGATGACACTGTTCAAAAGAAATATTTAAGTCTAAACATAAACAGAAATCATTAAAATAAACATATGTCTAGACTTACATGCAGTGCCTGGTGCATACGCGACTGAGGGATCAGACGCCTGCGATGTGACATGTGACGACGATGCTGGCTCCGTCGCATCACGGGTAGAAGGGGTAGATCTAGTGCGCGAACGACGTACCCTCCCACCTGGTACCATCACTGAATATGTGCGATCTACGAACTTATAAATTTAAACAATGTCAATACAAGTGGAATATACTAAAATATTATACAGTAGTGTTGACGGTACAATGCATTTGTACTTATACTTAGAGAGATGATTAAAATATGATTAGAACATTACATTATAATGCAAGTAGAATATAATAAAAGTGTAAACTTTATTCTATAACCATTGAAAATTTCATTACACATTGTCATTCTATATTAAATACACATATTTTGTTGTAATAAGAACAACTTTGAAGTAAATTATCCGAAGTACTCCCTGCGTATGTTATTGTATGCTTCAGAAGCATATGTTATTTCATGTGAAGCACTCGACATATTTACAGCCAACATGCTAGTCACAATAGGAGAAATATGATCTCTTGGGACTCCATTCAGATGTGCAAGTGACAGAGTCGCATCTTCCATATCTCGTTTTCCGCAGTTATATATCTCCGTCAACCCCAGAATTTCTTTGAGATGGCATAATCTTTCCTCTGAGTCATCGTCGTTATATTTTCCTTTACACTCATCGACCAGACCGGGTATTTCTATGGCCCTACCAGAAGAAGATAGGACTGAAACATCCATCTGTAATAGCTGATGAAGTATGTTGTGTGCTTCTGCTACACTCCAGTTTAAGGAGGACATGATCAGAAATTGACTCAACTATAAATATGAATTATAAACAAGTTAATAAAAAGAATTAATCATGACTTGTAATTTTCACGTATACAACGAATACATAAATTGTTCGAATTGAAAAATGACATTTAAATCATGTGTACATTTAATAATCGTCGTTTGTATCACTATTGCTTAGGGTTATTTCTTCTTCACCATTACTATCACTGATCAGTATTTCCTCCTCATTGTACGCAACGTCATCATCAATGAAACTGCTATCATCTCTAACAATGTCATATATTATTGAGGCATCAACATAATCAGGTGGCACATCATCTTTGTCTAATTGCACCACATCAATATCAACACTTGAATCACTCCCTATATCCCTAGATGGCATGTCTTCTTGATATACTTGTTTAACCCTAGACATGTCATTTTTCCCGCCCTTGCTATCTTCAACTTCTGGTACGGGAACGTCAAATACATTCCTGGACTTTATTTTCTGCACTATATGCCAAGAGCTACCTAACTTGGTGTCGACGAGGTAAAATACTTGTTCGGATTGGCTGGAGAGGACAAATTGTAAGCCCCGTATCTTAGACCGTACTGTTCCGTGGACTTCCGCGGTCTTACCGGTCAAATTCTGACAACCTTCGACCCTTAATCGATATTTACGCGTGACCTTGAGTCATACGTCGTTAACCTGAGTCGACTCAACCCAAGACCTTTACTATAACGACCGGGTCGTCGCCGCGGTTCCGATGTCGCGACTCGCGCGTCGAGGCGATACCCTGGTCAGGAGATGTGGGCCAGCGTTCGGTGTAAGGAAAGACGCCGCACGTTGTAAATTCTGAAGAAAAGAATCTCTACCCAACATCACATCAATCACACCAATCAAATCACTCACCCATACCTCTCCCACCAACTAATTAAAGTAACCCATGCTTAGCCTATTCCCCATATCCCAAAAGTCAAAGAGACCCATACTTCCCATGCCTTATCTCTTACACACCACTCCTCCCTCTCTCCTATCACTCCTCTCCCATCATCTCTCTCATTCTCTCTCTCATTCTCCCAAGCAACCCCAAGAGATGAATCATCCATGGCTTCCATGGAGAAAACCATGTGTGGCCCAACTTCCTATCACCCAATCCTAACCTCTAAAGTCGATCTCAACCGTCGAATCTTGTTCCCTTGAAGCTCTACAACATGTTGGTGGAAGAATGAATAGAAGATCAAAGGTGGGTGCTTCTTTCTTTCCTTATTTCTCTCTTTTTCTTTTTATTTTGTGGGTGTTTTTCTCTTGTTTTCATTCATTTTCTGTGATGTGTGGCCCACTCAGATGGACCCCACCATTGAAGTATGTATTTTACCCCGACCATCCATTAGGTGGGCCCACATATTTGGTGAAATCCCACTAAAGCGTGAGTGTGATGGGGGCGTGGAGGACGCTGCTGCCAACATCCAGAGAATGTTGCAACAAACAACGTCCAGTTGCTTTATTAGAGGGGAGAGTGGGGCCTACAACAGGCCCCATACATGATGCATGTGTTTAATCCATACCGTCCACCCGGTTTTCCTGCTCATTTTAGGCGTTGAGCCGAAAAATGGAGCCAATCCAAATCTCTGGCAGGCCATGTTGTTGAGAATATTGATATTTATGGCTAAAATCTTTTAGGGCCCATTGTGATGTTTCTATACATCAAAAATGTTGAATATGGGGCTTATCAGACCCGTCACGAGCAAGAGAACCCCTTAGACGGACTGGATTGTCCCGATGTGGGTCCCATATATTAAAATAAATAAATAAATAAAATAAAATAAATATGTAGCAGCGTTGCTGCTCTCAGAAGCCGCAGGCAACGCCTGCTACGTTTGGGCGGGCGGACAGGGACCACGGTCCCATGTGTGGACCCCACCGTGATGCATCTTATTCATCCACACCGTGCATTGGTGGGCCCCTTAGGCCAATGGGCCCCCCACCAAAAATCAACTATATGAGAGGCTCGGATGGCCCACATCACAAGAAACAGTGGGATAGAACGTCTGCCATTGAAATCCTTTGGAGTTGTCACATACGACTTTGATCATTAAGAAATTCATTTTTTCCTTTTTATCCGAGTCCCTATGACCTTATGTATAGCTGGGATGGAAAATAAACGTTGCGGTGGACCCCACGTGGGACCCACCTGATGTATTAGGAAAAACCTCCACTGACCATCTGTTCTTCACTTGCATCAGCAAGTACTGTGGGGCCACCATGGTGAATGTTGCATCCAGACCGTCCATTTGCAAACAATGGGACCTGGATGAAGGAAACACATAGATATCAACTTTATCCAGATATGTGGCCCACCTTGTTAAGTGCTTATCCACGCCGTCCGTAGGGATCTAGGACGGTGTTGTTAAACCGACACCGTCCGTCCAGCACTCACACCCCGTTATAATATTAAATATTATAATATATTATATATATCATATATATATATGGTACATCCTACGTGGAACCCACCTTGATGTATGGGAGTATCCGCACCATCCAAGCGTCTCAGGACGGTGGGAATCCACCTGATGTTTGTGTTGTCCACACGTGGACACACGTGAGGTGTGTGCCTCATCCGTTCCGTGTATCCGTGCGCCACACATGATGGATGTACTTTAACCCTGTGACGTTGCAGCCATGGGACCCACACATGTGTGGATCCCACACCAGTTATAGCTGTTATCTTTTGATGTCAGCAAGTCAGCAAGTTTTTTGGACTAGCACGGCATATGTGTTCTCTACCGTCCATCTGTGTGGCATCCGGACCATCCACATTTGCATACCACCAGCAGTAGTAGCTGTTGTATTCCGCTGCAAGTTCTGTGGGCCTGATCATTTGGTGGGATTTCCCTCAGTAGGTGGGACCCACTGTGAAATATGTATTATATCTACACCGTCCGTTTGGATGAGATACATGCATGGGTCCATAGAACACCATCTAGTAGTAGAGTGGGCCCATGCTATTTGTGGATGAAGGATTACATGCATGCCTGGTACGTTGTATGACTCTAATCCATGACATGTATGTATGCATATGTGTAATGCTTGTCTATTTAATACCTGTAATAGTTGTATGCATGCATGATGAGTGTGTAGTAAGGTGCATGATACCATGTTATGTGTTATGTATGCATGGATGCAAGTAATGCATGCATGAGTGATAGGTTACATTGAATGCATATGTGACATATATGGGATGCGCACCTGATTCGCGCATGAGCTAAACCATGGTGGGGAGGCTTGATGTCTGGTAATATTATTTGAATGCATGCACCAGAACTTAGCCATTCGTGCGAGTGTATTGCTTGCACCTTCACAGTCCTACCAATGTGATCTATATGTGGCCCACGAGTGAGGCCCAATGTGTTGATATGATGGCCCATTGGTGTGGCCCGTGTATGCGGCCCACCGTGATGTGTGTACCGTCCATTCGTGTGACTCATCATGATGTATGTATTATATATCTATACCATCCATTTGTGTGGCCCGTAGTGATATATTTACGGTCCATATGATAGGACCCACCTGCCTTATATTTAAGGGCCATATGATGGGGCTCACCTACTTGAATCTGAGGCCTATGGGTAAGGCCACTATGATGTATTCGTGGCCCATTTGATGTATATAAGGCCCTTGTGTAAGGCCCATCGTGATGTATTTATGGCCTTTAAATCAGGCCCACGTGACGTATTTATGGCCCATTGATGCGGCCCACTTGATATAATTTCGGCCCATATGTTGTGGCCCATTATGATGTGTATTGGCCCATTGATGCGGCCCATTGTGATGAAATTCAGGCCCATATGGCGAGGCCCATGGTGAATTATATTGGGCCATTGTGTGAGGCCATGGGCCCAATACGTCGTTCGGCTCTATGTAGGCCACTTCTTAGGAGCAATGTTAGTTAGATGTCCACATTAATGAGCAATGACGGTTGAATGTCCACATTGTGACATTCCCTTGGGCCTTGTTAGCCCCATTCTCATCATTCCCTGAGTAGGTTAAACCAAATAAGTGAGCCTCATTCGCAGTAAACGGATGGCTCCGTGTTATCGGATTTGATATAACCATGACCGAGTTCTGATCTTTATACTATAATTGATCGACTGATCATCTACGGACCCCATTGTTTATCTGTTGATTATCGATGCGATTGACGTGACCAATTTATCGATTCTGATTATCGATCGATTTTGATTGTCATGACTGATTTGCCGATTTTGATTATCGATAGATTCCGATCGACGTGACCGATTTGTCGACTCTGATTACCGACCGATTCTGATTGTCATGACCGATTGCCGATTCTGATTGTCATGACCGATTGCCGATTCTGATTGACTTGACTGATTTGCCGACTCTGATTACCGATCGATTCTGATTGACATGACTGATTTGCCGACTCTGATTACTGATCGATTCTGATTGACATGACCGATTACTGATTCCGATTTGTCGTGGCTGATTGCCGATTTTCGATCGAGGCCGATTACTGATTCTGAATTGTCGTGGTTGATTGCCGATTATCAATCGAGGCTGATTATCAATTCTGATTTATCATGGCTGAATACCTATTCTGATTATCGAGGCCGATTGTCGATTCCGATTGTTGGGGCCCAACATGGTGTATATGCGGCCAGTATTTGAGACCCATTGTAATGTATATTAGGCCCATATGAAAGGGCCATCGTGATGTGTATTAAGCTCTTGAGTAAGACCCATGGTGTTGTATATTTAGCCCTTGTGTGAGACTATGGGTCCACTATATGTTAGGATCTATGAGGGTCATTCCTTGGGGCAATGTTGGTTATATGTCCACATTGTCGAGGCCGATTGTTGATGTCGGTTATTGATACCAATTATGAGTATGTGACAGCATAACATCATGATACATGCCCATACGCATCATCCGCATGTTTGTCATGAGATGTAGTTGACCATTGCATACGTCATTGGGCATGTTATTATGAGACTCCCTGATAGGCGGAGATTATCTCACATGAGCCCACGGTATGCGTTGGATAGATACATGACTGGATTGCATGACTCATGCATCTTGCATTGTATTGTGTTGTACTGTACGCCCTAGCGACATCAGGGTCGTAGCCTCCACAGGCATTTCGTGGATAGCCAGATGGGATACCGAAAATTTATTTTACATAGAGTGCTATACATATCCCTGGGTGAAAGTCCCTAAACCCTCTTGGTTCCAAAGGTTGCTCCAACGTCTAGACCGAGTGGGTAGATGATCGCCGAGTGCCGATTACCAGATGGCTGCGCTCTCCACTGTGTCGTGGTCGGTTGGAAGGGGGTGCGGCCTTACCTGCCCGAGAGGAGGGGGCAATGCTAGGCTAAGTCTGACCAGCTCGAGGAATGGGTCCGCTATTGACGAGCCAGGCCCGATATTGGCAGGTGGATAGTGAGGTCTCTTCCACTCACCTTGTTGCGCGCGATGGGGCGGCAATCTGGTATGGAGTGTAATAGACCCTGGTGATTTTCCAGAGAGGAACTGTACTGATATGTGGACTTATTGAGTAGGAGTGCTGTTCATTCATTCATTCATTCACTATCCACTTGGGCTGGTGGTGCGCAACTAATTGTTGTGTACCTTCGTTATAGCAAAGATTTTGGTTGGGCGTCCGACTAACCTGAGATCAGGAGTTTACCATGTTGAGTCTGACTATCCAAATTTAAGTATGGGACTAGTTTGGATAGAAGTCCCTTGTGGTGGACACCGTAGCCTGCGATACTACGTACTATCATCTCGACTTCACACCCAGCATGGTCCTTTCATTCGATTTGCATATTGCATTGCATCTTTGGCATCTGATATTTGCCTCTTCATGACTCCTTGTTGCATAACTATTCTATATTGCGTATTCTGCTATTGATTTACTTATGGACTTATCCGTACTTTCGCTTATTCTGTTATCGTATGACTCATGATCTTATTAGCATTTTTGCTTACTTTGATAATTCATGATCTTATTAGTGTTTTTGCTTATTCAGACATTGTATAGTTTATGGATTACAGGTTCTCCGGTATTATATGATTGTGACATTGTATTGAATACTTGACACTTACCTTGTGCACACACTTACACCACCCTCTAAGCTTTCCATAAGCTTATGCACGATAGATGCGTGCAGGTGATATTAGGTTGCAGCAGTGTTGAGCTTGGAGAGCGCAGTGGTCTTCTGGAGCTTGATTTTCTATTTATGTATTTCCCTTTCATTGTTGTACTCAAATGATTATATTAGTGGATATGTGATGATGATGTTGCCTTTGTGAATTGGATAATCTTGTGGTTATGCTTATTACTAGTTAAATGTATATATATATATATAAAAAATTCTCCTTGTAGGATCCCAGGATCGGAATCTGGCAAATGAATGTTGGGATTCGAGAATGGGGTACTACGGAGGCTGTCGGCACCGGATCCGGTGATCGAAATTCCTGTGAATCCGATTTTTCGGGTGTGGGGCGTGACACAAATGGGTCGTCCTTAAACCACTTCCGAGATAAATTTATGCTCGTAAAGTAGTTGTCAGTCTGTATTTCCAACTTCTTAATTCCAATGTCCCACTAATCACATCTAAATAAGTACACCCATTTTCTCATACAATAAATCAGCTCAATAATATCTATCAAAATGTCATAAAAGTCAATTTCATCCTCCTCATTTGTTCCCTTCATAACCACCCCACTATTTTGTGTGGTCCTGGACTTCTCATGTTCTTCGGTGTGGAACCGAATCTTGTTTACAATACAACCTGTATATCTAGATACATGTCTGTTAGGGCCACATGCCAATAAGTATAATGCATCAGACGCATCCACAGAGTTACTTGTGCGCAACGTCTTCATCTATTATCATGTATAGAATATAATTGTTTAGGGATTTTCATAGGTTGAAATAATGTACAATACAACAAAAATGCTAAGCGTGATGAGATACAATGTGAAATCTTACATGTTTGGCGAACTATTCTGTAAACCGATCCCAATGCATTCGATCATAATTTTGTAGAAATTTGGACTTCATCTCGTCTATGTGTTCGCTACACATAAATGGCACGTCGTCAGCAGGAAACATTAAGATCATCGTATGTAGAAAAAATAATAATCGAGGGAAGACTTACTCCAAGTACAACTATATTTCTTCACAATTATCCAACACATACCACCGCGCCTTTGCTAGATGCCCATGGTCCATATCTTGAAACGTTAAGGATCCTAAAGGACGAACGTTATGTGCAAATATAGATATGAGTCCTTGTTCATGCTCCTGCCCTTCATCAGCATTCTGATATTCTTGGTTGAATCTAGTCTATATGTCACTAAGATACATGAAGCAAAATCTAAGGCACTCATTATTAATGTACGCTTCAGCTATCGATCCCTCCGGTCGTGCCTTATTCCTCATAAATCGTTTGAGTGTGTGAAGGTATCTGTACACAAAACCACTATGTTATATATATGAAAATATAGATATATGTAGTTTATAGAATGAATTAAATTTTTAATAGGTTCTACCACCTTTCGATCAGATACATCCAACGATATTGTACTGAGCTTGCAAGCTTCGCCTCTTGTGGTAAGTGAATCGCTAGGTGTACCATGACATTAAAAAATACAGGTGAAAATATTCTTTCAAGTTTGTAAAAGATTATGGCAATGTCCCTCTCCAGTCGTTTAATAACATCTACATTCAACAATTTTGAACATAAATTCTTAAAGAATATTCCCAACTCAATCAGCGTTGTGCTGATATCCTTGCTCAGGAATCTACGAATCACAATCGACAGTAGGCGTTGCAGAAGGACGTGATAATCATGACTTTTCATTCTTGTTACCTTACAGTCCGTAACGTTTACGCACCAAGATATATTTGACGCATACCCATCGAAAAACTTCACCGATCTCAACCATTCGCATAAACGCTTTCTCTCTAGTTTTGTCAACGTGTAACAGGCTACTGATATAGTATACGAATTTTCATGTGGTTACAAGTGTAACTCTTTCCTTAAACCCATTTCTTGTAGATCCAATCGAGCCTTGAAACTGTCTTTTATTTTCTTCTTTATGTTCATCAATGTTCCGAAGACATTGTCACATATATTTTTCTCAATATTCATGACATCCAAGTTGTATCGTGATTTCAGATCACTCCAATAAGGCAACTCAAAAAAGATGCTCTTCTTCCTCCAGTTATAGTCTAATATTATATGTTTTCTCTTCTTCAAGTGCGATACCTTAACAAATCTAACTTCTCCAATGTTACTCAGTTGTTGCATCACATCTTCTCCAGATAGCTCTTTCGAGGGTGGCCTATAATCTTGTTTACCATCAAAGATCATCGTCTTCTTGCGCCAGCTATGATCGCTCAGAAGGAAGCGACGATGGCCCATATAACACGTTTTTCTACCATGCCTCAATGATAATGAACAAGTCTCAGTACCACATGTACGACAAGCCAACTTTCCCTTCGTGCTCCACCCAGATAAATTTCCATACGCAGGAAAGTCATTTATTGTCTACAAGACTACTACATGCAATCGAAATGGCTATCCTTCAAACGTGTCATACGTTTGTACACCTTGACTCCACAACTCGTTTAACTCATCTACTAACGATCGCAAATATACATCAATGTCATTCCCAGGTGACTTGGGTCCAGGAATAAGTAATGACATCATGAAAAATGACTCCTTCATACACAACTAAGGAGGTAAATTGTAGGGCGTAAGTACCACTGGCCACATACTGTACAAGCTACTCAAATTATCAAATGGATTAAAACTATCACTTGTAAGACCCAGTCGAACATTGCGAGAATTCTCTGCAAACTAGTCATGTTGCTTGTCAAAATTTTGTCAGGCTTCAGAGTCCGTAGGGTGCCTCAGTGTACTATTATCATGAACGCATTTCTCCTTATGCCAACTCATATCTTCAACTGTCTTATAAGATATAAATAATCTTTACAATCTGGGTTTCAATGGGAAATACCTTAACACATTTTGTGGGATTTTCTTACCCCTGGCTTTACCATGCTTCCACCTAGACTCTCCACATTCTTGACACTCTTCAGCCTTATCATGCTCTTTCCAATATAATAAACAATCATTTATACATGCATGTATGAGTTCATAACTAAGGCCTAAGTCTCGCATCAAGGATTTAGCCTCGTAATGAGACTTAAGCAATGTCTCACCATCCAGTAATGCTTCTTTCAAAAACTCAAGCAACATGTTGAAAAATTTGTTACTCCTACGATTTATTGTCTTTAAATGAAGTAACTTTGTAAGAAAATTTAACTTAAAGAAGTTCTGACACCCCAGATAAAGTAGACGTTGTGCATCCCTCATCAACCTACTAAACTTCTCTGATTTGACATCACCCATTGGAGGAATATCTTGGCTACCGCTTGTCACTGCAAAATTAGTATTTGCAGTTGTTCCCCTAAACACATCCCCTATGATATCTTGTATTTCATCAACGTCTTCATCCTCGTCATCCGGCACAATTGGGTCAGCAAGGACTTCAGTGGGCTCAACTCTATGGGTTATATCTTCACCATGATAGATCCACCAAGTGTAACCTTGATCAATCCCAACTATGAACAAATCATCCTCTACTTTATCTAAAGTCTTAAATATCATGTTCTTGCATTTTCGACATGGACACCTAATCCTATTCCTTGAATTTGCCCGATTTTACACAAATTTCATGAACTCTTGAACCCCTTATTTATACTTTGGGCAAAACCTGTTCTTACATCGCATCCAACTCTTATCCATGTCTACAATGAAAAGACTAAAGTCAGTTTACGAAAATAGCTTGAAGATTAAGCTAGGTTATAGGTTTAGGTTATAGGTTTAGGTTAAGGTTATAAGTTTAGGTTAAGGTTGTAAGTATAGGTTATAGGTCAAGGTTAAGGTTTAGGTTTAGAATATAAGTGTAGGTTATAGGTTTAGGGAAAGGTTAGGATTAGGTTATAGGTTTTGGGATTTGAGAATAGGTTTATGTTATAAGTATAGGTTTAGGTTGGGTTATAGGTTAAGGTTTAGGGATTTGAGTTTAGGTTAATGTTCAAGTTTAGGTTAAGGTTGTAAGTTTAGGTTAAGGTTATAAGTATAGCTTATAGGTTAAGGTTAAGTCTCGGTTTAGGTTAAAAGTAAAAGTTTTGGTATTTGAGAATATGTTTAGGTTAAGGTTATAAGTCTAGGTTTAGGTTATAGGGTAAGGTTATATGTATATGTTTAGGTTATAGGTTAATGCTTAGGTTTAGGTTGAGGTTGTAAGTATAGGTTATAGGTTAAGGTTAAGGATTAGGTTTCGGCTATAGGTATAGGTTTTGGGATGTGAGAATAGGTTTAGGTTAAGGTTATGAGTCTAGGTTAAGGTTATAGGTATAGGTTTTGAGATTTAAAAATAGGTTTAGGTTAAGGCTACAAGTCTAGGTTTAGGTTATAGGTTAAGGTTATAAGTATATATTTAGGTTATAGGTTAGGGCTTAGGCTTAGGTTAAGGTTGTAAGTATAGGTTATAGGTTAAAGTTAAGGTCTAGGTTTCGGCTACAAGTATATGTTTTGGGATTTGAGAATAGGCTTAGGTTAAGGTTATGAGTCTAGGTTTAGGTTATAGGCTAAGGTTTAGGTTTAGGTTATAGGTATAGGTTTTGAGATTTGAGAATAGGTTTAGGTTATAGGTATAGGTTTTGAGATTTGAGAATAGGTTTAGGTTAAGGTTATAAGTCTAGATTTAGGTTATAGGTTAAGATTATAGGTATATGTTTAGGTTATAGGTTAAGGCTTAGGTTTAGGTTAAGGTTGTAAGTATAGGTTATAGGTTAAGGTTAAGGTTTAGGTTTCGGCTATAAGTATAGGTTTTGGGATTTGAGAATAGGTTTAGGTTAAGGTTAAGGTTTAGGTTTCGGCTATAAGTATAGGTTTTGGGATTTGAGAATAGGTTTAGGTTAAGGTTATAAGTCTAGGTTTAGGTTATAGGTTAAGGTTTAGGTTTAGAAAATTGGATTTGGGTTCGGGATCAGGTGTAGGCTTGGGTTTAGGTTTTAGGTAATAGGTTATAGGTTACAGTTTAGGTTTAGGTTATAAGTATAGGTTTTGGGATTTAAGAAAATGGTTTAGGTTAAGGTTTTGTGATTTGAGAATAGCTTTAGGTTAAGGTTATAAGTCCAGGTTTAGATTATAAGTTAAGGTTTGGGTTTAGGATATAGGTATAGGTTTAGGTTATAGGTAAAGGTTTAGGTTTAAGAAATCGGGTTTGGGATCTGGATCGGGTTTAGGTTTGGGCTATAGGTATAGGTTTTGGGATTTAAGAATAGGTTTAGATTAAGGCTATAAGTCTAGGTTTATGTTATAGGTTAAGGTTTGGGTTTAGGAAATCGGGTTCAGGTTCGGGATCGGGTGTAAGTTTGGGTTTAGATTTTAGGCTATAGGTTATAGGTTATGGTTTAGGTTCAGGTTATAAGTATAGGTTTTGGGATTTGAGAATAGGTTTAGGTTTAGGTTTTGGGATTTGAGAATAGGTTTAGGTTCAGGTTATAAGTCTAGGTTTAGGTTATAGGTTAAGGTTTAGGTTTAGGATATAGGTATAGGTTAAGGTTTAAGTTTAGAAAATTGGGTTCAGGTTCGGGATCGGGTCTAGGTTTGGGTTATAGGTATAGGTTTTGGTATTTGAGAATAGGTTTAGGTTAAGGTTATAAGTCTAGGTTTAGGTTATACGTTAAGGTTTAGGTTTAGAAAATTGGGTTCGTGTTCGGTATCGGGTGTAGGTTTGGGTTTAGGTTTTAGGTTATAGGTTATAAGTTATGGTTTAGGTTTAGGTTATAAGTATAGGTTTTGGGATTTGAGAATAGGTTTAGGTTTAAGTTTTAGGATTTAAGAATAGATTTAGGTTAAGGTTATAAGTCTAGGTTTATGTTATAGGTTACGGTTTTGGTTTACGATATAGGTATAGGTTCAGGTTATAGGTTAAGGTTTAAGTTTAGGAAATCGGGTTCGGGTTCGGGATCGGGTTTAGGTTTGGGTTATAGGTATAGGTTTTGGGATTTGAGAATAGGTTTAGGTTAAGGTTATAAGTCTAGGTTTAGGTTATAGGTTAAGGTTTAGGTTTATAATATAGGTATAGGTTTAAGTTATAGGTTAATGTATAGGTTTAAAAAATTGGGTTCACGTTCGGGCTCGGGTTAAGGTTTGGGTTATATGTATAGGTTTTGGAATTTGAGAATAGGTTTAGGTTAAGGTTGTAAGTTGTCATGCCCCAAACTCGAAAAACAGGCTCACAGAATTCTCGATCACCGAATCCGGCGTCGACAGCCTCCGTAGTGCCCCATTCTCGGATCCTAACACTCACATGCCAGATTTCAATCCTTAGATCCTTCAAGGAGGATTGTCAGTGTGATTTTTTTTTAATGGAGCATAACTACAAGCATAACCAAGTCACAAAACAACAGCACCACATATCCACTATATCAAAAACTTTAAGTACAATGCGGAAAGAGAAATACAGGGTGATCAAAAACTCCAAAATAGCCAGATGTGCACTCCTGCCTTAGCACTTCTGCAATCCAATGCCACCTGCACACAACAGTCGTGCATAAGCTTACAAAAGCTTAGAGGGTGGTGTAAGTGTAACGCCCGTGAAAAATCCATACTTGAGCTCGAGTACCAACTCGACCCGAAATCGCGTAGAAATAATTTCCATGGAAATTAAGCGTAAGTTAGCTAGCGCAACGCTAGAGTAGCTGGGAAATAGTCCCTGATCACTTTAAATACGTTCTACAAGACCCAAATCGACTAGAACAGACAACTCTACAATACTGTATAACCTTGGATCAAACTCTAAGCAGGTTTGTCCTCTGGACCACATTGAACTTTTGTATTGGATTTAGACCGCGCGTCGAAGGTCCGATACCTCCTATCTTAAACCGTTAGAACCGCCCAGCTGGACTTGACAATCATCTCGAAAATCAAGTCAAACCGATAATCACAGACCGTTTCGTTGAACCCGGACTGAAGCGACCGCGAATAGGGACGAATTTGGAATTTCAAATTCAAATCTGGCACACGACTTGACGCGTCAGTATTGAGCGTTCTGACCGTCAGAATTCATCCAGATTACACCCTCGGATCAGGAAAAATTTCTATTTATTATCATGAGACTTTCAGCCCTGATCTATGTGCGGTGACCGCTGAACTGAAAATGGTCCGCCACGTGTGATCTGCGAACCCTGCCAGACTAAAAACTTAATACGAGCTACATCTGGTACACATGAGCTTAAGTCCGACCGCAATCGACCAGGGGACCACCAGAAAGCAGTTTTTGGACCGAAACAGTCCCGAAATGGATAGGCACCAAGTA
Organism: Magnolia kwangsiensis; assembly: GCA_037074715.1. NCBI lineage: Eukaryota > Viridiplantae > Streptophyta > Magnoliopsida > Magnoliales > Magnoliaceae > Magnolia > Magnolia kwangsiensis. The sequence continues at coordinate 92,681,305 of CM073580.1, forward strand.
AACTTCGTCCCGAAGCCTATTTCCGGCGATTTTAAGCTTATAAAAGGGGTTGAAACCCTCATTTCTTCCTTCCATATGAAAATTGCAACCCTAGGAGAAAAAGAGAGAGAGTTTGAGAGAAAGAGAAGAAGAGAATTTTCCCGCTTCCGAGCCCCTGACAATTGCTGCTTCAGCACTTCTTTCCAATCACCTGGCTGGTGATTTCTCCACTTTTTCAGCTATAAAATAACCCCAAAAACTTGCTGATTTAGGTTTTACTTAGATGCATAACATGTTAGCTAACGTATTCCATAAATCAGGCTCTCCTACTGCCGTAGACGAAGCGTACACGCTCCGTTCAAAATCCCGCAACCGTAAGAGACTAGGTGAGGATTTTAGACGCTTTGATTGACGGTTTACAACGCTTTCAATGTCGTTTAATAGTAGATTATCGACGGCATCGCCGTTTGACATGTACAACATGCTCTCCGTTTCCTGTTTCGTAAATTAACGAAGAATATGAGATTTAGGGCATTTTAGTCATTTGTAGGAAGTACGGTCTACATGCATATTTTGCTGACGTGATTGACATGGTTTGTCGCCGCATTAGGGAGTTAGGAATGCTTGCATAATCAGTTTGGCGAAGAGATTCGCCAAGTTGCGCATTTTGGGTCGACATACTATATGTGGACTTAAGTGTGTAGTGTATGTGTTTGTATAAATGCTTGTATTAGTATGTATTGAATTAAATGATGTTATGTAGTAGTTTGAGATTGATTTCTTGATTAATATGCTGACATAAATGATTTCCTACAAGTTGACCTTATGCATGATTGCATTACATGCATAGAAAGTATGCCTTGAAGATTTGCTTAAGTTGAATGTTATAACATGTGTTAACATGCTCACATGATGTATTTCAATTCCAATACATTTGCATATTGTGTTAATATGATTCCATAGATGTGTGGGACTAGACTTAGTCCAGGCAGTCGGTAACCGAGCGAATTCGTGGCTGACTGGTCATAGCCACGAACGACGCGTCGATGAACGTGATTCGTGTTGAGAGTTGGCGGCAGTGGTTAGGCCACGCGAAGTGTTTTACGCACTTCATGTCGTTCAACTTGAGATGCGATCGCGCTAGTCGAGCCCGTCAAGTAACCCGACTGGCCGATGTATGTTCACCTTGTATGTGTCATAACTGCTTGAACCTAGGGTACTGAACTTACCACTGAAAACCCTGTTAACCATGGTACCTTGATCCACGAAGACTCATGAGCCGAGCATGGTGGTATGGGACACCGTGGTCGAGCTGTCGGCCTATGCTGGGGCCACAAACCTCCCCGTAGTGACCAGTGAGCACCTTGACTCGTGAGCAGATTATGGTGATATGGGACACTATATTCTAGCTGTCGGCCTACACTGATCAGGCGACGAGCCCTTTGTAGTGACCGCGAGCGTATTCTGAGTCCACGGGAGGCGACGACCCTTCCGTTGCAGTAGAGTACGGTAGGCCTGTATTGATAAGGTGATGGGGGAGCGGTGCAACGAGTACGAGCAACAGCCCTGGCAGCCCTTGCAGTGACCTACGAAATATACATCGTATGAGATTACTAGGAGTGACGACCCTAGACAGGATCTGTGTTGGGATTGATACAAGGGAAGTACCTTAGTTTCCCAATCCTGCTGTTTGAATGGACTAATAACAACTTGGAAATCATATCACCATAGCATTGCATGTGCCTGGAAGATGTGGAGCACTCTAGGGAGTGTGGCATGCCGCAGTCGTAAGATGTTACCGCATGAGGGTGATCGTCGGTGAGGGCATACATCACGTCATATCATCTTGCATTAACAACAGTATTAGGATTGTCTGATTTACTGCTTTACTATTATCACGTGACTGAATTGTGAACATGTTAATCTTTGCTCTATGATTCCACTGAGTTAATCACTCATTCCCACGTTACGGGATGGTATTTGCAACACCCACCAGACCCTGTTGTAGATGCAGGTGAGGTCGAGATCCAGGAGGTGGAGCCAGAGATCGACGAGGACTAGGATGAGTTCTCGTATATGCAGTATCACGACGGCTTCCCGTAGATGACCTGGATCGAGGGGACATCAGTGGGACTTTCTTTTTGAACATTATTCTTTTGTTATGTATATGTACATGAGACTCAGAGATCTAGTCATACTTTGGAGACAGATGAGATTACTTTGTTTTTCCATACAGTAATATATACATTGTTTAGTCTTCCGCTTGCTTTTATCACTGGATCTGAAGTATGAATTGCAGTTTTGGTATACTTTTACTCATGTGAATGCTTTAAATCAGACAACATTGAATCATAACCATTTTTGTTGCATAAGTGACGGTCTGGAACTCGGGAGTTGAGTTTATACACGACCCCCGATTTTCAGGGTGTTACAGTAAGTGTGTGCGCAAGGCAAACGCCAAGTGTACAATATTAGAGAAATGTAAAAAAATACGATAAGTCCATGAATAAAATCAACCATACCAAGACTATGTGATGCAAGACATGAATGCTATCGTCCATACCAAGGCCATGCGATGCGAGACATGAATGCTATCAGCCACACCGATGCAATACAAGGCTTGCATAGCTGAATGTCATATGAGAAATGCAATCCAAGCAAGCTGATACTCATCAAGTACACATATCAGTACAGTTCCTCTCTGGATATCACCGGGGTCTAATACATCTCACACTGACTGCCTCCTCCCTAGCTGCACCGCTAAGAAAATGGAATAGACCTCACTATTTGCCTGACCAGTAGTCTGTCAATACCTACCCGGCTCATCGATAGCGGACTCATTTACGAGCTGGTCAAACTTAGCCTAGCTTATAGACCCCTCACTCAGGCAGATAAGGCCACACCCCCTTCCAACTGACCACGACACAGTTGGAGACGCGGCTTACTGATACTCGACACTCAGGCTCTCGTGTATGCACTCCGTCTAGACGTTGGAGCATCTCCTGGTACCAAAAAGGTTCTAGGACTTTCATCTAAGGACATCCTAAGTACCCACAGTGCTAGAATCAAGTATTTTTGGTATTCGATACGACCATCCAGAATGTACCTGTGGAGCCATGGCCCTGATGTCGCTAGGGCATACAGTGATCAAGTCACACATATACGAGATGCATGAGTCACACCGTACAGTCATGCAGTAATCCTACGCGTATAGAGCGATACTATGGGGCACTCCGTCTCCTAAGAGTCCCGTAAATGGTTTGCCTAATGGCATATGCTATGATCAGTCACCACTCATATCAAGCAATCATATGATGCGTATGGTCATGACTCATGGAGTTATACTAGGCATGTTATAAAGTAATGAACTATCCTTACAATGCAAATGGACCTAGACGACCTACACACAATAAGTACGGGCCTATCAGTGGGCCCTAGGGAGAGTCGTAATGCGGACGTTTAACCAACATTACCTCACAATGTGGACGTCAAACCAACATTGCTCCCAAGGCACGGCTCGCCATAAATATCATTACACAACCCAAGGAGGCATCACACATTGCAATGGACCCTAAGGGCATCCCATTAGGCCTTGATCCATGAGCCTTAGATACATCAAATGGGCCACATCATATGGGCCTTATATAAATCTAGTGGGCCACATCAATGAGCCTTATGTACATTGCAATGGGCCATAACCCCTGGCCTTTAAATACGTCACAATGGGCCTCATAAAATGGGCCATAATTACATCAAGATGAGCCTAATCACATGGACCTTATGTACATTAAATGGGCCTAATCCCATGGCCTTATATATATATATTAAATGGGCCACACTAATTGGGCCCCATGCATACTAAATGGGCCACGCCAAACATAAGTGATGGTAATGATTTCCACTATTAAAATTCCTAAGGCCTACCATAAAATATGTTTCCCATCCAACCTGTCCATAAAATAACTTAGTGATAGACGAAGTGGAAACAAATATCAGCTTAATAGGAAACCATCATGGCCCTTAGAAACTTTAAATGGTGGACGTCATTGTCCACTACTTTAAATGGTGGGGCCCACTTGAACAATGGATCTCACTCATTCCTTAGCGCATACCATAAGATGAGCTTTCAAAGTGGCTGGATGGTTTGGATGCAGCACATGTATCATGGTGGGTCCCACTGTCCAGGTGTGGACGGTGTTGATAAAATACATAAATCACGGTGGTCTCCACCGTCCACAGTTGTGGATGGTGAGAATAAAACACATGCGTCTCTGTAGGCTACACCATCCACAGCAGTGGACGGTGTGAATAAAACACATATATCATGGCCGTTCCACATGGGGCCCACCCTAATGTTTATTTGCAATCTGACCCGCTAATAAGGTCACACGGGCCTGGATGAAAAGGAGCAACAAATTTCATATTGATACAAAACTTTTATGACACCCAAAATGGGTTCAACGACAGCCATTTAATCACCGTTGTTTCCCTAAAATGTGGGCCGCCAGAAACTTAGATCGAGCAGATCTTTGGAGGGGGCCCACTTCGGGAAAGGGCCCACTGAATGAACAATGTAAATATATAACATGCATCATGGAGGGGACCACATATGGGACCATGGTCCCTGGTCGACCATCCCAGTGCAGCAGGCGCTTCCTACAGCCTTCTGGCAGCAGCAGCGTTCTGCTGCATGCCTGTTTTTAAAAAAAAAAAATCAATTTTTTCACATTTTTCTCATGTAGGGGCCACATTCAAAAAGTCCAACCCAGCCAATGCATTCCATGGCTCAATACAAACTAAACAAGTCCAATATACGGTATTTTTTTAGCTCAAGGTGGGCCCTAATCAATTTTTAACTGTAAAAATCAATATCTTCTATGTTATGGCCTGCCAGAAAAATTGGATTGAGTTCATTTTCCGGCTCAATGCTTAAAATAATCTGGAAAATAGGATGAAAGGCATGGATTACATTCATGCATCGAGGCGGGGCCTACATGAGCAATCCACCCCAAAACTAAGAAAATCTCTCTTCTTCTTCTTTTTTTCTTTCTTGCAACGATTCACGTCCAGCGTCCCTGGACTGTAACACCCCGAATTTTGGCCAATCTGGGATTTGACGTCCTTAGGCAGTGGGTCAATTGAAACACCTGGAACATCGCTTAGAACCCAATTCCATAGCCAAAGAAATCACTTAGGATTAATTCCTTTAGAAACTAAGCATAAGTTAGCTAGCGCAACGCTAGAGTAGCTGGGAAATAGTCCCTGATCACTTTAAATACGTTCTACAAGACCCAAATCGAGTAGAATCAATGACTCTATAATACTCTAAAACCTCGGATCAAACTCTAATCAGGTTTGTTCTCTGGACCACTTTGAAAATATGTATTGGATCTAGACTGCATGTTGAAAGTCCGATACCTGCTATCTTAGACCGTTAGAACTGCCTAGCTGAACTTGACAATCATTTCAAAAATCAAGTCCAACCAATAATCACAGGCTATTTCATTGAGCCCGGACTGAAGAGAGTGCGAATAGGGACAGATTTGGAATTTGAAATTCAAATCTGGCACACGACTTGACGCGTCAGTATTAAGCTTTCTGACCGTCAGAATTCAGCCAAATTACACCCTCGGATCAGGAAAAATTTCTATTTCATATCATGAGACTTGCAGGCCTGATCTACGTGAGGTGACCGCTGAACTGAAACTGGACCGCCATGTGCGCTCTGCAAACCCTGCCGGACTGAAAACTTGATGTATGCTAGATCCAGTATGCATGAGCTTAAGTCCGACCGCGTTCGGCCAGGGGACCACCAGAAATCATCTTTTGGACCGAAGCAGCCCCGATTTGGATATGCCCTAAGTGAACTTTGTTCCTGAGCTTATTTTGGGCATTTTTAGGCTTATAAAAGGGGTTGAAACCCTCACTCCTCTCTCCCATCCGAATTTGAGAGAAACCCTAGATTGGGAGAGAGAAAAGGTGAGAGTTTGTGAGAGAGATTAGAGGAGAATTCCTTGCCGCTTGTGCTACCCGTTGCAAGTGCCTAAGCAACACACTCCGATCACCTGGCCGGTGATTTCTCCGCATTTTCAGGTAAGGAAATACCCTAGAAGTTGCTGATTTGAGGTAACCATGGATTCATAGCATGTTAGCTGATAAATCTTGTAAAACAGGTTCTCTAGTCGCCATAGAGGAAGTACTGTTTTCATGCATATTTTGCTGATGTGATTGACATGGTTTATTGTCGCATTAGAATGTTAGGAATACGTGCATAATTAGTTTGGCGAAGAGATTCTCCAAAATGCGCACTTTGAGTCGACCTACTATATGTAGACTTAAGTGTGTAGTTTAAGTGTTTGTATAAATGCTTGTATTAGTATGTATTGAAATAAATGGTGTTATGAATTAGTTTGAGATTGATTTCTCAATTAATATGCTGGTGTAAATGGTTTCCTACATGTTAGCCATATGCATGATTTCATTATATGAATGAAATGCATGTGCTTGACGATTCGCTTAAGCTGTATGTTATAACATGTGCTTGATGATTTCATTATGATTTATTTTGAGATTGAATTCTCAATTAATATGCTGATGGAAATGATTTCCTATATGTTGGCGATATGCATAATTTCATTATATGTATGAAAGGCATGTGTCAGATGATTTACTTAAGTTGTACGATATAACATGTGTTAACATGCTCACATGGTTGTGTTTCATTTTCAATACTCTCACATGATTGCTAATGTGGATTCATATGTGTTTGGGACTATACTTAGTCCAGGCAGTCGGTAACCGAGCGAATTCGTGGTTGGCTTATCTTTGTCATGAACGACGCGTCGATGAACGCGAGCCGTATTTTGGAGTTGGCGGCAGTGGTTAGGCCACACGAAGTGTTTTACGCACTTCATGTCGTTCGACTTGAGATGCGATCGAGCTAGTTGAGCCCGTCAAGTAACCTGACTGGCCGTTGTATGTTCACCCTGCATGAGTCATAACTGCTTGAACCTAGGGTACTGAACTTACCATTGTAAACCCTGTTAACCATGGTACCTTGATCCACAAAGACTCATGAGCCGAGCATGGTGGTATGGGACACCGTGGTCGAGCTGTCGGCCTACGCTGGGGCCACAAACCTCCCCGTAGTGACCAGTGAGCACCTAGTCTCGTGAGCAGATTATGGTGGTATGGGACACTATATTCTTGCTGTCGGCCTACACTGATCAGGCGACGAGTCCTTTGTAGTGACTGCGAGCGTATTCTGAGTCTACGGGAGGCGACGACCCTTCAGTAGCAGTAGAGTACAGTAGGCCTGTATTGATAAGGTGATGGGGGAGCGGAGCAACGAGTGCGTGCAACAGCCCTGGCAGTCCTTGCAGCGACCTACAAAAATATATATCGTATGAGATTACTAGGAGTGACGACCCTAGACAGGATCTGTGTTGGGATTGATATAAGGGAGGTACCTTCAATCCTGCTGTTTGAATGGACTAATAACAACTCGGAAATCATATCACCATACCATTGCATGTGCCTGGAAGATGTGGAGCACTTGAGGGTCGATTGCATGCCACGGTCGTAAGATGGTGCCGTATGAGGGAGATCGTCGGTGAGGGTATACATCACGTCATGTCATATTGCATTAACAACAGTATTAGGATTGTTTGATTTACTGTTTTACTATTAGCGCATGATTGATTTGATAACATGCTAATCTCTGCTCTCTTATCTCACTGAGTTGATCACTCACTCCCACGTTACGGGATGGTGTTTCTGAACACCCACCAGTCCCTTTTTATGATTGCAGATGATGGCGCTGCTTGAGAAGCGGAGCTGGACTTGATGATGAGGAGGATGATTCCTCCTTTATGCGTGTTCTGATTAACGGGATTACAGGGAGGTTGATTAGATACCTTGACACTTGTCATTTTATATTTTTAGAACACTCATGTATATCCTTTTGGTTTACTTTTGGAGTATACATGTATGTATATAACCTAGTAACATATTCACAATCTGGAGACATACACAAGTTTATATATGTTATACATACTATCACAGTCTTTCGCTTGTAAATTTAATCGTCTCTGAAGCGTGATATGCTGTTTTAGATTAATCTCACTCATGTTTAATACATTATCATAGACAACATTCAATCATACACATTAATGTTGTATAAATAATATTTTGAAACTCGGGAGTGGAGTTTCTACTCGACCCCCCAATTTTTGGGATGTTACAGATGGTATCAGAGCATGATTTGGATTAAACCGGGCCTGGGTTATGGTCACGCGACGTACGCTGTCGCTTCCTTTGACTTAGGTGGGTGTGAGAAGGGTCTAGAAACACTTATAGGATCGCAGATTCGCCAATAGGCGAAGTTTATTCATATCAATCGCACGATCGAATCCGTAACGCATCTTGGGTCGCATGAAGCGGCCTGAGTAGCTCCTAGGTTGTAGGTAGGTAGGTTAAGATGTTCTTTGAATGATTCTAAACCCGTAAATGTGAATCCTTGGGCTGTAGGACAACCACGACCCCTGTATTCAATCGCCAGGGCTTAAAAACTCCGTTTCACCAAAAATCTTCAAAATTCTTCCTCTCACCACTCCATTCTTCAATTATTTCTTATTATTTTCATGTTAGGAATTGATTATAATGTGAAAATAATACAAAATCATACTTAGATAAAATTTTACAGTGAATAGTAAAATTTTATGAAAAATGGCCATAAGGCCATTCTAACTTTGCTTTCTTTCGCAACTAATGGTCTAGATGGATGTACTAGCTCCTTCTATCCCAAAATCATATGCTGTATAATAGGGTTTTATATTCGATATTGCAGATTGACCCCGAAAAGCCCCGAACACATGTTTGGACCTATATAGGGCAATCTAGAATAAACCAAGGTGGGGACCATATGTTTTTGGGGTCCCTGGACCATGGGGGACTAGACTCATGTGGTCCCACCGACCAATGTGATGGACGGTCGGCGATGCCATCGCCAGTTCGGCGATGCATCGCCGTCCAACATGGCCCACTTGATCCGATTTTTGGGATCTGGGGCTATTTTGGGTAGTATACACCCCCCATGTAGTGTTCGTGCGTAGAAAACCCCAAAAAGAGGCACTTCCTTCACAAACAGTCCCATCCCTAGCTCCATTTGAGTTTTCTAGCTGCCCTCTCCCAAATCCGTGGTTCCAAACCACTCCCAAATCCATTCTTGGCCAAAAATGGCCACTCCATCACTCCATTGCTGTTTGCAGCCTTTCCTCTTACAGATCTCGTCGTTTGGAGCTCTTACAACCCTCAAAATGAGCTGAAATCATGAGGTGCTCCATTTCCCTTTTTTCTTCTCTTTTCTTTTTAAAAATCCAGCCTTTGGGAGCTTGATGCATCCCTCTACAGGGCCTAGACTTGCTTTAGTCCATTTGGGCAACAATTTCTCCGCATTTCCTCCTCTTTCCGTGGCTATTGTTAAGGCTGTTTCAGCCTTTTCCTCCCTTTCCATCGTCCTCTCTCATGTCCCTTTTATTTGATCCTCAGACTCACGAAAACCTGCTTACCCATCCCATTTCTCCACGTTCTTCGCTTGTTTGATTACCGTTTGAAAATTCTATGTTTTGTTGTTGTTAGGTAGAAAATGTGTTTGTGTTAGTGTTTTGGGCTTAATATAGCCGAATTTTGTTGAATGGAGTGCGTGCCGTTCGTTTGTTGTAAGGTATTGTCCCTAGTTTGGGAGTATTGTAACTCCCAGGATTCAGCCTACAAATTAGTTTTTATCCCACCCCACCCTCCTACCAAGCATGCCACTTCCAATCCCGCCATGGGACTAGGAATGTCGTTCCCTTTAATACAACTTAATGCTACTGGCCATATAGGCCTTTGGGCATTTTGGACCTACTGTTAGCACTCCTAGATTTGAAGGATCTGACTATATAGGAAAGCCAAATCCATTTAGACAATCTTGACCCTAAGCAATAGAAGAATTCCCTGTAGTAGAAATGGTATGGAACTATTTAACGTATAATCTTAAGCTTTGGATTATAGCTACTGAGTTACAGACTAGCCTACTAGTTACCTTAAGTAGTGTAAAGCCTGTATATGCTAAGGAATTGTAGGTTAGATTTGGTTGAAGCTTATTGCTTCGATAGATCCCCTTATGACTTATAGACTTCTGTTGTTGCCCATAGGAAGGAGCCATTCACTCTCAGGGAACATTTATAAATCCCTCAGATTGAACTTACTATGTACTAGCACGCCCCTTAGAATTGCCTTCCCCAAGGGCTTATTGCATTCGGGAATGCGGAATAAAGGAAATGCAATTGTAAGCGATGTATTCGCGGTTTGAATTGACTTCTCAATCCTGGTAGTTGCTAATAAATCCAATGCTCTGATCAAGTAGAAGATCGGCATCGACTCGGATTAAGAACTGATACAACGCATTTTCTGTCCTGATTAGACAGAAGGTTTAACGTATCCGGCTTAGACCCACTACACAACCTTTCTTCTGTGATGGCTCAACCACCTACAACCAAACAGGATCACATTGTCTTTGGGAAATGGCGAGGACTTAAAGCCAGTAGAGAATTAGACATCTTGCCACCAACTCATACCTGCCCCTGAACTTAACCACAATGGAGATTAAGCTCATCTCTATGATCATAGGTAACAACGCCATAGAACGCATCATTAGCAAGGAAAACCATGTAGAGAAAGGTTGTTTCCATTTTAGGTTAAGGATAGCCCCTAAGTTGCGCCTCGTTCCGATATACGAATCGACGCAAAGATTCTTCAACCTTAAGTAAAACCAAGTTTTAAGGGGGATAGAACGTATTAAGTCCAATCCAGTTAGGTTAGTCAACGCTATCATTTGATCAGAGTGGCGCAGCGGAAGTGTTGTTAGCCTCTTCCCCACTGGCCCAGGATCGAAACATTTGAGTTAGGTTATGCGTACGGTTAGGTCATTAAATATAATTGAACCTTCCTTAGAAAAAGTACTCCTTACCCTTCGCCAATTTCGGGGACGAAATTGTGTTTTAAGGAGGGTAGATTGTAACACCCCGGATTTTGGCCAATCTGGGATTTGACATCCTTAGGCAGTGGGTCAACTGAAACACCTGAAAAATCGCTCAGAACCCAATTCCATATCCAAAGAAATCACTTAGGATTAATTCCTTTAGAAACTAAGCATAAGTTAGCTACCGCAACGCTAGAGTAGCTGAGAAATAGTCCCTAATCACTTTAAATACGTTCTACAAGACCCAAATCGAGTAGAACCAATGACTCTATAATACTCTAAAACCTCGGATCAAACTCTAAGCAGGTTTGTTCTCTGGACCACTTTGAAAATCTGTATTGGATCTAGACCGCACGTCGAAAGTCCGATACCTGCTATCTTAGACCGTTAGAACCGCCTAGTTGGACTTGACAATCATTTCGAAAATCAAGTCCAACCGATAATCACAGGCTATTTCATTGAGCCCGGATTGAAGAGAGTGCGAATAGGGACAGATTTGGAATTTGAAATTCAAATCTGGCACACGACTTGACGCGTCAGTATTAAGCTTTCTGACCGTCAGAATTCAGCCAAATTACACCCTCGGATCAGAAAAAATTTCTATTTCATATCATGAGACTTGCAGGCCTGATCTACGTGAGGTGACCGCTGAACTGAAACTGGACCGCCACGTGCGCTCTGCAAACCCTGCCGGACTGAAAACTTGATGTATGCTAGATCCAGTATGCATGAGCTTAAGTCCGACCGCGTTCGGCCAGGGGACCACCAGAAATCATCTTTTGGACCGAAACAGCCCCGATTTGGATATGCCCTAAGTGAACTTTGTTCCTGAGCTTATTTTGATCATTTTTAGGCTTATAAAAGGGGTTGAAACCCTCACTCCTCTCTCCCATCCGAATTTGAGAGAAACCCTAGATTGGGAGAGAGAAAAGGTGAGAGTTTGTGAGAGAGATTGGAGGAGAATTCCTTGCCGCTTGTGCTACCCGTTGCAAGTGCCTAAGCAACACACTCCGATCACCTGGCCGGTGATTTCTCCGCATTTTCAGGTAAGGAAATACCCTAGAAGTTGCTGATTTGAGGTTACCATGGATTCATAGCATGTTAGCTGATAAATCTTGTAAAAAAGGTTCTCTAGTCGCCGTAGACGAAGCGTATACGCTCCGTTCGAATCACTTCACCTATAAGGGATAAGGTGCGGATTTTAGACGCTTTGATTGACTGTTTCCAAAGCTTTCAATGTCGTTTAATAGTAGATTATCGACGGCAACGCCGTTTGACATGTACAACATGCTGTCCGTTTCCTGTTTCGTAAACCGGCGAAGAATATGAGATTTAGGGCATTTTAGTCATTTGTAGGAAGTACTGTTTTCATGCATATTTTGCTGATGTGATTGACATGGTTTATTGTCGCATTAGAATGTTAAGAATACGTGCATAATTAGTTTGGCGAAGAGATTCGCCAAAATGCGCACTTTGAGTCGACCTACTATATGTAGACTTAAGTGTGTAGTTTAAGTGTTTGTATAAATGCTTGTATTAGTATGTATTGAAATAAATGGTGTTATGAATTAGTTTGAGATTGATTTCTCAATTAATATGCTGGTGTAAATGGTTTCCTACATGTTAGCCATATGCATGATTTCATTATATGAATGAAATGCATGTGCTTGACGATTCGCTTAAGCTGTATGTTATAACATGTGCTTGATGATTTCATTATGATTTATTTTGAGATTGAATTCTCAATTAATATGCTGATGGAAATGATTTCCTATATGTTGGCGATATGCATAATTTCATTATATGTATGAAAGGCATGTGTCAGATGATTTACTTAAGCTATACGATATAACATGTGTTAACATGCTCACATGATTGTGTTTCATTTTCAATACTCTCACATGATTGCTAATGTGGATTCATATGTGTTTGGGACTATACTTAGTCCAGGCAGTCGGTAACCGAACGAATTCGTGGTTGGCTTATCTTTGTCACGAACGACGCGTCGATGAACGCGAGCCGTGTTTTGGAGTTGGCGGCAGTGGTTAGGCCACACGAAGTGTTTTACGCACTTCATGTCGTTCGACTTGAGATGCGATCGAGCTAGTCGAGCCCGTCAAGTAACCCGACTGGCCGTTGTATGTTCGCTCTGCATGAGTCATAACTGCTTGAACCTAGGGTACTGAACTTGCCATTGTAAACCCTGTTAACCATGGTACCTTGATCCACAAAGACTCATGAGCCGGGCATGGTGGTATGGGACACCGTGGTCGAGCTGTCGGCCTACGCTGGGGCCACAAACCTCCTCGTAATGACCAGTGAGCACCTAGTCTCGTGAGCAGATTATGGTGGTATGGGACACTATATTCTTGCTGTCGGCCTACACTGATCAGGCGACGAGTCCTTTGTAGTGACTGCGAGCGTATTCTGAGTCTACGGAAGCCGACGACCCTTCAGTAGCAGTAGAGTACAGTAGGCCTGTATTGATAAGGTGATGGGGGATCGGAGCAACGAGTGCGTGCAACAGCCCTGGCAGCCCTTGCAGCGACCTAGAAAAATATACATCGTATGAGATTACTAGGAGTGACGACCCTAGACAGGATATGTATTGGGATTGATATAAGGGAGGTACCTTAGTTTCCCAATCCTGCTGTTTGAATGGACTAATAACAACTCGGAAATCATATCACCATACCATTGCATGTGCCTGAAAGATGTGGAGCACTTGAGGGTCAATTGCATGCCGCGGTCGTAAGATGGTGCCGTATGAGGGAGATCGTCGGTGAGGGCATACATCACGTCATGTCATATTGCATTAACAACAGTATTAGGATTGTTTGATTTACTGTTTTACTATTAGCGCATGATTGATTTGATAACATGCTAATCTCTGCTCTCTTATCTCACTGAGTTGATCACTCACTCCCACGTTACGGGATGGTGTTTCTGAACACCCACCAGTCCCTTTTTGTGATTGCAGATGATGGCGCTGCTTGAGAAGCGGAGCTGGACTTGATGATGAGGAGGAGGATTCCTCCTTTATGCGTGTTCTGATTAACGGGATTACAGGGAGGTTGATTAGATACCTTGACACTTGTCATTTTATATTTTTAGAACACTCATGTATATCCTTTTGGTTTACTTTTGGAGTATACATGTATGTATATAACCTGGTAACATATTCACAATCTGGAGACATACAATAGTTTATATATGTTATACATACTATCACAGTCTTCCGCTTGTAAATTTAATCGTCTCTGAAGCGTGATATGCTGTCTTAGATTAATCTCACTCATGTTTAATACATTATCATAAACAACATTCAATCATACACATTAATGTTGCATAAATAATATTTTGAAACTCGGGAGTGGAGTTTCTACTCGACCCCCCAATTTTTGGGATGTTACAGATGGTATCAGAGCATGATTTGGATTAAACCGGGCCTGGGTTATGGTCACGCGACGTACGCTGTCGCTTCCTTTGACTTAGGTGGGTGCGAGAAGGGTCTAGAAACACTTATAGGATCGCAGATTCGCCAATAGGCGAAGTTTATTCATATCAATCGCACGATCGAATCCGTAACGCATCTTGGGTCGCGTGAAGCGGCCTGAGTAGCTCCTAGGTTGTAGGTAGGTAGGTTAAGATGTTCTTTGAATGATTCTAAACCCGTAAATGTGAATCCTTGGGCTGTGGGACAACCACGACCCCTGTATTCAATCGTCAGGGCTTAAAAACCCCGTTTCACCAAAAATCTTCAAAATTCTTCCTCTCACCACTCCATTCTTCAATTATTTCTTATTATTTTCATGTTAGGAATTGATTATAATGTGAAAATAATACAAAATCATACTTAGATAAAATTTTACAGTGAATAGTAAAATTTTATGAAAAATGGCCATAAGGCCATTCTAACTTTGCTTTCTTTCGCAACTAATGGTCTAGATGGATGTACTAGCTCCTTCTATCCCAAAATCATATGCTGCATAATAGGATTTTATATTCGATATTGCAGATTGACCCCGAAAAGCCCCGAACACATGTTTGGACCTATATAGGGCAATCTAGAATAAACCAAGGTGGGGACCATATGTTTTTGGGGTCCCTGGACCATGGGGGACTAGACTCATGTGGTCCCACCGACCAATGTGATGGACGGTCGGCGATGCCATCGCCAGTTCGGCGATGCATCGCCGTCCAACATGGCCCACTTGATCCGATTTTTGGGATCTGGGGCTATTTTGGGTAGTATACACCCCCCATGTAGTGTTCGTGCGTAGAAAACCCCAAAAAGAGGCACTTCCTTCACAAACAGCCCCATCCCTAGCTCCATTTGAGTTTTCTAGCTGCCCTCTCCCAAATCCGTGGTTCCAAACCACTCCCAAATCCATTCTTGGCCAAAAATGGCCACTCCATCACTCCATTGCTGTTTGCAGCCTTTCCTCTTACAGATCTCGTCGTTTGGAGCTCTTACAACCCCCAAAATGAGCTGAAATCATGAGGTGCTCCATTTCCCTTTTTCCTTCTCTTTTCTTTTTAAAAATCCAGCCTTTGGGAGCTTGATGCATCCCTCTACAGGGCCTAGACTTGCTTTAGTCCATTTGGACAACAATTTCTCCGCATTTCCTCCTCTTTCCGTGGCTATTGTTAAGGCTGTTTCAGCCTTTTCCTCCCTTTCCATCGTCCTCTCTCATGTCCCTTTTATTTGATCCTCAGACTCACGAAAACCTGCTTACCCATCCCATTTCTCCACGTTCTTCGCTTGTTTGATTACCGTTTGAAAATTCTATGTTTTGTTGTTGTTAGGTAGAAAATGTGTTTGTGTTAGTGTTTTGGGCTTAATATAGCCGAATTTTGTTGAATGGAGTGCGTGCCGTTCGTTTGTTGTAAGGTATTGTCCCTAGTTTGGGAGTATTGTAACTCCCAGGATTCAGCCTACAAATTAGTTTTTATCCCACCCCACCCTCCTACCAAGCATGCCACTTCCAATCCCGCCATGGGACTAGGAATGTCGTTCCCTTTAATACAACTTAATGCTACTGGCCATATAGGCCTTTGGGCATTTTGGACCTACTGTTAGCACTCCTAGATTTGAAGGATCTGACTATATAGGAAAGCCAAATCCATTTAGACAATCTTGACCCTAAGCAATAGAAGAATTCCCTGTAGTAGAAATGGTATGGAACTATTTAACGTATAATCTTAAGCTTTGGATTATAGCTACTGAGTTACAGACTAGCCTACTAGTTACCTTAAGTAGTGTAAAGCCTGTATATGCTAAGGAATTGTAGGTTAGATTTGGTTGAAGCTTATTGCTTCGATAGATCCCCTTATGACTTATAGACTTCTGTTGTTGCCCATAGGAAGGAGCCATTCACTCTCAGGGAACATTTATAAATCCCTCAGATTGAACTTACTATGTACTAGCACGCCCCTTAGAATTGCCTTCCCCAAGGGCTTATTGCATTCGGGAACGCGGAATAAAGGAAATGCAATTGTAAGCGATGTATTCGCGGTTTGAATTGACTTCTCAATCCTGGTAGTTGCTAATAAATCCAATGCTCTGATCAAGCAGAAGATCGGCATCGACTCGGATTAAGAACTGATACAACGCATTTTCTGTCCTGATTAGACAGAAGGTTTAACGTATCCGGCTTAGACCCACTACACAACCTTTCTTCTGTGATGGCTCAACCACCTACAACCAAACAGGATCACATTGTCTTTGGGAAATGGCGAGGACTTAAAGCCAGTAGAGAATTAGACATCTTGCCACCAACTCATACCTGCCCCTGAACTTAACCACAATGGAGATTAAGCACATCTCTATGATCATAGGTAACAACGCCATAGAACGCATCATTAGCAAGGAAAACCATGTAGAGAAAGGTTGTTTCCATTTTAGGTTAAGGATAACCCCTAAGTTGCGCCTCGTTCCGATATACGAATCGATGCAAAGATTCTTCAACCTTAAGTAAAACCAAGTTTTAAGGGGGATAGAACGTATTAAGTCCAATCCAGTTAGGTTAGTCAACGCTATCATTTGATCAGAGTGGTGCAGCGGAAGTGTTGTTAGCCTCTTCCCCACTGGCCCAGGATCGAAACATTTGAGTTAGGTTATGCGTACGGTTAGGTCATTAAATATAATTGAACCTTCCTTAGAAAAAGTACTCCTTACCCTTCGCCAATTTCGGGGACGAAATTGTGTTTTAAGGGGGGTAGATTGTAACACCCCGGATTTTGGCCAATCTGGGATTTGACATCCTTAGGCAGTGGGTCACTGAAACACCTGAAAAATCGCTCAGAACCCAATTCCATATCCAAAGAAATCACTTAGGATTAATTCCTTTAGAAACTAAGCATAAGTTAGCTACCGCAACGCTAGAGTAGCTGAGAAATAGTCCCTAATCACTTTAAATACGTTCTACAAGACCCAAATCGAGTAGAACCAATGACTCTATAATACTCTAAAACCTCGGATCAAACTCTAAGCAGGTTTGTTCTCTGGACCACTTTGAAAATCTGTATTGGATCTAGACCGCACGTCGAAAGTCCGATACCTGCTATCTTAGACCGTTAGAACCGCCTAGTTGGACTTGACAATCATTTCGAAAATCAAGTCCAACCGATAATCACAGGCTATTTCATTGAGCCCGGACTGAAGAGAGTGCGAATAGGGACAGATTTGGAATTTAAAATTCAAATCTGGCACACGACTTGACGCGTCAGTATTAAGCTTTCTGACCGTCAGAATTCAGCCAAATTACACCCTCGGATCAGGAAAAATTTCTATTTCATATCATGAGACTTGCAGGCCTGATCTACGTGAGGTGACCGCTGAACTGAAACTGGACCGCCACGTGCGCTCTGCAAACCCTGCCGGACTGAAAACTTGATGTATGCTAGATCCAGTATGCATGAGCTTAAGTCCGACCGCGTTCGGCCAGGGGACCACCAGAAATCATCTTTTGGACCGAAACAGCCCCGATTTGGATATGCCCTAAGTGAACTTTGTTCCTGAGCTTATTTTGATCATTTTTAGGCTTATAAAAGGGGTTGAAACCCTCACTCCTCTCTCCCATCCGAATTTGAGAGAAACCCTAGATTGGGAGAGAGAAAAGGTGAGAGTTTGTGAGAGAGATTGGAGGAGAATTCCTTGCCGCTTGTGCTACCCGTTGCAAGTGCCTAAGCAACACACTCCGATCACCTGGCCGGTGATTTCTCCGCATTTTCAGGTAAGGAAATACCCTAGAAGTTGCTGATTTGAGGTTACCATGGATTCATAGCATGTTAGCTGATAAATCTTGTAAAAAAGGTTCTCTAGTCGCCGTAGACGAAGCGTATACGCTCCGTTCGAATCACTTCACCTATAAGGGATAAGGTGCGGATTTTAGACGCTTTGATTGACTGTTTCCAAAGCTTTCAATGTCGTTTAATAGTAGATTATCGACGGCAACGCCGTTTGACATGTACAACATGCTGTCCGTTTCCTGTTTCGTAAACCGGCGAAGAATATGAGATTTAGGGCATTTTAGTCATTTGTAGGAAGTACTGTTTTCATGCATATTTTGCTGATGTGATTGACATGGTTTATTGTCGCATTAGAATGTTAAGAATACGTGCATAATTAGTTTGGCGAAGAGATTCGCCAAAATGCGCACTTTGAGTCGACCTACTATATGTAGACTTAAGTGTGTAGTTTAAGTGTTTGTATAAATGCTTGTATTAGTATGTATTGAAATAAATGGTGTTATGAATTAGTTTGAGATTGATTTCTCAATTAATATGCTGGTGTAAATGGTTTCCTACATGTTAGCCATATGCATGATTTCATTATATGAATGAAATGCATGTGCTTGACGATTCGCTTAAGCTGTATGTTATAACATGTGCTTGATGATTTCATTATGATTTATTTTGAGATTGAATTCTCAATTAATATGCTGATGGAAATGATTTCCTATATGTTGGCGATATGCATAATTTCATTATATGTATGAAAGGCATGTGTCAGATGATTTACTTAAGCTATACGATATAACATGTGTTAACATGCTCACATGATTGTGTTTCATTTTCAATACTCTCACATGATTGCTAATGTGGATTCATATGTGTTTGGGACTATACTTAGTCCAGGCAGTCGGTAACCGAACGAATTCGTGGTTGGCTTATCTTTGTCACGAACGACGCGTCGATGAACGCGAGCCGTGTTTTGGAGTTGGCGGCAGTGGTTAGGCCACACGAAGTGTTTTACGCACTTCATGTCGTTCGACTTGAGATGCGATCGAGCTAGTCGAGCCCGTCAAGTAACCCGACTGGCCGTTGTATGTTCGCTCTGCATGAGTCATAACTGCTTGAACCTAGGGTACTGAACTTGCCATTGTAAACCCTGTTAACCATGGTACCTTGATCCACAAAGACTCATGAGCCGGGCATGGTGGTATGGGACACCGTGGTCGAGCTGTCGGCCTACGCTGGGGCCACAAACCTCCTCGTAATGACCAGTGAGCACCTAGTCTCGTGAGCAGATTATGGTGGTATGGGACACTATATTCTTGCTGTCGGCCTACACTGATCAGGCGACGAGTCCTTTGTAGTGACTGCGAGCGTATTCTGAGTCTACGGAAGCCGACGACCCTTCAGTAGCAGTAGAGTACAGTAGGCCTGTATTGATAAGGTGATGGGGGATCGGAGCAACGAGTGCGTGCAACAGCCCTGGCAGCCCTTGCAGCGACCTAGAAAAATATACATCGTATGAGATTACTAGGAGTGACGACCCTAGACAGGATATGTATTGGGATTGATATAAGGGAGGTACCTTAGTTTCCCAATCCTGCTGTTTGAATGGACTAATAACAACTCGGAAATCATATCACCATACCATTGCATGTGCCTGAAAGATGTGGAGCACTTGAGGGTCAATTGCATGCCGCGGTCGTAAGATGGTGCCGTATGAGGGAGATCGTCGGTGAGGGCATACATCACGTCATGTCATATTGCATTAACAACAGTATTAGGATTGTTTGATTTACTGTTTTACTATTAGCACATGATTGATTTGATAACATGCTAATCTCTGCTCTCTTATCTCACTGAGTTGATCACTCACTCCCACGTTACGGGATGGTGTTTCCGGACACCCACCAGTCCCTTTTTGTAATTACAGATGATGGCGCTGCTTGAGAAGCGGAGCTGGACTTGATGATGAGGAGGAGGATTCCTCCTTTATGCGTGTTCTGATTGACGGGATTACAGGGAGGTTGATTAGATACCTTGACACTTGTCATTTTATATTTTTAGAACACTCATGTATATCCTTTTGGTTTACTTTTGGAGTATACATGTATGTATATAACCTGGTAACATATTCACACTCCGGAGACATACAACAGTTTATATATGTTATACATACTATCACAGTCTTTCGCTTGTAAATTTAACCGTCTCTGGAGAGTGATATGCTGTTTTAGCTTAATCTCACTCATGTTTAATACATTATCACAGACAACATTCAATCATACACATTAATGTTGCATAAATAATATTTTGGAACTCGGGAGTGGAGTTTCTACTCGACCCCCCGATTTTCGGGATGTTACATGGACGCTGGATGACTTGACCATAGCACATAAATATTTAAGGTCGGCCCCACGTGGACGTGGGCCACCTATATAAATTCGATGTTTGTGTTTTTTTTTTTCCATTATCAAAGGATAGGGCCCACATGGTTGGTCGGCCATGGGGTCCACTTGATGGATGGTTCGGACACCACATACACTCATCATGTGGACCACAAAATAATCAAATGAAGGAGAGAGAGAGAGAGAGAGAGAGAGAGAAAAGAGGGACACGTGTGATGGAGGGACCCCGACACTATGGGCCCTCCCTTGAAATCAATCATACATCGAATGGGTCCCAATGCATATGGGCCCATTAAATCAAAATCCAACGGTTGAGATTTCTTCTCCAATAAAATAAATGGTCTAGATGACCTCTATTCAAACTAGGAAAGTAAATATCATGATGGGGTCCATGAAGAATGGCCCCATCATGGAACGATATTGATAATCAAGGTGGGCCATCGGCCACATCTTAGGGTCCAAAGTGAGATCCATACCATCGATCGGTAGGCCTCACTTGGCCCATCCTAAAAGCATAAAAAACTAGCCTATAGAAGCATCCACCTTTGATTTTCTTGGTCTGTTGGAAAGCCGATCTTCTTGTGTCTCACTTTGATGGTGGAAGATGAAGTTTGAATGGCTAAGATGATGGGTTTGTGATGGAAAAGTGGGCCACCAAAATCACTTTTCTCTCTTGGGAAAGCCTTGGATGTATGCACCCTTGGTTTCTTAGGAAATGCTTGGAAAATGTGAAGAGAAAGAGAGAGAGAGAGAGAGAGAGAGAGAGAGAGAGAGAGAGAGAGAGAGAGGTGGTCGTAAGGAGAAGTGATGTGAGATGGGGAGAGCTGTAAGACCCGTATCCTAGTCCGTACTGTTAAGGTTAAGGTTATAGGTTAAGGTTAAGGCTTAAGTTTCGGCTATAAGTATAGGTTTTGGGATTTGAGAATAGGTTTAGGTTAAGGTTATAAGTCTAGGTTTAGGTTATAGGCTAAGGTCTAGGTTTAGGTTATAGGTATAGGTTTTGAGATTTGAGAATAGGTTTAGGTTAAGGTTATAAGTCTAGGTTTAGGTTATAGGTTAAGGTTATACGTATATGTTTAGGTTATAGGTTAAGGCTTAGGTTTAGATTAAGGTTGTAAGTATAGGTTATAGGTTAAGGTTAAGGTTTAGGTTTCGTCTATAAGTATAAGTTTTGGGATTTGAAAATAGGTTTAGGTTAAGGTTATAAGTCTACGTTTAGGTTTTAGGTTAAGGTTTAAGTTTAGGATATAGGTATAGATTTAGGTTACAGGTTAAGGTTTAGGTTTAGGAAATCGAGTTCGGGTTCGGGATCGGGTTTAGGTTTGGGTTTTAGATATAGGTTTTGGGATTTGAGAATAGGTTTAGGTTAAGGTTATAAGTCTAGGTATAGGTTATAGGTTAAGGTTTAGGATTAGGATATAGGTATAGGTTTAGATTATAGGTTAAGGTTTAGGTTTAGGTTTAGGAAATCGAGTTCGAGTTAGGGATCGGGTTTAGGTTTGGGTTATAGGTATAGGTTTGGGGATTTGAGAATAGGTTTAGGTGAAGGTTATAAGTCTAGGTTTAGGTTATAGGTTAAGGTTTAAGTTTAGGTTATTAGAATAGTTTTTGGATTTGAGAATAGATTTAGGTTAAGGTTATAAGTCTAGGTTTAGGTTGTAAGTTAAAGTTTAGGTTTAGGATATAGGTATAGGTTTAGGTTATAGGTTAAGGTATAGGTTTAGGAAATCGAGTTCGCATTCGGGATCAAGTTTAGGTTTGGATTATAGGTATAGGTTTTGAGATTTGAGAGTAGGTTTAGGTTAAGGTTATAAGTATAGGTTATAGGTTAAGGTTAAGGTTTAGGTTTCGGCTATAAGTATAGGTTTTGGGATTTGAGAATAGGTTTTGGTAAAGATTATGAGTCTAGGTTTAGGTTATAGGCTAAGGTTTAGGTTTAAGTTATAGGTATAGGTTTTGAGATTTGAGAATAGGTTTAGGTTAAGGTTATAAGTCTTGGTTTAGGTTATAGGTATATGTTTAGGTTATAGTTTAAGGCTTAGGTATAGATTAAGGTTATAAGTATAGGTTATAGGTTATAGGTTAAGGTTAAGGTTTAGGTTTCGACTATAAATATAGGTTGTGGAATTTGTGAATAGGTTTAGGTTAAGGTTATAAGTCTAGGTTTAGGTTATAGGTTAAGGTTTAAGTTTAGAATATAGGTATAGGTTTAAGTTATAGGTTAAGGTTTAGGTTTAGTTAATCGGGTTCGGGTTCGGGATCAAGTTTAGGTTTGGGTTATAGGTATAGATTTTGGGATTTGAGAATAGGTTTAGGTGAAGGTTATAAGTCTAGGTTTTGGTTATAGGTTAAGGTTTAGGTTTAGGTTTAGGATATAGGTATAGGTTTTGGTTATAGGTTAAGGTTTAGGTTTAAAAATTGGGTTCGGGTTCGGGTTCGGGTTTGGGATCGGGTTTAGGTTTGGGTTATAGGTATAGGTTTTGGAATTTGAGAATAGGTTTAGGTCAAGGTTATAAGTCTAGGTTAAGGTTATAGGTTAAAGTTTAAGTTTAGGTTATAGACATAGATTTTGAGATTTGAGAATAGGCTTATGTTAAGGTTATAAGTATAAGTTTAGGTTATAGGTTAAGGTTTAGGTTTAGGATATTGGTATAGGTTTAAGTTATAGGCTAAGGTTTAGGTTTAGGAAATCGGGTTCGAGTTTGAGATCTGGTTTAGGTTCGGGTTATAGCTATACATTTTAGGATTTGAGAATTGGTTTAGGTTAAGGTTATAAGTCTAGGCTTAGGTTATAGGTTAACGTTTAGGTTTAGGATTTAGGTATAGGTTTAGGTTATAGGTTAAGGTTTAGGTTTAGGAAATCAGGTTTAGGTTCGGGATCGGGTTCAAGTTTTGGTTATAGGTATAGGTTTGTGGATTTGAGAAAAGGTTTAGGTCAAGTTTATAAGTCTAGGTTTAGGTTATAGGTTAAGGTTTAAGTTTAGGTTATACGTATAGGTTTTGGGATTTGAGAATAAGTTTAGGTTAAGGTAATAAGTCTAGGTTTAGGTAATAGGTTAAGGTTTAGGATTAGGATATAGGTATAGGTTTAGGTTATAGTTTAAGGTTTAGGTTTAGAAAATCGTGTTCGGGTTCAGGATTGAGTTTAGGTATGGGTTATAGGTATAAGTTTTGGGATTTGAGAATAGGTTTAGGTCAAGGTTATAAGTCTAGGTTTAGGTTATAGGTTAAGGTTTAAGGTTAGGTTATAGGTATAGATTATGGGATTTGATAATAGGTTTAGGTTAAGGTTAAGGTTATAAGTATAGGTTTAGGTTATATGTTAAGGTTTATATTTAGGATATAAGTATAGGTTTAGGTTTAGGAAATTGGGTTCGGGTTCGGGATCGGGTTTAAGTTTGGGTTATAGGTATAGGTTTTGGTATTTGAGAATAGGTTTAGGTTAAGGTTATAAGTCTAGGTTTTGGTTGTAGGTTAAGGTTCAGGTTTAGGATATAGGTTTAGGTTTATGTTATAGATAAAGGTTTAGGTTTAGGAAATCAGGTTCGGGTTCGGGATCGGGTTTAGGTTTGGGTTATAAGTTTTGGTTTTGGGATTTGAGAATAGGTTTAGGTCAAGGTTATAAGTCTAGGTTTAGGTTATAGGTTAAGGTTTAAGTTTAGATTATAAGTATAGGTTTTGGGATTTGATAATAGGTTTAGGTTAAGGTT
Source organism: Magnolia kwangsiensis (assembly GCA_037074715.1). Classification (NCBI taxonomy): domain Eukaryota; kingdom Viridiplantae; phylum Streptophyta; class Magnoliopsida; order Magnoliales; family Magnoliaceae; genus Magnolia; species Magnolia kwangsiensis. The sequence continues at coordinate 92,705,664 of CM073580.1, forward strand.
ATAAGTATAGGTTTATGTTATAGGTTAAGGTTTAGGTTTAGGATATTGGTATAGGTTTTGGTTATAGGTTAAGGTTTAGGTTTAGGAAATTGTATTCGAGTTCGGGATCGGGTTTAGGTTTGGGTTATAGGTATAGGTTTTGGGATTTAAGAATAGGTTTAGGTTATGGTTATAAGTATAGGTTTAGATTATAGGTTTAGGTTTAGGTTATAGGTTATAGGTTTAGGCTGTAGTTTAAGTTAAGGGTGTGGTCCTTATAAATACTGATATAAACAAGATATAAACACGGCCTGTCCAAATGGCCAGGCCCTTCCAATGTTGTCCATAGAAAATGGACAGCTTTATCATGGTCATAACAGCGGTTCCCACCTTTCAGAGAACCCGCTCATCCAGATAACTCCGACGCACATTCGGGTCTGCTCCATTAATTTTGAGCAAATATAAAAACATGGCCTGTCCAAATGGCCAAGTCCCTCCAGTGTTGTCCATAGGAAAAATGGATAACTTTATCATGGTCATAACAGAGGTTCCCACCTTTCAAGGAGCTCCCTTATCCGGATAGCTCTGACGCACATCCGAGTCTGCTCCATTAATTTTGAGCAAATACATAAACATGGCATGTCCAAATGGTCAGGCCCCTCCAATGTTGTCCATAGGAAATGGATAGCTTCATTATAGTTATAATAGCAGTTCCCACCTTCCACAGAACCCGCTCATCCTTATAATTCCGACGCACATCAAGGTCTGCTCCATTAATTTTGGGTAAATACATCAACATTCGAATAGTTTTAACCCACGTCCGGGTCTGCTCCATCAATTCTAAGCTAATACAGTTAAATCCTAAATTAGTTACTCATCTAAGGTTGGATAGATTATAATACTTTCATATTCATATTTAAACGTTCACGCCGAAAATTCGACAGCATCTCCCCATGCCTCTCCAGATAAGTTGATCTTACGTTACATTCTGATACCAATTATCTAAAACAATGTAGAAATATTTGGCATTAAATACAGAATGGAAGAAATAAATCCAAAGATAAATGAGGAGATGGACCGCAGATCAGACGTGAACATTTAAATAGATTATATGAAAGCATATTGTCCATTTAACCTTGAACTGTCAAAAATGGGACAATTTGAGTGATTTCTATGCCACCAAAAACACACCATATGTATGTATGGCCTCATAGAAATCCTCAACCGAGTAACTAATTATCTAACTTACAAATCTATAAATTGCAAGTCATAACTATAAACTGTAATATAAATAATTTATGATAAGAAAGTGATATATGAATAATTTATCCTAAAAATATTCTGCCACAAGAAATACATTCTTCATATCAACAATAGCCTAATGAAAAATAATATAAATTCAAAATTAGATGCAAGGTAAATCCATATTTATCAAATTAAACAATCAATTTCGAACTACATCACAAGTCAGTATTAGAAAACATATCTTATGCCAAATGCAAATGCTAAGTTATTAAGCATTCAATATTTTGGATCATTAAAATTAGCCTAATGAAAAATAATGTAAATTCAAATTCTGAGCCCACATAAGTTTTGGATCATTAAAAAAATTCTGGGGCACACAAGTTTTGGATCAAGTTGATGCTTGTGTTTTCCCTTCAAATAAACATCATGGTTGGCCCTAGGATTCACGAAATTTCAGGCTAATTTTTTTATATTTTCACTTTATCCCTATGGTAATGTTAGCAATTGGCTCATATAGGCAGTTATACAATTGGAGATGCAGGTTGTACAATTGGAGATACAGGCTGTACAAACTCCAAAACAACAATTGGCTTATATAGGCAGTTATCTAATACCATTTTTGGTTATTGGAGACCCATGAATCAATTAAAGCATCATAAGAAAATGTTCCAGGGGGCTAATCTTAGCATCATTACCACACATCCAAGTCGATTTATTTAAGCATCATAAACACATGTTCTAGTAGGCTGATCTTAGCATCATTACCACACATCCGAGTTAATTAATTTAAGCATCATAAACACCTGACTGATTTAATCATCGTAAACACATGTTCAAGTGGACTGGTTCAAGCACTGTAAACACATGTCCAAGTAGACTGATTTAAGCATTATAAACAAACACATGTCCAAGTGGACTGATTTAAGCATTATAAACAAACACATGTTCTAGTGGGCTGATCTTTACATCATTACCACACATCCAAGTGGATTGATTTAAGCATCATAAACACATGTCCAAGTAGAGTAGACTGATTTAATTTAAGCATCATAAATGCATGTCCAAGTGGAACTGATTTAAACATCACCAACACAAGTTTGTCAAATTCACAAGTTTGAATTAGATTTGGATTTGCAACATCCCAAGGTCTATTATTTGAAAATCAAGCTAAAACCTATCAACTTTTAATTATTTATTATAACAAAATAAGGTTTATTACCTTTGAAGGTCATATTCCATGGATATTTTCCCTTTTTGATACTTGGATTTACATTAAATCCATGGGTTTATGAGTGTAGAATTTGAAAATCAAAGGATTTGATATGCTCCCAACAAAATCCAAAATGGAGAGATTTAAAATCCATGGATTTCACATATCTCTTCCCCAAATCCCTCACCCCAAAGAACCTCTAAACACAAACCATAGAAAATCCCTTTGTTGGGCTTTAGAAAAAAATATCACATTTCAATATATTTAATGCCAAGCACATATGCAACACACACTTAGGATGTGTGCTATTTGGGATCCCAAATGTCCATCATATGATCCCACGAGTCCATATGTCCTTATCCAAAAAATAAGTTATGCACTCATCCAGTGACACATGCCTTACGAACAAAATGCTAAACATTTACCAAAGCTAATTAGCTATTTGGAGACGTTTCTTACTTTATCAACTACTTCAACTCAAAACTGTTGTTGCAACACCCACAATTTCTGATGCTGCAAAATAGTAACAAAAGAAGACCTGAGAATCTAAACTGTTGCTCTCTTGCATGATAATATGCTACAAACAAGCATAATAAAATGATTCTACTATGTTATGATTCATATCTAACCACCAGAGATTGGCCACATGATCAGAATGACTTTTCAAATCAAGTTAAAAAGAAAAACGCCACTAAGTTCAGCCTAAGTATTCATACATACTAACCACTTTCTATATTATAAGCACCAATGTAATTAAATTGTCAGCTGCAGCCCTGTTTGGTCACCACTTAAAGAGGAGTTCATCTCATTTTAGTTAGTAGAAAATAGGTATTAGAGATCATAATCTATAAAAATAATGGGGTATCAAGATTACTATTAACTAAAATGAGATGGAATAATTTTTAAGTCACCACCAAACAGGGCCTAAGTAACAAAAAGAATAAAGAAAAATCAAGAAACCAGATCGCCACCAAACAGGGCCTATGTAAGAAATGCACGGAGGGTTGAGATTGGAGATGGGGATTAGATCTGAAGGAGGAGAAATTTCAAAAAGCACCAATTAGGGATTTGGAATTTCAAAAATTCCCAAATAAAGATTTTCAAATTCGAAGCCATATTAGAAAACGAAAAAGAAGACAGAGAAGAGGAAGATGAGAATACCATTGCCGCTGTCGAGAGAGAGAGCTGCTGGTCATGAGGTCGTGAGCTAGAAGAAGACTGGATGTGGATTAAGTGGTAGGGTGGAGAGATCAGAGAGAGAGAGAGAGAGAGAGAGAGAGAGAGAGAGAGAGGAGGGTGCGAGAGAGGCAGAGACAGAGAGGAGAGGGTGCACGCGAGAGAGACGAAGAGAGAGAAAGTTTTAGGTTAGGGTATTGGGAAGATGGGCGCACGCGGGAGGTTTTTGGCGAATTTAATTTTGAGGGGTGGTGGGCCCAATATTTGGGGCAGGCGACAGGAGAGTTGTGTGGGCCCCACCATAATGCATGTCAAACATCTACCCCATGAGTCATATGCACCATTCCATGGTGGGCCCAGAGATTAAAAATCAAGTCAATCTGTGACTTGTGTGTGCCACATCACATACAAAAGTTGAGAGGGGTTACCTTCTGTTAAAACATTCATAATTATTTTTTTGGGCCCACTGAGATGTGGTCTACAAATCCATCCCATCCATTATGTGTGTACCACTTGGATGAGGGGTCATACCAAGTTTAAGATGCATCCAAATTTCAGGTGAGGCCCACACCGTGCTTTTTTATGTTTTAGGCACATCTTCACATTTTTTTAGATAGTATGGCCCACCAGAGTTCCATATACAGCTGATTTTTAGGATATCCTATAATTTAAAGGGGACCCATCAAATGCATGGTGTTGATGTTTGACAAACGTCATGGTGGGACCCACTAGCATGGCACACGTGAGCTACATTCTACACACGCGTGGGCCTTTATTTTCAAAAATTGAACAAATCCAAATATCAGGTGGACCACATCTAGGGGAATTTGTGGTGTTGCTAGTCCATTCTGTTTTCAAAAATTGAACAGATCCAAATATCAGGTGGACCACATCTGGGGGAAATTGTGGTGTTACCAGTCCATTCTAGCACGTGGTTCCACATCTAAGGAAAATTGTGGTGATCGAATGCTCACCATTAAAAACTTCCTAGGGCCTACAAACCTTAATAAGGTCAACCAGACTTATATGAAGGGAAAAATACATAGAGTCCCTGTCCCAAAAATCAGATCATTCGCCTCCGTCAATTTTTGGAAACAGTGCAAATTGCGCAACATGTCAATCTGTAAGCATGATAAGCGTGAGAATAGAAACAATCAGATATGAAACAATTTATCTAATGAATCTTGGAAGAAGATGTTTGGAACAATTTCATTAACAAAGAAATATAAAATACAATGTAAGCACAACACACATACAAATAATCTGAACCTAATTGATGGTAAAATATAAAGGCTGAACAAATAAATGTTTTTTGTTCTCTTCCTTTATTTTTTCCTTCCATTTCTTTAAATTTACAAAATAGTCACGCCAGAGATTAGAACTTTTGTAGAATTTAAATCTATAATTCATTTTTCTCTAGCATTGGAACAAAAGTACACTGAGAGAGACAGAGAGCACGAGAGAGAGAGAGAGAGAGAGAGAGAGAGAGAGAGAGAGAGAGAGAGAGAGTTTGTCTGTACTAGTTCACTGAAACATAAAACAACATATAAAAAACATCTAGGTACACCTAACAATACAAAGCCACTTCTTATACAGTAAAAATCATCCAATTCACATCAGGTTGATTAAAGCAACTTATTGCATAACTGATTTGTACAAGTGCCAATTGAACCCAAATTAGATTAGTCCTTCTAACTTGGTGAGTCTTTAAACTTTAAACTTCAACGAATTTTATTTACATCCTCTCACCTTCAAACTCACAGGAAGAACAAGGATGCAGGAAACTTACTCTCAAAGAAATCATAATGGTATTACATAAGAAATGCTAGCCCATAAGGGTATAAAGTCCTCTCTGCATGTTAGGATCAATCTTAGAAGACTTAACTATTAATTCAGTCTAGGTCCACCACTACCATTTGCTCTTTGTAACATATGTTTAAATAGAACTCCTGGGGTAATAATAGAAATTAATTTTATTTAATAATGCTTGTCAAACGTCATAAGGGCATCAAAGCTACCAGGTATACACTCAAATTAGTATCTATGCAGCATTTCACAACCAAATTATCTAATACCAGACTAACTACCAGTGTATCACACTACAGATCACTGTTTCACATGATTCTACTGAAGCAACATGCCAAAAAAAAAAAAAACTCTAAACATAGAACTCTTTGGGATTTACCAATGGTGGAAATCATTGGAGGCATAACAGTTTTAGATCAAGCTTATATTTGATTTTTCCCTTCGTCCATGTTTGTATGATCTTATGAACATGTTGACTATCAAATAAACATGACTGTGAGGCCTAATAAGGTTTCAATGGTGGCAATCACTATTCCCACTGTTTCATGTGGTATGATCCACCTGAGCTCTGTATTTGCTTCAATTTTGGTCTCAATCTCGTAAATAAGCCGGAAAAATGGATGGACGACATGGATAAATCATATACATTCATTGTGGGCCAACTGAGTCTACTTGGTACGATAAAAGATCTGATTTCCTTATCAATAGGTTGGATGGTAAATCGGATTGAGTACTGAGTTACTTGGTATGCTCTTATCAGATTGAGGACAATTAGGATAATGATTTCCACTTGTGAAACCTTTTTAGGCCAGACGGTAATGTTTATTTGTCATCCAACCAGTTTATAAGATTATACAAACATATGTACGGGAAACAAAAATTTAAGCTTGATCCAAAACATACATGGCCCTAATAAATTTTCAATGGTACAAGCTCAAGTCCATTGTTTCCTATGGTGTGGTACATTTGAAAATTATATATGCTTCATTTTTGGGCTCAATTCCTAAAATTACCTAGGATGGCACATGAATATTTAAGTGAACCCGTGATGTTTTTAATGGTAGGAATTTAGTTGAGATTGTTTCTTGTTGTGTGGCCCACTTGAGATTTGGGTCAGCTTCATTTTTTTTATCATCTCCTAAAATGAGCTTTCAATACGGATGGACGGTGTGGATGTAAGGAAAGTACATCATTGTGGGCCTTGCAGTTAGGCATCCAAAATCGCCCCCTGCAAAACAGCGTCGTTTCATGTTTTACGCAAAAGGAGAGGGGAAAGGAAAATAGAAAAAAAGAAAAAAGAAAAATGAATAAGGGTTAGGGCTTACCTTGCCACACACACACACACACACAGAGAGAAGGAGATGCTGATGGATCCAGCATGCAAGAGGGTAACTTCGTTTGGATATCTATTCGTCAGCTCGATGAATCCAGCACACAAGAGGGTAACTTCGTTTGGATATCTATTCGTCAGCTTGATGAATCCAGCACACAAGAGGGTAAGGTCGGATGCTTTCAATGGAAATGGCATCGGTTCGAAGCGGATGAAGCAAGGCTTTTCTCTCTCATTCTCTCCTTTTCCAGGGTTTTGATATCTTCTCTCTTTGGCTCCTGCATTCATGTGCTTCGTTTGTATGTACTCTGTTTTGGATATGTATGGATTTGGTTTTAGGGTTTACAGATGTGAAAATGAGACTGAGATGACATTTTGTACGAATCCAAAATGGATTTAGGAAATTGGGAGTTAGTGATCTGTATATTCTCGATTTGATTGTGGATCCAAAAATGGGTTTTTTCCGATTTTACAAATTGGGGATTTAGGGATTTTAGGATTTTGGGGATTTGAGGACTTTTAAAATTATGGATTTTTTGATTTTAAAAATTGGGGGTTTGGGGATTTTATGAATAGAGGATGTAAGGATTTTAGGAATTTGGTTGGCTGGCCATTTTAAAGATGTGTTGAAAATGGGCATTTATATTTGGGGCTCTTTTTGGAAAAAATGACATTTGTTTTGGTGAGGGGGACCAATCGGGGCTCTTTTCAACAGAATGACATGGATTTGGATGAAGTGGAGCAACCACTACATTGTTGAATGGGGCTCTTTTTAGAAAAATTTAGTTTCTTATCATTGTTGAATGCTTTATTGGTATCTTTTGTGCATTCATTCATTGAATGGGATCTTATTAATTCATGTTATATGCTCTTTTATAGTGATTCCAATGCATTAGGACTTCTATCATTATTTGCAGTCCTTGGTCTCTATTGCACATGACCAAATCATTTAAGTGTACTTTCCTTCATCTTGTTACCTATTGGTGATAGCCCTAAGTTCCCTCCAATTCATTCATTTATATATCTATCAGTCCTTGTCTTGCCACTCATCCATCTCAACATCCTCATTTCAGTGCCACACATCCTATGGACATGTTGTTCCTTAGTTGCCCAACTTTTTGTCCCATAAAGCATGCTTGGTCTTATAACTATCCTATAGAATTTCTCTTTTAGTTTGAGAGGTACACAGCGATCATATAAAATCCAAGGGCACATCTCCATTTTTTAATGATAGAATTCTATGGGCAGACATCCTTCTCAATCTCTCCACTCTCATGAATTCACTATTCATTTGCTTAGTAAATTTGTGTTGAAAATATTTCTTAAACGGAGTTTATTGTCCTTAAATATCCTAATCATATTAGATACATCTACTTGTGCCTAAGGAGAGAAATTATCCATGGATCTTATTTCCTTAGTTATGACTGTATAAGAACTTGAAAATGCCTATACATCTTTAAATTGTTATCCTCATCATATTAGACATATCTACTTGTTTCCTGATCATATTTACTTAAATATCCTGATCAAATTAGACACATCTACTTGTTTTCAAGGGATAATGTACTCTTTTCCACAATTAGCCTCTTTCAAGCCTTTGTTTGGCTTGCTTTTGATTGGTCTTAGTAGCTAGCTAGGCATTTTAAAGATGTGTACATGGGTTATTCTCTTTTTTATAGTATTGTTTCTGTGCTCTACAAATTTGGGGCATGTTGTTAATCTATGAAATTAGAGGAAGAGGAGCTTTTACCTTTCTAATCTGTCAGTACAATTATTTTATTTTCTTTGTTTATTTATATATATCTACACACACACACACACACACACACACACACACACACACACACACCTCATGCTGCTCTTAATTGGATAAGAGTTGAAAAATAGGAAGAAGTTGGAAGATTAAGCTCAAATATAACAATGAACTGCTAACATGGGCATGTGATTGTACTAAGAACCCATAATATTTGTAACATTTGGTACTTGAGATTTGGTTGCAGACCCGGATGTGCGTCGGAGCTATCCAGATAAGCGGGGGTCCTTGGAAGGTGGGAACCGTTGTTATGACCATGATGAAGCCATCCATTTCCTATGGACAACATTGGAGGGGCGTGGCCATTTGAACAGGCCGTGTTTATGTATTTACTCAAAATTAGTGGAGCAAACCTGGATGTGCATCGGAGCTATCCGGATGAGCGGGGGTCCCTAAAAAGTGAAAACTGCTATTATGACCATGATGAAGCTGTCCATTTCTTATGGACAACATTGGAGGGGTCTGGCCATTTAGACAGGTCGTGTTTATATATTTGCTTGAAATTAATAGAGCAGACCCGGATGTGCGTTAGAGCTATCTGGATAAGCGGAGGTCCCTGAAAGGTGGGAACAGCTATTATGACCATGATGAAGCTGTCCATTTCCTAGAGACAGCATTAGAGGGGCCTGACCATTTGAACAGGCCGTGTTTATGTATTTGCTCAAAATTAATAGAGCATACCCGGATGTGCGTCGGAGCTATCCGGATGAGCGGGGGTCCCTAGAAGGTGAGAACCGCTATTATAACCATGATAAAGCAATCCATTTTCTATGGGCAGCATTGGAGGGGCTTGACCATTTGGATAGGTCATGTTTATGTATTTGCTCAAAATTAATGGTGCTGACTCGGATGTGCGTCGGACCTATCCGGATGAGTGGGTTCCCTGGAAGGTGAGAACCGATGTTATGACCATGATGAAGCTGTCCATTTCCTATGGACAGCATTGGAAGGACCTAGCCATTTAGATAGGCCGTGTTTATATATTGTTTATATTTATATTTGCAGGGACCACACCCTTAACCTAAACTATACCCTAAACATATAACCTATAACATAAACCTAAACCTTAACCTATAAACTAAACCTAGACTTATAACCTTAACCTAAACCAATTCTCAAATCCCAAAACCTATACTTATAGCCGAAACCTAAACCTTAACCTCATCCTATAACCTAAACCTACAACCTATAACCTAAACCTAAGCCTTAACCTATAACCTAAACCTATACTTATAGCCTAAACCTAAACCTTAACTTATAACCTAAACCTAGACTCATAACCTTAACCTAAACCTAAAACTAAACCCAAACCTACACCCGATCCCAAACCTGAATGAGATTTCCTAAACCTAAACCATAACCTATAACCTAAACCTATACCTATATCCTAAACCTAAAACTTAACCTAAAACCTAAACCTATACTTATAACCTTAACCTAAACCAATTCTTAAATCCCAAAACCTATACTTATAACCTAAACCTAAACCTAAACCTTAACCTAAACCAATTCTTAAATCCCAAAACCTATACTTATAACCTAAACCTAAACCTTAACCTATAACCTAAACTTAGACTTATAACCTTAACCCAAACCTATTCTCAAATCCCAAAACCTATACCTATAAGCCAAACCTAAACCCGATCTCAAACACGAACTGAATTTCCTAAACCTAAACCTATAAACTAAACCTATACCTATATCATAATCCTAAACCTTAACGTATAACCTAAACTTAGACTTATAACCTTAACCTAAACCTATTCTCAAATCCAAAAACCTATACCTATAACCTAAACCTAACTTATAACCTTAATCTAAACCTATTCAAAAATCTCAAAACCTATACTTATAACACAAACTTAAACCCGAGCCCGAAAGCGAACCCGATTTCCTAAACCTAAACCTTAACCTATAACTTAAACCAATACCTATATCCTAAACCTAAACCTTAACCTATAACTTGAACCTATACTTATAACCTTAAACTAAACCTATTCTCAAATCCCAAAACCTAAACCTATAACCTAAACCTAAACCTTAACCTATAACCTAAACCTAGACTTATAACCTTCACCTAAACCTATTCTCAAATCCCAAAAACTATACGTATAGCCGAAACCTAAACCTTAACCTTAACCTATAACCTATACTTACAACATTAACCTAAACCTAAGCCTTAACCTATAACCTAAAGATATACTTATAACCTAAACCTTGAGTTAAAACCTTAACCTAAACCTATTCTCAAATCTCCAAACCTATACCTATAACCTATACTTAAACCTTAGCCTATAACCTAAACCTAGACTTATAACCTTAACATAAACCTATTCTCAAATCCCAAAACCTATATTATAGGCGGAACCTAAACCTTAAACTTAACCTATAACCTTAACCTAAACATACGCCTTAACCTATAAACTAAACATATACCTATAACCTAAACCTAGAATTAAAACCTAAACCTAAACCTATTCTCAAATCTCAAAACCTATACCTATAACCCAAACCTAAACCTTAGCCTATAACCTAAACCTAGACTCATAACCTTAACCTAAACCTATTCTCAAATCCCAAAACCTATACTAATAGCTCAAACCTAAACCTTAACCTTAACCTATAACCTATACTTACAACCTTAACCTAAACCTATTCCCAAATCCCAAAACCTATACCTATAACCCAAACCTAAACCTGATCCCAAACCCATACCTGATTTCCTAAACCTAAACCTTAACCTATAACCTAAACTTATACCTATATCCTAAAACTAAACCTTAACTTATAACCTAAACCTAGACTTATAACCTTAAGCTAAACCTATTCTCAAATCCCAAAACCCTTAACTATAACCCAAACCTAAACTCGATCCCGAACCCGAACCCGATTTCCTAAGCCTAAACCTTAACCTATAACCAAAATTTATACTTATATCCAAAACTTAAACCTTACCTATACCCAAAACCTATACTTATAACCTTAACCTAAACCTATTCTCAAATTCCAAAACCTATACCTATAACCCAAACCTAAACCCGATCCTGAACCCGAATCAAATTTCCTAAACCTAAACCTTAACCTAAAAATTAAACCTATACCTATATCCTAATCCTAAACCTTAACCTCTAACCTAAACTTAGACTTATAACCTTAACCTAAATCTATTCTCAAATCCAAAAACCTATACCTATAACCTTAACCTATAACTTAAACCTGACTTACAACCTTAACCTAAACCTATTCACAAATCCCAAAACCTATACCTATAACCCAAACCTAAACCCGAGCCCGAACACAAACCCGATTTCCTAAACCTAAACCTTGAACTATAACTTATACCAATACCTATATCCTAAACCTAAACCTTAACCTATAACTTAAACCTATACTTATAACCTTAAACTAAACCTATTCTCAATTCCCTAATCCTATACCTCTAACCTAAACCTAAACCTTAACCTATAACCTAAACCTAGACTTATAACCTTCACCTAAACCTATTCTCAAATCCCAAAACCTATACGTATAGCCGAAACCTAAACCTTAACCTTAACCTATAACCTATACTTACAACATTAACCTAAACCTAAGCCTTAACCTATAACCTAAACATATACCTATAACCTAAACCTAGACTTATAACCTTAACCTAAACTTATTCTCAAATCTCAAAACCTATACCTATAACCTATACATAAACCTTAGCCTATAACCTAAACCTAGACTTATAACCTTAACACAAACCTATTCTCAAATGCCAAAACTAAGACTTATAGCCGGAACCTAAACCTTAAACTTAACCTAAACCTAAGCCTTAACCTATAAACTAAACATATAACTATAACCTAAACCTAGACTTATAACCTTAACCTAAACCAATTCTCAAATCTCAAAACCTATACCTATAACACAAACCTAAACCTTAGCCTATAACATAAACCTAGACTTATAACCTTAACCTAAACCTATTCTCAAATCCCAAAACCTATAATAATAGCCGAAACCTTAACCTATAACCTATACTTACAACCTTAACCTAAACCTATTCTCAAATCTCAAAACCTATACCTATAACCCAAACCTAAACCCGATCCCGAACCCGTACCTAATTTCCTAAACTTAAACCTTAACCTATAACCTAAACTTTTACCTATATCCTAAAACTAAACCTTAACTTATAACCTAAACCTAGACTTATAACCTTAACCTAAACCTATTCTCAAATCCCAAAACCTATACCTATAACCTAAACCTAAACCCGATCCCGAACCCAAACCCGATTTCCTAAACTTAAACCTTAACCTAAAACTTAAATCTATACCTATATCCTAAACTTAAACCTTACCTATAACCAAAACGTAGACTTACAACCTTAACCTAAACCTATTCTCAAATCTTAAAACCTATACCTATAACCCAAACCTAAGCCTGATCTCGAACTCGAACCCGATTTCCTAAACTTAAACCTATATTTATATCCTAAACCAAAACCTTAACTTATAACCTAAACCCTGACTTATAACCTTAACCTATACCTATTCTCAAATCCCCAAACCTATACTTATAACCGAAACCTAAACCTTAACCATAACCCATAAACTCTACTTACAACCTTAACCTAAACCTAAGCCTTAACCTTTAACCTAAACATATGCCTATAACCTTAACCTATAACCTAAACCTAGACTTATAACCTTAACCTAAACCTATTCTCAAATCCCAAAACCAATACCTATTACCTAAACCTAAACCTTAACCTATAACCTAAATCTAGCCTTATAAGCTTAACCTAAACTTATTCTCAAATCCCAAATCCTATACTTTTGGCCGAAACCTAAACCTTAATCTTAACCTATAAGCTATAGATACAACCTTAACCTAAACCTACGACTAAACGTATAACCTAAACATATACTAATAACCTTAACATATAACCTAAACCCAGACTTATAACCTTAACAAAAGCCTATTTTCAAATCTCAAAACCTATCCTTATAGCCAAAACCTAAACCTTAACTTTGACCTATAACCTATACTTACAACATTAACCTAAACCTAAGCCAAAACCTAAACTCAAATCCCTAAACCTAAACCTTAACCTATAACCTATACTTATAACCAGTAACCTAACCCTATACCAATAACTTTAACCTATAACCTAAACCTATACTTATAACCTTAACCTAAACCTATTCTCAAATCTCAAAACCTATACCTATAACCCAAACCTAAACCTTAGCCTATAACCTAAACCTGAACTTATCACCTTAACCTAAACCTATTCTCAAATCCCAAAACCTATACTAATATCTGAAACTTAAATCTTAACCTTAACCTATAATCTATACTTACAACTTTAACCTAAAGCTATTCTCAAATCGCAAAACCTATACCTATAACCCAAACCTAAACCCGATCTCGAACCCGTACTTGATTTCCTAAACCTAAACCTTAACCTATAACCTAAAACTAAACCTTAACTTATAACCTAAACCTAGACTTATAACCTTAACCTAAACATATTCTCAAATCCCAAAACCTATACCTATAACCCAAACCAAAACCCGATCCCGAGCCTGAACCCGATTTCCTAAACCTAAACCTTAACCTGTAACCTAAATCTATACCTATATCCTAAACTTAAACCTAACCTATAACCAAAACCTAGACTTATAACCTTAACCTAAACCTATTCTCAAATCCCAAAACCTATACCTATAACCCAAACCTAAACCCGATCTCGAACTCGAACCCGATTTCCTAAACTTAAGCCTTAACCTATAACACAAACCTATACTTATATCCTAAACCTAAACCTTAACTTATAACCTAAACCCTGACTTATAACCTTAACCTATACCTATTCTCAAATCCCAAAACCTATACTTATAGCCGAACCCTAAACCTTAACCATAACCTATAAACTTTACTTCCAACCTTAATCTAAACCTAAGCCTTAACCTTTAACCTAAACATATGCCTATAACCTTAGCCTATAACCTTAACCTATAACCTAAACCTAGACTTATAACCTTGACCTAAACCTATTCTCAAATCTCAAAACCAATACCTACTACCTAAACCTAAACCTTAACCTATAACCTAAACCTAGACTTATAACCTTAACCTAAACTTATTCTCAAATCCCAAATCCTATACTTATGGCCGAAACATAAACCTTAACCTTAACCTATAAGCTATACATACAACCTTATCCTAAACCTAAGCCTTAACCTATAACCTAAACATATACCTCTAACCTTAACCTATAACCTAAACGTAGACTTATAACCTTAACCAAAACCTATTCTCAAATCTCAAAACCTATCCTTATAGCCGAAACCTAAACCTTAACCTTCACCTATAACCTATACTTACAACCTTAACCTAAACCTAATCCTAAACCTAAACTCAAATCCTTAAAACTAAACCTTAACCTATAACCTATACTTATAACATATAACCTAAACCTATACCTATAACCTAAACCTAAACCTTAACCTATAACCTAAACCTAGACTTATAACCTTAACCTAAACTTATTCTCAAATCCCAAATCCTATACTTATGGCCAAAACATAAACCTTAACCTTAACCTATAAGCTATACATACAACCTTATCCTAAACCTAAGCCTTAACCTATAACCTAAACATATACTTATAACCTCAACCTATAACCTAAACCTAGACTTATAACCTTAACCAAAACCTATTCTCAAATCTCAAAACCTATCCTTATAGCCAAAACCTAAACCTTAACCTTCACCTATAACCTATACTTACAATCTTAACCTAAACCTAATCCTAAACCTAAACACAAATCCCTAAAACTAAAACTTAACCTATAACCTATACTTATAACATATAACCTAAACCTATACCTATAACCTAAACCTAAACCTTAACCTATAACCTAAACCTAGACTTATAACCTTAACCTAAACCTATTCTCAAATCCCAAAACCTATACTTATAGCCGAAACCTAAACCTTAACATATAACCCATACTTACAACCTCCACCTAAACCTAAGCCTTAACCTATATCCTAAACCTAGACTTATAACCTTAACCTAAACCTATTATCAAATCTCAAAACCTATACCTATAACTTAAACCTAAACCTTAGCCTATAACCTAAACCTAGACCTATAACCTTAAAATAAACCTATTCTCAAATCCCAAAACCTATACTTATAACCGAAACCTAAACCTTAAACTTAACCTATAACCTATACATACAACCTTAACCTAAACTTAAGCCTTAACCTATAACCTAAACATATACCTATAACCTAAACCTAGACTTATAACCTTAACCTAAACCTATTCTCAAATTCTAAAACCTATACTAATAACCTAAACCTAAACCTTAGCTTATAACTTAAACCTAGACTCATAACCTTAACCTAAACCTATTCTCAAATCCCAAAACCTATACTTATAGGCGAAACCTAAACCTTAACTTTAACATATAACCTATACTTACAACTTTAACCTAAACCTATTCTCAAATCCCAAAACTTATACCTATAACCCAAACCTAAACCCGGTCTTGAACCCGAACCCGTATTCCTAAACCTTAACCTAAAACCTAAACCTATACCTATAGCCTAAACCTAAACCTTATCCTATAACCTAAACCTAGACTCATAACCTTAACCTAAACCTATTCTCAAATCCCAAAACCAATACTTATAGCCGAAACCTGTAAGCCCGTATCCTATACCGTACCGTTCCATAGACTTCCGCGATCGTACCGGTCGAATTCCGGTAACCTTCGACCCTTAAACAATATTTGCGTATGACCCTGATTCGTATGCCGTTAACCCGTATCGACTCAACCCAAGACCTTTACCATAGCGACCACGCCGTCGCTGCGGTTTCGATGCCGCGACTTGCGCGCCAAGGCAATACCCTAGTCAAGAGATGTGGGTCAACGTTTGGTGCGAAGAAAATGCCGCGCGTTGTGAAACCTAAGAGAATCTCTACGAGGTATCACATCAATCCCATCAATCCATCAATCCATCACATGTCAAGTACACATCACCTTTTATCCATTCCCAAGCAACTACAAAAGTCAAGAATCTCTTACAAGCCCATACCTCTCTTATACCAAAATCCCTCAAAGTCAAAAAGTTCTTACACCGCCTATGCTTTTCTTACACAAATGGTCACAAAAGTCAAGATTTTCTTACACTCATCACTCACCACATCCATCACCCATCTCTCTCTCCCTTTACAACTCGCTCTCTCTCTCTTTCTCATTTTCAAACTCAAAAAAATCTAAGGAGAGAAATCTCATACGTATGAGAATTCTCCAAGCCTCTCTCTCTTTCAAAACTTCAAGTGTGGCCCACTTTCCTACCCCATGATCTCCCATCCTAATCATCCATTCCCCATCTCATCCATTGGAATCAAAGCTAAGGTGTTAAGGAACTCATAGGAACAAGAAGATCGAACAGTGGGTGCTCCTCTAGATGTAAAAAATCTGATTTATATAGCCTAAATATTTTCTTTCTTTCATGAGGGAAGTGTAGGACCCACCAATCAATGGTGAAGATCCCACACAATCTCATGGTTGTGGCCTAATGGCCTACCTTATGCATGCATGATCCATGCATGGGGCCTTTCTCTATGGGCCCCATTATGGTAGTTTTATTTCATATCATATTATGTTTGAGTCATCTAGACCTTATAACCATAGTGGGTATGGCATCCTCACCATGCATTTTAATTATAAGCCATGCATGTACAAGATCCATGTTGTAAATGTAAATCTAGGTATGATGTGTGGGTGTGATTGATCTTGGGAGGGCTCAATAGTGGCGGAGCCCCTTTCCCTATGGCCGGATTGTCCTTCTATCTCTCTTTTTTTTTAATTTTATTTCCTGATGTGTGTGGCTCATTAATGTATTTCCCTTTTTATTTAACTTATATAATAAATTTTATCTAAGTACATATTGTTGTCCAGAATTTTTTGGACAGTTTCTGGTTGTTTTTGGACCAGATTTTGGGACTATTTGGGGGACTATTATACCTATTAAATATACTTTTCTGAAAGGTGGGGATCTCATATTGATGTCTCCCAAATTTCAGCCCCAACTGACCTTCATTGGGGTCCCAAAGGTGTGGTCCAAGTAAGGTGGACAGTCTGAATTTTCTGCACTGTTCCAGCAACATTCCACCATGGACAGTTGGATTTTTAAAATTTATTAAAATACTTATGGGTATTTAAAAATTATAAAAATTTTCAGGGGGGTGGTCTACTTATGATAAGACCCACCTAAAAAATTTTGGAGCCAATGGATGCCTGTACACACCATGGTGATGGCCGGACTAGCCCATTATAATATGGTGTCTAGATCAGTCTGATTTTCAGGACAGATTGATTTATGTAAATGAATTAAAATATTTACAGATGTCCAAAATTTTTGAAATATTTTAGGAGTGTGGTTCACTTATGTTAGAACCCACCTACCAAATTTCAAGGCCAATGGACCCCTGTACATACCGTGGTGAGGGCTGGACTGGCCCACCACGTTAGGACGTCTAGGTCTGTCCGATTTTTATAAACAGTTTGTTTTGTTTAAATTAATTAAAATACTTAGAGATATCTAAAAATTATGAAATTTTTTGGGGGTGTGTCCCACCTATGGAAGTATCACTCTGTGAAATTTTAGCCTCAAGTGATCCCGTTTGGGTATCCAAAAGAATTGGCTAAGATAGTTGGACTCCCAGATTTTTTCTGCTGTGCAGTCCAGCAATATGCCTTGATAAGAAACCATAATTCAAAAATATTTCTTCTGATGGTGGGCCACCTTTTTGGGTTTTCTCTCATTGTATGCATGATGAGAGACCTTGGCCCTCAATTTTCATAGTTTTAGAGGCCTTGGACCCACTCCAATGGAGTGCCCAAATTTAGGACAGCAACATGTTATAATTATGCTGGCCTTAGGCTGAAATTTTGAGGAGTGGGGCTCACCATATTATAAAGATCTTAGAGGAAATGATTTATACCTTTAGTTCCTTAAATGTTGGGCTTAATGAATGTACTTTTGAGGCCCACCACAATTGAATTTAATTGGGTCCATGACTGTAGCTAGTTGTTGAACTATTTAAGGCCCATAGAGTGGACCCATTTGATGTGTTCCAAGGCCCATGGGATTAGGCCCATTTGATGTAATTTAAGGCCCATAGAGTGGACCCATTTTATGTGTTCCAAGGTCCATAGGATTGGACCCATTTGATGTATTTAAAATCCCTTGGGATTAGGCCCATTTGATATGTATAAAGCCCATGGGTCGAGAACTATTTGATGCAATCTAAGGCCCACGGGTTATGACCCATTGCAATGCACATAAGGCCCATTGGTGCGGCCCATTGATGTGGCCCATTTGATGAGTAAAAGGCCCATATGACATGACCCATTTGATGTATTTAAGGCCCAATGGGGTGTACCTAAGGTCCATTACAATGTGTGATTCCAACCTGGTTTACGTAATGTTATTCACTACGGGCTACACCTTGGGAGCAATGTTGGTTTGACGTCCACATTGCGAGTATAATGTTGGTTAAATGTTCGCATTGCGACTCTCCCTAGGGCCCATTGGTAGGCCCGTACTTGTTGTATGCAAGCCGTCTAGGCCAGCTACGTTGTAAGGATATGGCATTACTTTATAACATGCTTAATATAACTCCATGACACACAACCTATTTGTATCGGTCCATTTGATCGGCCCGCTCGTATCGACCATTTGATTGATTTATCCCATATGATTGATTAGGCCCATCTTGATATATTTGTGGCCTGTTGCAAAGGCCATATATGAGGCCCGTTGTTGAGGCCCACTTTGATGTGTATGAGGCCCGTTGTTGAGGCCCACCTTGATGTGTATGAGGCCCGTTGTTGAGGCCCACCTTGATGTGTATGAGGCCTGTTGTTGAGGCCCACCTTGATGTGTATGAGGCCCGTTGTTGAGGCCCACCTCGATGTATATGAGGCCCGTTGTTGAGGCCCACTTTGATGTGTATGAGGCCCGTTGTTGAGGCCCACCTTGATGTTTATGAGGCCCGTTGTTGAGGATGTGTATGAGGCCCGTTGTTAAGGCCCACCTTGATGTGTATGAGGCCTGTTGTTGAGACCCACCTTGATGTGTATGAGGCCCGTTATTGAGGCCCACCTTGATGTGTATGAGGCCCGTTGTTGAGGCCCACCTTAAATATATATGAGGCCCATGTTGCAAGGCCCATTGTGATGTATGTAAGGCCCATGGGTCATGCCCCATTATAATGTATGTAAGGCCCAATTGGTGTGGCCTATTCAATATATTTATGGGGTCCATGTCATTAGGCCCATCCTGTTGTATTGGTGACCCGTCCATTGAGGCTCACCCGTGGTATATATTTTAGGCCCATGTGTAGGGCCCACCTATTATGTATTTAAAGCCCATGGGTTGTGGCCATAGTGATGTATATTAGGCCTATGTGATGTAGCCCATACTGATGTGTATTAGACCCAGGTATATGACTTACCTGCGAAGTATATTTGAGGCCCATTGTGATATATCTGAGGCCCATGGGTGCGACCCATCCAGATGTATTTGAGGCCTATGGGCAAGGCCCATTGTGATATGTGTTAGGCCCATGACCAGGGCCCACCTGTTTCGTATATTTGGCCCTTGTGTGAGGCCATGTGCCCATTATATATTTGATTCTATGTGGGTCATTCCTTGGGGGCAATATTGGTTAAAAGTCCACATTGTCGACGCCGGTTATTGATACCGTTTATGAGTATGTGACATCATAACATCATGATACATGCCCATTCGCATCATCTGCATGTTTATTATGAGATGTGATTGACCATTGCATATATCATTGGGCAGGATGATGTGAGACTCCCTGATAGGTGGAGATTATCTCACATGAGTGCATGACATGCGCAGGATCGATGCATGATTGGATTGTATGACTCATGCATCTTGCATTGTGTTGTGATTACTATACGCCCTAGTGACATCAGGGCCGTAGCCTCCACAGGCATATCATGGATGGCCAAATGAGACACCAAAAATCTGTTCGAGCATCGGGCCGCCATAGATGGCCCTGGGTGAAAATCCATAAAAATTCTCTTGGTTTCAGAGGATGCTCCAACGTCTAGACCGAGTGGGTAGATGAGCGTTGAGTGCCGATTACCAGATGTTTATGCTCTCCACTGTGTCGTGGTCGGTTGGAAGGGGGTGCGGCCTTACTCCCTGAGGGAGTAGGCATGGCTAGGCTGAGTTTGACCAGCTCGAGGAATGGGTCCGCTATCGGCGAGCCGGGTAAGTATTAGCAGACTACTAACAGGCGGATAGTGAGGTCTTTTTCACTTATCCAGTTGTGCGCTTGATTGGGGCGGCAGGTGGTGTGAAGTATAATAGATCCCGTAATTTTTTTCAAAGAGGAACCGTACTGATATGAGGACTGACATGATATTATGACACCCCGTCACTGTTGTACATGTGGACGGGTGCACGTGGGCGGACGCTGATGTGGGCAGGTGTGGTGTGGGCGGGGCTGAGGCCTGGGCAAGCTATCACACTGGGCGAGCTACCAGCGATTGGCAGGTTACTATGCTTACAGGATACTGAGTAGGAGTTGCATATTCATTCATCCATTCACTATCCACTCGGGCTGGTGGTGCGCAACTAATTGTTGTGTATCTTCGTTATGGCAAGGATTTCAGTTGGGTACGCGACTAACCTGAGATCAGGAGTTTACCACGCTGAGTCAGACTATTCAAATTTAGGTATGAGACTAGTTTAGATAGAGGTTCCTTGTGGTGGACCCCGTAGCCTGCGATACTACGTATTATCATCCTGACATCACACTCCAGCATGGTCATTTCATTAGCACCATATACTGCATATTCCATTACATCTTCGGCGTGTGGCATTGTGGGTTGTTATGCTTCTGTATTCCTGTGACTTAGATGAGAGTGATGATATTTGTTAGCTCTTTCGAATCGTGTATTACATTATATCCTTGTCGTTCGACATTTGATTATCTATGACTCATCATTTGCATAGCTGTCCTATATTGCGTATTCTGATATTGATTAACTTATGGACTTGTTCATACTTCCGCTTATTCTGTTATCACATGATTATAATCTTGTCAGTATTTCTGTTTACGCTGATAATTCCTTCTCTTATCAGTGTTTCTGCTTATTCAGTCAATGTATGGTTTATGGATTAATAGCTTCCGGTATTGTATGATTATGATATTGTATTGAATACTTGGCACTTATCTCGTGCATACACTTACACCACCCTCTAAGCTTTCTATAAGCTTATGAATGATAGATGCGTGCAGGTGATGTTAGGTTGCAACAACATTGAGCTTGGAGCGTGCAACTGTTTTCTGGAGCCTTGATTTTGACATATATATTTTCCTTTCAGCATTGTATTCAAATGATTATATTAGTGGATATGTGATGATGATGTTGCCTTTATGATTTGGGTAAACTTGTGGTTATGCTTATTACTAGTTAAATGTAAAAATTAAAAAAAAAAACCTCCTTGTAGGATCGAAGGATCGAAAATCTGGCATATGAATGCTAGGAGCCGAGAATGGGGTACTACGGAGGCTGTCGGCCCCGGATTCAGGAATCGGGATTCCTATGAATCCGATTTTCGGGTTTGGGGCGTGATAAAACCTAAACCTTAACCTTAACCTATAACCTATACTTACAACCTTAACCTAAACTTAAGCCTTAACATATAACCTAACCATATACCTATAACCTTAACCTATAACTTAAACCTAGGCTTATAACCTTAACCTAAACCTATTCTCAAATACCAAAACCTAAACCTAAACCTATTCTTAAATCCCAAAAGCTAAACCTAATCCTATTCTCAAATCCCAAAACCTATACTTAAAACCTAAACCTAAACCGTAACCTATAACCTATAACCTAAAACATAAACCCAAACCATCACCCGATCTAGAACCCGAACCCGATTTCCTAAACCTAAATCTTAATCTATAACCTAAACCTATACCTATATCCTAAACCTAAACCTTAACCTATACAAATAACCTTAACCTAAACCTATACTTCTAACCTTAACCTAAACCTATTCTCAAATCCCAAAACCTGTACCTATAACCTAAACTTAAACCTTAATCTATAACTTAAACCTAGACCTATAACCTTAATTTAAACCTATTTTTAAATCCCAAAACCTATACCTATAACCCAAGCCTAAACCCGATCCCGAACCCGAACATGATTTCTTAAACCTAAACCTTAACCTATAACCTAAACCTATACCTATATCCTAAACCTAAACCTTAACCTATAACCTAAACCAAAACTTATAACCTTAACCTAAACCTATTCTCAAATCTCAAAACCTATACTTATAGCTGAAACCTAAACCTTAACCTTAACCTATAACCTATACTTACAACCTTAACTTAAACCTAAGCCTTAACCTATAACCTAAACATATACCTATAACCAAAACCTAAACCTTAACCTATAACCTAAACCTAGACATATAACCTTAATCTAAACCTATTCTCAAATCCTAAAACTTATACTTATGGCTGAAACCTAAACCTTAACCTTAACCTATAAACTATACTTACAACCTTAACCTAAACCTAAGCCTTAACGTATAGCCTAAACCTATACCTATAACCTTAATCTATAACCTAAACCTAGACTTATAACCTTAACCTAAACCTATTCTCAAATCCCAAAACCTATACTTATAGTCGAAACCTAAACCTTAACCTTAACCTATAACCTATAATTACAACCTTAACCTAAACCTAAGCCTTAACCTAAACTCAAATCCCTAAACCTTAACCTTAACCTATAACCTCTACTTATTGAAATAGCAGTGGAGACTGCTTGAGTTGAAGTAGGAATATGCCAATATGTCCTAGAGGGGGGTGAATAGGACTTTTTAAAGTTTTATAATGTATTTGAAACCCTATTATACTAATCCTATCAGATAGATATTTATTATGATTACTCAAATGTAACTCTATTGGCTTCTAAGCTTAGTAGAGGGTCTAATTACAAACTATTCAAAAGATAGTAATATAGAACTTAGTTCATGCTGGATATGACTGTGTATGTGTGTGAGGTGTGATCTCAGAAATTCAGATATTAAAATAATAAAGAAAATCATACAAACAATGTAATTGTAAATATGACTTATAGTGGTTCGACTATTTGTCTACTCCACTCCCGGCTGCCGCACTGAACCCTTGAGTATACCGGATTTCGCTAAGGAGATTTTCCAAGAATCACCCCAAACCTAAGGTTTTAAATCAGGTTCACCTTCAACCTTTATACAGGGGTTTTTACTCGGTTCACCTCTAACCCTAGAGTTTTACTGGTTCACTCTTAACCAGATGTTTATGCTCTCCATAGAGCAAGGGTCCACATAACGCACCCGGATGTTTATGCTCTCCATAGAGCAAGGGTCCACACAACGTACCCGGATGTTTATGCTCTCCACAGAGTAAGGGTCCACACAATGCACCCACTACGTACACTCCCACAGGAGGCCTCCTATGAGGACTTCAAAGGGTGAGCAACACTTAAGTCTGAATCCTAGAAATGAATGATCACAAGTGTCCTCTGCACTCTAGATACTTACAGATAAGTTGATGAGTCTCATTCAGCACAATCATGAAGATCTCCTCCTTGTTGAAGAGTCATTGGCTCCCTTGATCCGCAACATAAAAGATGTACTAGTACATGGCTTCGGGTTGGGTCAAGGTTAGGATGGAAATCCACTCTTAGAATTTTCCTATAAAAAAGATAGAGTGATTCCTTCATCTATTCATTCAATGTATCCCAGCTTAATGATATGTTATTAAGATAGTTGCTGAAGGATCCTTGAATGCAGAAGTTCATTTCTCAATCCACTCTATTGAATGTTAATGAATGAGAGTGGATTGGAAGATGAACTCCTGTGAGAGAAAGGGCTTTAAGTATATGATCTAAAGGTAAAACACACAAAAGCGCTCTCTTCTCTCTCTACCAGTAATATAGACAGGTCTCTCTTTATATAGGCAAAAGGTTTCAACGAATATAAAACGGTCATATTTATGTCAGAGTTCGATATCATCGAGCAGGGTCAATATCATCGAGCGTATACTCTCGATGGGATCGACTGTCCGCTTGATAACACAAACTCAAATGTCATACACTTTTAAAACCCTTTGTCAGTCGGTCAATGGGATCGATACTGGTGTCGATGTCATCAAATTTTGAACTCCAATTTCATTGATACTGGGATCGATCTATCGACATTGGAAGCATGAGAGAGACAAGTCTTAAAATATTTCAGATTTTTAGGATATGATCGGGGAACAACCGATGTAATCGAAATTTGCATATCGATGATATAGGAGGTTAGTGTCGATGGGATCGATAAATCGTATAGATTTACCTATAAGCTCACTAGACAGTTTGTGTCTAGTCTCGATCTAATCGACTCGACCTCGATAACATCGACATAAGAATATCGATTTCCTCGAGTGGGCCCCGATTAAAGTTAAAAATAACCTGAAATATTTGCTGGAAGAAATGTTCGCCCACTATTGATATGATCGATGGCCTTCCGATATGATCGAGATTTGAATTCAGATTGAATCAGGAAAGACATCGATATATCGAAGCACAGGGGCACCGAAAATCTGCGTGTTAATATTATCGAGCCACTTCCGATGGGCTCGATATTTGAATATTGATGATATCGATAGGTGTATCGATATATCGATAAATCTGTCCAGATGAGATGTGGTTGCTGGACACTTTTAGTCCTCTTATCTATAGTATCGATCAAGTGTCAAGGACATCAACAGTGTAGGTCGATAATATCGAAATGTGTATTGATACAATCGACAGGGCAAGCAAACTTAGAGATTTGATGATGTTTGAAAAAGTTCACTTACCTAAAAATCCTCATATTTCTAACTTTTTTAAGGGTTTTAATCACCTGGTGTTTTGGGACATGGGATGTGAGGCTATGATATACCTATGGTGAGCTTCCACACATTCGATTGAAGTAGGCGCTTGAATTTGAGGCTCTGTAGTCCGACTGACTCAACACACACGGTAATTGACAAACCAGGGCACTATAGGTGCACTTTCAATCTCCCCTTTTGTCAATTACGTGACAAAATATCAAAACACCCTAGGATAATATCTAGACAAACACATCCTAAAATGTGTGTACATGCAATTTATAAAATTTTACAAATTCGATTGATCCCATGTACACAACCAGTATTTGCTCCCCCTTTCTTAGTGCAGCTGCTCTCCCTTACACCTGCAACATATAAGAGAAAATATTCAGTTTTCCACATAGGGTGTTTTAACTTTTCTCCCCCTTTTTGTCAGTCATTAACAAAGATAAAGTAGTAGATATTGACTGAAGTTAAAGAAGCCTATGGGAGAACCAGGGGTAATATGAATGCATGCAATAGAAGGGAAAAAAAATAGATAAGATAATCAGGAAAAAAAAAACACATGCAATCGATATCAAATACTCCATTTAACTATGGGAATGAAAGACAGTAAAAATAAGAGTGAGATTTAGCCATATGTAGCCAAATATCCAAGAAGAACTACCCCTTAGTTTGACAGTAGAATAGCATTCATCCAAAACTATTTATCCAAAAAAAAATATACTGCCCCAGACAGCAGTAGAGGTATAAGCATCCAAAAAGACAATACAGCCCTAGATGTGCAACAATACGTATCGACCAATGCTCAACGCCCTTGAGGATGATGAGGTGTAAGTAGAACCACCACTTGTTGAGTGGTTTCCTGGAGGATGTCGAGTTTCTCTTCAATTGCAGTGAGACGCGTTTCACAATTGTTCAAGTGATCATGTATTCCAACCATCCCATTTAGTAAGTAGCATTCGAGGTGATGAGATTGGCGGTTGGTGATTAACTCAGGGCTAACCATTGGCGTGCAATTTGACCCACCATGTGTAGGAAAAATGGATGGTGGAGCATGTTGGACGTCCCTTGGCATGGGGAGGCTATGCCCAAGGAGAGATAAGGGAGGACACAACTGTTGTGCAGCCTGTGCTGCATCACTGTCAAACATACTTTAGGAAACACCGCATCAGAGGTGGCAGGAAGCCCTATATAATGTGCTAGTTTGCATATGAGCATGGGAAAGAGCAGTGTGTCCCTCTAATTGCTTTGGATTATATGAATGATTTGCTTGAGCAGAAGATTTGGTAAGCATAATTGATTTTCTTGATATATATCATAAAGTACATTGATCACAAATGGAGAAAGATGATCACCATTAACATCGCAGGGGTAGACATTAGACCCAAAAATGCTATGAAGAATCTTGAAAGTGGGTCTAAGATAGTTGATGTGAAGCAGGTTCTCATCATGTCGTGGAACGGTCGTGTCTTGGCATAATGCACAAGTCATTTCTCCCCACTCACCCAAGCTATTCAGATTCCTCCCAGTCACTGGGATTCGGGTGACCTCTAGATTGAGAAGATGAGCCAATGTGATTGGAGTAATCAGTTTGGCGTAGCGTATCAAATCAAGCTGAATGCTAGGAGGATCGATGTTAATGATATGACAGTCATTGAAGAATTTATGAATCACCCCTAGTTGATATGATCCTCCAAGATTGAGGAAATTCCGCCAGCCTATTACCTCTAGAAGTAGGTCGATCCCAAATGGTTCTATGGCACTATTGAGCACTAGACGTTCAACGATGGTAGATGGATGGCCTTTCATAGGTTGATGCTTGCTGGATTCTAATGCTACATTCTTGGATCTCAGAGAATGAGGAGACGACTTTCCTTTTCCCTTAAACATAGTTTGAAGAGATGAGATGCTGGAAAGGAAGTATCCAGAGGAGAGAAGGAAAGAGTTGTGCTGACAGTCATTGAAAATCAGTAATATCATTGAATGCAGTCTGACCATGGGAGAACTGATAGTTAAAGCATTGTATTTCTCAACAACTATCGATTGTATCAATATTCCTTTTCGATGGCATCGATGATGAAATCGAAGACTATATAGATATCATCGCTGCTGTGAAAATTTTGTCATTTGTTTACTTAATAGTTTGGCCATGAATATCTCAGACTTTTAGATGTATCTATGTGAGCCATTGTTTCTGAGATATTTATCAATGAGAGCATATGCCAATGGATGTTTGAAGGTCACAGAACCTGTTGGTGTCAAGAGGCTTTGTGAGGATATCGGCAAGCTATTTTTCAGTAGTGACATAATCCAATGCAATTATCTTTTCTTCAATAAGTTCTCGGATGAAATGATGACGGATGTCAATATGCTTGGTCCGAGAGTGCTGAACTGGATTTTTTGAGATGTTTATAGCACTTTTATTGTCACAAAAAAGACTCATTGTAGGTTGTGCAATCCCGTAGTCCAACAGCATTTATTTCATCCACAGGACTTGTGCACAACAGCTACCTGTAACTATATATTCAGCCTCTGCAGTGGATAATGAGATTGAATTTTGCTTCTTGCTCTGCCAGGAGACCAAACAATTACCAATATAAAAGCATCCTCCACTTGTTGATTTCATGAGTTCCCTGCCCAATCTGCATCAGAATAACCAGCAATGATGGTGGATATTTCATATGGATACCATAGACCAAAGGTGGTAGTCCTAGCTATATATTTAATAATCCTTTTAACATCCATTAGGTGGGATTCCTTAGGATCTGCCTGATATCGAGCACATACTCCTACACTAAAGGATATATCTCGATGACTAGTTGTGAGATACAATAGGCTTCCAATCATACTTCGATAGAGATGTTGGTCCACACTTTTACCATTAATATCTTTGGAGAGTTTAAGGGTGGTACTCATAGGCATGTGATAGGTACGACCAGACTCAAGCCCAAATCTTTTCACCAAGTCTCTTGCATACTTGGTCTGATTTATGAAAATTCCATCAGTTAGTTGCTTGACCTGTAGTCCTAAAAAGAAGTTCAATTCGCCAACCAAACTCATTTCAAATTCCAATTTCACGAGGTCGGCGAATTTGTGAGCCACTTCTCCACATGTTGATCCAAATATTATATTATCCACATAGATTTGTGCAATAAGCAAGGAATTCTTTGTTCTTTGAGTAAACAATGTCTTATCTACACTTCCTCTATAAAATTCATGGTCTAACAGAAATTTTGTTAGTCTTTCATACCATGCACGGGGTGCTTGTTTAAGACCATATAAAGCTTTATCCAGACGATAGGGGAACTTAGGATTTGAAAATCCTTTTGATTGTTCTACATAAACTTCTTCAGCAAGATCCCCATTAAGAAATGCACTTTTAACATCCATTTGAAACAGTTTAAATTTTAATGCGCATGTAACGGACATTAGAATTCTAATAGATTCGAGACGAGCAACGGAGGCAAATGTCTCATCAAAATCAACCCCTTCTATTTGCAAGTATCCTTGGTCAATTAACCTTACTTTATTTCGGATCACATTTCCTGACTCATTGGATTTATTCTTAAAGACCCATTTGGTTCCAATGACATTTGTATCAGTTGGTCTAGGAACTAATTTTCATACCTCATTTCTCTAAAATTGTTGAAGTTCTTTTTGCATCGCATTTATCCAGTGTTCATCTTGAAGAGCTTCCACAACATTTTTAGGTTCAATTTTTGAGGTGAAGCAGAAATGACTATAAATATTTTCTATCTGCTGTCGAGTTCTTACACCATCATTTGGATCTCCAATGATTTGTTCCTGTGGGTGATCCTTCACGATAGGTACTTCAGTAGACAGTCCGGGTTCATTTAATGTTGGGGTTTTGTACTCCGATTTATCTAGAATGCATGAGTCTACATCATCTTCTAATTCATTTGTAGGATTTTCCTCATCATGAAGATGGTCATCAATTAACACATTGACTGTCTCTTGAATAGTGAGGGTTCTTAGATTGTATACTCTATACGCACGACTATTCATGGCATACCCCAGAAAAATACCTTCATCACTTTTAGACTCAAATTTTCCTAGGTGATCTCTGTCTCTCAAAATATAACATTTACTCCCAAAGACTTGAAAATATTTTACACTAGGTACCTTTCCATACCATAGTTTATATGGAGTTTTGTTAAGACCTGCTCTAAGATATACTCTATTTATGGTGCAGCAGGCAGTATTGACAGCTTCTGCCCAAAAACTTTTTGTCATATCTTTTCCATTTAGCATGACTGACCCTATTTCTTGCAGCACACGATTTTTCCTTTCAATGACTCCATTTTGTTGTGGGGTTTTTGGAGCTGAGAATTCATGATGAATTCCTTTCTCATTGCAGTATTTTTTAAAATTTTCATTTTCAAATTCCCCACCGTAATCACTTCTAATATGATTAATGCCATATCCTCTTTCATTTTGAAGTCGTTTGGCCAAGATTGCAAATTCTTCAAAAGCATTCGATTTTTCTCGAAGAAATGCAACCCAAGTAAATCTGGTGTAGTCATCTACTATAACAAGGAAGTACCTTTTCCTCCTATGGCTTTCCACTTTGGTTGGGCCAACCAGATCCATATGTAATAGATCTAACGGTTTTGTTAATGCTATGGTGGTTGTCTTTTTGTGTCTAGTTTTTATCTATTTTCCTTTTAGACATTCTCCACATACAATTTTTTCTTCTTTTCTAATCTTGGGAAGACCTCTAACCAAACTTTTTGAGCTGAGCTTAGCTAAATTTCAGTAGTGAACATGTCTCAACCTTTGATGTGATAATTTGGATTCATTTTTCACAACCATATTACACGTTGTAGTCATGACATCCTCATTTGCACTTTCTATGATATAACAGTTATCACTAGTGCATAATCCATTTATGAGGGATTTTCCTGTGCAATCTAAAATTCTACACACATCTTTTGAGAAGGTGACCAGATGTTCCTTGTCACAAATTTGCAAGATACTCAGGAGCTTATGTTTCGGACCTTCTACACAAAGGATATGTTTGATTTTTGGAAGACTCGGTACAACTATTGTCCCTTGTCCAATAATTTTGGCTGAACTACCGTCTCCAAATGTGACCGATCTTCCATCGAAGTTTGAGTACTCATAGAAATGAGTTTGATCACCAGTCATGTGTCTGGAGCATCCACTATCAAGATACCATTTTGAACTATTGCCAGCTTTTAAAGCTGTAAAGATTAGAAGGCAATTGTTATGATTTGTCACATCCTTTAGGGCCTTTTTGAACATGATTCCTTCTTCAATCAAGATCACTCTCTAGGCCGTGAAGCCCTTAAAGAGAGACCCGCTCTGATACTAATTGAAATAGCGGTGAAGACCGCTTGAGTTGAAATAGGAATATGCCAATATGTCTTAGAGGGGGGTGAATAGGACTTTTTAAAGTTTTATAATGTATTTAAAAATTCTATTACACTAATTCTATTAGATAGACAATTATCATGATTACTTAAATGTAACTCTACTAGCTTCCAAGCTTAGTAGAGGGTCCAATCATAAACTATTCAAAAGATAGCAATATAGAACTTAGTTCATGCTGGATATGACTATGTATGTGTGTGAGGTGTGATCTCAGAAATTTAGATATTGAAATAATAAAGCAAATCACACAAATAAAGCAATCATAAACATAGTCATTTTTATAATGGTTAGACTACTTGTCTACTCCACTCCCGGCTGCCGCACTCAACCCTTGAGTGTACCGGATTTCACTAAGGAGGTTTCCCAGGGTTCACCTCAAACCTAAGGTTTTAAATCAGGTTCACCTTCAACCTTTACACAGAGGTTTCTACTTGGTTCACCTCTAACCCTAAATTTTTACTGGTTCACTCCTAACCAGATGTTTATGCTCTCTATAGAGCAAGGGTCCACATAATGCACCTAGATGTTTATGATCTCCATAGAGCAAGGGTCCACACAACGCACCTCGATATTTATGCTTTCCACAGAGCAAGGGTCCACACAACGCACACACTACGTACACTCCCGCCAGAGGCCTCCTATGAGGACTTCAAAGGGTGAGTAACACTTAAGGTCGAATCCTAGAAAGGAATGATCACAAGTGTCCTCTGAACTTTAGATACTTACAGATAAGTTGATGAGTCTCATTCAGCGCAATGATGAAGATCTCCTCCTTCTTGTTGAAGAGTCGTCGAGTCACTTGATCCGCAACACAAAAGATGTACTAGTACTTAACTTTGGGTTGGGTCAAGGTTAGGATGAAAATCCACACTCTTAGAATTTTTCTATAAGAAAGATAGAGTGATTCCCATCATCTATTCAGTCAAGGTATCCCAGCTTAATGATATGCTATTAAGATAGTTGCTGAAGGATCTTTGAATGTGGAAGTTCATTTTCCAATCCACTCTATTGAATGTCATTGAATGAGAGTGGATTAGAAGATGAACTCCCGTGAGAGAAAGGGCTTTGGGTATATGATCTAAAGTTAAAACACACAAAAGCGCTCTCTTCTTTCTCTACCAGCAATATGGACTGGTCTCTCTTTATATAGGCAAAAGGTTCCAACGGATATAAAATGGTCATATTTATGACAGAGTTTGATATCATCGAGCGTATACTCATGATGGGATCAATTTTTTGCTCGATAACACAAACTCAAATGTCATACGCTTTTGAAACCCTTTGTCAGCTGGTCGATGGGATCGATACTAGTGTCGATGTCATCAGATTTTGAACTCTGATTCCATCAATACTGGGATCGATCTATCGACATTTGAAGCATGAGAGAGACAAGTCTTGAAATATTTTAAGTTTTTAGGATATGATCGGGGAACAACTGATATCATCAAAATTTGCATATTGATGATATCGGAGGTAGTGTCGATGGGATCGATAAATCGTATAGATTTACGTATAAGCTCACTGGATAGTTTATATCCAGTCTCGATCTAATCAACTCGACCTCGATAGCATCGACATAAGAATATCGATTTCCTCGAGTGGCCCCCAACCAAAGTTAAAAATAACCTGAAATATTTGTTGGAAGAAATGCGCGCCCACTATCGATATGATCGATGGCCTTCCGATATGATCGAGATTTGAATTCAGATTGAATCAGGAAAGACATCGATATATCAAAACACACAGTGATTTTTTTAAAAAAAATAGGGGCGCCAAAAATCTATCTGTCGATATTATCGAGCCACTTTCGATGGGCTCGATATTTGAATATCGATGATATCGATAGGTGTATCAATATATCGATAAATCCATCTAGATGAGTATGCAGTTGCTGGATACTTTTAGTCCTCTTATCGTTAGTATCGATCAAGTATTGAGGACAGTGAAAATGTAGTTTGATCATATCGATACAATCGACAGGGCAAGCAAACTTAGAGAATTGATGATGTTTGAAAAAGTTCACTTACCCAAAAATCAACATATGTTATAACTTATTTTTAAGGGTTTTAATCACCTGGTGTTTTGGGACATGGGATGTGAGGCTATGATTTACCTATAGTTTGCTTTCACACATCCGGTTGAGGCAGACACTTGAAGTTGAGGCTCTGTAATCCAACTGACTCAACACACATGGTAATTGACAAACCAAGGCACTAGCAGGTGCACTTTGACTTATAACCTATAACCTAAACCTATACCTATAACCTAAACCTAAACCTTAACCTATAACCTAAACCTAAACTTATAACCTTAACCAAAACCAATTCTCAAATCCCAAAACCTATACTTATAGTCGAAACCTAAACCTTAACCTTAAATTATAACCCATACTTACAACCTTAACCTAAACTCAAATTCCTAAACCTTAACCTAACCTACACCCTAAACCTATAACCTATAACTTAAACCTAAACCTTAACCTATAACTTAAACCTAGACTTATAACCTTAACCTAAACCTATTCTCAAATCCCAAAGCCTATACTTATAGTCGAAACCTAAACCTTAACCTTAACCTATAACCTATACGTACAACCTTAACCTAAACCTAAGCCCTAACTTATAACCTTAACCTATAACGTAAACCTAGACTTATAACATTAACCTAAACCTATTCCCAAATCCCAAAATCTATACCTATAACCTAAACCTAAACCTTAACCTATAACCTAAACCTAGACTTATAACCTTAATCTAAACCTATTCTCAAATCCCAAAACCATAACCTATAACCCAACCTAAACCTATACTTATAACCTAAACCAATTCTTTAACTTATAACCTAAACCTAGACTTATAATCTTAACCTAAACCTATTCTCAAATCCAAAAACCTATACTTATAACCTAAACCTAAACCTTAACCTATAACCTAAACCTAGACTTATAACCTTAATTTAAACCTATTCTCAAATCCCAAAACCATAACCTATAACACAACCTAAACCTATACTTATAACCTGAACATATTCTCAAATCCCAAAACATATACTTATAACCTGAACCTAAACCGTAACGTATAACCTATAAACTAAAACCTAAACCCAAACCCGATTTCCTAAACCTAAACCTTAACCTATAACCTAAACCTATACATATAGCCAAAACCTAAACCTTAACCAATAACCTAAACCTATACTTATAACCTTCACATAAACCTATTCTCAAATCCCAAAACCTATACCTATAACCTAAATCTAAACCTTAACCTATAACCTAAACTTAGACTTATAACCTTAACCTAAACCTATTCTCAAATCTCAAAATCTATACTTATAGCCAAAAACTAAACCTTATCCTTAACCTATAACCTATACTTACAACC
Organism: Magnolia kwangsiensis; assembly: GCA_037074715.1. Lineage (NCBI taxonomy): Eukaryota > Viridiplantae > Streptophyta > Magnoliopsida > Magnoliales > Magnoliaceae > Magnolia > Magnolia kwangsiensis. The sequence continues at coordinate 92,740,009 of CM073580.1, forward strand.
TTAACCAAAACCTAAGCCTTAACCTAAGCTCAAATCCCTAAACCTTAAACTTAACCTATAACCAAAACCTATACCTAAAACCTAAACCTAAACCTTAACCTATAACCTATAATCTAAACCTAGACTTACAACCTTAACTTAAACCTATTCTCAAATCCCAAAACCTATACTTATGGCCGAAACCTAAACCTTAACCTTAACCTATAACATATACCTACAACCTTAACCTAAACCGAAGCCTAAACCTATAACCTGAACATGTACCTATAACGTTAACCGATAACATAAACCTAGACTTATAACCTTAACCTAAACCTATTCTCAAATACCAAAACCTATAATTATAGTCGAAACCAAAACCTTAACCTTCACCTATAACCTATACTTACAACCTTAACCTAAACCTAAGCCTTAACCTAAACTCAAATCCCTAAACTTAAACCATAACCTATAACCTATACTTATAACCTATAACCTAAACCTATACCTATAACCTAAACCTTAACCTATAACCTAAACCTAGACTTATAACCTTAACCTAAATCTATTCTCAAATCCCAAAACCTATACTTATAGCCGAAACCTAAACCTTAACCTTAACCTATAACCTATACTTACAACCTTAACCTAAACCTAAGCCTTAACCTAAACTCAAATCTCTAAACCTTAACCTTAACCTATAACTTATACTTATAACCTATAACCTAAACCTATACATATAACCTAAACCTAAACATTAACCTATAACCTAAACATAAACTTATAACCTTAACCTAAACCTATCCTCAAATCCCAAAACCTATACTTATAGCTGAAACCTAAACCTTAACCTTAACCTATAACCTATACTTACAACCTTAACCTAAACCTAGGCTTGAACCTAAACTCAAATCCCTAAACCTTAACCTTAACCTATAACCTATACTTATAACCTACACCCTAAACCTATAACATATAACCTAAACCTAAACCTTAACCTATAACCTAAACCTAAACTTATAATCTTAACCTAAACCTATTCTCAAATCCCAAAACCTATACTTTTAACCTTAACCTAAACCATAACCTATAACCTATAACCTAAAACCTAAACCCAAACCTACACCCAATGCCGAACTCGAACCCGATTTCCTAAACCTAAACCTTAACCTAAACCTAAACCTATACCTATATCCTAAACTTAAATGTTAACCTATAACCTAAACCTAGGCTTATAAACTTAACATAAACCTATTCTCAAATCCCAAAACCTATACTCATAACCTAAACCTAAACCTTAACTTCTAACCTAAACCTAGACTTATAATCGTAACCTAAACTTATTCTCAAATCCCAAAACCTTAACCTATAACCCAACCTAAACCTATACTTAACCTAAACCTATTCTCAAATCCCAAAACCTTAACCTATAACCCAACCTAAACCTATACTTAACCTAAACCTATTCTCAAATCCCAAAACCTATGCTTATAACCTAAACCTAAACCGTAACATATAACCTATAACCTAAACCCGATCCCAAACCCGAACCCGATTTTCTAAACCTAAACCTTAACCTATTTTTAATTCCATAAAGCTATGACCTATAACCTATAAGCTAAACCAAATCCTATAACCTTAAACTAAACCAAAACTTATAACCTATAACCTATAACTTAAAATTATAACATATAACCTAAACCTAAAACTTAAACCTAAACATATAAACTAAAACCTAAGCCTAAACCTAAAACCTAAATGTATTCTCAACTCCCTAAACCTAAACCTACACCTAATCCTAATCTCAACTCCCTAACCTAAACCCAAACCTAAACTTGAAAACCTACACTTAAACCCGATCTCGAACTCATTTTCCTAAACCTAAACCTTAACCTATTCTCAATTTCCTAAAGCTATAACTTATAACCTAAACCTAAACCTACACCTAAAACCTAAATATATTCTCAAATCCTTAAACCTAAACCTACACCTAATCCTAAGCTCAACTCTCTAACCTAAACCTAAACCTAAACCTGAAAACCCAAACCTAAACCCGATCCCAAACCCAAACCCAATTTCATATACCTAAACCTTAACTTATTCTCAATTCCCTAAAGTTATAACCTATAACCTATAACCAAAGCCTGTAACCTTAACCTAAACCAAAACCTATAACCTAAACCTTAACCTATAACCTGTAACCTAAACTTATAACCTATAACCTAACCTTAACCTAAACCTAAACCTAAACTTGAAAACCCAAACCTAAACCCGAACCTGAACCCAATTTCTTAAACCTAAACCTTAACCTATTCTCGATTCCCTAAAGCTTTAACCAATAACCTATAACCTAAACCTAAACCTAACCTTAACCTAATCCTAATACCTAAATCTAAACCTAAAACCTAAATGTATTCTCAAATCCTAAAACCTAAACCTACACCTAATCTTAATCTCAACTACTTAACCTAAACCTAAACTTGAAAACCCAAACCCAAACCCGATCCTGAACCCGAACCCAATTTCTTAAACCTAAACCTTAACCTATTCTCAATTCCCTAAAGCTATAACATATAACCTAAAACCTAAACCTATAACCTAAACATATAAACTAAAACCTAAACCTAAACCTAAAACCTAAATGTATTCTCAAATCCTTAAACCTAAACCTACACCTAATCCTAATCTCAACTCCCTAACCTAAACCTAAACCCGATCCCGAACCCGAACCTGATTTCCTAAACCTAAACCTTAACCTATTATCAATTCCCTAAAGCTCTAACCTATAACCTATAACCAAAACCTATAACCTTAACCTAAACCAAAACCTATAACCTAAACCTTAACCTATAACCTATAACCTAACCTTAACCTAAACCAAAAACCTATACCTAAACCTAAACTTGAAAACTCAAACCTAAACCCGAACTTGAACCCGATTTCCTAAACCTAAATCTTAAACTATTCTCAATTCCCTAAAGCTTAAACCTAAACCTATAAATTAAAACCTAAACCTAAAACTAAAACCTAAATGTATTCTCAAATTTCTAAACCTAAACCTACACCTAATCCTAATCTCAACTCCTTAGCCTAAACCTAAACTTGAAAACCCAAACCTAAACTCGAACTTGAACCCGATTTCATAAATCTAAACCTTAACCTATTCTCAATTCCCTAAACCTTAACCTCTAACCTAACTTAAACATAAACCTATAACCTACAACTATAACCTAAACCTAAACCTATGACCTAAACCTATAACCTAAACCTAAACCTAAAACCTAAATGTATTCTTAAATCCCTAAACCTAAACCTACACCTAATCCTAATCTCAACTCCCTAACCTAAACCTAAACCTAAACTTGAAAATCCAAACCTAAACCCGAACCCGAACCCGAACCCAATTTTTAATTCCCTAAAGCTATAACTTATAACCTAAACATATAACCTAAATCTAAACCTATAACCTTAACCTAAACCAAAACCTATGACCTAAACCTTGACCTATAACTTCTATAACCTAACCTTAACCTTAACCTAAACCTAAACCCTAAACCTTTACCTATAACCTAAAACCTAAATGTAAACCTAAAACCTAAATGTATTCTCAAATCCATAAACCTAAACCTACACCTAATCCTAATCTCAACTCCCTAACCTAAACCTAAACCTAAACCTACACTTGAAAACTTGAAAATCCAAACCTAAACCCTATCTCGAACCCGAACCCGATTTCCTAAACCTAAACCTTAACCTATTCTCAATTCCCTAAAGTTATAACCTAAAACCTAAACCTAAAACGTAAATGTATTCTCAAATCCCTAAACCTAAACCTACATCTAATCCTAATCTCAAGTCCCTAACCTAAACTTGAAAACCCAAACCTAAACCCGATCACGAACCCAAACCCGATTTCCTAAACCTAAACCTTAACCTATTCTCAATTCCCTAAAGCTATAACTTATAACTTATAACCTAAACCTAAACCTAAACCTATAACCTTAACCTAAACCAAAACCTAAGAGCTAAACCTTAACCTATAACATATAACCTAAACTTATATCCTATAACCTAACCTTAACCTTAACCTAAACCCTACACCTTTACCTATAACCTAAAACCTAAACCTAAACCTAAAGCCTAAATGAATTCTCAAATTCCTAAACCTAAACCTACACCTAATCCTAATCTCAACTCCTTAACCTATACCTAAACATAAACTTGAAAACTCAAACCTAAACCCGATTCCGAACCCGATTTCCTAAACATTAACCTATTCTCAATTCCCTAACGCTATGAATAATTTTTTGTATTTTATTTATGATGTTAAACTTATATGTATTTATGCGTGGATGAATGTCACCTAGATAAGATAGTTTATGTTTAGATGAATGTAGTTTATGTTTGGATGGATTTACGTAGTTTGGGTTTAGATGGATGTGAATGTCAATATGATGAAATATATTATATAACAGGTGTATATCAGGAAGAATATGATGAACTATATTATAATAGGTGTATATCAGGAATTTTAAGCTGAATTTTATTTTTATTTTAAAAAAAAAAAACACTTTTACCTACGAAATATTTCGTAGGTAAAATTCTCAGAAACGTTTTTACCTACGACAATTTTCGTAGGCAAAAGTCTCAATGTTTGAAATTTAAATTAAATATTATATTTTTACTTACGAACCATTTCATAGGTAAAAGTCTGATACACGTTTTTTTACCTACAAACATTTTCGTAGGTAAAGGTCTCAACTACATTTAGAGATTATATTTTTACCTAGGAACCATTGCGTAGGTAAAAGTCTCATACACGTTTTTTATCTACGAAATAGTTTGTAGGTAAAAGTCTCATCTACATTTGAAATTTAAGTTAAATATTATATTTTTACCTCCGAAATATTTTGTAGGAAAAAGTCTCATATATGTTTTTACCTACAAAAAATAGTCATAGGTAAAAGCCTCATACTTGTTTTTTTACCTACGAAACTGTTGGTAGGTAAAAGTAAACTTTTCAATTTTTAGTTTCTCCAAAAATTCAAAACACCTTTACCTACGAAAATTTTCATAGATAAAGATGACTTTTAAGTAAACTTTTCGATTTTACCTACGAAATTAAATTTCGTAGGTAAATCTAAGCTTTTCATTTTTCTACGTTTAGAAAAATTGAAAACACCCTTTACCTACAAAACGTTTCGTAGGTGAAGATAGCTTTTACCTATGAATTAAATTTCGTTGGTAAAAGTAAACATTTCAATTTTTATTTTTTTTTGAAAAATTCAAAACACCCTTTACCTATAAAAATTTGTGTAGGTAAATATGTCTTTTACCTACAGAATTCGATTTCGTAGGCAAAAGTAAACTTTTCATTTGTATGTACGAGGAAAACTTGAAAACACCCTTTACCTACGAAAATTTTCGTAGGTAAAATGACTTTTACCTATAAAATTTAATTTCGTCATTAAAAGTTTACTTTTACCTATGAAAATAATTTTCATCGGTAAAAGTCATCTTTACCTATGAAAATTAATTTCGTAGGTAAAAACTATATTTCTTATAGTGGACCATGGGCGAGGCCCATTGTGATGTATTCAAAGCCCATTGTGATGTATACGAGGCCCATGGGCGAGACCCATTATGATGCATTTGAGGCCCATTGTGATGTATTCAATGGCCAAGGCCCATTATGATGTATTCGAGGCCCATGGGCATGGCCCATTGTGATTCTTTCGAGGCCCTTATGTGAGGCCCTTGAGTGAGGCCCATGGCGATGTATATTAGGCCCTTATATGAGGCCATGGACCACTATTTGTATGACTCCATGTGAGCCACTCCTTGGGAGCAATGTTGGTTAGATGTCTACATTGATGGGCAATGATGGTTGGAAGTCCACATTGTAACCGATCCTTAGGCCTTGTTAGGCCCATTTTTATTATTCCCTTATTGGGTTAACCCTAATCAGTGGGCCCCATTCACCATAGACGGATGGCTCCGTACTATCGAATTTGATATAACCACGACTAAGGGCCAACCTTTATATTATGGTTGATCGACTGTTCATCTATGAACTTGTTTATATGCTGATTATCGGGGCCGATTATCGATGTCAATTGTCGATACGATTCTAATTGTCGAAGCTGATTCCAGTTGTCGAGGCCGATTTCGATTGTCAAGGCCACGTATCGAGGCCGATTCTAATTTATCGAGGCCGATTGTATAAGCCGAGTATTGATTTTAATTTGTTAAAGTCGATTGAATAAGCCGATTCCGATTGTCGAGGCCAAGTATGGAGGCCGATTCCGATTGTCGAGGCCGATTTTGATTTTTGAGGCCAAGTATCGATGCCGATTTTGAGTGTTGATTCTGATTTTTGAGGCCGATTTCGATTACCGAGACCGATTGTCGAGATCTACATGATGTATATGTGACCCGTGTTTGAGGCCCAATGTGATGCGGCCCGTATTTGAGGCCCATCGTGATGTGTATTAGGCCCTTGTGTGAGGTTATGGGTCCACTATATGTTAGGCTCTATGTGGGCCACTCCTTGGGGACAATGTTAGTTAAATGTCCACATTGTCGAGGCCGATTGTCGATGTCGATTGTCTGTGCTGGTTATTGATACCAATTATGAGTATTTGACAGTATAGCATCACGATATATGCCCATACGCATCATCTGCATTTTATTATGAGATGTGGTTAACCATTGCATATGTTATTGGACATGTTGTTATAAGACTCCCTGATAGGCGAAGATTATCTCACATGAGTACACGGTATGTGCAGGATTGATGCATGACTGATTTGTATGACTCATGCTTCTTACATTGTGTGTTGTGATTATTGTACGCCCTAGCGACATCAGGGTCCTAGCCTCTAGAGGCATATCGTGGATGGCCAGATAAGATATCAAAAATCTGTTCTACATGGGGTGCTATAGATATCCCTAGGTGAAAGTCTTTAAACTCTCTTGATTTCAAAGGCTGCTCCAACGTCTAGACCGAGTGGATGCATGAGCACATGAGGATCGCATACTGTTAGGCCGCATCTCCCAATGTGTCGTAGTCGGTTGGAAGGGGGTACGACCTTACCTTCATGAGAGAAGGGGTCAATGCTAAGCTGAGTCTGACCAGCTTGAGGAATGGGTCCATTATCGACGAGTCGGGCCCGATATTGGTAAGAAGATAGTGAGATCTCTTCCACTCACCTTGTTGCGAACGATGGGGCAACAATTTAGTTTGGAGTGTAATAGACCCCGATGATTTTTTAAAGAGGAACCGTACTGATATGTGGACTTATTGAGTACGAGTTGCATACTCATGCATTCATTTCATTCACTATCCACTCGGGCTGGTGGTGCTCAACTAATTGTTGTGTGCCTTCGCATGGCCAGGATTTCAGTTAGGCGCGCGACTAACCTGAGATCAGGAGTTTATCACATTGAGTCTGACTATTCAAATTTAAGTATGTGACTGGTTTGGAAAGAAGTCCCTTGTGATGGACCCCGTAGCCTGCGATACTATGTACTATCATCCTGACTTCACACTCCAGCTTGGTCATTTCATTCGCATCGCTTATTGCATTGCATCCTTAACACATAGTATTTGGCTTACTGTCTTCGCATTACATAACTGATCTACATTGCTTCCTCAATATATGATATTGGTTATTATATTTTTACTTCGCATATCCTGGATAAGGTTGATCGTATTTATGAGCCTATCAGCATGTTTTCACATTATTTTGACATTGTATGATTTTTGGGCCTTTTAGTATTTCGTCTTACTCTGATTACATTGATATTGCTTACTTGATACTTACCTTATGTACACACTTTCACCACCGACTAAGCTTTCTATAAGCTTATGCACAATAGATGCATGCAGGTGACGTTAGGTTGGAGCGTGCAGCGGACTTATAGAGCTTTGATTTTTGAGATATGTATTTCTCTTTCAGCACAGTATTCAACTGTTTATATTAGTGGATATATGATGATGATGTTGCCTTATGATTTGAGTGTACTTATGGTTATGCTTATTACAAGATAAATGTACACTGAAAAAAAAAATCTTCCTTGTAGGATCCTAGGATCGAAATCTAGCATATAAGTGCTGAGAGCCGAGAATGGGTACTACGGAGGCTGTCAGCACCAAATTCAACGATCGGGGTTTTGTTAGTCCGATTTCCGGGTTTGGGGCGTGATATGCTAAAGCATTACTATCAAGGTTTTCTCATTCTTTATATTTCATGGTAGATTTTCACTCTTCAAGAGCCTTAATCTCACATTGTTTGGTTAATAGGCTAATCATCTTTACATTTCATAGCTCAAAATTAATTTCGTCTGAGTACTTCTTAATATCAAACTTCTCGTTTTTCATTATTTCTAATCTTATAGATTCAGATCTGTGCCCCAACGATAGCTCTGATACCACTTGTTGGGATTTATACTGTGGAATCACACAAATATGGATCTAAGATAGTAATCCAAGAGTATCAAGCAATCACAAAAAAATATAAAGATTTAATGTGGAAAACTTTTTCGGGAAAAAACCATGGCACAAATTAAGCGATAGAAATCCACTATGAAAATAAAAATTACGAAAGAGAGAGGACTTACCTGATTCGAACAACCTCGAATCTCACCCCTGTTACACCCTTTGATAACCGTAGAACCTTTTTAGAAACTCTTAGAATACCTTTAAGAAGCCTTAAAATATTTTAAAAAGGTCCTAGGGACCCCTATTTATAGTTTAGAAAACTCCACTTAGGCACCGACTTTGAAAAAGTCTAGAAATCGCCTCAATTTACGCAGTTTGCGTGCAGTCTGCGTAACGTTCAACTAGTCGAAGGGACCTTCAACTAGTTAAGGCAGTCCCTCGATTGGTTGAGCACCTCAAACCAGATTTAAGACATGTTTTCACGACAAAGACGACTCGACTCGATACAACTGGACAATAATCTTAAATATTTAATAAATTGAAAAAACTCATAAAAACAAAAGTCACATGTGTTTTCAAGAAATTAGGCTGAGTTTTTGAGTCAACTCAACTCAACTAGGTTTTGAGCTGAGTCAAGCTTTTCATGTTTTTAAACATTAAACACCAATGCATTTGTTGGGAAGCATTGTTTATCTATATGTATCCCAACAACTCATTTATCAAATCATTGCAATTGATATTAGATTCCAAATAGAAGGAAGAGATATTTGTAAAGCAGGTTTTTATGATCTGATAAAGAACCGAATTTATTCAAATATACCTGTTATTCTATATTTCCTTGAAAAAAGGTGCTTTACTGTTATATGATTCGGGTAAGAATGGTGAAATACGGTTCATTAAGTCAACCTCAATTAATTAAATAACAATCATGATGATTGGATTTTCTATTTGAATGGTTTAGATTAGTCCATGAATCTTGAGGCTTTATATGGGTCCTAGCTATAAAAGCGTAACTAGGAAATGTAGTGTCGGTGACTTGCAACCCGAGAAACTTGCCAGAGTATTCGCATTCACATGGTACGTCTCACTTTAAAGAAAAGGACTCATCACCTGCAATTGTACGCTTCGAACCATTTTGTACTATAGAATTGCAGCTACCTCCCCACAGTTTTATTACAATTACTCTTATCTCCCTGCTGTTTTGGACTATTGGATGTACCTCCCCGAGATAAAAAAGAAGAATATATACCAAATGGCAAAATTATCCTTATCTAAGGAGTTCGTTTGGCCTCTCTGTGGGCTTCTCATTATGTATAAGTGGCATCCAACCCATCCAACACGGTCACTCCATGATAAAAAATAGATGCTAAAAAAAAAAAAAAAAAAAACAAATTTATCCAAACATCAAGTGAGCCTCCCTGTGTAAAATTATGGACCACTGCTCAAAATTCTAGATTTGTATGGCAACCCACTTGATCGTTGGCTGAGCCTATTTTTAGTGTGGAGCCATGCTAGCATAAGGGTACCTGATGTAGAGCAAGCTGCGGATAATTTCATGGCCAAGATGGACCAAAAAAGGGCCGACCGGCAACGGAGATGATCCGGAACATCATCTCCATTTCCGATCGGGCCTTTTTTATTGCATCCGTTTTAAGTTCTGACGGTCCGGATCATCTCCGTCTCCGATCGGGCCTTTTCTGTTGCATCCGTTTTAAGTTCTGACGGTCTAGATCATCTCCATCTTTGATCGGGCCTTTTTTGGTCCATCTTGGCCATGAAATTATCCGCAACCCGCTCTACATCAGTACCTCATGTACCAAGAGCCGCGTGGTTCATGAGATTCACCCTGTCCATCAGGTATGCTGCCTCATGTGGACCTTAAAATTCAAAAATTATAAGCATCTAGAACTCACGTAGGCCGCACCTAGGAATAAGTTGGGATGAGACGCCCACCGTTAGTTTTGTATAAGTACCACCGTAGTGTTTATATGCCATCCAGTTCATTTGTTTAATGTGCTGGTTGACAAAATTACTCAAAAATCACTCTATTCCAAAACTCAGGTGGGACATATCAATTGAATTTGGATGATTTTAGGCATGATTTTTTGGTGGGCCACTTGAATGTTGAATTGGCATGATTTTTAGTATCAAGGATATATAAAGGGGTGACACACCTGATGGACAGGATTGATTTTATGCGAAGTAGCAATTGCTCCCACACTAGAAAAAGTCACCCCGGCAGGTACCTAGGCATGGTACAGCAGGGGTGCCCCATTTTCAGGCTGCCCAGGTTGGAAGACATGCATGCTTTACGCTGGGCTCACATATCTGCAACTAGTCTTTAATGAGATAAGGATAATGGTTAATTGCCCACAGAAAATGGTGCTTATAGATAATGTTTTACTTGTATGGTGGACCTTTTAGGAATCTTCAAGACTGCGGGGAGTTAACTGTAATAATTGAAAAGTCTGAAACAGGCGTGAGACACGTGTAATTATGATATAATTAAGGGGAGGTAGGTGCAATTAGCCCAACCATTTTATTATTATAATTATTTATAATCATGTTCTTGCACATTGAAGTAGGACAAGTAACTACTTGCTCAAAAAGCTTGAACCTGCAAATCAATGCTTTTATCTCATAACTTAGGACAAGTAACTACTTGCTCAAAAAGCTTGAACCTGCAAATCAATGCTTTCATCTCATAACTTAGGCTCCACATCTCATGTGTTAAGTTCTTGACGAAACCCCTCATGGGCACATATCATATGGGTCTTGGGTCACATAGGTGATCCGGCCCGCCTCACACTGGCCATTGACACTGAGTATGCCCTTGCATCCCACGGGCCCACTTAAACCTGGTGTGACAATGCTTCTTCATTAGTTTGAATATAAGAGAAATTCTAGATAGTGTTTGTTACTCTAAAATTTTATTATCTCTTCAGATCGTTAGGAAGAAAAAAAGTGTGAACCAAGGAGAAAATTTCATTTTGAAGTCTTATAGGCAATCTACTTGTTAGATGGGAATATGGTATTTTCTGAATGCTTATGTAAAAAATTACAAAAGATTTTTTTTTAAAAAAATTATTTTCAACAAGGATGCGAATTATGACACTTTGGTTGACTAAAAATAAACCGGAGACTAAATTTTGATAAACCTAAGAACAATACATATCTGGCAACAATAGCAATATAAATTACGTAAGTGCACAAACAAGCTTTTATGATCAATGCATGGGTGGGCCGCGCCCGTACAAAATGAATTAAGCAGCCCAAAGAAATTGGACAGTGGTCCAGATTCTTTGTACATGTGTGGCACACGTGATTATCATATTTGCCTTATTTTATATGCTGCGGAAGCTACCAATTGGATTCGCCTGATGAGTTGATACGGTCTTGCACACTACTTTGTGGGTTGCTATTTCATTTAGTTATTATTTTTAAAATCTTTTTGGCCATGTTTTTAAGGGATGAAGGAGCTAGATTAGGTGAAAATGGTTATCAGTTTAAAGACACAAGTTCACGGCGTTAAAATCACCTATGCCATACCTACAAGAAATCTAGCTGGAGCATTACCTTCCTAAAATGCATGAGATATATCTTATACGGGCACTTGAGCCCATGACCTTAGTGTTGATACGCACTCAATCTGCCACTGAGCCAAGGTTAGAACTAGGCATAGTTGATCTATTTCGAAAAACACATTAATTATAGGCCTTCCAACCATATGCTAGGATGGCCTTTTAAAAGAAAAACCACTTATCTTTTTTATTGTTATTTTCAATCTCTTTAGGGGAAAAAAAAATAAAAAATCCGTAATAAATGATGATGAAGGTAGTTCTCATCTGTCCCCGTCCGGTTGGCCTACCAAACGTTTTTCATAGTTTGACAGTTAGGAATGAGTGGTCAGCATCTACCTCTTCATAACTACCTGATTTACAAGTGGTAGACGTATTTCAAGGGAATACTTTCTTTCTCAAGAGGGTTTGAAACTTCCTGCACAAAAACTTACACATGAACTACTTGGATGTTTGGAGAACAAGAGAATTACAAAACATCCTTTCTGTGAGTAGTTTTCACCCATATAGTTTGTCATCAAGAGATATATTGAAGCTGATCGGATTGAAATTGAAGATATCAAGATTGTTGCTAATGCAATAATTAGCAAAGAGTTGTGATCAAGTGATGGGCCACTCAGGTGGGGAGGTGGAAACATGTCAGAGATCCAGGCGTATGGTACACGTCATAGATCCGGGCCATTCATCAAGTACTACACATAGCAAACATGATATATATATCATGGTAGTACACTCATCAATTGAGCCATGCATGTGAGTTGATTTGGGTTATTGGATTTTTCTATAACCGCCCATTTTTCTCATTTAAGGTTGAGAGATGCTCAGTGCTCTCTCATAGCACTATAACCTATAGTTCTCCTGATAGGATTAGTCCATTTGGACAGTTCAATCGGTCAATCTTAACCATCTAGCAAGTTTGGGAACACAAACTACCATGGAAAATTTTCACTGATCAAGTGATTTATCCAACCTTGATTTGGCTCTATTTTCTGGACTGGATTAGATAGTGACCACTCCGAGCTGAGCTTGATGCTGGTCGGTGTCCATGGGCCCTGCCATAACGCGTGTATTTCATCCACGCCACCCATCCATTTTCTAGCTCATTTTAGGACATGAGCCCCAAAATGATCAGGCAGATCCAAATCTCAGGTGGACCACACCACAATAAAATAGTGGTGATTGAACGCCTACCATTAAAAACTTATTGGAGCCACGAAAGTCCTGGATTAAAGCTGATATCTGTGTTTTCCCTTAGTACAAGTTGGTGTGACTTAATCAACAGGTTTGATGACAAATAAAATTTACAGCAGGCCCTTGGAAGTTTCTAACGGTGGGCATTAAATCACCACGGTTTCCTATGGTGTGGTGCACCTGAATTTTGGATTTGCCTCGTTTTTGAGCTCATGCCCTGGATAGAAATGTAGATGTACGGCATGGATAAAACACATGCATCATGGTATGACCCACAGAGCTTTTTGATTACTGACGCCTGGAGGGTATGGATGGAATGACTATCATCACCTAGCAAAATTAATTCGAAAATAGATGGATCGGAATGTTAATTGCATTTATTATTGTGTAAACAATCTTGACCGTCCATATTAAAGGTTGTTGATGGATGGTTAATATTTAATGGATTGGTGCAATGTTTGCATGGAAACCCATGAAATATGGGTTGGATTTAATGAGCAATATGGGTCAATGAAATGGATTCAATTAGACTGTCCAAGTGGACCAATGTAACTAGGAGCATTATAAGTTATAGTGCTCTAAGAAAGCACTGGAACATTTCTCCGTCATGTTTAACCTGCTTGCCAACATTATTTTTATCCATGGCGGAACATGTTCACAGTACACTAACACATATATTATGGTGGGCCCACATAACTAGGTGACGTCAACAAGTGGATTGAGTGGTGTGCCATACACCACAGATCTTGGTGGTGTGTTGATGTCACCAAGTTCTGTAGGCCCCACCATTATGTATATGTTATATCCACTCCGTTCATCAATTTCAAAAGATCATTTTAGGCTACAAAACCAAAAGTGAGGTAGATATCAAACTTAACTAGACCACACCACAATAAGAAGGGGAGACAATTACACCCACTGTTGTAACCTTCTAAGGCCTATTATAATGTTTATTTGCCTTTCAACCTGTTCAGATATGGATGAAGGTTAAAAATATCAGCTTGATTCGAAACTACTGTAACCCTTAAAAAGTTTTCAATGGTAGGCATTCAATCCTCATTGCTTTTTATGGTGTGGTCCACTTGAGCTTTGGGTATGCCTCATTTTTGGGCCATGTCCTAAAATGATCTCGTAAAATGGATGGACCATGTGGATATAATACATACATCATGGTGGGCCCACAGAACGTGTTGATGTCAACACACCACCGAGGTGGGTGTGTGTGGCACACCACGCAATCCGCTTCCTATCCCGGATTTCGGACATGGATGCCGTGAGCGGACGGGGTTTGACCAGTGACGCTGCCACTAGCCAGGTGGCTACTGATCGGTGTTCCGTGGGCTCCACCATGATGTATGTGTTTTATCCATGCCGTCCATCCATTATTTTAGGGCTTCATCCCAAAAATGAGGGGATATAAATCTCAGGTGGACCACAACAAGAGCAGGAAAACGGTAGTAATTGAGTGTCCTCCGTTAGAAACCTCCTCCTAGGGCCCAATATTATGTTTATTTGACACCCAACCTATTAATTAGGTTATACATACCCGGAAGAAGGGAAAAAAAACAAATATCAGCTTGATCCAAAACTTTTGGGCCCAAGAAGTTTTTAATGGTGGATGTTCAATCAGCACTGTTTCCTGTGATGTGGTCCACTTCAGATTTGGATCTACCTCAATTTTGGATTAATTTAATAAAATAATCTTAAAAAATGGATGGACGGCATGGATGAAAGTCATTCATCATGGTAGCGCCCAGACAGCACCACCACTAGTGATTAGCCAGTGGCAGGGTCACTGGCCAAACCTCATCAGCTGTGATCCAAGATTTCTTTATTTTATCAATCACAAATATCTACATCTAATTTGAGAAGTAATACATAGTATATACACCATATCACAGTCTATAATGCAATGATCATCCTTAAATCTCTAACGTTAACCAAACAAGTGGGCCCCACCACCTGTTTAGTGATCTATAATCCTCAGAACCAGTGATACCCTGGGTTAGCCTCTACATTTTCCTTGTTTCAAGAAGCAATGGGCCAACCAACTCCTATAACTCACACCAGTAGGAGTGAAAGTCAGCAACTGGTTGGGTCAGGTCCACACCTAACCTGGTTTAGGCTGTCTTAGAATTGAGCCTAAACGCCGGCAGGCTGGGCCCGGGCTACTCTGGTCAGGCCTCAAGTATCCCTAGAGGCCTAACAGAAATGCCAGGATATTGAAAGCTACCGGCAGACTTATGGATTCAAGATTCAATGTTAATCTTTTACATACAACATTTTTATTTTCTGAAATGTATCATATCATGGAACAATTCACTCATCAGGCGGGCCACATACACATTGAGTCAGACCATAAGCCGTCCATTGATTTCAACGGTGTGGCTCGCTTGACGTCGACCGTATCCTGTTTTTTTCCTCAGTTGATCATTATGATGTGGCCCACCTTCTACATGGTTTGGATGTTGTACACAACCCATGCCTAGGCCGGGAATAAATAGTTGAATGTAAAAGCTCACCTGCAATTTCTCACCTGGATGAACATGTCAATAGATTGATTCTCCAACCTCACAGAACTTACAAAAATTTACATTCTTGAACATGTCAACAAAAATGAAAGAAAAAAAAAAAGGCGAAAGAAATAAAGGAAAAGGAAAGGAACTATCAACCGTTCATCATCGCAATTGTGGCCATCCTTATTTTCTTCCATTTACATGGTGTCTTGGTGATGAAACTTCCATGGCTCCCATCTTAGGTGCAGGAGATCTCACATCCCCACCCAACTTCTTTTCACTCAACCTTCTCACATAGTCCTTCCTTGATCTCCTCACATTCACATCCCCACCCTTCAAAGTAGGGACCAAGTACCACCATATAGAAGTGCAAAGGATCGCAAACGAACGGCCAAACATCAACAAACACAACAAAATCAAAATCAAGGCCATAGGCCAATAGTAATTAGATCTCCAATTCGAAGAAAGCCCGCCGCAGTTATTCAAACTCCATGAGAAGGTCTTCTTCATCTTCCCATTCGACGTCGATGCCTCTGGCCCGCCTTCCTTCGCTCCCACAGACTCAATTGTAGATTTCGCCACGGCTTCCAAATTTTGTTGAGACGGCTGATCTTTGCTATTGGCGATCTTGGTTTTCATCAGCTTTGGATCCCTCAACCTCACGACGATCGGGACCCAGTCGTGCGAGTTCGAGTACATGAACCGGATGAGCGATACTTCGCCAATCTGAGCCATGATCTTCTCCCTCCTCGCTTCGAGATCCGCCAAGACTGACGAGAACTTGTCCAGACCGCGATTTGAATATGGATTCTTTTCTCTTTTTCTTGATCTCTTTGGGGACCCAAGTGACCATGGATCATCATCATACCCATGAGAGAAGCTCCCACAAAACATTGTTTTGATTGAGCATCCAAAATACAATTCAAATGAATGGAGTTCTTGTTTTCTTTCTTGGTTTCGTGTGTGAATTTGAGAGCTATTTAAGGCATTCTTTTTTTCTTTCGGGTGAACGGATCATCCAAAGCATGGTCAAATAAAAGATTGGAAATAATGCAAAGAAGCTTCCCCAACCCTCCCAAATGGTTGACTTATGACCGTACAAAGACATCCAACGGTTGAAAAGCTTGTTTAACTGGAAATAGTTCTTTAACTTCCTGGAGTTTTATCTTGTGGTTTTGAATGGGTCTTGCACTTGTATTCATGACCTCATGTACTTGGTCTGTGAAAATGGGGCACATGGTCCATCCATCTAGACCATTGATTTCATGGGCTATTGTGGATTGGGACCAAGATCTTAACCCTTTGTTCGGTGGCCTTGAAATAGACCGCTGATAGAAATAGACGCCTATTGGATGGATGGGATATCTTCCAAATCTGGAAGATTCTTGGTGGATTGGCAATCACGGCAACGGTCTGAGCGAGCTAGACGTGAGCCCCACATGTGCACGGGATTTGTTTATTAGAAACAGTAAATCGTGTGAGGTAAGCTTCATTTATTTCGACTTCTAGAAGGTTGATGTAACTTGTATGGTTCGATTTAAAAAGGTCCAACGGTTGTTCACACCCGTTTGTATCTTCCCATGGCGATGGACCACCCACAGTCAGACGCAGCCGACCAGAGATCTGGATTGATGAATCATGGGCCCCACTCTTGAGAATTGATTACCCAAGCGCCTGTTTGGTAATCGCCCGTCTCATTTCGGTCTACTGGTGAGGATGAAAAAACATTCCTTGAACCAACCAATACATGATATCTAGTGCATAATTATGATTGACTAAAATGAGTTGAAATCATTTTTAGGTGTCTACCAAACAAGCCCTCGGTAATTTCCGGTTCATATCTAAGCGGTTCAAATGAGTTGGGTGGACCCAATGAGCGACTGCACCCCATCCGACTCAAATAAGACTTAACCCAAGATCAATTCTATAGATCATAATTGATTGGACCGATTTGGTTGATAGCAGGAAAAAAGCTCTGGTCACATATACCAGCACAAATAGCTCTTGGACTTATTTTGCTTCCAATATTAGTTTTTTTTAAAAAAATAAAAATAAAGAAAGAAAGAGCATTAGAAGATATTTTAAATGAAGTCAGAGATATTTTGGTAATTGAAATATATAGCTATTATCCTCAATACTTGTTGGGCTTCAATTTGAGGACACAGCTACATGTGTAATGTAAGACCTTTTTTTTTTTTATTTTTTAATTTATTTTTTTTATTTAAATTGTGCATGTGCGAGTGTGTATGTTTTGGGTGTGCGAAAGTCACATATGACTCAAATCAAACTGAACACCTTATGAAACTACGTGTCAAAATAAACTGATTAAGACCCGAGCTCAAAAGATTAGTCATCTACTCTGCCACTGATTGACAAATAATTCACGAATTAACAAGTAATTACACAATTAGCAAAGGGGAGAATTAGTCTTTCATATGAGTTCATTTTGCCTTAAATGCGAGAAATTTTTATTACCATGGTGATAGTTTTAAAATGTTTATTAACAAAGTAAACACTTAAAAATAATAATAATAATAATAATAATAATAATAATAAGGCGAAGTGTTGATTTTATTAAACTAATAAGAATACAGTATAATAAATATATATATATATATATATATATATATATATATATATATATATATATATATATATATAAAGCAGAAGAAATTATCGAGACAGTTTAAGTAGGCAATGTGGTTGTGGATGTGGTTGATAATCCTTTAGACCAGGACGGTGGTGGGATGGTCGTGGTTTGGCGAGCAGGTTGTAGCTTGGAGAAATCGTTAAGTAGTGAGTTAGGGGGTGTTTGGCGCATAGCATTGGGAAGAATTAGGTAAGATGGGATTCAAAAAACATAATTATTACACGTGGAAGGGATTGTCCCCTGATACCCTGGGATAAGCTTAATTTCATGCTATGTTTGTAATACGGTGGTACATTGAATGGATATACCCACCATTATTTGAAACTATTGAGAATAACACATGTGTTATATCCAAACTGTTCATCGGTTTTGTAAGCTCATTTTATGGCATGGGCCTAAAAATGAGGTAGATCCAAAACTTATGTGGCCTGAAAGACGTTTTCAACGGTAGGTATTCAATTCCCGCTACTTTTTATGGTGGGGTCCACTTGAGCTTTAGATCTATCTAATTTTTTGGCTCATGCTCTAAAATGATCTCAAAAAATGGGTGGACGGTGTGGATATAGCCCACACATCATGGTGGGACCTACACAACTTGCTAACATTGAGTGGAATTGGCATGGGATCCAATGCAATTCCATCTAATCTAATTCCAAGCTTTTCCATTATTCTCAAACATTGAGTGGAATTGGCACAGGACCAAATGCAATTCCATCCCACTTAATCTTATCTAATACCATGCACCAAACGCCCCCTTAGGGATTTGGGATCCAATAGTAAGGTCATAGACAATGAACTAAACTAATTGTGACTTGTTGCAGTAATGCACTCGACAAAAGCGAAGAGGCTAAACTAAGTTACACTAATCGATCCAGACTTGCTATAGTACATCATTGGACATAAGTAGAGAGACTAAACTAAGCTACACTAAGATTAGATGGGCGTCCATGTGGGGACGAAAGGATTTAATAGGCAGCATTGAGTTCTAAAAGAGATTTTTGTGTTTGAGATAGAGATGGGAGAGGGCTTGGAGGTATTCATTCTTTATTGCTTTTATAAACTTTGCTAGACAGTGGCTTCACGTATGGTCCCTCATTTTTCCTAATCGATAGGCTGATCAGTTAGCGACATAGACCTATTACACTTCTAATTCGAGGTGATGCCAGTTAACTGGCATGTTGTCGTATATACTTATATTCTATTTTCCGATGGCTTTCTCTTTTTTAGCACCACTTAACAAGCTTCATATGCCTATGGCTAATAATATCTAGTCATGTGTCAACATGTATCACCACCTTAGTGTTTCACCGGGTTATGTATGCTCTCTAAAGATTCTGCATATGTGTAATTAGTATCTTTTGGCCATGTGCCAACATATATCACTGCCTTAGCATTTCACCGAGTTATGTGTGCTCTCTAAACGTTTTGCATATGCATAGTTAGTATCTTCTGGCTATCAGTCACCAAGAGGATGACTATCTCCAGGGTTTCGGTCATGTGTACCTCTTTGGTCCAACAACACTACTAGGGTGACACTCGTCTTTGACGAAGGTGTCCTTTGAATCATTATGATGTTTCTTTACCCTCTGTAAGTACCTTTTCCTAGTTTCTGTACAAGTGTGTCGACAAGTGGAGACTTCTCATTCATTAGATCTGGCTATGATAGGCTAGGTGTAAACGATGGCCCCAACATCTCTTTGTATTCAAGGAATATGAAGAGATGTTACGCCATAAGGATAGGATTTGGCATTGGTAGATGCCACGTAATGGCATCCTATTGGCTTGTAATAGTCATGCACATCCCCTTGCATAAAAGATGTCTATCATGATTTCCTTCATTAATTGTTAGTGTGGTAAATTACAACAATTTTGAAGATCGATTTTTTTTATCTTCTCTCTCATTATTTTATTCCTCATTTTCTCTTCAACCTCATTGAATCTTCTTTGTAGCTTGTTCCAAGTCTCCTTTCCTCATTGATCTTCTTGGAAATTTAAGCTCTAAGATGGAAGTGGTGCCAATCGAGCATTAGAAAATTGTTTCCTCTTCCGTTTCTCCTCTTCCTATCTTTAGGTGTCAATCTCGAACCAAATACTTTTTACTTTCGAAGCCTCTACTTTAGGTTCGAATAATTCAAATACAATCTTAAGCCCTTCTTTCCTACCTTTTTTTCTAGTGACCAACACCTCGTACTTTTCGATACATAGGTGTTACCATGAAGACCTAATTAAGTATAAATATAAGCATGGCTTAATTGAACATCCACTTTCATTTTATCTAAAAAAAAATTGTTTATTTTAGATTTTAAAGCCCAAATCACAAAATCCATCATCCAACAGATCTATTATAACGTCCTGGATTTTCGTTCTTTTGGATTTCCAAAAATCCTTGAATTTTTTTTATATAATTAACCTATATTATCACCGACTGACCATTAATACTCAATGTTAGTTTATACACGGGTAGTACTAGTAAAGACTGTACAAATTCAATAAATTAACTGTAAAAAGCCGATGAACCCGCCCCATCACTAAGTATCGAGTTTAGCCTTGTGATTTGTTCACATCGAGCCCAAATCTAACCGACCTACCACTGATTAAAAATAGCCCCTGGATCACAGTACATGCACTATACTCAACTTAGAGATGAAACAGATACATTTAGGGGGATCCAGGGGGTCCCACGGAGCGAAAACACAAACCCTAGGAGAGTGACCACCGCCGAATGGCGGCGCACCGTCGAAGGCTCCAAAGGAACGTGGCGGCACGCCGCCGTCGGCTCGACAATGTGGGTCCCTCCCATGTGCGGGGGTCCCCTCTACATGACCCTATACTCTATTTTACCCCTTTTCAACTCATTTTCACTCTCTCAAAACCCTCCTTCACTCTCAGATCTACCCGAAGACGAATCAAATAAGGCTCGGATCTTAATTAATAGACCAAATCAAGCCTGTTACTCTTTTAGCCTAAAACCGACGGTTTAGAGTAATGATGACCAAATATCTACTTTCACTAATTATAAATAGGTCACACTGAGAACATAGTTAATCCAAACCCTAATCATTGTCCATGAGAAATCTCGATACCTAATTCATTTTAGAATTGCCCAAATTTTCTGAACAGGCTTTAGACCGCTCGTTAGTGAGCCACTAGTTTCAAAACTATAGAATAATGTCCGTCTCACTGGGCTTGACACCCATCACGGGTAGAGAACCAAGAAAGTGCCTAGAACGGCTCAACTTAGGCGCAAAAGCTAAGTGCTTGCAATGCGTGAATCCCCTAGGGCGAAATTTGAAACTTAAGTGAAATAGACTTTTTGTTCTTTCATTAAGTTATGGCTTTCAGACTATTAGATCACAACCAAACTCGAGGCATAAGTTAATGATATTTTCTGCTCATATCCTTATAATCGTGACCCCAATCGACCATCGGTGACCGTTAAACAGACTTCTAATCATATCTATTGATTGACACATTCAAATGACGGACCAATTATATACATATGTAGATCATCATTAGAGTTAACTATCCTATGGTGTATATCGACATATATACCCTATAATGGGCCCTAGAGGTTAGAAATACTCTCCCATAAGGCTAGTATGATAAAAACTTAGCCCTTGGGGCCTTTTGTGCAACATCTGGCACTATATAAGGGACTCTTTTGGGCACCTCCTCTCCCCATACGAATTTGTATTTTTTAAAGGAGAGAAAGAGAGAAAGAGGAAAAGAAAGAATAAGAGAATAAGAGAGAGTAGGTGTGGGGGAGGCTTTAGTGCTTCCCTTTCATCGGTTTTCTCCAGTCAAAGCCTTAGCATCAATCGTTTTCCTCCGTCGAATCCACCTCATTCGTGATTGGAAGGTAAGAAATAAATCTTACTCTCCAACGTAGGTTTCTTTAGGATGAATTGTATAAATCTTACCTAATTATTTTTAAATTGGTATAGGAATCATTTTATCCAAATTTCTAATCCTAGGAGAACCGTGAGTCGAGCGGACCGCATAAGGTGCGGAGCATTATTTCTAAGTTTCCATTTATCAACCCTTGAGAGTCTCAGTTAATGATTAAATGCTTGTAGATGAATTTGTGCATGCTAATATGTTGACATTTTAATTTTTCTATAATATATGTTATTGGTTGCATATGGATGCTTACGTGTTTGATAAAATGTCTAGGTGATTGAAGGTGTTGTTTCATGGATGCTCATATGCTTAATTGAATGCCCAACTGAATATGTTGTTTTGTTGATGTCCACATGTTTGATAAAATGCCTAAGTAGATATGTTGTTCCATTAATACTTACATGTTCAATGAAATGCTTGAGTGATTGTGTAGTAGAACCCATGCTATACTTATATGATGTAATGTTTAGTCCATAGTGATACTTAAGATTTCTATGATGTTGGGTTAGTTGGTTAACTGCCCGAACTAAAGGAGCAGCCCGAGTTAGGGTAGCCACCCTAGGCTTGTTTGATCGATCCAGGTTGAAAATGGACGATCGACAGTAGTTGGACTACACGGGATGCTTGCACCCAATGCCGATTGCGTCGTGTTCTCTCAATTTAATCAAATTAGCCAACTAGTCGACTGATCATGTACGTTCAAAATGTATGACACGACTAAATGGAATCTAGGATACCCCGTTCCCAATGGATGTGTCCGTTCATAACTGTTAGTATAATACGATCCACTAAGACTCATGAGCCAGGCATGGTGGTATGGGACACCATGTCTGAGTTGTCGGCCTATACTAGAGTAACGAGCCTCCCCGTAGTGACTAATGAGCAACTAAGACTCATGAACAGGGCATGGTGGTATAGGACACCGTGTATAAGTTGTCGGCCTATGTTAGGGTGACAAGCCTCCCCATAGTGAACAGTGAACACTGATGAAAGTGATAAACCATTGTTCGAACGACCCCCGTCAAATTGCCCCGCCAATAGTTATGTATTAGAGTACCGTTCGAACGACCGGATGTGAATGCAATTGGGTGACAAGCCCTTTCCTTTGTATTGATTTGGTTTAATGTAATAAGCCTACACCTCTGTAACACCCCAGCCACTGTTCATTCGAACTGTAGTCCGAGTGTGGGTTGTCATCCGGGTCCCCATGTGTGGGATCAATCGAGCTTTAAAAATAGCACTCCAGTCAGTTGGGGCAGCATATTGTGGGTTGTTACAACCTCATAACTGAGTGATCATATTCGGTTTGGGTGACGACCCATACTGAGTTGATCCCCATACGTTTTGGTACAATATCATATCTTTGAAATTATTGATTTTGTTATAAACGAGTGGTACTTAAATTTAGATCAAGGGACACTGGTAAGGAGCCACTACGTGTAGCAAAGAGCCACATGATCTAGATAAGGACTCATAATATAACATCGGTATCCTAGTTTCGCCAATATGCTGGATGAATTGAACTTAATAATTACTCGGCTAACATGATTATTCACCACATTACGTTAGCTTAGAATGTAGTGAACAGGCGTGGTTGTCTCGTGATGAGGAAGTGTTGTCATTTGCGAAACAGGTGATCGGAGTCATGTGTGAGGAAGTATTATTTGGAAAAGGCATGCATCATGTCGTATCTTCATATGCACATTTAACGAGAGTATTTAGGAAATGTTTAATTTCTTATTTTATCATTACCTGTGTTGTTGTATCGATAGCATGTATAACTTAAAACTAATGAAACCACTGAGTTAGCTACTCACTCTCACCTGGGACGGTGTTTTAAAACACCAACCAGGCATATCATTGATACAGGTAATAGTGAAACCGCAAATAAGTAGGCTTATATTGGGTTATGCTAACGCCGTCACGTTTTGGAGAATTGGGAGTAAACTGAAAATTGTACACTTTCATAATCTTGGGAATATATATTGTGGCTTGTATGATCCCATTTCGTAAGATCATCATGATTGAAATTATATCTTTAACTCTTAACTCCATATTTCTAAATCTATTATCATCTCTATCTCGCTTTGGATCCGCTAATTCGAATTGTGCTATTTTGATTATCTGTGTGTGAAATGAATTTGAATCTGAATAAGGACACACGTGCATTTTCATTTGGTTAACACCTAAGAACTCGGGATCAGAGTCTATGTACTTGGGTGCTAATTTTCGAGGCGTTACATCTATATCATATATAAGATGACCCGTTTGATGATTTCACAACATAATTGAAGAATTGATTGTTATAAATGACAGTTAAATGCATTCTAATTGTCATAAGACCGTAGAGAATAAAATCCAACCATTGGATTGCCGAAAACAATGATTGATTGTCAAAATGTAAGTTGTGTGGCCCTCTCAAGAATCTGACCTACCACTCATTAACTTTAAAACTGAGTCATAGACAATACACAACTAATATTGTAAGAACTCACTAATTAGACTTAAATCCCATTATTAATCACCTTCTGGGGAGTTACTGGACTCTAAAACCTTTTGGATTGATGCCATACTGACTCAGAAGAGATTTGACCATTAGATTATTCTCTTCTGACCATTAGATTATTTAGAATGCCCTTTTTCTCACACAAACCAAGTTGTGTGGCCCACTTGAGGTATGAATCTGTCCATCCTTAGATTGGCATCCACTTAATAGTTATAGAAGTTAGATGGACAGAGTAAATTCTTCAATACATCACACTGGACCCCACCTTAGGCTTGAATGTGCACAGGAAATGGTGCACTAGTGGTACACCAAACCGATCAGATGGTCAAACAGGCGTTGACCCAAGCATCACCCGAAAAGGAGAGTCTTCTAATCTCTTTCCACCAAAACTATTTAAACAAACAACGTTTGTTCACTTGAGATGGAGCCCACCATCGTGGACCCTTGGCCAAATCTGAACCATCCATCATGTTTAGGGCGTGGCCCCGACCAAAACCCAAGATATTTCATAGGAAGGAGTGCTCATGCGTGGGCACAAATCAGACGCAAATTGCCTGTGTATGCGGAGAGATTTTTCAAAAACAATAACCTATTTTGTGCCAATGAGCTGGCAATCTGCACAAGATCTCATCCCTCAATCCTAGCACTCTATCTCCTCAAATCCTAGTCCTCCATTCAAATCTCGAGAATTAGGGTTTCTTACCCAAAGAGAGGCATAACTAGGAATCTTTCTGTTCGGTTTGCTGGTGCAATCCTGACCGTTCTTCTGCTTTTAGAAACCTTCCAAAACATTCTATCCATTGATTCTAGAGTAATCAGGAAGTCATTTACTAAGGTTGAAGTTATCGCGAGACATCTCGCTATCAAAAATTTAATCGTCTACACAAGAGAATCTCGTAAACCATCGAGTTTTTCGTTGCCTTGCCCCAAAATATGGACCCACAAGTTCTTTGAGACCCATTTGAACCAACCAAAGGCATCAGATCATAACATCATCCACCTGTTGAGAATCTACCATTGGCGATAGAGTTATCTTCCCTGTTTGGCCGTCTGATGTAGAACGTGTCACAGATACGTTTTTAGCATGGCTGGGGTAAAAGAAAGTCGACCGTAAATTGACCGTAACTTTTGATCTGGGTGTCGTTACGGGGCGCACAACCTATCAATCTTTACTGAAATGGGCCATCCGAGGTGAACCGACCCACAAGGTGAGTTGTATTTGTCCATTTCATTAGAAAACGCGCATTTTCAACTTAAATAATGAATTTTAGAGAAAAAATTACTATTTTTTACTAATTCCAAAAATTTTAATATTTTTCTATTTTAGAGTTTTAGATTTTCTTCCTTTTTAGAAATAACTTGTAATTATGTTAGGACTCTTCTAGCAAAAGTTTATTTGAAATTTTTATTTTTAGAAATTAATCTTTAAAAGAGTTTTATTAGAATTAGAATTTTTATTAGAGTTAGAATTTTGTTATTTTTGGTAATTATGAATTTTAGTTTATTTTTTTCTTTATTAATGGTGTAAGGAGACACATTAGGCAATCAATCAATCAAATTACAAATTTTATAGAATTTATTTTCTATTTTCCTTGCTTTTTCCTCTTGGATTCGAGAAGTCTTTGTGAGGAGTCCAGAGAAGATTCGTGGATTTGTAGTAGTTATCCTTGAGGAAAATGGTGATCGACCTCATCGTGTTTATCCTCGCATCAATTGGTATCAAAGCGAGGATTTCCCTTGGGTCGATGGCAAATAATAAAGGTGTGAACCAAAATCGTGTGGACTACGATCTAGGGATTCATTATCTTTTAGAAAGAATAAAAGCTTTCCACAGGGAGAGTCAGTTGACTATGCAAGAGTTACAAGAAACCCTCAACTATCTTGTGGATGCACTAATTCCACCCTGAGACCTAGGCGATGCTCAACCGCCCTTTGTTGCTGCATGACACAACCTTGATTTCCATAGAGCACTACCATTAATGAATTATAGGGTTACACCAGATGATGCGAGTTCTAGCGATAAGGACCTCGATGGTGGCTTTACCCAACGACCAGTCCATGGAAGCGATTGCCTAGATCGTGTTGAAAGAGACTATCGAGGTAAGACCAAACTTTCTAGTTTTAATAGATTATTATGTATAGAAAATTTTCTCAACTGGCTTGCCGAAGTAGAATGATATTTTGATTGCATAAATGTGCTAAAGCATAAAAAGGTGAAGTTAGTAGCCTTTAAATTAAAATCTAACACTTCTGCATGATGAGAGCATTTTCAACTCTCATGTGCCTGATATAACAAGGTGCTCATCTCATCATGGCCACGGATGAGACGCCTTCTTCGATCGCGGTTCCTATTGTTCCAAGAATACCAAAATTATCGACAAGAGAATCGAACCATCACAGATTACACTGTAGAATTTCAACAGTTGGCAACACAAAATGACCTGTCAAAAACTGAATCACATGCCGCCACTTTAATCATGAGGAAGTCGTTATACATGCCAAAGGTAGAGATAAATTTACAATGGCACAACATCTTTCGAACAATGTGCACTGTAAACCAAAAAGTTTGTAATGTGATCATTAATGTCAGGAGCAGTGAGAATCTCATGTCGAAAATAATGGTGAAAAATCTACAACTGAAAAAAAAAAGGCACCCATCTCTATACACGATTGGATGGATTAAGGAGGTTAACAAAACAGAGGTAACCGAACGATATCGTATATCCATTTCCATTAGTAAATATTATAAGGATGAAGTAGTGTGTGACGTGGTCGACATGGAAGCTTGTCACATATAACTTGGTCAACCCTGGAAAAATAATATTGATGTAACACATAGAGATCGGGATAACGTATTTATACTTATTAAATATAGTAAAAGGATTATCCCTACCCCTATGGGAAGAGAGAACCAACCCAAGACTTCTAAAGTGGAGGGACGATCTCTCACAACTGAACAGGCTTTTGCTAAACAATCTAAGAAAATGGAAGATATATATGCATTAATTAAAAAGAAAGAATATATGGAGCCTATGAACATCTCAGGGGATTTGAAACTAGTGTTGTAGGAGTTTAAGGTGATTGTGCTTAATGAAATCCCTGATAAATTGCCTCCCATAAGAGATATAAAATCTACATTGATCTTGTCACAAGGATAAGTCTACCTAATTGCCCACATTATCAGAAAGAATGTGAGATCGTGAAGGCAGAGGTGAAAGAACTGATTAATACTAGTAAAGTTAAGGAAAGCATGAGTACATATATTATATTAGCTCAAGAGCATAATGTCAAGTACAAGAAAATAGCTAATAAACATTGACATTAAAAGTTATCTCAGAATCATGAGCCAAGTCCCTTAAGTAACTCGAGGACAATTTATTTTTCAAGTGGAGGCGTCTGATGTAGAACATGTCACAGATACGTTCCTAGCATTGATAGGCCAAGAGAAGGTGGACCGTAAATTGACCATAACTTTTGATCTGGGTATCATTACAGGACGCACAACCTATCGATCTTTACTAAAACGGGCCATCTGAGGTCGGATCTATCTGTTTGGTCAGAAAATGCGCACTTTCAGGTCAAAAATGAATTTTTAGAAATTTTTTACTATTTTTAGTAATTTTAAAATTTTAAATATTTTTCTATTTTTAGAGTTTTAGATTTTTCTTATTTTTTATAAATAACTTGCAATTATGCTAGGACTCTTCTAGTGAAAGTTTATTTAGAATTTTTATTTTTAGAAATTAGGCTATAAAAGAGTTTTATTATAATTAGGATTTTTATTAAAGTTAGAATTTTGTCATTTTTGGTAATTACAAATTTTAATTTTTTTTCTTTATTAATGGTGTAAGGAGATACATTAGGCAATCAATCAATCAAATTGTGAATTTTATAGAATTTATTTTCTATTTTCCTTGCTTTTTCCTCGTGGATTCAAGAAGTCTCTATGAGGAGTAGTTATCCTTGAGGAAGATAGTGATCAATCTTATCACGTTCATCCCTACGTCACCAAAAAACCCACCATATGATCATGGGTCATAAATACTAATAAAAGACGATCATACAATGGGTCAAGGTCCCAGAAGTCCATCCATATAGTTCGATCACAGCCATACAAGCATGATTCAGTTACATTGTCACAAAATGTCACAATTTAAGCAACTAAAACCTAAATAATTGGTTGTTTAGGAATCGATCCTTCTAGGAATTTTGAAGAGACTATATAATCTCTCTTAGGGCAACCATTTCCAAAAATGGAAAGTCTATCAGAGAGTTAGAGGGTGTCATTCTTCCTTACTGAATCGAATCATTGGACTCGGTTCAAGTCACTGCAAGTTGGGTCAAGTTTCATCGAGTCCAGTTGCTAGACATTAGCAGCATAGAAGCAGAAAAATGAAGGAAAGAAAGGAGAAGAAAGGGAGAGAAAGAGAGAGTAAGGGCTACCGTGTTCAAACGCGTCGAATTGACAGCGGTCAAGTCAACTCAGTGAGTTGTTGGCCGATCTGAGGTGGATAAAGATGTAGAAGGAAGAAGGAAAGCAGAAAAGAAAGAAGAAGATCAAGAAGAGAGAGGGAGAGAAGAGAGAGAGAGAGAGAGAGAGAGAGAGAGAGAGAGAGAGAGACTCGAACTCGAATTTTGCTACACCAAGTCTGGACCGAGTTCAGTCTAGTTTGGGTTGTGATGCGAGTCATGCGTTTGGACTCTAAGTCTAGGCCAAGTCTAGGCCATGTCTGGCCATGAGAACAAGAAAGAAAGAAAAGGAAGAAGAGAGGGTGAGAGAGACTTGTGGTCTGCCAAGTAGATCTGAGTTAACTCAGCGTGTTGACCTGATTATTATAGGGTTGGATTAGCAGCACGATTTATCAATATCATCACTAGACTCTTCAATAGAGAGAGTAGAAGGAGGAAGATTTGGGAAAGAAGATGAAGAAGGTGAGTTGGGGGAGGTACCGAGTGGAAATTGAGTTTGAAACTGGTTTCGTGCTTAACATTGAGCCAAATTGAATCAGATGATTGAGATCATCTCATACAATGGCAAAATGAGTTGGAATTTGGTTAAGACCCGGTCAAATTAATTCGGTTCGATTTGGGAGCGAGTCGAGTTGAGGTAGGTGATTGAGGTATGTTAATCTTATCTAATTATTAGTGAGTTCAATGCTTTGTACATGTATGATTAAAGCTCTTTATCTTATTATTAAAACTGAAATGAAGGTGAGTTGAATTAAGAAATTTAACATTTAGGTGAATCAAACCCAGTTGTAGAAGTACATTTAACCAAGTTTAATCAGAGTTAATTAGTTTTAAACCTTTCCTTAGATTGGAATTGTCCATGTGTAGATTAACTTGAATTTGAGGGGATTCAGAAATGAGTTCAAGTTGGAATTGAGTCAAATCGGTCTAGTAAGATGAGTCTATCCCTCGAGTCCATTATTAGAAATTGGATTATAAATTAACCGAGGTTTAACGATTTTGATTTTTGATTTAAATATAGGTAATTGAAATCTTCAATAATCTACACCTACACTCGAATGCAAGATAAGTCAAATTAGGCAATTTGATTAAAAGGTGAGGATCACCCTTCTAGATTTTCTTTATCTTAATAGTTTGCTTAGTTCATTTATTTCATCGATTGCCTAATAAATATTCAGTGAAAATGTTGATAAACGTTAGTTTCTATTTGAGTGATTCTTCATAAATGATTGATCATTGGATTTATATTCAAGTATCTGAACATGCTATGGATCTCAAATATCCATACTCTAGTTTAAAATGAACATTTTATATGCATAAGTACTATTGATATTGTACGTGGCTTGTTTTACTACTTGTGATTACTTGATGGTATTTCTAAATGTCCTTGAACTAGTAGCCATTTTATCTAATAGATTAAATAGAATTTTTTTTGTGGACTTACCATCTAGTGGATCATTTGTGCCTATGTGGCTTTTAGGGATAATTCATTTTTATCGCATCCTTGAATGAAATATTTGCCCTTTGCGACTTAGGTGAAATAATTTCCCTATGTGTCTTTAATGGATTATTTTCATATAACCTTGCAATGGTAAGTTCCACTTGATAAACTTTGATTGACAACTAGTTGAGGAAGTTACCATTAAATATAATATTATTGGAGTCTCATGAGCTAGAGATAGTGGTATGAGACATTATGACCGAGCTGTCGGCCTATGTTGGGTGACGAGCCCCATAGTGAACTTTGAGCTTTCTTAAAATGGTTGTTTGCAATTGGAATAATAATGACTAAACTAATCATTTATTTCATGGCATACGGACTTTACTGGGTGGTCGATATAAGACGCGGGGTTTTCTTAAGTCACCTTAGGCCGTATCGCAAAGTATTTTATCAAATGATCCTAAGTTGTCGCTGAGTGCATTCGACTACTATGGGCTGTCATTTTCGCATGGAATTTTCCATGTGCCTAGTTCTCCTTGGGCATATCACAAAGTACTCTTCTAGGAGGCTACATTGCCTTAGGTGTCCTCAATTCATAGTCTTTTTAGAGTGATTAGTGTCCCTTAGACATACCTTGAGTACTTTTTGGCTAGTTCTCCTTGGGCGGCCTTTTGCCAGCTGGATGAACATCCCCAAGTCTGTGAGCATGTGCATGCCTTCATATATTTAAACAAAAATAACATATGAAATAAATTAATGTAGTGTACTAGTATCTAATGAACTTTGTTGTATTATTATGTTTGTCATTGTAAAATGTTCATTATAGACTTTTCCTGATGGGCTATGCTTACTTATTGCAATATTTTGATAAATCTTAGGGGTTATAGCTCATTGAAATAGCCATTGGATATGTGGATATTGTACAGGTTGACTTCAATGTGGAGCATGAAGAGCTTGATGATTATGTAGCTCTAAATTCCAGCTTACTTTAATTATTTAGTTGTTTCAATTTTTAGTCCTCAGACACTGGTTTGTATAAGCCTTCGGATAGCCACTTGTACATTTTGATATGTATATTTGGAATTTCATTTATGCTTGATTTGTTTCTCCTGCTGTAGTGCTCACTCTAATACACATACACACATACACACACACACACACACACACACACACGAAATTTGGGCTATCTTTAAAGGTTAACACTCGGGTTTCGAGAATTAGGACGTTACACCTACCGTCTCTCTCCTTCTTTCTTCCAGTGTATCATGAAAAGAAGTTTATATTCGATGTGGGTTATCTTAATTGGATGATGAGGGAACCAAGGTCCCAAAATCTTAAACTATGGATAAAACCCCATACAAACTAGATAAATTAGCTTAATCAAGTAAAGGCCTCTATTGGTGATTTATGGAAAGAGATAGGAATCTACAAATGTATATAAATTTCTCAACTTGAGCTTCCTATGGATCTTTCTTTGCTAACTATATCTATTTTTTTCTGGAGTCGTTCAACCGATTCTTTCCATTTTCAGTGCAGGCCAATGAGTTCGACAATTTTAGACATTTGTGCTATGAGTGACCTTCCTACTTTAGCGAAGCCATTCCTCCAAGTGTTGTCCCTAAGGCTTCCCCAAAATTCTTTGACATTTTCTTCAAAAAGGTGGCCAAGGCAAAAGGAGGGGTGTCTAGTTAGGAACATTATGCCTTCTTCTTGATGTGGATTTGTGGGTATCTTCTTTATGTTCAAAGTCAACTGGATGACCAAAGAGTACACCACTCTAACCAAAGCATTGGCTTCTAAGCATAAATTAGCCCTTGCTCCCTTTGTACTTTCCCATCTATATCGAACACTTTATGAGATTCATGACAAGGGTCTTTGGTTGGTCGGAGGGCCCTTTGGATGCTCTAGCCTACTTTTCTAGTTCTTTTTATGAACCACTATCATCCAATGTTCCTCATGCCCCTTCTTACGGTCATCACGATTAAGTCAATATTGATTTATTGAATGGTCTTTCGTGAGTGTCTATCCTTTTTTGAATCTCGTAGTCCTAACCATCCGGATGATGATTTTTTCCTTTTCCGAGCTAGATCTTGTAGCCCATCTTGTTTTACCGATGAAGAGTACTTGTTTTCTCCTAGTCTTGTCAAACAACGGAATCTTGTATGGCTAATTATTTATTAGCCTAAGACCTTCCATTCGGTGGAGCCTTTGACATCGGGAGTTTAAATGTCAAGGCAAGTGTTGAATTTTATTCTCCTAATCTTTGTACTCGCCAGTTTGGTCCAACTCAAGCTATTCATATTTTCCCTTGTCATTTTACTCGGAATTGTCCTCCGATTTTATTTTATTTTTATTTTTTATTTTTATTTTTTACTATTGATTAGTATTGAGCTCTCTTCCAAGAGTATCATGCCAGGACTGATCAATTTTTAATGATCAACATTCCTAATCGGCCGTCAATGACTCCTGGATTCTGGTCTTGGTGAGCTTCTTTCTTCTCAAGTAGATGGTACTTTAACCATGCTACCGAGTTGTGCAGTCTTATATCTCCTTTGGCTCCTCTGCCTCCAACCCTTGTAGTTTCTCAAGGTGAGAGGAACAAAGGAAAAGGTGTCATTGTTGCGAAGGATACTCAAGCATTAAGCAAGTCTGTGCTTCTTGAGAAAATACTGGCTTTGAAAAGGATGAGGGAAACATCATCAATTGATGGTCATTAAGGGACTAATGTTAAAACTAGTGATTCTCTTAATTCTGAAAGTCATTTTGAGACAGTATTGTGGCCAATTCATGTTTCCATCAGTGGTTATTACACCAGATGGAGTGTTCTATATATGATACTCCAATCTTTGTTAGAGATATAGTTTATTAGAGCTTCTTTTATCTTCCAAATGTTCTAACACCCATGTTTGATGACCTTCCTTTTGAAGTGAGTGCCCAACTTCAAGAAGAAGATGCAAAGAAAGAAATAGATTGTCACGCCCCAAATACGGAAACCAATCAACCCCTCGCGAGCAGACTCTGTCGGCAATCCAGTCGAACGGCAGAATCCCTTGGACATAAAAGAATGCGAAGCACCGGATTCAAACAAAACTTGAGTGATGCATGCAGAGACGGGAAGAATACCCTCAACGACTCCTCCAGATGACTGTGGATCCTGCTAAGCCGCGTAGAACCCAGCTTGAACTGACTAGGGAGGTGTCTATCCCATCTGAGGTTGTTGTTGATGCTGTTATCTCTGATGTAAGGCTCGTATCATGGTTTGTACCGTTCCGTAAGCTTCCACGGTCATTCGGGTTGAATTACGACAACCCTCGACCTTTATCCGATGTTTGTGCATAATCCTAAGTCGAGTCCGGCATATCAGAGTCAACTCGACTCGAAACTTATATCCCTACGACCGCGCTATCGCCACGGTTCCAACGCCGCGACTCGCGTATCGATCTGATATTCAGGCCAAGAGATGTGGGCCCGTGTTCATTCCAAAGAAACGCCGCACATTGCGAATTATAAGAGAATCTCTACGACATGTCCCATCAATCAATCAATCAATTAAGTCAAGTACATACCATACCACAAGTACAAGCAACCCATCCCCTTCCATTTTCCAAAGTCAACTCTCACCCTTCACCCATCCCTCTTTTATCCAAATTTCAAACAAGCTCATACCCTAACCATCCTTTCCTTACAACACTCATCTCTTATCATATCATCACTCCTCTCTCTCTCTCTCTCTCTCTCTCTCTCTCTCTCTCTCTCTCTCTCTCTCTCTCTCTCTCTCTCTCTCTCTCTCTCATTTCTCAAACCTTCTAAGCAAATTCCAACATCCAAGCATTTCCAAGAGCAATCCAAGTGTGGCCCATTTTCCTACCCTCCCATCTCCCATTTCAACCATTCATTCATCATATACCTCCATCAAAATTATAGATAAGGAGTGTATGAGTCCAAGGGATCAAGGAGGAGTGCGATAGATGGGTGATCTACCGTTGATTTCAATTTTAGGGCCCACTTGTTGTATGACCCACATTGACGTATGAAATGTAGAGAGGGGCCCATAGTGGCGGGGTCTCTCTATCCCACCGTTTCTCTCTCTTCCTCTCTCTCTCTCTCTTTTTCTCTCTCTCTTGCATGGTTGGTGTGTGTGTGTGTGGCCCACCATGAAGTATGTATTTTATCCATGCCGTCCACCAAGCGGCCCACATGACAGTCTATTTGGATGGGCCCAAATGAAGGAAAACACAAATATCAACTTGATCCAAGAGTGTGGTCCACCTGACATGGGGCCACCATGTTGCGTAGGGCCATCCAAACCGTCCATTCATGTGGGGCCTACTAGATGGGTGAGCCCTTTCATCCGGGCTGTCCAACGTCCTTGGACGCTGGACGTTGCCAGTTACTTTAACACACACACGTGTGTGTGTATCTGTGTGTGTATCTGTGTGTGTATAATGCATTTAGTATATATAGTATATAATATAATATATTATATAAATGTTGTGGTGGGCCACTGCTACGTGGGACCCACCTTTATCTTGACGTCCACACCGTCCAGATGGATCTGGACGGTGGATATGGACAGCATCCTGCCACCGCATACATATATATAATATATGATATTATATTGTATAATATATAATATATATTAATAACATTATGGGTGGGCCACTTGTACGTGTCGACCCACCGTGATATTTATGCCAGAATCTGTACCGTCCAGAACATCAAAGGCCTGGACGGTTGGCTTTGTTTTGTAATTTATATATATTATATTATATTATATTATAATATGTTATATTATATTGTATTATATATAATATTGTTATATAAATGATAGTAGGGCCCCACGTGGGACCCACCCATGGCTGTAAGTGGGGGTAAACCCACGCCGTCCATCCAAATTCCGTCGGACCCACTCACCTTTATCATTATGTCCACACTGTCCAGATGGATGTGGACGGTGAGTTTGGGCAGCTCCCTGCTAACGGACAGTGGTATATAATATATAATATTATATTATATAAAATATATTATATATTAATAATACTATATAGGTGGGCCACGTGCGTGGGACCTACCACTGATGTATGTATTGTATATACACGGTCCAGCATGCTGGATGGGTGGGGCCCACCTAATGGTTGTATTTCATCCGAACCGTCTATCCATTTGGTGAGCCAGTCCTAGGCTTGGGAAGGAAGATGAGACAGATCTAATATCAAGTGGACCACACTGTATAAATTAGTGGGATAAATGTCCACCATTGAAACCCCTTGGTTACCGGGTTTTGGGCCAATATGATATTTGTTTTTCCTCTATATCCAGGCCTTTGTGGCCTTATGAACAGACTGGATGGGAAATAATGTTATGGTGGGGCCCACTGGAATTTAACAGTGGAAATCATTATCACCACTGTTAGGTATGGTATGGTCCAGATGATCCTTTGGATATGATTCATTTTGTGATAATGCTCTAAAATGATCTCTAGTAATAGATGAATGGTGTGTTGGTTTGGGCCCATTTGATTTGGCCCGTTTGAATCAGCCCCTTTAATTAACCCATTTATTTTGGCGCACTTGAATCGAGATTTTTAGTGTGATCCAAGCCGACTTGAGACCCATTGGTGTGGTCCATCCATGGGGCCCACCTGCCTCATATTTAAGGCCCATATAATGGGGCCCACCTGTTTGAATCTAAGGCCCATGGGCAGGTCCATTGTGATGTATTCGAGGCCCATGGGCAAGGCCCATTGTAATGTATCTGTGACCTATGGCAAGGTCCATTGTAATGTGTATTAGGCCTACATTGGTGCGGCCCATTTGATGTATTTGAGGCCCACATGATGCGGCCCATTTGATGTATTCGAGGCCCATGGGTTGAGGCCCAATGTAATGTATATAAGGACCATGAGTGGGCCTCATGAAACATATGTGAGGCCCATGTGTGGGCCAAATGTGATATATATGAGGCCCATTGCGATGTATATTAGGCCTTTGTGTAAGGCCATGGGCCCACTTTATGTTTAGCTCTATGTGGGCCACTGCTTGAAAGCAATGTTGGTTGAATATTCACATTGATGGGCAATGATGATTAAATGTTCACATTGTGACCTTCCTTTAGGCCGTTTGTTAGGCTGATTCCGATTGTAAAGGTCAATTGTTGAAACTGAGTCAGATTGTCGAGACCGATTCCGATTCCAATTGTCAAGGTCGATTGTCGAGATCGATTCCGTTTGATGAGGCCGATTCCGTTTGATGAGGCCGATTCCGTTTGGTCGAGGTCAATTCCATTTGGTTAAGGCCGATTCCGTTTGTCGAGGTTAATTCTGATTATCGAGGCTGATTCCGTTTGGTCGAAGCCGATTCTGTTTGGTCGAGGCCGATTCCATTTGGTCGAGGCTAATTCCGTTTAATGAGGCCGATTCCATTTGTCGAGGCCGATTCTAATTATCGAGGTCGATTCCATTTGATGAGGCCGATTCCGTTTAGTCGAGGCCGATTCCGTTTGGTTGAGGCTGATTCTGATTATCGAGGTCGATTTCGTTTGGTCGAGGCCGATTCTATTTGTTGAGGCCGATTCCGTTTGTCGAGGCTGATTCTAATTATTGAGGCTTGTTCCGTTTCATCGAGGTCGATTCCGTTTGATGAGGCCGATTGCATTTGTCAAGGCCGATTCTTATTGTCAAGGTCGATTCCGTTTGTCGAGGCCGATTCCGTTTGTCGAGGCCGATTCTAATTGATGAGGTCGATTGCGATTGTCGAGGCCTAATGTAATGTATATAAAACTCATGAGATGTGACCCTTTGTGATGTATATTAGGCCCGTGTTAGAGGCCCATTGTGATGTATATGTGGCCCATGTGATGCGGTCCACTTAATGTATATAAGGCCCAATGTGACGTATTTATGGTCATCCATTCAGGCCCACGTTGATGTGATGCATAATAGACTCGTGTGAGAGGCCCATTGCGATGTGTTTGGGGCCCATGGGTTGTGGCCCGTTGTGATGTATTTGGGGCCCATGGGACATAGCCCATCCGATGTATATAGGCTCATGTGATGTGTTTTAGGCCCATGTGACGCGGCCCATTATGACTGTATCAGGCCCATTGTGGTGCATTTGAGGGCTAGGCTATAAAGCCAATTGTGATGTATGTTAGGCCCATGTGAAAGGCACATCGTGATGTGTATTAAACTCTTGAGTGAGGCTCATGGTGTTGTATTTTTGGTCCTTGTGTGAGGCCATGGATCCACTATATGTTAGGCTCTATGAGGGTCATTCCTTAGGGATAATGTTGGTTAAATGTCCACATTGTCGAAGTCGATTATTGATGCCGGTTATTAATACCAATTATGAGTATGTGACAGCATTGCATTATGATACATGTCCATATGCATCATTTGTATGCTTGTTATGAGATGTGGTTGACCATTGCATATGACATTGAGCAGTTTGTTATGAGACTCCCAGATAGGCGGAGGTTATCTCACATGAGCGCACGGTATGCACAGGATTGCTGCATGATTGGATTGTATGACTCATGCATCTTGAATTGTGTGTTATTACTGTATGTCATAGCGACATCAGGGTCATAGCCTCCACAGGCATATCGTGGATAGTCAGATAGGACATCGAAAATCTGTTATTAGCATCAGGCTGTCATAGATTGCCCTGGGTGAAAATTCCTAAACCCTCTTGGTACTAGAGAACGCTCCAACATCGAGACCGAGTGGATATATATGAGTGCATGAGAGACATATACTTGTAGGCCGCGTCTCCCACTGTGTCGTGGTCAGTTGGGAGAGGGTGTGGCTTTACCCGTCTGAGGGAGTAGGTAATGTTAGGCTAAGTTTGACCAGCTCGCGAATGGGTCCGCTCTCTACGTACCGGGTAGATATTGGCTGACTACTGGTCAGGCGGATAGTGAGGTCTCTTTTACTTACCCAGTTGTTCCCTTGATGGGCGGCAAGCTGGTGTAGAGTGTACTAGACCCCGATGATGATCTTAGAGATGTATAGTATTGATTTGTGGAGCAGGAGTTGTATACTCATTCATTCATTCATTCACTATCCACTCGGGCTAGTGGTGTGCAAATATTTGTTATATATACCTTCACAATGGCCAGGATTTCTGTTGGGATGCACGACTAACCTGAGATAAGGAGTTTACCACATTGATTCTGACTATTCAAATTAGGTACGGGACTAGTTTGGATAGAAATCCCTTGTGATGGATCCCATAGCCTGTGATACTACGTACTATCATCCCGACTTCACACTCCAGCATAGTCATTTCATTCGCACCGCATATTGCATTACATCCGCAATATATGACATTTTGGGTTACTGTGTTTCTGCATTTATATGGTCTAGATACGGCTGACGGTATTCGTGAACTCATCAGGAATTGTATATTACATTACAGCATCGGCATCTGATATTCGGCTCTTTATGATTCCTCATTTGCATAACTGATCTATATTGTATACTCTGATATTGTTTGACTGATGGACTTGTTAGTATTTCCGTTTTCTCTGATATCATATAATTCATGATCTTACCAATGTTTTCGATATTGTATGATTATGACATTGTATTGAATACTTGACCCTTACCTTATGCACACACCTACACCACCCTCTAAGCTTTCTATAAGCTTATGCACGATAGATGCAAGCAGGTGATGTTAAGTGGCAGCAGCGTGGAGCTTGGAACATGTAGCTGACTTCTAGAGCTTTGACTTTTACATATATATTTCTCTTTCAGCACTGTATTCAAATGTTTATATTAGTGGATATGTGATGATGATGTTACCTTTGCGATTTGGGTAAACTTGTGGTTATGCTTATTACGAAATAAATGTACGTTGGAAAAATAAAAATAAAAATAAATCCTCCTTGTAGGATTCCAAGATCGGAATCTGGCGTATAGGCACTGGGAGCCAAGAATGGGGTACTACGGAGGCTGTCAGCACCGGATTCTACGATCAAAAATTTTGTGAGCTCGGTTTTCGAGTTTAGGGAGTGATAGGCGGTCGAAACTACTGCCTCTGCTGCTGAGGTCTTGGAGGCTAGTGTTAATGTTGCTGCTGAGGGGGCCTCGGTGGTGGGAGCTGCTATCGTTGCTGCTGCGGAGGCTGTCGCGGTGCTCTCAGCTACTGTTGTGGAGGATGTTGCGGTGCTCTCGGCTACTGTTGTGGTCAGGGATACTCCCACCTACGGTGTCTTATCCCATCGAATCCATAATAGGCATTGGGAAACTGCCTCTAAGGTGGTACTGAGGGTGTCATTGGTGCTGCTGACAATGTTGTCAATTTGCATACTTGATTGCATGTGATCAGCATATGCTGTTCACATATGCGATCACACAATCGCATATGCCATGACATATTTTTTATTTTTTTTCAAAAAAGGTATTTTTTTCTTAAAAAAATTAAAAATTATTTTAAACAAAGAAGGCAAAACCTCGTCTAATTAGTACACATGATTGGATTGAGTTATTGTACTTATTTCATTATAGTTTGAGTGTTTCATTAAGTGATATATTTAATTACTTATATTATATTATATAAATTTTAGCAAAACAATCAACAAACTACATTAAAAGATCACTAATTATTATAAACTTCGAACAAAAAATTTTTAATGATAAATGAATAACTTGAAACAACTTACAAGTTATAACTTACAACTTAATTTACAAAAAAGTAAGCATAACTTATAAAATACAAAAAATAAACATAATTGAAATAATTGTAAAGACATTAAAGTAAGAAAGAAAGAAGTATAAGAAATAAAGAGTAAGAGTTTTAGAGCTTTGGAGTAAAGAATAGTGAAAATGGATGGGATATGAGTGCCTAATTATAGGCAAAAGTTCTCCAATTTGAAAAAATAAAAAATAAAAATAAAAATCTTCTGCTCTTTGCTATTGGGAAATTTGTGATTGCATATGCAGTATGCGATCGCATACTCACATATGCGATCGCATATTTATCACATATAAAAGTATGTCATGGCATACTTGTTAGGATCGCATATGCCAGCATATGCGATTTGATTAATAGTATGCACATATGTGATCGCATATGCACATATGCGATCGCATTTGATGACATTGGCTGCTAGTGCTCCAGCGGCTGGGTGGCCTGTGCGCCTCTGTTGCTGACGACACTACTGCTGATGGTAGCTACCGGAGGGGGTCTACCTCTTCCAGTCTCTCCTTTGATCACGGCCACTCTGCGTGCCGACCCACTTTGTCTCATAAATCTGAGCCCTCCGTACTACCGCTTAAAAAGTCGGGAGCTCATGCCCAACAACATGGCCTCAAAGATCATGATGCAAAATGTTCTTGAAACGGCGGAACTTCCACTCCTCTTCATCAACCAAATACGGCGCGAACCTTGATAGCGCTACGAAATGAGCCGCATACTGCGCCACAAATACATTTCCCTACACCAAGGTCTCAAACTCTAACGCTTGTTACCGATGAATGTGGTTGGGGAAGTACTGCTAGTCGAATCGGTTAATGAAATCCTCCCATGTCCGAAGTCAACTCCTGCAACATGGGTGACGGAGTTCCACCAATGCTCGGCCTCACTTGGAGAAGCAATCAACTAACCGGACCGGCTGATGGGTCGTACATATCATTGTATTAAAAATATTCTCCACCTCGGAGCGCCATCTCTCAACTGTTGTCGGGTCTGGTTCTCCTAGAAAATGCGTGGAACTGAATCGTTAGAACTCTCAAAGAAGGGAAGGGCGCTCACGCGCTCCTACTCTGCCTGGGCTGGAGAAACAGTGGAGTGTCTGCCCTACCACTAGAGGGCGGCTGTCACAGCCTAAAACATCTGCTGTAACTGGGAGGCACTCACAAGTATGGTTAGATTCGCACCGGTCTCAAGTGGAGGATCAGCATCCTCAAGCTGGGAGCAAGGATCTCTAGTGGTGGAGTGAGAGTCGTAGGTGGTAGAGCGGGAGTCGCAGGTAGTGGAACGGGAGTCGCTCTGGTCGCTCTCCTAGGTGGCATGTCCTATAGAGAAGAATAAAAGCGCCTATCAACCTTGAGAACTCTCAAAGGCACACACGTTAGGGAAGTAAATTGGAAGGTTACGCACTCAAAATTTAATTGTCATGAACTCATAGTAGATATGTGATGTTGTCCTGAGTTATTCCCAAGTTATACTCTCATACCAACTTCTGTCATGCCCCAAACTCAAAAATGGGGCTAACAAAATTTTCGATCGCCGAATCCAGCACCGACAACCTCGGTAGTACTCTATTCTCAGCTCTCGGCATCCATATACTAGGTTTCGATCCTAAGATCCTAAAAGGAGGATTTTTTTAGCATGAATTTATTACATAACAAGCATAACCATAAGCATAATCCACGAACAATAACCAAGACACCATTACAAAATCCACTATAATAAAAAACTTTAAGGTACAATGTGCATAAAGGAAATACAATAACAGAATTGGAAGCTCCAGAAGTCCGCTGAACGCTCCAATCTCAAAGCTGTTGCGGTGTCCTAGCATCACCTGCATGCAACGGTCGTGTATAGAGGGTGGTGAGAGTGTGTGCGCAATATAAGCGTGCTCAGAATGCAATATCAAAGTAATGCAGAATATGTTGGCGAATTCATGAATACTATTAGTTTTACCAAGGCTATGTGATGCAAGGCATGAATATTATCGGCCATATCAAGGCCATGCGATGCAAGGCGTGAATGATGTTGGCCATACCAAGGTCATACGATGCGAGATGCAACTCAAGCATACCAGTCCTCTTCCAAATCCACATATTAATACAGTTCATCACTAGAGCATCAAATATCAGTACAGTTCTCACGATGGACAATCACTAGAGTCTAGTACACTCTACGCCAGCTTGTCGCCCCTATCTGAGCGCATAACTAGGTAGGTGGAAGAGACCTTACTATCCGTCTGCCAATATCAAACTTGTTTCGTCAATAGCGGACCCATTCCTTAAGCTGGTCAAACTCAGGCTAGATATTGCCCCCTCACTTAGGCGGGTGAGGTCACACCCCTTTTCAACCGATCATGACAAAATAGGAGACGCGGCCTACTGGTATACGGCCCTCGTGCACCCATGTATCAAATCGATCTTGACGTTGGAGTTATCCGCTGGTACCATCGGGTTTAGGAATTTTCACGTAGGGACATCTACAGTGCCCTAATGCTAATGACAATATTTCCTATGTCTAATCTAGTCGTCCATGATATGCTTGTGGAGGCTATGACCCTGATGTCGCTAGGACGTACAACAATCATAACCACACAATGCAAGATGCATGAGTCACGCAGTCCAATATTCATTAATCCTCCATATATCTTGCACTCATGTGGGACAACTCTACTTATCGGGGAGTCCCATAAATGACCTGCCCAATGGCATATGCAATGGTCAACTACGCCAAGCATGCAAATGATGCGTATGGGCATGTATCATGATGCTATGTTAAGCATACTCGTATGATGATGATGTACTCTTCATATATCAGGGTGGGCCTAACAATCATGGGGGCCCAATAGTTTGGGTTAGTCCACCAAGAAGGCCATAGTGTGGTCCACCTGATAGGCAGATCTGCCTCATTACTCATCTCAAACCTTAAGATGATCTCGAAAAGTGGATGGACGGTTTGGATCTAACACAAACCTCATGATCCGACCCACACAGCGATGGATGGTGTGGACACAAAATACATACATCAATGTGGGGTCCACAGAACTTGCTGACGTCATTAGCAACTATATTTCTAGTGTGGATGGACGGTGTGCTTACATGCGGGACCCACAGAACTTACTGGTGTCCTCGCAAATGGACGGTGCGAACGAAACATGTACATCAGGGTGGGTCCCAGATCTGGACGGTATGAATGAAACACATACATCAAGGGCCCTACATTTAGATGGACGGTCTGGATTTAAAACATATACATCAACGGTGGGTCCCACAAAATTTGGTAACATCACTACAACAACTATATAGCTGGTGTGTGGTAGTCCAATCAATCCACTTCCATGCTAGGTGGGTCCCATGTGGGGCCCACCAGATATACATATGTATATTATATATATATTATATAAATCCAACCCAGCATCCAACATCCTAGACGGACGGCCTGGATGAAAGGCACATACATCGAGGTGGGTCACACCGTCTAGGAGGCCGGACGGTGTGGATAAAATCACATGCATCACAGTGGCGCCACGTGGGTGGGCCACCAAATTTGAATCAAGCTAATATTTATTTTTCCCCTTCATTCGAGCCTGTGTGATCGACTGGTCATGTAGGC
Organism: Magnolia kwangsiensis; assembly: GCA_037074715.1. Lineage (NCBI taxonomy): Eukaryota > Viridiplantae > Streptophyta > Magnoliopsida > Magnoliales > Magnoliaceae > Magnolia > Magnolia kwangsiensis. The sequence goes on from CM073580.1 coordinate 92,783,990, forward strand.
CCCAAATCGGGCAGCAAGGTGGCCTACTTGGTGGACAGCATGGAAAAAATACATACATCAGGGTGGCCATTTAAACAGGGAGAGAGAGAGAGAGAGAGAGAGAGAGAGAGAGAGAGAGAGAGAGACGTGCGATGGAGGGAGTCCGTCACTATGAGCCCTCCTAGGATTACAATGCATACATCAAGATGGTCCCAAATAGGATCTATACCATTAATCGGTAGGCCCCACTTAGTCTATCATAAAAGTCATAATCTAATCCTACAAAACACCCACCTATGGCCGTCTTCTTTAGCTCCTTAGAATCCTTGGCTCCTAAGCTTTGATTTTGATGAAGGATAATGAAGATTGAACGGTTGGATGGTGAGATAAGGGGGTAGGAAATGGGCCTCTCTTGGCTTCTTTTCTCTCCTTGAAATCTTTCTCTCATGGTTGCTTAGGATTTGGTGGAGAATGAGATGGGATGGAGTGATGTATGTGAGAGAGGGATGGTGTTGTAAGAAAGATGGGATGAAAGGGATGGGTGTTGTAAGAAAAGGTTGACTTTGGGGATGGCTTGTGTAAGAGAGGGATGGGTGTGATGGGTAGAGTGATGGGATGTGTACTTGACTAGTGATTGATTAATTGATGTGATGGGTTGTAGAGATTCTCTTGAAATCCACAATGCGTGGTATTTCTTCGAGATAAACACGAGCCCACAACTTCTGGACTAGGTATCACATCGCCGCGTGAGACGCAGTGTTGGAATCGCGGTGATGGTGCGGTCGTTAGGGTACAATTCTCGAGTCGAGACGACTATGATATACGGGATGTGACTTAAGATCACGCACAAATATTATTTACGCATCGCGGATCGCCAGAATTTGACCGGGAGGACCGTGGAAGCTTAAGGAATGGTACGAACTATGATACGAGCCTTACATAGATCGTGAGCTCTAGTTAAATAAAAAGAAAGCTTCACACGACACTAGCATCCTGAAGAAGTCGGTGGTGATAATGAAACTTAAGGAGGGGAAGCTCAACATTTTTGAGCAAAGAAACACCCATCAGTCCTTTAATATTATTATGAAAGGAAATGGCTAGAAGATTGACTTAATTGACAGTCTAAAAACTCCGCTCCACTAGAGTGGGAACTTATTAAGTTTGAAGTTCGAAGTTACTTAGAAGAATAAGGAGTGAGGGTGTAAGAATGAAAAAGAATTCGAAACGATGCTTATATTAGCCGAGGTAATGTTGAGGGTCAAATATTGCATATTAGACCCCAGATATTGTCTGGATTTACGAATATAATGCTGTCTAATGGCTCGTTTTCTCATTCTTGTGTTGCAAGGTGATTTTATGAGCATAGATGGAAAAAGGACGTTAAATCATGAATTTAACACTCTGATGACACCAGAAGTAAGGGATACACCCCTCGGGACCAAGATCAACGCCTGAGATACATAAAAATCGAAGAACTGAAGCTCAAGTGGCCTGAAGGATGTCCAAAATGCAAGATCACGAGGTTCCCACCATCCATTCGGCTCGAAACTTCATATGTGGCCTGAGGACCATAAATTAACCGTACATGTCAAAAATCATCCATTGGATCATGGCGAAAGTGGCCTAACGGGCAGATCAGCCCATCAATCTTCAATTTGGGGCCTACCTGCTATCTGGATATGCTTCAAATTTGTTCCCTATGGTTAAAAGGAGATGCTGAAGAGGATGGACGGAATGGATTTCAAATAAACATCACAGTGGACCCCACGTGCAACGTGCGTGTACACAGCACGTCCACACGCGAGCCGCACCGGACCAACTAATCGGTCAGTGCAAGCGCTGACCCGTCTCTCTCTCCCTCTCTGCGTATAGAGTCCAGCGGACGGACGCTGGCTCTCGCTTTTTGTGTAGTGGGACCCACACATCATCTTTTCAGATGATCTGAACCGTCCATACTCTCGATAGGGGGGAAAAACCCTCACCTAGCTGTCCTTTTGACCCCATGCACAGGTACGGACGTAGATGGATGGAAAATGCAGGATGGACGGCTGGGTTACAGATTCTGTGGGCCACACCAAAAATGCTCCAAAAACACCCCTTCCCGGACGGTTTTTCGTCCTGAAGCCAATGGACGGTGTGGATTTTTCAAATTAAAGCTAAGTGGACCCCACCGATCATCACAGCGGAAGAAGCTTCCGTTTTCGCGTCCGTTTAATGCACGGCCGCTGGCCATTTTTACGGAAGCTAGTGGGCCCTACACGTGCCCTGTAAGCTCAATCCGAACCGTCCACCGTGTAGATGGCATTGAATACTTCAAAACCATGTTGTCACTTTTCACCCATGCGTGCACACGTGTGAGATACAGAGGCCACAAAAGGGCTGCCCTGCAATGTTCAAAACTGATTCTTTTGTGATTTCTTCTCTGGGCCACGTCAATGGACATTCAAAACCACCCATTCTTGACTGAAATTTCGTTCTGAAGCCAATGGATGGGGTAGATTTTCCAGAAAATGCTTCTGTGGGGCCCATCGATCACAACAGCAAAATGGTGCGAAAGGTTTCGCACATCCGCGAAAACTGACTTTTTCAGGCAGTTTTGGTCCACCATCTTTGATCATATGGCAGATCTGAACCGTCTATCATGTAGAGAATCCAAGAAAGTACTAAGGGACGGTGTTTCTTTGGAATTTGAGTGAGGAAAGTGGCGTGTTTCGAGGCACTGAACTTGGCTGCGAAAATTGCACTCCGTGTCCTGCTACAACTCTGTCACTGACTCCAGCCTTCCAGCAGCTATAAAAGGAGGTTTTGGACGTGGGGAGCATTCATTCAGGTTTAGGAAGGAAGAAGAAGAGAGACGTGGAGGCTCAGGCAGGGACGTGAAGCAGAAGAAAAAAAAGAGTATTTTCTTTTTATTTTATTTCAATTGTGGAGATTTAGCCATCCATGTCTGGCTAAACCTCTTAGCTAGGGCTAAGAGGTGAAGCTTGTAGTGAGATGGGAGATTTGATTTTATTTTAATGCATGAATTGACGTTGATTTTAGTTAATTATTATGGGAATGTTTTAGGTTTTTAATGGTCTGTTGTGACTGAAATTACAATGGGTCTGCAATGGCTTTGAATATTTCCATTCTCTTGAATGTTTATGATGTCAGGAAGCCCTGTTGTTCACCATAGTCTCCTGGGCATGGTTGGATGTCGGTACCCTTCCTAACTTGCATACATGTGATTAGGTGGTAATTAGTTTGATTCTGTTGTTTGCCATAGTCTTTTGGCATGGTTTGGTGATGGAATCCATTCTAATTCATACACCTTTCATCTCTTTAAAAACTAGATCAACGGCAGTTCAGTAATTTCCATGATTTCAGATGCAAGCATAAGTTCTCCCTGATCTCTACAAGTGGATCCTCTGAATCCCTAGTTTCCTATCTCTGATTTATTTCCTAAGTTTTAGATTAATTATTCTACAAGTATTCCACCATTGCTAATTGATTTAGAATTCATCTTAGCCTAGTTCTAGTTCTAGATAATTTTAGATAACGTACAAAGTTTCAGTCCCTTGGGATTCGACCTCGGTCTTACCGAGTTATTACTACATCACAACCCTGTACTTGGGGAGTGAACAAGTTTTTGGCGCCGTTGCTGGTGACTGACGGTTGCGTTTCTGAAATTAATTAGTTTTAGGATTAATTTAAGATTAGGTTTAGATTTTCTCGATTTTTAGAAACTAACTTGTCTTCCCTGTTTTGTAGGCTTCTAAGATAGTTTCAAAGTTGGTAAATTCTTTCTTAAATTCTTCCTCTCTATTCTAGATTAGGATTTATTTCTTCTTTTTAGTAGTTTCTAATTCTAATTCTTTTTAGGAATCCTAATCCTATTTCTTGTTTTAGAATTTTTCTATAAGTTTTTGTTTAGGAACTAACCCAATTTTTCTATTTTGTAGGAAACTTCTAATTTAGTAAGCTCTTTCTAATTTCTCTTTCTTTGGAATTTCTTCTTTTTTCTAAAAATTAGTTTACTCTTAATTAGGACTTCCTATTCTTAGAAACTAACTTATTTTGTTTTGTTTTGCAGATTCTTAACCTAGGACCCCAAATTTGGTAACTTCTTTCCATCTTTCTCTTTTCTTTTCTAGATTTCTTCTTCCTTTCTCCTAGGTTTAAGTTAGAATTTGAGGGCTAAGTGTGTTTTATGCCCCAGTGGGCACGCGACAACACTCGACGTCTCGTGACTGAAGGAGGATTAATTGAGGGGTTGACTGTCCATCACAGGACTAGACACCACTTGAATTCTCCTGAGTTAGAAGACGTTATGGCTGAAAATCAACCTCAAGCACTACCCCAACCAAGGGTTGAGGAAGTACATGATGAGAATGAGGTGCATCAGGCACCCCCGCCTCGTACTTTACGAGATTATTTACAACCGGCGGGGGTGAGTACGCCCTCATGCATGATTTTTCCTGAGAATACAGGACATATGGACATCAAGCCAGGGGTTATCCAACTCCTTCCTAAGTTCCATGGGCTTGAGTCTGAAGAACCATATTTGCATCTGAAAGAGTTCGATGAAATCATAGGCACCTTATACTTTCCTAATGTATCTGAGGATACTATTAGGCTGAAACTCTTTCCATTTTCCTTGAAAGAAAAAGCCAAGACGTGGTTACATTCACTGCGTCCTAGATCCATTGGCACATGGAATGATATGCAGAGGGAATTTATAAAGAAATTTTTCCCACATCATAAGACAATTACCCTCAGGAGAGCAATCATGAACTTTGCCCAAAAGGAAGATGAAACATTCTTCCAATGTTGGGAAAGGTTCAAGGATCTGGTTAATGCATGCCCACAACATGGCTTTGAAATATGGCGCATTAGATGGGCTAACATCTTCTATGCGCCAAATGGTCGAGACAATGTGTAACAGAGAATTCATCAATAAAAATATCGACGAGGTATGGGATTACTTCGATAGTCTCGCTGAAAAAACACAATCATGGGACTATTACCCAAGGACGAAAACTACGTCTAGGCCGACTCATTCAAGGGGAAAAGGAGGAATATATCTCCTGAAAGAGGATAATGATCTTAACGCTAAGGTGTCCAATCTCACTAGAAAATTTGAGGCCATGGAAGGAAGGAAGGAAAAGGTTAATGAAAGTGTTTGCGGTATCTGTGATTGCAACATTCATACTACTGAAAATTATCCTTCAATACCTGCCTTTCGAGAAGTATTGAATGAACAATCTAATGTAGTAAATAACTATCAAAGACCTTTCAATGGACCACCCTCTAATACATACAACCCTGGCTGGAAAAATCATCCGAATTTTAGTTGGAGGAACGGACAAACCGCTACCCCTCAAGGTTTCTTCAATCAAAATCCAAATCAGGGGAAACCTCAAGAAGAATCGGTTCAAATTTTCATACAAGAGCTGGCTCGAACAATGCAAGGAATTTCAGATTTTATGCAAAAAATAGATTCACGTATGACGGCTATGGAAAAAGGGATGCTCCCTGCACAATCACTCCCTAATCCGAAACCGCAATACGAGACAGGTGATCTCAGCTCTTCAAATCAAATGGGGCACGCTAAATCCATCACCACTCTTAGGAGTGAGAAGGTTATTGATAAAACTCTTCCGATTAGGCCCGAAAAGCCTCAAGAACCAGAAGAGGACAACAATGATGGATCTATTGGCGCCCCACAAAAATTTGAACCGAAACCTCTAGAAAAGCCAGTTGCTCCGTTTTCCCAACAGTTAGTTGAACCAAAACGTCTCTCTAACTCTCAGGATATCCTAGAGGTGTTGAAACAAGTGAAAGTCAACATTCCTCTGCTTGACGTTGTAAAACAGATTCCTTTATATGCTAAATTTCTAAAGGACTTATGCACTACCAAACGACGAAAAAGTGTTCAAAAGAAGATCTCCTTGACTGAGAAAGTGAGTGCCATCCTGAAACAAGATGTGCCGCAAAAATTCAAAGACCCCGGTTGCCCAACCATATCATGTGTAATCGGGAACTATCGAATTGATCACGCACTTCTTGACTTAGGAGCAAGCGTCAATCTGATTCCCTACTCGGTATACCAACAGTTAGGTTTGGATGAATTAAAACCCACTCGAACCACACTACAACTTGCTGATCGTTCTGTTCGTGTACCAAGAGGGATCATCGAGGATGTGTTGGTCCAGGTTGATAGATTCTACTACCCTGTTGATTTTATCATCTTGGACACCAAACCCATCAATGACACGAGCACTCAGATTCCTGTCATTCTTGGTCACGCATTCCTGTCCACTTCAAATGCAATTATCAATTGCAGGAATGGTGTCATGACTATGTCCTTTGAAAATTTGACATTGGAATTGAATATTTTTTTCAATAACGGCAGTAACTCAGAGGATGATGACGATTTTCACGATGTTAACATGATTGATTCTTTTGTGGAAGATAGAACGCCTCTCACCTTATCCTCTGATCCTCTAGAGACGTGCCTGGCCCACTCCCATGATCTTGATGATGATATAATTAGGGAGACGTGTGCCATGCTTGATACTGCACCGGTACTTGAAGTTAACCGGTGGAGGCCACAAATTGAAGAATTGCCCCAAACTTATGTAGTGCCTCTACCGTCTAACCTCAAGCCACCGAAGCTTGACATAAAACCTTTGCCCTCTGATTTAAAATATGTCTATTTAGGTCAAGATGAGACATACCCGGTGGTGATCTCTGCCCACCTGGAGAAAGAACAGGAGAGTATGCTGATATCTACTCTCATTGAGCATAAGGGAGCTCTTGGATGGACGATAGCGGACCTCAAGGGAATTAACCCATCGATTTGTACTCACCGTATATATCTTGAGGACAATGCAAAGGCTGTTTGGCAATCACAACGTAGACTAAATCCAAACATGAAGGAAGTGGTTAAGGCCGAGGTTCTCAAACTATTGGAAGTGGGGATCATTTACCCCATATCCGATAGTCAATGGGTGAGTCTAACTCAGGTAGTTCCTAAGAAGTCTGAGATCACCATCGTAGCCAATGCCAATAATGAGGTTATAATCAGATTGAAATCGCCCCTGAGGATCAGGAAAAGACCACATTTACATGTCCCTATGACACCTTTGCTTACAGAAGGATGCCATTCGGGTTATGTAATGCCCCTGCCACCTTTCAGCGATGCATGACGAGTATCTTTTCTGACATGGTGGGAAAATATCTAGAGGTCTTCATGGACGACTTCTCTGTTTTTGGTTCATCTTTCAGCGAATGCTTAGCAAGTCTTAAATGTGTGCTGAAAAGATGTGAAGAAAAAAATTTGGTACTTAACTGGGAGAAGTGTCATTTTATGGTTCAAAAGGAAATTGTCCTTGGGCATATCATCTCGTCCAAAGGAATCGAGGTAGATAAGGCAAAAATTGATCTTATCTCTAACCTACCTCCACCCAAGAATATCAGAGACGTGCGATCCTTCTTAGGACACGCAGGCTTTACAGACGATTCATAAAGGACTGTAGTCTCCTCTCTCGTCCTTTATGTAATCTTCTTCAAAAGGATACACCATACGAGTGGACTGAGCAGTGCCAAGAAGCTTTCACTAAGCTTAAGGGCATGTTAACCACTACACGTATCATGCAGCCACCCGACTATAGTCTTCCTTTTGAACTTATGTGCGACGCCTCTGATTATGCTCTCGGAGCGGTTCTAGGCCAGAGAAAAGATAAGCGGCCATACGTTATTCACTACGCAAGTAGGACTCTAAATTCTGCCCAAGTGAACTACTCGACTACGGAAAAGGAACTCTTAGCCATAGTGTTTGCTTTGGACAAATTTCGGTCCTACCTGATCGAATCCAAGATCATTATTTATACAGATCATGCGGCACTTAAGTATCTTCTTTCCAAGAATGATTCTAAGCCTCGCCTAATACGATGGATCCTTCTACTCCAAGAATTTGATTTAGAAATTAAAGACAAAAAGGGAGTAGAAAACGTAGTAGCTGATCACCTTTCTTGCCTTAATACCTCTGATTCCCTTGAGGCGACCCATATCAATGACATGTTCCCTGATGAACAACTATCTAGAGTCTCTCGTTCACCTTGGTTCGCTGATATTGCTAATTATCTTGCTACAGGTGCCATACCGACACACTGGACGTCACAAGATAAGAAGAAATTCTTTACCAAGGTGCATAACTTTTTCTGGGACGATCCATATTTGTTTAAATATTGCCCAGACCAAATCTTAAGGAGATACGTACCAGACGATGAGCATCAGAGTGTCATCTCCTTTTGTCACTCACAGGCCTGTGGTGGTCACTTTTCTGCTAAAAAGACCACGGCCAAGATTTTACAGTGTGACTTCTACTGGCCCACTATGTTCAAGGACACTCATAAGTTTTGCAAGGCTTGTAAGCGTTGTCAGAAATTGGAAGCATTGTCCCGTCGAAATATGATGCCCTTGAATCCCATCCTTATTATAGAAGCATTTGATTGTTGGAGCATTGATTTCATGAGACCATTCCCCCAATCATTTGGAAATCTGTATATTTTGCTCACCGTAGACTATGTCACTAAATGGGTCAAAGCAATTCCGTGCCGCAAAAATGACCATCGCACGGTCATTAAATTTTTGAAAGAAAATATCCTGTTGCGGTTCGGAACGCTTCGAGCCATCATTAGTGATGGGGGCTCACACTTCTGCAATAGACCATTTGAGAGCTTAATGAAGAAATACGGTATCTCTCATAAGGTGAGCACCCCATACCATCCACAGACAAGTGGACAAGCTGAAATTTCCAATAGGGAGATCAAACATATCCTAGAGAAAACGGTTAACCCTGATCGTAAGGACTGGTCAATCCGATTGACCGATGCCTTATGGGCGTACCGTACTGCTTTCAAAACTCCTATTGGAACATCTCCCTTTAGACTTGTCTATGGGAAAGCCTGTCACTTGCCTGTGAAATTGGAACATAAAGCATACTGGGCGATCAAAAATCTGAATTTCAATCTGGACAACGCTGGCTCGCTATGCAAACTTCAATTAAATGAACTTGAAGAAATTCGAAACGATGCATATGAAAACTCAATAATTTACAAGGATAAGATGAAGGCGTTTCATGATCATCATATTCTATGAAAATCATTCACGCCTGGTCAGAAAGTCCTTTTGTATGACTCTCGACTATATCTCTTTCCGGGTAAGATTCGATCTCGTTGGACCGGCCTTTACATTGTTGTCACTGCTTATCCTCATGGGGCCGTCGAGATAAAAGATCCCGAAAATGGCAAGGAGTTTAAAGTAAATGGACATCGATTAAAGACATTTGTCGAAACATTTGATTCAGAGGACATGTCCATGCCTCTGATTGCTCCTGATTACCAGGACTGATCTCCTAGTCTGATGGAGGTATAGATAGGTTTATCACTTTCATAGGACTAGGGTAGTTGCTTTATTTGTCTGGCTGAAGACAGTAAATTTAACGCTCCTAGGAGGCAACCCAGTCATTTTATTCCATTTCATTTTTTTAGTTAGATAGTTCAACGTTTGTGGGTAACATTACTGCAAACCCTCACGAGACTACAACTCGTCCACTAGGGGTAACCTAGGGGTTTAAAGGCTTGTTGCATACGCTAAATGCAATCGAGAGCACCTGCGAAAGTGGTATAGGTAGGATTTTATTTTCGTTATTTTTGTTCTGCTTTCTCTCTCATGCTGGCAAGCTTCCATGCCGTGATCTATTGGAAACTCTCTTGATTCGTTATTCAGGTACTATCTTCCCATCACTTCTCATTTACTTTCGTTTTCCCATGTGTATTGCATGTTTATATCTTTTACATTGAGGACAATGTAGATTTTAGGTTGGGGGTGGGAGATTAGGCTTCCTAATCCATATTTTCTTGGTCTTGAGCAACAATTATGCTAATTGTGAAAAAAAAAATTGAAAATTTTTATGAATTCGAAGTGATTTTGACGAATATCCCTGATTTAGAATTGTGAGATATATGATGTTGATAATTTATGACTCTTGGATTCCGTATCTGTGGCATTTTGCAGTTAAGATCGCGTTGCTAAGCCATGATTAGAAGTTTTAAACATTGATTGCGTCAGGATTTCACATGTCACATCTCGCTTTCACGTTAAGATTTCAGTCTGACATTGAAGGGTTAATTTGGTAATCACTAAGCACGAAAGGAACCAGCCTGAAATATCTTGCCATCATGGTATAAAAATTGGAAAGGTTGGATAATTAATCTTCACCATAGGTTTGCTCCCTATAGGTGTAGAGTTAATTCCCCATGAATGATATGTGAAAAAGAGTCAGGTGTACGATCTTCACCATAGGTTTGCTCCCTATAGGTGAGGATTTGATTCCCCTTCCTTGGCATTACTTTGACCAGAAAAATCACAAGTTAATAGGCTAATCTATGAGGCAAGTTTTGGATTAGGTTTTAGTTGTCATGAATTTTCTTGTTGGTTACCAATGATATCATGAAATTGACGATTGGATCTCTTAATGATGATAAGCCGAGATTAGACTATACATCCATGGATCTCAATGTTTAAAATTTTTCTAATTGATGGATTAATGCTTTACACTTGATTATGAAGTCTACCGTGCGCTTGAGCTCAGGAGAAAACAATTTCTAACAGTCATGGATATTAAATTTCTCGTATTTGGTTCAAAATCTCACTCGATTTTATAGAAAGTTCTCGTATAATTCTCAACTTATTTTTCGCATACTTTGCTCGGGACTAGCAAAATGCTGGTTGGGGGTTGTGTTAAGGGTCAAATATTGCATATTAGACCCCAGATATTGTCTGGATTTACGAATATAATGCTGTTTAACTACTCGTTTTCTCACTCTTGTGTTGTAAGGTGATTTTATGAGCATGGATGGAAAAAGGACGTTAAAGCATGAATTTAACACTCTGATGACACCAGAAGTAAGGGATACACCCCTGGGGACCAAGATCAATGCCTGAGATCCACAAAAATCGAAGAACTGAAGCTCAAGTGGCCTGAAGGACGTCCATAATTCAAGATCACGAGGTTCCCACCATCCATTCGGCTCGAAACTTCATACGTGGCCTGAGGACCATAAATTAACCGTACATGTCAAAAATCATCCATTGGATCATGGCGAAAGTGTCCTAACGGGCAGATCAGCCCATCAATCTTTGATTTGGGGCTCACCTGCTATCTGGATACGATTCAAATTTATTCCCTACGGTTAAAAGGAGATGGTGAAGAGGATGGACGGAATGGATTTCACATAAACATCACAGTGGACCCCACGTGCAACGTGCGTGTACACAGCACGTCCACACGCGAGCCGCACCGGACCAACTAATCGGTCAGTGCAAGCGCTGACCCGTCTCTCTCTCCCTCTCTGCGTATAGAGTCCAGCGGACGGACGCTGGCTCTCGCTTTTTGTGTAGTGGGACCCACACATCATCTTTTCAGATGATCTGAACCGTCCATACTCTCGATAGGGGGGAAAAACCCTCACCTAGCTGTCCTTTTGACCCCATGCACAGGTACGGACGTAGATGGATGGAAAATGCAGGATGGACGGCTGGGTTACAGATTCTGTGGGCCACACCAAAAATGCTCCAAAAACACCCCTTCCCGGACGGTTTTTCGTCCTGAAGCCAATGGACGGTGTGGATTTTTCAAATTAAAGCTAAGTGGACCCCACCGATCATCACAGCGGAAGAAGCTTCCGTTTTCGCGTCCGTTTAATGCACGGCCGCTGGCCATTTTTACGGAAGCTAGTGGGCCCTACACGTGCCCTGTAAGCTCAATCCGAACCGTCCACCGTGTAGATGGCATTGAATACTTCAAAACCATGTTGTCACTTTTCACCCATGCGTGCACACGTGTGAGATACAGAGGCCACAAAAGGGCTGCCCTGCAATGTTCAAAACTGATTCTTTTGTGATTTCTTCTCTGGACCACGTCAATGGACATTCAAAACCACCCATTCTTGACTGAAATTTCGTTCTGAAGCCAATGGATGGGGTAGATTTTCCAGAAAATGCTTCTGTGGGGCCCATCGATCACAACAGCGAAATGGTGCGAAAGGTTTCGCACATCCGCGAAAACTGACTTTTTCAGGCAGTTTTGGTCCACTATCTTTGATCATATGGCAGATCTGAACCGTCTATCATGTAGAGAACCCAAGAAAGTACTAAGGGACGGTGTTTCTTTGGAATTTGAGTGAGGAAAGTGGCGTGTTTCGAGGCACCGAACTTGGCTGCGAAAATTGCACTTCGTGTCCTGCTACAACTCTGTCACTGACTCCAGCCTTCCAGCAGCTATAAAAGGAGGTTTTGGACGTGGGGAGCATTCATTCAGGTTTAGGAAGGAAGAAGAAGAGAGACGTGGAGGTTCAGGCAGGGACGTGAAGCAGAAGAAAAAAAAGAGTATTTTCTTTTTATTTTATTTCAATTGTGGAGATTTAGCCATCCATGTCTGGCTAAACCTCTTAGCTAGGGCTAAGAGGTGAAGCTTGTAGTGAGATGGGAGATTTGATTTTATTTTAATGCATGAATTGACGTTGATTTTAGTTAATTATTATGGGAATGTTTTAGGTTTTTAATGGTCTGTTGTGACTGAAATTACAATGGGTCTGCAATGGCTTTGAATATTTTCATTCTCTTTAATGTTTATGATGTCAGGAAGCCCTGTTGTTCACCATAGTCTCCTGGGCATGGTTGGATGTCAGTACCCTTCCTAACTTGCATACATATGATTGGGTGGTAATTAGTTTGATTCTGTTGTTTGCCATAGTCTTTGGGCATGGTTTGGTGATGGAATCCATTCTAATTCATACACCTTTCATCTCTTTGACAACTAGATCAACGGCAGTTCAGTAATTTCCATGATTTCAGATGCAAGCATAAGTTCTCCCTGATCTCTACAAGTGGATCCTCTGAATCCCTAGTTTCCTATCTCTGATTGTTTCCTAAGTTTTAGATTAATTATTCTACAAGTATTCCACCATTGCTAATTGATTTAGAATTCATCTTAGCCTAGTTCTAGTTCTAGATAATTTTAGATAACGTACAAAGTTTCAGTCCCTTGGGATTCGACCTCGGTCTTACTGAGTTATTACTACATCACAATCCTGCACTTGGGGAGTGAACAGGTAAGGGAAATTTATTAGGGTATCATTGCCATTTTGTGAGAAACGATGAAAGAACATGTGTTCACTCAGATTCAACTCTTACTTCAATAAAAAGAAATCACTGCTAATGTGCTACAATGAATCAGCCAAAGACGATCATCTACTCGCTGCCACGAGTAGGCCATACATGCAGCATTAATGAGGGGTCACACATCACTTTCACCTTTTTCCAAAGGTGAAGCGATGTGAGGGGCAATGTTCATCCCCATTATCCCCATCTCTCATGAGAACCAATCAAAATAGGTTGCGTGTGATTTGTACGAATCCACATAGTGTATTTGAAGATTTAAGGAGATGTACAAAGAAGATTTTTTTACAATAATAGCTGAAACGTATCGAACGATGCCACATCATTGTTTAAGCGGGCGATGGAAGAGTAATCGTAAAAAAGCGGTTATAGGATAGATGACAGAAGATGAAACACAGAAAAACAAGTAATGATGAATGGTTATGGTAACTATCAAAACGTGGGAAAAATCTAGATGGCTAGATCAAGGCTACAAATAGTAAAAGAATTCAATAGGAAGAATTCATCTCATACCAACCCAATCAAACCAAACATTATCATTTAATTATTCTTTTAGTTACCATTCAATTTCATTTCATAGTGTAATCATTTACTTTCTTTATCCAGTAAATTAGATTTCTTAGTACAATTCTTTACTTTTAGCATGTTGTTTACATTCCGTAGCGTAATCCATAACATTAATTAAGTAGCTAGTAATTTTAGCTGTAATTTGAGTCTACACTCGCACGATAGATTCAGTTCTTCACTCAAAAAGGTGTTTTTGCAGTTGTCCCTCACAATCGACTATAAGAATCTCTCTTTCATCTCACTTTATCTGTATTGAAAAGTTCTTTCGTACGGAACGCAAAGGTGCAACCCATAATCAGATGACAAATCCCACCCTCTGAATATTGTCTGGCCTTGTTTACACATTGAGCGAGTGGCTAAATAGGCAACTAATCTCATCGGATATCGGTTATACACTACGTGCCTGCCTATCTTGGTGCTTGGGGTAATGGTTGTTCAGTTTAAATTAAGTAGCAATTTCAATTCTGGCACACCTGCACACGTACAACCGAAAATAGAATCACGTAACAAAAGGTAATTGAATAGACAGTGAAACTGCTTGAATTCTCAGTCACATATGACCGCTCATGGTTTCTCTATCTCTCTTGACACTTAGAGTCAATCGCTCATGATTTCTCTATATCCATCGATGCTTAGGGTCATAGGAGTTTAGTCCGAATCAAGTTGTAACAGGCTCTTGTATGCATAACACCATACACAGGTATCAATGACCAAATTCCAAGACAAATAAACCCACACAAGGATTTGGAGCTAATCCCAAAAAAAGACTATGTGGAACCACCAATATAACTATGTAACATCCATTCTTATATTTGTGTCGCCTCTTCATGTTAGGATGTTATGTTAGTCCATGATCAATTATCTGACATCAATTGTGATTTGGTTGGTATTCCCATAGCTGTCGCTTTCCGCCGGACGTTCAACCCATTGGACAAAAGACGACAATCACGCATACACATCGTGTGTCCGCTGTTGTTGTCGGACTAGAAGCTTTGCCGAAGAAATTAATGAAGGTGCTGATGCTCGGGTCTTTCCCTCCATCGTACCCACAATTTCCAGTTCTTTAGCCCAAAAAACGACACATCAAAAAATCAAGTGGGCTAAATCAGAAATGGTGAGAATGGGTCTATGACCATTAATTGCCGACCTCTAATTTCTCTCTTTCTCTGTGTGAACATGGCTTCCTTCCATCTGTCGTTCTCTCCCACCGAAAATCTCTCCCGATTGTGTCTCTACCTCTCTCCACAAACGTTACACATGCCACATCCCCTGGTTAGTGTTAACTAAAATGAAATAAACTTATTTTCAAGTGGCAAAAAACAGAGCCTGAAATCTAAAGTGGACCCAACCCAACTCATTTTAAGTTGATCTCGACCCATAACAGACACATATAAATGGGCATGGGCTGGGTCTTTAATAAAGACCAAACTCTTTAAATGTGCTAGGTCTAAAACCACTAAACATAAAAATATTTAAGAATTTATATTATAACTTAATAAATAAATTTAAATTTTAAAAACACACATACACATGCATTTTTATTTAATAACAAATTCCTTATAAGGTTTTACATTTTTTTACCTTAACATGGCTGTATGAGTTTTGCGGTGATTGGTGATTGAGCTTGAAATCTCATCAAGTCAAGCTAGCGATTTTAGAACTATGGGGTAAGATTCCAATGATTACTGATTTGGAGTAGATAGGAAGGCGTGGATCACAATGGGCTCTTATGGATCTTTTTGGATATGGGAGTTTTCTAAGTTCTTATATGATTTTCAAAGATCCTGACAACGCCTTTTTATGGAACTCGAGTGCTTGTTGGAATGCCCTATTCTTCAGATTGCTAAAAGCCCTTGGGTAGAAATTCGACGCAGATTGCATTCGGAGATCTACTTAGTTCGGCGTCAATGGAAAAGCATTGTATATGTGGCTCAAGCATGAGATTCATAATAAAAGGAAAAAAATTATTTATATGAAATTATGATTTTTATCTTTTTGTTGAGTCTCATGCCGGACATGCATACATGACACCTCTTCCATATCACTGGATGATATGCATCCACCTCCAGCTGCACGCAACCCGTGTTCGTAGAAGAAAAAAAAAATGCTCCGTTTTAATGTAGAAACGGGTCATGGACACTTTCATGACGAAGATGGATTAGAGAAGGATTGGAGGCGGAAGTAATTAAGACCGTCATAACTTTAAAGCAGTCATATCTCTTAGAGCTAGAAATGATCCACACCATCGGAACCTTAAAATGATCGTATCTTACAAACCGGAATGAGTGTTTTGACGTATCATATATGATTTTGGGTAGGAGAAGCTACTTTAGCCGGCTAACCCACTATTCTTGGGTGCCCACGCTAGATTTGTGAGATCCCATCAGATCGGTGGTCAAAAGTCTATTTTATTTTTATTTTTACTATAAATAGTAAGTTTTAATTCGATTATAACTTTTGAACCTTTGAGTTTTAGGAGTTGTGCCCAACATGAAAAGGGCTTAGAAAATTTAGGGGAACAACGTTGTTAGGGAAAATTGGACACTTACTATTTTTGGCCAAAAACCTTGAAGTTTAGTTGGAATGGTGACCATCTATAAATAATGTGTTTACTATTTATAGTAAGTCACATTTTTGGGGAGTTTGACTTGGAGTTTGAGTCTAAAAATCCATCCTAGGTTTGAATTCATTATTTAAAAGATTGTAATTTCACTTTTATCATCAATCAATTTATTTTTAAATTTATTAAAAATTATTTCTATTTTATCCTTCATGGATTTGAGGAAACTCCGCTGAGGAGTCCAGAGAGCTTCCTGGAATTGAAGTACTTATCCCCTAAGGAAGACGGTGATCGACCTTATCACGTCTCTCCCTACGTCAATTGGTATCAGAGCGAGGACTCCCCTCGGACCAATGACAAGTAATGACGGAATTGACTAAAATTTTATGGACAATAATCTAGGGATTCGTTATCTATCGAGAAGAATAAAAGCATTCAATCGGTAGAGTCAGTTGACCATGCAAGGATTGCAGGAAACTATCGATCGTATTGCGGATGTGGTAATTTTACCCTGACTCCAAGACGATGATGAGCCACCCGTGATCGCTATATGACACAACCCCAATCTTCGTAAGGTACTTCTGGAGGTGAATCATAGGGCTACACTAGATGAGTTAAGCTCCAACAACAAGAACATCAGTGTCATCATTGCCCGACGACCGGTCCATGGAGACGATCAATTAAATCGTGCTGAAAGAGACTATCAAAGTAAGGCTGAACTTTTCACTTTTAATGACTTATTATGTATAAAAGACTTTCTCGATTGGTTAGCCGAAGTAGAGAGGTATTTTGATTACATGGACGTGCTTGAATATAAGAAAGTAAAATTAGTTGCATCAAATTAAAATTCGTGCTTCCGCATGGTGGAAGCAATTATGACTCTCACGTGCCCGATAGAACAAGGCGCCCATCCTATCATGACAGCGGATGAGACACTTTCTTTGATCATGATTCCTCCTCAGCAATTAAGAGTGGATATTGTTTTAACAATACCAAAATTATCGGCATGGGAATTGAACCATTACAGAATAAACAGAAGAATTTCAGTGGTTGGCAACGTGGAATAATTTATCAGAGAATGAATCACAAAAGATAGCATGATTCATAGATGATTTATAACCGACACTTCAGGATCGAGTTCAAATGCACCCGGTCGAGGCCGTGTATGAAGTTGTTTAGTTGGCAAGTAGGGCAAAAGCACAACTTTCAAGAGTCCCTACTCGGTCTTATCATTCAACGTGGCCCCCCATTACAAGTCCCACACAAGACTCAGTGCTGGCCAAAAGAAATGAACCAATAAGAGGGAGTCATCAACCTCCTATAACCACAAACTGTGACATGGGGAGTGGTCCATCTAAGCCTCAATGTACAACACCCACAACAGCAGATTCAAATAGGATTCCAAACCCTTACGGTCGACTAAGGCCGAATAATTGTTACTGTTGTGGCTCTAGAGAACTACCCCAAAGCTATTAAAGTGGAGGGGAGCTCCCTATTGACTATTCAGGATTTCGTGAAGGAATCCAAGTAAACCGATGAGATATATGCCATAGTGGTAAAGGGCGAGAAATTTGAGCCCTTAGACATTCCTCCAAGTTTAAAGTAATTGCTGAACAAATTCAAAGAAATCTGTCCCAAAGAGTTACCCGATGGATTGCTCCCATGCAAGACATCTAAAATCACATAGACCTCATCCCTATAGGGGTTAGCTTACCCAACCACCCTCATTATCAGATAAGTTTGAAACATGAGATACTTCTGGGTAAGTAGATGAATTGATTCGTAAGGGTCTTTTGGGAGAGAGCATAAGCCCATGTGTTGAGCCAGCATATTAATGCTAAAGAAGGGGTCTGGTGCATGTCTGTTGACAGTAGGGTAATTAATAAAATTACCATTAAATATCAGTTCCATATACTGAATGATTGTATGAGTGACTAGTCGTGCCCTTCAATTTATCAAATGCACTGAGCACTTCTACGCATCTGATGAATCAAGTGTTAAAGCCATCCATTGGCCGATTTGTGGTAGTATAATTTGATGACATCATGATATATAGTCAGTGTGAGATGGAGCACTTGAAACAACTCAAGCAGGTGCTACTGGTCTTCGCAGTTAACAAGTTGTACCTAAACTTGAAGAAATGCATTTTTTTAACGGACAACTTGTTATTCTTAGGATTTGTTGTAACATCTATGAGCATCCATATGGATGATGAAAAGGTACGAGCCATCAGGGAATTGTCGATTCTAATGAACATTCATGAAGTAAAGAGTTTCTACGGGTTGGCGACATTCTATCATCGATTCATGCAGAATTTCAGCACTATCATTGCACCCATTATGGATTGAATGTAAAAAAAAGGACCGTTTTAGTGGATCGATGAGACTAATAAGAGGTTTACTGAAATCAAGCATCGATTGTCCACAACATCGATCTTGGTTCTTCCCAGTTTTGACAAATTATTTGAGGTTGAGCGTGACGCCTCATATGTCAAGATTGGAGGAGTCTAATCATAGGAAGAAAAACTTGTAGCCTTCTATAATGAGAAGCTCAGCGAAGCCCGAAAGAAGTGGTCAACATATGAACTTGAGCTATACGTGATGGTTCAAGTGTTGTGACATTAGTGACATTATCTGATTCAGAGAGAGTTTGTTCTCTACATTGACCATCAAGCTTTAAAGTTTATTAATAGTCAGACTAATGTGAATCGTGTGCATGCTAGATGGATAATATTTTTATAGGAATTCACATTCCTTATGAAGCATAAGTTAGGGTAGAAAAACAAGGTAGCTTATGCACTTAACCGACATGCATCACTACCTATTACAATGAGCAATGAGGTGGTCAACTTCGACTGTCTTAGGAAACCATATGACAAATACGGGGACTTTAAGGATGCATTGATGGGATGCCAAGAGTATCATCCCAATGTCTTTCATATGTAAGACGATTTTCTATTTAAAGGGAATCAACTGTGCATCCTCCAAAGCTCTCTGAGGGAGCAGATTATCTAAGAGCTATATCGGGGTAGCCTTGGTGGACACCTTGGGCAAGACAAGACGCGAGCTCTTATTGAGGAATAATATTAGTGGCCACAACTGGTACGTGACGTGGGTAAAACAGTGCAACGTTGTTATGTTCGTCAGACCTTTAAGAAGCAATCTTAGAATACGATCCTATACACCTCGTTACTTGTGTCTGACGGCCCTTGGGAGGACTTATATATAGATTTTGTTCTTGGTCTCTCATAAACACAGCGTGGCATGGATTCGACATTCGTGGTGGTAAATTATTTCTCAAAGATGGCGTACTTTATCCTATCTAAGAAGACCCTCGATACAACACAAGTGATAAATCTAATCTTCATAAAGGTCGTGCGACTACACGGGGTTACTAAGATCATTATTTCTGACCATGACAAGAAGTTCATTAGCTACTTCTGAAGAAATTTGTGGAATCGATTCGGTACGCAACTTTAGTTCAGTAATGCCTACCACCCATAGACTGTAACACCCCGAATTTTGGCCAACCTGGGATTAGACGTCCTTAGGCAATGGGTTAATTAAAACACCTGAAAAATCGCTCAGAACCCAATTCCATAGCCAAAGAAACCACTTAGGATTAATTCCTTTAGAAACTAAGCATAAGTTAGCTAGCGCAACGCTAGAGTAGCTGGGAAATAGTCCCTGATCACTTTAAATACGTTCTACAAGACTCAAATCGAGTAGAACCAATGCCTCTATAATACTCTATAACCTCGGATCAAACGCTAAGCAGGTTTGTTCTCTGGACCACTTTAAAAATCTGTATTGGATCTAGACCGCGCGTCGAAAGTTCGATACCTGTTATCTTAGACCGTTAGAACCGCCTAACTGGACTTGACAATCATTTCGAAAATCAAGTCTAATCGATAATCACAGGCTATTTCATTGAGCCTGGACTGAAGAGAGTGCGAATAGGGACAGAATTGGAATTTCAAATTCAAATCTGGCACACGACTTGACGTGTCAGTATTAAGCGTTCTGACCGTCAGAATTCAGCAAAATTACACTCTCGGATCAGGAAAAATTTCTATTTCATATCATGAAACTTGCAGCCCTGATCTACGTGCGGTGACCGCTGAACAGAAACTGGACCGCCATGTGTGATCTGCGAACCCTGCCGGACTGAAAACTTGATGTATGCTAGATCCAGTATGCATGAGCTTAAGTCCGATCGCGTTCGGCTAGGGGACCACCAGAAATGTCCTTTTGGACTGAAACAGCCCCGATTTGGTTACCCCTGAAGTGAAACTTGTTCCCGAGCCTATTTCGGGCAAGTTTGGGCTTATAAAAAGGGTTGAAACCCTCACTCCTCTCCCATCCGAATTTACAAAAATCCCTAGATTGGGAGAGAGAAAAGGTGAGAGTTTGTGAGAGAAGGTGGGAGAGAATTCCCTGCTGCTTGTGCCACATGCTGCAAGTGGTTAAGCCACGCGCTCTAATCACCTTTCCGGTGATTTCTCCACATTTTCAAGTAAGAAAATACCCTTGAAGTTGCTGATTTGAGATTCCTTTCATTCCATAGCATGTTAACTGATGTATCTTGTAAATTAGGTTCTCTTATCATCGTAGACGAAGCGTATACGCTCCGTTCGAAACGACACGTTTATAAGAGACAAGGTGCGGATTTTAGACGCTTTGATTGACTGTTTCCAAAGCTTTCAATGTCATTTAATAGTAGATTATCGACGGCAACGCCGTTTGACATGTACAACATGCTGTTCTTTTCCTGTTTCGTAAATCAACGAAGAATATGAGATTTATGGCATTTTAGTCATTTGTAGGAAGTACAGATTTCATTCATATTTTGCTTATGTGATTGACATGATTTGTTGTCGCATTAGAATGTTAGAAATGCATGCATAATTAGTTTGGCGAAGAGATTCGCCTAAATGCGCACTTCAGGTCGACATACTATATGTAGACTTAAGTGTGTAGTGTAAGTGTTTGTATAAATGCTTGTATTAGTATGTATTGAATTAAATGGTGTTATGGATTAGTTTGAGATTGATTTCTCAATTAATATGTTGGTGTAAATAGTTTACTACATGTTAGCCATATGCATGATTTCATGATATGAATGAAATGCATGTGCTTGACGATTCGCTTAAGCTGTATGTTATAACATGTGCTTGATGATTTCATTATGATTTAGTTCGAGATTGAATTCTCAATTAATATGCTGATGGAAATGATTTCCTATATGTCGGCGATATGCATAATTTCATTATATGTATGAAAGGCATGTGTCAGATGATTTACTTGAGTTGTACGATATAACATGTGTTAACATGCTCACATGGTTGTGTTTCATTTCCAATACTCTCATATGAATGCTGATGTGATTCCATAATTGTTTGGGACTATACTTAGTCCAGGCAGTCGGTAACCGAGCGAATTCGTGGTTGGCTTATCTTTGCCACGAACGACGCGTCGATGAACGAGAGCCGTGTTTTGGAGTTGGCGGCAGTGGTTAGGCCACGCGAAGTATTTTACGCACTTCATGTCGTTCGACTTGAGATGCGATCGCGCTAGTCAAGCCCGTCAAGTAACCCGACTGGCCGTTGTATGTTCACCCTGCATGAGTCATAACTGCTTGAACCTAGGGTACTGAACTTACCATTATAAACCCTGTTAACCATTGTACCCTGATCCACGAAGACTCATGAGCCGGGCATGGTGGTATGGGATACCGTGGTCGAGCTGTCGGCCTACGCTGGGGCCACAAACCTCCCCGTAGTGACCAGTGAGCACCTATGACTCGTGAGCAGATTATGGTGGTATGGGACACTATATTCTTGCTGTCGGCCTGTACTGATCAGGCGACGAGTCCTTTGTAGTGACCGTGAGCGAATTCTTAGTCTACGGGAGGCGACGACCCTTCAGTAGCAGTAGAGTACAGTAGGCCTGTATTGATAAGGTGGTGGGGGAGCAGAGCAACGAGTGGGTGCAACAGCCCTGGCAGCCCTTGCAGCGACCTACAAAATATACATCGTATGAGATTACTAGGAGTGACAACCCTAGACAGGATCTGTGTTGGGATTGATATAAGGGAAGTACCTTGGTTTCTCAATCCTGCTGTTTGAATGGACTAATAACAACTCAAAAATCATATCACCATAACATTGCATGTGCCTAGAAAATGTGGAGCACTTGAGGGTCGATTGCATGCCACGGTCGTAAGATGGTGCCGTATGAGGGAGATCGTCGGTGAGGGCATACATCACGTCATGTCATATTGCATTAACAACAGTATTAGGATTGTTTGATTTACTGCTTTACTATTATCGCATGATTGATTTGAGAACATGTTAATCCTTGCTCTATTATTCCACTGAGTTAGCTACTCACTCCCACGTTACGGGACGGTGTTCCTGGACACCCACCAGACCTTTTTGTGATTGCAGATGATGGCGCGGCCTGTGAGGCGGAGCCGGACTTGATGATGATGAGGAGGATCCCTCCTTTATGCGTGTTCTGATCGACGGGATTATAGGGAGGTTGATTAGATACCTTGACACTTGTCATTTTATATTTTTAGAGCACTCATGT
The DNA here is from genome assembly GCA_037074715.1 of Magnolia kwangsiensis. Classification (NCBI taxonomy): domain Eukaryota; kingdom Viridiplantae; phylum Streptophyta; class Magnoliopsida; order Magnoliales; family Magnoliaceae; genus Magnolia; species Magnolia kwangsiensis. The sequence continues at coordinate 92,806,916 of CM073580.1, forward strand.
ATATTCTTTTGTTTACTTTTGAAGTATACATGTATGTGTATAACCTGGTAACATGTTCACACTCTGGAGACATACAACAGTTTATATATGTTATACATACTATCACAGTCTTCCGCTTGTAAATTTAACTGTCTCTGGAGTATGATATGTTGTTCTGGCGTAATCCTACTCATGTTTCATACATTAATACAGACAACATTCAATTATACATATCTATGTTGCATAAATAATATTTTGTAACTCAGGAGTTGGGTTTTTACTCAACCCCCCGATTTTCGGGATGTTACAAATGGTATCAGAGCATGATTTGGATTAAACCGGGCCTGGGTTATGGTCACGCGACGTACGCTGTCGCTTCCTTTGACTTAGGTGGGTGCGAGAAGCGTCTACAAATACTTATAGGATCGTAGATTCGCCAATAGGCGAAGACTATTCATATCGATCGCGCGATCGAGTCTATAACGCATCTAGGGTCGCGTGAAGCGACCTGAGTAGCTCCTAGGTTGTAGGTAGGTGGGTTCAGACATTCTTTGAATGACTCTAAACCCGTTAATGTGAATCCTTGGGCCGTGGGACAACCACAACCCCTGTATTCAATCGTCAGGGCTTAAAAATCCCGTTTCACCGAAAATCTTCGAAATTCTTCCTCTCACCACTCCAATCTTCAATTTTCTATTATCTTTTTCATGTTAGGCTTCAATCTTAATGTGAAAATAGCATAAAATCATACTTTCATAAAATTTTATAGTGCATAGTAAAATTTCATGAAAAATGGCCATAAGGTCATTCTAACTTCGCTTTCTTTAGAAAATAATGAGGTAGATGGATGTACTAGCTCCTTCTACCCCAAAATCATATGCTGCATAATAGGGGTTTGTATTCAAGTTTACAGATTAGCCCCGAAAAGCCCCGAATGGATGTTTGGGCCTCCCTAGGGCAATCTACAATGAACCAAAGTTGGAACTATAGTTTTTTGGAGTTCCTATGGCAGGGGGAACCCATCCCATATAGCCTCAATAGCCAATTTACAAGTTCACTGGCGATGTCATCGCCGATTCGGCGATGCATTGCCGGTCAAACTCATCAGTTGGGTCTGGCCTTTGTGCTGGAGGAGTTTGGGGGCTAGGGTAGCCCCCTGGTATGCGGGCCGTACCTTGAAACCCCCCAAAAGACGTACCTCCTTCATAAAATGCCCCTCCAAGCTCTCCTTTCTTCACATTTTTGCTGCCTTCCCCTCAAATCTCAATGTCAAACCTCTCCCAATCTCATTTTCAGTCACAACCGACCCTACTCCATCACTCACAGCCATTGGCACTCCCTTCTTCTCCATTTTCATTATTTGGAGCTCCCACATCCTCCATGAAAGGCTAAAAATCGTGTGGAGCTCCATTTCCTTTTTTCCTTCTCTTTTCTTTTTAAAAATTTAGCCTTTGGGAGCTTGAAGCATCCCTCTACAATGCCTAGATTTCATTCTGTCCATTTGGGCAATCATTTCTCCGTATTTTCTCCGCTTTTCATGCCTATTGTTAAGGCTATTTTAGCTTTTCCTCCCTTTCCATCGTCCTCTCTCTCAAGTCCCTTTTATTTGATCCTCAGACTCGTGGAAACCTGCTTACCCATCCCATTTCTCCACGTTCTTCGCTTGTTTAATTACTGTTTTGAAATTTCTGTGTTTTGTTGTTGTTAGGTAGAAAATGTGTTTGTGTTGTGGTTTGAGCTTAATATAGCTGAAATTTGTTGAATGGAGTGCATGCTGTTCATTTTTTTGTTAGGTATTGTCCCTAGATTGGGAGTATTATAACTCTCAAGATTCAGCCTACAAATTAATTTTTATCCCAACCCACCCTCCTACCAAGCATGCCACTTCCAATCCCGTCATGGGACTAGGAATGCAGTTCCATTTGATACAACTAAACACTGTTGGCCACATAGACCCTTGGCGTTTTGGTCCTAGAGTTAGCACTTCTAGATTTGAAGGGTCTGACGACATAAGAAATCCAATTCCAGTTAGACAATTTTGACCCTAATCGATAGAACAATTCCCTGTAGTAGAAATGGTATAGGAAAGCCATTTACTGTATAATCTTAGGCTTTGGATTATAGCTACTGAGTTACAGACTAGCCTACTAGTTATCTGAAGTAGTATAAAGCCTGTATATGCTAAGGAATTGTAGGTTAGATTTGGTTGAAGTAGAACCTTATTCCTTCGATAGATCCCCTTATGACTTATAGACTTCTGTTGTTGCCCATAAGAAGGAACCATTCACTCTTAGGGAACATTTATAAATCCCTCAGATTGAACTTAGTATGTACTAGCATGCCCCTTAGAATTGCCTTCCCCAAGGGCTTATTGCATTCGGGAACGCGGAATAAAGGAAATGCAATTACCAGCGAAGTATTCGCGGTTTGAATCGACTTCTTAATCCAGGTAGTTACCACTAAATCCAATGCTCTGATCAAGCAGAAGATCGACATCGACTAGGATTGAGGACTGATACAACAACTTTTCTATCATCGCGGGACAGAAGGTTTGTGTATCCGGCTCAGACCCATTACATAACTATTCTTCCGTGTTGGCCCGACCACCTACAACCACAAGTTATTGCTTTGCCCTCGGTAAATGTTAAGGACTTAAAGCCAGTAGAGAATTCGACATTTTGCCACCAACTCATACCTGCCCCTGAACTCAACCATAATGGAGATTAGGCTCATCTCTATGATCAGAGGTACCAATGCCATAGAACGCATCATTAGCAAGGAAAACCATGTAGAGAAAGGTTGTTTCCATTTTAGGTTAAGGATAGCCCCTGAGTTGCACCTTGTTCCGATATACAGAGCGATGCAAAGAGTCTTGAACTTTAAGTAGAACCAAGTTTTAAGGGGGGTAGAACGTATTAAGTCCAATCCAGTTAGGTTAGTCGACGCTACCGTTCGATCAGAGTAGCGCAGCAGAAGCATAGTTAGCCTCTTCCCCACTGGCCCAGTATCGAAACAGCTGAGTTAGGCTTTACGTAAGGTTAGGTTGTTAACTAGGATTTGAACCTTCCTTAGAAAAAGTACTCCTTGCCCTTCGCCAATTTTAGGGACGAAATTGTATTTTAAGGGGGGTAGATTGTAACACCCCAGATTTTGGCCAACCTGGGATTAGACGTCCTTAGGCAATGGGTTAATTAAAACACCTGAAAAATCGCTCAGAACCCAATTCCATAGCCAAAGAAACCACTTAGGATTAATTCCTTTAGAAACTAAGCATAAGTTAGCTAGCGCAACGCTAGAGTAGCTGGGAAATAGTCCCTGATCACTTTAAATACGTTCTACAAGACCCAAATCGAGTAGAACCAATGACTCTATAATACTCTATAACCTCGGATCAAACTCAAAGCAAGTTTGTTCTCTGGACCACTTTAAAAATCTATATTGGATCTAGACCGCGCGTCGAAAGTCCGATACCTGCTATCTTAGACCGTTAGAACCGCCTAACTGGACTTGACAATCATTTCGAAAATCAAGTCCAACCGATAATCACAGGCTATTTCATTGAGCCCGGACTGAAGAGAGTGTGAATAGAGACAGAATTGGAATTTCAAATTCAAATCTGGCACACGACTTAACGTGTCAGTATTAAGCGTTCTGACCGTCAGAATTCAGCCAAATTACACCCTCGGATCAGGAAAAATTTCTATTTCATATCATGAGACTTACAGCCCTGATCTACGTGCGGTGACCGCTGAACTGAAACTGGACCGCCACGTGCGATCTGCGAATCCTGCCGGACTGAAAACTTGATGTATGCTAGATCCAGTATGCATGAGCTTAAGTCCGATCACGTTCGGCCAGGGGACCACCAGAAATGTCCTTTTGGACTGAAACAGCCCCGATTTGTTTACCCCTCAAGTGAAACTTGTTCTTGAGCCTATTTCGGGCAAGTTTGGGCTTATAAAAAGGGTTGAAACCCTCACTCCTCTCCCATCCGAATTTGCAAAAATCCCTAGATTGGGAGAGAGAAAAGGTGAGAGTTTGTGAGAGAAGGTGGGAGAGAATTCCCTGCTGCTTATGCCACATGCTGCAAGTGGTTAAGCCACGCGCTCTAATCACCTTGCCGGTGATTTCTCCGCATTTTCAAGTAAGAAAATACCCTTGAAGTTGCTGATTTGAGATTCCTTTCATTCCATAGCATGTTAGCTGACGTATCTTGTAAATTAGGTTCTCTTATCATCGTAGACGAAGCGTATACGCTCCGTTCGAAACGACACGTTTATAAGAGACAAGGTGCGGATTTTAGACGCTTTGATTGACTATTTCCAAAGCTTTCAATGTCGTTTAATAGTAGATTATCGACGGCAATGCCGTTTGACATGTACAACATGCTTTCCGTTTCCTGTTTCGTAAATCAACGAAGAATATAAGATTTATAGCATTTTAGTCATTTGTAGGAAGTACAGATTTCATTCATATTTTGCTTATGTGATTGACATGATTTGTTGTCACATTAGAATGTTAGGAATGCGTGCATAATTAGTTTGGTGAAGAGATTCGCCTAAATGCGCACTTCGGGTCGACATACTATATGTAGACTTAAGTGTGTAGTGTAAGTGTTTGTATAAATACTTGTATTAGTATGTATTGAATTAAATGATGTTATGGATTAGTTTGAGATTGATTTCTCAATTAATATGTTGGTGTAAATAGTTTCCTACATGTTAGCCATATGCATGATTTCATGATATGAATGAAATGCATGTGCTTGACGATTCTCTTAAGCTGTATGTTATAACATGTGCTTGATGATTTCATTATGATTTAGTTCGAGATTGAATTCTCAATTAATATGCTGATGGAAATGATTTTCTATATGTCGGCGATATGCATAATTTCATTATATGTATGAAAGGCATGTGTCAGATGATTTACTTGAGTTGTACGATATAACATGTGTTAACATGCTCACATGGTTGTGTTTCATTTCCAATACTCTCATATGAATGCTAATGTGATTCCATAATTGTTTGGGACTATACTTAGTCCAGGCAGTCGGTAACCGAGCGAATTCGTGGTTGGCTTATCTTTGCTACGAATGACGTGTCGATGAACGCGAGCCGTGTTTTGGAGTTGGCGGCAGTGGTTAGGCCACGCGAAGTGTTTTACGCACTTCATGTCGTTCGACTTGAGATGCGATCGCGCTAGTCGAGCCCGTCAAGTAACCCGACTGGCCGTTGTATGTTCACCCTGCATGAGTCATAACTGCTTAAACCTAGGGTACTGAACTTACCATTGTAAACCCTGTTAACCATGGTACCCTGATCCACGAAGACTCATGAGCCGGGCATGGTGGTATGGGACACCGTGGTCGAGCTGTTGGCCTACGCTGGGGCCACAAACCTCCCCGTAGTGACCAGTGAGCACCTATGACTCGTGAGCAGATTATGGTGGTATGGGACACTATATTCTTGCTGTCGGCCTACACTGATCAGGCGACGAGTCCTTTGTAGTGACCGCGAGCGTATTCTGAGTCTACGGGAGGCGACGACCCTTCAGTAGCAGTAGAGTACAGTAGGCTTGTATTGATAAGGTGATGGGGGAGCAGAGCAATGAGTGCGTGCAACAGCCCTGGCAGCCCTTGCAGCGACCTACAAAATATACATCGTATGAGATTACTAGGAGTGACGACCCTAAATAGGATCTGTGTTGGGATTGATACAAGGGAAGTACCTTGGTTTTCCAATCCTGCTGTTTGAATGGACTAATAACAACTCGAAAATCATATCACCATAACATTGCATGTGCCTGAAAGATGTGGAGCACTTGAGGGTCGATTGCATGCCGCGGTCGTAAGATGGTGCCGTATGAGGGAGATCGTCGGTAAGGGCATACATCACGTCATGTAATATTGCATTAACAACAGTATTAGGATTGTTTGATTTACTGCTTTACTATTATCGCATGATTGATTTGAGAACATGTTAATCCTTGCTCTATTATTCCACTGAGTTAGCTACTCACTCCCACGTTACGGGATGGTGTTCCTGGACACCCACCAGACCTTTTTGTGATTGCAGATGATGGCGCGGCCTGTGAGGCGGAGCCGGACTTGATGATGATGAGGAGGATCCCTCCTTTATGCGTGTTCTGATCGACGGGATTATAGGGAGGTTGATTAGATACCTTGACACTTGTGATTTTATATTTTTAGAGCACTCATGTATATTCTTTTGTTTACTTTTGAAGTATACATGTATGTATATAACCTGGTAACATGTTCACACTCTGGAGACATACAACAGTTTATATATGTTATACATACTATCACAGTCTTCCGCTTGTAAATTTAACTGTCTCTGGAGTATGATATGCTGTTCTGGCGTAATCCCACTCATGTTTCATACATTAATACAGACAACATTCAATTATACATATCTATATTGCATAAATAATATTTTGGAACTCGGGAGTTGGGTTTTTACTCGACCCCGCGATTTTCGGGATGTTACATAGACCGATGGGCAGAGTAAGGTTGTGAATCTTACGTTGGAAAATCTCCTCCAGTGTATTTCGGTTGAAAAATCAAAGCGGTGAGATTTAACCTTATCTTAAGTAAAGTTTGCATTCAACGACGTGGTGAACCACTCAATAAGTAGGTCCCCTTTCTAAATTATTTATGGTCGAGTGCCCCGCCACATACTTGACTTGGTCCCTTTGCCCAAGCTCCCGGGCATGAATATTGCAACAAAACATATAGTGGATCGAATTGTGGAAATTCATGCAAATGTGCAAACCAAATTGCATACCTCGAATGATAAGTACAATGAGAAAGCCAACAAGCATCGACAACAAAAAGTGTTTGAGGTGGGCGAACATGTGATGGTCCATCTACACGGGGAAAGATTTTCGACAGGAACCTACAATAAGTTGAAGAATGTGAAGATTGGATTGGTATCAATCCTCTGAAATATCAATGACAATGCTTACATTGTTGATCTTCTGGATGACATGGAGACCTCATGTACTTTCAACGTTGTAGACCTGACCAAGTATCAGGAACTAAAGCTGGACAAAACTCAAGATTGAGTTCTTTTGAAGTAGAGGGGACTGATGTAGGGTGAGTCGCGGACACTTTCATGGAAAAGGTGAACCAGAGAAGGCCTGATCAAAGGCGGAAGTGATCAAGACCATCAGAATCTTAAAATAGTCGTATCTCTCAAACCAAAATGAAATTTTCGACGTATCATATATGATTTTGGGGTAGGAAAAGCTCCTTTAGCAAGTCAACCAACTACACCGAGTTGCCCACGTCATATTTGCAAGATTCCATCAGATCGAAGGTCAAAAGTCCATTTTACTTTCAGTTTTTACTATAAATATATAATAAGTTTTAATTCGATTATAACTTTTGATCTTTTAAGTTTTACAAGCCGTGACTAACATGAAAAGGTCTTAGAAAAATTAGGAGAACAACGTGGTTACAAAAAATTGGACACATTATTTTTGGCTGAAAACCATAAAGTCTAGTAGGAATGGTGATCGTCTATAAATAGCATGTTTACTATTCATAGTAAGTCACGTTTTTAGGGAGTTTGAGTCTGAAAGTCTGTCCTAAGTTTAAACTCGTTATTCAAAGGATTGTTATTTATTTTTTATCATCAACCAATTTATTTTCAAATTTATTAAAAATTATTTCTATTTTATCCTTCATGCATTTGAGGAGACTTTGCAAGTAGTCCAGAGAGCTATGCGAATTCTGAATAGTTACCCCATAAGGAAGATGGTGATCGACCTCATCACGTCCCTCTTGCGTCACGTTTCAATCCAACCACATTGCTCTTTCCATTCCTCTTTTTCAAAACTGTTTTTCACAGATAATTATATTACCTAGGTGGAGTTTCCTGTTCTTTAGAAACACGGAACTTCACTGCTAGGTACATAATCCATAAACGTGGGGCCCATGGTTAGGTCATCCAATCCCTTAATTCAATAGTATCCCATCATTGATGAAACACGCCCAAAAGATCTAACTTTTTCCATTCCCGTTGGCAAGTAAATACATGCATAAGAAGACACGCACCAGCCGTCCATATTGGCAAATAAATACATGGATAAGAAGACGCACCAGCAGTCCACATTCCATGGAGAAAAGAGAAGATTTGATTTTAGAATCTTCTAAATGAAGAGATTGTTTTAAAGCATGGTTCATCCATGATGGGTCATGGGTCATCAGATCAATGGATTGAATTAACCAACCATAAAGTCCCACATTTACAAATTAGGTACCCCAAGGGAAGTTCCATGTTCAATACAAAGCAAGAAACTCGGCCCCTAATTAATATATTAACACACTGTAAGAACTGCTACGAAAATCAACTCTTGCTAATAAAAGGGTTTAAACCATCCCACAGGCTCTATTGCCAACGGCCAGTAGATCCGTTTATTACCCTTTTATAACCATCCATTTTTGTAAGCACATGGCCCACCTAATAAATTGGTTAGCCACATGGGTTCATGTGGAGAGCTCTGTATTTGCATCTGCAGCTGCAAATGGCATTTCTCTAATTTTGGAAATTTCTCATGGCACATCTCATGCTCCCAAGAGCACAAGTGTTGGTGTACACATTGTTTCCATTAAAACACTAGTGAGAATCTATAAACATTTCAAATTTTGAAATTTCAAAAGTCCGTTTTAAAATTTGTGTTACGATACATGGATTCTCGGTAGACACTAATAGAGAAAATCAAGATAGGAGGGATACAGGTTGGGTACTGCCTTAGCACAATGACCTCCCTCCTAATATGATGCAATGAGATTTGATTGGGCGGTGGGTCACTATGGGAGTGTGGGACCGGTAAGATATGTATTTTGTTGTATTTGTTTTAAAATAATATTAAAAATTTAAATTTTCAAATTTCGGTGTTTTCCCTCCACATTTAAATTTTGGTGTTTTTGAGGTGTTGGTTTTGTCCCACATCGGATTTGACAAGAAAAATTCTCTTGTTTATATGATAGACTTTTTGCCTAGGGCTTGAGCCCCTTTCAGGGGGCATGTGAATTTGGTCCTGTGGGGGGGCTATGCCAATAGCTCTAATCTATGCCATTAACCACACACGCGCGCGCGCGCGCGCCGAGCCGAGCCGTGCCGTGCCGAGCCGAGTCCGCGTCCGCGTCCGCGTGCGCGACGCGACGGGACGGGACGGGACGGGCTGGGCTGGGCGCGGGTGCGGGTGCGGGTGCGGTGTAAGTGTACTCGCGTGGGTGTGTGTGTGTGTATGGGTACTCGCCGGATTGTATGTGCGAGAGTGTACTCGCACTTGTGTCTTTTCGTTTTTAAACCAGAGAGATGCTTCCCTTCCGGTTGGTCGCCCCTGTTGGGTTTAAACCCAACGGACCTAACCTTTTGTAAAGGGTGCTTATGCACCATTTCGAAGTCTATATAAAGACTTCCGATTCCAGTTTCAACATACGAATACGAAAAATTCTCTGCCTTATAAAACTCTCTCTGATACGGTTTTGTTACTGAGTTCATTGCTGAGTCAACTCAGCACTTTCGGATTAAACTGCAAGTGGTTCGAGCCCGTGTACAGTGAGTGCACCGCTGGGACCGGGTCATAGTCGTTGTATCCTGGAGGTCGATTGCTCTGGAAACCTGTTGCACTTGGGACGCTGTCCAAGGGGAGCAAATTCGATTTCAAGCCGAGTGACTCAGTCACGCCTCGACTCAATTCAATAAGTTTTTCTTTCTCTAAATTTATTTTCCTTTTTTGGTTCTCGATTTTTATAGTCTATTTAATTCAACATTTTATCCAACAATCTTGAAATCGAAATTTGTGTTGAATTACATAGACTATGGCTACAGTAACAGTAAATGCTTCTACTGAGTTAGCCAAAATCGAACCGTTCGCTGGACAATCCTTTAAACGGTGGAAACAGAAATTGATGTTCGCTCTTACCACCCTGAAAGTTTCATACATTTTATCTGAATCATTTACTATAGATCCAGCAAATCAAAATGAAGTAACAGATGAAAATAATTGTAAAAATTATATTCTAAACTCTTTATCCAACGAATTATATGATGTGTATGCTTCTTACGCCTCTGCTAAAGATATATGGATTGCTTTAGAAAAGAAATACATATTAGAAGATGCAGGCGCTAAGAAACATGCAATTGCTAATTTCCTTCACTATGAAATGACAGACGATAAATCTGTCACAAATCAGATTCACGACTTTCAAAGTCTAATTCACGAACTATCGACAGAAGGAATTAAGTTGGATGAGGTGTTTCTGTCAGGAGCGTTAATAGAAAAGTTACCGCCCTCCTGAAAAGAATATAAAAATAGAATGAAACATAAGAAGAACGGTGTTTCTTTGGAAACCACTATCGTACACATACGAATAGAGGAGGCCAATAGAATCAGGGACCAAAAAGGAAATAAAAATGAGATAGATTCAAAAGCGAATCTTGTGGAATCAAGTCGAACAAATAATAAGAAAAAGGGCAACTGTCATAACTGTGGCAAACCTGGACATTATGCAAATGAATGCAGGCTCAAAAAGAAGAATGCAAACAATCAATTCAAGAAAAAGGGAAACTGCTACAACTGTGGAAAGCCTGGGCATCATGTTAAAACCTGCAGGCTTAAGAAAAATAAAGATAAGCCGCAAGCTAATCTTACAGAAACAGGCAATGAGTCTGACATAGTAGTGGCTGTGGTGTCAGAAGTCTTCCTTGTAAACAACTTGGAATGGGTGCTAGATACTGGTGCAACTAGACACGTGTGCAAGGATCGTAGCATGTTTACCTCCTACCAAGTGTCAGGAGATGATGAACAGGTGTTCATGGGAAATGCTAGAACGTCTCCAGTTGTAGGGAAAGGGAAAGTACTTCTGAAACTCACTTCTGGAAAGACTCTAATGTTAAATGATGTCCTCCATGTGCCTGACATTAGAAGAAACTTGGTCTCTGGTTCGCTCCTCAATAAGGCTGGTGTCAAATTAGTATTTGATTCAGATAAGCTTGTAATGACTAAAAATGGAACCTTTGTTGGTAAGGGGTACTGTAGCGATGGTTTATTCATTGTAAATGTATCCAATGATAATAAGAAAACATCTAGTTCTGTTTATATCGTTGAACCTTTTTATCTATGGCATTATAGATTAGGTCATGTGAATGTGGCATCTTTAAAGAAAATGAAAAGATTAGGTTTATTACCTAATATATCTAATGAAGAGTTTGAAAAATGTGAAACATGTGTAGAATCAAAATTTATTAGAAAACCCTTTAAACAAATAGAAAGATCATCTGTTCTATTAGAGTTGATACATAGTGATTTAGGTGATTTTAGAAATCACATGTCTAGAGGAGGAAAAAGATATTATATAACTTTTGTAGATGACTACTCTAGGTTCACTAGAGTATATCTATTAAGGAACAAAGATGAAGCTTTAGATGCTTTTTCTAAATACAAAATTGAAGTTGAAAATCAATTAAATATAAAAATTAAAAGACTTAGAACAGATAGAGGAGGTGAATATGAATCTTCTCAATTTAGAGAATTATGTGAAAAGAATGGAATAATTCACGAAACTACAGCTCCTTATACACCAGAACAAAATGGAATAGCAGAACGTAAGAACAGAACTCTAAAAGAAATGATGAATGCCATGTTAAATAGTTCAGGCTTACCCTCAAATATGTGGGGAGAAGCAATTCTGTCTGCTTGTTATATCCTAAACAGGATTCCATCTAAATCTTCTGAACAAACACCATATGAACTTTGGAAGAATCATATTCCTAGTTATAAATATATTAAAGTGTGGGGGTGTCTTGCTAAAGTAGGATTGCCTGAAACTAAGAAAAGAAAATTAGGTCCTAAAACGACCGATTGTGTATTTATAGGGTATGCACAAAACAGTGCGGCATATAGGTTTCTAGTTTTAAAAACTAAGGATAATATTCTAGATCCTAATACAATTATAGAAGCTAGGGATGCAGAGTTCTTTGAGAACGTATTCCCTATGAAATCTAAATCTATAGGAATAGAAAAAGTTAATGAATCAGATATTGCGTCTACTAGTAAAAATGCTTACGAGAAAGTAGTAGAAGAGATACAACCAAGAAAAAGTATTAGAGTTAGAAAAGAAACTAACCTAGGAGATGATTTTTTCACATTCTTAGTAGAAGATGATCCTACAACTTATATAGAAGCTATTAACTCTCCAGATGCAACCTTTTGGAAGGAAGCAATAAATGATGAGTTAGAATCTATTATATCAAATAATACTTGGGAACTTGTAGACCTACCACCTGGTAACAAACCAATAGGCTGCAAATGGGTGTTTAGAAAGAAACTAAAACCAGATGGAACTATCGATAAGTTTAAGGCTAGGTTGGTAGCGAAAGGCTTTAAACAAAAGGAAGGAATAGATTATTTTGATACATATTCCCCTGTAACTAGGATTACAACTATTAGAGTCTTAATAGCGATAGCCTCCATATATAAACTAGTGGTACACCAGATGGATGTTAAGACTGCTTTCCTAAATGGAGACTTAGAAGAAGAAATATATATGGAGCAACCTGAGGGTTATAAGATATTAGGTAAAGAAAATAAAGTATGTAGACTAATTAAATCACTATATGGTTTAAAACAGGCTCCTAAACAATGGCATGAAAAATTTGATGGTGTTTTAAAATCAAATGGTTATCATATAAATGATGTAGATAGATGTGTATATAGTAAAATTTCTGGAAATGATTATGTTATCATATGTCTTTATGTTGATGACATGCTTATTTTTGGAACTAATATTAAATTAGTTAATGCAACTAAGAAATTCTTGTCATCTAAGTTTGACATGAAAGACTTAGGAGAGGCAAGTATAATTTTGGGTATTGAAGTAACCAGGAAAAATGGTGTTATTATATTATCACAATCTCATTACATTGAGAAGATATTGAGAAAGTTTAACCATTTTGACTGTTTACCTGTCAGTACTCCTTATGATTATAGTGTGACTCTCATGAAGAATACAGAAAATAGTGTGTCTCAATTAGAATATTCCAGAATAATTGGTAGTCTCATGTATCTAACAAACTGCACTAGACCTGACATAGCTTTTGCAGTAGGAAGGCTAAGTAGATATACACATAACCCTGGAAAAGAACATTGGAATACATTGTCTAGAATTTTGCGATACCTAAAAGATAATATGACATATGGTTTACATTATAATGGTTATCCTACTGTATTAGAAGGATATAGTGATGCTAACTGGATCAGTGATTCAGATGAGACAAAATCCACTAGTGGATATGTCTTCACTTTGGGTGGAGGAGCAGTCTCTTGGAAGTCCACCAAGCAGACATGTATTGCTCGGTCGACTATGGAATCTGAGTTTATTGCCTTAGAAAAGGCTGGATCAGAAGCTGAATGGCTTAGAAATCTCTTAGCTGATATACCATTGTGGCCAAAGCCTGTATCGGCCGTATCTATTCATTGTGACTGTCAAGCAGCTATAGCGAAAGCAAAAAGTAAAATATATAATGGAAAAAGCAGGCATATTAGACTCAGACACAACATAGTGAAACATATGTTGCGTGATGGAGTCATATCTATTGACTTTGTGAGGTCAGAAAAGAATCTAGCAGATCCTCTGACTAAAGGACTATCCAAAAAGTTAGTCAATGATACATCGAAGGGAATGGGGCTGAGCCTAATATATGAGCTGCCAGTGTCGGTAACCCAACCTATACAAGTGGAGATCCCATGAGATAGGTTCAATGGGTAAACAACAAGACACGAGGTAGACGATTGCACTGAGTTATATGAGCCCCTTCTATGGTGTACAGTGCGAGCAGCAACGCAGAAGGATGAGTTTTTAGAACTCTTAATGGATCCATAGCCATATATTTGGTGGTGTATACAGTTGCTGCATACACTTGATGGAATTCACCTATATGGGTGTGGAGGTGGAGGCCGCTTCCTATGAGAATCTAGGCGAATTCTCTAGAGCACTCATGAAATCCAGGTAATGGTGTATGGCCGAAACGCACCGAACCACAGAATCACTTGTAGAGGAAGAGTTGTGTGAGTGGCATGTACTTGCGATCTACATTAAAAGGATTCAGGTTCAAGACTATGGTGTCACCTGATTCCTGTAGACCTGTCTTGCTTACTCTAATGTCGGTTCAAGTCTATGGTGACACCGGCACCATTGCACAACTATTTCGCTTTAATCCGAAAGCATTTTATTTTAAAACATGTGGGGGATTGTTGTATTTGTTTTAAAATAATATTAAAAATTTAAATTTTCAAATTTCGGTGTTTTCCCTCCACATTTAAATTTTGGTGTTTTTGAGGTGTTGGTTTTGTCCCACATCGGATTTGACAAGAAAAATTCTCTTGTTTATATGATAGACTTTTTGCCTAGGGCTTGAGCCCCTTTCAGGGGGCATGTGAATTTGGTCCTGTGGGGGGGCTATGCCAATAGCTCTAATCTATGCCATTAACCACACACGCGCGCGCGCGCGCGCCGAGCCGAGCCGTGCCGTGCCGAGCCGAGCCGAGCCGAGCCGAGTCCGAGTCCGCGTCCGCGTGCGCGACGCGACGGGACGGGACGGGCTGGGCTGGGCGCGGGTGCGGGTGCGGGTGCGGTGTAAGTGTACTCGCGTGGGTGTGTGTGTGTGTATGGGTACTCGCCGGATTGTATGTGCGAGAGTGTACTCGCACTTGTGTCTTTTCGTTTTTAAACCAGAGAGATGCTTCCCTTCCGGTTGGTCGCCCCTGTTGGGTTTAAACCCAACGGACCTAACCTTTTGTAAAGGGTGCTTATGCACCATTTCGAAGTCTATATAAAGACTTCCGATTCCAGTTTCAACATACGAATACGAAAAATTCTCTGCCTTATAAAACTCTCTCTGATACGGTTTTGTTACTGAGTTCATTGCTGAGTCAACTCAGCACTTTCGGATTAAACTGCAAGTGGTTCGAGCCCGTGTACAGTGAGTGCACCGCTGGGACCGGGTCATAGTCGTTGTATCCTGGAGGTCGATTGCTCTGGAAACCTGTTGCACTTGGGACGCTGTCCAAGGGGAGCAAATTCGATTTCAAGCCGAGTGACTCAGTCACGCCTCGACTCAATTCAATAAGTTTTTCTTTCTCTAAATTTATTTTCCTTTTTTGGTTCTCGATTTTTATAGTCTATTTAATTCAACATTTTATCCAACATATTTGACCCGAACAACTTTCAATCATGATTTGTGTGGGCCTCATTTACGTTAGTAGCTTGCCACTCAATTAACTGTATTATATTAGGAGTGAGGTCGGTGCTGACATGGACAGAACGATAAGTCAAGCATCAGAAAATATCTTTCACCAATGCAGTGAGACTTGGAAGAAGTGATTAAGAGTTAGGTTGAAAGAGTCAATTGCCTACGGCACAAAAATGTAATTGAAAAAAGCCAATGGCATATGGCCACTTTTAGATTAGTTGGAGCATGCAATTAAGTTTAATTAATTTAAAGAGTAATATTCTATATTAAATATATTTAATTACTGTAGCAACTGAATGAGGTTTGTTGAGTAAAGAGACCGTTTACACAATGCATATATCAAAGTGGCTTACGCATGTGCGATCTAATTCATCCATTCAAGTACGCCCAGTCATGTAAAAGTCCTTATTTGATGCGAACCTGTACAGGGCCCGACTCGAAACGAAGTGCCAGAGACTCAACGAGCACCTTATGGGTACTAGAACGGTATTGATTCTAGGCCTGGGTCCTCGAAAATAAGATCCAGACCAAAATCGGAGACGGATCTAGCAAGACATGAACTCGATCAGCCCTTATCTGAGAAATGTAGGATCTGACACCAAAAATGAGATAGATGTGAGACTACTATTAAGTAAGCCACACGTTATCATTGGTTTTGATATGTTCGTTGGATTATTTAAATTGAGAATCTGGTGGACGCAAATACGTCGTGCGCGCTGGCGCAAAACTCCCCGGTTCGGGACAGCCTACGACTCCAAGGGCCACCGTAATGGATGGATTTTATCCACACAGACCAAGAATTTTTCCATGTCATTTTAGGTTGGTCTCAAAAATGAGGTACCTCGAAGATGTAAGTGGGCCACACCACAGGAAGCAGTGGTGCTAATGACTACTACTGGAAACTTTCCTAAGGCCCAACGTGATGTTTATTTGCCATCCAACCCGTTCATGAGGTCATAGAGACCTAGATGAAGGGAAAACACAAATATCAGCTTGATACATAACTTCTGTAGCACCTATGAAGTTTTCAACGGTAAGAGTTTAATCCCCATTTTGTGGTCCACTTAAGTGTTGGATCTGCCTCATTTTTTAGCCTGTTTCCTAAAATTACATGAAAAAAAATGCATAGACGGTGTGGATAAAATCCATACATCACGGTGGCCCTAAGAGCCACACCCAGGTCATCGGCCAAGGTACAATGTTGCCAGATAGGGCCACACAATAGACAGATAACATTTATTGTACATGCTGCTGTGTCATGTTTGGCTAGCGTAGGCCATCAAGAGGTGGGCCACAAGACTCACGCTATCTGAAGTATGCGTGCACGTATCATTGAAAGATAAGAAGCGATCGTTACCTTATTTCCGAGAAACCATATGACTTAAAGAAATCAGCATGGCTATCTTTATCATATTGGAATAAATGAGAACATTGAAAATGGCGGTGAACTAACGCAGGCTCTTGTTCTAGAATTATCGATTTAGGCCCTTTTTGTATAAATAAAAATTAAAATTAAAATAAAAAATAAAAAATAAAAAATAAATTACAATTTAGTCAAGTCATTGTGGACGAATTTCTCCAATTGGGATTTTGTCATTTTAATTTCCAATGAAAATGAAACCACGACTTGAATGGTAATAAAGGGGTGTGGCAGGTGTGATGCACGTGGAGCACGGGAAAGAGACGGCACAACCCCAGGAGAGAGAGAGAGAGAGAGAGAGAGAGAGAGAGAGATACGTTATACTGGTGGAGAGACGAGAAGAGAAGGGTAGTTACACGCAGGTGTGAATAAGAGAGATGAAGAGAAGGGTCCAGGAGTCTTACGTTCAATTCAATTGTTCCCACTTTGTGTATCAGTTGAGTGTGCAGTTGTGGCCTGATTTTTCATGGATGTATGCCCACCCATGAACCTGTAAAGAATAAGGAAGATGTAGACAATGAGGACATTGGTAACCACTGTAGATCTTTTATTGCCTAATTAAGTTAAGTTGGTAGAATAAAATCAAAGGCTAGAGTTTAGATTTTGAGCTTACCTTCCTTCATTTAGGATGGTTGTATTTATAAGGTCATTGGGCGATTTTGAAACCATCGTGTCTTAATGGGAGATGCTGGAGAATCCTTGTTTAGATGGGAAACTACTCCCTAAAATGTCGTTGATCCCACCTCGATCAGCATAATCTCTGACCGAGATCAAGTTGAGCCCTCCTTTTCTAGATTTGGGGCATAATCCCCTATGGATTACTCGTACTGCCTTGGTAGTGGTCAGTTGGGTCAGCTCGGAATGCGGGGGAGCTCAGATCTCGAGCTTCTTTCCTTACATGTCATTTTCCTGTGTTGTAGATACTCATGGTAAAATAAACCTTCCCCCACCGAGTTTTGGCCTCGGACAGCTTAGCTCTGAGGCTCATCTTGGCATCAAAGAAACTGCTCGTTCTATTTTTAATGCATGTTCTCTGATAGTTTGGCCTAAAGACTCGTCAATGGTCCATCTGTCTGAACATTTGATTATCTTAATTCGGAGGCACTTATCTCGTAGTTAGGTGGTGTAAGACCCGTATCCTAGTCCGTACTGTTCTCTAGACTTCTGCGATCCTTCCCGTAAAATTTTGACAATCCGCGATCGATGATTGACGTTTGCACACGACTCTAAGTCATACCCCATAGATTTGAGTCGGCTCAATCCAAAACTTGTACCGTTACGACCATGTCGTCGCTGCGGTTCGACTGTCACATCTCGTGCCTTAATACGATGCTTAGATCATAAGTTGTGGCCCGCACATTATAATGGTTGTGGATCACACATTGCGGGACTTACCTACCCATATGGCACCATTCCCTAGGTGGGTGATGTCATGTCCTTATACAAGTAATAATGGCTCCTTTTCTTAAGTCAACACATCCCCTTACCTAGACATTTATGATGACCTTACATTATTATGTCAAGCTATAACTTATCTCTCTCCCTCTCTCTTTCTTCCTCATTCCCCATTGCGATAGCCATGGATGTTTAACCCATCCCAAAAATATACCCCTCTTCCACCTTAGATCCCCACCAATCCAGCCTTTATAACATCATCTCCACCGTTGAGGAAGCTTCGTAAAGGCATTAGAGCATAAGCGTAGAAGTTGAAGGGGAAGATTTTGAAGTGGGTGCTTCTCTCTCTCTCTCTCTCTCTCTCTCTCTCTCTCTCTCTCTCTCTCTCTCTTTCCTTTTCTTTTATGATGAGTGGCCCACCTGATGATGCATGTAATATCCAGACCTTCCATCTAGTGGGATTGGCCACCTTGTTACCCACCATCCAACAACCACACTGCCTGATTTTTTTTAGGTTAGCTTGGCTATGGAGAAACACAAATATTGGTTAATCCAAAGCAGGTGGACCACGCTACCATGGACCCCACCGAATGTCCTTGTTTCATCCAGGGCATCTGTCCATTGTTGTACATGGGCCACTTTGGTGGCATGCCCCCATTCAGACCGTCCACATGCTGGGAGCTTAGCACCCCTAGACGGAGTGAATACACAAATTAATTTGATCTAAAAATTCTAGTGGGCCACTCATGTAGCCCCACCTTAATATATGTGTCTAATCTACGCCATCCATTCCATTCCCCAGCTCATTTTAGGTGTTGAGTTGAAAAATGAAGTGAATTCGATTCTCTGGCGGGCTGTACCATAGAAAACAACATTTTCTACTGTTGAATCCACCCTGATGTTTCTATACACCAAAATACCCCAAATATTGGGCTCGTTTGGCCTATCTTAAGCCATGGAATGCAATGGCTGCAGTGGATTCACCTAATGAGGACCCCACGTATGAAAAACTCCAAAAATACATAATTTTCAAAAAAAATATAAACAACAGCAGCGTCTGCTGCTGCTGCTGCTGACAGAGGATGCTAGCAACCTCCTGCGCTGCTGCGTGGGAAAACGGCCAGGGACGTGGGTCCCAACCGTAGGCCCTACCGTGACCACCCCCCCCCCCCCCCCCCCCCCCCCCCCCCCGCTGTGGGCCACCCCAAAAATCAGCCATAGGTGGAACTCAGGTGGCCCACGTCACAAGAAATAGTGCTGATTGAGCATCTGTCATTGAAACCCTTTTTAGTTGTCACAGAAGTTTTGAATCGATATGAAATTTGTTTTTCCTCTGCATCCGGGTCCGTGTGACCTTACTAAGAGATTGGATGGCAGATAAACATTATGGTGGGACCCACTATGGTGTGTGTTTTACCCACACCGTCCACACCATTGGACGGTAGGACCCACTATGACGTATGTGTTTTATCTATGCCGTCCAGCCATTTTGACTGGGCTGTTGGACGACAAGGGACCCCACCACGAGGCATGTGCTCTATGTATGCTGTCCATCCCTATGGGTCCCACCATGATGCATGTATTGCATCCAAACTGTTCAACCATTTTGAAAGCTCACTTCAAAGCTTGAGACTAAGAATAAGACAGATCTAGGATAAGGTGGACCCACCATCAATGTGGGCAGTGACATCCACCATTCAAACTTCTTAGGGCCATAGTAGTTTCCAATAAAGTAGATATTTGTTTTCACTTCATCTATCACTATGTTAACTTATGAATTGGTCGGATCTCAAATACATTACGGCAGGCCACACCCTGATGAGTCCAGCCCTTTGATTAGGTGGACCACACTGTAAAGAAATAGTAGGATTTGAACGTCTACCATTGAACCCCTTTGGGGCCATGGAAGTTTTGGATCAATATGGGATTTGTTTTCCCTCTTAATCCAGGTCCTTAAGACCTTATGATTAGACTGGGTGAAAAATTAACGTTATGGTGGGCCCTGATCATGAGGCGTGTGTTATAGCTACTCCGTCCATCTGTGAGGGCCCTCCTAGATGTATGTATTTTATATTCACAACGTCCATTCACGTGGCCCCCACGTGATGTACGTGTTGTACCCAAGTTGTCTATTTGATGGACCAATTTGAAATGAGTCGGGCCCACCCCATTATGTTGTATATAAGGCCCATTGAGGAGGTCCACCTTGATGTGTACAAGGTCCATTGTTGAGGCCACCTTCATATAGATGAGGCCCATATGATATGACTCACTTGATATGTATGAGACACATATGATGCGACCCACTCATTATATATGAGGCCCAGCGTCGAGGCCCATGGGCAAGGCCCATTGTGATGTATTTAGGGCCCATGGGCAAGACCCATTGTGAGGTATTTGAGGCCTATGGGAAAGGCCCATTGTGATGTATTCAAGGCCTGTGGACAAGACCCATTGTGATGTATTCAAGGCCTATAGGCAAGGCCCATTGTGACGTAATCAAGGCCTATGGGCAAGGCCCATTGTGATGTATTCAAGGTCTGTGGACAAGGCCCATTGTGATGTATTCAAGGCCTATAGCCAAGGCCCATTGTGACATATTCAAGGCCTATGGGAAGGCCCATTGTGATGTATTCAAGGTCTATGGACAAGGCCCATTGTGATGTATTCGTGACCTATGAGAAAGGCCCATTGTGATGTGTATTAGGCCCATGACGCGTGGGCCATTTGATGTATTCAAGACCTAGATACATGGCCCATTTGATGCATACGAGGCTCATGTGTAGGGCCCACATGTTATGTATTTGAGGCCCATGAGTAGGGCCCATCTGTTATGTGTTTGAGGTCCATTGGTGCGACCCATTAATGTGACCCACTTGGCGTAAATGAGGCCCATATGATGAGGCTCGACTTGATGTACACAAGGCCCAATGTGACGTATTAGGCCCATGCCATGCGGCGATGGATATTAGGCCTTTCTGTGAGTCCATGGGCCCACTATATGTTTGGCCCTATATAGGCCACTCCTTAGGAGCAATGTTGGTTAGATGTCCACACTGATGGACAATAATGGTTGGATGTCCACATTGTGACCTTCGCTAAGGCCTTGTTAGGCTCATTCTCATCATTCTCTTATAGGTTAACCCAAATAAGTGGGTCTCATTCGCCGTAGGTGCCGATCTTTATACTATAGTTGATCGGCTAATCGTCTATGGACCCTGCCTTGTTTATATGCTGATTATCGGTGCCAATTATCGAGCGTATAGACCAATTTTGATTGTCAAGGTTGATCGTATAGACCGATTTCGATTATCGAGGCCGATCGTATAGATCGATTCCGATTGTCAAGGCCGAGTATTGAGGCCGATTCTGATTATCGAGGCCAATTGTTGAGGCCGATTTCGATTATGATTGTCGATGTCAATTGACAAGCCCCAATGTGGGGTATATGCGGCCTGTATTTGAGGCCTAATGTGATGAATATGCGGCCCGTATTTAAGGCCCATTGGGATGTGCATTTGCCCTATGTTTGAGGCCCAATGTGATGTATATGCGCCTCGTATTTGAGGCCCATTTTGATGTGTATTTAGCCCATGTTTAAGGCCCAATGTGATATATATGAAGCTTATGTGATGAGGCCCATTGCGGTGCATTTGAGGGCCAGGTGATGGAGCCTATTATGATGTATATTAGGCCCATATGAGAGGCTCATCGTGATGTGTATTAAGCTCTTAAGTGAGACCCATGGTGTTGTATATTAGGCTCTTTTGTGAGGTCATGGGTCCACTATATGTTAGGCTCTATGAGGGTCATTCCTTGGAGATAATGTTGATTAAATGTCCACATTGTCGAGGCCGATTGTTGATGCCGGTTACTGATACCGATTATGAGTATGTAAGAGCATAGCATCATGATACATGCCCATACGCATCATCTGCATGTTTATTGTGAGATGTGATTGATCATTGCATACGTCATAGTACAGATGATTTATAGGACTCCCTGATAGGTGGAGTTATCCCACATGAGCGCACAGTATGTGCAGGATTGATGCATGATTGGACTACATGACTCATACATCTTGCATCGTGTGATAGTGATACTATACGTACTAGCGACATCAGGGCTGTGACTTCCACAGGCATGTCACAGATAACTAGATGGGACACTAGTTCTAGCATTTGGGTACTTTAGATATCTGTGGGTGAAAATCCTTAAACCTCTGAGGCCAAGAGATACCCCAACGTTGAGACCGAGTAGATACATGAGCTCCTGAGTGCCAAATACCAGGAGGCTGTGTCTCCCACTGTGTCGTAGTCGATTGGGAGGGGGTGTGGCCTTACCCGCCCGATAGTAGGGGGCATAGTTAGGTTGAGTTTAATCAGCTCGTGAATAGGTCTGCTATCGATGTGCCGGTTAGATATTAGCTGACTACTGGCCAGGCGGATAGTGAAGTCTCTTCCACTTGCATGGTTACGCGTCAGTGGGTGACGATTTGCATGTAGAGTGTACTAGACTTCAATGATGATCCTAGAGATGAACCGTACTAATATGTGGACTTATTGAGCAAGAGTTGCATATGCATTCATTTATTCATTCACTATCCACTCGGGCTGGTGGTGCGCAACTATTTGTTACGTGCACCTTAGCAATGGCCAGGATGTCAGTTGGGGCGTGTGACTAACCTGAGATCAAGAGTTTATCACATTGAGTCTGACCATCCAAATTTAGGTATGTGACTGGTTTATATAGAAGTCCTTGTGGTGGACCCCGTAGCTTGCGATACTACGTACTATCATCCTAACTTCACATTCCAGCATGGTCATTCCATTTGTACTGCATACTTCATTACATCCCCGACATATGGCATTTTGGGTTACTGTGTTTCTGCATTTATATGATCTAAATATGGCTGACGGTATTCGTGAACTCATCAGAAATTATATATTACATTGCATCCTCGGCATCTGGTATTTGACTCTTTATGACTCCTCTCTTGCATAGCTGATCTATATTGCGTACTCTGGAATTATATGATTCATGATCTTACTAGTATTTTCGATATTATATGATTATGACATTGTATTGAATAGTTGGCACTTACCTTGTGCACACACTTACACCACCCTCTAAGTTTTCTATAAGCTTATGCACGATAGATACATGCACGTGATGTTAGGTTGCAGCAGCATGGAGCTTGGAGTATGTAGCTGACTTCTAGAGCTTTGATTTTTGACTATGTATTTCCCTTTCAGCATTATATTCAAACATTTATATTAGTGGATATGTGATGATGATGTTTACCTTTGTGATTTAGGTAAACTTGTGGTTATGCTTATTACGAGTAAATGTACATTGGAAAATCCTTCTTATAGGATCCCAGGATCGGAATCTGGCTTATTGTCGCTAGGAGCTGAGAATAGGGTACTACAGAGGCTGTCAACCGAATTCGACGATTGAGATTCCAGTGAATCCAATTTCTGGATTTGGGGCGTGACATGTGGTCATTCTTCCTATGTGAGGGACTAGTTCGATTTTTCTCACAACATGAATAATTCAATCTCCAACCATTTTAGACTAACAACCTAACTTGAGTAGTGTAAACATGGCTATTAACATAGTCATTACGGTGGCCGCCATAGAACTTCTTTCACATGGGCTTCCTAATAAGGTAGTTTTAAGGCCAGGTGGATTGCATAGTGGCATGTGCCCTTAAAAGCCTTTTGGAGGTCACGAAAGTTTCAGATGAAGTTGATATTTTTGTTTTTGTTTCATCCATGTCTATGTGATCTTATGAACAAGTTGGACACCAATTAACCATCATGGTGGGCCCAAGGAAGGTTTCAACTATGGGTTTCGTTATCACTTACGCTTCATGTGGTGTGGTTCACTTGAGTCTTGGATTTGCCTCATTTTTGGGCTTGTACCCTAAAATGATATGGAAAATTGGATGAACGACCCATACATCACGATAGCCCCTATCCATTCTTGGCTAGGAAAGACGGGCTAAAAGTTCAACATTTTGCCTCGGTTGCTAAAGAACTAAGGGTAAAAGTCCGTTATTTCTCCTCGGTTGTGAAGGAACAGAAGCTAAAAGTTTACCTCTTTACTTCAGTTGTTAAGGAATCGAGGCTAAAAGTCTTCCATTTTGCTTCAATTAGTAAGGATCTGATGCAAAAAGTTTATCTTTTTGCCTCAATTGCCAAGGAACCGAGGCTAAAAGTCTACTATTTTGCCTTGGTTGCTAAGGAACCGTGGTTTAAAGTTTACCTTTTCACTTCGGTTGTTGAGGAACTGAGGCTGGAAGGAATCAAGACTAAAATCAATTTTCACCCCGATTATAAAGGAATCAAGGCTAAAAGTTTGCACCTTCGCCTAAGTTATTAAGGAACTGAAGCCAAAAGTTCACCTTTTCACATTGGTTGCTAAAAAACTAAGGCCTTAGTTGTTTAGGAACTATATTGAAAAGTTAGTTTTTAACCTAGGCCAAAAGTGAGCCTTTAGCTTCAGTTTTCTAATGAACTCAAGTTAAAAGACAGCTTTTAGCCAAATTTGTTAAGGAATTTAGACTTTTTAGCCACTTTAACCAAAACCACTGTTTGTTTCTTCTGGTGTGGTCCACTCGAGATTTGGATCTATTTCATTTTTTGGGTCATGCCTTAAAATTATCTCATAAATTAATGGATGAAAGATATACACCATCATGGGACCCACAGGGCCTGCACATTAACGACTCTTCAATCCCTGATGTTGAAATGGACCGGTTTGCACCTCTCCTCTCCTCTCCTCTTATTTTATACCCTACCCTACTGTCATCTCCTTCTCCTCTGCATCACAACAGATCCCTTCCTCTACACAGACTATCATCAGTCCTCCCAGAGATTGCTATCCTAACATCAAAACTAGAGTACGCACCTTCGTACAACATTCGATCAGTGTGTAAGGTGGGCCTTACCACTCAGATGGCTCGACATAAGAATCGGGTTTGTCTACTCATTAGTCAAGCTACCCTACACAAAAAAATATATTTTTCAACATATCATGTCTGATGAGTGGACCAAACTAATGTTTTTACTTGGTCATTGGCATGATCGAACCCATCATATGCATGGCTCAGATGTACTACATGTGGGGCTATCAAACCGCCATCTTCTTTTCATATCTAACAAAACCCGTTGTATGTGTTAATCTACTAGAGGTTTGGTATGTTAGGGGTACCACAGAAGCACACAAAGATGAATCTAGGATAGTAATCCAATAGCACCAAGCAAGCACAAAGAGAACATAGCGATTTAACACAAAAAAAAAACCCTTTCGGGAAAAAACCACGGCACAAAGTAACAGATGATCACTATGAAAGTAAAATTACAAAGTACGGAGCTTACCTGATTCGAATAACCTCAAATCTCACCCTTGCTAGACCCTTTGAAACCCTTGGTAGATTTGGAAACCCTAGAACACTTCAATACACTCCCAATTCCGATTACACTCCAATATATAGCCTTTGGAGGAAGCACAATCAAAATAGGAAACAAAATCTCGTAAATACACGACTCTGCATAAATCTGTGCAAAACAGTTCAATGGCATCGAACACACTTCAATGTCATCAAAACTTATCCTTCGATGGCATCGAAGTTGAGTAAATGACATCGAAATAACACCCAAACTATCCAACAACATAACATGTAATTTCAATTTTCTTCGATTGCATCGGGCCATGTTTGATAGCATCAAACAAATCTTTGATGACATCAAACAACTATCGATGGCATCGAAAAGATGCCTAGTTAATCCAATGACCAACTGGAGAAATTTGAAAAATCTCGATCAGATCAAGCACTGTTCGATGTCATCGAAGGTGACATTGATAGACCTAGTAATAAACTCGATTTAAGACATCTATTACAACAATCCCCACCATGTCTTCAATCATCAAACGTGTAATTTCTTACCCTCTTCTCTTATCTCTGCTTTATATCATAGCTCCATCAACACTTCTGGTGCATATTTTGTCTTCCTTTTACGCCATCGCCAAGCTTAAAGAAGTTGTACAAAACTTGAACTTCTTTGCAGGAACCATTTTGGTGAGCATGTCCGCCGGATTTATGCTCGTGTGAATCTTCTCCAAAGTCACGCCTCTTTCTTCAAGCACTTGTTGGATAAAGTGGTAACGAACATCAATGAGTTTAGTAGGTGAGTGATAAACATAATTTTTAGCGAAATTGATAGCACTCTCATTATAACAATTAACCGAATTGGCCTCCTGCTAAAGCCCTAACTGATTTATCATGCATTTTAACCAAACATCTTCTTTAAATACTTATGTCATTGTCATATACTCTTCTTCGATTATGGAAAGAGCCATCACAAACTGAAACTTCGATATCCAACTAATTGCTCTACCCGCTAGTACAAATGAGTTATCTAAAGTCAACTTTTTAGAATCTACACTACCTGTGTAGTCTGAATCCACATACCCAACCAATTTTTCTCTTATTTTCTCAAAAGTTAAGACTTAGTCTTTTTTACCTTGAATATATCAAAGTAGTCATTTCACTACTTCCCAATGTTGTTTGCTGGGGTTTGACATGTATCTACTCATAACACCGACTACCAGTGAAATATCCAGTCTCGTACAGACTATGACATACATTAAACTACCAATCTCATTCGAATAAGGCACATGAGACATATCCTGCTTTGTCTCGTTAGATTTAAGACATTGCTCTGTGAAAAGCTTGAAGTGAGCTGCATGGGGATTGCTCACCGGCTTTGCCCGGTCCATCCCATACTTGGTCAATATCTTCTCAAGGTATTCTGTTTGAGATAACCAAAGCCTGCTCCTCTTCCTATCTCTATGAAGATCTATGCCAAGAACCCTCTTTGCAGCCCCTAGATCTTTCATCTCGAATGTCCTTAATAACTGAGTCTTCAGTATATCGATTTCAGACATATCAAGATTGACGATCAAAATATCATCAATATACAATACTTGGATGATGAATTTGACTTCACTCAATGTCTTATAATAGGCACAATAATCGTATTCATTCCTGTTAAATTTCTGACTCGACATGAAAGAATCAAATTTTTATACCACTGCTTAGGCTACTATTTCAAGCCGTATAATGACCTCATAAACCTGCAAGCCTTGTTCTCTGCCCTTTTAACTTCGTAGCCCTCTGGTTGCTCCATATAGACTTACTCTTCCAACTCACCATATAGGAATGCAGTTTTGACATCCATCTATTTCAGCTCAAGGTTGCCCAATTGTATTGGGCAACCAGTGTCAACATGAATTTGATAGACATCTTTTTAACTACCAGCATAAATATCTCTACGAAGTCGATTCCTTCTCTTTGATCATAACCCTTCACTACCAGTCTTGCTTTGTATCTATCTTGTTTCCTTTTGAACAATCACTTGTATCTGATCACTTTTTTACCCACTGGAAGCTTCACAAGCTTCCATGTGTTGTTTTTGTGCAACGATTCCATCTCATTGTCCATTACTGCATTTCATTTTTTTATATTAGGCTCATCAAGCACCTCCTAAATAGTAGATGGGTCCCCCTCATCTGTAATGAGGGTATATGCGATATTAGAATCACCCATGTATCTTTCCGGTAACCTCTTATCTCGCAGTGGGTTTCTTCGTACAGGTGGCTACTCCACTTACTTATGTATCTTCATCAACGCATCTGTCTCAGCCTTCATACCCTACTCACTCAAGTGGCCCAGACGAGCATGCCACATATGAGCAAAAGTGGAACCAACTACAGCCATTGCAGCTTCACCTATTAAAGTGCTCTGATCAACCTATAAAGGTTTCCAAGCTTCTACGCTTTCATGATTACAAGTGCCCTCTTAGATACTTTAAGGGCATTTATTAAATCTAGTGAACTTGCATCCTATTGCCTCAAGTGCACAGAGAGAAATCAGACTCTTCTTCATGTCGAGAACGTGCCTCACCTTAGTCAGGGTACACTATCCCATCAAACATCTTGATGGGCACAGTACCAACAACTTCAACGTTACAGGCAATGTCATTGCCCATAAACACGTCCACCATCACACTCTATGTAGCTGAGGAACTAACTCTGATGATGAGTTATGTGATAAGATGCCTCTATGTCAAGAATCCACTCGTCTCTACGATCATCGTATAAGTGTTCGATCATTGACACAAACAACACATCACCTTCATATCCACTCGTACATTCATCAGACGTGGTAGCGTTGGCCTCCCTGGAAGAAGCCTCAAAGTATTCTCTCTTCGATTTATGATTTATGCAATCCTTCTTTATGTGTCCAATCATCCCACATTTTCATCACTTTAACTTACCTTTGCCCTTTCCCTTGCCCTTACATTTGGATTTAAACCTTGAAGTTCCTGTATCTCGCTCAATATTCCTACCTCTCGTGAGGAGTGCATCAGAAGAGGTTTCTATGCTACCATTTATCTTTCTCATCACCTTCCCCTAAAAGGGATGAGATTATAGTGTCCACACTCAGGAGCTTATTACCGGTGCACAATAAGTCCCTTAATGACTCACACGATGCCGGAAGAGAATTTAGCAAAATACATGCTTGATCTTCATCTTTAACCACTTTCTCCATATCTAGCAACTTGCAAATCAACTTATTAAAATTACTGATGTGGGCTTCCACATTTAGACTTTCTACCATTCAGAAGTTAAATAATTGCAACTTTAAGTGTAGACGATTTTCAATGGACGTTTTACCATAAACGTCCTCTAACTTTATCCACATATTCGTTGTTATTTTCTCCCTGATAACATTGTAAAGAACCTCATCAATTAAACACAATTGGATAGAGGATTTGGCCTTCTTATTAAGGGTCTTCTAATCTTTATCACTCATAGACGGTCGTCGCTCCTTAAGAGCCTCATCTTCGCCTTGCTTAGTTAATAGGCAAATCATCTTAACCTTCCATAATTAAAAATTATTTTTGCCTGAGTACTTCTCAATATCATTCTTAGTGTTTCTCATTATTACTAATCATTCAGATTCAATTTCGAGCCCCAACGTTAGCTCTGATACCACTTGTTAGGGGGACCGCGGAAGCACGCAAAAATGAATCTAAGAAAGCAATCCAATAACGCCAAGAAAGCACAAAGATAACACAATGATTTAACATGGAAAAACCCTTTTAGGAAAAAATCATGACACAAAACGACAGATGATCACTATGAAAATAGAATTACAAAGAGCTTACCCAATTTGAACAACCTCGAATCTCACCTTTGGTACACCCTTTGAAACCCTGGGACGATTTGGAAACCCTAAAACACTTTAATCCACTCCCAATTTTGATTGCCCTCTAATATATAGTCTTTGGAGGTAGCACAACCGAAATAGGAAACAAAATCCTATAAATACGCAACTCTGCGTAAATCTGCATAGAACAATTTGATGGCATCGAACACATTTCGATGTTATCGAAACTTATCCTTCGATGGCATCAAACTAACACCCAAACTATCGGCAACATAACATGAAATTCTGTTTTTTTTCTCCGATTGCATTGAGCCATGTTCGATGGCATCGAACAACTATCAATGACATTGATAAGATGTCCAATTAGTTCAGCGACCAACTAGAGAAATTCAAAAAATCTTGATGGGATCAACCACTATTTGATGCCATCGAAGGTGACATCGAATAGACTGTTGATGGTATCAACAGACCTAGTAATAGACTCGATTTAAGACATCTATTATAACATGGTATCACTAAACACCTCTACACGTAGCCACATGTGCTATCCTGGTACATTTATAGCACAACAAAGCCATGTATTAGGTGTTACCTACTATTAAGATGCTTTGGCCAAAAAATAAAAATGATCAACTAGTTGGTAGACCAGACTTTTGACACATGGAGGGACGTGATGAGGTCGATCACTGTCTTCTTTAGGGATAACTACTCCGAATCCATGGAGCTCTTGGACTCCCCAAGAGCTTTCTTGAATCCACGAGTGATAAAAGCCTGAATAATTCTTAATAAATTTGAATTAACTTAATTGATGATTTAAAAAAAATATAACTTTTTAAATAAGGAATTCAAACTTAAAACATAGTTTTAGACTTGGATTCCAACTCAAACACCCTAAAAAAAAAAAAAAAGAAGCTTATTATTTATAGACGACCTCTTTTCCTACTAAACTTCATGGTTTTCTACCAAAATTGGTAAGTATCCAATTTGGCCCAAACACGTTATTCTCCCAAGTTTTCGAAGCCCTTTTCATATTGGGCATGACTTCTACAACTCGAAGGATCAAAAGTTATATTCAAATTAAAACTTACTATTTATAGTAAAACAAAACTAAATGAGACTTTGACCGTCAATCTGATGAAATCTTGCAAATCCGACATGGGCAACCCGGCATAGCTAGGTTGGTTGTCTTACGATATGTTCTCCTACCCCAAAATCATATATAATATGTACAAAAACTCATCCTAGTTTATGAGATATGACTAATTTATGATTCCGACAGTTCAGATTGTTTCTTCCTCTGATTGGGCCTTCTCTGGTCCATCTTTGCCATGAAACTATATGCAACCCGCTCTACATCAAGTCTATAGATTGGGTCTGTGGGCACCATGGTTTGGACTCGCCTTCAGGCTCCCTTTTTCTACCTATTTGTACATTATAAAGCTTTGAAAAAAAACACTTCTCCACTCTTGTACCTTAAGCTACTGCTTTATTCTTTTATACTTTTTTGAATGAATTATTGTTATTCAGTTCAAACAGCGTCAAAGCACATATAGTTTCTGAAAATTTCATTTGCTAAAGCTTTAAATTATATCCATGAGCAAGAGGTGCAAGAAAATGTTGTGCAGCACGCCAACAACATAGTGGGCCGAGATCCAATCTCAGGCCTCACCCACAAACGATAAACAGGAAGAAATATAAACTAGAAACAGATCAAACCAATCCAAACAAATCACAAGACAAGATTTACGTGGAAAAAACCCCAAACTAAGGTTTAAAAAAACCACTGATGCAAACTTCCACTATGAAGATGAACAAAAATTACAAGGCAAAATACTAACCTCTCCCTTGGAAGAATATAGAAAATCCTTACCCCACACCTTAGAATAACTCCTATTGCTTTCTCAATATTTCTAATCACATAGAAAAGCCTTAGGAACCCCTATTTATAGTTTAGGTAACTTCCCTTCCACACCCTTGCGAAAGGCGACACCAAAATCCGCAGTCCACATCAGATTAGGAAACGAATCTGCGTAACCTTCGACTGGTCGAAGGGAGCTACGACCAGTCAAATAGTTCATTCGACCGGTCAAAGGACCCAAACATGAAAAATTAGGACTTGTTGGACTTTGAGTCGACGGTCCACGACCGGTCGAACAGGCCCCTACGACTGGTCGAACAGCTCCTATGACCAGTCGAAGGCGGCCTAGATGTGGCTCCACTTCTCAACAATCTCTCACTTGGAGACACATCGTCATAAACCTTCATCTTCTTCATCCGGAGTGCACCACCTCCCCGTCTTCAAGCCTGAAGACCAATCAAAGCTGAACAGAGCTTCAGCTTCTCCCTTGTGACCGTCTTGGTCAACATATCCGTAGGATTCTAACTTATATGAATCTTCTCCAGAGTAATCGATCTATCTTCTAGTAACGAACATATGAAGTGATATCTTATGGAAATATGTTTGGTCATTGAATGAAAGGTTAAATTCTTAGCCAAGTGTATTGCACTCTGACTGTCACTGTACACCTTGCAATCTACTTGCTTCTTACCCAACTCTTCCATAAAACCTTGCATCCATACCATCTCCTTGCATGCTTCTGTAGCTGCAACATATTCTGCTTCTGTCGTACTGATAGATACTATCTTTTGTAAGTAAGAGACCCAACTGACTGCAGCACTACTAAGAGTAAATACATAACCTGTAGTGCTTCTTCTATTGTCGATATCTCCTGCCAAATCTGAATCCACGTAACCTTGCAGCTTGATTTCTGATCCACCATAACACAACCCTACATCCTTAGTACCCACCAGGTATCTGAGGATCTACTTCACAGCTTCCTAATGTTTCTTCCCAGGATTATTCATGAACCTGCTAACAACTCTCACTGCTTGAGCAATGTCTGGCCTCGTGCTCACCATAGCATATATGAGACTCCCAATAGCTGACATGTATGGGACTTTAGCCATGTAGTCCCGTTCCTATCGCGTCTTTGCACCTTGCTCCTTAGATAGCTTAAAGTGGTTGGCTAATGGAGTGCTAACCGGCTTAGCACCTCCCATATTGAATCAATCAAGTACCTTGGCTATGTATTCTTCCTGTGACAAAACCAGTTTCTTATTTTTCCTGTCATGCTTTATCCTCATGCCTAGGATTTGTTTTGCAGATCCTAAATCCTTCATGGCAAATTCTCTAGACAATTATCTTTTGAGATCTGAGATGTCCTTCATGCTTGAACCGGCCACAAGCATATCATCAACATACATCAGAAGGATGATGTACAACGTATCAAACTTCTTTAAGTAATAACAGTGGTCTGCAT
Source organism: Magnolia kwangsiensis (assembly GCA_037074715.1). NCBI lineage: Eukaryota > Viridiplantae > Streptophyta > Magnoliopsida > Magnoliales > Magnoliaceae > Magnolia > Magnolia kwangsiensis. Next base: position 92,839,556 of record CM073580.1, read on the forward strand.
GACATCTCCTAAAACCGTTTCCTGACATGAAACTATCAAACTTCTTGTACCACTGCCTCAAGGCCTGCTTCAGGCCATATAGACTCTTCTTCAGTCTGCACACCTTATTCTCATTACCTGGTGCCACGTATCCTGTCGGCTGATACATATATATTTCTTCTTCAAGGTCCCCATGAAGAAAGACTGTCTTAACATTTAGCTACTCTAGATATAAGTTCTCTGTAGCTATTATACTCAAGACCATGCGAATTGTAGACATTTTCACTACCGGTGAAAATATTTTAGTGAAATCGATACCTGCCTTTTGTTGAAACCCTTTTACAATCAATCTAGCCTTGTACTGTTTTGAACCATCGTGCTCCTCCTTCAATCTATAAACCCACTTGTTATGAAGAGCTTTCTTACCCTTAGGTAGAGTGACTAGCTCCCATGTACAATTAGACTCAAGAGAGTTCATCTCCTCATCCATGGCCTGCTCCCACTTAACCCGTGTATCTGACTGTAATGCCTCTTCAAAACACTCTGGCTCACCATTATCTGTCAGTAGTAGATAATGTAAGGAGGGTGAGTATCGGACCGTGGGTCTCCTCTCCCGAGTAGACCTCCTCATAACCGATGTCTTTGGCTCTGACTCATAATGCTCATGTGCATAATCATCCTGTGGCACTGTAACACCCATGTCCGGTAACTCTTCCAACTTTACGAATTCCTTTTCATCGGCCTTATTTTCTTACACACTGTCTTTATGCATCACTTTTTTATTGAAGACTACGTCCTTGCTTCTGATGATTTTTCTGTTTTCTGCATCCCAAAACCTGTAGCCAAAATCATGCTGCCCATAGCCTATAAACGTGCACCTCTTAGACTTCACATCCAGCTTGTTCCTGCGCTCTGCATCAATGTGAACATATGAAGTGCAACCGAACACTCTGAGATGTGTAAGGTTTACTTCTTTTCCAGTCCACGTTTCTTCTAGTAGCCCACCATTCAATGGTGCTGAGGGACTTCTATTGATAAGATATACAGCAGTATTTATAGCATCTGCCCAAAAGGTCTTGGGTAACCCTGCATGTAACCTCATGCTCCTGGCGCGCTCAAGGATGGTCTTGTTAATGCGCTCAACTACACCATTTTGCTGCGGTATCCCTGGAATCATTTTTTTGATATTTGATTCTACTTGCTGCATAATACTTCTCAAATCTCTTGTCACAATAGTCTCCCCTATTATCAGATCTGAGACACTTTACTGTTTTACCTGTCTCATTTTCTACCATAACTTTCCACTTCTTAAACGCATCAAATACATCAGATTTATGCTTTAAGAAATAAATTCACAGTTTTCTACTAGCATCATCAATAAAGGAAATAAAAAAACGTGAGCCACCAAGAGATGATACTTGTGCCAGTCCCCACACGTTAGTGTGTACAAGCTCCAATAGATGCGTCTTTGGAGCGCATTCTGTCTTCTTGAAGCTTACCCTCTTCTACTTGCCATATACGCAGTCCTCGTAGAATTCCAAGTCAAGAGACTTTAGCCCTGGTAGCTTCCCTTTTGACAACAACACTTTCATCCCTTTCTCACTCATATGTCCCAACCTCTAATGTCATAACTGGTCATTCACTCCAGTTGATGCGACTGCGAGTGAACTATATGACCCTGAAGTCACGTACAAAGTACCTTCCTTTTTACCTCGAGATATCACCAAGGCACCTTTTATGATCTTCCAGGAATCACTAGTGAATGTCGTCACATAACCGGTATCGGCCAACTGCCCCGCTGAGATCAGATTTCTTCTCAAACTCGGTACATGTCTGACATCCTTCAATTTCAAAACCGTTCTGTCTTTCTGATTGACCTGAACGTCTCCCTTTCCAACAATGTTGCACGACTCATCATCACCCAGGTAGACTTTCCCAAAGTCACCTGACACATAATCATGCAGAACTTCCTTACATGAAGTGACATGAAACGAAACACCCGAGTCTATAACTCAAGACTCATTCCTCGCATCAAGAGACAAGATCAACGCCTCTGTGTCGCTCTCCTCAGACAGATTCACTGAATCATTCCCGCCTTGAGAGCTTGCATCTTGTTTCTTAAGCGCCCTGCAATCACGTTTCATGTGCCCCTTCTTGTCACAATGCCAACACCCGTTTTTATCTTTCGGTCCCTCGGATTCTTCTTCGACTTATAACGCTCGTGTTTATTGCCTCCTTTGTTCAGCGATCTTCCTCTTCCTTCAACGTTTAGAGCATTCCCTGAAACTCCTGATGCCTTCCTTTTAGATTCTTCGCTGAGAATTAGACCGGCAACATCATCAAATTTCAGCTTTGTCGACCTTGAAGAATTGCTCACAGCAATCACCAAACTATCCCAACTGTCTGGCAGACTGGATAAGATCAATAACGCCCTAACCTCATCCTCAAAAACGATGCCAACGGATTCCAACTGGCTCATAACTGTATTGAACTCGTTTAAATGTTCAGTCACGCTCCCATCATTTAACATCTTCATGTTGAATAGCTGTTTCATAAGATAAACCTTGTTAGATGCTAATGATTTTTTATACATGGTGGCTAGGGTTTCTATTAATTCTTTTGTCATTTTCATCTTGGATATATTAAAGGCGACGCTCTTTGACAAAGAGAGTCAGATCGTTCCTAAAGCCTTCCTATCCAGTAAAAACTATTTATCATCTGTCATCTTTTCCGATTTCTTCTCTTTTCCTTCTAGAAAAATGTAGAGGTCTTTCTAATACAGATAATCCTCCATCTGCACCTTCCAGAAGGCAAAGTTTGAACCATCAAACTTCTCAATTTTAGTTTTTTTATCTTCCGTCATCGCTCCCAATAGAACTAAACCAATAGCTCTGATATCAGTTGTTGCGCAGCACGCCAACAACGTCGGCCTCACCCACAAACGATAAACAGGAAGAAATATAAACTAGAAACAGATCAAAGCAATCCAAACAAACCACAAGACAAGATATACGTAAAAAAAATCTCAAACTAGGGTAAAAAAAAATCACGGATGCAAACTTTCACTATGAAGAAGAACAAAGATTACAAGGCAAAATACTAACCTCTCCCTTGGAAGAATATAGAAAACTATTAGCCCACACCTTAGAATAACTCTTATTGCTTTCCTAATATTCCTAATCACATAGAAAAGCCCTAGGAACTCCTATTTATAGTTTAGGTAACTTCCCTTCTGCACCCTTGCAAAAGGCGACACCAAAATCCGCAGTCCGCATCAGATTCAGAAACGAATCTGCGTAACCTTCGACTGGTCGAAGGGAGCTACGACCAGTCAAACAGTTCCTTTAACTGGTCAAAGGATCCAAACATGAAAAATCAGGACTCGCTCGACTTTGAGTCGACGGTACACGACCGGTCGAACAGGCCCCTATGACTGATCGAACAGCTCCTACGACCAGTCGAAGGCGGCCCAGATGTGGCTCCACTTCTCAACAAAAAACCCATCTAACCTTGTGTTGTCACATTTCAATGTTTATGCCTGATTCAGTTTTTGTACCTATAAAAAACTTGATGGTGATTGGATTTACTTTTATTTTTATTTATTTTTCTCTTTAATTTCTGAAATATTCATTTTCTAATAAATTTTCTAGTATAAGGAGATAGCAACATGCTCCCATATAATACTCAAAACTTGGCATGTCATCTTATGCCTGGATGAGCATTTTGTCATAAAGAATTTTATAAAATCTATCACATGTTTTTTAAGGTCATAAGAGAGTTATTTGACCATCTTACCTGCAGGGATGTTCAATTGCCCTTATCTACTTTCACCTTCGATTTTAATTTTAATTTGGTTGTTTATAGTCCTAGATCAATAGTTAAAAGAACTATAGTTAAAAGAACTCCGATTGACTTAGACCTTTGTTTGGTCGAGTTTGGTCATTTTTAGTTATTGATACATCACTTATCTCATCAATAACAGATTTGCTAAGTCCACGCCCACCTAGATGCAGCCAGTGTATGGGACATCCAAGCCATGCATCAAGAACTAAATGATATGCATTGTAAACAACGGTTTAAGTACAAGCTAAAGGAAGTGAATAGAAAATTCATGGTACAAGTTGGGAGAACAACGTTGAAAATCTGTGAGAGCTTATAGGCGATGGTAAGGCAGGCCTCGCCACCATGCCGAAGGGTTCTCCTCGTGATTTGAGAGTTATTCTCAGCCAATGTCATAAATGTGACACTGGACCTTTGGTCTTTAAAGTGTGTTGTAGTAATTTGATGTAGTAGGGTGCATCGGTAGTTTGCTTTGAAAACTTTTAATAGATGGTTAATTTTTTTTATTGGTATTGTGTTTTTATAAATTGATTAAATTAATGAATGAATTATTATATAGATTAAATAGGTGAAACATGCACAACTTTATTTAAACAAATATTTAAAAATAATTAAACTTTTTTAGCCACTGTTTGTACATGAGGCTAAAACATATTGTTAGCCTCAGTTAATATGAATTGAAGGCAGAGATAGATTTAGTCTTTATTGGTATCAAAAAAGTCTAAATCTATATTAATTAACCTCACTTTTACTTCAATTATCCAAACTAAAGCTGCAACTCTGGTTATTAAAGGTTTTAACCTTGGTGAAGTAAATCTGGTTAAAGGCTTTAACCTCTGTTTAATATCAATTGTTGAGAATAGAAGTTAAAAATTATAACTAGTTTCGGTTAGAGGCAACCAAGGTTAAAATTTAGGTTTAGTCCCCGTTGTTTCTTTTAGCTTCAGTTGATGAATTGAGGCTATAAAATCCTTTTTAGCACCGGTTTCTAAAATTGAGGTTAAAGCTTTAACCATGGGCTTCCGGCCTCAATTTAGATAACGGAGATAAAATTGCGGCTAAAAAGACTTCTAACTTTGATTTTTTACATTTTAACCACTGTTTGGATTGATGTTTAATGTTTTTTTATCTTGTAGTGAGAACTCGTGATGCAAGATCCGCAAGATCTCACACAAACACCGTCATCTTAGTGAATCTGAACCCACCATTATATATCTTAAAGTATTTATGACATATGCCAGGATTCTCACACCAAAATTTTGAATGTATTTGAATGAATATGGCCCATCTCGTATAAATGATGATAATCATTCAAAATATGGAACCTCCTATCATGACCTATCAACATCACATCCGCATGATTCAAAATCATTAAATGAAATGACAATATCTTTGAAATAAAATGGGCAAGGGAGAGGGAGAGAATATAATATGTTTTAAAAGCCTGAAATGCTGTTATTTTAAATTGTTGATAGGAATCAGGATGATAGTTGAAAAAATTACAAATTTTCAATAAAAATTAAAACTAAGTGCTTAACTTTTTACATTTATTAAATGGTCTGAACTTTGAAAATCATTAAAAATTATTATTTTTAGTGATAAGTGTTGTAATTAAGTTTTATTAAATATAATTTAAGCTGTTGTTGGCTTTTTGCTGTGACTAATTGTGGGGGTTAGCATGTCTAAAAGCTAATTGAATGGTATATATTAGAGATTGAAATTTGGCAGCCTTTCCTTGATCTTCACGAGATTTAATTATTGAGAGTCCAAACCGGTTCCAAAGTAATTCTTGAAAAGTGATAACGTAGAACATCTTCGAAATTGGTCCACCAACTAAGCGACCTACACCGTCCAAATCAACGGACGATTGATCGTCTGACTCAATGTGTGGTGTGGCCCACTTAATAAGTGAATTTATGTGAACATCCAATTGCGTCATGAGGGTCTTTACTCTTACTCGGGTGGTAGACTCTCAGGAGTTTCAACACTGGTCAAGGGTTCAAGTAGCCATGGGTGGTGAAATTCCACTATGTCACCAAGCTCCGTGGACCACCATGACGCTTGTGTTCTAGCCATGCCAGATATACGAGCAGAAAATAAAAATATCAGCTTGATTGGAAACTACTCTTACCCCTAAGGAGTTTTGAACGGTAGATATCACTGTCCCCATTCTTTTCTCGCTGATAGCATGAGAGAAAAAGACGCGCTGGACCGCAGGAATTCGAATCTAGATGGTCTCCTGATGGGACCCACCATTAGATTGACGCTTGCTAATAGGCAATAGACGTCCCGTAATCCCCACGCATCATTCTTTGATCGAAACCGTTCATTTGATGGGATCCCCTCGGGACTGGTATCCATTGTGCACTGTGGGGACCATCAGATCAACAGCGTTGAACGACTAGAGTGCGTCATAATTCTACAGTCAGGACATATCTCATTGAGCATCGAACAGCTCTACACCGTAGGATGGTGTGGCATTTACTTGGTCGCCTTAGAAATCGGTCTTCGTTGATTTCGATGCCCGTCAAGCACGCTATTTAGCACAATTGAACGGCGCTAGTGCATTGGATTGCTGCCCACCGTGATGTATCTGTTTATCCATGCCGCCGTCCTTTCACTCGTATAATTTTAAGATATGTACACAAAAATGAGATGGATCCAACGCTCAAGTTAACCACACCAACGATGACTCTCGCATTTAATGTAACTCGCATTTAATGCCACTAAGATTATTATTTGATATGGTCCACTTGAGGGTTGGATCTGGCTTATTTTTGTTCACATACCTTAAAATTATTTGAAAGAAGGGTTGGACGGCGAACAGATACATCATGGTGAGCCCGCCAACAGAGCTGCCCGTTCGTGGCTCGAGACCGACGGTTGCTGTACGCAATCCGCGTCCCGGTCAATGAACGAATGAGATTTGGGTCAACCATCTACATACCGTTGGGTATATACGACATGTAAGTGCGACCCAAAATAATGGTCGCGCAAGTAAACTTTCATAGGCCTCACGGCTCACACGTGGCAACGTGCCAGACTTGTGTGAGATCTAGTCTACTCATCAGGTGGGACCCAAAGTGGAAATTCCCTGTGATAAAAATCAGGCTAGTCTGCCCATATGTAAAAAATGGACAGTCAGGCCAGGGATAACCAACGATCCACTTTCACGAGGGGAACGCTCTTGATGGACGTCTCGGATCTGGCACTCATGTAAATGGGGCAAAATCTTTCGGGCTGAAAGATTTACTGTACATTCGGGCTTTGAGTGATCCGAACCGTTGATACGGTGGGGACTCTCTCATGCTTCATGATTCCCCATGTTAGAAAACACTACGTACAAAATATTTTGAGGTTTGTTCAAGCTACAGATAGGTAGCGTCCGGACCTTGGCCACGTTAATCACACATGCCAGTATGGCACTTGTGTAAGATCTTAGCTTTCCATCTGGTGGGCCACATTGTCTAGATTATCTGCCCAAAAATAATGCCGGTTCACTCCTCAGATAGGCCAGAGTTTAGGAAACAAGCGAATGGCTATGTGATATACTTTTCTAGCCGTCCAATTGCATGAGGAAAAAAGTAATAGCTTACGAGGGAACGATCACATGGATAATTGCCGTGAGTTCGTGCTGTGGGGCCCATCCTGATGTGATCATGCCATCAAAGCCGTCCACTAAGGCCTAGGTCTTGAAATCCAACCTCAACCATGACTGGGGTGGGGGACAAAGAAGAAGAGATCCACACCATAGAAACTTCTAGATGGAACGTGGGGTCCACCACATTGTTTATATTGCATCCAACCCGGTCATCATGTGAATATATAGGTTTTAGGCGTGATAGCATGTTTCTCCCTGCGGTGTGTCCCACCTGAGTGGTGGATCTGGATTATTCTTGAGACAAGAAAATCAGGAGGCCCACTGGATGCAGGGTTTATATTTCATGTACACATCACGGGTGGGCCCCACACACCTCGAACGCATAGTATACATATCATTAGGCTAGCTTGGAGCACACTCCAGTGGCCCTTATTCAACCTACACGTGTGGCCGGAAGCTTGTGTATGGCTGGTGCAATGACGTCAGCAAGTTATGTGGGTCCCATCATGAGGTATGTGATATATCCAAGCCGTCTATTCATTTGGCGAGCTCGTATTAAGGTTTTAACCGAAAAATAAAACAGATCTAAAGATCAATTGGAACACACTGCAAAAAACAATGGGGGATTGAATGTCTATCATTGAAACTCTTTTAGGGTTATAAAAGTTTGGGATCAATATGGAATTTGTTTTTACTCTTCATCCATGTATTTTTAATTTTATTAAGGCATCGTATGAAAAAAAAAAGTTACGGTGGGTCTTACAAATTTTATAAGGGTGAAAATCATTATACTTGCCCTATGTATGGTGTGGTCCATTTGAACTTTGGATACTATTTATTTTTTGTGTAATGCTCTTAAATGATCTCAAAAAATGAGTGAACAGCGTGAATATAATAAAAACATCATTGCGGAGACTAAACAACTTTGATCTTCTTTCAACGATGCGTACAATTAGGAGCTTGAGGAGCGTCGGCGCTGGTCGTCACATGACACGGATCTACATCCGCTATGTAGCCGATGTGTGGGACTCCGCTTCTCATCATAGAGGCCAGTGTGCCACACAAGCGACACAGCGGGTGCACTGACGCCAGCAAGTTATATGGGTCACTTCATGATGTATATGTTATATTCAAACTGTGCGTCCATTTTTCAAGCTAATCTTAAGACTCGAGGCTAAGACCACACTGCAAAAATTAATAAAGGAATGAACATATATCATTGAAATCCTTTTGGGTCAATGTAGTTTCAGTTCAAAACTGAATTAATTTTTCTTCTTATCCGTGACCTTATTAACAGATTGGATGGGAAATATTTGTCATGGTAGGCCTTAAAAATTTTTTCACGGGAAAAATCATTATCACCGTGGTTATTTTTGGTGCAGTCCATTTGAGCTTTGGATATGATTATTTTTTCCTAATATTTTAAAAATAATCTCAAAAAATAAATGAACAGTGTGGATATAATAAATATATAATTGTGGGGCCACGTGACTTTGATCTCCTTTGAACCGTTAGTACAACTCGAGCTCGAGGAGCGTCGGCGCTCGTCTTAGCACGACACGTATCTACACCAGCTGTATAGCCGGTGGGTGGTACACGAGCCAATCCGCTTCCTCTATGATGAGTGGCCAGATTCTAGAAGCTCGACACATGTTAGCCGTTAGAAAATCAAAAACATCGGCGGCATTAGACGCAAATCGCCGTGTAATGACCACCGTATTTATTTTATAAAAGTCAAGTGTCAGGAGCTCTATGAATTCCCTTGTACACCTCACCCTGATAAGGATTGCCAGAAGCATTCACGATTCTTTCATGTAGGGATCTGATCAGGTGGGCCCCACTTGTCGCCCCATCATGTCATATTTCTGTCCAAGTGGGATACGCGGACAAGATCTGGACCATTCATGCGGTGTGTTCAGTAGTGGATAGGTTGTTGATCAATAATTGTCCTGATTGAATGATCCTAACCATCTGATCGGGCCTTATGAATGGACTCTGTTCTGTTTATCTGATTGGATCCAATTTTCGGACTGTGGGGAATCAGTTAATCTGGACCACGTTCATATTACAATGTATGTGACGAATAAGATGGAGGCCCATGTTCGTCCCATGCAAGATGGACGGTGTGGATGCGTCATACCTTTAGTCCCCTTTGGAGCACTGGATCAGCTCCTTTATTCATATCGATAATGAATGGAGAAAACAGCTTTCTATGTGTTTAGTATAGATGGTGATAACGATCATGATGGTAGGTGACATTTATCTTTCTATAATTATTTGATACTCTGGCTGCATATGAGGCTTGATACACAGGCACTCAGAAATTGTACAAGAAGCATACATTAGCTCAAATTAAATCTAAACAATTGCCGCAAAATTAGATTGATCAGATAATCCTAACCTCTGATTTGTGGATGCTTGTTTGATGAAATACAACGGTTGGATGTTTTCATTTTTAAGCGATGGATGGGATGGTCGGCTAATCAAATAATTTTACATTTTGGTTCATGGTTTTGGACGGCTTAATTTGAGTTGTTTCTATTCCGTATATGCAAAAGTAATTTATAAGTGCCTGGGTATCATTCATTACACTTCGCCAGAGTAGCAAAGTTTTTCTCTATTCCTTTTTAAAACTACAATAGACAAGTTTATTTAGTGGACCCCATTTCTTCAATAGTCCAAGATCGTTCATGATGATCGGGAAAAGATATTGAATTGATGGGCCCCATTCATCAATAACCCACGATCATTTATGATGCCAACTTTGATCGGCAACATGTATTTAATTGGTAGGCCCATTCTTAAATCATCAGAGGTCGTATATGATGCCTACTTTGATCGGTGCATATACTTGCTTGGTGGGTCCTATTCTTTAATCAGTGAACCTTATTAGAGCAGGGTATGGTTTTGGTCAGATGGTGATGTGTAACTTGATCATGGCTGCGGATTTTTCATGGTTTATAATTATGGACAGCGACAATTGATGTGGACAATCAACCACCAAGATGCCGTGGGAGGCCGGCCCATTTTCAAGTCAGGGATGGATGTGCATAGACGCTAGACGGCTTGACTCTGATTTGAAATGGGGGCCGTTTTGTTTCACCAACCCGGTGGTCTGTGTTGGAAAATCTCTGTCGGCCCTACCATACTATATATGTTTTATCTATACCGTCCATTCATTTTTCCGGGCAATAACCAAAAAATGCCATTGGTTTCATGGAACTCACACACACGGAAACGCTCACCCGCGAACCAGTTCGTACGTATGAACTTTTTTGATAACCCAGATTCAAAATCTGAACCGTTCATGTGAAGCAGAACCTCGTGAAACCCCCTGGGTCTAAGTTTTACTTTGATATAAAATTTTGATGGGCCATGATAAACGAAAACATTTAATCCCTTAATTTACATTTCTCTTTGCTATGGCCCACCAGAATTTAAGATCGGGATGAAAATTTGTCATAGAGGGTTTCATGGGATTCTGCATCACAAAGACCGTTTATATGCCATGGGTGTCTAACCTGAACGGTTCATGTGAGGTAGAATCCCATGAACTTAACGTGGTAGGCCATAGAAAAGAGAAATTCAAATCAAAGGAGGAAATTGTTTTCATTTTTCATGGCTCATCAAATTTTAAATCAAAATAAAACTTCAGCTCGAGGGTTTCATGAGGCATTGCTTCACCTGGATGGTTCAGATTTTGAATCCACATCATGTATGATGGGTTCTCAAAAAAGTTCGTAATATGTACATACGAACCGGTTTGCAGGTGAGCGTTCCGAGATATATATATATATATATATATATATATATATATATATATATATATATATATATATATATATATATATATATATATATATATATATGCATGGAGGTGGCACACCCTAGACCCTGCTACTTTGCGCATGTGGTTAGGCCAGCTTCTGGGCCGAATCTCATAACTCGTGCATGAGCCTGGCCCACAGGTTCTTGGTCCAAATTAGGATGGGCTTTTGTCGGGCTGGACCGCTCCAATTAGGCGCCATATCTCAATTTGCTAAGATTGAGTTCTCTAGTCCTCTAAACATCCATGTGGAATGTTGCACTCTCAGTTTTTGAGATGATTCTTATCGTGGCCGTTGCTTCATTATGTTTGGTACGGAATGGGCCATAGACTAAAAAATATACGGACCAGATGATCTGATCTAGAGGCACACAAATGGACACGTTTCCAATTGTCTGATCAGTGATTTTGGATAAGTTGACCTGAACCTCTTTGATGTATGGCACGTGTAAAATAAGCATAGGGTTATTGAATTAGCTTCTTTAATCAAGGCTCCAAACATGGGACGCGGATTTCCCGCGTAAGCCTTTAACAGGAAGTTACTGCGCAAGGATGCTGGGTGGGGCCCACAGAGATGTTTTTGAGAAATCCAGCCCGTTCATCATCTTTGGGAGCTCATTTTAGGACATTAGACCAAAAATTATCTGTATCCAAAACTTAAATGAGTCACACGAGAGTAAAAAGTGAGGATTCAGTGTGAATCGTTGAAACATTCTTGGGGCCATAAAAATTTTGTGTCAGCCAATTTTTTTGGAATTTTTACTTCATCCCAGTGGTAATAACCTTATAAACAGTTTGGATGGCATATAAACTTCAAGGTGGAGCCCAGGAAGGTTTCAACGGTAGGAATTTCTTTCCCCAATTTCCCCCCTCGTGTGACCCACTTGAGTTTTGGATCCACCTAACCTTTTTTGTCAAATTTCCTAAAATGAGCTCTCAAAATAGATGGACGGATGGATTTCTCACAAACATCTCTGTGGGCCACACCCAGCATCCCTGCGCAGGAACTTCCTGCGAAAGCCATCCGCATCCCCAAACATGGGCAGATACATTTGCTTTTTATGTGTTTAAGAGAAAGATGAAGATGATGATGAAGATAATAGAAGGTAGCATGAATCCTTTTACTAGCTATAATCAACACATCTAAATTGGTGGGGCCCAGTTCTTCAATCAGCTTAGATCATTTTATGATTTCTGATTTTACCGCACAGATAATCGATCGGTGGCCTCTGTTCTTCAATCAGCGGACCCCATTGATAGTACCCAGTTTGATCATGACTAAGAATGTCACACTGTCATTTCCACAATCGACGGCTGCCAAGGGATGGGCAGTAAAGCGAACCAACGGCCAGGATGGTCAAATCAAATCACAAATGGAACCGTAAACCAATGACTTGGGCTGGGAATGGTCTCGCTAAATACATGAATTAGTCTTGAATCCTTAGCTTGATGGTGGGCCCGTACCAGGCCTACCTAGGCCTGACCCAGCCCAGGGCTGCAACAGCCAAAATGGATAAAAAACAAAAAAAAAAGCTGGAGCCAGTCTATAACATTTATACACAGCCAAGATTAGTCTGGCTAATAAACACAACCTATGTCCAGCCCAAATAATAGATAGTCTTAAAATGTGGCCTTGGCCAGTTCTTAAGAGGTCCGAGCCCAAAAGCTGGCAGATGGACCAACTTGGCCGGTCGACAGCTCTGCCCAAACTACCTATGGCTTTCTAGGCCGAACTACGAAGCCATGTTGAAGCCCAGACCCATGTAGTGAACAGGTACGACGCTTGACTTCGTTTATTAACTCAGGTTGAGTGGACGGGCACTTGGAAGATAAGGACTTGTGCTCGGCCGAGCCTGGCCAACAAGTAAACTTAGCTTTGCCCAAGAGGAGAACGGGCTTAAACTTAGGTCAGGCTAGATGGTCCAATTGCAGCCCTATTCTCTTCTTTTGCTTGGCCAAACATCAATATTCCTATGTTGCATTTGCCACGGACCATCACCTTCACACGGTAGCGATTATAACAATAATTGACCACAGTAGCTGCAACTTTAGCTACTTGTGATGATGGCTGTTTTGATGGTGCAACCAATTTTGGTATGAAAAAAAATAGTTTGGAACTTTCATTAGTTTCTTGGAGATGATACTGTTGTCATTGATTCACACTTTTAGCATCAACCATGTAAGTTATGGGGTTTTGGATATTTATAATGTTAATAATCTGTCTAACAATGTCTATAAGCACTAATTGAAAATAAAGGAATTTTATAGGAATTCGCAATTGATGCTGCCACTTTAAGCTTGTTGGAGAGATTGGTTGCTAGTGAAAGCAGTTAAAAAAGAATTTATCAACTATTGACTCATAGGCCCATTTTTTTTTCCCCTCTTTGTACTCACCTTTTTTTTTTTTTTTTTTTGGATTGTTGTTGTTAGCTTACACACCCACAGTCAATACACACTCTATTGTTAGCCCCCCCCACTAGGGAATCGATACCAAGACCTCAACGTTGAAACAAGTTATTTTCATTTAGTATACCATTTGAGCTATAGATCAGGGTGTTATCTGCCTAGTTGACTTCTCATAAAACAATATAAAGATTTGATTGATCCAATTGAATTGTAATTAATGATATAGTCAATAATTGAATTAAATGGAATCGAATGAAATGGGAATCATTTTATCAATTTTTTTATTCGTTGATGCTTTCACTCCTCACTATTGGTCCGATGGGTTTATTAAAACTTGGTGAGGATAAAAGGGGCCAAGGTTATTTTTATAGGGTTAGATTGGTGGTGGAGGAATCCTATCCATAGCTGGATTCTTTCTTATTGTCTATGCCTCCACACCTCCCTCAAAGAAGGAGAAGCCCATAACTTTATAATCCTAACATAAGAGAAGGAATAGGTACTCCATGACTATATCCTAAGCCTATGCCCACTATAATTTTCTATACCTACCTTATGCCATGTTCAACTTATCTAAACCAGTGATTACACTATTCGTATCATTGATGCCATGTTGACCCATCATTAGTTATTCATGACATTGATATTTATGTAATGGATAATGTATATCTAGTACATAATTTATAAGCTAAAAAATTTACCAAATGTATTTAATGGATCACCAGCAATACAAATGAACAATTCAATATATTGACATTACTGACATTGAACGATAACAGTCGTTACAACATTTATAGGAGTAGAAGCAATCATGATCACATATATAAATACTCCCAACAACATGAATCCTTATAGTAGAGTATGTAGTATGAAAATCTTATGTCAATTGTACACTATATGCAGACTTTTAAGCAATCTTAACATCTCTTAAAAAAAATGCCTTATGGCATAATAAAAGTCAAATTGTACTATTCATTTATTTTATGAATGCACAACAAATAAAAGTAATGAATAGAGGATATATTACTTTAAATCCTGAATTGTCAATTGAATTTTAATCAGATGCTTATTTAACTATAAGTTTGTGTCCTTTCATCGATCCAAAACATCTTTATAGAGACAATATTTTGTTCATAAAATTTGTAAAAAATAACATACTTGATAATTTCGAATTCTATACTTTTTATGACAAGAAACCTTAAACATGCGCTCTTTATATAAATCCTTATCATTAATCAAAAGAATATTATACTTAATACCCAACACCTGACTTTGTGGTAAGTTAATCTTTGTTTTAAATAGATAAAGAGACATGCACCTATAACGTACGCACTTATGCAATGACTTTCATGTCATTATAATAATGCTTGAAAGGATTATACTGATAAGGCACTTAATATTATCTAAACCATACATCCAATTAGTTTTAACCAACTGGTATGATTGTATGTCAACATAATACCATATTGCTTGCTTTATCACTCTTTCGTGGATACACACTTGGAATTATCATATCTCCTAGGAATTAATCAGAGTGCAAGCCCAACCTTTCACAACATTAGAAACTCACTCCCAGTACTCCCTCATTAATCAATTGATTAAAGGAGATCTTATCAATTATTTATCATAACATTATGCTTTGTCTTTCAATGAGTTTTCTAAATTGTATTTATCATGGTTTTTTAGGATTTTATGTAGTTGTCTCCATGTTCCTTAAGAGTCATGCTTTTATATGTATATATGTTTCATTTACTTAAATGTCATAAAAGGAATAACCATCTCTATAAATAATGTTAACTTTTGTCCAAACTATATATATATATATATATATATATATATATATATATATATATCACATTCGAAATACCAAAACTCTTAATAATATTTTACTTTCTTTTATTTGAGTCCATTATTTATATATCATTTTTCATATGCACAATACTGAAGCATCAAGGCTTAATCTAATATTTTAAGTAAAAATATATATTTTTATTTTAAAAAGAAATAAGTAATATAATAAAAAAATAAAACATATTTTTAATAAAATTCAAATGTAAACTAATTTCTATATTTAAACAAATAAAACCTTTAACCGTAATTCTCCTCTTAGGTGTCATTTGATAAATTAAAAAATAATTTTTGAGAATTAATTTTAGTGTTGAAAATTTAGAGTGTTGAATTTTAGAACTAAATAAGTACTAAAGAATCTCTTTAATAATTTTTTGAAAAAATTCTGATAATTAAAAATTAAACACTTTTTTTTTTTAATACAAAAAACAAAACAACTTATTTGGTAAACACAAATCATAAATGTTTAAAAAATTAATAATTTATCATATTTGTCCATATCATCTTAAATTTTATCTTCTTTAGAATATGAGATGAAACTTGGTATTATCATACTATCAAAGTTGGTACACATATACCCAATATAATAAAATTTTAATACTTTCCTCTAACGCATTTTACAAAGAGAATATCCTATTATTTTTAAGTTTTAACTCTCACTATTTTAAGAAGTTTAATGGTAAATCGTAAGTGAGGTTAATTGAAGGTCCATTGGATTTGCGTGCAGGATTGCTCCTATCCTAACTTGAAATGGGAATGGGGGAACCTAAGCTGAGCATAGAAATAGACTAACTGGGTCAGATATTTAATGAATGACTTAAGTATCAATATGTGTCCCACACTAATCAATATTGCTCAAATATGTGGGTCATGTTGTGAGAAAAAAATAATTGATTGGACCATCCTAATCCTACATATGGATTTCATCAAATGAGTTATTAAATGGAATTGATATATAATGATACAATTAAGATCATACTATATGTAAATATACTTCATCAAAAATAAAGTCGATGTTTTAGATTGTCTGGATTGATGTACAAATATATATTGTGGTTAAATAAATGTAGTGAGGTGACCTATTTTGTGATCTTTGTTGGGTGGCCCATTTTAGAAATTTAAATAGGCTTCGACCACACAGTCTTATGGCGCATAAAATGGCTACACCCATTTTGGATCTCAATATAAGCTAATTCTGAAACCCATTTCATGAACAGGTTGAGTTATTTTAATAAGTTCATTTGGGTCAACAGGTATATGGCCAACAAATATTAATACACAATTTGATTGGTTTTAAATAGGAAATGGCCCGCACATTCGAGCACTATACTCTCACATAAGCTATAATATAAATAAATAAAATTTAAAAAATAATTATTTTATGTCAGGATGGACGGGCCTATTTCCTTAGAGAGATTGAGCTCGTGGTCTTTGGCACATGTTCCGTTGTGACACGTCTGCAAGGATTAGGCTACTCATCAATTAAGGCTCAAATAAACAGAGTTTTTACTGAAATTTAGGCAAGATCTACTTTTCGAGTGGAACAAACAATCATGATTATGTTAAACATGTGCTTAAGTTAAAAATGTTAATTTCTAAAGCTCGATGGAAGCCTAAGAATAATCTCATTTATGATGTTAATATTTATGGTTAATGCAAAAATTGAATGACCAAATGTTAAATAAATTGGGCCTGAGTATAACTTTTAGGTCCAAGCACTGGTTAGGCTTGTTACAGGCTGACTCTAATTCCATATCTGGCCCCTCAACTCACAAGGGGTATGTCATATTTAAGTTTTAAAATGAGGGTGATGGAAATCATAATTTTAAAACTCGCTTAGGTCAACTCAACAAGGTAAAATTTAAAGTAAAGTTGTTGAAAAGCTTAGCATGGGTGTAACTCGATCCTAACTCAAGAAGATCTATTAAGCTAACTCGTTCACTCAATTAACTCAACATGACTTGCAATAACTTGAATCGAGTCACTCGATGAGTCACAATGAGATCATTAATAAAATACGAAGGAAGATGGGATTAAAGATAATCTATACTACAGAGAAAGATGAATTGAACAAGTAAATTATTTAGTTATTTGGTGACAAATTTATTTTATATTATTTGTATTAACTTTAACTATTTTAAATATCTACTGCTCTTCCTAATTTTTTAAATTTAAAGTATTAAATTCTGAGTTGAGATGGGTCATGTCTTTGATTTGACCCGACCTAATTATTTTCACATCGATGCAACCTAATTAAACATCAAGTTTAAAGAAGAAGTTTTTAGGTTGTTGAATCAAGATAGAGATAACTAATACCTATCTACCCAAAGACAACTCTATGTATGATGACATATTTGTGAGAAACTAAACAAACTAAATGACGCAGTCAGGTAGTCATACGACATCAAACTTTAGTGGCAAAAAGATCGAGCAAGAGCTTATAAGGATGTTAAACAATAATTCTCAAAATAACAGAAACTTAAATGTTAATGAAATGAAAATAAAGTTCAAAATGAAAAATACATTGGATTAAGGGGTCCTAGGATGTTACAACCGCATCATCACCTTCTTCTTCATTATTATCATCTAAGCCTGTGATGCTATAACCAATCACCTAAAATATCTCTCACACACTAGATAATTATTAATATCTTAGAAAAATTACAAATTATTGAATCATATATCATATAAATAAGGAAAGAACCTAAGTTAATATACAACAATGATAGAATATAGCTGCCTAATATTGCACATGAATTCATATTCTCGAGCTCCATGTCAAGCTCTAAATGGGCATCCAATGTTCCAAATGCATGACCATACTTCATATTATAACCTCTCACACAAAAATGTTGGATGAAGAGCGACATCAGATGAACCCCGAAATACACATAGGGGGTTGGCCATCCATTGTTCAAAAAGTGAGTTACAATCCAAAATTCACATCAACTAGTGAACTGAACCATCCCATTAGTGAACCTTGTAACTAGATATACATCATCAAATAGTTCATCTTAAACTATATATCATACATATAAGATTGTTTGGTAGATGAGTTTTATAAGCAAGAAAGAGAACGTACCAGCTTTACCTTTCTTTTGAGAAGAGGAAGAACATTTTTGTCATTTTAAATAGTTAGTAAAGATATTTTCTTCAAAAGTTACTAAAAAGTTTAAAACAAATTACTTACTATATTCATCATTAAGAGATAAGTTAAGAGATGTGTAACATCCTAGATTTTTACTGTTTTGGATTTCTAAAAAAATCCTTGAAATTATATATATATATATATATATATATATAAACTTATAATATCACTTAAATGACCATTAGTACTTAATGTTAGTCTATCCAGGGGCGGTACTAGTAAAGGACCACACAAGTCCGATTAATCAACCGTAGGAAACCACCGAGTCCGCCCGATCACTTAAACATCAGGTGTAGCCCCATGATTTACTCACATAGGACTCAAATCTAACTGACCCGCCGCTAACTAATCAAGACAAGTATAACTAAATTAAATATCTAACTGAAGCCGAGTTAGATAAGACCCAGATCTTAACAATAGACCAAATTAACTCCTGTAACGTCTTGTTCAACCAACACAGTGTCCTGGGGTCTCCACGTAGGATTTATCGCAAGACCATTAGTTTAAACCGCTCATTGTGGGGTACTATAAGCTAATTAACCTATGCTTAGCCCGTTAAAGTAGATCAGTCAGGCCATGATATGACCTAGTTCAGGCCACCAAGTCAGTCAACCATTTATACTTAGTATCAGCCCGTACAGGCTATACCGTGGCGCAGGAAGGTTGGAAAATCATAAGAATTTAGGGGACCTTAGATCTCATTGGGCTTATGGTCCATCGCGGACCATAGACTCATTAGGCACCCAAAAGTAATTATTCGAGCCGCTCCAACGGCCCATGTCAACTCACCCAAGGATAGAGTGAAAATCTAACACTGGTAAATGAAACTGAGACACCGGGCTTTCCAGTCGTCGAATTTCTTCAAAATTCACGGTGAAGGTCTCATGTGTTGACCTTCACCCGTCCACAAAATCTAGGATGCGATCGTGACACGATAACCGTCGATCGCAAACCGGACCCGTACGACCAAACCCGATATCCGATCGTTTCTAAAATTTACATGGCCCTTCATCGGGCCATGGACCACCTACCCTATAAATTTCATGGCCAGGAGACCACCAAAACCTCTTTAATCACCAGAATAAACCCCATAGGGCCATTTAAAGATTAGAACCGCTTACTCAGACCCCATATCCGTTAATTTGATTGTTCCCAAATTTTATATGGCCCTACGTTAGGACATGAGACACGTACACACCGAATTTGGTGGCCGGAGGGGTGATAAGGCCGCCTCAACATCAAATAGAGTCCTAGGGGGCTATTTTGGAAAATTATGAAAACATAAGGCCAAGGGGCCCAACTCTAGGGAATAAACCCTAGATCTCTCTCATAACCCCCATTCTCCAACAACAACCCATCTCTCTCTCCCTCATAACTTCCTCCAAATCTCCCACCACCAAACCTCTCTCCTTCATAACTCTTCAACCTCCAACAACCTATCATCTCTCCCTCATAACTTTCACCATCTTCCAACGACAAGCTCTCCCTTTTCATAGCTCCCACCATTCTCCAACAACCGAGGAGAGTAAAGAGAGAAAAGGAGGGTGAAGGTAAGCAAGGAGGACTCTCAATCAAGGTGGGGCCCAAGAGGATCAAACCCACAACCTCCTACACCTTCTCCAAGAAGGATCCCTCATCCACGGCCACTCTTTCGTCCCATTGGGCATTTAGGTAAGATCCATCACCTAATTTCCTTGAAACCCTTGTGATGGAAGGGGATTTACATGAGAATCTAACATGTGATGGTTGCTCCTAGGGTACCGGCCGTTTTGCCCCAAGATCCATATCTTTTTGGACGTTTTCTGAATCTACAACGATCCATAGGTGCGGACTATTAATCTTAGGTAGCCTAGCACCAATTATATCATGAGTTTAATAATTTTGCTTGCCTGGATGAAGCATTTGTAAAATCTAGAGAGACCCTAGGATTTGGATGTTTGTTTGGAGATGTATGAAATTGCATGTTTGTTTAGTTTTTTCTTTCTTATGGCCGTATTTATACCTCTCACATGTTTGATGATATAGTAGATGATCATATGCTCATATGTTGCGTGATTTTCTCATATGATGTTGATTATGACATGTATGATGCTTTGCCCTTGCGCATTTTGATTCCTTGGGACGTAGAAAGCGTTTCGCTTCCTCGCTAGCTCACACTTCTCACATGCACCTTATTTATGATATCGTAACATGCTTGTTAGGAACATTGAATTGTATGTTAGGATGTATGCAACATGATACAGTATGTTGGTTAATAACCTTGATGTTGGCACACTATAAATCATCGTCAAACCCTTAGATTGGTCAGGAACATGAGGTTAGACGGTAGTCCCATTGGTTGGACTACCCTAAGACTAAACCCGTGAATTGGGCGGGTGCGTATGGGCGGCAGTAGTTCGACTACATGGGTCTATCATAACCGATGTCGTTCATCTCATGCTCGCCTAACTCGTGTGGTTTAGCCTACTTACTGGCAAATCCTGATTGTTAACCATGTTTACTCACATATGTATTGGAACCTGGGACACCCTACAACCGTTGCAGCCCACCGATAATCAAATTGAGATTGATCCACCGTCTCATGAGCTGGGCATGGTAGAATGGGACACTGTTTTCGAGCTGTCGACCTACACTGGGGTGACGTGCCTCTCCTTAGTGACCGCGAGCAATCCCTTCCTCTCAGCACTCCCCATATGCTTAGAGTCGGGGATGGAGAACCCGACGGGATCATGAATCGCGGTGCCCTGGCCTCACGCATTGAGGGGCCTCGGCACCACAACTAGTTGAGGGCATTGATATGTGGGGTGAATCAGTTTTCTCAATATGCTGGATGAACGGAATTAACTAAGAACTTGGCTAACATTTTCATCGTATCGTATTAGCTAGGGTGGCGACTCGGAAGTCGTGGTCGCTCTGAGGGAGTGCTGACATACATGATCGTTAGATGGAGTCGCTTGAGAGAGCGTTGTGGTGAGAGCATGCATCATATCATCCCGCATTCATGCATTTAAATAAGAGTTATTAGGAATTGATGATTGACTGTATTTCATTAAATTTATATTATAATTGATGCATGTTGTAACTTAAGACTAATAACACCCACTAAGTTAATCACTCACTCCCACTCTGGGACGGTGTTTTAAAACACCAACCAGACCCGTGCTTAGATGCAGGAGAAGCAGGGCAGGAGTAGCCCGATGAGGCGAACTACGACGAGGAGGACTAGCTATCATATTTTCAGTTGATGGACGGGTCTTCATCGGCTTGACGGGCAGGATTGTATCGCCGAGCAGTGGGCTCGGCCTTATATTTTTTTAGACATATACATTCTTTTGTGATTTTGATGGGTAACACCTTGTGCGATCCCTTTATTCTTTTGGACATATATAAATATACATATATTGGAATCCTTTCATTTCAATGGACTTATTTAGTTGTGCTTCATGTTCCAGGAAAGTCCAGACGATGCATTTAAACTTGATTTAAGCACATATTAATGAAGAACCGGTTATAAGTGACCCTCGAAAACTCGGGAGTCGAGCGTATGCACGACCCCCGATTTTCAGGGTGTTACAAGATGGGAGCTAGAAAAAAATATTTTTCAGTAATATTTAAAATTAAATACTTATTATGTGGATTTGTCAAATGCCTCTAAATCAAGAAAAATCACTAAAAATACCAAATTTCGATGATAAGTACAGAATATAAGTTTTATCAAACAAGTCAATTAGTAGCATCCCCAATGATAATGTATATCTCTGTGTCATTAGGTATTTTACTTCTTAGATGTCTTAATATTGAATTTAAGAAGTATTTTCTTGAATTGATGCACCGTGAACACTTATATGTATCAATCAAACTTAATCGTTGTTAAATAAGAAACTTGACATTTATTTTTATTTTTTTAAGTTAACCTTTTATATCTATAATTATACTACTTCTTTTAATGATCCCCTTTATCGTAGATGTAATAGATTTGATTCTTTTAATTTTTGTCATTTGACTTTAACTCATTGCTTATTACCGTATAATTGTCTTTATCCTTAGAACTTTTTTATCTTTTATTAAAGTTATTTTCTTGAAAAGAGTATGCAATATGAGCACTCACAAGTTACTCTTACATAAGTCTTTCTTCCTCTTGTACACTGTAATAGGCTTATTTAAGATCCATTATTTAATTTATAATTAACATTAAATATGATGTAGTTGCGTAGAAGAGAAAGAAACACATAATGGATATTAGGTCATTTATTATATTTAGCTAGAGTGCCCTTAACTTAGAGATGAGATTGTCTATCTTTATAATATGCTCCCTTATATTTTTATTACCATTATACTTTAAGGTCATGAGTTTATACCAAAGACTGTAATCGTCTTATCTTATCTGATTTAGTAGATTTTTTTCCTATTTTAAATAAAAATTCTTCTCATTTCCATGAAAAGTCTTTGGAATAAAATATCTAATAATTTTTAGACTTTGTTTATTTACCTGCTTACACTTTTGAAGCATAGGTATCTCGGTAGTCAAGTTTGAATTAGTAGGTTTAGGGGGTTGGTTCTTTGTTAAATGTACGTTTAGATCCATACATCCAAATGTGATTTCTATAACTTCCTTCTATTTTGAGAAATTAAAACCAATAAGAATAGAAATTCTGTTCAGCTAGCTATTTTGTTAGAAGCTAATTGCAGTACTATTCATTACCATAATTGAAATGTGTAATGCTCACATTATGCATCCTAAGTATGAACAAAATACCTTATCATGCTAATATTTTATCTAATTAATAGGATGACCAATTAGATAATGCACAATGATGTGCAGAAACATCAAACTTGGACTAAAACTTAGTGCATCATTACAATACCATCTTTTCAGCCAAGATCGTATCACATAAGTAATTCTCATAACATGAAATTGATTGAATGCTAACAATATCCAAACGACCTAACACTTTCATGACAAGATATATTTTTTAATCTTATACCGTTGGCACTAGATCCCAATCCCATTTGACATCTACTAGATAGTAAACTCCTTGGGATTGTACATTATCCAATTGGAGATAAACATTATCTTACTTATCCTTAATGCATTATATAAACACCATACAATTTGATTTTAAAAATCAATGAGCGTTACCAGTGAGAACCACTTTGATAGATCAAATAACTAATTATATCATCTAATCCCTAGAAACGAGGATCTTACTTAATCCAATGTTCCTAAAGGTCTATTTAGATCATGGACTTTTACAATAATGTGGTTTAAAACTCATTTCATTATATCTTACCTTTGATTGGATATTGCAAAATATCAAATCATATTGATCCTTCGAAATCACAACAAAAAATAGATTAGTAGAGGTGTGTTGACATGACATAGTTTTATAGGCCCCACCATGATGTATGTGTTATATCCACACAATATGTGTTATATCCACACAACGCATCGATCTTACGTGATCATTTTACGGAATAATATTAAAAAATGAGGTAAATTTAAAAAAGAAATGGACCACACTAAAACTAGTAGTGTGGATTGAACGTCTGCCATCGAAAACTTCTTAGGGTTCACAAAAGTCTTCAGTTTTAGGGACACGCCCTAAAATGATGTTACAAAATGGATGGATGGTGTTGATATAGCACGTTAACAGAATTACATCCAAGTGTATTTAACTAGTCCACTTTACATGTCGAAAGTAAAGCTATAAGAGGGATATTGTGTACAACCGCTATCTTATTTTACTTTCAATTATTAAAGTAATAATAATCATTACTCATTTACCACACATTATAATACATTACTTCAGTAATCGGTAATCCAAACAGGCCCTAATAGATCATCTT
This sequence comes from Magnolia kwangsiensis, assembly GCA_037074715.1. Lineage (NCBI taxonomy): Eukaryota > Viridiplantae > Streptophyta > Magnoliopsida > Magnoliales > Magnoliaceae > Magnolia > Magnolia kwangsiensis. The sequence goes on from CM073580.1 coordinate 92,864,048, forward strand.
AATGTCCACAAACAAATAACAAATAACTGGACAATATTGATAATTATACTATAATCGCCTAGCTATTTTATTAGACCAAGACTCTTAATGTCTGAATGGGCACAATGACCATAAATTTATTCATTTCATTTTTCTATGATTAAAAATTTGGCCTAAGTAACTTATGAGAATGTTAGTTAGACTGCGAGTTATAATTTTAATTCGGTTTGAATAATGAATTACACATACTTTTTAATAATTTATACTTCAATAGAATTAATTTATTCACTTCACATACAATGAATTAAATTATATAAGTTTTATAAATTCACGTCTATTAACCAAAATAAAATTATTGTTATCCAACATCACCTTATATACATTATAATAATTAAAAAATATGAATCCAAAGTCCACTTTAATTATTTTAGAGTAATAATACTTGTTCATAAACATTTAGATGATATATCCAAAAGAGTAGCCTAGATATTTTGAGTTGAGCTTAAAAAGAAGCTGGGTTGACCCCAACATCAAATCCAACTCCAATCTCAAGTGAATTGTTTACAACCACATATTTTATAAAGGATTTGTTACCTTATGTACTTAGAATGTGGTTTGCTTGACCATATTAATAATTATGTAACTTGAGCAGACCACTAATTTAATTATCAAACTTTAAGCTCAATGCTAGTTTATTAGCCATAACACAAGTCCATATGTTATGTATAATCTAACATGTGGCCTTCAACAGTTTGAAAAGTTAGACCTCACAAAATCATATCAATTTAAAAGTAGATTCTACTATATTAGACAATGTATTAGTATTGTAGGTTATGCAAGAAAACCTATTGAATGAGATATTAAGTAATATCCTTTAGAACAAATGCATACAATGTCAATGCACTAACTTAAATGAGTGAATGGGTCCGATGGTTGGGTAGTGAACAGAAGGTCCACTTTTATACGTCTAGTGATTATAAAGCACTTAATTTAGTTCGAACATATGTGTCACTAGTTTGGCAAAGATAAAGTGAAATGGCTCTTTCAAATTTAAAGTCAATAAACATCCACATTAAGTTGGATTAACCCATGTTATTTCTTATGGATCGCCTAGATAGACATCGTTTATAAGTAAAAAGATAAGTAGTGGGTGGGTCCAAACATCATTTAACATTGTCAAGCCCTTACACACTCATGCTATGAAAGATATAGAGAAATGAGTCCTAAAAGGTATCCATGTTAAAGTGAAAAGAAATTATGAATTGCATGCATTTTAAATTAATATGGATATTAACAAGTCCTCGAAACTATTCTTTATTTTTAATTAATATTAGAGAAATTAACCTAGATTATCAAAACTAAGTATCTTTATTAGTTATGATCAAGAAAGTTTATCCAACTAGGGCTAATCCAATATTAGGGTATATTAGATAACAACATAGCGAAAGATCATTATAACCAAATCATTATTCTCAAGAATTTTCTTAACATGGATAGTTTTATAATATCTACATGTGAGTGATGAGTCATTCAATCCCCAAAATCATGCACTTCAAATGTTGTAATTATCCAGGTGTCCAAAATTTAGGCCCAATTATGCTATATGGTTGGTAATTAGTAGTTGCCATCAATTATAACCAATTATCGATATATGAAAATCAGTTCGGTGTAATGCACAGTCCACGCCTTGCAATAGGATTTGGGTACCTTAGTAAGTCCATGCATGTAGGCTACGAATGTTGCACGCAATGATAAGGGTATAATTTTTCCTAAGGCCTGTTTGGATGGCTGTAAATTATTGAAATTATGTGAAAATCATGCACCTGAATTTTTTGCACATGTTTGGATAAATTTGTAATTTTTAATCAGTGTCTTCTATCGCTAATGTCAGGGCACAAAAAAAAATTGTAAGAAAATCTCGATGATAAAAATAATATGGACGATATGTATTTCTCGACGCCACCACAATAGGTAATCCCTCATGCTAATCTCTATATAAAGGTCATCCTTTTCATACCCGTCTTTCGCCACAGACCTCTTCTACTACACAACTCCACTTGTCACTTCCAACATCCTTCTAGGTGAAGCCAGACCTCGTCTTCATCCGTGATATTGTTAGATGGATATATTATTACTCTTTCACTTTTAGGATTAGAAATTACAGATATATTTTTTAATATTTTCATCATTATCATATGTTAAATGGTCTATATTATTGTCTTCACATGTTATTATGATGATATGACATGTAATGAAATAATCCTCCTATTGAATTTATTTGTAATTCATTTTGTTTAATCATATTGACGTAGTCCCTATCATTCACTGGGAGTTTAAATTCAACAAATGTACTGAAAGACTTTATTGAAGATGGATTTTTGTGTTCATACTAAAAGGACTGATTATTTTGTTGAAAATAGGAGTTGTGATCGAGCGTCGTGTTGCGGTTCATAATTTTCAATTGAATAATGAAAACTATAAATATGATGAATTAATAAAAATGAACAACGATTTCTGTTTATATAGAATAAAGATTTTATTATATAACTGTGGCTATCCTTCATGCATAATTGGAGTTTTGCATGAAGTAGCGATAGCTATAATTAAATGGTGCAAACATATACCTTCCATTCGATGAGGTCTATGTCACTGGTATCATGACAACCTAGAGACTCCACACACAATCTCACTATGGAGTTATGAATTGAGCATACTACATATACATACAGATTAATTTGGATGATCTTCTCTATAGTCCCTCTTCAGTCTCATATACATCGGGGCATTACCTATAAATCTAGCATGATTTTGACATATGCATGTTGATTTTATGGATCCTCTTTAAGAAAACACTTTTCATTTCTCAACTATAAGTATCATTACTGATAGATTTGAGCATGCGTTGATTTAGAAGATCCTCTTTAACAAAAATCTTCACTCTCATCTACAGTTATCATAAGTTATAAATCTTTTATGGTATAAACTAATGAATGTTGATTTTGATAATCGTCTTTAATAAATTTTACATTCTTATTTATAGTTGTTGTTATCTATAAATAAGTCTTTCTATACTTCACATGCATATTGATTTTGATCATGTTTTCGACATAAGTCTGTTGATTTGTCTTCAGTCCTCTCTAACAAAACTTTCCTCTAACCCTATATAGATGTAAATCGATCTTTCTATTGGACACATGCTTGTTAATTTTGAGCATGCTTTGGACATAAATATGTTGATTTAGCTTTGTTATAGCTGTAAATCAATCTTTCTATTGAACCAATGCACGTTGATTTCGAGTATTCTATAGACAGATGACTATTAATTTAGCTTTAATCTTTTCTGAGAGATAAATTCTCCCCAATGTCATCTACATATGTCATTAACTGTAGAAAATTTGATTTAGTAAATGATCTGGTGTCATCTTAGATGTCATTAAGTGGTTCACTGGTAAAGTCCTGTAGTTGGCAAGCTGGATACTCATGTACTGATGGAGTGTGCTTGTGTCTTTTGAAGAAGACTAGTAATATTATACTACTGACAAAAACCTTCCAACGACACAATTATTAACATGAGAATAGTATGGATGCATAAATTATAGTTTTGAAAATAGTATTGTAATATATAAATAAATAAATAATTTATTGATACCTGAGAATAGTATCGTAACATAGAGCTTCATTCTCCAAATCTACTAATGTTATTTTTTGAAAGAATAATTTGAATTGTGAAAGACTTGGTTAAAAATATATAAGGGAGCAATTAGAACATTTACAGTATACATATCCATGTTAATGTTCCTCACATTAGTAGTGAATAGGTTAGACGACATGAACAGAGATGATTGGGATGAAGATGAAGAAATACTCATTATTGTGACTCTTGTGGCTACATCATGTGTGATGGCCATTTCTGAATATTATTGGTAATACCTTATCTGTGCCTCACCATGGTCAAGTATACCCGATCGGTCACATATCATCAACATGATCATTACATCATTTAACTCTGATTGTATGATGCACCTACATATGCTGAAGGTCCATTTTTTCCGACCATGTTTAATTCTTCGTGAAAAAACTTTCTATATGATACAAGGCATGTTAGGCTTAAGAAACATGTTATAATATTTCTTTATACTGTGGGACACAATGTGCGTATAGAGTTATTGAGCATTGATTCATTCACTCTAGAGAAACAGAGAGTCGACACTTTAATCACGTACTAGGAGTTGTTGTGACTATGTATCCTGAATACGCCAGATAACCTTGTACTCAGACTTTTGAAGGAGCAATATCCAACACAACATGGAATTTTTATTTCTATGTAATGTCTAAAAATAGACAGTTTTAATGCTATACTCATTATTTCTCTACATGGAGGTGTCAAAATTTTTATTTTCTACTAACTTCTTATAGCTCCATTATGATTATAGGGTTATATAGGTGCCACTGATGGTACCCACATTCCTACTTTTGTACCTGCTAGAGAGCATTCAAGTTTTCGTTAAGGAAATGATTCTTATCTTAAAATGTCATGGCTACTTGTAGCATCGACATGAAGTTCTTATATGCTCTGGTTGGTTGAGAAGGGCATTGCAAGAAAACGGGGAATAATCAACGTTTGGAAGGATCCTTTACTAGCGATAACTAAAATCAGTTACCAGCAAAAAATTCATATAAATATATAAAAACTCAATAACCCTATTTTTTATCATTCTCTCCTTGCTCCCAAATCTCTTCCCTCTCTGTCTTTATAGAAACGACAACGATGTTGCATGGATTTGGAGTTGTAGATGTTCTTTCTCCATTTAATTTTTTCTATTCCAAGTGATTCTAGCTCAGATCTTTCAAGTCATTGCAGCCATTGTCGAGTCATCTCTCTCTTCTTTAAGAGATTTCCTCTTTTTTCTCCATCTCAATCCGATATAATGATTTCTATTTTTTTCTCTTCTTCGAAAGGAGCGAGAGTGTTCCTATTCTCAAATATGATGACAGCTTCTCCGACCATGAGAATCTAAGGGTTTGCACTAGGAATCCAATCACCAATGTAGTTGCAGTTAAAATCTCCAACCCTTTTCATTTTTATTTAGAAAAAAAATATGCATTTTTCTCATCTCGATTTGGATGATTTTTTGTTCTTTATACTTATAATAATGATGCCAACTATGTTGGCATTCATAATGCCTTGAGGTTGTTTGGTGAAATGTCTAAAATAATGATGTAAAATGGGTTGTAGACAGTTTTATGGCCAAGATGGATCAGAAAAGACCCGTTCGATGACAGAAGTGATTTAGACCATCGGACATTAGATCAGGAGTATCTCACAATCCGGAATGAGTTATCGGGTAAAATATATGATTTTGGGGTAGAATGAGCTACTTTAGACAACTAACCCCACTATGCCAGGTTGTGCAAGCTGTATTTGTGAAAAACCCTTGTATCGATGGTCATTTCCCTATTTTAATTTCGTTTTTACTATAAATAGTAAGTTTAGTTTGATTATAACTCTTCATCCATCGGGCTTTAGGAGTTGGGCCCAACATGAAAAGAGCTTACAATAATTAGGAGAACGGCTTGGTGAAGCCAAATAGGACACTTACTATTTTTGGCGAAAACCTTGTGCACTAGTAGACATCACGACCGTCTACAAATAGTAAGTTACGAATTCTAGGAGTTTTAGTTGTAGTTTGCTTCTGATTTCTCTCCCATTGCTTGGTATCCCTATTTAAAGGGTTGTAAACTCATTTATTTCATTCATTAATCACTTTCAAATTTTATAGAATTTATTTTCTATTTTCCTTGCTTTCTTTCTCCTGGATTCGAGAAGCCTCGGTGAGGAGTCCAGAGAAATTTTATAGATTCGGAATAGTTATCCTTGAGGAAGACAGTGATCAACCTCATCACGTTCATTCCTGCATCAAATAAGCATCGTGTCTCGGACATCGTAGTTACAGGAAAGATTATATTTGCAACAATTGTAAGTGGCCAGGGCATTTTGTAAGATACTATCCAAATATACTTACATATAATAATTTCTCCCTTCCTAGGCATATTGTAGTTGAGTGCACCTTAGAGACTTCATGTCAGAACTATATAGAGCCAGGCCATGTTTCTAGAGAAGCTACAAAAATGTTGCTTGTGGCAAGCTGCATAAAAAACTCGAGATTATTGTCCCTCAACGTGATGGAAAAAATTGGGTAATGCTGGTGGCAAGCTACAAGTTATCTTAATGGAATTGAAATATCTTTGTTTCCTGAAACAATTAAACTAATTTTGCTGGAGAAGTAGTTGCACTAATCCATGTGGGCAAAGACAAACTCAATCATGAAACCTGCTTCCCGATTGTTTCATAAATGACAAAAACTTTGCTAAAAAGGTTCAAAAAAGTTAAACAGATACAAAAAATCCATTAAGACAATGGATAAGAAAATCTCATAGTGAAAATAGTATGGAAAACTTCTGTAAGCCAATCTCCTAATTGATTAGCCTATGTAGGAAATAAGATAATTTCAAGCACCAAAGGATCATATGTATCATGCTCATTGTAAATCCTGTCTTGATAAGCTTATCATAGCCCATAATCCAAGATATTTTTATTCAACAGCAAATCTACAATATTCAATGAAGTCTAAGATTCAACATATAAAATTAAGAATATCCTACACTCATGTAACATTACACCATGAAAGTGGAAATGAACTTGAGGTTGTTCATTTGAAAAGATTTTGAGAAAGCGTTTAGAACAAGTTGTATACATTTTACCATTTCTGTCGACTCTTCCTATTATTGGCATTGTAAGTGTCAATGCATTAAAACCTCTAAATGAAGTTATTTATGTAATTTGAAAAGGAGAAATGAGTAATGATTTGATGATTTGATAATTACTTCTTGCAAAACTCCATTAAAAAAAAAAAACCATTTTCCTTAAATTGTCTGCTTCATTATTATCATTGTCCTATCTCTGATAAATCGATTAACTTGTGATTAATTCAACGGAAGCAATCTTCTTCTTTTTCTTCTTCTTCTTCTTTTTGTTATTACTTGGTTGTTTCTGATACCATGATGATTTTTCCCCTTTTGAAAGGTCAGATACTATGATGAAATTAATCTAATATATTAATAATCTATCCTTATTACTAAAGGAACTCTGGGTTTTCTTTAAAATGATTTTTTTTTTTTTAATTTACAAAATAATGAAACTTCCAGACATATATTGACCATTAGTATTTGAAATGGCTGCAAAAGATTTTTTAAAATTTTATTTTCCAGAAAGCATTCTTCATGGATTCATGATGAAATTTGTTCACATATGCTTTGAAATGGCCCAACAATGCATATTAATTTCAATCAAATTGGCATGCTGTGATCATATTGTTGGATTTCATAGGTCGCCACTTCAATGAATTGAATTCTTTACTTCTCAACTTAATATATACCATTGAGGTGGAAACCTCTTGAATAATTTAAACAGAATAAACTTATCACTTATTGCTAATATCATAATGGAGGACAATTCTGAGCATGTTGAGTTAGAAACTTTAAGCATTTTAAAAAATAATGATGATGATATTTTAGCAATTGGGTTATGTAGAAATGGCTAATCACACAAAATACAATTTTATTCTTGGTTTTCAGTTCCAGAACAAGCTTGAATGCTTGCATTTTCGTCGTACGTGTTCTATTTTTAATCTTTTCAAACTTCCCTGCAACTGACATGGCTTGGTTTCAGGATCACCTGTCTCTGATGATGGAATTCCTTAGAAAGATGCCTCGAGAGGTGAGGTTTCTTTTTCCAACTATCCTATAATTTTCTCATATCAATTTCCTCTTTTGTGTGCACAGATTGCAATCAAGAGATCCAGATCAAAGGACTCATTTGACAGACACGGTGACCTAAAACAAATCAAAAGGTTAAAATCCTGGCTACTAGATAGGCTTCTAATCGAGAAGTACAAATTCTCTTACTCTGATGCATGTTAATTCACTGAGTTTGTGTGCCCACTTCTAGATTTTCCACAGAGAAGCGACCAACAGCGCCGCAGTGTAAGACCTTTAACCTTAGTATCTGTTTCGTTTTGTTAGGTCCCGCGGTTCTACTGGTCAAATTTTGGCGACCCACAGCCTGTAGATTTTGTTTGTGATCATCATAAGTCCCATCATGTAAATCCGACCCGGATTGACCCAAAACCTATACCGCTGCAACCGCATCGACGCTACGGTTCTAACGCCATATCTCGTGCGTTAATCTGAGGTGTAGATCTAATGTTGTGGCACGCACCATGTTTGGACCCTTAATCATGATGTTCCCATATGGGCCCAACCTAGTGCATCATTTCCCATGAGAGCTTTAGTTAACTCTCTCTCTTACAAGCAATCATGGCATCTCTTTTCAAAAAGTTCATCATGGGTTTTTCTTCACCATGTAGAATGAGTAGGTTTCTTCCCCAAAAAAACTCATCATTTGTCATCATTCCTTTCTCTAGCTCCCATTTCTCCTTCACTTCTCTCCCTTTTTTCTCATTCTCTCCTCTTCTCGACGTCCATGGGAGAAGCTCTTCTTCTCCAGCCCCTTGCACCTGAAAATCCTCCTAATCTAACCCTCAAAATCTCATCATCACCATTAAAACCTCACCATTGAAGCTATAACACCTAAGGCTTGAAGAAGAAGGAAGATCTTAGAGGTGGGTGTACTTCTAGGAATAGTTTTTTTTCTAATTTTACCTTCATGTAATTTTATTTTTCATTCTTGGGAGCTTGTAGGACCCATCAATCAATGGTGGAGATCTTACATGACTCTATGAGTGTGGCTAGTGGCCCACTTCATGCATGCATGTTGCCATGATGGGGCCATTCTCCATGGACCCCATCATGATGATTTTTCCTTTGATGTATGATTATTGGATCATCTCGACCTGAGATTTCATGGTGGAGATGACATCCCCACCTCAGATTTTTCCTTGGATGTAAGAATCCATGTATGCATGGACTTTGATGTAATGTTTGGATTGTTGGAGGACTCATAGTGGCGGAGTCCTCCCTGAAATTGCGGTGAAGACCGCTTGAGTTGAAGAAGGAATATGCCAATATCTCCTAGAGGGGAGTGAATAGGACTTTTTAAAGTTTTATAATATATTTAAAATCCTATTGCATTAATCCTATTAGATATACAATTATCAAGATTACTCAAATGTAACTCCACCGGCTTCCAAGCCTAGTAGAGGATTCAATCACAAACTTCTTGAAAGATAAATAAGTTGTATATAAGTTGTGATGGATATGACTGTGTGTGTATATGAGGTGTGATCTTAGATAATCATATATAAGAGCATATAAGAAATATCACAAAATGAAAAATAATAACAATCACAAACACAGTCATTTTTATAGTGGTTCGACTACTTGTCTACTCTACTCCCGGCTGTTGCACTCATCCTTTGAATGTACCGAATTTCATTAAGGAGGTTTTCCAGGGTTCACCTCAAACCTACAGTTTTAAATTAGGTTCACCTTCAACCTTTACATGGAGATTTCTACTCGATTCACCTCTAACCCTGGAGTTTTACTGGTGCACTCCTAACCAAATGTTTATGCCCACACGGAGCAAGGGTCCACACAACGCACCCGAATGTTTATGCTCTCCACAGAGCAAGGGTCCACACAACGCACCTACAGTGTACACTCCCGCCAGAGGCCTCCTTAAAGGACTTCAAAGGGTGAGCAACACTTAAGACCCAATCCTAGAAAGGAATGGTCACAAGTGTCCTCTGGACTCTAAGTACTTACAGATAAGTTGATGAGTCCCTTTTTGTACAGTGATGAAGATCTCCTTCTTGTCATTGAAGAGTCTTTAGCTCCCTTGATCCACAACACAAAAGATATATCAGTATTCAGTTTCGGGTTGGGTCAAGGTTAGGACGAAAATTCACTCTCTATAACATCCTTTATTTTCACTATTTTGGATTCCCAAAAATCCTTTAAAAAAAAATTTAAATTAATTTATAATATCACTTAAATGACCATTAACACTCAATGTTAGTCTATATAGGAGCGGTACCAGTAAAGGACCACACAAGTCCGATTAATCAACCGTAGGAAACCACGTCATCCGCTCGATCACTTGAACATCACGTGTAGCCTCATGATTTACTCACATAGGACCCAAATCTAACCAACCTGTCGTTAACTAATTAAGTTGAGCATAAATAAATTAAAAATCTAACCAAAGCTGAGTTAGATAAAGCCCAAATCTTAACTAATAGACTAAATCAACCCTTGTAACGTCTCGTCCAATCAGCACTGTGTCCTGAGTCATCTACGTAGGATTTACCGCAGGATCATTAGTTTAGACCGCTCATGGTGGGGTACCACAAGTTAATTAACCCATGGTTAGCCCGTTAGAGTAGACCAGACAGGCCATGATAGGACTTAGTGCAGGCTGCCAAGCCAGCTGGCCGTTTACACTAAGCGTCAGCCCATACGGGCTATACCGCAGCGCAGGAAGGTCGAAAAATTATAAAAAATTAAAGAACCTTAGATCTCACTGGGCTTGTGGTCCATTACGGACCACGGACTCATTGGACACCCAAAAATTAATTATTCGAGCCATTCCAACAGCACTGATTAACCCACCCAAGGCCAAAGTAAAAATCTGGCATCGGATAATGAAAGTGAGGCTCCAGACTTTTCAGCCGTTGGATTTCTTCGAAAGTTATGATGAAGGTCTAATGTAGTGTCCTACACCTTTTCACAAAACCTGGGACCCGATCGTGGCATGATGACCGTCGATCGTAAATCGGACCCGTACGACCTAACCAAATATCCGATCGTCCCCAAATTTTGCATGGCCCTTCATCGGGACATGGACCACCTACCCTATAAATTTTATGGCCAGGGGACTACCAGAACCTCTCCAATCACTAGAATAGACCCCACTGGGCCACTTAAAGAATGGGACCGTATGATCAAATCTCATATTCGTTTATTTGTTAAAATCTCAAACTTTGCATGAACTCTTGATGGGCCATGAGAGACCTACACACTAAATTTGGTGGCCTAGGGAGTGTGGGGTCCTCCCCAAAGCCAAAAGGGAATCCTAAAGGGTCATGGTGGGAATTTATGGAAACTTAAGGCCAATGGGCCCAACTCTAGGAAATAAACCCTAGCTCTTATCTCATTTCTCCCCAAATCTTCAATAACCAAGCTCTCTCCTTCATCCTTCCTCCATCCTCCAACAACAAATTCTCCCTCATAACTCCTCAAATCTCCAACAACCAAAGCTCTCTCCTTCATTCTTCCTCCATCCTCTAACAACAAATTCTCCCTCATAACTCCCCAAATCTCCAACAACCACTAAAGAGTAAAGAGAACAAAAGAGCAAAGAGGAGAGAAAGTGAGAGTGAAGAAGAGGAAGAGTGGACCCTAGATCAAGTTGGGGCCCAAGAGAATCAACATTGCAACTCCCTACCTCTTCTCCAAGAAGGAAACTCTCCTCCGACTTCAACAATCGTCCGTTGAGCATCTAGGTAAGATTCATTACCTATTTTTCTTGAAAACCCATGTGATGAGGGAGATTTATATAGAAACCTAACATCCAAATGTTACTTTAAGGATTCCGGTCAATCAACCCCCGAAATCCACATCTCTTAGGTTGTTTTCAAGCCTCAAACGAATCTGAAGGTGCGGACTATTGCTCTTAGGTGGCCTAGTACTAATTTTATTATGAGTTTAATGATTTTGATTGCTTGGATGTTATTTTTGGAGAACTTAAAGAATCTTTAGGAATTGCATACTTATTGAAATTGTATGGAATGATATATTTGATTCTCATGACGTTATTCTTGTTTCTCACATGATTTGGTGTTTGATTGATTTATGCTCATGCTTTATTGATTTTTCCCATAAATTGCAGCTTCATAATATGTATGATTTCATTACTCTTATGCATGTGATTTTTTGAGATGGAGGAAGTGTTTAACTTCCTCACCCACACACCCACACACACACACACACACACACACACTCACATGCACTTGTTTCTTGATATGGTTAGCCTAGCTTGCTATGAGAATATAAATTATATGTTAATATGAATGAGAACATGAGTTTGTTTATTTTAATGATACACTGTTAGTTGGCATGCTATGAATCACTATTCGTACCCTTAGGTTGGCCAGAATCATGAGGAGAGAGAAGGTGGTCCTGTCGATATAACCGCCTCGAGACTAAACCTATGGATTTAGAAAGGTGTGTTTAGGTGGCTGTAGTTTGACTATATGGGTCTCTTGTGCTCGATGTCACTCGTTTCACGCTCGCCTGACTCTTGCGGTTTAGTTTATTGTCTGACTAACCTTGATTATTAACCTTGTTTGCTCACATATGTATAGAACCTGAACTACCCTATAACCATTGTAGCTTATTAATAACCTACTTAAAACTAGTCCACAGCCTCATGAGCCAGGCATGGTGGAATGTGACACTGTGTCCGAGCTGTCGGCCTACACTGGAGTGCCGCACCTCCCCGTAGTGACCGCGAGCGATCCCTTTTTCTCGGCACTCTTCATGTGCTTGAAGTCGAGGATGAGGAACCCGACAAGATCACAGACTATGAGGTCTCGGCCTCATGCATTGGGGGGTCTTGGCCTTGTAACCCGTTTAGGGCATTGATACGTGAGGTGTATCAGATTCCCCAACCTGCTGGATGAATGGACTTAACTAATAACTCAGCTAACACGATCGCATTGCATCGCATTAGTTAGGGTGGCGACTCGGAAGTCGAGGTCACTCTGAGGGAGTGCTGACATACGCGATCGTTAGATGGAGTTGCTCGAGGGAGCGTTGTGGCAAGGGCATGCATCATATCATTTTGCATGCATGCATTTTAATAAGAGTTGCTAGGTATTGATGATTGGCTGCATTTCATTAAATTCATACTATAATTGATGCCTGTTATAATTTAAGATTAATAGCACCTACTGAGTTGATCACTCACTCCCACTCTGAGACAATGTTTTAAAACACCAACCAGACCTTTTACTAGATGTAGGTGAGGCAGAGCTCCACGAGCCAAGCGAGGAGAGCAAGGGTAGGGAAGAGGAGCTTTCCTGCTTTCAGACTTTCGATGGATCCTTTTAGTTAAGTTTGGGCGACTGTGGGGTATGGACCAGGGCCCTAGTTGCCTTGGGTCATGTATGGGTGGGACTAGTTCTCTATTTAGATGATTTTGAATTCGTTGTTTAGATATTTTTAATTTAGTAACAATTGATACTACTTCATAATGTATTTATACTTCATGCCTTGTTAAATCTTTCATTGTTTATAAGATCATCCAAATGTAATCAAAATATGAAGCCCATTAGGGCACCCATGACACCTGGGAAATTCAGGAGCCGAGTTCTTATACGGCCCCTGAAAACCCGGGGTGTTACACTCTCTTAAAATTTTTCTATAAGGAAGATAGAGTGATTCTCGTCATCTATTCATTCAAGGCATCCCAGCTAAAAGATATTCTGTTAAGATAATTGTTGAAAGATCCTTGAATGCAAAAGTTCATTTTCCAATCCACTCTATTGAATGTCAATGAATGAGAGTGGATTGGAAGATGAACTCCCATGAGAAAGAGGGCTTTGGGTATATGTTGTAAAGATAAAACACATAAAAGCACTCTCTTCTTTCTCTACTAGTAATATGAACAAGTCTCTCTTTATATAGGTAAAAGGTTTCAATGGATATAAAATGGTCATATTTATGACAGAGTTCGATGTCATCGAGCATAATCGATATCATCGAGCGTATACTCTCAATGGATTCGACTTTTCGCTCGATAACATAAACTCAAATGTCAAACGCTTTTGAAACCTATTGTCAGCTGGTCGATGAGATCGATACTTGTGTCGATGTTATCGGATTTCGAACTCTGATTCTATTGATATGAGGATCGATCTATCGACACTTAAAGAATGAGAGAGACTAGCCAAAATATTTCAGGTTTTATAGGATATGATTGAGGGTCAACTGATGTTATCAGAATTTGAATGTCGATGATATCGAGACCGTGTCGATAAGATCGATAAATCGTATAGATTTACCTATAAGCATGCTAGATAGTTTGTGTCCAGACTCGATCCAATTGACCAGGACTCGATAGCATCGACATAAGAATATCAATTTTCTCGATTGGCTCCTAATCAAAGTTTAAAACATCCTGAAATATTTAATGGAAGAAATGTGCGCCCACTGTCGATATGATCGAATGACTTCCGATATGATCGATATTTGAATTCAGATTGAATCGGAGCAGTCATCGATATATTGAAGCTCGTTGTAGTTTTCTTTTAGAAAAATAGGGGCGTTAGAATTTCTCCTGTCGATATGATCGAGCCACTTCTGATGGACTCGATGTTTGAATATCGATGATATCGATAGATGTATCGATATATCGATAAATCCGTTTAGATGGAATGGGTTGCTGGACACTTTTTATCCTCTTATCGATAGTATCGATTAAGTTTTGAGGACATCGATAGAGCAGGTCGATCATATCGAAAGGTGTATCGATACAATCGGCAGGGCAAGCAAACTTAGAGATTTTCTGCTGTTTAAAAAAGTTCACATGCCCAAAAACCCTCATATGTTCTAAGTTATTTTTAAGGGTTTTAATCACCTGGTATTTTAGGATAAGGGATGTGAGGTTATGATTTACCTATGGCGAGCTTCCACGCATCCATTTGAGGCAGACGCTTGAATTGTTCTTCCTATTAGGCACTGTAGTCCGACTGACTCAACTCACACCATAATTGACAAACTAGGGCACTAGTAGGTGCACTTTTACTCCTATGGCCGTGATTCTCTCTCTCTCTCTCCCTATCTCTTTCCCTCTTTGTCCTTGATGAATGTGGCCCACCTGATGTGACCAAAACATCCTAGACCATCTAGATTTTTGGGACGTCCAGGCCCACCATGTTGGACGTCCAGGCCCATCTTGGTTGTATAGGTTGGATGGCCATTAAGGCCTGATTTCTTTAATATTTTTGTAAAGGGCTTGGGTCTGGAATATTTGTGGCCCATCTAGGTGGACCCCACTTGTTTAATCTAATCTTTAATCCCTCTATTTATTTTGCAATGGGCTGGAAATGGACAACACATGTTTTTGTCCAGATTTCAGGCCCATTGTTGTATGGTTTTGGACATTGTTTGCATGGCCTGTTTACAATGCTTTTCTTCAAGATTTTTTTTAGTATTCTCTGAGGCGTGGACCCTACCTTGATGTAGGATGAAGCCCACACCATCCACCCTTGATTTGAACTCCATGGAGTAGGCCCAAGAGGGCTAGACAGTACAAATTTTCTGGACCGTCCAGCAGTCCTGCATGTAGAAAATGCCCCTGTATCAGCCTAGTTTTAGGGATAATGGGCCACTCTAGTGGACCCCAAATGTTGTCCATATATGGTTGCATGCAATACACCCATTTTCGGTTTGATTTGGTAGGCCTAGGCCCACCCCATTGGGTGTACAAGATGGGGCCAGCAACATTTTTTTCTTGCAGCAGAAATTTTTACAACCTTGTTGCCCATTTGGATTAAAATTATTTGGGAGTGTTTATGGCTCCCTCTCTCCCCCATTTTGTGGCCCACTTGCTGGGACATACGTCTGGTGCATGTGGGCCACCTAAAACATCAATTTTTTTTGGGGTTTTTGGGGCTGGGATGACAACACCATGCTAGACGTCCAGCTAAGGGCTAGTCGTCCACCCCTTGTGGTCCCCTTTGGTGTATGTGTTTCCTCCCAACCTTCCTCCCTTGTGTGGCCCACTGAAGTGTGGACCTTTCCTTAGTGGGACGTCCACTTATGGAGCCCACCTTGATATGTTTCAGGCTAGTCGTCAAGGCCCTTATGACGCCCATGCCCACCTCGGACGTTCAGGATTTTTGGGTGCTACTGGTATAGGTGGGCATTTTTTACCCGATCTGGTGGATCCGACCTGATTAGATCCGATCCGACCTGAACCGATGGCCTAGATCGGTGAGGATTGGGTAGGATCATTTAGATCCGACTAGTTTTCAGATCAAGATCGGATAATGGTCAATCCGGACCGTTCTGATCCGAATGGATTTGGACCAACCCGATCCAACTAGATCCAGAGTGAAAATCAATATTTTTATTTTTTCCTATGGTGTGGTCCACTTGAGCTTTGGATATTCATCAATTTTGGGTTCAACAGCTAAAATAATCTGAAAAAAATGAATGAACGGCGTGGATACACAACATGCATTCACGGTGGGCCCCAATAGAGTTCGCTCACTTGTTAGTTCCTTGCACAGCACGTCAACAGCCGCAACAGCTGTAAACAGCTACTCTACAGCTACTCTGTATTACGTGCTGTGCAAGGAACTTGTTAGTTCCTTACACAGCACGTCAATACGGTAGGCTACAAGAGCATGTATTAAAGAAACTTTACCAAGTTCCTTAGGCCCCACCATGACGTATGTTTTGTATCCAACCTTCCATTCATTTGGAGAGATCATTTCAAGGCAATATCCAAAGAATGAATTAAATCCAAAGCTCCAATGGACCCCAGCATAGAAAGCTCTATGGACAGTGACGCCACCATTAAAAACTTTTAAGGGCTATAAAAGTTTTAAATCAACCTGATATTTGTGTTTTCCCTTATTTTTATATTTTTCAACTTTTGAATAGGTTGGATTTCAAATAAACATCACGGTGGGCCTTAGGATAGTTTCAACGGTGGGAATCACTCTACCCACCTTTTTCTGCGATGTAGTCCACTATAAATTTTTATCTACATCATTATTTAGCTCATGCCCTAAAATGATATCTCAAAATTAATGGACGATGTGGATATGACACATACAGTATAGTGGGGCCCACAGAAGTTGGTGATGTTACTTCAGTAGCCTGCTTGATGTGATAACACAGGCAGCACCGCAGCAGGCACCTCGATCTCAGCTCAAATGAGATTATGTGGGGCCACCTTGATGTATATATGTTATCTAAGCCGTTCATCCATTTTGACATATCATTTTAAATGTTGAGAAAAAAATTACAATACATTAAAGACTGAAGTGGACCACACCATATAAAATGATCCGAATAGTGCCCTACCCAATCCGACTCAGTTTTCCTGACCGAGTCAGACTTGGATCAGGTCAAGTCAATGTGGCATCGGATCTATCCAAGTCAGGTGACCTGGACTCAGTCTCGGATCGAATCAATTTCGGGTCGGCCTATTAAAATTTCGGATCTAACCGGGTTAGGTCGAATCCAGTCCGACCCGGATCGATGCCTAGCTCTAGCTATTGGACATGTAGTCCAGCAGCAGGCCCACTTGAGTTTATGTGTTTTTGTCCAAATTCTCCATCTATTGGAGCCCACCATGATGATCAGGGACCACTATGGAATTTATGTCTCCCCAATCATTTTCTGCAGGACCTCAGTAGGCCCAAGAAGCTGGGTGGGCTGAAGCTCCAACAAGGTGTTATGAAAGAAATTATATGAGTGACTGGATATTTTAAGGATGTGGGGCCCCCCAAGTGGAGAAATAATGAGTGCATATGTTATACTTTTAATGTTAAGGCTTTGGGGCTTAATTGGTGCCAAGAAAGGCCCACCTTTAATTGATGTTTGAGCCTTGAATAGATGGACCGGAATTTTTAGATGTCCAGCAGACCCAAATGGGCTGGGACATCTAAGCTTGGCCCAGTTGTATATATGGGCTGCTTCCACTATTATACTGGGCTAGTTGGGCTGAAATATAGATGTGATTGGGTCTTTGATTGCCCATCTAATTTACCAGTTTTTGGGTTGATGTTGTAAGGCCCATTTTGCTCAACTTGGATATGATCTTTGCCTATGTACATGGGCTTATGGGCTGCCCACTAAGTCCAACATAATGCATGAATTTGGTGGCATTGTTCTTGGGTCATAACCTCCCCTATGGGCCCATGTTGTTATTTGCAGGTTGGGGCCATTTTTTTTTTCTGGTGGCCATTATGTGAGAAATATATATACATGTATGTGACTACCCATTCTATGATAGTATTTGGGCCTTGGGCCTTGCTTCTAGATAGATTTTGTTGGGCCGTCTTGTTAGAGGACAATGGTGGTTAAATGTCCACATTGAGGACCCCTTCTAGGCCCATTCTTATCTATTGGTGGTTAAATGTCCACCGTAGACCCCTTGCTAGGCCCATTCTCATCATTTAGGCTCATGACATTGTCTACTTAATTTCGTGGGCTACCCCAAGCTATTGGGCCCCCACTAGTAGTTGTGTTCCTTATTCTTCATGAAAAATTTTATCTAAGTTCCTAGACCTAAGGAGAGTACATCATGGCACACTTAGTCATTTTCATGACTCATGGGCATCATTTGTGTGCTTGGTGGATGGTTGTTGGTCATGGCATTATGTTGTTGGGCAGGCTATTATGGGACTCCCTGGGTGATGGATTTGTCCCACTTGAGCGCGCTAGATGCACAGGATTTGATGCATAGTTGATTGGTGTGATTCATGCATCTGACATTACATAGCACAATTGATATTCGTCAGGGTCGTAGCCTCCACATGTATATCGTGGATGGCCGAATTTGGATACTAAAAATGTTTATTTGAGTAGCGTGGGCACATAGGATGTACTTAGTGAAAGTCTCAGAACCTTCATGGTACCAGAAAATGCTCTAACGCCAAGACCGAGTGGAAAACATGAGCACTAGTGCCTTTACCATTAGGCCATGTCTCCCACTGTATTGTGGTCGGTTGGGAGGGGGTGTAGCCTTATCCACCTGAATGAGGGGGTAATAGTCAGGCTGAGTTTGACTAGCTAGTAAATGGATCCACTACCGTCGAGTGTTGTTGGTGATTAGCTATCCACAGGAGGGTACTGAGGTTTCTTATGCTCGCTAGGTTGTGTGGCTAGAAGAGTGGCAGTCAGCAGGTAGTGTATTTGACCCTGGTGATTCTTTAGAGAGGAACTGTATTGACATGTCGGATTGATGTATGAATAGCTTGATCATATTGCATATTGCACGAGACATTGGCTCCATAGGCCCTGCTTTATATTGTGTAGCCTTAGGATGGTGGTTGACACTCCTACATCTCATTTCATAACCTTTTTATAGCTAGTAGTGTTCATGGCCCTTACTGCATATTCCTCATACTTTGATATTGCATTTAAGGCACTGGTCTTACACACACTTACACCGCCCCCTAATCTTTCTATATGCTTATGCACGATCAATGAGTGCAGGTGATTCTAGGTAGTAGCCGTAGCTGAGTAGGAGCATGGACCGTGCCGTGTGTTGTGGGCCTTGCACAAAACCTTGGGATCTAACCTCCTAGAAAAAATCAGAATTATGGATAATAAAGGAATGAAATAAATCAAAGCATAAATCATACACCACACAAGAGATTGTTACATGGAAAACCCTCAAAGAGGTAAAAACCATGGGACCTCATCCAGATCAACAATCCATTATAAAGTAGAATGTTACAACCGATCATAAGCACACCTTGCTATGATCAAACCTTCATCACTCACGCAGAAGTGGATAAACAGTAAGAGAAACAAAGAAAATGGAGAGATCTCACCGATTACGAGGATGTAGAAGCGCTGAGATATGGTAGATCACCTCTACGAGCATAGCCTCCCTTCCATAAGCTTCCTCTCTCTCCTTCTCTTTCTCTCTCATATCTTTGATAGCCCTCTTATGTTTTTCATGTACACCATACCCTAGAAAAATCCTAGGGACCAGTATTTATAGTTTTAAGAAACTCCCTTCCATATCTCAGTTGTAAAAGGACTCAAATCCATAATTTGTACAAAATCACGGAACGAATTTGCGTAACCACGACTGGTCGAGACAAGGCCACTACCGGTCGAGCATCACCCATGACTGATTGAGCACCTTCGAGAAAAATAGCCCAAACTCACTGGACTTTGAGTTGAGTCAAGGCTCAACTCCATGACTGGTTGTGCACCAGCCCACGACCGGTCATGCATGCCTCACGAGCGGTCGAGCACGGGTCAAAAAACCTTATCACATCTCCTCCTTTTTGACCTAGGAGGGATTCACCTTCTTCAAGCCAGCCTAGTTTCTACAAACCTCAAACTTGCTCTTGAGCAAAGCCTTAGTCATCATATATGACCAACTATCGTCCGTGTGGACCTTCTCAAGCTGTAACACCTTCTGTTCCAAAGTATCCCTGATCCAGTGATACTAAATCTCTATGTGATTTGACTTGAAATGCTGACTTGGATTCTTGCTCAAGTATATAGCACTCTGACTATCACAATAGACTGTGTTGCTCCTGCTTCAGGCTAAGTTCCTATAGGAACCTCTTCATTCAAAGCATCTCTTTACATGCCTCTGTGACTGCAATATACTCAGCTTCTATCGTCGACAATGCTACAACCTTCTATAGCTTGCTCTACCAAGAAACCGCTCCCTCTGTAAATGTGAACGTGAACCCTGATGTAGACTTCTCAGAGTCTATGTCACCCGCCATATCTGCATCTGTGTAGCCCTCTAACACAAGTTTTCCATCATTATAGCATAGGCTCAACCTGGATAAGCCTCTTAGATACCACAGTATCCATTTCACCGCTACCCAATGCTCTTTACTAAATTGGTAAGATACCGGCTGACAACATCAACTGCATATATTATGTCTGGGCGTGTACATACCATAGCATACATCAAACTTTCTACAGCTGACGTGTAGGGTATCTTCTGCATCTCTTCCACTTCTGCCTTCGTCTTGGGACACTGCTTGTCGCTCAATCTGAAGTGACCATCCAGTGGAGTACTGACCGACTTTACTGTATTTATATTGAACTGCTCTAGGAATTTCTTAATATACCACTCTTGTGACAGTCAAAGCTTCCTACTACTTCTGTCACGAGTTATCTTCATTCCTAGGATCTGTTTAACCGGGCCCAAGTCTTTCATCGTAAACAATTTGCCCAACTCCTGTTTCATCCTATCGATCTTCTTGATGTCCTTTCCCATGATGAGCATGTCATCAACGTATAACAGCAGAACTTAAAAAATTACTATCTGAGAACTTGCGCGTGAACACACGGTGGTCTGACTCCATTTTGTCAAACCCATGTTGTAACATGAATGAATCAAACTTCTTATACCATTGCAGTGGAGCTTGTTTCAGCTCATACAAGCTTTTTCTCAGCCTACACACCATATGCTCTTTGCCATTGACTTCAAACCCCTCTGGTTAGTACATGTAGATCTCTTCTCCTAGGTCACCATGGAGAAAGGCATTTTTAAAATCTAACTGCTCTATCTCCAGATCTATGCTAGCTTCCAACCCAAGCAACACCCATATGGATGTCATCTTCACCACTGGTGAAAATATCTCCTCGAAGTCTATGCCTTTCCTCTGATTGAACCCTTTTACCACAAGTCTAGCCTTGAACCTCGTCTTTGAATTCTTCTGCTCAACCTTCTTTCTGAACACCCACTTGTTGCTCAAAGCTTTTTTACTCTTAAGTAGTTTCACCATGTCATAGGTGTGGTTCTTATGTAAGGATTTCATATCCTCTTGCATAGCTTTCCACCACTCTTCCTTATGCTCGTCATCTAGGGCCTCAGAATAATCTTCTATTTCTCCCCCATCAGTCAGCATAATGTACTCATGCGGCGAGTACCTCTTGAACGGCTGTCTGTTGACCTCCTCTCCTATTGCTCAATAGGTGGATCAAGTGGGAGTTTCTCCCCTGGTCAATCTTCTAAAGAAAATCCTTCGTCCTCTGCACCTTGTTGTACTCCCCCATCATCAGGCACCACGGGAGGAATAATCGGATCCATGTCCTCTAACTCACCTGAACTAGGCTAGTTCTTCTCTGGCTTACCAATGTCTTTTATACATTGATCTTCAAAAAAAACCACATCTCTGCACCTGATGAGCTTCTTCATGATCTACCATTCTCTCTCTCGACCATAGCATGAAACAATTTAAACACACCAAAGACCTCGTCCTTAGATTTTAAAGTATAAACTCAAACCCTCCTAGATACATCATTTATAAAAGTAACAAAATACAATGCCCCACCTAAGGTTTTTGTCCTCATAGGACCACAAATATCAGAATAAACTAAATATAATGCATGCACTTTATTAATAGGAGAAACAAATTTAACAAATGAAACTCTATGCTGTTTCCCTGATAAACAATCAAGACAGGTTTTGAGATGTGTACTTGTCACGTCTGGAAGGAGCCGCTTCCTCGCTAGTAGATGAAGCCATTTTTCATTCATGTGGCCTAAACGCCTGTGCCACATGTTACTAGCTGAATCTTCCACTGTGTTCAACCCACCCTTGCACACATTGACACTTACCTTGTAAAGGGTACAACACTTATTTTCTCTGGCTGTGATCAACGAACCCTTAATGAGCTTCCATCGGCCACCAGCAAATCGGCTTTCATAACCATCATCATCCAACCTTTCCGTCGACATCAAGTTGAGGGGAAGGTTTAGGATATGCCTCACATCCCTGAGAACCAATGTGCAGCCCACATCGGTCTTCACACAAATATCACCGACCCCTACGATCTTCGATATGCCAGAATTCTCCATCTTCATGGTTCTATAGTCATCTGACTTGTAGCTGGTGAAGAAATCCCTACATGGAGTCACATGAAAAGAAGCTCTCAAGTCTATCACCCAGTCGGTGTCCTGACTCGTAGCCGTGAGACATACATCATGATCTGTAGAAAGAATAACTACAACGTCGTCATCTGAAGCGACCGCAGTGGAATCTGATACATCTTCCTTCTCCTTTCCTTTTACTTTTTTATCATTCTTAGCCTTACGATATTTATACTTTTAATGGCCCTTATTGTCATATGGTGGAACACAAAATCATCCAACCATTGTCTAATAAACTCCATCGCCTTCCGGTCCATTTTCTTCTAATCATCATTAGATATATCCTTAGATTTTGCTGATATGCCTAAAATTGGAGAATATAGGTCCTTGCATTAAAGCAAGTCCTCCATCTTAGCCTTCTATATGGTCCAGTTAGAACTATTGAGGCTGATCATCCTTGATGAGTCACTTTCCATAATTCCAAACCGATCCTACCCGTTCAATGAACTTGGCTCTAAACCACTTTGTTGGCGGCCTTGCACAAAACCATAGGATCAAGCCTCCCAGAATAAACCAGAATTATGGATAATAAAGTAATGAAATAAATATCAAATCATAAATCACACATCACACAAGAGTTTTTATGTGGAAAACTCTCAAAGAGGTAAAAACCACGGGACCTTGTCCAGATCAACAATCTACTATAAAGTAGAACGTTACAACCGATGACAAGCACACCTTGTTATGATCAAACCTTCATCACTCATGCAGGAGTGGATAAATAGTAAGACAAATAAAGAAAACGGAGAGATCTCACCGATTACGAGGACGTAGAAGCGGTGAGATATTATAGATCACCTCTACAAGCATACCTTCCCTTCCACAAGCTTCCTCTCTCTCTCTTTCTCTCTCTCTCTCTCACACTTTTGATAGCCCTCTTGTGTTTTTCATGTACACCATACCCTATAAAAATCCCAGGGACCCCTATTTATAGTTTAGAAAACTCCCTTCTATATCCTAATTGTGAAAGGACTCAAATCCACAATTCGTATAAAATTACGGAACAAATCTGTGTAAACACAACTGGTCGAGACAAGGCCACGACCGATCGAGTGCCACCCATGACCAGTCGAGCACCCTGGAGAAAAATAGCCCAAAATCACCAGACTTTAAGTCGAGTCAGGGCTCGACTCCACGACTGATTGTGCACCAGCCCACAACCAATCGTGCAGGGCTCACGACCGGTCGAGCACGGGTCGAAAAACCTCATCACCATGGACCTGGAGTTGTTCTTACATAAATCTTGTATCTTTCCCCTTTGAGCCTTGTACTTGTGAAAAGTTTAAATTCTTAGTGAATTTTGTAATGTTGTTCCTCTAGTTATTATCTGTGGTTATGATGTTATGATCTTGGGTATGCTCATTATGAATCATACTTATATTATAAAAATCCTCCTTGTGGGATCCCAGGATTGAAACTTGGTAAATGGGCGCCAGGAGCCAAGAATGGGGTACTATGGAGGCTGTCAGCGCCGAAATTGAAAATTGAAAATCTTATGAGCCTAGTCTCTGAGTCTGGGGCGCTAAACTATGAAAAGGAAGAGTTTTGGTGTAGAGGAGTTAGTGGTTGGGATGAGAATGGTGCATGTTAAGGTGGCCAAGTGAAGGGTTGATTAGATGTATTTGTTGAGGGCATTGCACAAAACTTCAGGATCTAGCCTCCTGAACAAACCAGAATTGTGGGAAAATAAAAGCAATGAAGACAATCAAAGCAATAATCACACACCACACAAGAGATATTTACGTGAAAAATCCTCAAAGAGGTAAAAACCATGGGACCTCATCCAGATCAACAATCCACTATAAAGAAGAACGTTATAACTGATTATAAGCACACCTTGCTATGATCAAACCTTCATCACTCATGCAAGAGTGGATAAACAGTAAGAGAACAAAGAAAAACTGAGAGATCTCACCGATTACGAGGACGTGGAAGCACTAAGATGTTGATTGCACAATAGATCACCTCCACGAGCATAACCTCCCTTCTACAAGCTTCCTCTCTCTCTTTCTCTCTCTCTCTCTCTCTCTCTCTCTCTCTCTCTCACACACACACACACACCTTTGATATCCCTCTTGTATTTTTCTATCACCATCATGCCCTAGAAAAATCCTAGGGACCCCTTTTTATAGTTTTAAGAAACTCCCTTTTGCATCCTAGTTCGAAAGGACTTGCGACACGAAATCGGCGTAAAATCGCGGAATGAATCTACGTAACCATAACTAGTCATGCGCCACCCACAACTGGTCGAGCACCACCTACGACCGGTCGTGAACCACCCATGACCGGTCGAGCACCCCAGATAAAAATCATCCAAACTCGCTGGACTTTGAGTCGTGACACGATTCGAACCTACGACTAATCGAACACCAGCCCACGACCGATCGTACAAGGCTCACGACCGGTCAATAACAGGTCAAAAAATTCCATCAAATCTCTCTATTTTTAACATGGGAGGAATTCACCTTCTTCAATTCAGCCTGATTTCTACAAACCTTAAACTTACCCTTGAGCAAAGCCTTGGTTATCAAGTCTAACCCATTATCGTCCATGTGGACCTTCTCACTGTAAGACCTTTTGTTCCAAAGTATCTCTGATCCAGTGATATCGAATCTCTATGTGCTTCGACTTGTAATGCTGACTTGGATTCTTGTTCAAGTGTATAGCACTCTGACTATCGTAATAGACCACATGCTGCTCTTGCTTCAGCCTAAGTTCCTATAGGAACCTTTTCATTCAAAACATCTCTTTACATGCTTTTATGACTGCGATATATTCGACCTCTGTCGTCGACAATGCTATGACCCTCTATAGCTTGCTCTGCTAAGAAACCACTCCGCCTGCAAATATGAACATGAACCCCGATGTAGACTTCCTGGAGTCTATGTCACCTACCATATCTGCATCTGTGTAGCCCTTTAGCACAGGTTTACCATCACCATAGCATAGGCTTAACCTGAATGAGCCTATTAGATACTGCAGTATCTACTTCACTGCTGCCCAATATTCTTTGCCAGGATTGGCAAGATACCGGCTGACAGCACCAACCACATATGTTATGTCTGAGTGTGTACACACCACAGTATACATCAAACTTCCTACGACTAATGCGTAGGGTATTTTCTACATCTCTTCCACCTCTACCTTCATCTTAGGATACTGCTTGTCCCTCAATCTGAAGTGACCATCCAGTGGAGCACTGACCGGCTTCACTGCATTCATATTAAACCGCTTTAGGACTTTCTCAACATACCGCTCTTATGACAACCAAAGCTTCATGCTGCTTCTGTCATGGGTCATCTCTATTCCTAAGATCTATTTAGTCGAGCCCAAGTCTTTCATCACAAAAGACTTGCCCAATTCCTGTTTCAGCCTGTCGAACTTTTTGATGTCTTTTCCCATGATGAGCATGTCCTCAACATATATCAGCCGAACTAAGAAATCACCATCTGAGAACTTACGCATGAACACACAGTGGTCCGACTCCCTTCTGTCATACCCATGCTATAACATGAACGAATCGAACTTCTTATACCATTTCCATGGAGCTTGTTTCTGCCCATATATGCTCTTCCTCAGCCTACAAACCATATGCTCTTTGCCCTTGACTTCAAACCCCTCTAGTTGATGCATGTAGATCTCTTCTTCCAGGTCACCATGGAGGAAAGTAGTTTTAACGTCCAACTGCTCTATCTCTAGATCCATACTAGCCGCCAACCCAAGCAACACCCGTATGGATGTTATCTTCACCACTGGTGAGAATATCTCTTCGAAGTCTATGCCTTTCCTCTGACCGAATACTTTTACCACAAGTTTAGCCTTGAACCTCGTTTGTGAATTCTTCTGCTTAACCTTTTTTCTGAACACCTACTTGTTGCTCAAAGCTTTCTTACCCTTAGGCAGTTTCACCATATCATAAGTGTGGTTCTTATACAAGAATTTCATCTCCTCTTGCATAGTTTTCAACCACTTCCCCTTATGTTCGTCGGTTAGGGCCTCAGAATAATCTTTTAGCTCTCCCCCAGCACCCAGCATAATGTACTCATGCGGCTAGTACCTCTTTGACTGTTGTCTGTCCCTATATGACCTCCATCTTCTGTAGAAACTCCCTCGTCCTTTACACCTTGTTGTACTCTCCCATCATCCAGCACCACTGGAGAAATAATTGGATCCATGTCCTCTAGCTCACTTGAACTAGGCTGATTTTTTTCTGGCTTATCAATGTCTTCTATACACTGATCTTCAAAGAAAATCACATCTCTGCTCTTGACGAGCTTCCTCTCGGTTGGATCTTATAATCTGTAACCGAACTTTTCATCATCATACCCCAAGAACACACACTGTCTGATCTTCATATCGAGCTTAGACCTCTCATCCTTTGGTACGTGAACGGATGCCCTGTATACAAACACCTTAAGATGACTGTACGATGGATCCTATCCAGTCCACACTTTCTCAGGTACTTCTCCATTCAACAGGGCTGATGGAGACCTGTTTATCAGACATATCACCATTACATTGCTTCTCCCCAAAACATCTTGGGCAATTTTGCATGGGATAATGTGCATCTGATTCTCTTAACAATATTGTGATTCATTCGCTCAGCTACACCATTATGATGGGGGGTCTTGGGAACCATCTGCTCATGCCGTATACAAAAGGACTTGCAATACTCATGAAAGTCACCAATGTATTCACCGCCATTGTCAGTGCGGATGCGCTTCAATGATTTACATGTCTCTCTCAACCATAGCATGAAATAATTTAAACACACCAAAGACCTCATCCTTCGATTTCAATGCATAAACCCAAACCCTCCTAGATGCATCATCTATAAACGTAACAAAATACAATGCCCCACCCAAGATTTTTGTCCTCATAGGACCACAAACATTAGAATAAACCAAAACTATGCATGCACTTATTAACATGAGAAACAGTTTTAACAAATGAAACTCTATGTTATTTCCCTGATAAACAATCAAGACAGGTTTTGAGAGGCGTACCCATCACGTCTGGAAGGAGCCGCTTCCTCACTAGTAGCTGAAGCCATTTTTCACTCATGTGGCCTAAACGCCTGTGCCACATGTTAATAGCTAAATCTTTCACTGCGTTCAACCCACTCTTGCACACATTGAAACTTGCCTTGTAAAGGGTGCAACACTTATTTCATCTGGCTGCAATCAACGAACCCTTGATGAGCTTCCAGCGCTCACCAACAAACCGGCTTTCACAGCCATCATCATCCAACCTTCCCGTCGACATCAAGTTGAGGTGAAGGTCTGAGATATGCCTCACATCCCTGAGAATCAATGTGCAGCCTACATCGGTCTTCACACAAATATCACCGACCCCTACGATCTTCGATACGCCAGAATTCTCCATCTTCACGGTCCCATAGTCATCTGACTTATAGCTGGTGAAGAAATCTCTGCATGGAGTCGCATGAAAAAAGGCTCCCGAATCTATCACCCAGTCGGTGTCCTGACTCGTAGCCGTGAAACATATAACATGATCTGCAGAAAGAATAACTATGACATCACCATCTGAAGCGACCGCAGTAGAATCTGATTCATCTTCCTTCTCCTTTCCTTTTCCTTTCTTGTTCTTCTTAGCCTTATGACATTCATGCATATAGTGGCCCTTCTTGCTACAATTCTAGCATTCAACATCTTTTCTTTTACTCGACTTACCTTTTGATTTATCTCGAGCCTTCCCGCCCTTCTTGTTCTTTCTTCTCTCCCGTTCTTGTGTCACAAGGGTCTCTTATTGAGTAAACGCCTGATACTTTCTCTTTATCTCCTCATTGAAGAGACAGTTAGTCACCTGTTCCATGGATATCCTTTCTTCTAATGTGGAGTTACTTAAAGACACTATCAATGTCTCCCAACTATGAGGCAATGAACTAAGCAAAAATAAAGCCTGCAATTCATCATCCAGGACCATCCTCGTAGAGGAGAGTTGGTTCACTATATTGCTGACCTCATTCATGTGCTCGGCCATAAAACCACACCATCCTTGAACTTGAGATTCACAAGTCACTTTATCAAAAAAATTTTATTACCGACTGTCTTCCTCTCATACAGCCCTTCTAGTTTCAGCCATAAGCTAGCGGCTGAGGTTTCCATAGACACATGGTGGAACACAGAATCATCTAGCCATCCCACCGCCTTCCGGTACATCTTCTTCCAATCATCATCAGACATATCCTTGGATTTTGCTAATATGCCTAAAATTAGAGAATATAGGTCTTTGCGATAAAGCGAGTCCTCCATCTTAGTCTTTCATATGGTCCAGTTAGAATCATTGAGGCTGATCATCCTTGATGAGCCACCTTCCATAATTTAAACCGATCCTACCTATTCAATGAACTTAGCTTTGATACCACTTTGTTGGGGGTCTTACACAAACTTTCAGGATCTATCCTCCCGAACAAACCAGAATTATAAGATAATAAAAGCAATGAAGACAATCAAAGCAATAATTACACACCACACCAGAGATTTTTACATGAAAAACTCTCAAAGAGGTAAAAACCATGGGACCTTGTCAAGATTAACAATCCACTATAAAGCAGAACATTACAACCGATCACAAGCATACCTTGCTATGATTAAACCTTCATCACTCACGCAGGAGTGGATAAACAGTAAGAGAACAAAGAAAAACTAAGAGATCTCACCGATTACAAGGACGTAAAAGCACTGAGATGTTGATTGCATAGTAGATCACCTCCACGAGCATAACCTCCCTTCTACAAGCTTCCTTTCTCTCTTTCTCTCTCTCTCTCATATTTGATATCCCTCTTGTATTTTTCTATCACCATCATACCCTATAAAAATCTCAGGAACTCCTTTTTATAGTTTTAGGAGACTCCCTTGTGCATCCCAATTGCAAAAGGACTTCTGATACGAAATCCGCACAAAATCACGGAACGAATCTATATAATCATGACCGGTTGAGCACTACCTACGACTAGTTGTGAGCCACCCATGACCGGTCGAGCACCCCGGATAAAAACCGTCCAAACTCGCTAGACTTTAAGTCGAGACACGACTCGAACCTACTACTAGTCGAACACCAGCCCACGACCGGTCGTACAGGGCTCACGACCGGTCGACGACGGGTCAAAAAACCCCATCAGTATTGCCATGTGGATGTAGTCGGTCATTTGCTTTAAGGTGCATTTGGATTGGTCAGTGAGAGGCATTCATGATTTTTAAAATTTCTACTCTCAGTGGAATTTTCAACAATCATGAAACAGTACTCAGGTGGATAGGAAAAAGCTCATTCTTTTCATAGGGGTAGAGGATATTTCTAGAGTTCTTGGAGATTGGAAAGGACGCCAATACACATAATTTCAAAACTAATGTTTAAAAGTTTAAATTTTATTATTATTTTTATTTCCAGCAACTTGATAACGTAAACAAAGCTAGTTGTCGAGTGGTGGCAAGCCTTTTACTTTTCCTAGTAAAGATGTCTAGAAGCCAACTCTTGTATCGCTCTATATCTTTTCTAAATTGAAGTATATGTGAGATAGTCTAGTTGAAAACAACTGGAATAATTAGTCAGTTTTTTGGAAAACCAACTAGATGGATGGATCAGTCCACTAAAATTGCAAATATGGTCATGTAGTCAATTTGAACCCTTGTATTTACCTGTTCATGGTAAAACTTGTTCATTTTGAGTTTGGACAGGTTACTCCCAAAAAAAAAAGTTTATGTACTACAATTTGATCACGACACTGGCTAGTTTTGGTTAAACTAGGCTAAAATGGCATGTATAGAGTCGTTTGCTAAACATTTGTTTCAAAATTGAAGTTCAGTATTTGAATTTCAACCTCTGTAATTGGGTTTCCTTGACATACAAAATTCAGATAAACCTTTTGTGTCTTAATGTCCACATGCACTATAGATAGGTGAAGTTGTAAAAAGGATTGAGAATGAGCTTAACGAAGCAAAGCTGGTAGCAAAAGAAAAGAAAATATTATATGAAAATTGTGTTATCTACTGTTTCATTTATTAAAAATATATATCAAAGAAAATGGTAAACAATGTGAGAACCAGCTCAAAGTTTAGATAAGAAATTCAAGACATTAAAAGCCCAAATGCAGCTGGCTTCAAAAGATCTCAATGTAAGGCGCTCTTTTAAATTATTTTAGTTAATGGCAAACATTCATTTTGTCATTAAATGTGTTTATATTAAGATGTGGGGCTAATTGGTTTAAGGGTCCATATTGTTTGATTTGATGGGCCCTACCATGAAATAAACATGCCCAAAAAAATTATTTTTAATGCGCTAATAAATCATAAATTTACATCAATGTCCTACATTCAAACAAGGAAGAAACTGTTTATGTTTACGGGGACATGTCCGGCATCCACAATTGGACCCAATCAATAGTCAAGATCACAGGCCCAATTATATGAACTCAAGTTATGCTTGAAATTTTCACAAGCCTAGAAACGTTGCGTGTATGCCCATTAATGAGCTCACAAATAAAATGAAATGGTAATTGGATTCATGTAGCATACCCTAAATAATTGAGGTATGGCTTAAATAACGGTGATTTGAGATCTATTGAGGTGTGAAATACAATGATTGAACCGTCATTGGATTTACGAGATCAAACTCTCATGGCCGGTTTTATGAGCGGAGAAAGGAATAATTTGTAAAGTTGGGACTTTTGTTGAAAGAGTTCTATAACATTTACACGAATATCATTCATTAGTTAGATTTGAGAATTGTACTTATAATAGAAATCTAAAAAATAATGGATTTTTTACTTTTGCCATGAGGCAAAGATAACTTGAGAAAAGAATGAGCGCAGGGAATAAACTGTAGATAATTATTGTTAAGGTCAAAATCTAGACTACGCTCCACTCAATGCTACGAGCCTCGTACGGACCCTAGTTCTACATAGAAAGGTGAGTAAAGGAGACCCTGGCTTAAACAGGGGACCCTCCGATGCCTAAGTCAAGCTAGGGAATCTGGTTCTAAGTCGCGTAATGTAGAGAGAGGGTACAAAATATTACGTACCTGTTGCAATGGGGTCTCTTGGTATTTATACTATGGGTTGAGCGGATCGTGTCCGTCAATCTTGGCATGATTTATTTAATCAAGCAGATATTACAATCGTGTAGATACTCCACAATCTTTGGATCGTGTAGTGCATGTCTTAATGGAGCATATCTCCAAGCATGATATTCGACCACGTCCACATTGAGATTGGTTTCCCAAGTCGAACCTCGTCCTATCTGAGTCCGAGCTTAAGTACGTGTGGTCAAAATTCATAGTCGAGTCATCGGTGTCAGAGTCTGTTAGGCATGCTAATTCAGGGCTTAGCCATCGACCTCTAGGTCGAGAATGAGTATGAGGACGAGGACAAGCCTCCAACTCGGCCATCCTTCTTCAGATGAAGATGAGGATGATGACGAGGACGAGCCCCCGGCTCGGCTAACCTTCTTCGGATGAAGATGAGGATGAAAGCTCGTCTTGCCCGACCTAAGGTTGTCGTCTAGAAATCCGCTCGCGCCCGATATGATGTTTTCCTTCCAAGGCCCTACTAATTGGGTTAGATGGCCCGGGACCGATCCTGTTTGACCCTTGCCAGATATCCTCATAACAATTATATTAATGAATTCATGTACATTTGTTAAAATCTCTTACAAATTTCTATAAATCTCCCACCACTTTTATATATTCATATCATTTTCAATGAAATAAATATAACACAATTTTTACAATGTTATCATACTACATATTTCACAATATTGTAGTCTCTTTTGGATTAACAAGGTATCACATCCACATGGCACCGATCCTAATTGTCCATGACTCTTAATCCTCTCTCTCAATTTCCCTTTTGCTAATACTGCTTGTACATATCTATCAATTCTAACTTTGTCATTCTCCTCTTTAATAGATACAACAACATCTTGTTAACCACAATAAGTGGCAATCGTTGATTCTGTATCTCTACCAAACTACCCGTCAAAACCGACCCATCATATGCAAACAATCGTTGCGCCTTGCACCACTTCGACTTCTCCATCAAATATGCTTGCTGGAATTCACCAACCACCACTGCTGTTAGAGACACTGAATTGGACCCAATATTGTTGCCACTTATAGCACCTGTTTTAAGTAAATCACACCCATTCAGCCAACTCTTGACCACAAATCACACCAGACTAAGAATCTTCTCCTTTAGATCTAGTGAGATTCACAACTTCATACCCAATCTTTAATCAATCATTCATTATCATTCTCGGACCCATGTTAGTAACATCATCATCAACCACATTCACCTAGAATTACCGAATTTAATTGAATTCGTACACTCCCCTAAGATTTGCATCCGAACTTGTAGACATGCGATAGATGGGTTTTATATCCAAGCTAGAGAAGATGATTATCAAGTGGTTGAAATGGGTCTATCATGCACAAAATAAAGATGAGGTTGATGGTTAGATGAAGTGATGATAGACATTTAAGAATGACAAGGGAAGATGGATGGTCAGAATCATGTCAAAATTATGGCTTTGATATTATGTTAATCCATACGAGACTACATTGTAAAAACAATAATGTGCCTACATTGTGGAAAGTGTATTGTATTTATTTCAGGGAGAATAACATAAATATATAAAAGATGTTGAGTAAACTAATAATTCAATATTGATACATTAGTCTAGCTTATTGTCAAACAAAAGATCTTATCTAAAAGTATGCAACCATTGGAATTATGGGCCACAATGACATATTTTCATTTAGCAATGCAATGATCGGTTTGAATCAATTACATGACCATTAGGGTGAGGCTCGCATTATGTTGGGTGTACACAGTTTTATGGATCATGAAGTACCATTTATAAATCTGAATAAAGTTATATTGAAAGTATTCTACTCTCCCTTGACAGGAGTAAGGAAACGTGGGCAGCGGAAGAGTCCTGCAATCTGGTCTCCAATTCTACAAAATGTTACATACATGTTCTCTTTCTATTGGAGTGTGCACAAGTGTGGGTGTGGCAGAGGCAGAAGACCAACAGACACCCTTTTATCTAGTACCTTCGACAAACGGTGTAATGGCTGATCAAGGTAGGTATACAAGATAATTGAATGCCCTAGTTTAATGCTAGTTTGTGATTTCAATAGAAATATCTAAATTATAAATGATATCTTCCATGTCATATATATCTTCTTGTTCACGATTGTTATATTCACATTATATACCCAAATAATTCATTTTTCAAAAGCACCAAACTTTAAATATCCAATAGACATGAGAAGGCATTTGAATTCGAGATAAAGGTATTTTGGTAATTTGGAGGCATGTGGCTAGTTGGGAGTATATGGTTTAGATTTACCCACAAAAGTCTCTCAATTGCACAATTTATACCCCTCTCTCTCTCTCTCTCTCTCTCTCTCTCTCTCTCTCTCTCTCTCTCTCTCTCTCTCTCTCTCTCTCTCTCTCTCTCTCTCTCTCTCTCTCTCTCTCTCTCTCTCTCTCTCCATGTAGCTTGCACAAAGTGTAGCTAGTGACATTTCTCTTTACATGTAGCTACCCTCACCCCTCTCTCTGCGCACACACCTAACTCATTTCCTTCCCCATCTCTCCCATCTCTCATTCCATTCCTCCATATGTGTTGCATGTGCCATAGCCTTGGTATCTATAGTTATCGTTGTCTTATCCATCCGACTTGTACCAATAATTTGCATAGAAATTTTTAGCCTATGAAACAATTACATAATAATAGAAGCCAGATGTAACTTGCTAAGAATCATTCTCTCGAGCTAATATCTATAAGAAATTTCAGCAGTTAACCATGCTCTAATGGAACAATCATAATTCAACCATTGAATAGATGCTTATTTTTCCTGGTGGTTTTTTTTTATTTTTAAAGGTTAGTTTGTTAGTACACCGACTGTCAGTTCACACTTCACTGTTAGCCACCCCTACTAGGGAATTGATACCAAGACTTCATTGTTGAAACGAGGTATCTTTCACTTAGTCTACCACTTGACCTCTCTTTAGCACTTAAAGATTTAGAAGCACGAGCCTATAGATCAGATACTTTTCAAATAAGGTAGTTGGAAATCATCTTCATTATAAAATTATGGGATGCTATCTTCTTATCTCTTTTTTTTTGGTACAAGAAGAAGATTACATTCTTTAAAAAAACAAAAAACTTCGAAGACTTTTATTACTAAATTTAGAATAATTTAAATGGAAAGATTATTTATAAATCCTACATAAAATAAAAGTAGGTTGTCTTGATATGATGTGTTTTTCTTGTGCTTTCTGGGGGGGTGCTTCTTCCCCAAAATTTGTGTCAATGGGCACGTTTAATTACATACATAAGAAAAGATAAGAAAAAAAAAATATAATAATAATAATAATAAGGCCATGGTTGGATTACATAGTTCAAAAAATGAAAAGTTAATCATTATCCAATGATTATTTTCATGACTACTGCTGTAAATTGGTTTTCAATCTTCTCATTTCCTTTAGGCAACA
This sequence comes from Magnolia kwangsiensis, assembly GCA_037074715.1. Lineage (NCBI taxonomy): Eukaryota > Viridiplantae > Streptophyta > Magnoliopsida > Magnoliales > Magnoliaceae > Magnolia > Magnolia kwangsiensis. Next base: position 92,899,224 of record CM073580.1, read on the forward strand.
ACCACTTAGTTTCTTATGTCAAAGACTCCTTGATCGCTTTCAAAAAGTCTATTATTTTCTTTGTTAACCAAACATGTCTACACATTGAATCATAGAAACTTTTACCTTTTCTATATTGTTCCATAAATTCTCTATAATTCAAACCCATCTTAAAGCTAAACTAGACTTTCTTTTTCTTTCGGCCTTTTTTTTTTTTTTTTTTCAATTTCTTTAATTGAATTTTTGAAAAACCCGTATTAAACCTAAACTTCTCTAGTTTGGTTTTTATTTTTATTTTGGCTTGTGGCTTATGTGAGAGGGTGGAAACATGTCCCAGATCCTAGCGCGGCACACATGGCAAACATCCAGGACATTCATAGTTACTGAACCTGACATGGATACCAAGAATAGGTTAAACCACTCAACAAGTGAGCCACCCATGTTTGTTGATTTTGGGTGGTTGGATTTTTTATTTTATTTTTATTTTTTTTAATGATCCACCAGGCATACCTGAATTTGGATAGCTAAAGTTTCTTTTCCAAATGGTTATTAGAAGTTTGACATGCCTGAATAGCCACCCGATGAATAGCCCAAATCTTTGACATGTGGTAAGGTCGAGGTTCCTTATTTGGGCAACCCTTACTAGATTTAAAAATTCATGTAACTTACCTCGATTAGTTGAGATAAGGCAGACGATGATGATAATGCTGTATACATGGGTGTGGTTTTTTTTTTTTTCTTCTTCTTCTAAATCAGGGTTAGCCTCCCGGCTAGCTGGGTAGAGCTAGGCCTAATCTTCAAGCCCAAGCAAATAAAACGGCCTGCTCTGAATGGTCTTGGGTCGGGTCCCACCAACATCCTTAAATTTGACCATTTGACCGTTGGAAAACCAAAGGCATGGGCATTTTAACCATTCCATTGAGAAAGATGAAACGGTAGATTTGAATGCACCACAATAGTGTAAATCCATCTCTCAGCGGTATTCATTGCAGGGTTATTTACCAATCGATACATTACATCTAGTGGGCCCTGTGAAGGATGGCCCGTCTGTCGAGAATCATACCCATTAGACGATCCTACGCCTCAATTTTGAGAATCATAACAGTATTTGCTGCCGTTGCTCACAAGGCCACTGATTAAGCCGATGGGAACATCTGATATATGTAGATCTTTAAATAGTTCCCAGCCAAGTAGGGCCCACTAGATGAAAGGTCTATATGAACCATCCACGTGGATGGAGAGATTGCTCTACCGTATTTCGGTGCTTCAATTTCCACAGTATCATCTCCCTCCATTGCAATGAGTTCAAAAAAGCGTTAGAAAAAGGAAGAAAAAGAAAAGATGGAAATCAAAAGCATCTGCTGGAAATTGGACAACATCATTCATTGCCCACTGCTTCTCTCTCTCTCTCTCTCTCTCTCTCTCTCTCTCTCTCTCTCTCTCTCTCTCTCTCTTCTAGTAGATTGCTTGAAGAGAGCATTGAGGGAAAGAAAGAGAGAAAGGTAGAGGCATTTGGTTGGTGGGTTTTGTATTGGAAAGCATGGCCTTTGCTGGAACAACCCAGAAATGCCGAGCCTGCGAGAAGACGGTCTACCTCGTCGATCAGCTCACCGCCGATAACCGCATTTATCACAAGGCCTGCTTTCGATGCCATCATTGCAAGGGGACCCTCAAGGTCGATTTCTTTTCTCCACCTTCCAAATCCTCGAATTGCATTTCCCAGTCTACTATATTTTCTGTTGATGATATTGCATTGAAGTTTCGATCTTTATACCCAATTCACTGAATTGTTGAATTAGATTGGAAGATGGAGAAATCAGTTGGGAATTGTCTTGAATGGAATGTGGTGTTTCCATTCTCTTTTTTGGCTTTTTATTGCTGGGGAAATCCACTATTTGGGACTGAATTTATAGTTTTTGTGATAAATAGTTAGCTTTGATAGATGATCCAACGGTTCAGAACTCAGTTTTTTTGGAAATCTGTTCAAGGTGTTTGTGCTGAGTTCCCTAACAATGTTGTCTGGTGGGCTACTGGCTGATGTAGAGCAGGTCGCGGACACTTTCATGTCCAAGATGGTCCAAAGAAGGCCCGATTGGAGGTGGAAGTCATCTGGACCGTCTGAACCTTAAAACAGGCATATCTTGTAAACTGGAATGAGTTATTTGACATACCAAATATAATTTTGTGGTAGGAGAAGCTGATTTAGCCAACTAACCTAGCTATTGTTGCCATGCCGAATTTGTGAGATTCCATCATTTTATTATCTATTAATGAAATTTCAAATTTATTAGAATTTATTTCTATTTTTTTCCTCATGGATTCGAGGAATCTTTGTGAGGAGTCCAGAAAAGCTCCATGGATTCAGAGTAGTTATCCTTGAGGAAGACGGTGATCAACCTCATCACGGTCATCCCTGCATCACTGGGCCATCGCATGGTTGAGATTTAGACCGAAAGTCATGGTTCTTGGACACTGTCTAGTTACTGTGAGTTTCGCATCAAATGTCGACCATTCCTTTGCTGGCTCCTGATGACATGATGGCCACGAACTAGTCTCCTTTTTTTCTTTTCTTTTTTTTGTTTGGGTCATGGCTCAAATCAACAGTCTCAACGGTGGCATGTGTTTTTGGCTCATACCTTGAGGGAGCTACATAGATTGTCTATGACTAGAGCTGTGTATTAGCATTTTTCTTTAATTTTTATTTTCCTTTTTGAGGCATTTGTGAGGGGATGGGATCTGTCCAGTGGGTACCATGTTTTGGTGATCCAGGCAGACGATCTGTAGGGCACCAAAATCTCTCAGATTGGATTGATCTTTGGCCTAAAAATACATCCTCTCCTAATATGCAAATGGAAAATGCTCACAGCTAATTGTTAATAATATCAGTCCAGCAAATCCAAAAATTCTTCAAGATTTTTTAAGGACCATGCTCTGTTTTGATACTTCTACCAATGGTTTTTCTTCGCAGCTCAGCAACTACAATTCTTTTGAGGGGGTTCTGTACTGCAAGCCACACTTTGATCAGCTCTTCAAGAGAACAGGCAGCCTGGACAAAAGCTTTGAAGGTAATGGATGCTATATCACTGTTTTTTAAGGGTTTGGATGGACTATTGCATTGGATTGCAATTACAAGTGTATTGTCGTTTCCCTAGCATTCATATTAAGGGTCCATGCTCCAAATCACAATTATGTTGCATTTGGGTTGGACCTGAAAGACACAACTGCAGTTTCATGGATCCTTCCTCAGTTTGAACACCATGAAACACCATTATAATTAATGTCATTGCCGAATGTTTGCAATTCAATTCGCTAGTGCATCCAAACGGGGCCTAAGTTGTTTATTCAGTACTCAAAGCTGCCTTCTTTTATCTTCTTCAGGAACCCCAAAAACCACCAAGGCAGACAAAACTATCGATAGCGAGGTAATTTCTTGAATCTAGGCGATTGCATATGTATATCACTCTATCTGGATGCTGCTAATCTTAGCATGGACTTGCTTGAACAGAGCGCTACGCCCAACCGAGTCTTGAATATGTTTGCAGGCACAAAAGAGAAATGTGTGGGATGTAAAAAGACAGTCTACCCCATTGAAAAGGTAATTGGTACAGTTGTTTTTTCGATATCTAATCCTCCTAATATCCATAGGCAGTCATAGATCATGATTTTTAAGACTACATCAAATCATATATTCTATTACCAAAACATCATCAATAACATGTGAATGCCCATCCACATAGAAGTTTCACACATGCATGATGCATTTCTGTGATTGAGACAGACCACGATGAGAAATTCTTCCCAGCATGGTAGTATTGTGTCATTCTTCCCTTTCATTAGTGCCCAGGTTTTGTCATACCTCACATGGGCACTTGAACCCATGACCTCAGTGTTGAAACGCACTGTCTAGCACTTCTTTTTAGCACTTGGAGATGTGCATCTGCAAGTTGCATCACTCATTACAACATATCTTCTTTCTTTCTTCTTCTTTTTTTCTTCTTTCTTTTTTTGCCCATCTAACAATCATGGCCCACATTTTTATAGAGAATCCGAGGCAAAGTGAAATTGAGAGAATTTTATTTGTTTAAGAGCATGATACATCTACACTATATCTAAATAGAATAGAAGTGTAAGATCTCAGCATTTCTCATGTATTATTCTGTCCGATACTCTTTTTACAGGTTACAGTGGATGGAAGTGCATACCACAAGAGCTGTTTCAAATGTACCCATGGGGGGTGTGTGATCAGCCCATCCAACTACATTGCCCATGAGGGTAGGCTTTACTGCAAGCACCACCACACCCAACTCTTCAAAGAGAAAGGAAACTATAGCCAGCTCGAGAACGATCATGAGAAGGCGGCGGTGTCTGCTGAGACAGAAGCTGCTGTTGAATTATAATTCATGTTGAACAGATGCTTTTCAGTCATCTACTTCACTGCAGTTGCAGGTTTTTCCTAGAGTTTCGTGTTGTTGAATTGTTGGAGATGCTGCCGTCAGATTCAGTGGGTGTGTGTTTTTTCTTCTGTTGGGCTTTTTTTTTTTTTTTTTTTTTTTTTTGATTATGAGATATGAACCGTTCGTTTGTGTGACCGACTTCTGCATCGAACAACTCTTCTTGGGTATCTATTGAGATTGTGAATAAAGTTGCGGGGGCCCACTGGAGTTCCTTCTTTTTGGGTCCCTATCGATATTGTGATGTTCAATGTCTGTTCAACACTAGATTTCCCTTTGGGGCATGTGGGTACTGGGCATGAATCACACAGTAAAGTGTGTTAACATGGAATACGTGTGGGAAATCTGAGCATTCCATCAGATGGTCCATCTGATGGCTTCAAAATCCATCTGCTTCACTCAGGTGAGCTGTAGTTTACAAAACAAATGGATGGCGGATGAAAGTTATTTTAGCCATCCATCTTTGTACACTTTCTCCTCGGCAAAATTGGGCACAGGACGACTCAACTCGTTCAGACCTGACTCGACCCGAACCGAGTGGGTGAGTCGATCCGAACCGAGTAGACTTCGTCCAATCCGAACTCAAACCGAGTCGAGTTCGGGTCACACGGCAACTCGACTCGACCCAAAATCCAACTCGGTACTGACTCGACTCGATCCGAAACCTGACTCATACATATATTAAAAAAATTCCAACAGGTGCACCTAGGTTTTGAGTTGTGGTTTTAGCCCACGAATACCCATTGCAGCCGACCTAACTCAGTGCCAACTCAACCCAACTTGGTACCTATGACCGGGCCGGACTCAATCCCGATTAGTCCAAGCCAGAGCTGGACTCGGATTGGGTTAGGCATGCTGGACTCAGTACCGAGTCAGGTCAAGTTTAGATCAGGTCTTTTTCAAAACCGGATCGAGTCAGGTCAGCCCTAACTCAGTTCGATTCAACTCGATGCCCAGCTTTACTCGTCAGGGAAAGGGCCTGATTTACCCATTCAATGTGACCCACCTGATGGAGAGCTCAGATCTGGCATGTGCAAAATTGGCAGGCTACCTTGCATGGAGATGGGTGGGCACCAACTGTCCATGCCAAACGTGCTTAACAATTCGAATTAGAATCACCCAAAACTGTTGAAACCCATATCTCCAATCGTGAGTGGGCCATGGTCCAAAAATCACAACATTTGCAAGATCCTACTCTAATTGATGACACGCCATTGAACAGACAAAAGGTTTGTCATACAGCGTTTGGATCATCATACATAGTCTAGATCATCATACACATGTGCCGCGACATAGGAAGTGGACCCTCTCCTTTGATTGATGGGTTTTTTTTTTTGGATTGAAGCAGACATGATGAGAGAAGGATTATGACTTGGTGGACAGCTGTAGATGAATGGATGTGATTATTGGCTTGATCATGTCTGACATTACCAAAAGTATTCAGCCTACCAATGCAGCTATAAGAGACTCGATTTCTTCCCCTTTTGGCCACATGCAAACCAGCTCGATACAGTATATTTATAGCTGGCTGGCTTGGATCTTCTTTGTTCTCCCACCCTTCTTTATGGATCTGATCAGTTGATATTATTTTCCAAGTTTGAAAACCAAGGACGGACACAACCCAACAGAACTGAGGCCCTCATCTTGGATCATTTAAATGCAAGGGAATTGTTCCACTTCACAATGCACATGTTTGATCCTAGCCATTCATTAGGTGGGGCCCACCTTAAGGATGCCCACGCACAAAAAACAGGTGGGCCAACTATCATATCCACTCGTACGCATGACGAAAATTACGGGAATAGAAAAGAAATGAAGAATGGTATATATTCGACATACACTTCCAGCCCACGGGACAATTGGCCCAAGGCATTTTCAGTGGGCCGTCTGACGGACGAATGGACCAGATCTAAAATACATGCCATGCTCTCAATCTTTCTTGGGGGATTTTTACCAGAATTTCGTCTAGAATTATGATTTTACCAAACAATACCTCCTCTCCAAGTCCCAAAATGTGGTGGAAAAGGCAAAATGCCTTTTTTAAACTTTTCACTAGGTGATGGGGTATGGCATTGTCTGGCCAACAGTGTGTATAGGAAATCCAACCTGACCAACCTGTGCACCCACCATGACGACGAGGAGTACCAAAGAAACAATGAAAACCACCCAAAAACTGGGTGGTCCACCTGATGATTTGTATCGACCTGGTTTTTTGTTCATACGATCATCATGGCAGGGTGCATTTGTTGGATGGGTTGGATATCTTGCATACACCACATGGGCCATACAATAATAATTATTATTATTAGTGCACCTATTTGGGCAATCGCGTGAGTTCGTATGTCCTTTAAAGCTTAAGACCAAATATACAAGAGGACATAGAGTATTAAGAAGTAAAGAACATGCAAATGAGATGTCTTGGTGACCATAACCTTAAACTCAAAAACAACCTTAGCCTTTATATGATCATGACTTTATTGATTGATCATCATATAGCCTTAGAAGTCATGATGGAACATGATAAATTAGGCTAAAAGAGGTACAAAGCTATTGTAAAAATATCATTTAAAAATAATTGTTTTCGAGTGAAGCTCGATCCTATCAATAGACCATCAATGCGTCTCAAGTGAACCTTCAATCAATCGAATATCAAGGTTCAATCAATCGAACTCCTGGCTTGATCGATTAAAGGTGCCAAGAAACGTCCAACAACTAAATACTTATTTTTTGGATTTTCTTAATACCATCGAATTGGTCTTCAATCTCATCGAAGGGAAGTTCGATCGATCGAAGGCATTGCTCTATAGATCAAGCTGATTTTTGGGTTCTTTTTTTTTCTGTTGGAACTCGGTTCCTTTATATAGGGCATTCAATTCTTTGGCTTTTGTATGAGTTTTTTATGCAAATAAAGAACACGTGATTCTCACTTATAGCCCACATCCTAAGCATCTAAACATATGAGATTTGATTCATCTTTTTTTAGTTTTACGACTCTAATGAGGATTCCAACTTCTATATTAATGATGAACTCAATCTTCACCTTGTTCTAGAGATTATACCCAAGCTTATTAGTAAAAACCCTTGTCTAAACTCTATATAACACTCATCTAGTGAATCTCCTAAGAAATTAACTATCTACTAGTTGTAGGATATTCCACCATCATCCATTGCCTTAGTCACCTCATTGGCACATCACATGCATAGCAAGAGTTGAAGCATCGGCATCAACGATTGGAAGAGTAAATCGAAAAGCAAGTTTTGTGCAGGGGAGAACATTAAAGAAGCATCTCAAGATGGCTCATCAACGGGGCTCAATCATATAAGTTGTCGAATGTGAGTCCATACACTCCTTCCTTATGTAAGATTGAATGTAAAAGTGTGACTCAAACTCGATAGGTTCTTGTGTATGACCTGAGCTCTTATGTAAGGCTGATTTCACTGGGTATAAGTATGTACGTGTCAGTTTCCATAGGACGCCTCCGACGGGAGTGTACGTAGGTCCTTAGATTAGGATCGCTAGTGGTTGTTGGTTAGTCAATAGAAAACCAACTTAATCTTAATAAGAACCACTGACACAGGTGCTAACATGTTTCTCCGGCATGGGAGTATACGCATAGGTTTATGGTTAGCCTAAGAAAAATCATTGTAATGGTTATAAGTTAACTTAATTTAAAACCTCCGATAGTAAATACCGGTACACTCGATGAGAGTGCATCCGCCAGGAGTGGAGTAGAGAAACCAAGCTTTGCGATTGTAAATGTTTGCAATTCTAATTCATGATTATGTATTTGATTAGTTAAATCATATAAATCATTGAATTAAGTTCTATACTAGGCACTTGTAAGCACACACAAGCTCACTCCTTCCTATAGACTAGTTGTTTAATTAGTATATCATTTGTAATCTATGTGATTATACTCACTTTGGCTTGAAAGCCTTAGTGTTAATTGCCTTAGTTAAATTGATAAATTATTTAAACAAGTATTTATGTTTTTATTTGTAAAATTTTAAATTGGTCCTAATCACTTTCCTTTAGGACAACTATAATTCTATAGCTCTGCCAAGCTTCCGCACGCATAGATGATTCCACGCAATTTCAGTAACTTCTAGCCTGCTTGTCATTAAGTATAAATCATAACTATGGTCTGCTTCCAGCTCCCAACATCAATGGCATAGGAATTCAGCTCCCTACATCACAGGCATAGGAATTCAGAACTATGTGGTTTTTTTGGGCAGTCAAAAGGTTCTGATTTTACCTCATTATGGCAATTTCTGAACAAACACAATATAGCAGTCACAGCAGTGATTCTATCAATGTAAGAAGTGAACTCTAACCTGATTTGCCGGAGGCAGATCGAAATGACCATTCTCAGCACACATGCCAGTGTGGCACTCTTGTTCATGATCCTGGCCATTCATCAGATCAGGCTCACCGTGAAATTTATTTCACTGGCTGAAAAAGATGGCCGTCTACTCATCAGGCAGCCCAATATGCATGAGAAACGTTTGGCAGTTTGGTGGAGGGAAAAAAAAATTGTCAATGGCCTGCCTACCTGATCAGTGGAAGCAGCATTTTACAGCTCTGCTAGTATTCACAGTGGACCCACCAAACAAACGGCACATGTGACAAAACTCCTCACCTGCCTTCACAAATCTCATTGGTATTTCTCAAGCAAAAACAGCACGGCATCATCCATCAATGAAACATAGATTGCACTCCTGATTACCTGCTGATGATAAATGAGCTAAATAAAAAATTAAAAAAAATCACCCCGACACTAATGATCATAAGAAATGAACATTTGTTTCCATCATCTAGCCTAAGTTACATTGCCATACTGCATGATTGATGGCAAGTACTTAAATACACGAATGATGTTCTGTACATTGATAATCTCCGAGTAAGAGATTAATAATCTAAGATCAATACTACAATATTTATACTGTATCTAGAAGCTGACCATTCTGAGCAATATGCTTCAAGTCTATGATTAAATTGTTCCTAAGAAATCCAAATCCAAAAGTCCCATCCTGATACTGCCAAATCCTACCCTCGACATGTCGATCATTGGCAGTAGAGTTTGTAAGGTCCGGGATCACCAGATCGTAACTTGAATTGATGTGAAGAACCCGTGCAACAACTTCATTCTCCATAAAAGGGTGGGACCCACTAATCTGATTGGTAGCATGGGGCCGGATATGCATGCGACAGCCATATAGATCTTCTTCTTCGCTAGAGAATGGAGACTCGATAAATGTAGTGTTTGATGTCCAGAAGACGGGGGAATAGCCAGAGAAAGGCTCAGATGAGTCCCCGACCCTCCGGCAAGCAATCCCGCCAATGTCATCATATGCCACAAGATAAAAATCCAAGCTCGTGTCATCACAGATCCCCTGGATTAGGAAACTGGAGGGACTTAGGAGCTTGAGAGAAAATTGGATGATCCATATGCCAAAAGGAGATGATCACGGCCTCTGATTCATGGAATTTTTACCATGGAATTTTTACCATTGGTTGGACACCATTCTTTTTGTCTAATAATCAAAACTCCAATTGGTGTCCCAGCAATGGTTCTGGTTCCATACAGGAGTGCAATACATATAAAGATCTTGTATTTGATAACTAGCTTAAATATTAGTGATAGCAGTGAATGCATTCCCCAACTTTCAAAATACAAATGTTAAGAAAAATAACATAAATACTCTGCATCACTGCTGAAAAACTGAGAGAATGCAAAATCATAATGTCTGTACAGGAAGAAACAATGGCAGAACATTTTTCTACATCATACATGAGCCTGTAGGAGTGTTCATTCCCTCTAAGGGCCTTTTTAGATTAGTGGAATCCAAAAGGTAGATTTGGAAAAGAAATAACGACATCTGAGTAAATCTGTAGATAAGGAAATCGATGAAAAGGAATCTTAGAAATGGTGTTTGTTTTAGTTTCCTTCATACATAGGAAAATGTAGGATGGTCGATGGTCAAAAAGGGAAATCTATTTCTCGAAATGTGTGGAAACAAGGATTATTGAGTTTTTGGATGGAAGGGGATAAAACCCTTCCTTTTCAGGAAAGTCCCAAATAAGAAAGTTCTCCACATGTTACTTCTTTGCCACAATTGACGCAAAATGTCACATATGCAGAATATGTTTTCTTTTCCACAGTTACATCTTATATTCCACCAAATTGAAACAGGCCCTAAATTAGCAATCATTGAAAGATCATTTGGTTGTAATACTATTTCACTATTATAATTATCAAGAACTACAAATCAACAAGCTGCAAAAAACCAAGTTAATTAGTGTTAACTTTTGATATTTGTTATGGTATTATGTTTTTCTCTAGAAGAAGGCAAGAAGACTTATATAGATGAACCTAGAAACCATTCGGAAATATAGAGTTTCTAAAATGATCACTAGAGGATTGAATGCAGCTTAGGTTGCTGGTTTTTAGAAGCTTTCTTTTAAGTTATCTGGTTAGAGCATTTGTGATGCAGTTACATGGACAGATGTGTGCGCCCTGCCTTTTGAGATGCACAACTACATCTGTTTCGAAGAAAAAAGGACCTTCCACCTGAGAATTTGTATGTCCAAAACAGATACTCAAGTGTTCTGGAAGGTAGGTTGCTACATTATAAAGCTCCAAAAAACATCTGTCCTGTCCAAAACAGGATGTGGCAAGAAAATTCTACTTAAGGCATCACAATATTTTAGTTTGCTTCATGGTATGTTTTATTTCAGGCTATGTTTGGCTCATGGCTGTTTCCAGACTGGAAAAAAATATTTTGTGATATTAGAATTTCTGCTCTTAGAAAGAATTTCCAAATGGAGCCATAAGAATTTCCAAATGGGGCCACATGGCATTGAAAATGAAGAGCATTTTCATGTCCATATGAGTACCATTTCATGATCGAGCAGAAGTAACAAAATCTGTGAATTATTTTTCTTGCTGTGAGAGCCAAAGACAGCTTCAAGTCTTCCTTCTTCTTCTTCTTTTTTCTAATCTGTGTTCAGAGTCAATTTCCTAATAATGACTAGAATCACTTTCCTTGTTTGATTCAGGTGAGGTCAAAAGAGAATGTATACATATGTCATGGGCTTTATGTACATATGCTTTTGATATCTGGAAATGGAAATTTCTCTCTTTTCTTTTTCGAATTTCTAACTGAAACCCTTCCTCGAAAAGAAAATTCTTGCAGAAAAAATCTGTTTCCCTAGATACCTATCCGCTGATCATTTTGCAACGTACAACGTGAAAAGAGATGGTGTGAACAGCAGAAGTTCACAAAATGCTTCCTCATGTTTCCACGCATATGCTGTTGGGTTTCAAACTCGAATTTGCTGCAGAAAATATTTCCTAGTCTCCTGCCTCATGGAAGAGACCATGTCGACTCAACCCTTACGTGGGCCAATTTCTGTCTCTGCTGTGGAGGTATACCCAAAAGCCATAGCAGAATGTAGCACTGCGCCAAGTAGAGAAGTGCAGCATTTTCTTGTCCCTCAACAAGGAGGTCCTGCAAACATACTCTGCAGCACCTCTGCATAATGAAATGTGAGACCTTTGGCTGCCATGCTCCACCTCTGCAGCAGGTCATTGTCTGGTAAAACCGCATAGGTCTCAGCACACTTTGGCAGCTAAGTCCTGCCACCACTGAAGGAGAGCTTTCCCCTCGCTGCAATGAACAGATGCCACATTCAAATGAGAAAGGGTTGCTGAGTTTCTGATTCTCTACAGATCAATCAGCACTGCCCTGATGCCAAGTTGCAGAGAAGCCTTTAAGGAGTAATCTTTTCCCTCTTCCCCCACCACACTTATGTTGTTGATCAAGTACTTATGGCGCCTCCTCATTAGAGTCATAAAAGGCTTCTTCCATGTGAAGAGGAGCTCATCACTGTCAAGGACTGAAGGTTTTTCTTTAATCCTCAACCATGAGGATCGGATTCTCCAAGAATACCTCCCCAACACTAGAGCGATGCTTAGGTTCTCTCTTTACTCGCTAAGGAACCTACCTCCCAAAACTAAGTCTGCTACTCCGATATTATTCTCCATAAAGGATGGACCCTCCGCAAGATCATCCACTTTAATCATCTCAGAATGCATATGTATACTCTCAACCACTACAACCTCCCTCTGTAGGAAAAGAGAATCCTTGCTATCTAGAGACCTCAAATTTCTCTGAGCAATGAGTCCTCTGATAATTCATGACTTCCAATCCACTGCCTAAGAGTGGGTCCCAAGATTATCCTTTTTGTATGCTCCCCCTTCCATCTGACCTCACAATTCCCATTACTTGGGGGATGTTCTAGGATCCCACTGGTTCTATTTGCTTCAAGGGAATGATCTTCGACCCTTCAACCCAATCCTAGCAGTCATGCCATTATTTGTGTGAAGCCATGGAGAATGTAGCAGTTCTCCCTCCACTTCAATGGATATCCATCTGAGGGCAAAGTACGGCACTTCACCCGAATCTTCTCTAACAAGGAAGCCATGTATAGAAAAGAATCATCGTCCTGCAATCTCTTCATTAGAAGACACTTCACATTTCCCACCCTGATATAATCAGGGTTCACCCCAAGTCTCTTGTTCGAGGACGGGTCTCTCTTGAGATGAGACTCTTATCCCTGCACATGTTCTGACTCAAAAATGGATGGCAGGGTTGGGAGGTGATGAAATAATGTGATTGAATGACGGACCCCATAGTCCATCCAGACATAATTGTGAGACTCCCAATAAGGGTCTGATCAATGTGCGAGCCCCAAATCACAGATTCAGTTAGTTTGTGTGTTCACAAGTCCTTAATTTCTACAACATTAACTAGTCATTCTACAACAATAACTATTCACTTGTTGAGGAAGTCTCACTATAGTATTTTCATCATGTATTTTTTAGCAACCTTACAGGTACCAAATGATGTACAAATGACACAAAACTGGTCCTGTATGAAAGTTTGTTGAGTTGGCTAAGCTTTTCAAACGAGCTCAAGTTCAGGCAATTATGAAATCACTTGAGTGACTTCTAGCCAATTACATTTGTGACAGACTTGAGGATATTTTAGTCAATATTAATTTTTTCAGATCTTCTGGAAGGAAATTAAAATATAAAACTGAGAAGGGGTCTCCTTTGGAATGGAGTGGCGTCGAAATACAAATTTCACTTGCACGACTAGAATGAAGTCTGTAATACTATCAAAGAAAGTGGAACAGGTATCAGGCATTTGGAGGATATGAATGTTGCCCTTCTGAGCAAGTGGATATGGAGATCTGGGTTTGAAGACGGCAACTTGTGCCACACCATCATAGCAGCAAATATGTGGCCTCGACCTTGGGCTAGAAATCCAAAACAATCTTCTCTTTACAGAGCCTCGTTCCTTTGGAAATCGATTATGTAGCTTGAGCACAAGGTGTGAGATGGTTTTTCTTTGGGAAGCAGGACTAGAATCAATTTTTGGGACGACCTCTGGTTAGGTAAGAGTCCGTTGAGATCTGTCTTCCCCCAAACTTCCCTTCAAACAACATCTCTATGTAGAAGTGTTTTTACGGATCTTTGTGCAAAGGGGGTTAGGATCCCTCCTTGTAGGCATCTTTGAATAATATTGAGTTGGAGGAGCAATCCCAAATCCTCACTCATCTTCAAGATATCGGGCTAAACCGGGGAGCATTGGACTCTTTGCTGTCGCTAAGAGAGACATCAGGTTCCTTATCAGTCAGATCGTTGCATGACTTCATTCACCGCACAAGACCAGTCACGGTTGGTAGTCATTTGTGGTCATGTCTGGCCGTATGGTGCTGCCGAAGGTAGCCGCTTTTGTGTGGCTAGTGGACCACTATAGAGTTCTAATCGTCAACAGTCTCCGCATGTGAAGGATGATCCTTCCCAACATTTGAATCCTTTGTAAGAAGGATGCAGAATCTGTCAATCACTTCTTCATTTCCTATACCTTTGCTACCGCATTGTGATCCTACATCCTTGAGTTTTTTATTATCTCTTGGGCTATGCCAAGCTCCATGGAAGGCATGCTCTTGTCTTGGCACGCTGGTATGCCAGTGGGCAGCGCCTGGGTGAAATGGAGATTAGCTTTGCTCGCAGCTTTTCGGACCATGTGGGGAGAGTGGAAGAACTACTATTTTAAGAACATCAGCACTTCTTCCTCGGTAGCAGTTTTTAAGATTTTCTTCCTTATAAAGGAATGGGATCTTCACTAGAGGAGGGTTCTTTGTAGTTTGTTGTTCTCTTTTCCTTTTTCTTTTTTAAATTATCAGTTGTATTCAAGGTGTTCTGTAATGGTAACGGTGACTGTAACGGCCACCACTGTTAGCTTTATGATACGGGTCGTAACGGCTGTTACGACCCCCGTAACGGCCATTACGGTCTCTTTTTTTTATTGAAAAAATTTCTGAAAAACCTGTATTTGCCCTGTAATGTTAATTAAAAAGTATGGAAAACCTGTATTTGCCCCATAACATACAATTACCGGGCTGTTATGACCTTTATAGGGGACATAACGTGCCTTTAACGGCAATTACGGGTCATTTTTTTCCGTAATGGCTGTCATGGCCGTTACGACCTTGTAACGCGTAACAGCTGCCACAGTTACCTTTACGTAACGGCCTTTATGGCCTTTACGGCACACCATGTTGTATTCTTTGCCGTTTGGCTTTTCTTTTATATTATACTTTGCCTTTCAAAAAAGAAAATATGTTAACATGTTATTTAAATAATAGGTACAACATGAATTAATGATTTTTTAACTGTGATAAATTTTATTTTTTATTTTTAAAAAAAAGCAACGTCAATACAAAGCCCGGATATATTTCATATTACAGCAGCCTCCTAAGAACAATGGTACTCCTGCCCCATTCTCTCAAGATGTACTTAATGAACATTGCATAAAATCAGACCTACAAGAGATGAGACTAAGATCATGAAGGAAATGCATCGCTTAAAATCACAGTTGGCTTAGAATTGCTTCCAAAGATATTTGTCAACTCTTCTCTCGCCACAGACCCCACATAATGCCAAGGGGGAGCATCTTCCACATTATGCTTCTTCTCAACTAAAACAGACTGGTGTTTCGTTCGCTAAACAAGTGGGGAAGTGAACTGTTCAGAGCCGAAACTACTATCATGAGCAAGAAGAAGTGGTTCCAAACATCCCTCACGGTCTCACCACATAGCAAGGATCATACAAACGCGCGCGCGCGCGCACACACACACACACACACAACATTTAGCAATGAGGTAAGGAGCAGACCATATTCGTAGCCTGTTGGGTCCGCGCTATCCGGCCAGCATACCCAAACCCTTCTAAGTGACAAAACACAGCCCAAACCCAGCCCATATGGGAAATTGGTTGACTCAAACCCGGACTTTCCGGCTGGGCCAAGTTTTGCAACACCCAGGTGCAATGCTCCTTTGCTAGAAGCAAAACTCTTCGAGATCATTTGATGAGACTCCAAACAACCTCAATTCTGGCAGATTCCAAATTATCTTTCCTTTTTCCCCTTATCAGCCCCCATGCTTCAACCACCAAATCACCTACATCTACATTAATAGCTTTTCCATGTCCGTTCTGTATATCCATTTGGACTATCTACTCGAGACCCAAATCGCCCACAAGATTTCTAGATCCTTTATGGGAATTTCTTCTGATTCTTCCCTTTCAATCAAAGGTTTACTCCAAAGAGATTTAGTTAACAGCTTGTGATATCTAGCCAAGAATGCAACATCACTACCAAATTAATAAAATCTCTAAAGAGGCAATCTGGGCATTTCTTGGATACCTTTTTTGTGAACCTTATTTCATTTTATAGAATTATTATATATGCAAATTAGTAGATAACATTGTACTAGAACAAAGATGGACCCTTAGTTGCACTATCTTTCGAAACAGGTGCCACTCCCACTTCGATCTCATGCTGCACTCGCACTTCAATCTCATGCTACCATTCCCACTTCCTAGCCTGTTTATACTTGCTAACATTTTGAAATGGAGACTTCCACATTCTCACACCTGAATCTATTGCCTCTTCACTTCACGCTTCATGCAACTATATATGGACCATGTTAAATGTGTATCCTCTACTTGTCCGCTATCTTGTAAGACTGAATGAGGTCATTTCAATTTCTACCCACAATCCCCTATCAGGAAATGGGCCATTTCAAGAACTCAGCTTACTCTATGCACAATAATTTCTACTATTTTCAACACAAACCTGCTTAGATCAGATAATTTCGATCTAAGATCTGCCAAATCACGACAAATCTATATAAGAAAACAAAATTTTCATGAAAGAGATGTGAATTGCAAACATGAATTCTTCAATCACAGAACAAATTTGAAGAGGAAATCGCACCTTCCAAAGCCCCTGCAAAGGCCGTGATGGTGTCGGACTGCAATTCACAATCTTCAAGTAATGCTCCGACTCCCATCTCCTTCTCCCCTGCCGCACTCTATCCTTCTTCCGCTGCCTTCTAGAAGCTCTATCCCCGCTGGGGCTCGTCCGGTTCGCAAAATACTGATAAATCTCTGACATCACACGATCCGGCGGGCTCCCACCCAGCGATGACGGTGAACCCTCTCTACCCACACCGTCCTCCGTAATTCCTGAATCGTCCCTCCGACAGTAACCTTGATTCTCCTCAAAAACCATGTGATTCTTCCCGACAAAGCTGACATTGACGGGGACCAAATCAGGGTCGTCCGAAAACCCCAACTGGGCCGCCCGGGCGAATTCGCCTGCCGCAGATGGCGATCCGATGAAATTCACGTGCTCGCCTTGGGACGAGACGCCCATCCAGATAAATGGCGTCTTGGTGATGATGTAGCCGTTGGATCTCGAAGGGGAGATCCTGTAGCCAGTGATGTAGGACGGGCCCCACTCAAAGAAGACGAGCGGTGGACCCGCCGCAGCTGGGAAGGGAGAGTTGGTAAAGACGCGACGCCAGAAGCCGATGAGGTCTTCGTAGCGGGAGAGGGTTTTGTAGAGGAGGTGGAAGGAGATCTGGCCGTTGCCCCATGCGTGTATATGGGTTTTGGTGCTCCAGCGTCGGTGGCAGAGGGAGTACCAAATCTGGGAGGTGGGGCGGGCGAGGGGGAGGAAGCGCTTGCATGTAAGAGAGAATGAGGAGATTTCGGGGAGTGAAAGGAAGGACAGGATCGAGAGCTGGACATCTTCTGGGAAATCAACGAACGAGATTGATGATGGAGCGTGCTCCTTTGGGTCACCGAAATCCGCCATTTTCGCAGAGAGACAGAGAGGGGGCAGAAATGTCTTTTGCAGAGAGAGTAAAGGGCAGATATGTCTTTTGCAGAGAGATAGCAGACCTGTTCCGACTGGTTGATGAGAGACGAGGAAATGGCAAGTTCCGTGCGGAGTAAGGACCGATTGACTTCCGTGATAGTTTGCCACCATTTTGAAAATGGTTGTGGCTGATACACCGTACACTTGGCAAACGAGAGTTTATTGAAATCTGGACCGTTGAAATAACGAATCTCATCGTGGATAAAGCTTAGACAGAAAGTAACACACATCGGGTGATTTTAACCATATGTTTTTGCCAGATGAAATCGGACAGCCGAATTGGCGGGTTAGGATCCTTCCACACGGCATCCATCGTTAGCTTCACGATTTGAACGTCTCTGATCTGCGTGGATGCAAGCCACGTGTAGAAATCACGAGTCGCCTCCATTTTCAGAGTAATGGGTAGCTGCCAAATGGCAATCTGGCCCGTCAATGTCCATTTCCGTGCATGCATGTTTATTTTTCTGGTCCGCTGGATAGCCGGGGTGAGCCTGAAACTTGAACATTGCCTAAATAGTTAGTGTGGGGCCCACACGTAGGAGGCTCATGATTTTTTATTTTTATTTTTCGTTGTTAGCATGTTAGTACACCCCACACGTAGGATGCTCATACACGGCTGCAAACAGCTTTTTCGCAAATTTCGACCACTGCAATTTTGGCATTCTTAGCGCGTTTGTGTTCGACTATCGTCTTCCTCCATTGTGACCAGGCTCAAGTGTATTTGGTCCACTAAATGAACGGTTTATATCACTCGATTGTAAGGCACGAGCTGCAAGGGGCACAGCTTCGGTAGGTCCCTGACTGTTGAGCCCACCTTGACACATGTGCCTAACATCCATGCCATCAATCCGTTTTGATAGCTCACTTTAAGTCATCATCCAAAAAATGAAGCAGATTCGAATCTTAGGTGAAACACACAACAGGAAACAGTGGTGCTTGACCATTAAAACCTTCTCTGGACGGCGGTGGATGCAGGGAATATACATCCCGGTGGTCTTCACGGGGATCCACCGATCTGGGCAACAAGAAGCCGTGCCCGCAGGAAACAGGAACCGCATGAGACAGAATATCTCAGCCAGCCAATCCTACCTTCGTACGTCACCTCTTTCAGAGAAAATGACCACTGTAGACAAAACTTTTTATCCAGCGGTTTTTATGATGAAATACAAATTTATGTTACCAACTTAAACTAGCACGTGCGGACAGGAATTTGAGGACTCACTCCCTCTTTTTCCTTACTCCGTTCAAATAAAAAATAAAATAAAATAGCTGAAAAATCCCTGCACTACTTCCGTTGTTTGGATCGCACCATCCTCAAGCTCGAGCCCACCCTCTCTATTTATTAGCATTTCTCTCATTTTTTTTTAAATGGTCCCTCCACAAAAGAAAGTACACACCACAGGTATAATGCAATATATTTACCTAAATGGTGTAATTTTTTTGTGAGTTATTGAACTATTGGGTGAAGCTCGTATCTTTGCTTTCGGTTCATCCATGCAAAAATCATCTTATGAACATGAGGGATTACAAATAAAATATCATTTTGGGGCATAACAAGGTTTCTACGATGGAACCACTGTTTATTGTGGTATGATCCACTTGATATTTTTATATGCCACCATTTTGGCCTGAAACCCTTACTTTAGATGGAAAAACGGATGAACATCGTAGATAGTCCACATACATTCAAGGCGGGCCCAACTCAATTTTATTTTATTTTTTCTTTTGGGGGGGAGGGGGGGAGGGGGGGGGGCATGTCAGTACACACACTCCATGTTAGCCACCCCCACTAGGGATCGATACCAAGACCTTAAGTGTTTAAACAAGGTATCTCCACTCAATCTGCCAATTGAGCTATGGATTTGGGTGTGCCCAACTCAGTTAACTCGGTACTACAAGAGCGTACTGAGCAAACTATAAATCCAATTTTCGAGAGGTTTTGGTCCATTTGACCTACTTCTCGGTTCATGATTGGTGAAATTTCCCAAGCAATTCATAAATTTGACAGAGATATCATAGAAATATGATGGGGAACTTCCACGAATTCACATAATGTAATGCAAAATTTTATGAACCGCTCGGTCAATTTCATTAATTGCTCGGTTAAATTCATCGAAGAGAATTTCATGTAAAGCTCGGTCAATTTCATTAACTGCTCGGTCAAATTCACCAAAGAGCAAAATTATTAGGCTAGTTCAATTACATTTAAAGCTCATTCCAATTCATGTTAGCCTCCCCTAATTTCAAGCTTGCCTCGCTTAAATTCATGTTTCCCTTGTTCAATTTCTAGGTTGTCTCCCTGAATTTCTACGTTGCCTCACTCAATTCCTAGGTTGCCTCACTCAATTTCTAGCTTCCCTGACACAATCTTTAAGTTGCCTCACTCAATTTCTAGCTTTCCTTACTCAATTCAGAATACTTTTTTTTACTGCATAAATCTTATGTTCCAAAACCCTAGTTGAGGAATGAGGATAATCTCATTTGGCAGCTCAATCGTCGTGGTCATAATTATGCTAATTCTGCCTAAAAATCTCTTCAGGTGATCAAAAGAGCCGCCTTTTTCAGTAGATGAGACTACGATGAAAGGTATTATCTCAACGCTTCTTTTCTCTGTCTTGCTCTTAAAAACCATTGAATCCAAAGCCCTCGGAGAAGAAAGATCTCTCTCCTGATAAACAATGAGAGGGATCTCTCTTCTATATTATATCTATGAGAAAAGATATAGAGATCTTCTCTCTTCTATCTATTCCTCTATCTATGAGAGGATAGATAGTCTCTCAACAAAAGTCGTTCTCATCTTTGTTGATGATTTAATTAGGGGTATATTTTCTTTTAAAAAAGAAAGATTCTCTATTCCGCAAGTAACGATGAAAAGCCTAGCAAACGAAGGAGCAAGTGAAGGCAGTAAGAAAACGACTGCAGCTTCAAAGCCGATGCAACTTCAAAGCCGTTGCTTGTTGCTAGCGCTCAATCTGTTGGTTACCTTGTTGAATTTCTACGTTGCCTCACTGAATTTCTAGGTTCCCTCGCTCAATTTCTAGGTTGCCTCGCTCAATTCCTAGGTTGCATCATTGAATTTCTACATTGCCTCGCTGAATTTGTAGGTTCCCTCACATAATTTCTAGGTTCCCTCGCTCAATTCCTGGGTTGTCTCGCTCAATTTCTAGGTTGCCTCGCTCAATTTCTAGCTTCCCTCGCTCAATTCCTAGGTTGCCTTGTTTAATTCATAGGTTGTCTCATTGAATTTTTAGGTTCCCTCTCTCAATTTTTAGCTTCTCTTGCTTAATTTCTAGCTTCCCTCTCTCAATTCCTAGGTTTTATCGTTGAATCTCTACGTTACTTTACTTAATTCCTAGGTTGCCTCACTCAATTTATAGGTTGTCTCATTGAATTTCTAGGTTCTCTCGCTCAAATTCTAGCTTTCCTCGCTCAATTTCTAACTTTCCTCGCTCAAATCTTAGGTTGCCTCGCTCAAATCCTAGGTTTCCTCGCTGAATTGCTAGGTTCCCTCACTCAATTTTTAGCTTCCCTCACTCAATTCCTAGGTTGCCTTGTTAAATTTCTAGATTCCTTCACTCAATTTCTAGCTTCCCTCGCTCAATTCGTAGGTTGCCTCACTCAATTCCTAGCTTCCCTCACTCAATTCCTAGGTTCCCTTGGCTGCCTCGCTCAATTCTTAGGTTCCCTTGGTTGCCTTGCTCAAATCCTAGGTTGTTTTGCTGAATTCCTACATTGCCTCGCTCAATTCCTAGGTTGGCTCACTCAATTCCTAGGTTCCTCACTCAATTTCTAGGTTCCCTCGCTCAATTTCTAGCATCCCTTGCTCAATTCCTAGGTTTCCTCGATCAAATCCTTGGTTGTCTCGCTGAATTTCTAGGTTCCCTCGCTCATTGCCTCAGTTTCCTTGCTGAATTTCCTGGTTGCTTCGCTCAATTTTTAGGTTTTCCGCTCAATTTCACCTTGCCTCGCTCAATTTTTTAGGTTGCCTAGCTCAATTTCATCTTGCCTCACTGAATTTAATGTTTACCTTGCTGAATTTCATGTTTTCCTCACTCATTTTTTAATTTTCCTCGCTCAATTTTTAGTTTGCTTCACTCAATTTCAACTATGTTTAATTTTTTGCATTATGATTCTTTAAGTAAGTAGTGAAATTTGCTTTTAATGTATTTTCCATTAGTGTTTGTAGGTGACGATTCTTGTTCTCAATTCCCAAACCCATCCTCTAAGTGTTCATTGAGATGGTGGTTCGACACGGTGAAGGATGAATTAGATAAACATGATACTTAGCTAAGTCTATTCAAGCAATCCCCATTTTCCTTCTTATTGCACCTCTCATCCTTTTGATTTATAGGGGCTCTATTTTCACCCTCTTCTTATAAAATATAAAGGTGATCTTATATTTGAGATATAGGGGACACGGTTGTAATTTGCGAAGATAGACTTCGCCCTTATAACAGGGCTTAACACTGAAGAGCTTACAATACCAAAAAAAGGTCCCATCAAGAGTACATTAATGGACAAATACTTCAAAGAATATCCAGTTTTAAGAAGCATTTATTAGATGTGTTTAATAAATTAGTTGACACCAATAAGCAAGAGAATGTCGTGAAGGTTTCTCTACTTATGTGTGTAGAGTGTTTTGTTAGGGGAACTGAATCAAAAACTATATGTAACATAGATTATATGTACCTAGTAGACTCCATAGAGGATTTCTATAGCTATCCTTAGGGTAGTCTTGCCTATAATACAATGTCATAAGGGGTCGCAGCTGCTGTGATGGCATCAAGTGCAATTCGCTACAATGTATATGGTTATCTTTCCTTTACAAGTAAGAACTCTTTCTTTATTCTACATGATTATATTCAATTGTGGATTTTTATCCTCATTCAATCTCATTAAAACAAATATGGGCTGTAAAGAGATTACCACTACAAGAAATATGATTTTTACCGACGAAACTTTTACCGACGAAATTAATTTTCATAGGTAAAGATGACTTTTACCGACGAAAATTATTTTCGTAGGTAAAAGTAAACTTTTACTGGGTAAAAGTCATCTTTACCTACGAAAATTTTCATAGGTAAAGGGTATTTTTACTTTTTCAATATATGGAGAAACGAAAAGTTTACTTTTGCCTACGAAACATAATTTCGTAGGTAAAAGACTTCTTTACCTACGCAACTTTTCGTAGGTAAAGGGTGTTTTGAATTTTTTAAATAAATTAAAAATCGAAAAATTTACTTTTACCAACGAAATTTTTGTAGGTAAAGGGTGTTTTCAATTAAAAAAATAAAAATATTATTTTTACTTATGAAATATAATTTCGTAGGTAAAAGACATCTTTACCTATGAAAATGTTTGTAGATAAAGGTTGTTTTGAATTTAAAACTTGAAAAGTTTACTTTTACCGACGACATTTAATTTCGTAGGTAAAAGTGATCTTTACCTATGAAGATTTTCGTAGGTAAAGGTGTTTCGAATTTTTGAAAAAATCAAAAATCGAAAAGTTTACTTTTACCTACCAACGATTTCGTAGGAAAAAAACATATATGAGGCTTTTACCTTCGTAAGTAAAAACATATATGAGAAACTTTTACCTATGAACTATTTTGTAGCTAAAAAACGTGTATGAGACTTTTACCTATACAATAGTTCGTAGGTAAAAATATAATCTCTAACTTAAATTTCAAACGTAATTGAGACCTTTACCTACGAAAATGTTCGTAGGTAAAAAACATGTATCGGACTTTTACCTACACAATAGTTTGTAAGTAAAAATATAATCTCGAACTTACATTTCAAACGTAGTTGAGACCTTTACCTATGAAAATATTCGTAGGTAAAAAAATGTATCAGACTTTCGTAGGTAAAAATATAATCTCTAAGTTGAGACCTTTACCTACGAAAATGTTTGTAGGTAAAAAACGTGTATTAGACTTTTACCTACGAGATGGTTCGTAGGTAAAAATACAATATTTAACTTAAATTTCAAACGTTGAGACTTTTGCCTACGAAAATTGTTGTTGGTAAAAAAACATTTCTGAGAATTTTACTTACGAAATATTTCATAGGTAAAAGTCTTTTAAAAAAAAAAAAAAAAAAAATCCAGTTTGAAATTCCGATATACACCAGTTACAATATAATTTATCATATTCTTCCTGATATATACCTATTATATAATATATTTCATCATATTCACATTCACATCCATCTAAATCCAAACTTTGTAAATCCATCTAAACATAAACTACATCCATCCAAACACAAATAATCTTATCCACATGACATTCATCCATGCTTAAATACATATAAGTTTAACATCATAAATAAAATATAAAAAATTATTCATAGTGTTAGGGAATTGAGAATAGGTTAAGGTTTAGGTTTAAGAAATCGGGTTCGAGTTTGGGATCGGGTTTAGGTTTGGGTTTTTAAGTTTAGGTTTAGGTCTAGGTTTGGGAGTTGAGATTAGGATTAGGAGTAAGTTTAGGTTTAGGGAGTTGAGATTACGATTAGGTGTAGGTTTAGGTTTAGGGATTTGAGAATACATTTGGGTTTTAGGTTTAGGTTTAGGTTTTAGGTTATAGGTTAAGGTTTAGGTTAAGATTAAGGTTAGGTTATAGGATATAAGTTTAGGTTAAGGTTTAGCTCATAGGTTTTGGTTCAGGTTAAGGTTATAGGTTTAGGTTTAGGTTTAGCTTATAAGTTATAGCTTTAGGGAATTGAGAATAGGTTAAAGTTTAAGTTTAGGAAATCGGGTTTGGGTTCGGGTTTAGGTTTGAGTTTTCAAGTTTAGGTTTAGGTTTAGGTTAGGGACTTGAGAATACATTTAGTTTTAGGTTATAGCTTTAGGGAATTGAGAATAAGTTAAGGTTTAGGTTTAGGAAATCGGGTTCGGGATCTGGTTTAGGTTTGGGTTTTCAAGTGTTGGTTTAAGTTTAGGTTAGGGAGTTGATATCAAGATTAGGTGTAGGTTTAGGTTTAGAGATTCGAGAATACATTTAGGCTTTAAGTTTAGGTTTAGGTTTTTAAGTTATAGGTTAAGGTTTAGGGTTTAGGTTTAGGTTAAGGTTAAGGTTAGGTTATATGATATAAGTTTAGGTTATAGGTTATACGTCAAGGTTTAGGTCATAGGTTTTGGTTCAGGTTAAGGTTATAGGTTTAGGTTTAGGTTATAAGTTATAGCTTTACGGAATTAAGAATAGGTTAAGGTTTAGGTTTAGGAAATCGGGTTTGGGTTCAGGATCGGGTTTAGGGTTTAGGGTTTTCAAGTGTTGGTTTAGGTTTAGGTTAGGGAGTTGAGATCAGGATTAGGTGTAGGTTTAGGTTTAGGGATTTGAGAATTCATTTAGGTTTTAGGTTTAGGTTTAGGTTTTAGGTTATAGGTTAAGGTTTAGGGTTTAGGTTTAGGTTAAGGTTAAGGTCAGGTTATAAGATATAAGTTTAGGTTATAGGTTGTAGGTCAAGGTTTAGGTCATAGGTTTTGGTTAAGGTTAAGGTTATAGGTTTAAGTTTAGGTTTATGTTATAAGTTATAGCTTTAAGGAATTAAGAATAGGTTAAGGTTTAGGTTTAGAAAATCAGGTTCGGGTTCAGGATCGAGTTTAGGGTTTAAGGTTTTCAAGTGTTGGTTTAGGTTTAGGTTAGGGAGTTGAGATCAGGATTAGGTGTAGGTTTAGGTTTAGGGATTTGAGAATACATTTAGGTTTTAGGTTTTTGTTTAGGTTTTAGGTTATAGGTTAAGGTTTAGGGTTTGGGTTTAGGTTTAGGTTAAGGTTACGGTTAGGTTATAGGGTATAAGTTTAGGTTATAGGTTATAGGTCAAGGTCTTGGTCAAAGGTTTTGGTTCAGGTTAAGGTAATTGGTTTAGGTTAAGGTTTAGGTTTAGGTTATAAGTTATAGCTTTAGGAAATTAAGAATAGGTTAAGGTTTAGGTTTAGGAAATCGGGTTCGGGTTCAGGATCGGGTTTAGGGTTTAGGGTTTTTAAGTGTTGGTTTAGGTTTAGGTTAGGGAGTTGAGATCAGGATTAGGTGTAGGTTTAGGTTTAGGGATTTGAGAATACATTTAGGTTTTAGGTTTTTGTTTAGGTTTTAGGTTATAGGTTAAGGTTTAGGGTTTGAGTTTAGGTTTAGGTTAAGGTTAAGGTTAGGTTATAGGGTATAAGTTTAGGTTATAGGTTATAGGTCAAGGTCTAGGTCAAAGGTTTTGGTTCAGGTTAAGGTAATTGGTTTAGGTTAAGGTTTAGGTTTAGGTTATAAGTTATAGCTTTAGGAAATTAAGAATAGGTTAAGGTTTAAGTTTAGGAAATCGGGTTTGGGTTCAGGATCGGATTTAGGGTTTAGGGTTTTCAAGTGTTGGTTTAGGTTTAGGTTAGGGAGTTGAGATCAGGATTAGGTGTAGGTTTAGGTTTAGGGATTTGAGAATACATTTAGGTTTTAGGTTTAGGTTTAGGTTTTAGGTTTTAGGTTAAGGTTTAGGGTTTAGGTTTAGGTTGAGGTTAAGGTTATGTTATAGGATATAAGTTTAGGTTATAGGTTATAGGTCATAGGTTTTGGTTCAGGTTAAGGCTATATGTTTAGGTTTAGGTTTAGGTTATAAGTTATAGCTTTAGGGAATTAAGAATAGGTTAAGGTTTAGGTTTAGGAAATTGGGTTCGGGTTCAGGATCGGGTTTAGGATTTAGGGTTTTTAAGTGTTGGTTTAGGTTTAGGTTAGGGAGTTAAGATCAGGATTAGGTGTAGGTTTAGGTTTAAGGATTTGAGAATACATTTAAGTTTTATGTTTAGGTTTAGGTTTTAGGTTATAGGTTATAGGTTGAGGTTTAGGATTTAGGTTTAGGTTTAAGTTAAGGTTAAGGTTAGGTTATAGGATATAAGTTTAGTTTAGGTTATAGGTTATAGGTCAAGGTTTAGGTCATAGGTTTTGGTTAAGGTTAAGGTTATAGGTTTAGGTTTAGGATTAGGTTAAGGTTTAGGTTTAGGTTATAAGTTATAGCTTTAGGAAATTAAGAATAGGTTAAGGTTTAGGTTTAGGAAATCGGGTTCGAGTTCAGGATTGGGTTTAGGGTTTTCAAGTATTGGTTTAGGTTTAGGTTAGGGATTTGAGATCAGGATTAGGTGTAGGTTTAGGTTTAGGGATTTGACAATACATTTAGGTTTTAGGTTTAGGTTTAGGTTTTAGGTTTTAGGTTTTAGGTTAAGGTCTAGGGTTTAGGCTTAGGTTAAGTTTAATGTTAGGTTATAGGTTATAGGTCAAGGTTTAGGTCATAGGTTTTGGTTCAGGTTAAGGTTATATGTTTGGGTTTAGGTTTAGGTTTTGGTTAAGGTTTAGGTTTAGGTTATAAGTTATAGCTTTAGGGAATTCAGAATAGGTTAAGGTTTAGATTTAGGAAATCGGGTTCGGGTTCAGGATCGGGTTTAGGGTTTAGGGTTTTCAAGTGTTGGTTTAGATTTAGGTTAGGGAGTTGAGATCAGGATTAGGTGTAAGTTTAGGTTTAGGGATTTGAGAATACATTTAGGTTTTAGGTTTTAGTTTAGGTTTTAGGTTATAGGTTAAGGTTTAGGGTTTAGGTTTAGGTTAAGGTTAAGGTTAGGTTATAGGATATAAGTTTAGGTTATAGGTAATAGGTCAAGGTTTAGGTCATAGGTTTTGGTTCAGATTAAGGTTATAGGTTTAGGTTTAGGTTATAAGTTATAGCTTTAGGGAATTAAGAATAGGTTAAGGTTTAGGTTTAGGAAATCGGGTTCGGGTTCAGGATCGGGTTTAGGGTTTAGGGTTTTCAAGTGTTGGTTTAGGTTTAGGTTAGGGAGTTGAGATCAGGATTAGGTGTAGGTTAAGGTTTATGGATTTGAGAATACATTTAGGTTTTAGGTTTATGTTTAGGTTTTAGGTTAAGGTTTAAGGTTTAGGTTTAGGTTAAGGTTAAGGTTAGGTTATAGGATATAAGTTTAGGTTATAGGTTATAGGTCAAGGTTTAGGTCATAGGTTTTGGTTCAGGTTAAGGTTATATGTTTGGGTTTAGGTTTAGGTTAAGGTTTAGGTTTAGGTTATAAGTTATAACTTTAGGGAATTAAGAATAGGTTAAGGTTTAGGTTTAGGAAATCGGGTTCGGGTTCGGGAACAGGTTTAAGTTTGGGTTATAGGTATAAGTTTTGGGAATTGAGAATAGGTTAAGGTTAAGGTTAAGGTTAAGGTTTAAGTTTTGGCTATAAGTATAGGTTTTGGGATTTGACAATAGATTTAGGTTAAGGTTATAAGTCTAGGTTTAGGTTATAGGTTAAGGTTTAGGCTTAGGTTATAAGTATAGGTTTATGTTATAGGTTAAGGTTTAGGTTTAGGAAATTGGGTTCGGGTTCGGGATCGTATTTATGTTTGGGTTATAGGTATAGGTTTTGGGATTTGAGAATAGGTTTAGGTTTAGGTTATGAGTCTAGGTTTAGGTTATAGGTTAAGGTTTAGGTTTAAGCTATAGGTATAGGTTTAGGTTATAGGTTAAGGTTTAGGTTTAGAAAATCGGGTTCGGGTTACAGGTATAGGTTTTGGGATTTAAGAATATGTTTAGGTTAAGGTTGTAAGTATAGGTTATAGGTTAAGGTTAAGGTTTAGGTTTCGGCTATAAGTATAGGTTTTTGGATTTGAGAATAGGTTTAGGTTAAGGTTATGAGTCTAGATTTAGGTTATAGGTTAAGGTTTAGGTTTAGGCTATAGGTATAAGTTTAGGTTATAGGTTAAGGTTTAGGTTTTGGAAATTGGATTCGGGTTTGGGTTTAAGTTTGGGTTATAGGTATACATTTTGGGATTTGAGAATAATTTTAGGTTGAGGTTGTAAGTATATGTTATAAGTTAAGGTTAAGGTTTAGGTTTCGGCTATAAGTATAGGTTTTGAGTTTTGAGAATATGTTTAGGTTAAGGTTATAAGTATAGGTTTAGGTTACATGTTAAGGTTTAAGTTTATGTTATAGGTATAGGTTTAGGTTATAGGTTAAGGCTTAGGTTTAGAAAATCGGGTTCGGGTTCAGGATTGGGATTAGGTTAGGGTTAAAGGTATAGGTTTTGGGAATTGAGTATAGGTTTAGGTTAAGGTTATAAGTATAGGTTATAGGTTAAGGTTAAGGTTTAGGTTTCATCTATAAGTATAGGTTTTGGGAATTGAGAAGAGGTTTAGGTTAAGGCTATAAGTCAATGTTTAGGTTATAGGTCAAGGTTTAGGTTTATTTTATAGGTATAGGTTTATGTCATAGGTTAAGGTTTAGGTTTAGAAAATCGGGTTCGGGTTCGCAATTACATTTATGTTTGGGCTATAGTATAGGTTTTGGGATTTGAGAATAGGTTTTGGTTAATGTTATGAGTCTAGGTTTAGGTTATAGGTTAAAGTCTAGGTTTAGGCTGCAGGTATAGGTTTAGGTTATATGTTAAGGTTTAGGCTTAGAAAATCAGGTTCGGATTAGGGATCGGGTTTAGGTTTGGGTTAGCTACACTATGAACATAGTTAATCCAAACTCTAATCATTGCCCACGAGAAATCTTAATACCTAATTCATTCTGAAAATGTCCTGATTTCCTAAACAAACTTTAGATCGCTCATTGGTAGGTCACTAGTTTTAAAATTATAGAGTAATGTTCATATTACTGGGCTCGACGTCCATCGCGGGAGCTAGACCTGGGTAGTGTCTAGAACTGCTTAACTCGAGCCAAAGGATGAGTGTATGAGAAGTGCAAATATCCTAAAGAAAGAATCTGAAACTTAAGTGAATTGGGTCGTCTACTCTTATACAAAGTTGAGAGTTTCGGACTGTCGGTTTGTGACCAAACTTCACACGTGGAGTAAGGATATTTCCTTGCTCATATCCGTATAGTTGCGGCCCCAATCGATTATCGGTGACCGTTGAACAGACTTCTCATCATACCTATTAATCGGTACATCTAAATAGCGGGCCGATCATGTCCATTTGTAGATCATCATTAGGGCTAACTATCCTACTGTATCTATCGACATGTACGCCCCATAGTGGGCTTTAGAGGTTAGAAAGACCCTCCCATAGTGCTAGTATAGTAAAAAACTAGTCATTGAGGCCATTTACATCAAATCTGACATTATAAAAGGGCCTCATTTGAACACCCCCTCTCTGCATACGAATTTGCCCTAGAGAAAAGAAAGAGAAAAATAGGAGAAAAGAGGAGAAAGAGAAAAGGAGTGAAGGAAGAAGGGAGAGAAAGGTGAGCTCAAGGGAGGTGAGATCTAGAAACCCCTCCTCCCTTTCCTTAAGAAACTCCTCATCCACAAATATAAGAGATTTCCATCCGATTGGGGAGGTAAGCACCCATCCTTTTTGTAATCCTTTGTGTTGAGATAAGATTTGTATGAAGTCCTAACATACAAATCATTTGGCTCAGGATCTCTACGAATCGACCCCGAGTTTGGCAACCCTAAATTGTTTCTTAAAGTCTTCAATGATCCATAGGTGCAGACTATTGTTCTTAGGTGGCCTAACACCAATTTTAGTATGAGTTTAATGATTTTGCTTACTTAGATGATGCATTTGGAGAATCTAGGCAAACCTAGGGAAGACCCTACCATTGATCCTATCGATTCACATGGAATGGTTATGAAATGTTGTTGCCTTTCGTATGGTTTGGTTTAAATGAATGATTGCATGTACTTGTCTTATTTGATTCTCATATGATGTTGCCTCATAATATGTATGATCCATTAACTCCTGTGTGATTTGGTTCTATTAAGTATAGGAAGTGCTTAGCTTCCTCACTAACCCACACAAAACACATGCACTCTTGTTTCATGACATTGGTAGCTTTGCTTGATAGGAAAAATCTAAATTGAACGTTGAGAAAATATGAAGCACAATATTGTTTTATGCTAGATGATAACCCTATTAGTTGACATGCTATAAATTACCATCAAATCCTTAGGTTGGTCAGGAATATGAGGAGAGTGAAGGTGGTTCCGTTGGTAGGATTATCCTGAGTCTAAACCCATGAATTTGGGCGGGTGCATATGGGTGACAACAATTAGACTACATGAGTCACTTGTACCCGATTTCATATGTCACGTGCTTGCCTGAACTCGTGCGGTCTAACATATTTACTAACCAACCTTGTTTATTAACCCTGTTTGCTCACATATGTATGAAACCTGAAACACCCTAAAACTGTTGTAGCCTATTATTAACCATTTGAAACCGATCCACCACCTCATGAGCCAAGCATGGTGAAATGAGACACTGTGTCTGAGCTGTCAGCCTACGCTAGGATGACGCGCCTCCCCATAGTGACCGCGAGTGATCCCTTCTTCTCGACACTCCCAGAGTGCTTGAAGTTGGGGATGGAAAACCCGATGGGATCAAGGATCGTGGGGTTTTAGCCTCACACATTGGGTGGTCTTGGCCTCGCAAATAGTCGAGGGCATTGATACGTGGGGTGTATTAGATTTTCTAACCAGCTGGATGAATGGACTTAACTAAGAACTCGGCTAACACGATCACATTGCATCGTACTAATTAGGGTGGTGACTCAGCAGTTGAGGTTGCTCTAAGGGAGTGTTGGTCATACGCAATCGTTAGATGGAGTCGCTCGAGGGAGTGTTGTGGCAAGGGCATGCATCATATTATCCATCATGCATGCACATTAATAAGATTAGTTAAGTGTTTATGAATGATTATTTTTCATTAAATTCATAATATAACTGATGCTTGTTACAACTTAAGACTAATAACACCCACTGAGTTGATCACTCACTCCCACTCTGGGACAGTATTTTAGAACACCAACCAGACTCTCCCGTAGATACAGGTGATGCAGAGTACGAGGAGCCTGACAGTGCGAGTCTTGATGAGGAAGACGAGCTATCCTACTTCCAGTTGATGAACAGTCCTCCATCGGCCTAGTAGACGAGTTTTGAATTGCTGAGTGGTGGACTCAGCACACTATTCTTTTGGACTTGTCATTCTTTTATATTTTTTTTAGGCAACGCCTTGTGCGATCCATTGACATTATTTTGGACTTGTATACATTTAATCACTTTCAATTCAGTAGACTAGTTGTGATTGTGATTCATGTTTCACGTAATTTCATACTACTCCTCAAAACGGATTACACGCAAAATATGTAAATTTTGTTATAAGTAATACCTGGGAACTTGGGAGTTGAGTGCATACAGGACCCCCAAATTTCAGGGTGTTACAAATACCTTGAAAAAGTATTGATAAAGTATATGATGGATAAGACAAAGACAGTTAGCATTCCCTACGCAGCTCATTTTAAGTTTTCTTCTTAACAGTGTCCTAAAATGATGAAGAAAAGAAGGATATGTCTCGTATTCCTTATTCGAGTGCAGTTGGTAGCTTGATGTATACCATGATCTTTACAAGACCGAATATTTGACATGCAGTGGGTGTTATTAGCATATACACGTCTAACCCCAACAAGCAACATTAGGAGGCAGTGAAATGGTTAATTCAATATATTCAAGGTACGAAGGATTACGTCTTATCATTTGAGAAATCAAGGAACAACCTAGTAGGCCATGTGGATTTTGATTACGCAGGCAGTGTTGATAATAGAAGTTCGACTTTCGGTTACTTATTTGTGCTAGCGAGTGAAGCGATCAATTGGATGTCAAAGCTTCGGTCTATAGTGACTCTTTTCACAACCAAAGCTGAATATATGCCAATAACATAAGTATTCAAGGAAGGTTTGATTGAGAGAGATGATAAATTAGTTGGGGCTTCAGCAGGAGACTATACCAGTCAATTGTGACAACGAGAGCATGATCGATTTCTAAAAATTTTGTTTATCACTCATGTACTATACATATTAATGTGCGTCATCATTTTATCCAACAGATGCTTGAGGAAAGAGGCATGACTTTAGAGAAGATTCACATGAGCATGAATTTGACATATATGCTTATTAAAGTAGTTCCCACAGAGAAGTTCAACTTCTGTCTTCTATGGGCTTGGCGAATGCATAAATGGAAGACAAAGTGTGCACAAGAAGCAATAGTAGAGGAATGATGCATGGTGGAATTAGAGAGGAGGAAAAAAAAAGCTATTGAAATTGAGGATTGAAGACATTGAGGAGATTATTGTTGATGTCTTACATCTATAAGCAACAGGGTCTATTAATGCCATCGAAAGACCACCCGAAGCCATCGGGCAATGGTCGATGCCATCAAAAAAAATAATTTATGTTGATTGTTGAAATATTTTGGTGTTGTTACTCGATGTCATCGAAGGTATTCGATGTCATTGACAGATCGTTGATGCCATTAAAATCTCATCGAAGGTCCTATCAAGCGCACGCGCAGAATTGTGTAAGTGCGGGATTTATTTCCTATTCCGATTGTGATACTATATTATACAATATATATCAAGTGTAATCGGGATTTGGGAGGGAGAGGAAGAGTTCTAGGGCTTTCTAATTCATTCATAAGGGTTTTCAATGGCATAGTTAGGGCCTGTGAAGTGGATTCGAGGCTCGTTCGAATGGGTAACACTCTATCTCTTATAATTTTTGTTTCATATATAGTGCATTATTCGTCGCTTTGTGCCATTGGTTATTCGATATAAATTTTGGATTGTTTACATTTGGACTTGGTTGTGCGATTGGAGGTACTTTGCTTGATTCGTCTCCGAGTGTTTTCGCAATTCCCCAACACATCATGGGTAACTTATGTATAGTGTTTTCTTTTATCTTATATGTTTCTCTATTTTTCTAGATGTTAATTCTTGTGGCCTTCTGTTTTTATAGAGGTTGGATGTTTTTTTTATGGTTTTTATTTTTATTTTTTGCTTTCATAGCCATTTCAAGAGGAGACGACGTTACTGGAGGAGATGGGGGTTTCCATCCATTACGCACTACGGTCTCACAGCCATGCAATTCAATATAGAGATGAAACATTAAAACAAAAGCAAAATGATCATTCTCAACCCTTATCTTCGACAGATTCCTACGTTTACAATTTTCATGGTCTATTTGAGTTCCAGTTAAAACAAGCTCATCTTATTTTATTTAATTTTAAGGGGTGGATTTTCACACGGAGAGAGGAAAGGTGAGAGAAAGAAAGGGAGAGAGGAGACAGTACAAGAGCAAGGAAATGAAAGAGCCATACATAGAAAATGATGCATCATGCAATATATGAAGTGAAACTTTCTTCTCTCTTTCATAACAAATTTGGTATTTCTCCTCATTTAGAATCATTTCTCCCTCTTTTCACATTTAGAAAGAGGTGCAGGCTCCACATGGAAAGGGACTCGAATTGAGTAACGTAACACAATTACGACATCAATTTTGTGTACTATACTAAATACGAGTCCCATCGAGAGATAGGAGTGAGAGCTACGTGCAAAGAGAAAATACAAGATACATATTAAAGGTGCAGGCTACCTGCAAAGAGAGGTTAGTGAACGAAAGTTTAAATGGTATAAATACCCTTATCTCATTATGTTCCAACTTTCTTCCAATGTCCTTGAAAACCCAAAGTTCCTAAATCTCTAGGGGAGACTGATTTTATGGTTAAAATTGTCACAAGCTACTGCTGGTCTATATTGTAGAGACAATGTATTAGAGATGATGTTTCCATTTTCTTGTGAGAACTAAAAATAATCTTGATAACCAACAATCATGATCTCTAATAAGTGATCAAGATTAATTTAAATAAGATGAACTAATTTTCAAGTGTCACCCAAACAAGCTCTTACATTGTATTTCATTTCTCTTTATTGTTCATGTGGATTCCACAGTTGAAAATCCTTCATCTCATTAGAACCCCCTATCGATGACATGGACGAATTCCCTCTCCTTTTAAATTCCCTCCTCCTAACAGCCGGTTTTCCATCAGAGACTAATGGCCTCCCTTCAATCACCTTACCATTCCCATCAAAGAGCTGCTCCAACAGCTCACCGATTGAATCCGGTGCCAAGAATGACTTCACCGGCAACACCGCCGAGCACGAACGCAAGAAACCGGCATAGGTTGTCACCACCAAATTCACTATCGCTACCTTGATCTGCTCTCTCAGATCATTATCCGGTATGTTGTAACTGCTCCCATGCTTCTGAATATTCTCATCGATTCCCTTCATGAAGGCCTCAAGCTTCCCTCTCGCCAAAGCTTCCATAGCTTCTTTATTCATCTCATTCGAATCATTCCGTTCCAAGATCCTCACCAATGGTCCCCATGCCTGCTTCTGGTATGAATAAGCAGACTCCTCAGCAAGTGTCTTGTATTGCTTCTTCATCCATTGCTCGCCCAAGATCTTACCTAGCTCTGAACTCCGAGTCCGCATGTAGATATACCAATACGTGTTCATTGCAAAGATATGTGGAAGAACCTTATCTCTATACTGTGATTTCTTCGCCTCGATGTTCCGTTGGAGAGCTTCCATTACATTAGAAATAGCATCTTTAAGTAAATTCTCATCAGTTTCAGGCCTAGCAAGAATTCCAGCCTTCCAAATCTGCTCAGTTCGTAGCACTTTCGCCATCGAGGCACTATAATTTTCAGTAGCAAGGTACTTGAGGTAATTCACAGCGTACCTCACCAGCTTCAGAACTGATCCATCTTGTGGCGGTGGCAAACCGTCTTGATTACCTTCAATCTGGAGGCCGAATTCCCAGAAGACCTTGCACGAGGCATGGACGAGGAGCTTCTCAAGCTCCCGGAATCTTGTGCAGATATCCGTGCCGGCCTCCCCTTCGAAGATGTCGCTAACATGGACCTTGAGCTTTTCCATTGAATCAAACATGTCTAAGAGCTTGAATAGCTTTTGTGGCTCTTTGCTGCTCCTCGCAACTCCCTCGCCGAACCGGAAGAAGACGGCCATTATCTTATCGGCGATCTTCACAAAGCATTCAGCCCAAATCAGGCCGTCCATGATTCCTGACAAAAGTTGCTTGCAGAGCTTCTTTTCCGACACAAAGACCGTTTTAACTGCTAGTTCGAAGTGCTGGATCCACAACGATACCACCGTCTCCAAGATCTCCCATTCCATTTCGTCGATCTCCTCTATTGTGTAAGTTTTCAGATAATCTGGGTTCAGTCGCATTAGAGCTTTTGCTGCCCTTCGATACCTCACCTGTGTTTGGAAAGTCAGAGCCCGAAACTTCGAATTAGAGAAATTACAAGTATAAGCTGCAAACCTTATTTAAAACTCTCATGAAAGGTGTGTTTGGTTTCACCATATTTCATGAAATGTCAAGAAATTTCGCCCCAAATTAGAATGATTAACATGAAATATCATGATATTTGATGCGTCCAAACGTGCTCATCTTGCAGTTTCTACTCTAGAATTTTCAAAAATCTCAAAGTGGGGTTGTTTTGTGTTGTATTGGAAGCAAAAAAGAAATTTTAAAAAAACAAAAATTAAAAAAAAAGGTTCATCCAAACAAGTATCATTTTCTTTTTCTTTCGTAAATCAACAAACTTGGAGGTTTGCCTAGCTAGCCTCCTAAGAGCCAATCTGGCACATGTGTTGTGCATCTCATCCTATCAAAAGGTGGGACCCACCATAAGGATGATCTGGTGCAGAAATCAATCTGGCGCACTAATCAGACGGCTCAAATGAGTATGTTTCAGTGGGCCACCGGCAAGTTCACTTTCAACCGTCCATTGCATTTCTATAGGGGAGGCCCAGCTGATTAATTAACCAGCCTATTTCCAAAGTGGATCATCCTCATGGTGGGACCCACCTTATGCAAGTCTCAGATGCCACACATAGTTGTCATGGTACATGCGTTGCATGTAAAGACACACATTGGACTAGCAAACCTCGCTGACCATATCTAACACCCATAGCGAGACCTTCACTGTGGGTGAATTTCATCGCCACCCGATCAACATAGATAGGAAGAAACAGATCAGGCAATGAAAAGATTCACCCACAAGCAAAAAACAGCCACCAACCATAGCGAAACTTTCCCTATGGGTGAATCTCATCCCCCATCAACATAAACAGTGATGATAACTAGATCTCAATTAATAAGATTCACCCACAACGAACATCCGCTACAGGCTATTTTCGCCCTCGATAATTACCTTAACAAATATATCGATACAAATATCCAAACAATCGTTTCTCGCCAGCGTCTCCGAAATTCTCCTCAAGACTTCGACCTCCACATCGGACCCTAAATCAAGACCGTCCATTTCCATCTCTTCATTGGATAGTTGGCCGATATTCTTATGTCTCAATTGCAACAATATACTTTCATATTCATCTTGCAATTTGAGCAGCGCTTCATCCAGCAATCCCTCATACCTCATTGCATCTACTTCCGTCTCATACAAAGCTTTGAGCGTAACAAGAGTCTCTCTCAGACGGTGGGACCGGTATTGATCGGTTGCTTTGGTACGGCTCAAGAACTCGACGGCTTCTTGGAGTTTTTGGATCGCGGGCTCGGAATCTTGTGTGATGGAGTTGATTGAGGAGGTTAGGAGGTCCACACAGTCGACGTACTTGAGGAGGCATCGGAGCCGTTTATCTGGTGTTTCCTTTGTGGGGAGCTTGGAGGAGAGGTCGAGGAGCTGGCGTTGGAGGGACTCGGTGATCTTGAAGCTTTCGAGGAGCTTGAGGGCGGGTGAGACGGCACGGTTGATTCTGGTGTCGAGGGCTTTGGTGGTCATTGATTGGGATTGAATTGGTGTAATTATCTTGGAGGTGGTGGAGAGAGTTTCCATCAGGACTTGGAATCTCTTGTCCATGTTGATGAGATTGGTTTGCATGGCGGATGAGGTTTGTAGGATATGGTGGAGATTGCGTGTGGCATCTTGGAGCTTTGAAAGCATGGGGGATTCTACGTTTGCTTCTTCCATGGTGAGAGAGAGAGAGAGAGAGAGAGAGAGAGAGAGAGAGAGATTGAAGAAGAGAAAATGCATTAGACTGGTAAATGGTAGTTTTAAACAAGCTCATTCGTAGTGTTTTTTTTTTTCCTCATGTGGCAAGTCTACCACGTGTTTAGCCACCCACTGGGGCCCACACGATGATTGTTTCCATGATCGGAGCCGTCCATGTTGTGGGCTGTATGCTATAAGGGCCACAATAAGAAAATTCAGCTGAAGGAATGATTGTGACCGTCACTATCTGTTGATGAGCCTAGAACAATTAAAAGACAATTTTCGACGGTTCCCATTCAAGTATAAAAATCAAAAGTTAAAGGACCTTACTGAATCGTGACTATGTAGACAGGGTTGTTTTCGTTAGCAAGGAAAATATGGACGGTTCAAATCACAGGATCATCTCGGCATGTGGCCCTCAATGAGTGGCCACTAGAGATTGAGTTGCTACATGGTCGACGGTGATTTATCAATCGGAACCGTCTAACTGGTGTTTCCTATTGCGGATGGCTTACATCTCAATTTTCACACCTATCAGAGAATCCTAGCCATCACTTTTTATCACTTACACAAACTGAACGTCGACCGTTAACCATTTTTTGTTCTTTACTGTAGCTTTAAAGGCCACCGATCGGATGGCTAGGATCATCAGATCCTTATACGTTTTTAGATAATTTGTCATGTACGGTAGGGGCAACTAGAAGGATGGTCAGAAATGAAAGATATTTCAATTACGTGTACGGTGGAGAGATGGCCATGTATCATCTTACGCCACCCAGGGGTCACAGTTCAGTCGGTGTGAACGCGAGCTGTAGCTCATCGAAGTGGGACCCATTTAATTGATGGCCGGATCATAAGATATGTGCCCGGGAAGCGGATTGGCTGGTGTGCGTACGTGTCGTGCGAAGACGTGCGCTGACACTACTCGAGTCCGAGTTGTAGGAACGGTTCAAAGGAAATCAAAGTTACATGCCCCGTGATGATGTATTTATTATATCCATACCGTTCATCCATTTGGATAAATGATTTTAGATCCTGATCCCAAAAATGAGTTATATCCAAACCTCAAATCGACCACACCATAAATATTAGTGGGACAGTTATTCTCACCGTTAAAACATTCACAGGGCCACCGTAACATTTATTTTCCAAACAATTTATTCACAAGGTCATAAAGATTTAGATGTATAGGAAAACAAATATCATATTGATCGAAAACTTATGTAATTCCCAAAAGAATTCCAATGGTAAAAGCTCAATCTTCAAATTCTTTTTGTAGTACGATCCTCTTGATATTTGGATCTGTCTTATTTTTCTTCTCATGCATTAAGATGATCTCGAAAAAAGGACAGACGGTTTGGATATAAAACATACTGCATGATAGGACCACATAACTTTGTGACGTCAAGACACCAGCCAGGTCGGTGGTGTGTCGTACACCAGTCAATCCGGGCGATGATTTGACAAGAGGCGACGAGGGAACAATCCAAAATGAACCTAAGACGATGATATCGATGCAAGGTGAACGCAGGGCAAACGAGCAAATGGCGTTACAAACCACACCCAAATCCGCGTGCGAATATACTTCCAGGCCGGTTTCTATAAGGCCTTTTAGAATATAAAGCTTATTCTACTACAAATGATGAGCGTGTGGGGCCCACCTCTATAAGGCCTCTTAGAATATAGGCTTATCCTACAAATGATGAGCGTGAGGGGCCCACCTCTTTGAGGCCTCCTAGAATATAAGCTTATTCTGCAAATGATGAGAGTGGAAAACAGCCATGTTTTTATGCCATCCAACCTTTCCACCAGGGTCGCCCCACCCTAATGAGGTGGATCCGGCTATCACGTGGGCCACCACGTCAATTTGGAGGTTTTTGAATGGTTCTCCATAGTTAGCTAGGGTGGGCCCACCGTATTTTTTACATACCATCCGTACCATGGGTCAAACCATAAAGATCTTTCAGCCATATACAACTGTTAGGTGGGCCACACCATAGAGAAGAACGAAAACCATCCAAAAAACAAAAAACCAAATATTCATATGTGGCCCACGTGATGGTTGGATCGGCCTGATTTTTGGGTCGCCAAAATTTAATGGTGGTCTAACCCAGATGGTCATGTTGGATAACATAAAAAGAACCTCATGGGCACTTCTTGTAGCACTTGTACGATGAGCTTATTTTACAAGGAGTGTACAGGAACCCTTCATGTACCGCGGTCGACCAGACCTTTTCCACCAAAAGAAAGATACTCTGGCGTGGTTCATATGCATCATGCAGATGATCGTACGCATAGGGTATGATTAACTCAAAATAAACCGTTCAGATCCTGGGCCACACTTTAGATAGGTTATAGACGAAAACCGACATGGATCTATAATATTCTACTGATAAATTTCTGTACATCAAATGGACGGTCAAAGATCCAAATTTAATGAAAAATACACACTAATCACTGTTAAAAAATAAAAAATAAAAACAGTGGACAGTTAAGAAAGATTTGCCAACCGTCTACATTTAATGTACATGTGTTCCCCACCCTGAAGTCGGCGCCTGGTCAACTTCAGTGCGGGACCAACTTACGCACGGCTTAGATGTGCCACGCACGTGCGAAGTAGGACGTAGGCTGACTTGGAAGGTATCGTTTCTGCAAAGGAGAGTAATGATACTCGGGCAGTGTATGACGCTTGATACGCAGGGACTCAGAAATTGTAAACGTGGCATACATCAGTTCAAACTCAGCTGAGTAAACTATGGGCCCCACTGAATATTTCTTCATATTTAACTGTACGATAAATGCCCAAGAAACGACAATCAAGTAAAGAGACATGCTCCTTTTCTTTTCTTTTCTTTTTTCCTTTTTTTTTTTTTTTTCATGATAAATTTAAGCTGGAACTACAGCTACTTGAATAAGTGATTTTACATGCCCGGGTATCATCTATCAGTGTTCAGGCTTGGGCTATACAGACACCAACCCGATGAAATATGGGTCGGGCTCAGGTTGGGGTATTAGGTTGCCCAACCCAACCCAACCCAACCCAACCCAACTCAATCCGAACCCAATTAATATACATAAGTTACGCATAAATTATAATTAAGTATGTATCGTTTGTGTTGAAGATGTTATATTTTGTTTTAAAATAATATTAAAATTTGAATTTTTAAATTTTCGGTATTTTTTCTCTACATTTGAAAAGTTGTGGTACTTTTGAGTTGTAGGTTTTGTCCCACATCGGATTTGACAAAGTAAACTATCTTTTATATAAGATAGTCTTTTTGCCTAGGACTTGAGCCCCTTTCATGGGGCATTTGAATTTGGACCTATGGGGGAGCTATGTCAATAGCTTTAATCTATGTCATTAACCATATACGCGCGCGCGCCGATCCGTGCCGAGTCCGCGTGCACGACGGGACGGGCTAGGCTGGGCTGGGAGCGGGTGCGGGTGCGGTATAAATGTACTCACGTGGGTGTACTCGCATGACTTTATGTGCGAGAGTATACTAGCACTTGCGCCTTTTCGTTTTAAACTAGAAAAATGCATCCCTTCCGGTTAGTCGCCCCTATTAGGTTTAAACCCGACAGACCTAACCTTTTGTAAAGGGTGCTTATGCACCACTTCGAAGTCTATATAAAGACTTCTGATTCTAATTTCAAAATATACGAAAATACTCTCTGTTATAAAACTCTCTCTGATACGATTTTTAACATTGTTACTGAGTTCATCGTTGAGTCAACTCAGTACTTTCAGATTAAGCTGTAAGTGGTTCGAGCCCGTGTATAGTGAGTGCACCGCTGGTACTGGGTCATAGTTGTTGTATCCTAGAGGTCGATTGCTCTGGAAACCTGTTGCACTTAGGACGCTGTCAAAGGGGAGCAAATTCAATTTCAAGCCGAGTGACTCAATCACGCCTCGACTCAATTCAATAAGTTTTTCTATCTCAAAATTTTATTTTTCTTTTTTGGTTCTTGATTTTAATAGTCTATTTAATTCAACCAATTTTCCAACAATCTTGAAATCCAAAATTTGTTGAATTACATAGACTATGGCTACAGTAACAGTAAATGCTTCTGCTGAGTTAGCCAAAATCGAACCGTTCGCTAAACAATCCTTTAAACGGTGGAAATAGAAATTGATATTCGCTCTGACCATCCTGAAAGTCTCATACATTTTATGTGAATCATTTACTATAGATCTAACAAATCAAAATGAAGTAACAGATAAAAATAATTGTAAAAATTATATTCTAAACTCTTTATCTAACGAACTATATGATGTGTATGCTTCTTACGCGTCTGCTAAAGACATATGGACTGTTTTAGAAAAGAAATACATATTGGAAGATGCGGGCGCTAAGAAATATACAATTGCTAATTTCCTTAATTATGAAATGACAGACGATAAATCTGTTACAAATCAGATTCATGATTTTCAAAGTCTAGTTCACGAACTATCGATAGAAGGAATTAAGTTGGATGAAGTGTTTCTGTCAGGAGCGCTAATAGAAAAGTTACCACCCTCCTGTAAAGAATATAAGAATAGAATGAAACATAAAAAGAATGACGTTTCTTTAAAAACCACTCTCATACACATACGAATAGAGGAGACTAATAGAATTAAGGACCAAAAAGAAAATAAAAATGAGATAGATTTAAAGGTGAATCTTGTGGAATCAAGTCGGACAAATAATAAGAAAAAAAGACAACTGTCATAACTGTGGCAAACTTGGACATTATGCAAATGAATACAGGCTCAAAAAGAAGAATGCAAACAATCGATTAAAGAAAAAGGAAAATCGCTACAACTGTGGAAAGCCTAGGCATCATGTTAAAATATGCAGGCTTAAGAAAAACAAAGATAAGCCGCAGGCTAATCTTATAGAAACAGGAAATGAGTCTGACATGGTAATAGCTGTGGTGTCAGAAGTCTTCCTTGTAAACAGTTTGGAGTGGGTGCTAAATACTGGTGCAACTAGGCACGTGTGTAAGGATCGTAGCATGTTTATCCCCTACCAAATATCAGGAGATGATGAACAAGTGTTCATGGGTAATGCTAAAACGTCTCCAAATATAGGGAAAGGAAAAGTACTTCTGAAACTCACTTCTAGAAAGACTCTAATGTTGAATGATGTCCTACAAGTGCCTGACATTAGAAGAAAATTGATCTCCAGTTTAGTCCTCAATAAGGTTGGTGTCAAGTTAGTATTTGATTTAGATAAGCTTGTAATGACTAAAAATGGAACCTTTGTTGGTAAGGGGTACTGTAACGATGGTTTATTCATTATAAATGTATCCAATGATAATAAGAAGACATCTAGTTCTGTTTATATCATTAAACCTTTTTATCTATGGCATGGTAGATTAGGTTATGTGAATGTGGCATCTTTAAAGAAAATGAAAAGATTAGGTTTATTACTTAATATATCTAATGAAGAATTTGAAAATTGTGAATCATGCGTAGAATCAAAATTCATTAAAAAACTCTTTAAACAAATAGAAAGATAATCTGTTCTATTAGAGTTAATACATAGTGACTTAGGTAATTTTAGAAATCACATGTCTAGAGGTGGAAAAAGATATTATATAACTTTTGTAGATGACTACTCTAGGTTCACGAGAGTGTATCTGTTAAGGAACAAAGACAAATTTTTAGATGTTTTTTCTAAATACAAAATTGAAGTTGAAAATCAGTTAAATATAAAAATTAAAAGACTTAGAACAGATAGAGGAGGTGAATATGAATATTCTCAATTTAAAGAATTATGTGAAAAGAATGGAATAGTTCACGAAACTATAGCTCCTTATACACTAGAACAGAATGAAATAGCAAAACGTAAGAATAGAACTCTAAAAGAGTTGATGAATGCTATGTTAAATAATTCAAGCTTACCCTCAAATATGTAGGGAGAAGTAATTCTGTTTGCTTATTATATCCTAAATAGAATTCCTTTTAAATCTTCTGAATAAACACCATATGAACTTTCAAAGAACCATGTTCTTAGTTATAAATATATTAAAGTGTGGGGGTGTCTTGCTAAAGTAGGATTGCCTGAAACTAAGAAAAGAAAGTTAGATCCTAAAATGACCGACTGTGTATTTATAGGGTACACATAAAACAGTGTGGCCTATAGGTTTCTAGTTTTAAAAACTAAAGATAATATTATAGATCCTAATACAATTATAGAAGCTAGGGATGCAGAGTTCTTTGAGAACGTATTCCCTATGCAATCTAAATATATAGGAATAGAAGAAGTTAATGAATTAGATATTACGTCTACTAGTAAAAATGCTTACGAGAAAGTAGTAGAAGAGATACAAATAAGAAAAAATGTTAAGGTTAGAAGAGAAACTAACTTAGGAGATGGTTTTTTCACATTCTTAATAGAAGATGATCCTACAACTTATATAAAAGCTATTAACTCTACAGATGCAACCTTTTAGAAGAAAGCAATAAATGATGAGTTAGAATCTATTATATCTAGTAACACTTAAGAACTTATAGACCTACCACCTGGAAACAAACCAACAGGCTGTAAATGAGTGTTTAGAAATAAACTAAATCAGATGAGACTATTGATAAGTTTAAGACTAAGTTGGTAGTGAAAGACTTTAAACAAAAGGAATGAATAGATTACTTTGATATATATTCCCCTATAATTAGGATTACAACTATTAAAGTCTTAATAGCAATAGCCTCCATATATAAACTAGTGGTACACCATATGGATGTTAAAACGGTTTTCCTAAATGGAGACTTAGAAGAAGAAATATATATAGAGCAACCTGAGGGTTATAAGATATCAGGTAAAGAAAATAAAGTATGTAAACTAATTAAATCACTATATGGTTTAAAACAGGCTCCTAAACATTGGCATGAACAATTTGATGGTGTTTTAAAATCAAAT
The DNA here is from genome assembly GCA_037074715.1 of Magnolia kwangsiensis. Classification (NCBI taxonomy): domain Eukaryota; kingdom Viridiplantae; phylum Streptophyta; class Magnoliopsida; order Magnoliales; family Magnoliaceae; genus Magnolia; species Magnolia kwangsiensis. The sequence goes on from CM073580.1 coordinate 92,943,705, forward strand.
AGTTATCATATAAATGATGTAGATAGATGTGTATATAGTAAAATTTCTGAAAATGATTATGTTATTATATGCCTTTATGTTGATGACATGCTTATTTTTTGAACTAATATTAAATTAGTTAGTGCAACTAAGAAATTCTTGTCATCTAAATTTGACATGAAAGACTTACGAGAGGCTAGTGTAATCTTGGGTATTGAAGTAACCAGGAAAAATGGTGTTATTATATTATCACAATCTCATTATACTGTGAAGATATTGAGAAAATTTAACCATTCTAACTGTTTACCTGTCAGTACTTCTTATGATTATAGTGTGACTCTCATGAAGAATACAAAAAATAGTGTCTCAATTGAAATATTTCAGAATAATTGGTAGCCTCATGTATCTAAAAAACTGCACTAGACCAGACATAGCTTTTGTAGTAGGAAGGCTAAGTAGATATACTCATAACCTTGAAAAAGCGCATTGAAATGCCTTGTCTAGAATTTTGAGATACTTAAAAGGCAGTGTAGCCTATGGTTTACATTATAATGGTTATCCTGCTGCATTAGAAGGATATAGTGATATTAGCTGGATCAGTGATTCAGATGAGACAAAATCCACTAGTGGATATGTCTTCACTTTGGGTGGAGGAGCAATCACTTGAAAGTCTACCAAGCAGACATGTATCGCTCGGTCGACTATGAAATCCGAGTTTATTGTCTTAGAAAAGCTGGATCAGAAACCAAGTGGCTTAGAAATCTCTTAGCTGATATATCATTGTGGCCAAAGCTTGTATCGGCCGTGTCTATTCATTGTGACTGTTAAGCAGTTATAGCGAAAACAAAAAGTAAAATATATAATGAAAAAAGCAGGCATATTAGACTCAGACACAATATAGTGAAACACATGTTGCGTGATGGATTTATATCTATTGACTTTGTGAGGTCAGAAAAGAATCTAGCAGATCCTTTGACCAAAGGACTATCTAAAAAGTTAATCAATGATACATCGAAGGGAATGATGCTGAGCCTAACATATGAGCTACCAGTGTCGGCAACCCAACCTATTCAAGTGTAGATCCCATGAGATAGGTTCAATGGGTAAACAACAAGACATGAGGTAAACGATTGCACTAAGTTGTATCAGCCCCTTGTATAGTGTACAGTGTGAGCAGCAACGCAGAAGGATGAGTTTCTTAGAACTCTTAATGGATCTATAGCCATATATTTGATGGTGTATACAGTTGTTGCATACATTTGATGGAATTCACCTATATGGGTGTGAAGGTGGAGGCCGCTTCTTATGAGAATCTAGGTAAATTCTTTAAAGCACTCATGAAATCCAGGTAATGGTGTATGGCCGAAACGCACCAAACCGCAGAATCACTTGCAGAAGAAGAGTTGTGTGAGTGGCATGTACTTGCGATCTATATTAAAAGGATTCAGGTTTAAGACTATGGTGTCACCTGATTCCTGTAGACCTGTCTTACTTACTCTAATGTCAGTTCAAGTCTATGGTGATACCGACACCATTGCACAACTATTACGCTTTAATCCGAAAGAGTTTTATTTTAAAACATGTTGAGAATTGTTATATTTATTTTAAAATAATATTAAAATTTAAATTTTTAAATTTTTAGTGTTTTCCCTCCACATTTGAAAAGTTATGGTACTTTTAAGTTGTAGGTTTTGTCCCATATCAGATTTGACAAAGTAAACTATCTTGTATATAAAATAGTATTTTTACTTAAGGCTTAAGTCCCTTTTAGTGGGCATGTGAATTTGGTCCTGTGGGGAGGCTATACCAATAGCTCTAATCTATACCATAACCACAAACGCGCGCGCGCTGAGCCGAGTCCGAGTCTGAGTCCGTGTCCTCGTCCTCGTGCGCGTGCGCGACGCGACGGGACTGGACGAGACGGGACAGGCTAGGCTGGGCGCGGGCACAGGTGTAGTGTAAGTGTACTCGCGTGGGTGTGTGTGTATGGTTACTCGCAGGACTTTATGTGCGAGAGTGTACTCGCACTTACTCCTTTTTGTTTTAAACCAGAGAGATACATCCCTTGCGGTTGGTCGCTCCTGTTGGGTTTAAACCCGACGGACCTAACCTTTTGTAAATGGTGCTTATGCACCACTTCGGAGTCTATATAAAGACTTCCGATTTCAATTTCAAAATATACGAAAATACTCTCTTATAAAACTCTCTCTGATACGGTTTTTAACATTATTATTGAGTTCATCGCTGAGTCAATTCAGCACTTTCAGATTAAATTGTAAGTGGTTCGAGCCCGTGTACAGTGATTGCACCGCTGTTACCGGATCATAGTCGTTGTATCCTGGAGGTCGATTGCTCTGGAAACCTGTTGCACTTGAGACGCTGTCCAAGGGGAGAAAATTTGATTTCAAGCCGAGTGACTCAGTCACGCCTCGACTCAATTCAATAAGTTTTTCTATCTCAAAATTTTATTTTCCTTTTTTAGTTCTCGATTTTAATAGTCTATTTAATTTAACCAATTTTTCAACATAAGACATAAGAAATTTCAGTGTTGTCGGGTCTCATTGGTCCACATCATTTCCGATGACTCAAGCTAACAAGATATGCTAGATTTCTCTCTCTCAAATAAATTGGGTGTTACACAACACAACTTTTAAATGAGTAGTTGTCCTATATTTTAGCTTGTTTGTTTAGAAAAAATAAAATTCTTTACAATAAATAACTACATATATAATTAATAAAATCATACATATAAAAAGTAAGGCGTGTATTGAAATATAATAAATTAATGCAATCATGAAAATATTAGCACGTATCCACCCGATCAACCCGACCAAACCAACCGAACCCGCTTAGGTTGAGCTTGAGTTAAGAATTCTCAACCCTAGTTTAGGTTTGGTTGGGTTAGGGTTAAAGTATAAGAATCTTAGGTTGGGCTAGGGTTGAGGACTAACCTGACCCAACCTGCCCAACTTTTAACCCTATAAAAAAATAAAATAATAAATAAATAAATAAATAAAATGCTCCGGTACCCTTGTGACACTATAAGTTTAAGTTACATTTCTTCCAATTGCATCGGTTCAATTGGACAATTCATTCAATAGATTTGAACTGTCCATTAAGTCTATAACACTTTCATAAGTATCATAATAAAATCTTACTAATTAAATGTGTTGCAATTTAATAAGATACAAGACCAAATGTGCTAACGAATGGCCTATATTAAGTTAAATGTACGTGATTAGGATAGTGTTGAGCATGCTATAGTTGTACTCAACTCACATTTAATTAAACACCTGAGATCTCAAGTGTTGAATCAGTTGTACCACCAATGTGCCGCAATCGAGCGATTTAGAAATTAAAAAAGAAAAAGAAAAGTTAGTCCTTCTAAATATGATCTTTTTATCTTGAACTAAGACTTTTTTTTCAATAGTGATTACATTTATCAGATTTGAAATAATAGATGGTTAAATTTTTTTTAAAAAAATTGATTATTGATTTTATTGATTTATAATGAAAACTAACACAATCAACAAGAACATAAAATAAGTTAAGATAAATAAAAAAATAAATATCTACAATCATATGTGTAAACAAACAATCGAGGCGAACGGCCAGCAGGATGTGATCGTTGTGATCTCTCAAAATATGGAGTCAGTTGATTAAGAATATAACAATGGAGATTATGGACGTTTACACTACTCCTAAGTATATTATCGGTACTAACAGTGATCTAAGTTATGCTAAACTCTGGACTTTCTGCAATGAGACTAGACAAATAGAAGTCCAAAGACTAAAGCTAAGACAAGGTGGTATTGTATTATGAGAGAGATTGTGTGTAATCACTTAGTCGTCATGTGCTCTTTATATAGACTGAGAAGGGTTTGAGTCATCCGTATGTTTCTGCATTGTGAGAGATTTGGATAATCTGTCATGTAAATCTCTTTGACCCTGTGCATAATGCGTAGCCAATTATAAAATGTGACGTGTATAAAATATTACAACACTTCTTGCCATCCCAGTTGATAAATATTGATTGGAAACGTTGCTGGAGTCTTGACATGATTGAACTCTTTCCGGACGACACTAGCATTAGGCTTGCTTTGATGGAACTCTCTGAGGAGAGTTATATGTATTTTGAACTTTAGCATTCAATGATCTCAGTTGTTCACGCACATGCCTCCCCCTCTTGAAGTCTATCTACATCACGTGGCACCTTTTAAACTATTTGATCTATAAGTTGTGATCAGCCTAGTGTAAACAGGAGGATCCACTCCATGTTTTATTTTGTTTTACTTTCCAAAGCTTCGAAGCAATGGATGCAATATTTACAATTGCATTATAAAAGTGATTCTTTAGATTCATAATCAATCCACCGTGGCCCGAAGATAGGACCTACTTTTGTCAGATCTATGTGGATGACCCCACGACATGTAAGCTAAACTCAATGGAAAGTCTTGAACAGTGTTCTTTTTTTTTTCAGTTGTTCATTGTTTTCTTTAGTGGGCCCTACCATGTTTTGTATATGCCATCCAAGCCTTTCATTTTGCGAAAACCATCATGATGATGGGATTTTCCAAAAATAAGGCCAGACGGGCTACACTATAGAGAGCAATGAACAGCCATCCAAAAAGCTCCAAATTCAAGTGCGGCATAGATAATGCAATGTTATATATTCGTGCCATATCCACTCCATTCATCAGGTATGCTCCTTGATTCTAGGCTCTAAGGCCAAAAATCAGCAAGATCCACATTTAAGTGGACCACATAATAGGCAATAATGGGGATAGCACCGAACCATAATTTTGTGTGTATGACCACCATGGCATATTTCATGAAGCCCATTTGTGAGATGTGACTCACCAAAATAAAGATGGTAAGATAAATAATTTTTATTTTTATTTTTTTAAAAAAAATCATTTTGGTCCAAAACTCACACCAGGCACTGTATAAATTTTGAGGTTTTAGTCGTAAATTTACATTTTTTCCCATTAAAGTGGTCAGTTTGATCCACCCATAATATTATCTAATAGATGAAAATGAGAGAATTTATAATCCCAATCCGCACAGTAACATTATTTTTAATCCATTCAATTTAAATGAGTGCTTTCTCCTTTACGGTTATTGTGAGGAGGCATCACAATAATTACCCTTGCCCACCCATGGTCAACAAAATGTATGATACAAATAATTTATAATAAAAAGGTCTGATCATTGATTTATATTATCCATGTTGTGGGCCCCACCTATAGTTCCCCATTCCTCAAATCTCTTCAATATTATTACCATAGGTATCTAATTAGTGGGTAAGAAAATGGACAGTCCAATGACGTTACCCACTCATCAATGATCAACAAAATGGATGGTCCAAACAAGATATACTAAAAAATTAAAATTTTTTTTAAAAAAAAAGTCTAATCATGATTTGTACTATCAATTGTCGGCCCTGATTATAGTTCCCATTCTTCAAATCACTTCAATATAACAAAATACCCATCGATCCATCCAATTCTCAATCTTGTCGATTCCACTTTTATTTGTTACTTTCAATTATCTGTTTGATCTACTGATCCTAGCCATACAATCAATAGCAATAATATAAATGTCCCAAATCATTTATGAAAATTTCTTCTAAACATGGATATAGACCGTTCATCTGATAGGCTGCGCCTATGGTATCCCTGTTACTCTCAAGAATAACTTTGAGATGATCTTAACTATCCACCAATACCCAGTAAAATAGACAAAAAACCATGTCATTTGTGACAAAAAAAAAGTTGTATGATTATGTATTTAGAATGTTGATCCTACGGAGACTACGTTGATTCCTCAGTCCTCTCAGGAATCACTTTCATATGATTGATGGCGGAAAATGGACAACCTGGATTTTCATAATTAAAATTATCTAATTCATTGATTAGGACGGTTCATCTCGTGGTGCCCGCCTCTATTTTCTCCATTCCTCCGGAGAATCTATATGATATGATTATAGCCAGTTGGATAAAATGGACAATCTAAGAAGTATCTAATTGTGGATCCAGGCCATTTATTTGTGTTTACACTCAACCTATTATAGTCTGATCGGACAGCCAAAAAGATGCCATACGGCACTCATGTACATAACACGGTGGAAATGAACTTCAAAGCCAAAAACAACTCTCTGTGAAAACACGCTTCAAACAACGTGAAGAATCCAACAAATCTTTCTATTTATGTCGTAATACTAGAATAGCAAAAGGATAGCGTAGAGAATCACATGATCTCTTGTACACGTCTTAATGCAATAAGTTATAGTCACATGGAATCCAAGGGACTTTAGGCAAGGTTGTCACCTTACCTAAGCCTATAAAATTAGCAACATAAAAGGAAGAGTTCCAAACCTTTATCAATTCAAATTAATCAACTCTTTTGGGCTCAATGCTACCTATCAATCTTTCATTCTTCGTAGACACATATCTTAGCATATACTACTTTTAGCCTCTTCACTTCTATTGAGCACCACGCTGCAACAAGTCCGAATCAATTTAACTTAGCATAGGTTAGTTCTTACTTCTATCTAGCACCATACAACATCGGTTTAGATTGATTTAGTTAAGGTGCATCACTGCAACAAGTTAGTTTAGTTTAGATAAATATCAATAACCTCGTCATCGAATTCCCTTCAAATTTCCAACTTTTTAGTGATTTCTCGATCACATCCTTCTAATAAAAAAACTAGGACCATCTCACAACCATTAGGGTTCTTTTCATGATTGTCCAAGTTCTAGAGATCGTCCATTCCATGGCCATCTTGCCCACTCGAACCAACATCAAGGGATTTAGGGTCCTATCTTGTTGCTTGGAGGGATATGTTTGAAAGAATATTTGCAAATTGTATCTTTTTTTGAACTTCTCTATTCATTAATCATTCTTCATCCTTGCTCCACTAGAGAGCAAAGGTTCATGAAGATATATGACTGGAGATCGAGCTATTACAAGACTATTCATATTATTATGTTGTCGCATATTCATACTTCTCTCTTCTTGTGCAAAAGCATGATGGAATGTGCCAACACTAGAATCTTGCTTCATTTCTTGAAGAATCTCGAGTATTTTTAGTGGAAATTGTGTTGATTCTCTGCTTTCTAGCTTCTGACATATTCTTCCATAACAATTTCACCTTTGTAAATAATCTTTTGGAACGTATTTCTAAGGGCATTACAACTTTCACTATGATGCCTAAGCATACGATGATAATGACAATAATCATTTTCTCTTGTCTTTCGCACTTCTTCAGGGCGTTTTGATTGAGGTAACTCAATACTCCACATATCTAGCAATTGATTCATCATAAGAAGTATGTCTTCCTTTGCAAATGCGTATTTCATATGACCCTTAAACTATCCAGACCTTGAATATATCATCTTGATCATATAATCATTCCTATTTTCTCCACCACTGTATCTTCCTTTATTATGTCAATCTTCCTTTTTCTCTTCTTTTCCGGTGGTGTTTTCTGATTTTCCATCAAAGTTTTAGTGTAGCGACTCTATACACTTTTACCAACAAAAATAGACACTTTTACCTACGAAAATAGGTAAAAAATATACAACACTTTTTACCTACAAATATTTTCGTAGGTAAAAATATTTATAAAACATATACCTGCAAATACTTTTCTAGCTAAAAATATTTACAAAACTTTTACCTACAAATATTTACAAAATATACACCTACAAATATTTTCGTAGCTAAAACTATTTACAAAACTTTTACCTACGAATTGTTTCGTAGGTAAAAATATTTACAAAACACATACCTATGAATATTTTCGTATGTAAAATATATTTACAAACCACATGACTTTTATTTATGAATATTTTCATAGGTAAAAACCATGGATGAGACTTTTACCTACGAAAATATTCGTAGGTAAAAAATGTGGTTGAGACTTTTACCTACGAAAATTTTCGTAGGTAAAAGTGTATCTTTTTTTTTTTTCCCAATATTCCAGCATAAAATTCCTAATATACTCCTGTTACAATATATTTCATCATATTCTTCTTGATATACACCTGTTCCAATATATTTCATCATATATTCTTCCTGATATACACTTGTTATGTAATATATTTTATCATATTCACATTCACATCCATTTAAACCCAACGTACGTAAATTCATCCAAACATACACTAAATTCATCCAAACATAAACTATATCACGCATAAATACATATAAGTTTAACATCATAAATAAAATACAAAAAATCACAAAGATGAAGGCGAAGCCTGAAACATTTTCGTCATCCGTCGCTCATACTCCACCCGCATCTCCTCCATCCTCCTCTCCTGCTCCTCCCTCTGCCTCGCCTGCTCCTCCATCCTCCTCTCTTGCTCCTCTCTCTGTCTCGTCTGCTCCTCCATCCTCCTTCTCTTCTACTCCTCCCTCTGCCTCGTGAACTCCTCCATCCTCCTCTCCTGCTCCTCCCTTTGCCTTGTCAGCTTCTCCATCCTCCTCTCCTGCTCCTTCATCTGCTTCTCCATATGCTCTCTGATGTCATGAACGATGACCCATAGCTGCTGAACCTCTCTCTCTGTGACATCAACTCGGCGGGGGGTGCTCTCGCCAACGACAATGGATCGGCTGGAGGCAAATCTAGCAAGTGTCATGAGCTTGGCACTATGGCCAAGCCCACGCACATATCCAGAACGGGTGCCAAGCACCTCACTCAGGATCTCTGTCTCACTCCACTGAGTACCATCGGGAGTGGGCTGACTACGTAAGGTTTCCATCGCTGCCTGTAATGAAAACATATGAATTTTCTCTAAATAATGACATTATTATAATTTAATGCAATTAAATTTTATAATATAAGAATTTTTACCCAAATCTCACTGACTCTAGGATGTACCCAAGATCCCATTACCTGCCGATAGTGAGTCCCTCTATAGAGGTCTACTGGTCTGGGCTCCTGCCCAGTGACGAAATCTCACTACACAATCGAAAGGACAACAGAGTTAATATAAATGTATGAAAATAATATATCAACTTAATAATTACCAGTAATTTCTTACCATGTCGTGATGAATGTATATAAATGACTTTAAACCAGCTACATGGTTTACTTCTAACTTTCCTCCATTGTCAGAATTTATTTTTCTTCTCTTCTGAACACATTATTCATAATACATTGTTATTAATTACGAATTTAATTATTACCATAAGATATCGTAAATATATAAATATTACCTGAAAAGAATCAAACAAAAATCTATCACAGAGTATCTGTCAGTCGTCACGGGTCACGTGCAGCGGTGCGGACAGTGCGCCCTCCTCGTGCCTCTTGCACTGCTTGTACTGCTTGTGTAACAAGGAGCGGTACTTCTTTAACCGCTCCTTGATCATGTCGTCGACGATATAAGAAATGTGCGGAACACTCAAATCTAAGTCAAATTTATCCTGCAGTTTCGTAAATAATAGATTAAAGTAATAAACTTATTAAGAAAATAACTTAATCGTAAATGCATTTTTATAAAATAAATTAGGATTTATAAGTATAGGTTTAGGTTTAGGTTTAGGTTAAGGTTAAGGTTAAGGTTTAGGTTTAGGTTTAGGTTAAGGTTATAGGTTTTGGTTAAGGTTTAGGTTTAGGTTATGTTATAGCTTTAGGGAATTGAGAATAGGTTAAGGTTTAGGTTTAAGAAATCGGGTTCAGGTTTGGGATCGGGTTTAAGTTTGAGTTTTCATGTTTAGGTTTAGGTTTAGGTTAGGGAGTTGAGATTGGGATTAGGTGTAGGCTTAGGTTTAAGGACTTGAGCACACATTTAGGTTTTAGGTTTAGGTTTAGGTTAAGGTTATGTCACGCCCCAAACTCAGAAACCGGGCTCACAAAATTCCCGATCGCCGAATCCGGCGCCGACAGCCTCCGTAGAACCCCATTCTCGGCTCCTAGCTCCCATTCGCCAGGTTCCGATCCTGGGATGCTACGAGGAGGATTTTAAATATCAGTTTGATTCGTATTAAGCATAACCAAAGGCATAACCCACAAACAACAACCAAGAATTCCATTACATTTCCACTATGATCAAAAACTTTACAAGTACAATGAGCATAAAGGGAAATACAAAGGTAAAGTACAAAAACTCCAAAATGCTCAGCAACGTGCTCCTGCCTCAACGCTGCTGCGATCCAACGTCACCTGCACGCAACGGTCGTGCATAAGCTTACAGAAAGCTTAGAGGGTGGTGAAAGTGTGTGCACAAGGTAGAATATGATCATGCAATATCAGAGTAATGCGGAATATGCAAATGGAAACATAATATCATGAGCCGTACCAAGGCTTATGCGATGCAAGACACGAATGGTATCGGTCATCCCAAGGCCATGCAATGTACAATGCAACTCAAGCATACAGATACTCATCAATGTCCACACGTCAATACAGCTCAAAGTATGGAATATCACCGGGGTCTAGTACACTCTAAACCAGATTGCCGCCGCATCGCGCGCAATAAGGTAAGTGGAATAGACCTCACTATCCGTCTGCCAATATCGGGCGCGACTCGTCGATAGCGGACCCATTCCTCGAGCTGGTCAAACTCAGCCTAGCATTGCCCCCTACACTCGGGCGGGTAAGGCCGCACCCCCTTCCAACCGACCACGACACAGTGGAGAGCACAGCCAACTGGTATTCGGCATTCAGTGCTCATCTACCCACTCGGTCTAGACGTTGGAGCAACCTCTTGGTACCATAAGGGTTTAGGGACTTTCACCCAGGGATATCTATAGTACCCCATGTAGAACAAGATTTCCGGTATCCAATCCTGCCAACCACGATGCGTCTATGGAGGCTACGGCCCTGATGTCGCTAGGGCGTACAATAACCATGTCACACAAATGCGGAATGCATGAATCACGCTATCCAGTCATGCAACCAATCCTGCGCATACCGTGCGCTCATGTAGGGCAGCACCGCCTAACCGGGAGCCATAAACAACCCGCTCGAAGGCAAATGCTATGATCAGACAATTCTCACGTCAAGCATACATATGATGCGTATGATCATGAGTCATGAACCGGACTAAACATGTTATAACAAAATGAACTATTTACAATGCAGATGGACCTGGACGGCCTAAATACGATAAGTACAGCCCAGTGATGGACCCTAAGGAGAGTCGTAATGTGGACATCCAACCAACATTACACTCGCAATGTGGACGTCAAACCAACATTGTTTCCCAGGTACGATCTTCTTAAAACACCGCTACATAATCGGTATTGGGTTTACACATTGCAATGGACCTTATGTTCCTCCCATTGGGCCTCTCATATATATCAAATGGGCCATAGCTTATGGGCCTTTTATTCGTCAGATAGGCCATATAAATGGGCCACACCAATGGGTCTTGTGTGCATTGCAATGGGTCAAAACCCGTGGGCCTTGGATTGCATCAATTGGACCTAGTCACATAAGTCTAATATGTATCAAATGAGCTTAGTCTCATGCGCCTAACATGTGATCAATGGGCCTTACTGATGGGTCCCACATGTAGGTCAAGTGGGCCTCAGCCCATAGACCTAACATGAGTTCAATGGGCCCAAACCCCTAGGCCTTATCGTACATTAAATGGGTCTAAACCCGTAGGCCTCGTATGCATATCAAATGGGCCTGAACCCCTATAAAAAAAATGGTGATAATGATATTCATCATTTGAGTTCCTAAGGCCCACCAATAACATATGTTTCTCATCCAACATGTTCACAAATTTAACAATGGAACAAAATCAGCTTAATACGAACTCCCATGGCCCTTAGAAATTTTGGACGGTGGACGTCATTGTCCATTACCTTAAATGGTGGGGTCCACAGAGAACTTTAGATCTGACTTATTTTCAGCCTTCAGCCTGTTAAGACAAGCTTGCCAAATGGTTGGACGGTTTAGATGCTACATATGCACCAAGGGCGGGGTCCACATGAGCTATGTATCTGAATCATTCCTTAGCTCGGGCATGAAACGAGCTTTCAAAATGGGTGGACAGCTTAGATATAACAAATGCATTATGGTGGGTACATGTATCGTAGTGGGATCCATAGACGTTACAGTCCTAGGTGTATTTCCACCATTCAATGGAAGTAGGGACGCAACACATAGCGGGGTCCACAGAGAGCTTGGTGACGTCAAACAGCAGCTGAAAGGCTACTGTGAGACGCACCAACCACCTTGCTTATGCAAGTGGGTCCCACGTGGGACCCACCATAATGTTTATTTTACATCCAAACGGTTCATAGGATCATACGGACCCTGATAGATAGGAAAAACAAATTTCAGTTTGATCCGAAACTCCTGTGGGCCAAAAAGATCATTTCAAGGGCAGCCACATGGTCTCCACTGTTTCCTGCATTGTGGGCCACCTGAGCTTTGGATCTATCCCATTCTTGGAGGGGGCCCACCTGAGATGGGGACCCACCAAATGGACAGCATAGATAATACATATACATTATGTGGGGCCCACGGCAGCAGCCGTGGGTGACCGCACGGTCGTCCGCCCAGTGTGCAGCAGATGCACGTCAGAGACGCAGAGGCAGCGCCTCTTGAAAGTTTTGGAAAAAACCCGATTTTCGGGGTATTTCACACGTGGGGCCCGCTTAAAAGAAATTCGTCCCGGCCATTGCATTCCTCGGCTCGCAACCATTCGAACGGGCCTAATATAGAGTATATTCTATGCTCAGAGAATCAAATAAAGCGAAGAAATGATCCTTTATAAGGTAGGAATGCAACCCACATCACTATGGCCCACCTGACCTCCCAATAAATTCCAGGTCTTGGCTCAACGCCTAAAATTAGATGGGGAATGGGATGGACGGTGTGGATTTCATACATACCTAAAGATGGGGCCTCAGCAAGTGGACCATCCCAAAAATGGTTTTCCCCCTTTTTTTTTTTTTTTTTTTTGGTTGTTGTTACAGGGACGTCCAGCGTCCCAGACGCTGGACGGTGGCCTCCTTAAAAGTAAATATTGTGGTGGGCCTTTTGAAGTGGGCCACCACTGATGGATGATGGGAGTGGTACAACATGCAAGGTGGGCCCCACTTGAAGGACTCTTGGACAAGATTAATACCTCACGGTGAGGTCCATTCAAGTGGGCCACACAACCCTTTCATAAAAAAAAAATAATAAAATAATAAAATAAAATAAAATAAAATAAATGAAAGAGAGAGAGAGAGACATGGAGAGTGGGACACGGCTTGTGATGGAGGGACCCCGTCACTATGGGCCCTCCCATGCATGAAATCATACATCAATTGGGTCATTTTGTACATGTGACCCTCAAAATTAAAGATCAACGGTGGGGATCCCTTCCCCACCAATATGAATGGTCTAGATGACCTTTCCAAATGAAAATAAACATCATGATGGGGTCCATGGAGAATGGCCCCATCATGGAATGATCATGATGATCCAAGTGGTCCATCAGCCACAATTAAGGGTCCCAAGTGAGATCCACACCATGGATCGGTGGGCCTCACTTGGTCCACCATAAAATCAAGAAAATCTACCTTATAGAAGCACCCACCGTCCGATCTTCTCGCTCCTAGGGGTTCCTTGGCACCTTGTCTTCAACTTCAATGGCTAAGATGAAGAATGGAGGGTTGAGATGGGAGATTTTGGGATAGGAAGGTGGGCCACTTGAAGCTTAGAGGGACTTGAAAAATTCCATACGTGGGAGCTCTTGGAATTCCTTAGTTGCTTTGAAATTTTATTTTTTTTTTTGGAATGAGAAAGAGAGAAAGAGAGAGAGTGATGTAAAGGAAGAGAGAGAGAGTGATGGATGGATGGGTGAGTGATGGTGGTGTAAGAGAAACTTGACTTTTGTGGCTTTTGTGTAAGAGAAGTATGGGTTAAGAAGACTTTTGTGGCTTTTTGTGTAAGAGAGGTATGGGTTTGGGAGACTTTTGTGGTTGCTTGGGAAAAGGGATGGAAGTGATGTGTACTTGACATGTGATGGATTGATGGGTGATTGATTGATGGGATTGATGTGATTGATGTGACACATCGTTGAGATTCTCTTGGTTTTCGCAACGCGCGGCGTTTTCTCGCACCGAACGTTGGCCCATAACTCTTGATCAGGGTATCGCCTCGGCACGCGAGTCGCGGTATCGGAACCGCAATGACGGCGCGGTCGCTATGGTATTGGTCGCGGGTTGAGTAGACTCGGGTTGTCGGTACATGAATCAGGGTCGCACGTTGATATCGTTTAAGGGTCGAAAGTTGCCGAAATTCGACCGGTAAGACCGCGGACGTGTACGGAAAGGTACGGACCAAGATACGGGTCTTACAGCTCTCCCCTCCTTATAAAAATTTCATCTCTGAAATTTACACAAGCGTCGCAACTAAGCATAACTCGCGAGGAATAAGAAACATAACGTCGTCATATAGAATTAGGGACAGCGTACAAAATACAATACATGATCATCAACCATCAAAGAGATGAGGATATCGCTCTCGAATCTCAGCCTCACGCTCCCAAGAAGCCTCCTTTACAGAATGGTGACAACACTGCACCTTCACCAACAGAATGACCTTGGTTCTGAGGACCTGCTCCTTCCGATCAAGGATACGAACTGGCTGCTCAATGTAAGAAGCATCCTCACGAACCTCCAACGGCTGCCAATCAATAACGGGAACTATGTCTGACCCACACTTCCTCAACATGGAGACGTGAAACACGTTGTGGACGCCAGACAACTGAGATGGTAAGACAAGCCGATAGGCCACGGCGCCAACGCGCCCAGTGATCTTAAAAGGTCCTATGAATCTCGGGGCAAGCTTACCCTTCGCACCAAATCGAACTACGCCCTTTATGGGCGAGACCTTGAGATACACATGGTCCCCTACATCAAACTCCAAGGGACGACGCCGACGATCAGCGGAACTCTTCTGTCGGCTCTGAGCTGTGCGCATCCTCTGCCTGATGATGTCAATAGCCTCTGAAGTCTCCTGCACAAGCTCGGGACCTAGGAGACGACGCTCTCCAACCTCGGTCCAACAACTCGGTGATCTGCATGGTCTGCCATATAGTGCCTCAAAAGGAGCCATGCCGATGGTCGCCTGATAGCTGTTATTGTACGCGAACTCAGCCAATCGCAGATGCTCATCCCAGCTACCCCCGAAGTCAATCGCGCAGGCCCGAAGCATGTCCTCAAGTATCTGATTAACCCTCTCGGTCTGGCCATCGGTCTGCGGATGGTACGCGGTGCTGAGCTGCAAATCAGTCCCCATCGCACACTGGAAGCTCTCCCAAAACTGAGACGTGAACCTCGAGTCTCGGTCAGAAACGATCGAGACTGGAACGCCATGCAGTCTCACAATCTCCTCAATGAATAGTCTCGCAAGCCGGTCCATAGACCAAGTCACACGCATCGCAAGGAAATGTGCCGACTTCGTCAGACGATCCACAACAACCCAAATGGCGTCATGACCGCGCTGAGTCCTCGGCAAGCCCATAATGAAATCAGTCGACACGTGCTCCCACTTCCACATCGGGACGCTCAACGGTTGCAACAGACCAGGAGGTCTCTGATGATCGGCCTTGAGACGCTGGCACGTGTCACACTCGGCCACAAAACTGGCGATCTGGCGCTTCATCCCCGCCCAAAAATACTGTCGCCTCATGTCACGGTACATCTTCGTCGAGCCCGGGTGGATAGAAAATCGCGATCGATGTGCCTCGGTCATAAGATCTCTGCGTAACTCTGGAATATCCGGGACACATAATCGGCTTCTGAAACGAAGTCCACCGTCTGTACCGATCTGCCAATCAGTCTGACCCTCAGATGCCGCCTCAGCCATATAACTCTGCAACGACTCATCAGCCTGCTGAGCCTCGATCACCCTAGCGACAAGAGAGGGTTGAATCGACAAGCTCGATAACTGTACAATGGAAGACTGCAGGCCGAACTCAAAGTCATACGCAGCAATATCCTCAAGCATCCGCCACTCCTGAATCATCATGTGCGCCACTAGGCCTCGTGGCTGACGGCTGAGGGCATCTGCCACCACGTTCGCCTTGCCCGGGTGGTACTGAAGGTCGAAATCATAGTCCTTCAGGAGCTCCATCCAGCGCCTCTGTCTCATATTCAACTCAGACTGCGAGAAGAGGTACTTCAAGCTCTTGTGATCAGAGAAGAGCTCGAACCTGACCCCATAAAGATAGTGTCTCCACACCTTCAGTGCGAAGACAACTGCAACCAGCTCTAAGTCATGTGTAGGGTAGTTCAGCTCATGGACCTTGAGCTGACGAGACGCAAAGGCCACTGGTCTCCCGTGCTGCATCAGGACAGCACCCAAACCGATATGCGAGGCATCAGTGAATACAATAAAGCCATCACTCCCAGAGGGAAGAGTGAGGACAGGAGCGGACGTCAGACGGTCCTTCAACTCCGTAAATGCTCGCTCGCAGGCGTCACTCCAAATAAACTCCGCGCCCTTCCGAGTCAACCTAGTCAGCGGGGCTGCAATACGAGAAAAACCCTCAATGAAACGTCGATAATAGCCCGCTAAACCAAGGAAACTACGGATCTCTGTCGCAGTCGTGGGCTGGCCCCACTGACGCACTGCCTCGACCTTCGAGGGGTCCACTGCGACACCCTCCCTCGTCACCACGTGACCGAGGAACTTTACCTCCTCCTGCCAGAACTCGCATTTCTCCAGCTTCGCATACAGCTGATGTGCGCGGAGGGTCTGTAAGGTAATCTCCAAGTGCTGCTCATGCTCCTCACGGGTCCTCGAATAGATCAGAATGTCGTCGATGAAGACTACAACAAAATGATCCAGATATGGGCGAAAAATCTCGTTCATCAGCTGCATGAAGACCGCGGGTGCATTGGTCAGCCCGAAGGACATGACCTGAAACTCAAAATGACCGTAACGAGTCCTGAATGCTTTCTTCGGAATGTCCTCATCTCGGACCCGAATCTGATGATAACCGGAACGTAGGTCAATCTTCGAAAAGAACTGTGCACCCTGCAGCTGGTCAAACAAATCATCAATCCTAGGGAGCGGGTACTTATTCTTGATCGTGACTTTGTTGAGCTCGCGATAGTCAACGCAGAGCCTCAACGAGCCATCCTTCTTCTTCACGAAGAGTATCGGCGCTCCCCACGGAGAACTGCTCGGACGGATAAAGCCCAGCTCACGTAACTCATCCAACTGCTTCTGCAGTTCCCGTAACTCCAACGGTGCCATACGATACGGGGCCTTCGAAATAGGCGCGGTACCAGGCACGAGATCGATCTGGAACTCGGTGAGTCGACGAGGCAGTAATCCCGGAATCTCCTGGAACACATCGGGAAAATCACAAACTATCGGTAAATGGTCGATGCAAATAGCTACAGGCTCCTCTATGGCGCAAGACATCAAGCAAGACAACCGCTCTCCTCTAGCCTCTGCAACGAACTGAAACTGAGGCACGCCGGGTATACAGAACGTGACGGTCCTCGCGGCGCAGTCCAAAATGACATAATACTCAGCGAGCCAATCCATGCCCAAGATGACGTCGAACTCGGACATCGGCAAAACAAACAAATCAGCAGGCAGGAAGGTATCCCCGACTAGAACGGGGCATGACGAGCAAAATCGTCCTAACGCTGCAGTTCTCCCCAAGGGAGTCGATACTGATAGACTCTCATCAGCAGACTCCAACTGTAAACCAGCCGATCGACAGAAGCTCTCGGCCACAAAAGAGTGCGATGCACCAGAATCAAACAGTACACGTGCAATGCATACAGAAACTGGCAGTATACCCTCAACGACTCCTCCGGATGACTGCGGATCCTGCTGAGCCGCATAAAATCTAGCCTGAGCCGGCTGGGGAGGGGCATGTCCCCTCTGAACGTGCTGCTGCTGCTGCTGGGGTCGCTGAGGCGGTCGAAACTGCTGCCTCTGCTGCTGCGGCCTCTGAGGCTGATGCTGCTGCTGAGGTGACCTCGGTGGTAGAAGCTGCTATCGTTGCTGCTGTCGCTGCTGCTGTGGGGGTCTCTGCTGCTGCGGTGGAGGTCTCTGCTGCTGTGGACCTCTCTGCTGCTGTGGACCTCTCTGCTGCTGCTGGGGACTGGGACACTCCCATGAACGGTGTCCCGTCGCACCGCACCTGAAGCAAGTGCCGGTGAACTGTCTCTGAGGTGGTGGTGGAGGTGCTGATGGTGCTGATGGTGCACGGAAAGCTGGGCGACCAGTGCGCTTCTGCTGCTGTGGTCGACCCTGCTGGGAATGACTGGAAGAAGCCTGCCTCTTCCGGTCTCCCCTCTGACCACGATCAGACTGAGAACCGGCCCACTCAGTCTCGTATATCTGAGCTTTCCGCACTACTGCCTGGAAAGTAGGAAGCTCATGCCTAATGACACGACCTCGAAGGCCGTAACGTAAGCCGTGCTCGAAACGGCGGGCCTTCCGCCCCTCGTCATCAACCATGTACGGTGCGAATCGTGATAGTGCCATGAAACGGGCCGCGTACTGCGCCACAGTCATATCTCCCTGCACCAGAGTCTCGAACTCTAAGGCTCGCTGACGACGGATGTGGTCAGGGAAGTACTGCTCCTCGAATCGGTCCACAAAGTCCTCCCATGTCCAGACATAATCAGGTCCGGCGACACGGGCGACAGAGGTCCACCAATGCTCGGCCTCACCGTGGAAGAGAAATACTGCTAACCGGACGCGCTGCTCGGTCGTGCATAACATGGTATCGAATATCTTCTCCACATCGGAGCGCCATATCTCAGCTGCAGTCGGATCTGGCTCGCCCTGAAAACGTGGGGGATCATGTCGTCTAAACTCACGAAGTACGGCGCTCGCGCGCTCCTGCTCCGCCTGAGCTGGTGAAACAGCTGGACGTCAACCCTGTCCCTGGAGTGCGGCGGTCACAGCCTGTAACATCTGCTGTAACTGAGAGGCACTCACAGTCACCGTCGGTTCCTCATCGGTCTCAGGTGGAGGAATGTCATCCTCATGGGAAGAAGCAGGAATCTCTGAGGGTGGAATGGGAGACGCAGGTGGTAGAGCTGGATTCTTCGATGGTGAAGTAGAATCCTCAGGTGGTGGTGCGGGAGTCGATCGAGTAACAGGCGCCATACCCTACAGGAAAGAGCGAAAGCGCCTATCAACTTCAAAACACTCGAATGTACGCACGTTAACGGTCTGTATTGGAAGGTCGCGAAGTTATCCGAACTTCGGAACTTAGTCATTCTTCACTCATAGCAAACATGTAATGTTGTTCTCGGTTATTCCCAAGTTATGCTCTGATACCAACTTCTGTCACGCCCCAAACTCAGAAACCGGGCTCACAAAATTCCCGATCGCCGAATCCGGCGCCGACAGCCTCCGTAGAACCCCATTCTCGGCTCCTAGCTCCCATTCGCCAGGTTCCGATCCTGGGATGCTACGAGGAGGATTTTAAATATCAGTTTAATTCGTATTAAGCATAACCAAAGGCATAATCCACAAACAACAACCAAGAATTCCATTACATTTCCACTATGATCAAAAACTTTACAAGTACAATGAGCATAAAGGAAAATACAAAGGTAAAGTACAAAAACTCCAAAATGCTCAGCAACGTGCTCCTGCCTCAACGCTGCTGCGATCCAACGTCACCTGCACGCAACGGTCGTGCATAAGCTTACAGAAAGCTTAGAGGGTGGTGAAAGTGTGTGCACAAGGTAGAATATGATCATGCAATATCAGAGTAATGCGGAATATGCAGATGGAAACATAATATCATGAGCCGTACCAAGGCTTATGCGATGCAAGACACGAATGGTATCGGTCATCCCAAGGCCATGCAATGTACAATGCAACTCAAGCATACAGATACTCATCAATGTCCACACGTCAATACAGCTCAAAGTATGGAATATCACCAGGGTCTAGTACACTCTAAACCAGCTTGCCGCCGCATCGCGCGCAATAAGGTAAGTGGAATAGACCTCACTATCCGTCTGCCAATATCGGGCGCGACTCGTCGATAGCGGACCCATTCCTCGAGCTGGTCAAACTCAGCCTAGCATTGCCCCCTACACTCGGGCGGGTAAGGCCGCACCCCCTTCCAACCGACCACGACACAGTGGAGAGCACAGCCAACTGGTATTCGGCATTCAGTGCTCATCTACCCACTCGGTCTAGACGTTGGAGCAACCTCTTGGTACCATAAGGGTTTAGGGACTTTCACCCAGGGATATCTATAGTACCCCATGTAGAACAAGATTTCCGGTATCCAATCCTGCCAACCACGATGCGTCTGTGGAGGCTACGGCCCTGATGTCGCTAGGGCGTACAATAACCATGTCACACAAATGCGGAATGCATGAATCACGCTATCCAGTCATGCAACCAATCCTGCGCATACCGTGCGCTCATGTAGGGCAGCACCGCCTAACCGGGAGCCATAAATAACCCGCTCGAAGGCAAATGCTATGATCAGACAATTCTCACGTCAAACATACATATGATGCGTATGATCATGAGTCATGAACCGGACTAAACATGTTATAACAAAATGAACTATTTACAATGCAGATGGACCTGGACGGCCTAAATACGATAAGTACAGCCCAGTGATGGACCCTAAGGAGAGTCGTAATGTGGACATCCAACCAACATTACACTCGCAATGTGGACGTCAAACCAACATTGTTTTCCAGGTACGATCTTCTTAAAACACCGCTACATAATCGGTATTGGGTTTACACATTGCAATGGACCTTATGTTCCTCCCATTGGGCCTCTCATATATATCAAATGGGCCATAGCTTATGGGCCTTTTATTCGTCAGATAGGCCATATAAATGGGCCACACCAATGGGTCTTGTGTGCATTGCAATGGGTCAAAACCCGTGGGCCTTGGATTGCATCAATTAGACCTAGTCACATAAGTCTAATATGTATCAAATGAGCTTAGTCTCATGCGCCTAACATGTGATCAATGGGCCTTACTGATGGGTCCCACATGTAGGTCAAGTGGGCCTCAGCCCATAGACCTAACATGAGTTCAATGGGCCCAAACCCCTAGGCCTTATCGTACATTAAATGGGTCTAAACCCGTAGGCCTTGTATGCATATCAAATGGGCCTGAACCCCTATAAAAAAAAATGGTGATAATGATATTCATCATTTGAGTTCCTAAGGCCCACCAATAACATATGTTTCTCATCCAACATGTTCACAAATTTAACAATGGAACAAAGTCAGCTTAATACGAACTCCCATGGCCCTTAGAAATTTTGGACGGTGGACGTCATTGTCCATCAGAGAACTTTAGATTTGACTTATTTTCAGCCTTAAGCCTGTTAAGACAAGCTTGCCAAATGGTTGGACGGTTTAGATGCTACATATGCACCAAGGGCGGGGTCCACATGAGCTATGTATCTGAATCATTCCTTAGCTCGGGCATGAAACGAGCTTTCAAAATGGGTGGACAGCTTAGATATAACAAATGCATTATGGTGGGTACATGTATCGTAGTGGGATCCATAGACGTTACAGTCCTAGGTGTATTTCCACCATTCAATGGAAGTAGGGACGCAACACATAGTGGGGTCCACAGAGAGCTTGGTGACGTCAAACAGCAGCTGAAAGGCTACTGTGAGACGCACCAACCACCTTGCTTATGCAAGTGGGTCCCACGTGGGACCCACCATAATGTTTATTTTACATCCAAACGGTTCATAGGATCATACGGACCCTGATAGATAGGAAAAATAAATTTCACTTTGATTCGAAACTCCTGTGGGCCAAAAAGATCATTTCAAGGGCAGCCACAAGGTCTCCACTGTTTCCTGCATTGTGGGCCACCTGAGCTTTGGATCTGTCCCATTCTTGGAGGGGGCCCACCTGAGATGGGGACCCACCAAATGGACAGCATAGATAATACATATACATCGTGTGGGGCCCACGGCAGTAGCCGTGGGTGACCGCACGGTAGTCCGCCCAGCGTGCAGCAGATGCACGTCAGAGACGCAGAGGCAGCGCCTCTTGAAAGTTTTGGAAAAAACCCGATTTTCGGGGTATTTCACACGTGGGGCCCGCTTAAAAGAAATCCGCCCCGGCCATTGCATTCCTCGGCTCGCAACCATTCGAACGGGCCTAATATAGAGTATATTCTATGCTCAGAGAATCAAATAAAGCGAAGAAATGATCCTTTATAAGGTAGGAATGCAACCCACATCGCTATGGCCCACCTGACCTCCCAATAAATCCCAGGTCTTGGCTCAACGCCTAAAATTAGATGGGGAATGGGATGGACGGTGTGGATTTCATACATACCTAAAGATGGGGCCTCAGAAAGTGGACCATCCCAAAAATGGTTTTCCCCTTTTTTTTTTTTTTTTTTTTGGTTATTGTTACAGGGACGTCCAACGTCCCAGACGCTGGACGGTGGCCTCCTTAAAAGTAAATATTGTGGTGGGCCTTTTGAAGTGGGCCACCACTAATAGATGATGGGAGTGGTACAACATGCAAGGTGGGCTCCACTTGAAGGACTCTTGGACAAGATTAATACCTCACGGTGAGGTCCATTCAAGTGGGCCACACAACCCTTTCATAAAAAAAAAAATAATAAAATAATAAAATAAAATAAAATAAAATAAATGAAAGAGAGAGAGAGAGACATGGAGAGTGGGACACGGCTTGTGATGGAGGGACCCCGTCACTATGGGCCCTCCCATGCATGAAATCATACATCAATTGGGTCATTTTGTACATGTGACCCTCAAAATTAAAGATCAACGGTGGGGATCCCTTCCCCACCAATATGAATGGTCTAGATGACCTTTCCAAATGAAAATAAACATCATGATGGGGTCCATGGAGAATGGCCCCATCATGGAATGATCACGATGATCCAAGTGGTCCATCGGCCACAATTAAGGGTCCCAAGTGAGATCCACACCATGGATCGGTGGGCCTCACTTGGTCCACCATAAAATCAGGAAAATCTACCCTATAGAAGCACCCACCGTCCGATCTTCTCACTCCTAGGGGTTCCTTGGCACCTTGTCTTCAACTTCAATGGCTAAGATGAAGAATGGAGGGTTGAGATGGGAGATTTTGGGGTAGGAAGGTGGGCCACTTGAAGCTTAGAGGGACTTGGAAAATTCCATACGTGGGAGCTCTTGGAATTCCTTAGTTGCTTTGAAATTATTATTTTTTTTGGAATGAGAAAGAGAGAAAGAGAGAGAGTGATGTAAAGGGAGAGAGAGAGAGTGATGGATGGATGGGTGAGTGATGGTGGTGTAAGAGAAACTTGACTTTTGTGGCTTTTGTGTAAGAGAAGTATGGGTTAAGAAGACTTTTGTGGCTTTTTGTGTAAGAGAGGTATGGGTTTGGGAGACTTTTGTGGTTGCTTGGGAAAAGGGATGGAAGTGATGTGTACTTGACATGTGATGGATTGATGGGTGATTGATTGATGGGATTGATGTGATTGATGTGACACATCGTTGAGATTCTCTTGGTTTTCGCAACGCGCGGCGTTTTCTCGCACCGAACGTTGGCCCATAACTCTTGATCAGGGTATCGCCTCGGCGCGTGAGTCGCGGTATCGGAACCGCAACGACGGCGCGGTCACTATGGTATTGGTCGCGGGTTGAGTTGACTTGGGTTGTCGGTACATGAATCAGGGTCGCGGGTCGATATCGTTTAAGGGTCGAAAGTTGCCGGAATTCGACCGGTAAGACCGCGGACGTGTACGGAAAGGTACGGACCAAGATACGGGTCTTACAGGTTAGGTTATAGGTTATAAGTTTAGGTTATAGGTTATAGGTTTTGGTTTAGGTTAAGGTTATAGGTTTTGGTTTAGGTTTAGATTTTAGGTTTAGGTTAAGGTTATAGGTTTTGTTTTATGTTATAGGGATTTGAGAATACATTTAGATTTTAGATTTAGGTTTATGTTTTAGGCTATAGGTTAAGGTTTAGGTTTTAGGTTTAGGTTAAGGTTAAGGTTAGGTTATAGGTTATAAGTTTAGGTTTATGGGTTATAGGTTATAGGTTAAGGTTTAGGTCATAGGTTTTGGTTTAGGTTAAGGTTATAGGTTTCGGTTTAGGTTAAGGTTTAGGTCATAGGTTTTGGTTTAGGTTAAGGTTATAGGTTTAGGTTTAGGTTGAGGTTTAGGTTAAGGTTATAAGTTGTAGCTTTAGGGAATTGAGAATAGGTTAAGGTTTGGGTTTAGGAAATCGAGTTTGGGTTCGAGATCGAGTTTAGGTTTGGGTTTTTAAGTTTATGTTTTGGTTTAGGTTAGGGAGATGAGATTAGGACTAGGTGGAGGTTTAGGTTTAGGGATTTGAGAATACATTTATGTTTAGATTATAGGTTATAGCTTTTGGGAATTGAGAATAGGTTAAGGTTTAAGTTTAGAAAATTGGGTTCAGGTTTATGTTTGGATTTTCAAGTTTAGGTTTAGGTTTAGGTTAGGGAGTTGAGATTAGGATGTAAGTTTAGGTTTAGGGATTTGAGAATACATTTAGGTTTTAGTTTATAGGTTTAGGTTATAGGTTTAGGTTTAGGTTATAGGTTTTGGTTTTGGTTTAGGTTTAGGTTTTGGTTATAGGTTTTAGTTTCGGTTAAGGTTATAGGTTTTTGTTTAGGTTTAGGTTAAGGTTATAGGTTTAGGTTTAAGTTATAGGTTATAGGTTATAGATTATAGCTTTAGGGAATTGAGAATAGGTTAAGGTTTAGGTTTAGAAAATCGGGTTTGTGTTCGGGATCGGATTTAGGTTTGGGTTTAGATTTAGGTTAGGGAGTTGAGATTAGGATTAGGTGTGGGTTTAGGTTTAGGGATTTGAGAATACATTTAGGTTTTAGATTTAGGTTTAGGTTTTAGGTTTAGGTTAAGGTTTAGGTTTTAGGTTTAGGTTAAGGTTAAGGTTAGGTTATAGGTTATAAGTTTAGGTTATGGGTTATAGGTTATAGGTTAAGGTTTAATTCATAGGTTTTGTTTTAGGTTAAGGTTATAGGTTTAGGGTTAGGTTAAGGTTTAAGTCCTAGGTTTTGGTTTAGGTTAAGGTTATAGATTTAGGTTTAGGTTAAGGTTTAGGTTTAGGTTATAAGTTATAGCTTTAGGGAATTGAGAATAGGTTAAGGTTTGGGTTTAGGAAATCGGGTTCAGGTTCGGAATCGGGTTTAGGTTTGGGTTTTCAATTTTAGGTTTAAGTTTACGTTAGGGAGATGAGATTAGGATTAGGTGTAGGTTTAGGTTTAGGGATTTGAGAATACATTTACGTTTAAGGTTTAGGTTTACGTTATGGGTTATAGGTTATAGGTTATAGCTATAGGGAATTTTGAATAGGTTAAGGTTTAGATTTAGGAAATCGGGTTTAGGTTTGGGATCGGGTTTAGGTTTCGTTTTTCAAGTTTAGGTTTATGTTTAGGTTAGGGAGTTACAATTAGGATTAGGTGTATATTTAGGTTTAGGGATTTGAGAATACATTTAGGTTTTAGGTTTCGGTTTAGGTTTTAGGTTATAGGTTAAGGTTATAGGTTTAGGTCTAGGTTATAGGTTTTGGAATTTGAGAATAGGTTTAGGTTATAAGTATAGGTTTAGGTTAGGTTATAGATTAAGGTTTAGGGAATTGAGTTTAGGTTATAGGTTATAGGTTATAAATTTAGCTTATAAGTTATAGGTTATAGGTTTTGGTTTAGGTTAAGGTTATAGGTTTTGGTTTAAGTTTAGGTTTAGGTTAAGGTTATAGGTTTAGGTTACATTTAGGTTTAGGTTATAGGTTAGGGAATTGAGAATAGGTTAAGGTTTAGGTTTAGGAAATCGGGTTCGGGTTCGAGATCCGGTTTAGGTTTGGGTTTTGAAGTTTAGGTTTAGGTTAAGTAGTTGAGATTAGGATTAGGTGTAGGTTTAGGTTTAAGGATTTGAGAATACATTTAGTTTTTAGGTTTCGGATTAGGTTAAGGTTATAGGTTTAGGTTAGGTTTTGGGTTAGGTTATTGGTTATAGGTTATAGCTATTGGGAATTGAGACTAGGTTAAGGTTTAGGTTTAGGAAATCGGGTTCGAGTTTAGGTTTGGGTTTTCAAGTTTAGGTTTAGATTTAGGTTAGGGAGTTAAGATTAGGATGTAGGTTTAGGTTTAGGGATTTAAGAATACATTTAGGTTTTAGGTTTAAGTTTAGGGTTTAGTTTATAGGTTTAGGTTATAGGTTTAGGTTTAGGTTTTAGGTTTATGGTTAAGGTTAGGTTATAAGTTATAAGTTTAGGTTATAGGTTAAGGGTTAGGTTATAAGTTTTGGTTTAGGTTAAGGTTATAGGTTTAGGTCTAGGTTATAGGTTTTGGAATTTGAGAATAGGTTTAGGTTATAAGTATAGGTTTAGGTTAGGTTATAGGTTATAGGTTTAGATTATAGCTTTAGGGAATTGAGAATAGGTTAAGGTTTAGGTTTAGGGATTTGAGAATACATTTAGGTTGGGTTTAGGTTTGGAAAATTGGGTTCGGGTTCGAGATCGGGTTTAGGTTTGGGTTTTCAAGTTTAGGTTAGGGACTTGAGATTAGGATTAGGTGTAAGTTTAGGTTTAGGGATTTGAGAATGGGTTTAGGTTATAAGTATATGTTTAGGTTAGGTTATAGGTTAAGGTTTATAGAATTGAGTTTAGGTTATAAGTTATAGGTTTAGGTTATAGGTTATAGGTTTTAGGTTAAAGTTTAGGTTATAGGTTCAGGTTATAGGTTATAATTATAGGTTTAGGGAGTGGTTTAGGTTAAAGGTGTGGTCCCTGTAAATAAAAATATAAACACGGCCTGTCCAAATGGCCAGGCCCCTCCAATGTTGTCCATAAGAAATTCATAGCTTCATCATGGTCATAACAACGGTTCGTACCTTCCAAGAACCCTCGCTCATTCGGATAGCTCCGACGCACATCCGACTCTGCTCCATTAATTTCGAACAAATACATAAACACGGCCTGTCCAAATGGTCAGGCCTCTCTAATGTTGTCCATAGGAAATGGACAGCTTCATCGTGGTCATACAGCGGTTCCCACCTTCCAAGGACCCCCGCTCAACATCCGGATAGCTCCGATGCACATCCGGGTCTGCTCCATCAATTTCGAGCTAATACATTTTTTTTAAAAAATACATAACATATAAATTTACCTGAAGGTACTGATGGATGAGCTGCCGCATATCCTCTGTCATGTCTGCCCAACGGGGACTGGTGGGGGGATCAGAGATAGGCAAAAGACACCGACCTCCGACGTAAATAACCTGACATTGTTCTCAACAGGTCTAATACAGTCATGTGGAAACTCTACCATCACCCTACCTTCACGTGTAAGTCACTCTAAAAGTAACCCACGCGTGGGTCCACGTCCTCGTCGGCTGGTCGACGACGCTATATAAGTCTAAACATAAACAAAAGTCATTAAAAGAAATATATGTCTATACTTACATGCAGTGAGGGATCCGACGACTGCGATGCAACATGTGACAGTAATGCTGGTTCCGTCCCATCCGGGTAGAAGGGGTAGATCCAGTGCGCGAATGACGTACTCTCCCACCTGGTGCCATTACTGAATATATGCGAGCTATAAACTTATAAATTTAAACAATGTCAATACAAGTAGAATATACTAAAATATTATACAAGTAGTATTGACGGTATAATGCATTTGTGCTTATACTTAGAGAGATGCTTAAAATATGATTAGACCATTACACTATAATGCAAGCAGAATATAATAAAACTGTAAACTTTAATCTATAACGTTTGGAAATTCTATTACACATTGTCATTCTATATTAAATATACATATTTGAATTAAAAAATGACATGTAAATCATCTGTACATTTAATAATCATCGTCTATATCACTATCGCTTAGGACTATTTCTTCTTCACCATCACTATCACTGATCAGTATTTTCTCTTCATCGTCTGCAATGGATCTCTCAATGAAACCGCCATCATCTCTAACAATGTCACGTACTATTGAGGCATCAACATGATCAGGTGGCACATCATCTCTGTCTAATTACACCACATCAATATCAACGCTTAAATTAGTCCCTGTATCCCCAGATGGCATGTCTTCTTAATATATTTGTTCAACCCTAGATGTATCATTTTTCCCATCCTCGGTATCTTCAAACTCTGGTATGGGAACGTCAAATACGTTTCTGAGATTTATTTTCTGCACCACGTGCCAAAAGCCGCCTAACTTGGTATCAGCGAGGTAAAATACTTGTTCAGCTTGGCTGGCGAGGATAAATGGGTCGTCCTTAAATCACTTTCGAGATAAATTTATGCTCGTAAAGTAGTTGTCAGTCTGTATTCCCAGCTTCTTATTTCTAATGTCCCACCAATCACATCTAAATAAGTACACCCACTTTCTCATACAATAATTCAGCTCAATAATATCCGTCAAAATGTCATAAAAGTCAATTTCATCATTCTCATTCATTCCCTTCACAACCACCCTACTATTTTGTGCAGTCCAATACTTGTCACATTCTTCAGTGTGGAACCGAATCCCGTTTATAATACAACCTGTATATCTAGAAACACGTCTATCAGGGCCACACGCCAGCGAGTATAGTGCATCAGACGCATCCGCAGAGTTACTCGTGCGCAATGTCTTCATCTATTATCATGTACAAAATGTAATTGTTTAAGAATTTTCTTAGGTTCAAATAATATGCAATACAATGAAAATTCTAAGTGTGACGAGATACAATGTGAAACCTTACACATTTTTTGAACCATTGTAGAAACTAATCCTGATGCATTTGATCATAACTTGTGGAGAATTTAGACTTCATCTTGTCTATGTGTTCGCTACATATAAATGACATGACATCAGCAAGAAACATTAAGATCATTGTATGTAGAGAAAAGAATAATCGAGAGAAGACTTACTCCAAGTACGACTCTATTTCTTCACAATTATGCAACACATACTAACCCGCCTTTGCTAGATCCCCAAGGTCCATATCCTGAAACATCAGGGATCCTAAAGGAAGAACTTTATGTGCAAACACAGATATGAGTTCTAGCTCAAACTCCTGCTCTTCATTGACATTTCGATCTTCTCGGTTGAATCTAGTCTCTATGCCATGAAGATACATGGAGCAAAATGTAAGACACTTATTATCAATGTACGCCTTAGCTATGGATCCCTCCGAGCATGCCCTGTTCCTCACAAATCGTTTGAGTGTGTGAAGGTATCAGTACAAAAAATCAATATGTTAAGAGCATGAAAACATGCATATATGTAGTTTACAAAATGAATAAAAATTTTAATAGGTTCTACCACCTTTTGATCAGATACATCCAATGATATTGTACTGGGCCTACAAGCTTTACCTCATGCGGTAAGTGAATTGCTAGGTGTAACATGACATTGAAAAATGCAGGTGAAAATATTCTTTCGAGTTTGTAAAGAATTACGAAAATATCCCTCTTCAATCGTTTAATAACATTTACATTCAATGATTTCGAACATAAATCCTTAAAGAATATCCCCAGCTCAATCAGCGCCGCACTGATATCCTTATTCAGGAATCCACAAATCACAACCAGCAGTAGGCGTTGCAGAAGGACATGATAATCATGACTTTTTAGGCCCATTACCTTACAGTCTGTAACGTTTACGCGCTGAGATATGTTTGACGCATACCCATCAGAAAACTTTACTGATCTCAACCATTCACATAAATATTTTCTCTATAGTTTTTTCAACGTGTAGTAGGCTACTGCTATAGTATACAAATTTCTATGTGGTTACAAGTGCAACTCTTTCCTTAAATCCATTTCTTGTAGATCCAATAGAGCCTTGAAACTATCTTTTATTTTTTTTCTCTATGTTCATCAATGTTCTGAAGACATTATCACATATATTTTTCTTAATATGCATGACATTCAAGTTGTGTCACAATTTCAGATCACTCCAATAGGGTAACTCAAAAAAGATGCTCTTCTTCCTCTAGTTATAGTCCAATACTGTATATTTTCTCTTCTTCTAGTGCGATGCCTTACCAAATCTAACTTCTCTAATGTTACTCAGTTATTGTATCACATCTTCTTTAAATAGCTCTTTCAGGGGTGGCCTATGATCATGTTTACCATCAAAGATCATCATCTTCCTGCACTAACTATGATTACTCGGAAGGAAGCGACGATGGCCCATATAACACGTTTTTCTACCACGCTTCAATGACAATGAATAAGTCTCAATACCACATGTAAGATAAGCCAACTTGCCCTTCGTGCTCTACCCAGATAAATTTTCATACACGAAAAAGTCATTTATTATCCATAAGACCACTACATGTAATCGAAATGTCTGTCCTTTAAATGAGTCATACGTTTCTACACCTTGACTCCACAAATCGTTTAACTCATCTAATAAAGGTCACAAATACACATTAATGTCATTCCCAGGTGACCTGGGTACAGGAATAAGCAATGACATCATGAAAAATGACTCCTTCATATACAATTAAGGTGGTAAATTGTAGGGCATAAGTACCACTGGTCACATACTATACGAGCTACTCATATTATCAAATGGATTAAAACCATCACTTACAAGACCTAATCGAACATTACAAGAATCCTCTGCAAACAAGTCATGTTGCTTGTCAAAATTTTGCCAGGCTTCAGAGTCCGCAAGGTGCCTCCGGGTACTATCATCATGAACGTGTTTCTCCTTATGCCACCTCATATCTTCAGCCATCTTATGAGACACAAACAATCTTTGTAATTTGAGTTTCAATAGGAAGTACCTTAACACCTTTTACGGGATTTTCTTATGCTCGGCTTTGTCATACTTCCACCTAGACTCTCCACATTCTTGACATTATTCAACCTTATCATGCTCTTTCCAATATAATAAACAATCATTTATACATGCATGTATGAGGATGTAACCAAGTCCCAAGTCTCACATCAAGATTTTATCTCGTAATGAGACTTAGGCAATGTCTCGCTGGCCAGTAATGCTTCTTTCAACAACTCAAGCAACATATCGAACGATTTGTTACTCCAACGATTTAGTGTCTTCAAATGAAGTAACTTTGTAAGAAAATTCAACTTGGAGAAGTTCTCAGACCCCGGATAAAGTAGACGTTGCGCATCCCTCAACAACCTACTAAACTTATTTGATTTGACATCACCCATTGGAGGAATATCTTGGCTACTGCTTGTCGCTACAAAATCAGTATCCATAACTATTCCCCTGAACACATCACCTATGATATCTTGCATTTTGTTAACGTCTTCATCCATCCACCAAGTGTAACCCTGGTCAATCCCAACTATGAACAAATCATCCTCTACTTTATCTAAAGTCGTATATATCATGTTCTTACATTTTCGACATGGACACCTAATCTTATTCCCTGAATCAGCCCGATTTCACGCAAATTTCATGAACTCTTGAACCCCTTGTTTATACTCTGGGCCAAACTTGTTCTTAGCTCGCATCCAACTCTTATCCATCTCTACAATGAAAAGACTAGAGTTAATTTACTGAAAAAGCTTTAAGATTAAGCTAGGTTATATGTTTAGGTTTAGGGATTTGAGAATAGGTATAAATTTAGGTTTAGGTTTAGGTTAGGGAGTTGAGATTAGGATTATGTGTAGGTTTAGGTTTAGGGATTTGAGAATATGTTAAGGTTTAGGTTTAGGAAATTGGGTTCGAGTTCGGGATCGGGTTTTTGTTTAGGTTAAGGTTATAAGTATAGGTTTAAGTTATAGGTTATAACTTTAGGAAATTGAGAATAGGTTATAAGTTATAGGTTTAGATTTAGGTTATAGGTTATAGGTTAAGGCTCGAGTTCGGGATCGGGATTAGGTTATAGGTTTAGGTTTAGGTTTGGGTTTAGGTTACACGTATAGGTTTTGGGATTTGAGAATAGGTTTAGGTTAAGGTTATAAGTTTCGGTTTAGGTTATAGATTATGGTTTAGGTTTAAGTTATAGGTTTAGGTTTAGGTTATAGGTTTAGGTGTGGGTTTAGGTTTAGGTTATACGTTATAGGTTTTGGGATTTGAGAATACATTTAAGTTTGGGTTTGGGTTTAGGTTATAAGTTTAGGTTTAGGTTTAGGTCATAGGTTTACGTCATAGGTTTACGTTTAGGTTATAGGTTTAGGTCTATGTTTAGAGAATCAAGTTCGGTTTCGGGTTTGGATCAGGTTTAGGGTATTCTTTAGGATTATGTACTATTGAAACTAGTATTATCTGCTACGTACTAGTAACATACAACTTATATTGGGGCACCATACCATAAGCGACAAGAATTTCATGTCCCCTTATAAGGTATCCTCCATTGATAACATATATATATATATATATATATATATATATATATATATATATATATATATATATATATATATATATATATATATATATATATATATATTATAAGTTATTTATTTTCATTTACATTCACAAATACATTCATCATCCGTCTAAGAAAAATGAAACAAGTACTATCACTCTATGACTAACAATTGAAAAGAAAAATCATGTATCTTATCTTACTCGAACATAAACAGCGGTTCCCACCTTCAAGGGACCCCCTCTCAACATCCGGGTAGCTCGAACACACATCCGAGTCTGCTCCAATATTTTCTTAGCTAATATAATTAATTCCTAAATTAGTTACTCATCCAAGGTTGGATAGATTATAAAACTTTCATATTCTCATTTAAACGTCCACGCTGAAAATCCGGCAGCATCTTCCCATGCTTCTCTAGATAAGTTGATCTTACGTTACATTCTAATGATAAATATTTAAAACAATGTAAAGATATTTGGCATTAGATACGCAACGGAATAAAATATCCAGAGAGAAATGAGGAGATAGACCACGGATTAGGCATGAACATTTAAATAGATTATATGAAAGCATACTATCCATCTAATCTTGAACTGTCCAAAATGAGACAATTTGAGTAATTTCTATGCCACCAAAAATATACCATATCTATGTATGTGTATGACCCGTATATTAGACCGTACCATTCCATAGACTTTTGTAGTCTTACCGGTCAAATTCTGGCAACCTTCGACCGTTAACCGATATTTTCACGCGACCCTGATTTGTATGTCGTCAACTCGAGTCGACTCAACCCAAGACCTTTACCATAGCGACTGTGCTGTCGCCGTGGTTCTGATGTCGCAACTCGTGTCCCGATGTGATACCCTGGTCAAGAGAATGTGGGCTAGTGTCCGGTGCGAGAAAAATGTCACGCGTTGTAAAACCTAAGAGAATCTATACGAGTTGTCACATCAATCCATCAATCTATCAATCTCAACATGTCAAGTACATGTCAAGTACACATCGCCTTTCACTCATTCCCAAGCAACCACAAAAGTCAAACAGTTCTTACAAGCCCACACCTTTCTTACACAAAATGCCTCAAAAGTCAAAAAGTATCTTATACACCCATCACCACCACATCCATCACTTCATCACCCATCACTCCTCTCTCTTTACAACTCTCTTTCTCATCTTTTTTCAAACCATTCCCAAGCAAGAGAATCCTCATACGTCCAAGCCTTCCCATGGAGAGAAAAATACATATGTGAGGCCCACCTTTCCATCCCAAGATCTCCCATCCTAGCCATCCATTTCTCATCTCCTCCATTGAAATCGAAGCTAAGGAGCTAATGAACCCATAGGAGCAAGCAGATCAAACGGTGGGTGTTTGGTTAAAGTAGTTTTCATGTTTTTAAGATGGGCCAAGTGAAGCCAACCGATCAATGGTTTGGATCTCACTTGGGACCCTAAGATGTGGCCGATGGCCCACTAGGATCATCATGACCATTCCATGATGGGGCCATTCTCCATAGACCCCATCATGATGTTTATTTCCTTGCATTATAAAGGTCATCTAGACCGTCCATATTGGTGGAGAAAGGATCTCCACCATTGATTTTCGATTGCTGTGTACCCACGTGTAAAGGGATCCATTTGATGTATGATTTCTTAGAAGGGAGGGCTCATAGTGGCGGAGCCCTCCATCACAAGCGTGTCCCACTCTCTATCTCTCTCTCTCTCTTCTTTTCTTTTTTTTATTTTGTGTAATGATTTGGCCGTGTGGCCCACTTGAATGGAACCCATCATGGGGTAAGTATTTTACCCAAGCCGTCTATGAGTGGGGTCCACCTTATGTGTGTTTTACCCACACCATTCATCATGTGGTGGCCCACTTGAATATAGCCCAAAGGTGTGAGGACCGTCTAGCGTCCAGGGACGCTGGACGTCTCTGTGAAAACATAATTTTTAGCTTGGTTACAAGCTTGTGGGATAACCCACTCATACACACCCTACCTTGATGTATGTATTAAATCCACACCGTCTATCCTATACACCAACTCATTTTAGGCGTTGAGCCAGAAAATGAGGTTGATCGGAGCATCTATGGGCCATAACTTAGTAAATAGTGATCTCCACCATTTAAAGTTCTCCAGATTTTTCTATACGCTAAAAAATGCCCAATATTGGACTTGATGGATAGGTTATGGACTGTAGAATCCCATGGTTGGGATGGATTTTCTGAATGTGGGTCCCACCTGTGAAAAACCACAGGTAGACAGATTTTAAAAAAATTGCTTAAGGGGCAGCAGGCGCTGCCCCCTCTGACATAGCAGCAGCCGCACACTGCTGCGCGTGTGATGGGTGGGCGGACAGCCACCCACAGCTCCAGTCGTGGGCCCCACCATGATGTGTATTTTCCATCTAACCCATTCATATGGTGGGCCAC
This sequence comes from Magnolia kwangsiensis, assembly GCA_037074715.1. NCBI lineage: Eukaryota > Viridiplantae > Streptophyta > Magnoliopsida > Magnoliales > Magnoliaceae > Magnolia > Magnolia kwangsiensis. The sequence goes on from CM073580.1 coordinate 92,978,430, forward strand.
CCCTGAGGTGAGCCCCCCTCCAAAGATGGGTCCCATCTGGTGTTCAGGTGGCCCACATTAGTGGAAATAGTGGGATAAGGTGGCTGCCTTTGAAATTATTTCTGGGCGCACAGAAGTTTTGAATCAAGATGAAATTTGTGTTTTCCTTTCACTTAGGTCCGTGTGACCTTGTCAACGGGTTGGATGACATTTAAACATGGTGTTGGACCCCATGTGGAGCCCACAATGATGTATGTTTTATCTCCACCGTCTGCCTGGACGGTGGAGCCGCTGATGCATGTGTTTTATTCATACTGTCAATTGACAGTGGGGACCACCATGATGCATGTGTTGCATCCAGTCCGTCCACCCATTTTGAAAACTCATAACATGAGCTAAAGAATGAGTCAGATCCTTAGCTCATGTGGACCCACCGTGATGCATGTGTTGCATCCAAACCGTCTATCCATTTTACAAGCGCATAACATGAGCTAAAGAATGAGTCAGATCCTTAGCTCATGTGGACCCCCACCGTGATATGTGTATTGCATCCAAACCATCTATCCATTTTAAAAGCTCACTTTATTGTATGAGCTAGAAAATGAGCCAGATCAATAGTCCAAGTGGACCCCACCTTGACATATTTTGAGGCCCATCTTAATGTAATTGTATGTAACGCCCGTGAAAAATCCGTACTTGGATTCGAGTACCGATTTGACCCGAAATCGCGTAGGAATATTTTCCATGAAAATTAAACGTAAGTTAGCTAGCGCAACGCTAGAGTAGCTGGGAAATAGTCCCTGATCACTTTAAATACGTTCTACAAGACCCAAATCAAGTAGAACAAACGACTCTACAACACTCTATAACCTTGGATCAAACTCTAAGCAGGTTTGTCCTCTGGACCATATTGAACTTTTGTATTGGATTTAGACCGCGCGTCGAAGGTCCGATACCTCCTATCTTAGACCGTTAGAACCGCCCCGCTGGACTTGACAATCATCTCGAAAATCAAGTCAAACCGATAATCACAGAGTATTTCGTTGAACCCGGACTGAAGCGACCGCGAATAGGGACGAATTTGGAATTTCAAATCCAAATCTGGCACATGACTTGACGCGTCAGTATTAAGCGTTCTGACCGTCAGAATTCATCCAGATTACACCCTCGGATCAGGAAAAATTTCTATTTATTATCATGAGACTTTCAGCCCTGATCTATGTGCGGTGACCGCTGAACTGAAACTGGTCCGCTACGTGCGATCTGCGAACCCTGCCAGACTGAAAACTTAATACAAGGTACATCTGGTACCCATGAGCTTAAGTCTGATCGCAATCGACCAGGGGACCACCAGAAAGTAGTTTTTGGACCGAAACAGCCCCGAAATGGATAGGCATTAAGTAAACTTCGTCCCGGAGCCTATTTTCGGCGTTTCCAAGCTTATAAAAGGGGTTGAAACCCTCATTTCTCCTTCACATCCGAATTTCACTAAACCCTAGAAAAGAGAGAGAGAGTTTGAGAGAAAGGGAAGAGGAGATTTTTCCCGCTTCCGAGCCATCAACGGTTGCTGCATCAGCACTTCCTTCCAATCACCTGGCTGGTGATTTCTACACTTTTTCAGGTATGAAATAATCCCAAAAACTTGCTGATTTAGGGTTTGCTTAGATGCACAACATGTTAGCTAACGTAATCCATAAATCAGGTTCTCTTACAGCCGTAGACGAAGCGTACACGCTCCGTTCAAAATCCCGCGACCGTAAGAGACTAGGTGAGGATTTTAGACGCTTTGATTGACGGTTTACAATGCTTTCAATGTCGTTTAATAGTAGATTATCGACGGCATCGCCGTTTGACATGTACAACATGCTTTCCGTTTCCTGTTTCGTAAATTAACGAAGAATATGAGATTTAGGGCATTTTAGTCATTTGTAGGAAGTACGGTTTCCATGCATATTTTGCTGACGTAATTGACATGATTTGTCGCCGCATTAGAGAGTTAGGAATGCTTGCCTAATCAGTTTGGCGAAGAGATTCGCCAAGTTGCGCACTTTGGGTCGACATACTATATGTGGACTTAAGTGTGTAGTGTATGTGTTTGTATAAATGCTTGTATTAGTATGTATTGTATTGAATGATGTTATGTAGTAGTTTGATATTGATTTCATGATTTAAAATGCTGACCTAAATGATTTCCTACATGTTGACCTTATGCATGATTTCACTACATGCATGGAAAGTATGCCTTGAAGATTTACTTAAGTTGAATATGCATGGAAAGTATGCCTTGAAGATTTGCTTAAGTTGAATGTTATAACATGTGCTAACATGCTCACATGATATGTTTCAATTCCAATACCTTTGTATATAGCGTTAATGTAATTCCATAGATGTGTGGGACTTGACCTAGTCCAGACAGTCGGTAACCGAGCGAATTCGTGGCTGACTGGTCATAGCCACGAACGACGCGTCGATGAATGTGATTCGTGTTGAGAGTTGGCGGCAATGGTTAGGTCACGCGAAGTGTTTTACGCACTTCATGTCGTTCAACTTGAGATGCGATCGCGCTAGTCGAGCCCGTCAAGTAACCCGACTGGCCGATGTTTGTTCACCTTGTATGTATCATAACTGCTTGAACCTAGGGTATTGAACTTACCATTGTAAACCCTATTAACCGTGGTACCTTGATCCACGAAGACTCATGAGCCGGGCATGGTGGTATGGGACACCGTGGTCGAGCTGTCGGCCTACGCTGGGGCCACAAACCTCCCCGTAGTGACCAGTGAGCACCTTGACTCGTGAGCAGATTATGGTGGTATGGGACACTATATTCTAGCTGTCGGCCTACACTGATCAGGCGACGAGCCCTTTGTAGTGACCGCGAGCGTATTCTGAGTCCACGGGAGGCGACGACCCTTCCGTGCAGTAGAGTACAGTAGGCCTGTATTGATAAGGTGATGGGGGAGCGGTGCAACGAGTGCGAGCAACAGCCCTGGCAGCCCTTGCAGTGACCTACGAAATATACATCATATGAGATTACTAGGAGTGACGACCCTAGACAGGATCCGTGTTGGGATTGATACAAGGGAAGTACCTTAGTTTCCCAATCCTGCTGTTTGAATGGACTAATAATAACTTGGTAATCATATCACCATAGCATTGCATGTGCCTGGAAGATGTGGAGCACTCTAGGGAGTGTGGCATGCCGCGGTCGTAAGATGTTGCCGCATGAGGGTGATCGTCGGTGAGGGCATACATCACGTCATATCATCTTACATTAACAACAGTATTAGGATTTATCTGATTTACTGCTTTACTATTATCGCGTGATTGAATTGTGAACATGCTAATCTTTGCTCTATGATTCCACTGAGTTGATCACTCATTCCCATGTTACGGGATGGTGTTTGCAACACCCACTAGACCCTGTTGTAGCTGCAGGTGAGGACGAGATCCAGGAGGTGGAGCCGGAGATTGACGAGGACCAGGATGAGTTCTCGTATATGCAGTATCACGACGGCTTCCCGTAGGTGACCTGGATCGAGGGGTCTTCAGTGGGACTATTTTGAACTTTATTCTTTTGTTTATTTACATGTATATGAGACTCAGAGATGTAGTCATACTTTGGAGACAGATGAGATTACTTTGTTTTTCCATACAGTGATATATACATTGTTTAGTCTTCCGCTTGCTTTTATCACTGGATCTGAAGTATGAATTGCAGTTTTGGTATACTTTTACTCATGTGAATGCTTTAAGTCAGACAACATTGAATCATAACCATTTTTGTTGCATAAGTGACGGTCTGGAACTCGGGAGTTGAGTTTATACACGACCCCCGATTTTCAGGGTGTTACATTGTAGTAGTTCATTGGGGCCCACTTTGATGTGGATGTAAGGCCCATGTCATGGGGTCATTCGACATATTTACGGCCCATGGCTGAGACCCACTTTGATACATATGTAAGGCCCATGGGTTGAGGCCCATTTAATGTATTCTAAGGCCTATGGGATTAGGCCATTTGATGTATTCTAAGGCCCAAGGGATTGGACCTATTTTTGTGCATTTAAGGCCCATGGGATTAGGCCCATTTGATGTTTTAGGGGCCCATGGGTTAAGGTCCATTGAGATGTACTAGGACCTATGGGTTAAGGCCCATTTGATGTGCATATGGGGCCCAATTGGTGTGGCCCATTTGTTACATATAAGACCCATGAGATTAGGCCCATTTGATGCAATCTAAGGCCCACGGGTTTTGACCCATTGCAATGCACATAAGGCCCATTGGTGCGGCCCATTATGTGGCCCATTTGATGAGTAAAAGGCCCATATGATATGGCTCATTTGATGTATTTAAGGCCCAATGGGGTGTACCTAAGGTCCATTGCAATGTGTGATCCTAACCTGGTTTACGTAATGATATTCACTTTGGGCTACGCCTTGAGAGCAATGTTGGTTTGACATCCACATTGCAAGTTTAATGTTAGTTAAATGTCTGCATTACAACTCTTCCTAGGGCCCATTAATAGGCCCGTACTTATTGTGTGTAGGCCGTCTAGACCCATCTGCGTTATAAGGATAGTTCATTACTTTATTACATGTTTAGTATAGTTCCATGACTCCTGATCATATGCATCATATGTATGCTTGATATCAGAGGTGACTGATCATAGCATATGCCTTCGGGCAGGTTATTTATGGGCTCCTGGTTAGGTGGTGTTGCCCTACACAGGATTTGCTGCATGACTGAATAGCGTGATTCATACATTTCGCATTGTGTGATATGGTTACTTTACGCCTTAGCGACATCAGGGCTGTAGCCTCCACAGGCGTATCATGGATGACAGGATTGGATACCAAAAATTTTATTCTATATGGGGTGCTATAGATATCCCTAGGTGAAAGTCCCTAAACCCTTATGGTACCAAGAGGTTACTCCAACGTCTATACCGAGTGGGTACAGGAGTGCCGAGTGCCGATTACCAGACGGTCGCACTTTTCACTGTGTCGTGGTCGGTTGGAAGGGGGTGCGGCCTTACCCGCCCGAGAGTAGGGGGTAAAGCTAGGCTGAGTTTGACCAGCTCGAGGAATGGGTCCACTATCCACGAGTCGAGCCCGATATTGACAGGCGGATAGTGAGGTCTCTTCCACTTACCTTATTGCAAGCGATGGGGCGACGATCTGGTTTAGAGTGTACTAGACCCCAGTGATATCCTAGATTTGAGTTGTATTGATATGTGGACTTAGATGAGGATTCGCATGCTTGAGTTACACTTCGCATCGCATGGCCTTGGTATGGCTAACATCATTCATGCTTTGCACCACATGGCCTTGGTATGACTAATAGTATTCATGGATCCATAGCATATTCCGCATTACTCTGATATTGCATGATCATATTACTACCTTGCGCACACACGTTCACCACCCTCTAGGCTTTCCATAAGCTTATGCAAGACCGTTGCATGCAGGTGATGTTGGGGCGTAGTAGCGCTGAGGCAAGAGCGTTTTGCAGATCATTTTTGAGATTTTGGTCTATCATCATTGTATTTCCCTTTATGCTCATTGTACTTATAAAGTTTTTGACCATAGTGAAAATGTAATGGAGTTTTTGGTTATTATTTGTGGGTTATGCCTTTAATTATGCTTATCACGAATCAAACTAATTTTGAAAATCCTCCTCGTAGCATCCCAGGATCGGAACCTGGTGAATGGGAGCTGGGAGCTGAGAATGAGGTTCTACGGATGCTGTCGGCGCCAGATTCGATGATCGAAAATTTTGTGAGCCCGATTTTCAAGTTTGGGGCGAGACAGTATGGCCCCTTAGAAATCCTCAAATGAGTAACTAATTATCTAACTTACAAATCTATAAATTACAAGTCACAACTATAACCTAATTAATCACAATAATAATTTAAGGCAAAAAAATGCAATATATTTACAAGGACAATTATAGGCAACAGAAGGCAATGGAACAATATAAGTTGCATTAGTAATAGAGGGACATGGATGAAGCGAATATCAGCTTGATCTAAGACTACTGGCCTCAATAAGTTTTCGACAATAAGCCTTCAATTCCTACTATTACCAGTGGTATGGTGTAATTGAGTTTGGACTTGCTTATTTTTTAGATAATGCCTTAAAATGATCAGGAAAAATGGATGGACCGGGTGGATACAGAATACACGTGTTAAGGTAGGCACCATGGTAAGGCCCACACCATCTTGGGTGATGCCGATGTCTCACCTAATCCTCTCCCCTAGGGAAATACTTAATCATTCTATCAAGGTATGGAAACTGAGAATTAAGAAAATGTCTAAGATTACCCAGTTCAATTCAATATAATATTGAGGAAAATTAGAAATTTGGAAATTTGAAAATTACAACTATCTAATTAGTGGATGGATATGAAAGTTGGTAGGATGTAACAGCTGTACATGACAGTTCTCATCTTCAAAATGGATTGGCAAATGACAAAAAGAAAAGAACAAGTTTCAGTACCATCCTAGCCTTTACATACGTAGGGTCATTCATCAATGGTATACATGGTTCGTTATTCACTCTATAGTGTCCATTCAAAGAAGATAACTCCCAAACAATAAAAAGGGAAAAGGCCAATAAGTTTCCAAGAAAGCTTTGTCAGCTCCCAAACAAGTGAAAGTATTTTTACTTTTCAAATTTTTTCTTAGAAAGTGACTTTTCAAGAATAATTTTTAATCACTTTTTCTGCTTCTATTTTCCTAGCTCCTAAAGAGGCCCTAAATCAAATGCAAGACAGAGCTCATTTTTAACTGTTACAGAAGAAATTAGAAATCTAAAAGTGTGGCGCTGGTTTAGGTGGTACTAGGGTTTATCTGACTGTCTGAGACGTATGGATTAATGAGGCAATTGTCATAAATATTTTTATAACATTTTAATCTCTAGGGTTCAGATCATCAGAAAATCAATAATTACGGAGTCACATTTGTTACCGCTCCCTCATACATATCCTTAATTAGGGAGTCATTGCTACCAGCTAAGCATCGGTCTTATTTTTCATGTTATCATGCTATTAAAGTGAGAAAAAATAATTAACTTTAAAGTGGCTAGATACTGCAGCAAATTGAAAATACTATTGCATTTCAGTTCTATTTTTGGAAAGAAAAAAGAAGAAAGACTAGCAATTGGTAAAAAGAAGAAGACGAAGAAGTACGACTACCAGGTGCCATCTTTTTTTGTTATGTTTCATACACAATGTGGCCCACAACTTTGAGCATCTATAATGGTGTCTATGTACATGGATGAGCTGCATAATTTAGCACTTCGTAGCAACAAACATTGGATTTAAACCACAATCACAAGTATCGTGTAGCAATGTTACATCTTTGCACAGAATAAAACACTTTTGAACAAGGTTTGAAGTATTGGCCACTTTATCGGTGGTGAATGATATGATACCCAATACACTGATTTTAATCCTTAGTTTTCAATGACAGGTGGGGTCCATAGTCCAATAATCCAAACCCATGCCTGTTTGTCCCAACAGCAAATGAACTACACCTAAGAATCTCCTCGATAGGACAATCTTAACCTATCAATTTCTGGCTTATATAAAAGATTACATTATCTTGTCTAACTCATCTACTATTTCATGCTATATACATCATTGAATATACATTGTACGAGGTTTATAGTAATCTTGGAGTGCAGAAAATTTTCAAGTCTATGCATTTTAGTCCGAGTTCCTTCTCTAATCACGATAGCCTTAGGAGGGTTGATTTGAGGGGTGGGTTGACTACAAAAAGGCCGATTAAAACTATATTGGGTTATCTCGCTGGTCCTAAAATGATTATGTCTGGCAAGATAACCCAATGTAGTTTTAATCAGCCCTTTTACAATCAACCCATCCCTCGTATCAACCCTCCCAAGGCTATCGTGATTATAGAAATAACTCAAACTGAAATGCATATACTTAAAAATTTTCTGCACTCTAAGATTACTGTAAACCTCGTATAATTTACTTAAAATTTTTTATCAATTGTAGGTCATCTGGTATAAAGAACTTGTCCTTCTCTACTAACCAAACATAAAACACGAACTCAATGGTAATTTTTCAGCCTATGAATCTTGTGTATATGCAAAAGTGGTTAATGCTTTTAATTATTCAATGTCCAATTACTATACATTTTTCAACCTCATCTGTATAGATGGAATATTCCATTGTAGGGACTACCTGATGAATAGTATAGAAGATTGGTTCTCATCCACAAAAAAAAAAGATGCCTAGCTTGTTTTTAAATGTATTAGCTTGAAATTGATGGAGCAGACCCGGATATGCGTCGGAACTATCCGGATATTGAGCGAGGGTCCCTGGAAGGTGAGAACTGCTATTATGACCATGATGAAGCTGTCCATTTTCTATGGACAACGTTGGAGTGGCCTGGCCATTTGGACAGGTCGTGTTTATATATTTGATCAAAATTAATGGAGCAGACCCGGATGTGCGTCGAAGCTATCCGAATGTTGAGTGGGGGTCCCTGAAAGGTGGGAACCACTATTATGACTATGATGAAGCTGTTCATTTTCTATGGACAGCATTCAAGAGGCCTGACCATTTGGACAGGGCATGTTTATGTATTTGCTCGAAATTAATGTAGTAGACCTGGATGTGGGTCGGAGCTATCCGGATGAGCGAGGATCCCTGGAAGGTGGGAACCGTTGTTATGACCATGATGAAGATGTCCATTTTCTATGGACAGCATTGGAGGGGCCTAACCGTTGTTATGACCATGATGAAGATGTCCATTTTCTATGGAGAGCATTGGAGGGGTCTAACCATTTGGTCAGGCCATGTTTATGTATTTACTCGAAATTAATGGAGTAGATCCGGATGTGCGTCAGAGTTATTCAGATGAGTGGGGGTACCTGAAAGGTGAGAACCACTGTTATGACCATGATGAATCTGTCCATTTCCTAATGACAGCATTGGAGGAGCCTGGCCATTTGATCAGGTTGTGTTTATATTTGTATTTGCAGGGACCACACCATAAACCTATTCTCAATTCCGTAAAGCTATAACCTATAACCTATAACCTAAACCTAACCCGAAACCAAAACCTATAACCTAAACCTTAACTTATAACCTATAACCTATAACCTAAACTTATAACCTATAACCTAACCTTAACCTAAACCTAAAACCTAAACATAAACTAAACCTATAAACTAAAACCCTAAACCTAAACCTAAAACTTAAATGCATTTTCAAATCCCTAAACCTAAACCTACACCTAATCCTAAACTCAACTACTTAGCATAACCTATAACCTTTAACATATAACCTAAACTTAAACCTAACCTAAACCTATAACCTTAACCTAAAACTAAAACCTAAACTAAAACATATAACCTAAACCAAAACCAAAACCTATAACCTAAACCTTAACATATAACCTATAACCTATAACCTAAACTTATAACCTATAACCTAAACCTAAACCTATAACTTAAATGTATTCTCAAATCCCTAAACCTAGAACTTATAACCTATAACCTAAACCTAAACCTATAACTTAAACTTATATCCTTAACCTAAACCTAAAATCTAGACCTAAACCTAAACCAAAACTTATAACCTTAACCTAAATAAAAACCTATAACCTAAACCTAAAAACTAAACCTCAACCTATAACGTATAACCTAAACTTATAACCTATAACATAACCTTAACCTAAACCTAAACCTATAACCTATAACCTATAACCTAAACCTATAACCTTAACCTAAACCTAAACCTATAACCTATAACCAATAACCTAAACCTATAACCTTAACCTAAACCTAAAACCTAAATGTATTCTCAAATCCCTAAACCTAAACCTACGCCTAATCCTAATCTTAAGTTTAAAGCCTAAAGCTAAACCTAAACTTGAAAACCCAAACCTAAACCCGATTTCCTAAACCTAAACCTTAACCTATTCTCAATTCCCTAAAGCTATAACCTATAACCTATAACCTATAACATAAACCTAAACCTATAACCTTAACCAAAACCTAAAACCTAAACTTAAACCTAAACCTAAAACCTAAATGTATTCTCAAATCCTTAAACATAAACCTACACCTAATCCTAATCTCAACTACTTAACCTAAATCTAAACTTGAAAAGCCAAACCTAAACCCGATCATGAACCTCAACCCGATTTCCTAAACCTAAACCTTAACCTATTCTTAATTCCATAAAGCTATAACCTATAACCTATAACCTATAACCTATAAGCTAAACAAAAACCTATAACCTAAACCTTAACCTGTAACCTATAACCTAAACTTATAAACTATAACATAAACCTAAAACCAAAACCTAAACCTACAACCTAAACCTATAAACTAAAACTTAAGCCTAAACCTAAGACCTAAATGTATTCTCAACTCCCTAAACCTAAACCTACATCTAATCCTAATCTCAACTCCCTAACCTAAATCCAAACCTAAACTTAAAAACCCAAACCAAAACCCAATCCTGAACCTGATTTCCTAAACCTAAACCTTAACCTATTCTCAATTCCCTAAAGCTATAACCTATAACCTAAACCTAAACCTAAACCTAACCTAAACCTATAACCTTAACCTAAACCTAAAACCTAAACCTAAACCTAAAACCTAAATGTATTCTCAAATCCTTAAACCTAAACCTACACCTAATCCTAATCTCAACTCCCTAACCTAAACTTGAAAACCCAAACATAAACTCGATCCCGAACCCAAACATGATTTTCTAAACCTAAACCTTAACTTATTCTCAATTCCCTAAAGCTATAACCTATAACCTATAACCTATAACCAAAACCTATAACTTTAACCTAAACCAAAACCTATAACCTTATCCTTAACCTATAACCTATAACCTATAACCTATAACCTATACCTAAACTTGAAAACCCGAAACTGAACCTGAACTCGAACTCGATTTCCTAAACCTAAACCTTAACCTATTTTGAATTCCCTAAAGCTATAACCTATAACCTATAACTTAAACCTAAACCCATAATCTTAACCTAATCCTAAAACTTAAACCTAAACCTAAAACCTAAATGTATTCTCAAATCCTTAAACCTAAATCTACACCTAATCCTAATCTCAACTAATTAACCTAAACCTAAACTTGAAAACCCTAAACCTAAACTTGAAAACTCAAACCTAAACCCGATCCTGAACCCAAACCCAATTTCCTAAACCTAAACCTTAACCTATTCTCAATTCCCTAAAGTTATAACCTATAACCTATAAGTTAAACCTATAACCTAAACTTATAACCTATAACCTAACCTATAACCTAAACCTAAACCTATAACCTAAACCTATAAACTAAAACCTAAACCTAAACCTATAAACTAAAACCTAAACCTAAACCTAAAACCTAAATGTATTCTCAAATCTCTAAACCTAAACCTACACCTAATCCTAATCTCAACTCCTTAGCCTAAACCTAAACTTGAAAACCCAAACTTAAACCCAAACCTGAACCTGATTTCCTAAACCTAAACCTTAACCTATTCTTAATTCCCTAAACCTTAACCTATAACCTAACTTAAAACTAAACCTATAACCTACACTTATAACCTAAACCTAAACCTAAAACCTAAACGTAAACATAAAACCAAAATATATTCTCAAATCCCTAAACCTAAACCTACACCTAATCCTGATCTCAACTCCTTAACCTAAACCTTAACCTAAACTTGAAAACCCAAACCTAAACCCGATCCCGAACCCGAACCCGATTTCCTAAACATAAACCTTAACCTATTCTCAATTCCCTAAAGCTATAACCTATAACCTATAACCTTAACCTAAACCAAAACCTATAACCTAAACCTTAACGTATAACTTATAAACTAAACTTATAACCTATAACCTAACCTTAACCTAAACCTAAAACCTATACCTAAACCTATAACCTAAACTTGAAATTTCAAACCTAAACCTGAATCCGAACTCGATTTCCTAAACCTAAACCTTAACCTATTCTCAATTCCCTAAAGCTATAACCTATAACCTATAACCTAAACCTAAACCTAACCTAAACCTATAACCTTAACCTAATCATAAAACCTAAACCTAAACCTAAAACCTAAATGTATTCTCAAATCATTAAACCTAAACCTACACCTAATCTTAATCTTAACTAATTAACCTAAACCTAAACCCGATCCTGAACCCGAACCCGATTTTCTAAAACTAAACCTTAACCTATTCTCAATTCCCTAAAGCTATAACCTATAACCTATAAGCTAAACCTAAACCTTAACCTATAACCTATAACCTATAACCTAACCTTAACCTAAACCTAAAACCTAAATGTATTCTCAAATCCCTAAACCTAAACCTACACCTAATCCTAATCTCAACTCCTTAGCCTAAACCTAAACTTGAAAACCCAAACTTAAACCCGAACCCAAACTCGATTTCCTAAACCTAAACCTTAACCTATTCTCAATTCCATAAACCTTAACCTATAACCTAACTTAAACCTAAACCTATAACCTACACTTATAACCTAAACCTAAACCTATAACCTAAACCTAAAACCTAAACATAAACATAAAACCAAAATGTATTCTTAAATCCCTAAACCTAAACCTACACCTAATCCTAATCATAACTCCCTAACCTAAACCTTAACCTAAACTTGAAAACTCAAACCTAAACCGGATCCCGAACCCGAACCTGAACCCGATTTCCTAAACCTAAACCTTAACCTATTCTCAATTCCCTAAAGTTAAAACTTATAACCTAAACCTATAACCTAAACCTAAACCTAAACCTATAACCTTGACTTAAACAAAAACTTATGACCTAAACCTTAACCTATAACCTAAACTTATATCCTATAACCTGACCTTAACCTTAACCTAAACCTAAACCCTAAACCTTAACCTATAACTTAAAACTTAAACCTAAATGTATTCTCAAATCCCTAAACCTAAACCTACACCTAATCCTAATCTTAACTCCCTAACCTAAACCTAAACCTACACTTGAAAACCTAAATCTAAACCCGATCCCAAACCCGAACCCGATTTCCTAAACCTAAACCTTAACCTATTCTCAATTCTCTAAAGCTATAACCTAAAATCTAAACCTAAACCTAAACCTAAAACCTAAATGTATTCTCAAATCCCTAAACTTAAACCTACACCTAATCCTAATCTCAAGTCCCTAACCTAAACCTAAACCTAAACCTAAACTTGAAAACCCAAACCCAAACCCAATCCTGAACCCGAACCCGATTTCCTAAACCTAAACCTTAACCTATTCTCAATTCCCTAAAGCTATAACTTATAACCTTAACATATAACCTAAAACTAAACCTTCACCTAAACTTAAGCTTATAACCTTAACCTAAACCAAAACCTATGAGCTAAACCTTAACCTATAACCTATAACCTAAACTTATATCCTATAACCTAACCTTAACCTTAACCTATAACCTAAAACCTAAACCTAAACCTAAAACCTAAATGTATTCTCAAATCCCTAAACCTAAACCTACACCTAATCCTAATCTCAACTCCCTAACCTAAACCTAAACTTGAAAACCCAAACCTAAACCCGATCCCGAACTCGAACCCGATTTCCTAAACCTAACCTTAACCTATTCTCAATTCCCTAACACTATAAATAATTTTTTATATTTTATTTATGATGTTAAACTTATATGTATTTATGCGTGGATAAGATTGTTTGTGTTTAGATGGATGTAGTTTATGTTTGGAAGAATGTAGTTTATGTTTGGATGGATTTACGTAGTTTAGGTTTAGATGGATGTGAATGTGAATATGATGAAATATATTATATAATAGGTGTATATCATGAAGAATATGATGAACTATATTGTAAAAGGTGTATATTAGGAATTTTGAGCTGAAAAATTTTTATTTTTATTTTTTTTTAAAAAAGACTTTTACCTATAAAATATTTCGTAGGTAAAGGTTTAATACACATTTTTTACCTACGAAATATTTCGTAGGTAAAATTCTCAGAAACGTTTTTACCTACGATAATTTTCGTAGGTAAAAGTCTCGACGTTTGAAATAAGTTAAATATTATATTTTTACCTATGAACCATTTCTTAGGTAAAAGTCTGACACACGTTTTTTACCTACGAACATTTTTGTAGGTAAAGGTCTCAACTATGTTTGAAATCTAAGTTAGAGATTATATTTTTACCTACGAACCATTGCATAGGTAAAAGTCTTATACATGTTTTTTAGCTACGAAAACTTTCGTAGGTAAAAGTCTCATCTACGTTTGAAATTTAAGTTAAATATTATATTTTTGCCTATGAAATATTTTGTAGGCAAAAGTCTCATATATGTTTTTACCTAGGAAAATAGTCGTAGGTAAAAGCCTCATACGCGTTTTTTTACCTACGAAACCGTTGGTATGTAAAAGTAAACTTTTTGATTTTTGGTTTTTTCAAAAATTCAAAATATCTTTACCTACGACAAGTTTCGTCGGTAAAGATGGCTTTTTCCTACGAAATTAAATTTCATCGGTAAAAGTAAACTTTTCAATGTTTTGAATTGTGAACACCATTTACCTACAAAAATTTTCATAGGTAAAGATGACTTTTACCTACGAAATTTAATTTCGTCGGTAAAAGTAAACTTTTCAATTTTTTGTTTTTTGAAAAAAATTCAAAATACTCTTTACTTAGGAAACTTTTCATAGGTAAAGATGACTTTTCCCTAAAATCACCCTTTACCTACGAAAATTTTTGTAGGAAAAGATAGATTTCGTAGGTAAAAGTAAACTTTTTGTTTTTTGCATTTTGAAAAATTGAAAACACCCTTTACCTACGTAAATGTTCGTATGTAAAGAACACTTTTACCTACGAAATTTAATTCTGTCCGTAACAGTAAACTTTCGATTTTTTGTTTTTTTTAAAATTCAAAACACCTTTTACCTACGAAAAATTTTATAGGTAAAGATGGCTTTTACCTATGAAATTACATTTCATAGGTAAAAGTATACTTTTCGTTTTATTGTATTTTGAAAAATCGAAAACACCCTTTACCTACGAAAATTTCCGTAGGTAAAGATGACTTTTACGATAAAAGTAAACTTTTCGATTTTTTTGTTTTTTTGAAAAATTTAAAACACCATTAACCTACGAACATTTTTGTAGGTAAATATGGCTTTTACCTACAAAATCTATTATCTACAAAATTAGATTTTGTAGGTAAAAGTAAACTTTTTATTTTTTTTGTATTTCGAATAATTGAAAACACCCTTTACCTACGAAAAGTTTCGTAGGTAAAGATGACTTTTACCTACAAAATTAAATTTCGTCGATAAAAGTAAACTTTTAGATTTTTTATTTTTTTGAAAAATTCAAAACACCCTTTACCTACTAAAATTTGCGTAGGTAAAGATGGCTTTTACCTACGAAATTAGATTTCGTAGGTAAAAGTAAACTTTTTGTTTAATTGTATGTTGAAAAATTGAAAAGACCCCTTACCTACGAAAATTTTCATAGGTAAAGATGACTTTTACCTAAGAAATTTAATTTCGTTGGTAAAAGTCATCTTTACCTATGAAAATTAGTTTCGTCGGTAAAAACCATATTTCTTGTAGTGGAGACTATGAAAAGTTTGCATGTCTACACTAATTAGGCTAAACACCACTTATGGCTTCATACTGCCCAAACATAATTTGACCTGCTCTGATTCTCTTGGAAGTTGTCGACACAATGCCCCTAGGTTTTTCCACCGATTGATAAATTCCTCGATTAGTTCGTCCTCCTCTTGCCAGATAGAAGCCAATTCAATCAAACTAACTTTTTTGTCGGAAAAGAAAATGTTCGCATTTGTTCCCAAGTATAAATAGATTCTGGAGCCAAGACTAAATACCATCTAAAGGCTTTTCCTATAAAGGATGACCTAAATAATCACAAGCAAAATTGAGGAACTACGGAGAAATTTTTCATCATTGTTATGAAGTGCATCAGATGTTCCTCTGACGATCCATCTCCATTAAATTTCTGAAAAACTCAGCATTTGAAATTGATGGGGAACGGTATCTCTTCTACTTTGCGAGAATACGACCAGTGTCTAATATTGAAACCTTTTCTTCTAATCTTGTTCTTTTTCTAGGAAAATGGTTTCAGCAATCATTTGTCAAATTTCTTCTTGTGTTATGGTTTGAGCAATAACAGATGTGAGTCTGTAAAATCCTTCTACTTGTTGTTCAATATTATTCACGGTAATTGTTGTCATAGGATTAGGGACTTCGTCAGACATATGCTTATCTAGTGAAAGTTGATTGATCTGATTAACATCCACCGTAAAGATTTTTACTTCTTTAATTTTCGATTGCTCTAACATCGAGGGAGAAAATGAATGTCGCATCATTGGTGATATTGAGCAAAATGAACTATTGATTGACTCAAAACTAGTGCACTATTGTCTCGAGTTGACTCAAATCGTGGTATCCTTGATGCGGGAGTTCACATTGAACTCATTGCAAGGGCTACCGTGAGCGAAATTTCACTTGTAGCGATGGTTTTCCCTTTGTTCTTCTAGGCTTTTAACGAATCGATGATGGATGTCCTTACCATCATAGTTGGCAATGTAGGAAAACCTTATGGAGTGACAGGCATTTCAGTCCTTCTCAAGTAAAATGAATGTGTAATCGAAGTGAGGTTGCGTCTTACTGCATTTCGCACAATCGATCCTCTCATTATACTCGGCGAGGTCGTGCTTCTTAAGGAAGAAGATCAAACCATTCATCTTCAGGATGTTATCACTACCCATTCTCCGTCATCTTGTTGTGTTGTTGGTGAAGCAAAAACCATCCCAGATGTCACCTGATGTCGTCTATCTTTTGTCGTGGTTGATTCAACCTTTTCTAATACCTTCTTCGATGGTGATTGCGTATTGCCGTTATAATCCACGACGAATCCATCGGTCATGAAATTGACAAATGCATTAGTCGAAAGGAAGACCATTATGATTGTGTAAAAATGGAATACCTGAAATCCAAAACAAACTATTAGTTATTTCAATTTATTTGAGTTCTACTTTATTTTAGAGATGAAAGGATGGATGTTCCCGTTGAGAGTTTCCGTCATGGTGTCATCGCGGTGCTAATTGATGATAAACATTCTTCGAATTATTCCGAGGTTAATATTAAAATATATATTCCAACCAGAGATTCTAGGTTCAATCCCCAGTGGAGTTGTCATTTTGTTTCGACAAGAAATGAAGTATCGTGATTGGAATATTTATATTCAATATTAACAAAGGACAATGGAAGAACATACATCATCACTTGTTTTATTAATTTCGAATTTGTATTACATCCATGTGTTTCCCTTGATTCCAAAATAAAGTACATTGAATTAATGTAATAAAGATAGTTCAGTAGCATCGCGGCACATATGATGTCCATTGCAATGATAGATGAGTTGTGCGGGCTGAAACCCTCGCTTCACTCCAATATTTGAATGATACATGCATGAGAGATCCAACTGCGGAGGACCCACAAAACCACATTGTATCTGAGCTGTCGTTGCCCTTGTTACATGGGCGCACAACACAAGCCTTGTTGTGCGAGCGCGCAATAGGTTGGACTCCTCCCTTCTCCTGGTTTGCTTCCCGCGAGATACTTAATGACTCTTTGAGCTCCTGAGTGCTTCTGCAACTTCTGATGATGATACAAATGAAGAGGAGATTGGGGTATTCATAGGCTTCTACATGTGTGAGCCCCAAAATCTGCATAACAGTATGCTGTCACGCAAGCACACAATAGGCCGCTAACCTGATCTGAGCACTCTACTCTCGAAACAACACTCTTGCCTCTTCTTTGTGTTGCACGGGCGCATAACACACCTCTATTGTGCGACTGTGCAACAAAGTAGTTTCTTGTCAGTTTCTCAATTTTTGTGCTCCAACACCTGGAATACTGCATTATATTGCTTAATAATCTCTCCTATAAACGTTTAGGGAAACTTTCCCCCAAACTGCCCACTAGGCATCCGGGTCAAACCGTTTGATAGTTACATGAATGTGTGTGTGTGTGTAGTGATAGATATAAGAATATTGTATGCTCGGTTGATACAGGCGATAACATATGAAGGCCCAGATCCTAAGTCTATCTAGAGCCAGTGAAACCCATAGCTAAGACCTTCATACCCTAACCCCGCGGAGGAGTTAGGAAGAGAGGTTAATGATTTTTAAATGCTTGGTTGATACGAGCAGTAATGTATGAAGCCACAAATTCGAAGTATATCAGGATTGAGTAAAACCCATAGGTAAGACCTACATACTCGAACCTCGCAGAGGGTTTGAGATGAGAAACTAATAATTATCCTTATATTATTTGTAACCCATCAAGAATTTAAAAATTAAAAATGATCAAAATCTAAAGATGATGTTAGATATAGTTATATATATATATATATATATATATATATATATATATATATATATATATATATATATATATATATATATATATATATATATATATATATATATATATATAGCATCAAGATCCGTTAACACTTCATTAAGAATTGAATGATAGAGATTATAGCATGTGAAAAGTTGTTATAAAGAATGAGATAAAATTCCTTTATAAAAATAGGCATGGGACCTAGTTAAGTTCCTTAAGGGCGTGTTTGATTTTCTAAACCATCGATAAATACTGTGTAAATGGGGTAATGATTATTTCATTTGATAATTGCACGGCATTGTAACCGATGCTTGATTTGACGATTACTTTTTGAGCTATAAAACCGAGCACACTGCCAAATATATTTGGGGCCCACCTTAATTTATGTGGCTTATCCACACCATCCATCTGTTATGCCAGATAAATTTTATGGCTTGACCAAAAAATGAGGTTGATACAAAGCTCAAGTGGACCACACCACATGATTTAGGGAATCAAACATCTATCGTTAAAAACTTATCAGTTCCACTGCTTCCTTTAGTGTGGATCACTTGAATGTTGGATCAACCTCATTTTTTGGCTCATGCCTCAAAATTTTATGCTAAAATGGATTGACGGTGAAGATATATAGTATATATATCAGGGTGGGGCCTAAAAATTTAAACCAGTCTCTTTGACTCGATTTTTGAAACTAAAATGTAAGTGTATTTTCAAACGGGGTGGAGAAATGATAATTACTACCTCACCGGCATTTACACATGATTTCAAAAATCAAACAGGCCCTAAGAGAGGAAAAAGTTATAGATTGCAAGCGAGTCTCCAGGAACATGGAAGGTTTCCAAAGTTCTAGAGGCAAGAATGGTGGGAAGTTCTATGCATAAAAGGAAGTTGTTGACTTCAATGAGATATTCTCACCATTTGTAAAGAACTCTTTTATTCATATCTTATTAGGTATGGTTGCATTATTTAACTTCAATTTAGAGCAGCTCAATGTTAAGAAAACATTCTTATAAGAAAATTAGAAGAGCAAATTTATATGCATTAACTAGAAGGATTTCATGTAAAAGGCAAGGAAGAGTATGTGTGCAAATTGATGAAGTTTTTGTATGGCTTGAAAAAATCTCTAACACAATGGTACTAACATTTTGATATATTTTTTGGCAAATAAAATTATAATATAAATATAACTAGTGATTTTATTTTAGAAGTTTTCTAATGATTATTTCATATATATACTCGGTGATGTGTGTTGATGATATATTAATAGTTGCGAAAGATATGTTTGAAATTAATATGTTTAAGCCTCAACTCAACAGAGAGTTTGAGATGAAGGATTTGGATGCCACAATGAAAATATTTAGTATGGAAATAACAAATATAGAAAGGTGGACTAATTGTGTTGTCGTAAAGGAAGTACATTGCTATTCCTCTTGTTGTTCATTTCAAGCTTTCGGCAGCTTAGTCACTAAGATGATGAGAGGGACTACATGTCATAGGTTCTTACTCTAGTGTAGTTGGTAGCATGGTATATGTCATGGTGTGCACATGGTTAAATATTTCACATGCAGTTAGTGTGGTGAGTAGGTACACGAAAAAATTAGAAAAAGTTCACTAGTAAGCTATGAAATGGGTTCTGCACTATTTAAAGAACATTCAAGGCGTTATGTTATTGTTGACAGAAACAATGATTAAAAAAATCAATGTCATTGGATATGTAGATGTTGACTTTGCAGTGAATAAAGAAAGGTCTGCTACAAGCTATGTCTTTACTCCCACAGGTGATCCCATTAGTTGGAAATTGATGTTATAATTGACAGTTGCCCTATTTACTATTAAGGTGGAGCAAATGGTTGCTACATAAGTTGCAAAAGAAGCTTTATGGTTAAAAGACCTGCTTAATGAACTTTGTTTAGAACAAAATAAGATTTGTGGCTCTTATGATACCCAAAGTTCTTTACATTTGGCTAAGAATCAAGCCTACCATGTCAGGTCCAAACATATTGATATGTGGAATCATTATATTCAAGAGGTGATTGATCATGGCATATGCCTTATGGTTTTGAGGTACATAGGGGACCCGTACAAGATAAGGTTGCCTCGCATGATTACGTAATATGCATAGGTTTGATGCATGTCTTAGATTGTATGACTCATGCATTACACACTATATATAGCACAATTGCATATACACCCTAGCGGCATTAGGGTTGTAGCCATCACAGCCATACTATGATTGTCAAGTATGGACATCAGAAATATGTTTTAAGCACTTGAGTGTTATGGATGCCCTTGGGTGAAAGTCCCAAAACCATGTAGTACCAGTAAGATGCTCCAATGTTTAGAATCAGTGGATTCACAAGCACAGAAGTGCCGAATGCCAGTACGCTACGTCTTCCACTATGTCGGGGTTGGTTAGAAGGAGGTACGACTTCACTTACCTAGATTTTGTAGAGGTAATTGAGGTTTAATCTGACTAGCTCAAAAATGGGTCTGTTATTAATGAGCCAAGTGGGTATTGACATTATCACTAACAAGGCGAGTAGTGAGATCTCTTAATATTGCAATGGTTGTGCGCTGCAGACCAGTGCTTGTGTATTAGACCCCGATGATGTTCTAGTTGGAAACCATTCTAATATGTGGACTACATGAGGATTAGTATGTTTATATTGCATCTGTAACATATGACACTTGGTTCTATAGGCTTTGCATTGTATAGCCTTGGTATTACTGATAGCATTTATGGACTTAACAGTATAGGGCTCCAACATTTTGCGTACTCTAATATTAATATATTTGTCATATGCATTGCGGATGTAAACATGCACTCTACTAAGCTTCATAGGAAACTTATGCACATTCGTTTATATTGTAGGTTATTTTAGGGCTTATCAGCAGTGTTTGAGGCTTAAGCGTGTGCTTGATCTTTTGAAATTTTGTTATATCTTGCATTTTCTTTCCAACACTGTACTCAAAGTTTATATAGTTGATATGTGATGGTGTTGTTGTTTTTGGTACACTTATGATATGATCCTTTATATATAAAAAATCACCCTGAAAATCCTTGTTGAATCCCACTTTCAGAATTTGACATATGGGAGTTAGGAGTCGAAATTGAAGTACTACGAAGGTTGTCAACTCTGGATTTAGCAGTTAAAAATTTAGTGAGCCTGGTCACTGAGTTTGGAGTGTAACAAGGAATGTGAAGCGCTTGAGAACAAATAATATGTAGAATTCAAGTCGGTCGAATTCACAAAATTCTATAAAGATAATGGTAATGCCCGTTACTTCATTGCCCTGAATACACCACAATATAATGGTATTACAAAACAAATGAACATAACACTTTGAAAAAGGGCATGTTATTGTCATGCTCCAAACTTGAAAACAGGACTCACAGAATTCTCGATCACTGAATCCAGCGTCAACAGCCTCTGTAGTAACCCATTTTCTGCTCCCGACACCCATATGTCAAATTCCTATCCTAGGATCCTACAAGGAGGATTTTCGGTCTAAATTTTTTTTTGTGTAAAGGAGCATAACCAAGTCACAAAACAATAACACCACATATCCACTATAATAATCATTTGAGTGGAAAGGGAAATACAAAGATAACCAAAAAGCACTGGGATGATCTATCACGCACTCATAACTCATCGTTATTGCGATCTAACGTCACATGCAACGGTCGTGTATAAGCTTACAAGAAGCTTAGAGGGTGTGTGTATGTGTGCGCAATGCATGTACCAAGCATATAATATCAGAGTAAGAGAAAATACTGACAAGTCCATGAATGCTATCAGCCATACTAAGGCTATACGATGCAAGGCCTATGTAGCCAAATGTCATATGCAAGATGCAACGTAAGCATGTTAGTCCTCATCAAGTACATATGTTAGTACAGTTTCTCTCTGAGATATCACCGGGGTCTAGTACACTCTACACCAGATTGCCGCCCAAACTGGATGCACAACCATGCAAGTGGAAAAGACCACACTACCCGCCTATCCTGTAGTCTACCAATATTTACCTGGCACATCGATGGCGGACCCATTTATGAGCTGGTCAAATTCAGCCTAGCTTTGCCCCCTACCCTCAGGCGGATAAGGCTACGCCCCCTTCACAACCGACCACAACACAGTGGGAGACACAACCTACTAGTATTCGGCACTAGTGCACTCATGTATCCACTTGGTCTAGACGTTGGAGTATCTCCTGCTATTAAAAAAGTTCTAGGACTTTTACCCAAGGACATTATACGTGCCCACAATGCTAGAACCAAACATTTCTAGTATTTAAATCTGACCACCCACGATATGCCTATGGAGGTCACAGCCCTGATGTCGCTAGGGCGTATAGTGATCATGTCACATAAATGCAAGATGCATGAATCATAACATCCAGTTATGCATTAGACCTACGCGTACCGTGTAATCATGAGGGGCACTCCGTCTCCCAGGGAGTCCCATAAATATCTCAACCCAATGACATCTATGATGATCAATCATTCCTTATAACAAGTTTACAAATGATGCATATGGGCATGTATCGTGATGTAATACTAACCATGTTCTTAGTGTGTCCTACTATATTAAGTAAACTAACATGATTATCAAATGTAGCAGACAATAATCGGTATATCACATGCAAGGCGTATGAGAGGAATAATAAGCCCCACTGGGCATGGAGCAATTTATATGGTACGGCCCATGTTAGACTATCATAACTTATTCAAGGTACTAATGTATCGTGTATCCTAAGACAATTCCACTGAAAAGATGGTGGATCTAACCCACGAATCAAAATAAACTTCAACAGTGGATATACCAAATCTAATACCACATATCCTCCCATCTACGACAAGGGGTGATGATGCACTCTCATACAACAATGGATGGCCTAGATGACATACTAACATCACGAATGGACCTCATGGGGTGAGTCTAAGGGGTATATAATCAAGGTGAGATAAGAGGGTGAAACTTGAACAACGAGTGGGCTTCCTCACCCACTACAAGAAAAGCTACTTTTACCTACAAAAATTTTCGTCGGAAATTTCGTTGCCAAAAGACCGAGGGAGAAAACCTTTAACAACGAAAAAAAAAATTTCGTTGGCAAAAGCAAGACTTTTGCCGACGAATCCATTTCGTAGGTAAAACATTTTTTCCAACATTTTATTTTGTAGCCAAATATATCAAAAGATACTCTTCACTTAACTTCGTAGCTAAAAAAGATTTACATAACTTTTTACCTACAATTATTTTCGTAGCTAAAACTAGTTACCTACCAATTATTTCGTAGGTAAAAAATATGACAACACTTTCACCTACAAATAATTCCGTAGGTAAAAATATTTACAAAGTTTTTCCAACGAATTTCTTTCGTAGGTAATAATTATGACAAACCTTTAACCTACAAATGATTTCGCAGCCAAAAATATAACATAAGTTTTGCCTACGAATTGTTTTCATTGGTTAAAATTACTGTAAAACTTTTACCTACGAAATCATTCGTATGTAAAAATTGTCCCAAAAGTTTTACATACTAACAATTTTGTATCTAAAAAAATTTTCAAAACTTTTACTACGAATGTTTTTGTAGGTAAAAATTGATAAGAAAAGTTTTACCTACTAATAATTTCGTAGCTAAAAATATTTTCAAAACTTTTACCTACGAATTGTTTCGCAGGTAAAAATTGCTACAAAAGTTTTACCTACAGATTTTTTGGTAGCTAAAAATATTTACAAAACATTTACCGATGAATAGTTTCGTAGGCAAAAATATTTAGAGAACTTTTTCCTACAAAGGACCTCGTAGCTAAAAAGGTTTACCTACGAATTGTTTAGTAGGTAAACCATTTTGAAAACATATACCAACGAATATTTTTGTAGGTAAATACACTTTTAAACCATTTAGCTAAGAATATTTTCGTAGCTAAAAAAATTATTGAACGTTTCCCTACGGAAATTTTCGTAGGTGAAATTTGTATGTGACTTTTACTTACGAAAATTTTCGTTGGTAAAAGTTTTTTTTTAAAAAAAAATGTTCCTACAAAATATTCCTGATATACACCTGTTAATATTCTTGATATTCACCTGTTATATATAAATATTTCATCATATTCACATTCACATCTATTCAAACCCAAAATACGTAAATCCATCCAAATATAAACTACATCCATCAACATAACATTCATTCACAAATAAATACATATAAGTTTAACATCATGAATAAAATATAAAAAATTAAGAAGATGAAGGCGGAGGAGGTGGAGCATCAGTGGGTAAGCGTGCAACAAGAGCCTGAAACATCTCCGCCATCCGTCGCTCATGCTCCACCCGCATCTCCTCCATCCTCCTCTCATTCTCCTCTCTCTCCCCCGCCTGTTCCTCCATCCTCCTCCTCTCCTGCTCCTCCCTCTGCCTCATCAAATCCTCCATCCTCCTCTCCTGCTCCTCCATCTTCCTCTCCAGCTGCTCACTCTTCTTCTCTAGCTGCTCTTTAATGTCATGGACGACGACTCGTAGCTACTCAACCTCTTTCTCTGTAATATCAGCTCGGCGGGTGGCGCTCTTGCCAACGACGATGGATCGGGTGGAGGCGGCTCTAACGGATGCCATGAGCTTGGCACCATGGCCAAGCCCATGCATATATCCAGAATGGGTGCCAAGCACCTCACTCAGGATCTCTGGTTCACTCCGCTGAGTACCATCGGGAGTGGGCTAACTGCGTAAGCTGTCCATCGCCGCCTATAAGGAAAACATATAAATTTTCTCTAAAAAATGGTATTATTATAATGTAATGTAATTAAACTTTACAATTTAAGGATTTTTACCCAAATCTCGCTGGCTCTAGGATGTACCCAAGATCTCATCGCCTGTCGACAGTGAGTCCCTCTGTAGAGGTCTACTGGTCCAAGCTCCTAGCCAGTGACGGGATCTCGCTGCGTAATCGAAAGAACAACTGAGTTAATATAAATGCATGGAAAGAATATATCAACTTACTAATTACTAGTAATTTCTTACCATGTTGTGACGAACTTCTGCAAATGACTTTGAACCAGCTACGTGGTTCACTTCTAACTTTCCTCTATTGTCAGAATTTATTTTGCTTCTCTTCTGAACACATTATTCATAATGCATTATTATTAATAGTAATTTAATTGTTACATTAAGATATCATAAATATGTAAATATTACTTGAAAAGAATCAGATGAAAATCTATCGCAGAGTATCCTCCAGTCGTCATCGGTCACATGTGGCGGTGCGGACAATGCGCCCTCCGTGTGGCTCATACACTGCTTTTACCGCTTGTATAAGACGGATCAGTACTCCTTGAATCGCTCTTTGATCATGTCGTCGAAGTATAGGAAATGTGCGGAACACTCAAATCGAAGTCAAACTTATCCTGCAATTTCGTAAATAATGGATTAAGGTAATAAACTTATTAAGAAAATAACTTAACCATAAAATAAACTTTTATAAAATAAATTTAAAAAAACTAAAATTTACCTGAAGGCGCTGAAAAATGAGCTGCTGCACATCATCTGTCACGTCTCCCCAACGGAGGGTGGTAGGGGGATCATAGATTGGCATAAGACACCGACCTCTGACGTAAACAGTCTGACATTGTTCCCGACAGGTCTAATGCAGTCCTGTGGGAACTCTATCCTCACCCTACCCTCGCGCGTAAGTCGCTCTAAAAGAAACCCACGCGTGGGTCCACGTCCTCGTCGGTTGGTCAACGACGCTGTTGCAAAAAAAATATGTAAGTCTAAACATAAACAGAAATCATTAAAAAATATATATATCTAGACTTACATGCAGTGCCCGGTGTACGCGCGACTGAGGGATCAGACGCCTGTGATGCAACATGTGACGGCGATGCTGGCTCCATCGCATCACGGGTAGAAGGGGTAGATCTAGTGCACGAACGATGTACTCTCTCACCTGGTGCCATTAGTGAATATGTGCGAGTTACGAACTTATAAATTTAAACAATGTCAATACAAGTGGAATATACTAAAATATTTTACAAGTAGTGTTGACGGTACAATGCATTTGTGCTTATGCTTAGAGAGATGATTAAAATATGATTAGACCATTACACTATAATGCAAGCAGAATATAATAAAACTGTAAACTTTAATCTATAACCATTAAAAATTCCATTACACATTGTCATTCTATATTAAATACACATATTTTGTTGTAATATGAAATAACTTTGAGGTAAACTATCCGAAGTACTCCCTGCGTAAGGTATCGTATGCTTCAGAAGCATATGTCATTTCATGTGAAGCACCCGACATATTTACAGCCAACATGCCAGTCACAATAAGAGAAATCTGGTCTCTCGGGACTCCATTTAAATGTGCAAGTGATAGAGTCGCATCTTCCATATCTCATTTTCCGTGGTTATATATCTCCATCAGCTCCGAAATTTCTTTGAGATGGCATAATCTTTCCTCTGAGTCGTCGTCGATATATTCCACTCTACACTCATTGACCAGACCGGGTATCTCATCCATCTGCAATGGCTAATGAAGTATGTTGCGTGCCTCTACTACGCTACGGTTTAAGGAGGACATAATCAGGAATTGACTCAACTGCAAATGTAGATTATAAATAAGTCAATAAAAGGAAATAATCATGACTTGTAATTTTCACGTGTACATAAAATACATAAATTATTTGAATTGAAAAATGATATGTAAATCATGTGTACATTTAATAATCGTCTTCTATATCACTATCGTTTAGGGCTATTTCTTCATCATCACTATCGTTGATCAATATTTTATCCTCATTGTCCGCAACGTTGTCATCAATGAAACCGCTATCATCTCTAACAATATCACGTATTATCGAGGCATCAACATGATCAGGTGGCACATCATCTCTGTCTAATTATACTACATCAATATCAACACTTAAATCAGTCCCTGTATCCTTAGATGGCATGTCTTCTTGATATGCTTCTTCAACCCTAAACGTGTCATTTCCCTCGTCCTCGTTATCTTCAACTTCTAGTACGGGAACGTCAAATACGTTCCTGGGCTTTATTTTCTGTACCATGTGCCAAGAGCCGCCTAACTTGGTGTCAGCGAGGTAAAATACTTATTCGTCTTGGCTGGCGAGGACAAATGGGTCGTCCTTAAACCACTTCCGAGATAAATTTATGCTCGTAAAGTAGTTGTCAGTCTGTATTCCCAACTTCTTATTTCCAATGTCCCATCAATCATATCTAAATAAGTACACCCGCTTTCTCATACAATAACTCAGCTCAATAATATCTGTCAAAATGCCATAAAAGTCAATTTCATCCTCCTCATTTGTTCCCTTCATAACCACCCCACTATTCTGTGTGGTCCTGTACTTCTCACGTTCTTCGGTGTGGAACCGAATCCCGTTTACAATACAACCTGTATATCTAGATACACGTCTGTCAAGGTCACACGCCAGTGAATATAGTGCATCAGACGCATCGGCAGAGTTGCTCGTGCGTAACGTCGTCATCTATTATCATGTACAAAATATAATTGTTTAGGAATTTTCCTAGGTTAAAATAATGTGGCATACAACGAAAATTCTAAGTGTGGTGAGATACAATATGAAATCTTACACGTTTGGCAAACCATTCTGAAAACTGATCTTGATACATTCGATCATAATTTGTGAGAAATTTGGACTTCATCTCGTTCATATGTTCGCTACACATAAATGGCACATCATTAGCAAGAAACATTAAGATCATCCTAAAATATGAAAACAAAAATCGAAGGAAGACTTACTCCACAATTATGCAACACATACCACCGCGCCTTTGATAGATCCCCAAGGTCCATATCCTGAAATGTTGGGGATCCTAAAGGATGAACGTAATGTACGAATACAGATATGAGTCCTTGTTCATGCTCCTGCCCTTTATCGGCATTCCGATCTTCTCGATTGAATCTAGTCTCTATCTCACGAAGATACATGGAGCAAAATGTAAGGCACTCATTATCAATGTACGCTTCAGCTATCGACCCCTTCAGTCGTGCCTTATTCCTCATAAATTGTTTAAGTGTGTGAAGGTATCTATGCACAAAACCAATATGTTATACTATGAAAACATGGATATATATAGTTTATGGAATGAATAAAAGTTTTAATAAGTTCAACCACGTTTCGATCGGATACATCCAACGATATTGTACTGGGCCTGCAAGTTTCGCCTCGTACGGTAAATGAATCGCTAGGTGTACTATGACATCGAAAAATGCAGGTGAAAATATTCTTTCAAGTTTGTAAAGGATTATGGCAATGTCCTTCTCAAGTCGTTTAATAACATCTACATTCAACGATTTTAAACACAAATCCTTAAAGAATATCTCCAACTCAATCAGCACCGCACTGATATCCTCGCTCAGGAATCTATGAATCGCAACTGGTAGTAGGCGCTGTAGAAGGACGTGACAATCATGACTTTTCATTCATGTTACCTTGTAGTCTGTAACGTTAACGGCTGAGATATGTTTGACGTATACCCATCAGAAAACTTCACTGATCTCAATCATTCATATAAACGTTTTCTCTCTAGTTTTGTCAACGTATAGCAGGCTGCTAGTATAGTATACGAATTTTCATGTGGTTGCAAGTGCAACTCTTTCCTTAAATCCATTTCTTGTAGATCCAATCGAGCCTTGAAACTGTCTTTTATTTTCTTTTCTATGTTCTCAATGTTCCGAAGACATTGTCACATATATTTTTCTCAATATGCATGACATCCAAGTTGTGTCACAATTTTAGATCTCTCCAATAGGGCAACTCAAAAAAGATGCTCTTCTTCCTCCAGTTATAGTCCAATACTGTACGTTTCCTCTTCTTCAAGTGTGATGCCTTACCAAATTTAACTTCTCCAATATTACTCAATTGTTGCATCACATCTTCTCCAGATAGCTCTTTCGGGGGTGGCCTATGATCTTGTTTGCCATCAAAGATCATCGTCTTCTTGCGCCAACTATGATCGCTCAGAAGGAAGCGACGATGGCCCATATAACACGTTTTTCTACCATGCTTCAATGACAATGAACAAGTCTCAATACCACATGTAGGACAAGCCAACTTGCCCTTCGTGCTCCACCCAGACAAATTTTCATACGCGGGAAAGTCATTTATTGTCCACAAGACCGCTGCATGCAATCGAAATGTCCATCCTACAAATGTGTCATACGTTTCTACACCTTGACTCCACAACACGTTTAACTCATCTACTAACGGTCGCAAATACACAACAATGTCATTCCTAGGTGACCTAGGTCCACGAATAAGCCATGACATCATGAAAAATGACTCCTTCATACACAACTAAGGAGGTAAATTGTAGGGCATAAGCACCACTGGCCATATACTGTACGAGCTACTCATATTACCAAATGGATTAAAACCATCACTTACAAGATCTAGTCGAACATTGCGAGAATCCTTTGTAAACCAGTCATGTTACTTGTCAAAACTTTACCAGGCTTCAGAGTCCGCAGGGTGCCTCAGTGTACTATCATCATGAACGCGTTTCTCTTTATACCACCTCATATCTTCAGCTGTCTTACGAGACATAAACAATCTTTGCAATCTGGGTTTCAATGGGAAATACCTTAACATCTTTCATGGAATTTTCTTACCCCTGGTTGTGCCATGCTTCCACTTAGACTCTCCACATTCTTGACACTCTTCAGCCTTATCATGCTCATTCTGATATAATAAACAATCATTTATACATACATGTATGAGTTCATAACCAAGGCCCAAGTTTCGCATCAAGGATTTGGCCTCATAATGAGACTTATGCAATGTCTCACCATCCGATAATGCTTCTTTCAACAACTCAAGTAACATGCTGAACAATTTGTTACTCCAATGATTTATTATCTTCAAATGAAGTAACTTTGTAAGAAAATTCAACTTGGAGAAGTTCTCACACCCCGGATAAAGTGGACGTTGCGCATCCCTCAACAACCTAGTAAACTTTTCTTATTCGTCATCAGCCATTGGAGGAATATCTTGGTTACTACTTGTCGCTGTAAAATCAGTATCCATAGTTGTTCCCCTGAATACATCCCCTATGATATCTTGCATTTCGTCAACGTCTTCATCCTCATCATCCGGCACAATTGGGTCGGCAAGGACTTCAGTGGGCGCAACTCTATGGGTCATATCTTCACCATGATAGATCCACCAAGTGTAACTCTGATCAATCTCAACTATGAACAAATCGTCATCTACTTTGTCTAAAGTCTTAAATATCATGTTCTTGCATTTTCGACATGGACACCTAATCTTATTCCTTGAATCTGCCCGATTTTGTGCAAATTCCATGAACTCTTAAACCCCTTGTTTATACTCTGGGCCAAACCTATTCTTAGCTCGCATCCAACTCTTATCCATGTCTACAATAAAAAGAGTAAAGTCAGTTTATGGAAATGGCTTTAACATTAGGCTAGGTTATAGGTTATAAGTACGGTTATAGGTTAAGGTTAAGGTTTAGGGAATGGTTAGGTTTAGGTTATAGGTTTTGGGATTTGAGAATAGTTTTATGTTATAAGTGAAGGTTATAGGTTTAGGGAGTGGGTAGGTTTAGGTTATAGGTTTAGGTTTTGGGATTTGAGAATAAGTTTAGGTTATAAGTATAGGTTTTAGTTGGGTTATAAGTTAAGGATTATGGATTTGAGTTTAGGTTAAGGTTGTAAGTTTAGGTTAAGGTTACAATTATAGACTATAGGTTAAGATTAAGGTATAGGTTTAGGTTAAAAGTATAAGTTTTGGGATTTGAGAATAGGTTTAGGTTAAGGTTATAAGTATAGGTTCAGGGTTAGGTTTTAGGTTATGGGTTATAAGTATAGGATATAAGTTAAGGTTAAGGTTAAGGTCTAGGTTTAGGTTATAGGTTAGGGTTTTAGAATTTGAGAATAGGTTTAGGTTTAGGTTATATGTATAAGTTTAGGTTTAGGGTATAGGTATAGGTTTTGGGATTTGAGAATAGGTTTAGGTTATAAGTGAAGGTTATATATTTAGGGTATAAGTATAGGTTTTGGGATTTGAGAATAGGTTTAGGTTATAAGTGTAGGTTATAGGTTTAGGGAGTGGGTAGGTTTAGGTTATACGTTTTGGGATTTGAGAATAGTTTTAGGTTATAAGTGAAGGTTGTAGGTTTAGGGAGTGGGTAGGTTTAGGTTATAGGTTTAGGTTTTGAGATTTGAGAATAGGTTTAGGTTATAAGTATAGGTTTTAGTTGGGTTATAGGTTGGATTAGGGATTTGAGTTTAGGTTAAGATTGTAAGTTTAAGTTAAGGTTACAATTTTAGGCTATAGGTTAAGGTTAAGGTCTAGGTTTAGGTTAAAAGTATAAGTTTTGGGATTTGAGAATAGGTTTAAGTTAAGGTTATAAGTATAGGTCTAGGGTTAGGTTTTAGGTTATAAGTAATAAGTATAGGTTATAGGTTAAGGTTAAGGTCTAGGTTTAGGTTATAGGTTAGGGTTTTAGGATTTGAGAATATGCTTAGGTTTAGGTAATAGGTATAGGGAATGATTTAGGGTATAGGTATAGGTTTTGGGATTTGAGAATAGGTTTAGGTTATAAGTGTAGGTTATAGGTTTAGGGAATGGTTAGGTTTAGGTTATAGGTTTTGGGATTTGAGAATAGTATTATATTATAAGTGAAGGTTATAGGTTTAAGGAGTGGGTAGCTTTAGGTTAAATGTTTAGGTTTTGGGATTTGAGAATAGGTTTAGCTTATGAGTATAGGTTTTAGTTGGGTTATAAGTTAAGGATTAAGGATTTGAGTTTAGTTTAAGGTTACAATTATAGGCTATAGGTTAAGGTTAAGGTCTAGGTTTAGGTAAAAAGTATAAGTTCTAGGATTTGAGAATAGGTTTAGGTTAAGGTTATAAGTATAGGTTTAGGGTTAGGTTTTAGGTTATAGGTTAAGGTTAAGGTCTAAGTTTAGGTTATACGTTAGGGTTTTGGAATTTGAGAATAGGTTTAGGTTTAGGTTATAAGTTTAGGTTTAGGTTATAGGTATAAGTTTAGGTTTAGAGTATAGGTATAGGTTTTGGGATTTGAGAATAGGTTTAGGTTATAAGTGAAGGTTATATGTTTAGGGAGTGGGTAGGTTTAGGATATAGGTATAGGTTTTGGGATTTGAGAATAGGTTTAGGTTATAAGTGTAGGTTATAGGTTTAGGAGTGGGTAGGTTTAGGTTATAGGTTTTGGGATTTGAGAATAGTTTTGGGTTATAAGTGAAGGTTATAGGTTTAGGGAGTGGGTAGGTTTAGGTTTTGGGATTTGAGAATAGGTTTAGGTTATAAGTATAGGTTTTAGTTTGGTTATAAGTTAAGAATTAGGGATTTAACTTTAGATTAAGGTTGTAAGTTTAGGTTAAGGTTACAATTATAGGATATAGGTTAAGGTTAAGGTCTAGGTTTAGGTTAAAGTATAAGTTTTGGAATTTGAGAATAGGTTTAAGTTAAGGTTACTAGTATAGGTTTAGGGTTAGGTTTTAGGTTATAGGTTATAAGTATAGGTTATGGGTTAAGGTTAAGGACTAGGTTTAGGTTATAGGTTAGGGTTTGGGGATTTAAGAATAGGTTTAGCTTTAGGTTATAAGTTTAGGTTTAGGTTATAGGTATAAGTTTAGGTTTAGGGTATAGGTTTAGGTTTAGGTTATAAGTGAAGGTTATATGTTTAGGGAGTGGGTAGGTTTAGGGTATAGGTATAGGTTTTGGGATTTGAGAATAGGTTTAGGTTATAAGTGAAGGTTATATGTTTAGGGTATAGGTATAGGTTTTGGGATTTGAGAATAGGTTTAGGTTATAAGTGTAGGTTATAGGTTTAGGGATTGGGTAGGTTTAGGTTATAGGTTTTGGGATTTGAGAATAGTTTTGGGTTATAAGTGAAGGTTATAGGTTTAGGGAGCGGGTAGGTTTAGGTTTTGGGATATGAGAATAGGTTTAGGTTATAAGTATAGGTTTTAGTTGGGTTATAGGTTAAGGATTAAGGATTTGAGTTTGGGTTAAGGTTGTAAGTTTAGGTAAAGGTTACAATTATAGGCTATAGGTTAAGGTTAAGGCCTAGGTTTAGATTAAAAGTATATTTTTGGGATTTGAGAATAGGTTTAGGTTAAGGTTATAAGTATAGGTGTAGGGTTAGGTTTTAGGTTATAGGTTATAAGTATAGGTTATAGGTTAAGGTTAAGGTCTAGGTTTAGGTTATAGGTTAGGGTTTTGAGATTTGAGAATAAGTTTAGGTTTAGGTTATAGGTATAGGGAATGGTTTAGGGTATAGGTATAGGTTTTGGTATTTGAGAATAGGTTTAGGTTATAAGTGTAGGTTATAGGTTTAAGGAATGGTTAAGTATAGGTTATAGGTTTTGGGATTTGAGAATAGTTTTATGTTATAAGTGTCGGTTATAGGTTTAGGAGTGGGTAGGTTTAGGTTATAGGTTTAGGTTTTAGGATTTGAGAATAGGTTTAGGTTATAAGTATAGGTTTTAGTTGGGTTATAAGTTAAGGATTAGGGATTTGAGTTTAGGTTAAGGTTGTGAGTTTAGGTTAAGGTTACAATTATAGGCTATAGGTTAAGGTTAAGGTCTAGGTTTAGGTTAAAAGTATTAGTTTTTGGATTTGAGAATAGGTTTAGGTTAAGGTTATAAGTATAGGTTTAGGGTTAGGTTTTATAGGTTATAAGTATAGGCTATGGGTTATGGTTAAGGTCTAGGTTTAGGTTATAGGTTAGGATTTTGGGATTTGAGAATAGGTTTATGTTTAGATTATAAGTTTAGGTTTAGGTTATAAGTTTAGGTTTAGGATATAGGTATAGGTTTTGGGATTTGAGAATAGGTTTAGGTTATAAGTGAAGGTTATATGTTTAGGGTATAGGTATAGGTTTTGGGATTTGAGAATAGGTTTAGGTTATAAGTTTAGGGAGTGGGTAGGTTTAGGTTATGGGTTTTGGGATTTGAGAATAGTTTTGGGTTATAAGTGAAGGTTATAGGTTTAGGGAGTGGGTAGGTTTAGGTTATAGGTTTAGGTTTTGGGATTTTAGAATAGGTTTAGGTTATAAGTATAGGTTTTAGTTGGGTTATAGGTTAAGAATTAGAGATTTGACTTTAGGTTAAGGTTGTAAGTTTAGGTTAAGGTTACAATTATAGGCTATAGGTTAAGGTTAAGGTATAGGTTTAAGTTAAAAGTATAAGTTTTGGGATTTGAGAATAGGTTTAGTTTAAGGTTATTAGTATAGGTTTAGGGTCAAGTTTTAGGTTATAAGTTATAAGTATAGGTTATGGGTTAAGGTTAAGGTCTAGGTTTAGGTTATAGGTTAGGGTTTTGGAATTTGAGAATAGGTTTAGGTTTAGGTTATAAGTTTAGGTTTAGGTTATAGGTATAAGTTTAGGTTTAGGGTATAGGTTTAGGTTTAGGTTATAAGTGAAGGTTATATGTTTAGGGAGTGGGTAGGTTTAGGGTATAGGTATAGGTTTTGGGATTTAAGAATAGGTTTAGGTTATATGTTTAGGGTATAGGTATAGGTTTTGGGATTTGAGAATAGGTTTAGGATATAAGTGTAGGTTATAGGTTTAGGGAGTGGGTAGGTTTAGGTTATAGGTTTTGGAATTTGAGAATAGTTTTGGGTTATAAGTGAAGGTTATAGGTTTAGGGAGTGGGTAGGTTTAGGTTTTGGGATTTGAGAATAGGTTTAGGTTATAAGTATAGGTTTTAGTCGGGTTATAGGTTAAGGATTTGGAATTTGAGTTTAGGTTAAGGTTGTAAGTTTAGGTAAAGGTTACAATTATATGCTATAGGTTAAGGTTAAGGTCTAGGTTTAGGTTAAAAGTATAAGTTTTGGGATTTGAGAATAGGTTTAGGTTAAGGTTATAAGTATAGGTTTAGGGTTAGGTTTTAGGTTATAGGTTAAGGTTAAGGTCTAGGTTTAGGTTATAGGTTAGGGTTTTGGGATTTGAGAATAGGTTTAGGTTTAGGTTATAAGTATAGGGAATGGTTTAGGGTATAAGTATAGGTTTTGGGATTTGAGAATAGGTTTAGGTTATAAGTATAGGTTATAGGTTTAGGGAATGGTTAGGTTTAGGTTATAGGTTTTGGGATTTGAGAATAGTTTTATGTTATAAGTGAAGGTTATAAGTTTAAGGAGTGGGTAGGTTTAGTTTATAGGTTTAGGTTTTGGGATTTGAGAATAGGTTTAGGTTATAAGTATAGGTTTTGGTTGGGTTATAAGTTAAGGATTAGGGATTTGAGTTTAGGTTAAGGTTGTAAATTTAGGTTAAGGTTACAATTATAGGTTATAGGTTAAGGATAAGGTCTAGGTTTAGGTTAAAAGTATAAGTTTTGGGATTTGAGAATAGGTTTAAGTTAAGGTTATAAGTATAGGTTTAGGATTAGGTTTTAGGTTATAGGTTATAAGTATAGGTTATGGGTTAAGGTTAAGGTCTAGGTTTAGGTTATACGTTAGGGTTTTGGGATTTGAGAATAGGTTTAGGTTTAGGTTATAAGTTTAGGTTTAGATTATAGGTATAAGTTTAGGTTTAGGGTATAGGTATAGGTTTCGGGATTTGAGAATAGGTTTAGGTTATAAGTGAAGGTTATATGTGTAGGGAGTGGGTAGATTTAGGGTATAGGTATAGGTTTTAGGATTTGAGAATAGGTTTAGGTTATAAGTGTAGGTTATAGGTTTAGGGAGTGGGTAGGTTTAGGTTATAGATTTTAAGATTTGAGAATAGTTTTAGGTTATAAGTGAAGGTTATAGGTTTAGGGAGTGGGTAGGTTTAGGTTATAGGTTTAGGTTTTGGGATTTGAGAATAGGTTTAAGTTATAAGTATAGGTTTTAGTTAGGTTATAGTTTAAGGATTAGGGATTTGAGTTTAGGTTAAGGTTATAAGTTTAGGTAAAGGTTACAATTATAGGCTATAGGTTAAGGTTAAGGTCTTGGTTTAGGTTAAAAGTATAAGTTGGGGATTTGAGAATAGGTTTAGGTTAAGGTTATAAGTATAGGTTTAGGGTTAGGTTTTAGGTTATAGGTTATAAGTATAGGTTATAGATTAAGGTTAAGGTCTAGGTTTAGGTTATAAGTTAGGGTTTTGGGATTTAAGAATAGGTTTAGGTTTAGGTTATACGTATTGGGAATGGTTTAGGGTATAGGTATAGGTTTTGGGATTTGAGAATAGGTTTAGGTTATAAATGTAGGTTATAGGTTTAGGGAATGGTTAGGTTTAGGTTATAGGTTTTGGAATTTGAGAATAATTTTAGGTTTAGGTTTAGGAAATCGGGTTCGGGTTCGGGATTAGGCTTAGGTTTGGGCTATAAGTATAGGTTTTGGGATTTGAGAATAGGTTAATGTTTAGGTTTAGGAAATCGGGTTCGGGTTCGGGTTCAGGATCGGGCTTAGGTTTGGGCTATAAGTATAGGTTTTGGGATTTGAGAATAGGTTAAGGTTTAGGGTATAGGTTTTAGGATTTGAGAATAGGTTAAGGTTTAGGTTTGGGAAATCGGGTTCGGGTTCGGGTTCGGGGTCAGGCTTAGGTTTGGGCTATAAGTATAGGTTTTGGGATTTGAGAATATGTTTAGGTTATAAGTTTAGGGAGTGGGTAGGTTTAGGTTATAGGTTTTGGGATTTGAGAATAGTTTTAGGTTTAGGTTAAGGAAATTGGGTTCGAGTTCGGGATCGGGCTTAGGTTTAGGCTATAAGCGTAGGTTTTGAGATTTGAGAATAAGTTAAGGTTTAGGGTATAGGTTTTGGGATTTGAGAATAGGTTAAGGTTTAGGTTTTAGGTTTTGGGATTTGAGAATAGGTTATAGGTTTAGGTTTAGGAAATCGGGTTCGGGTTCGGGATTGAACTAAGGTTTGGGCTATAAGTATAGGTTTTGGGATTTGAAAATAGGTCATAGGTTTAGGTTTAGGAAATCAGGTTCGGGTTCGGGATCCGTCTTAGGTTTGGGCTATAAGTATAGGTTTTAGGATTTGAGAATAGGTTTAGGTTATAAGTGAAGGTTATGGGTTTAGGGAATGGGTAGGTTTAGGTTATAGGTTTTGGGATTTGAGAATAGGTTATAGGTTTAGGAAATCGGGTTCGGGTTTAGGATTGGGCTTAGGTTTGGGATATAAGTATAGGTTTGGGGATTTGAGAATAGGTTTAGGTTAGGTTATAGGTTTAGGGAGTGGGTAGGTTTAGGTTATAAGTTTTGGGATTTGAGAATAGTTTTAGGTTTAGGTTTAAGAAATCGGGTTCGGGTTTGGGATCGGGCTTAGGTTTGGGGTAGAAGCATAGGTTTTGAGATTTAAGAATAGGTTAAGGTTTAGGGTATAGGTTTTAGGATTTGAGAATAGGTTAAGGTTTAGGTTTTAGGTTTTGTGATTTGAGAATAGGTTATAGGTTTAAGTTTAGGAAATCGGGTTCGAGTTCGAGATCAGGCTTAGGTTTGTGCTATAAGTATAGGTTTTGGAATTTGAGAATAGGTTATAGGTTTTGGTTTAGGAAATCGGGTTCGAGTTAGGGATCGGGCTTAGGTTTGGGCTATAAGTATAGGTTTTAGGATTTGAGAATAGGTTTAGGTTATAAGTGTAGGTTATGGGTTTAGAAAATGGGTAGGTTTAGGTTATAAGTATTGGGATTTGAGAATAGGTTATAGGTTTAGGAAATTGGGTTCGGGTTCAAAATTGGGCTTAAGTTTGGGCTATAAGTATAGGTTTTAGGATTTGAGAATAGGTTAAGGTTTAGGGTATAGGTTTTGGGATTTGAGAATAGGTTAAGGTTTAGGTTTAGGAAATCAGGTTCGGGTTTAGGATCGGGCTTAGGTTTGGGCTATAAGTATAGGTTTTGGGATTTGAGAATAGGTTAAGGTTTAGGGTATAGGTTTTAGGATTTAAGAATAGGTTATAAGTTTAGGTTTTGGGATTTGAGAATAGGTTTAGGTTATAAGTATAGGCTTAGGGTGGGTTATAGGTTAAGGTTTAGGGATTTGAGTTTAGGTTAAGGGTGTGGTACCTGCAAATACAGATATAAACAAGATATAAATACGGCCTATCCAAATGGCCAGGCCCTCCCAATGCTGTCCATAGAAAATGGACAGCTTCATCATGGTCATAACAGCGGTTCCCACCTTTCAAGGACCCCCGCTCATCCGAATAGCTCCGACGCACATCCGGGTATGCTCCATTAATTTTGAGCTAATACCAAAATACGTCCTGTCCAAATAGTCAGGCCCTCCCAATGCTGTCCATAGGAAATGGACAGCTTCATCATGGTCATAACAGCGGTTCCCACCTTCCAGGGACCTTCGCTCATCCGGATAGCTCCGACGCACATTCGGGTATGCTCCATTAATTTCGAGCTAATACCAAAATACGGCCTGTCCAAATGGTCAGGCCCTCCCAATGCTATTCATAGGAAATGTACAGCTTCATCATGGTCATAACAGCAGTTCCCACCTTCCATGGACCCCCGCTCATCCGGATAGCTTCGACGCACATCCGAGTATGCTCCATTAATTTCGAGCTAATACCAAAATACGGCATGTCCAAATGGTCAGGCCCTCCCAATGCTGTTTATAGAAAATGGACAGCTTCATCATGGTCATAACAGCGGTTCCCACTTTCAGAGACCCCGGCTCATGCGGATAGCTCCGACGCACATTCGGGTATGCTCCATTAATTTTGAGTTAATACCAAAATACGACCTGTCTAAATGGTCAGGCCCTCTCAATGCTGTCCATAGGAAATGGACAGCTTCATCATGGTCATAACAGCGATTCCTACCTTCCACGGTCCCCCGCTCATCTGGATAGCTCCGACACACATCCGGGTATGCTCCATTAATTTCGAGCTAATACAATTAAATCCTAAATTAGTTACTCATCCAAGGTTGGATAGATTGTAATACTTTCATATTCTCATTTAAACGTTCACGCCGAAAATTCGACAGTATCTCCCCATGCCTCTCCAGATAAGTTGATCTTACGTTACATTCCGATGTCAAATATCTAATATAATATAAAGATATTTGGCATTGGATATGGAACGAAAGAAACATATCTAGAGAAAAATGAGGAGATGGACCGCGGATCAAGCATGAACATTTAAATAGATTATATGAAAGCATACTATCCATCTAACCTTGAACTGTCTAAAATGGGACAATTTGAGCGATTTGTATGCCACCAAAAACACACCATATCTATGTATGGCCCCATAAAAATCCTCAAACGAGTAACTAATTATCTAACTTACAAATCTATAAACTACAACATAGGCACCATACACCCATGCTCAAGTGAACCAAGTCAAGCATTATTCACACATGTTCAAGTGAACCAAATCAAGCATCATTCGCACATTTTCAAGTGAACCAAGTTGAGCATCATTCACACATGCTCAAGTGAACTAAGTCAAGCATCATTCATACATGTTCAAGTGGATTGATTTAACCATCATAAGAAAAACTTCTAGGGGGCTGATCTTAGCATCATTACCACACATGTTCTTGCCGAATATCTTAGCATCATTACCACACATTTAAGTTGATTGATTTAAGCATCATAAACACATGTTCAAGTGGACTGATTTAAGCATTATAAACACATGAAAATATGTCTGTCAAACACAACATCATTTTGTTATTTCTTTAGAAAGCACTAAAAGGCATTTTCATGTTCATAAATACTGAGGTTTATAAATGTCAGAATTCATAATTTTTGTTCATAGCTAGCTAGACCTAACTATCTAGCTCTAGGGTGTCAAAACAAATGTCAGAATTCTGGTGGATACTTTCATGTTAGAAAAAATACACAAGCACAGGATATGTAGCTAAGGTGTATCCTAGTCATAAGTTTTATTGAAAATTGGGAGTTGGTCCATACCCATTATTAATGGTTTCCCAATAAGTACCATCTTCTGATGACCTATGCCTTTTGTTCTCATTCTGATTGGACAATCTATTGATTCAATAGAAAGATATAAATGGACAAATATTAACATTTTGTTACTGCGAAACTCGTCCAAGTCAACTAAGTCGATTTTGAACCGAGTTGCTGCGAAACTCAGTATTGGGCCTGACTCCATCTAGACTCGGAGAGACTCATTACAAACATGAGCATTGGATTTGGAACTTCCAAATAAAAATTTACTAACACAGTAAAATTCTCTTGAAATTTGCAACTCTAGATCACAAACATAAGCATTGGATTTGGAACTTCCAGCTCAAGCTTGAATATGTGAAGTCGTCAATCATTGATAGGATAGTCTTCTCGTAAATTCAGTGTTTTAGGATATACAGTCGATCTTCTCATTAAATTATCCAAGTTTATGATGGGCAGAAACAGGAATTGTGCTTTACATTTTCAAACTTTTCTAGTCCTTGACATCAATCATCTAACCTTCTCTGTTCTTCCTCATTTTTTTCGCACCGATTTCTGACATTTATTTTTACTCTATTTCATCATTTTCATCGACTGTGAAACCCAAACACTGATTTTGGATCTGATTAATAATCGGGTTGGATTAGTAGTGTTGCATTGATAACATATATCACACATAGATACACACATGGTTATATGGAACAGAACATTGCAAATATGTATGTACATATGAAATAGATAAATGTGGACCTATTTTCATAGGAATGCATGGAGAGTCCAATGATCCAATCAATCGATCTGGGCTGTTCATTAGGTCCAGTCTACACTTCAAGGGTTACTAAGCAAAACTACACCAGTCTGACCATTCCATCCACCCAATCAGTAGTGCCTATAAAATGGAAGGTCGAGATTTATTTATTTTTTTGGTATATGAAAAATAGGTCCAATCAACAATTTAAACCATCCATTTTGGAAAATGTCACAATGATTGCTTATAACCATCCCATCTGTGGCTTAAAAAATGGAAGTTTAATGTGGAAGTCTACTCAGCATCGGCAACGACATGGCTGAATGTGTGGGAGGTTAATACAGATTGCTGAATGTGTGGGATGTTAATACACTGTGTAAGTTTTGATAAGATTGAGGGTGGAAGGAAAAATTGGGAAAATTTGCTGAATGTGTGGGATGTTAATACACTGTGTAAGTTCCAACGATTTGGGTTGTGGGATTTTGAATCTAAGAAGAAGAATTCCAAAACCCAAATGAGAAAGAGATCAAACTCAAGAAGATTTTCCAGCAAAAATACAAAAGAAAAAGGGGAAATGGAATTGAAGAAATTGGGAAAATGTCAGCAATAAGAAAATACTTTTTTTCTTGAAGTGCTTGCAATGGCGCCTCTCAATCTAGCAACAAAGATGGTGAGGTATGTCCCTGATGCACGACACAGGGAGAGGGAGATGGAGTGGGAGATGGAGACGGAGAGGTAGCACGGGATAGGGAGAGGGAGATGGAGTAAGAAACGGAGAGAGGGGAACAGAGATTGAGAGTGAGAGAGAGATTTGGGGAAATTTTGGGCGGGCCTCTGTTTTGAAAGCGTGCCGCGGCCCGCCCAAATTTGGGGTTTTTTTTTGGTGTGGCTCTGTGGGCCCCTCCATGATGCGTTATAAACATCTATCCCATCAGTCAGATGCATCAACCCATGGTGGGTCCAGGGATTAAAAATCAAATAGGTCTATGACTTCTATGGGCCACACCACATACAAAAGTTGAGAGGGGTTACCCTCAATCTAAATATCCAAATTATTTTTTGGGCCCACAGAGATGTGGTCCACAAATCTAGCCCATCCATTATGTGTGTGCCACTTAGATGAGGAGTCATACCAAGTTTCAGATGCATCCAAATTCAGGTGGGGCCCACCAAGTGCTTTTATATGTTTTAGGTGTGTCTTCACATAATTTTAGATGGTATGGCCCACTGGAGTTCTGTATACGGCTGATTTTTGAATTGTCCCATAATTTAAAGGGGACCCATCAAATGCATGGTGTTGATGTTTGACACACATCATGGTGGGACCCACACAACTTGACCTCATGGGGATGACATGGATTAAACACATACATCATGGTGGGGCCTCCACAGAATAAACGAAATTAGGATTTAATAAAATTATTTAATTGGGATTTTAAAATAAAGTTAAGACTAGTAATATCAAATATTCTTTGAAATTTGAAGGATCTTGTAAGGTCTGGACATATCATATGGCAATATAAATCTCAGGTGGACCACACCATTAAAAACTTCTTAGGGTCCAATGTAAGGTTTATTTGCCACCATTAATGAATGGATCAAGCTAGTTTTTGTCGTTTCCCATCATCTGGGCCTGTATGACCTAATCCTAAAGAATGGATGTTAAATAAAAAGTACAGTGGGCCTTAGGAGGGTTTTAATGGTGGATATCCAATCACTATTGTTTTCATGTGGTGTGGTCCACCTGAGATTTATATCCCTCTCATTTTTGGTATCAATCCCTAGTATGACCTGACTTATTCGATTGTCAAGCCAGGTCTTTCCTTTTATGAATTAATTCTAGCCATTCCAAAAAAAATAAAAT
Source organism: Magnolia kwangsiensis (assembly GCA_037074715.1). Classification (NCBI taxonomy): domain Eukaryota; kingdom Viridiplantae; phylum Streptophyta; class Magnoliopsida; order Magnoliales; family Magnoliaceae; genus Magnolia; species Magnolia kwangsiensis. The sequence goes on from CM073580.1 coordinate 93,021,359, forward strand.
AAAATAATCAATAATGGTTGGATATCCACTATTAAAATCCTCCCAAGGCCCTGATGTATTGAATTTGGCAGTCTGTTAGGGCTAATTTCATAATCCAACTCATTAATTTCTCTTGCTGCTTGAACCACTTAAATCATTTCCAACTCCAACTCTGTTAACATACTTCGAATTGACCCCTACACAAACTAAGAACAGAAACATAAAGCATGATCAAAATCTCAACTTCAATAACAATGAGTTAAAAAAGGCCACTCTTATGCAAAAAGGATGAGAAAATGGTAGAGCATCTGTCCCTCAGGTGCCCTTATTCCTTAGGTGTTTGGGATTATATCTTGTCATCTTTTAAGGTGCCTTGGACAATGCCATCCTCCATGGAGTATTTGTTTTTGGGATGGCATGCAGGAGGGTCCTCATCCAAAGAGAGACATGTCAGTGGCACCAAGCCCTACCGGCTGTTTTATGGAGCATCTTGATGGAAAGGAACACCAAATGTTTTAGGGACTGGGTGGAGACTATGGGTTTCAGTGCAAGGAAAGTTCTCGCTTATATCAAGCAGTGGGATTTGTAATTTTTGTATTTCCTGTTCTTTTTGTTTGTTTCCTTTGTTCTACCTTTGGCTGTTGCAATAAAATTCTCAACTTTCAAAAAAGCCCTATTTCTTGTGATGCAGTTATTTTGGTGGCTGGTGTTTTGTTTCTTTATTTGCTTTTTTACTAACTGTCATGATTGTAATGATAATAAAGTTATGGGTTGCAAATTGGTTACATAATTTGCAAGTAAAACAATTAGGGTAATTGCTTTTAACTTATTAGGTTAAACAAATGATAACACCTTCAAAGTAATGCCCAATGGACCTTGGTGGATGGCATTTCTGTTAATTCAGTCTTATCTCTATAATGGATAACATGTTGTAAAATTGCAAACCTTGTAAAGTTGTAAACTTTGAACCATTAAAATGCATTTGTCCATTTCTTAGACTGTTGTTATGTTTTAACATGATTAGAACTCTTTTCTATGAGTTATATTTGCATAAATGTTGGCAAGCATGTGAGAGATGTGAAAGTTAAAAGTATGTGCTTTACACGGTTGCAATCAAAGTTTGAATTATCATACTCTGGTGGATACCAATTTCCTGGAAAACTCTCCATATCGGTCAATGTATCAGCTGTGCCGACTCTGGTTTCAAATTTCAATCTTCTTTTTCATTTTATTTATTTATTTTTTTTTTGTTGGTACCATTCCTCAGTAGTGTTTTTGAGCTTAATATTTTTTTTATTCATCGTGTACATGCTCTCTCTCTCTCTCTCATATAGTTGATAGATTGCTGCACAGGAATGACTATCATATAGGGATTCTAACAGGAATTCATTGACATTTCTAGATTTTGGAAATGAACCCAGATGACGAGGCTGAGGAAGATGGTGTTAATGTTGATCTCGACTCTCAAAGGAAGGGAAAGTGTGTTGTGCTAAAAACATCTACACGCCAAGTGAGCAAGCAGTTCTTATTCACATTTTTTTATTGTGCTATCTTGAACATACTCTCACCATCTTATTCTGGCTATTGTTGGGGTTGGTTTTTAGGAATAGTTGAGTAATACTGGTGTAAACACTGAAATATCAAGCGATCTCATATTTCATCATTCGATGTAAACTATCTACGCAAGTTTCTAAGTTATTATGTCACTATGGGATGCTATGTTATCTACCATTTCAAGTATTTTTATTAGTTATAATGAAATCCTCATGTTATCTAATTTTATGCTGCAAGTTGTGGAGATGCATATAGAAGCAGATGTCTCTTTATTCGATGAGAAGCAAAAATCTGCGAGCAATGCTATGGATGCAGGCGCTGCTTTGTCAGAGCAGAATTAGCATACAGGACCAGAATCAGTAGCTGGTGAATGAGAGCAAGTTGTGGCTGAGGAGAATGAAATTCATGAAGATGTTGTTGCATGCCACAAGAATCTGAGTGCTTCAATTTTGGGTTCAACTCCTTAAATTATTTGGAAAAATGGATGAACGGCGTGGATAGACTACATACATTCATGGTGGGCCCAACTGAGTTTACTCAGTACGGTAAGAGTGTACCGAGTAACTCAGTATGAATTAGGGATTTCGTTTCGTGTCCCTCTCTCCTGGAAGCGGATTGCGTATTGAGTAACTCAGTATGGTAAGCGTACTGAGTAAACTCCTTAGCCTCTATGTGATTCATGCATTGTATCCACTCCGTCCATCTCTTTTAACACAAAATTTTAGGCTCTATCCCAAAAATGGAGTATATCAAAACCTCAAATGGACTACACCATCAGAAACTGTGTGAATTGAACATCTACCATTGAAAAATTCTTGGGGACAACAGAGGTAGTAGATCCAGCTGATATTTGTGTTTTCCCTTCATCCATGTCCTTTTAATCTTATGAAAAAGTGGGATGACAAATAAACATCAATAGGGCCTTAGAAAATTTTCAACGGTTGAAATCAATAGTTCCACTTTTTCCAGTGGTATGGCCCACTTGAGCTTTGTATATGCATCAATTTTCGGTTGAACCCATAAAATGCTCTTAAAAAAATGTATGGACGGCGTGGATAAACCACATTCATTTGCGGTGGGCCCATCTGAGTTTACTCACGTATGCATGAGAGCGTCTGAGTAAACTTAGTACACAACCCAATTTCCCCTCTCTTCTCTCTCGCCCTAACCTCCTCCCTCCCTCTCTCTCTCTCCCTCTATTCCAAAACATCGGCCGAGAATCCCAGCCACAACGCCTCTTCCTCTCACATTTCTGACAGCGGCGCCACCAACGCAGTGAAAGATCAGTCGTCGCACAAATCTGATTGGGGAAGAAGAGAGGCAGTGATAGCAGTGGTGGTTGGTGGTGCTGATTGGGAAGATGAAGATGGGCAGCGATTTCGCTGCTATTAGCCATTGATGCCAACAGTTATTATGGTATGCATTTCCCCTCTCTAGACATCTGAAATTCCTCATTGCTGGTTTGAGGGATCGAAAGACCCTAATATCTCTGATTTGGGGATCGTAATTCGAGATCCGTAATTACTGGATTTTGTGATTACAAATTCTCCTAAGCAGCTTCTTTTGTATTTTTCTGATTACAGGTAATGGTTGGATTATGAGTTTGGATTCAAATGCTTGTCACTGTATTGGATTGTATTGGATTGGATTTTGATACAATCCTGTGAGTCCATACACTTCCAGAAGAACATAAAAAAGAAATTGTACCACTTGGTAGTTGGAAGTTGTAGGCTCAAATATCAAAATGAGGCTACCCTTCCAAAAAGAAAAAAGAAAAAGGAACAGATATCACCAAACACACCAACAAGTGTTGATTTATGCTTGTTTGTTGATGATTTTTGGGCCTAATCCAGGTTCTACTTTGGAGGCTTTTAGTTGAAGATTTTTAGACCTCAGTTCAGGGTCTACTTTGGGGGATCTAAGTGAAGATTTTACTAATTCTTTAAAGATCTTGGGGGTTGATTCTCTGGATTTCCATAAGCTCTTTTAGGACATTACAGCATGGAAACATCATTGTAGATTCATTTATTGCTATTTTGATAGATTCAATTGATATTTAATAAATTCAATAGTTGGAAATCTTGTTAAATTGGGGTTGTTCTAGGAGGTGAAAGCATTACATTTTCAAATTTTTGTGAGGTTTCATTTAAATATTCTTCTGGGTGTATAATTCATTATATTCTTGCCATTTGGGTATTAAAATTGTTTTGTTTCAAAGCCAAATTGAACATCACTATAATTATCATCCAAGCCTTATTCCAATTAATTGGGGTCGGCTCATGGTATGGCAAAACAGTTAATGAGTTCCGCAACAATTTACTTTTTGTGGACATGTATAGCAGTAGGGAGTACTATGTTAAAATGCTCCAGGCCATGGTCAGATAAAACATGTATGTTATTTGTATTCTTTACGTCTCACAGTTATGCATGACTTGCGACTTATTCACATAGATCTGGAGCCGAAAAATATTCTTCTTGTTTCTGTAGAATATGTGAAGGTGCTTGATTCTAAGGTGTACTTAAAACATGCATGTTTAGGTTTACAATTTCATATGAGATTTTTAGTGGAGGTCTAATTGCCTGGCCTTTCTGGTTTCTACTTTGACTTCTATGAGATGACTTCTTCTTCATTTTTTTTTCTAACTTTCATTTTGTTGAACTTGGCATATTTAGATGCCTCCATCTTGTGCTATGCATAAAGTCAGGCATCTCAAGCCATCTTATATTTTCCCTTTGTCTTTTTAACTATACTGTTTTTGTGATAAATAGCTATCATCTTTCTCATGTGGATCCCACTTTGACTTCAGATTACCATCATTTTTAAATTTTTGTCTTGGAGGTTGGCTTGAATGCATCCTGACATATTGCAATATGATATGTCAGGAATTTATCCATTGAAATTAGGTTTTTTAATGACCCAAACCATTTGTGTGATCAGGCAATGGTTTTTTAATGACCCAAACCATTTTTGTCTTGGAGTTGTTACACTTTTTCTTCCTTTGTTCTTAGGTGTATGGGCTATCACTATCTCGGTTTGCAGATGCTGGTGGTTTAGTTGGGAACGCTCCTGCAGAAATATCTAAAGGTAATTCAATGTTACTCATTTTCTCTTATTGCCAAATAGAGAAAACCATTTTGAGTGGCAATCCTTGGAAATTTATAAGAACTATCTCTTGGACTGGTTTTGAGGTATGAGATTCAAGAGTGGTAAGATGGTGAGCCTCAAGACTTCCATGTGTGACGATAATGGGTCTTGTATAGAAAATATGTACAAACTAGACTTGTTAAATGAAGCAAATCCTTTTGGGTATGTTTCTGTTTTGAATGTGAATTCAGTTGGTTTTAATCTGTGACATAAACATTTAGGACACAAACTATTGCAAACTCAAGGATATCTTGAGTTCGGTCTTTTAACCATACTAACGGATGCATCTTCCCATTCCATGTGAAATTTGGTTAAAAAAGTGTAGTTACATCATGTTTGAAGCACACCCTAGGCGCAGCTGACAATGTAACTCCTGAAATGCCTAGGTGCACACCTAGAAATTGAAGTGATTTTTTTATGTACTTTCTCTTATGTCCTTAACAATACCTTACAACATTATGTTGATGGCACCCAAGCTGTCGTGTGCATCTAGGCACCTTGCTCCAGGCACTCACCTGGGGACAAAGCCTCATTTGCGGCTAGGGTGAGGCACAAGTTGCCCAAAATGCCTTAGCATGTGCACCAAATGCCTTTGACTGCATTTTAAAATGTGAACATGCTCTCTGAAAATCCAACCCATTTAGTATAGGGTTGCATATTATAGACTACACTAGCAATTATGGATGTGTATTGGAGAACATTTTTTTTGGACACTTTTCTTATATAGCCGGCTTCCAGCGTACCCTCATTGGCAACTTATTCATTTTGTTGGACTACCTTGTCCAAATGTATAAGCTTAAGTGAATACTACATGCAAGGACAATTCAGGCTCCTTTAACAAGGATATCTTTGTTTTAAGTGAGTTGTCCATGCATCCAAACGACTTCTTAGGGAACAAGTGATTACTACAATAATGCGATTGGAGCTAGTGGATTACATATTGGGGTTTTCTTTGCTTGTTTCTTGAATGGATGTCAAGAACAACATATGGATAAAAAATTCAATCTAGTCTGACCACTTTTCAATTGAATGTACATTAGTTTATTAGCCTGCTCCCAAGTGTTTTTGTCTTTAGGCTCTAATACTCTCAAGTTCACATTGTAACTTGAATTCAACCTATCTCAAAGAAGCACAATTTTGTAAACTCTTCTATAATCTATGTTCTAACTAAATCAGATAGTTAAGTCTATATGATTCAATATTCAACTTTTTAAGTTCCTAAATGCACTTCTAAAAGTTGCTTCATTGTGTAGGATCAGTTTATTAATTCCTACTTGAATAAACAAAATTGATGTTACATGTACATTGATTTAGTGAGGGATATTTTTAGATTCTTTTATGATTCAAAATTTTCTTATTCTTTTGTTGGAAACCCTGGTTTTTTTGTTGTGTCCTTACATAATAGTAGAGCATGTTCTACTATAGGTTCCTATGCTCCCTAGATTAAGTGTTTATTTCAACTTTATAGATACAATGACAAGTGGTGTGTGCTCCCATTTTCTTTGAAGGAATTGTTAATGTGAAGCTCTCATCAGGTATCTGGGTTCAAGCCCAACTAATCCTTCTGGAATGCCATCTGTTCGAGGAGCTATACCTATGGAAGGGAGTGCTGCCATCCCAAATGTAATTTCTTAGTTTCCTTCTCCTGTGGAAATTTTCTTAACCATGAGGTCCTCTCCTTTTTCTTAGATTTGATTGAGATCCATGCACTACTAATGGTTCCACTCAATTCCTAGTTGAACTTTGTTCACTGAATTGATTTTTGGGCAAGCAGAACTTGTAACTTTATATGCAAGAATAATTGTGAATATTTTAGAGTCTTGGTTGAGTTTGTGACTTGTAACTTTAGTTTTGATTAATAAGATATAAATTGGCTATCACTCTCAGCTGTTCGGGCAGTTTTGGTTGGGTTTATGACTTCACTATGGTTCTGGTTAATAAGATATAAATTGGTTATCCCTCTCAGCAGTTCAGGCATTGATAGTTCACAGTTTTATGACCTTGTAAGAATTACAACCCAAGTGCAGTATGGCCATGTAATGATGGGTGTTTTTCCTTGTTTTGAATGATGGAATAGGATCCTAAGGAATGGCCTGTTAGAGCCATTGCCTTCATATGGGCATGGGAGGGAGAGATTAGGAGGCCGGCATATTAGCCTATTACATGGAGATTATCTCAATGATGTTGTTGTTACAGGTAATCCAACTTATCTATTGGTTCTTATTTGTTTTGAAAATTAATGTATACAATCTACATTGGTTGATGTTCATACACCCTTTTTTTAATATTTTGGGAATTGAAATAGTTCGTTGTAATATGGTTGTTTTATATGCAAATCAATCAGTTAGTGTGGACATTGGTTCCATTTCTTTATAAGCCTGAGTATTTTATGAAAAAGTCAACATCTTTTAATATTCATATATTTCTTTTGTTAATGATTTAAATAATCCCTTCCCTTCACAATAGTTATCATTGTGGTTACAGTTATTCATTATGTGACAGGTTTTTAGGTGAGATGAACGAGTTTTAAAACAAAATAGTCTGCGGTTTTGAGAAGCGATTTCCAAGATGTATGTGTGTTTCAATGGCCATCGGCACCTTGGAAGCATATAATGAAAGGTAAGAAAAGCCTAAACCATTGGAGTGGCCTGACCATTTGTACAGGCTGTGTTTATGTATTTGCTCAAAATTAATGGAGCAGACCCGGATGTGCGTCGGAGCTATCCGGATGAGCGGGGGTCCCTAGAAGGTGGGAACCGCTATTATGACCATGATGAAGCTGTCTATTTCCTATGAACAGCATTGAGAGGGCCTAGCCATTTGGACAGGCCGTATTTTTATATTAGCTCGAAATTAATGGAGCATACCCGGATGTGCGTCGGAGCTATCCGGATGAGAGAGGGTCCCTAGAAGGTGAAAACCGCTGTTATGACCATGATAAAGCTGTCCATTTTCTATAGACAATATTGGAAGGGCCTGACCATTTGGACAGGCTGTATTTTGGTATTAGCTCGAAATTAATGGAGCATACACGGATGTGCATCGGAGCTATCCGGATGAGCGGGGGTCCGTGGAAGGTGGGAACCGCTGTTATGACCATGATGAAGTTGTCCATTTTCTATGGACAGCATTGGGAGGGCCTGGCCATTTGGATAGGCCGTATTTTGGTATTAGCTCGAAATTAATGGAGCATACCCGGATATGCATCAGAGCTATCCGGATGAGCGGGGGTCCCTTAAAGGTGAGAACCACTATTATGACCATGATGAAGCTGTCCATTTCCTATGGACAGCATTGGGAGGGCCTGACCATTTGGACAGGCCGTATTTATATCTTGTTTATATCTGTATTTGCAGGTGCCATACCCTTAACCTAAACTCAAATCCCTAAACCTTAACCTATAACCCACCCTAAACCTATACTTATAACCTAAACCTAATCTCAAATCCCAAAACCTATACATAAAATCTAAATCTAGACCTTAATCTTAACCTATAACCTATACTCATAACCTAAACCTAAACTTATAACCTTAACCCAAACCTAAACCTATTCTCAAATCCCAAAACTTATAGTTATAACTTAAATCTAAACCTTAACCTTAACCTATAACCTATACTTACAACCTTAACCTAAATCTATTCTCAAATCCCAAAACCCATACCTATAACTCTAACCTAAACCCAATCCCGAACCCGAACCCAATTTCCTAAACCTAAACCTATACCTATACCTATAGACTAAACCTAAACCTTAACCTATAACCTAAACCTAGTCTCATAACCTTAACCTAAACCTATTCTCAAATCCCAATACCTATACTTATAACCCAAACCTAAACCCGATCCCGAACCCGAACCCGATTTCCTAAACCTATACTTATAACCTTAACCTTAACATAAACCTATTCTCAAATCCCAAAACCTATACTTATAGCCAAAACCTAAACCTTAACCTTAACCTATAACCTATACTTACAACCTTAACCTAAACCTATTCTCAAATTCCAAAACCCATACCTATAACCTAAACCTAAACCCGATCCCGTACCCGAACCCAATTTCCTAAACCTAAACCTTAACCTATAACCTTAACCTATACTTATAGCCTAAACCTAAAACTATACCTATAACCTAAACTTAGACTCATAATCTTAACCTAAACCTATTCTCAAATCCCAAAACCTATACCTATAACCCAAACCTAAACCCGATCTCAAACCCGAACCCGATTTCTTAAACCTAAACCTTAACATATAACCTAAACCTATACCTTTACCTATAACATAAACCTAGACTTATAGCCTTAATCTAAACCTATTCTCAAATCTCAAAACCTATACTTATAACCAAAACCTAAACCTTAACCTTAACCTATAACTGATACTTAAAACCTTAACCTAAACCTATTCTCAAATCCCAAAACCCATACCTAAAACCCAAACCTAAACCCGATCCCAAACCCGAACCCGATTTCCTAAACCTAAACCTTAACCAATAACCTAAACCTATACCTATAGCCTAAACCTAAACCTTAACCTATAACCTAAACCTAGACTCATAACCTTAACCTAAACATATACCTATAACCTAAACCTAAACCTTAACCTAAAACTTAAACCTATACTTATAGCCTTAACCTAAACCTATTCAAAAATTCCAAAACCTATACTTGTAGCCGAAACCTAAACCTTAACCTTAACCTATAACCTAAACTTACAACCTTAACATAAACCTATTCTCAAATCCCAAAACCCATACCTATAAGACAAACCTAAACACAATCCCAAACCCAAACTCGATTTCCTAAACAAAAACCTATACCTATAGCCTAAACCTATAACCTAAACCTAGACTCATAACCTTAACCTAAACCTATTCTCAAATCCCAAAAACTATACCTATAACCCAAACCTAAACACGATCTTGAACCCGAACCCGATTTCTTAAGCCTAAACCTTAACCTATAACATAAACCTATACCTATAACCTAAACCTTAACCTATAACCTAAACCTAGACTTATAGCCTTAACCTAAACCTATTCTCAAATCCCTAAACATATACTTATAGCAGAAACCTTAACCTATAACCTATACTTACAACCTTAACCTAAACCTATTCTCAAATCCCAAAACCTATACTTATAGATGAAACCAAAACCTTAACCTTAACCTATAACCTATACTTACAACCTTAACCTAAACCTATTCTCAAATCCCAAAACCCATACCTATAACCCAAACCTAAACCCGATCACGAACCTGAACCCGATTTCCTAAATCTAAACCTATACCTATAGACTAAACCTAAACCTTAACCTATAACCTAAACTTAGATTCATAAACTAAACCTAAACCTATTCTCAAATCCAAATACCTATACCTATAACCCAAACCTAAACCCGATCCCGAACCCAAACCCGATTTCCTAAACCTATACCTATAACCTAAACCTAAACCTTAACCTTAACCTTAACCTTAACCTATTCTCAAATCACAAAACATATACTTATATCCGAAACCTAGACCTTAACCTTAACCTATAACCTATACTTACAACCTTAACCTAAATTTATTCTCAAATTCCAAAACCCATACCTATAACCTAAATCTAAACCCGATCCCGTACCCAAACCCAATTTCCTAAACCTAAACCTTAACCTATAACCTAAACATATACCTATAGCCTAAACCTAAACCTATACTTGTAACCTAAACCTAGACTCATAACCTTAACCTAAATATATTCTCAAATCCCAAAACCTATACCTATAACTCAAACCTAAACCCGATCCCAAACCCGAACCTGATTTTCTAAACCTAAACCTTAACCTATAACCTAAATCTATACCTCAACCGATAACCTAAACCTAGACTTATAGTCTTAACCTAAACCTATTCTCAAATTCAAAAACCTATACTTATAGCCAAAACCTAAACCTTAACCTTAACCTATAACCAATACTTACAACCTTAACCTAAACCTATTCTCAAATCCTAAAACTCATACCTATAACCCAAACCTAAACCCGATGCCGAACCCGAACCCGATTTCTTAAACCTAAACCTTAACCTATAACCTAAACCTATACCTATAGCCTAAACCTAAACCTTAACCAATAACTTAAACCTAGACTCGTAACCTTAACCTAAATATATTCTCAAATCCAAAAACCTATACCCATAACCCAAACCTAAACCCGATCCGGAACCTGATTTCTTAAACCTAAACCTTAACCTATAACCTAAACCTATACCTATAACCTAAACCTAAACCTTAACCTATAACCTAAACCAAGATTTATAGTGTTAACCTAAACCTATTCTAAAATCCCAAAACCTATACTTATAGTCGAAACCTAAACCTTAACCTTAACCTATAACCTATACTTACAACCTTAACCTAAACCTATTCTCAAATCCCAAAACTCATACCTATAACCCAATCCTAAACACAATCCCGAACCCGAACTGGATTTTCTAAACCTAAACCTTAACCTATAACCTAAACCTATACCTATAGGCTAAACCTATAACCTAAACCTAGACTCATAACCTTAACCTAAACCTATTCTCAAATCCCAATACCTATACCTATAAACCAAACCTAAACCCGATCACGAACCTGAACCCGATTTTTTAAACCTAAACCTTAACCTATAACCTAAACCTATACCTATAACCTAAGCTTAAACCTTAACCTATAACCTAAACCTAGACTTATAACCTTAACTTAAAACTATTCTCAAATCTCAAAACCTATGCCTATAGCCTAAACCTAAACCTTAACCTATAACCTTAACCTAGACTCATAACCTTAACCTAAACCTATTCTCATAACCTATAACCTATACCTATAACCCAAACCTAAACCCAATCCTGAACCTGAACCCGATTTCCTAAACCTAAACATTAACCTATAACCTAAACCTATACCTATAACCTAAACCTTAACCTTAACCTATAACCAAAACCTAGACTTATAGCATTAACCTAAACTTATTTGTAAATCCCAAAACTTATACTTATAGCCGAAACTTAAACCTTAACCTTAACCTATAACCTATACTTACAATCAAAACTTAAACCTATTCTCAAATCCCAAAACCCATACCTATAACCCAAACCTAAACACAATCCCGAACCCGAACACGATTTCCTAAACCTAAACCTAAACCTTAACCTATAACCTAAACCTATACCTATAGCCTAAACCTATAACCTAAACCTAGACTCATAACCTTAACCTAAACCTATTTTCAAATCCCAAAACCTATACCTATAACCCAAACCTAAACCCGATCCCGAACCCAAATCAGATTTCTTAAACCTAAACCTTAACCTATAACCTAAACCTATACCTATAACCTAAATCTAAACCTTAACCTATAACCTAAACCTAGAATTATAGCCTTAACTTAAACCAATTCTCAAATTCCAAAACCTATACTTATAGCCGAAACCTTAACCTCTAACTTATACCTACAACCTTAACTTAAACCTATTCTCAAACTTCAAAACCTATACTTATAGCCGAAACCTAAACCTTAACCTTAACCTATAACCTATACTTACAACCTTAACTTAAACCTATTCTCAAATCCCAAAACCCATACTTATAACCCAAGCCTAAACCCGATCCCAAAACCGAACCCGATTTCCTAAACCTAAACCATAACCTATAACCTATACCTATACCTATAGCCTATGCCTAAACCTAAACCTATAACCTAAACTTATACTCATAACCTAAACCTAAACCTATTCTCAAATCCCAATACCTATACCTATAACCCAAACCTAAACCCAATCCTGAACCCGAACCCGATTTCCTAAACCTATACCTATAACCTAAACCTATTCCCAAATCTCAAAATCGATACTTATAGCCAAAACCTAGACCTTAACCTTAACCTATAACCTATACTTACAACCTTAACCTAAACCTATTCTCAAATCCCAAAACCCATACCTATAACCTAAACCTAAACTCGATCCCGTACCCGAACCTGATTTCCTAAACCTAAACATTAACCTATAACCTAAACCTATACCTATAGCCTAAACCTAAACCTTAACCTATAACCTAAACCTAGACCTTAACCTTAACCTATAACCTATACTTACAACCTTAACCTAAATCTATTCTCAAAATCCCAAAACCCATACCTATAACCTAAACCTAAACCCAATCCCTTACCCGAACCCGATTTCCTAAACCTAAACCTTAACCTATAACCTAAACCTAAACCTATACTTATAATCAAAACCAAGACTCATAACCTTAACCTAAACCTATTCTCAAAATCTAAAACCTATACCAATAACCCAAACCTAAACCCGATCCCAAACTCGAACCCGATTTCTTAAACCTAAACCTTAACCTATAACATAAACCTATACCTTAACCTATAACCTAAACCTAGACTTATACCCTTAACTTAAACCTATTCTCAAATCACAAAACCTATACTTATAGCCAAAACCTAAACATTAACCTTAACCTATAACCGATACTTACAACTTTAGCCTAAACCAATTCTCAAATCCCAAAATCCATACCTATAACCTAAACCTAAACACAATCCCGAACCCGAACCCGATTTCTTAAACCTAAACCTTAACCTATAACCTAAACCTATACCTATAACCTAAACTTAAACCTTAACCTCTAACCTAAACCTAAACTTATAACCTTAACCTAAACCTATTCTCAAATCCCAAAACCTATACTTATAACCGAAACCTTAAACTATAACCTATACTTACAACCTTAACATAAACCTATTCTTAAATCCCAAAACCCAAACCTATAACCCAATCCCGAACCTGAACCCGATTTCCTAAACCTAAACCTTAACCAATAACCTAAACCTATACCGATAGCCTAAACCTAAACTTAACCTATAACTTAAACATAGACTCATAACCTTAACCTAAATCTATTCTCAAAACTCAAAATTGATACTTATAACATAAACCTAAACCCGATCCCAAACCCGAACCTGATTTCCTAAACCTAAACCTTAACCAATAACCTAAACCTATACCTATAACCTAAACCTAAACCTTAACCTATAAATTAAACCTAGACTTATAGCCTTAAATCTAGACTTATAGCCTTAACCTAAACCTATTCGCATATCCCAAAACCTATACTTATAGCCGAAACCTAAACCTTAACCTTAACCTATAACCTATACTTACTACCTTAACCTAAACCTATTCACAAATCCCAAAACCCATACCCATAACCCAAACCTAAACTCTATCCCGAACCCGAACCTGATTTCCTACACCTAAACCTTAACCTATAACCTAAACCTATAACTATAACCTAAACTTAAACCTTAACCTATAACCTAAACCTAGACTTATACCCTTAACCTGAACATATTCGCAAATCCCAAAACCTATACTTATAGTCGAAACCTAAACCTTAACCTTAACCTATAACCTATACTTACAACTTTAACCTAAACTTATTCTCAAATCCCAAAACCCATACCTATAACCCAAACCTAAACACAATCCCGAACCCGAACCCGAACCCGATTTCCTAAACCTAAACCTAAACCTTATCCTATAACCTAAACCTATACCTATAGCCTAAACCTATAACCTAAACCTAGACTCATAACCTTAACCTAAACCTATTCTCAAATCCCATAACCTATACCTAAACCCAATCTCGAACCCGAACCCGATTTCTTAAGCCTAAACCTGAACCTATAACCAAAACCTATACCTATAGCCTAAACCTAAACCTTAACCTATAACCTAAACCTAGACTTATAGCCTGAACGCAAACCTATAACCTATACTTACAACCTTAACCTAAACCTATTCTGAAATTCCAAAACTCATACCTATAACCCAAACCTAAACCCGATCCCAAACTCGAACCCGATTTCTTAAACCTAAACCTTAACCTATAACATAAACCTAGACTTATAACCTTAACCTAAAACTATTCTCAAATCCCAAAACTTATACCTATAGCCTAAACCTAAACCTTAACCTATAACCTTAACCTAGACTCATAATCTTAACCCAAACCTATTCTCATAACATATAACATATACCTATAACCCAAACCTAAACCCGATCCCGAACCCGAACCCGATTTCCTAAACTTAAACCTTAACCTATAACCTAAACCTATACTTATAACCTAAACCTAAACCTTAACCTATAACCTAAACCTATGCTTATAGCCTTAACCTAAACCTATTCACAAATCCCAAAACTTATACTTATATCCGAAACCTAAACCTTAACTTTAACTTATAACCTATACTTATAACCTTAACCTAAACCTATTCTCAAATCATAAAACCTATACCAATAACCCAAACCTAAACACAATCCCGATTTCCTAAACCTAAACTTAAACCTTAACCTATAACCTAAATCTATACCTATAGCCTTAACCTATAACCTAAACCTAAAATCATAACCTTAACCTAAACCTATTCTCAAATCCCAAAACCTATACCTATAACCCTAACCTAAACCCAATCCCGAACCCGAACTTGATTTCTTAAACCTAAACCTTAACCTATAACCAAAACCTATACCTATAGCCTAAACCTAAACCTTAACCTATAACCTAAACCTAGACTTATAGCCTGAACCTAAACCTATTCTCAAATCCCAAAATCTATACTTATAGTCGAAACCTTAACCTATAACCTATAATTACAACCTTAACCTAAACCTATTCTCAAATCCCAAAACCTATACTTATAGCCGAAACTTAAACCTTAACCTTAACCTATAACCTATACTTACAACCTTAACCTAAACTTATTCTCAAATCCTAAAATCCATACCTATAACCTAAACCTAAACACAATCCCGAACTCGAACCTAATTTCTTAAACCTAAACTTTAACCTATAACCTAAACCTATACCCATAACCTAAACCTAAACCTTAACCTCTAACCTAAACCTTGACTTATGACCTTAACCTAAACCTATTCTCAAATCCCAAAACCTATACTTATAACCGAAACCTTAACCTATAACCTATACTTACAACCTTAACCTAAACCTATTCTTAAATCCCAAAACCCATACCTATAACCCAAACCTAAACCCGATCCCGAACCCGAACCCGAACCCGATTTCCTAAACCTAAACCTTAACCTATAACCTAAACCTATACCTCTAGCCTAAACCTAAACCTTAACCTATAACTTAAACTTAGACTCATAACCTTAACCTAAATCTATTCTCAAAACCCAAAACCGATACTTATAACCCAAACCTAAACCCGATCCCGAACCCGAACCCGATTTCCTAAACGTAAACCTTAACCTATAACCTAAACCTATACCTATAACCTAAACCTAAACTTTAACCTATAAGTTAAACCTAGACTTATAGCCTTAACCTAAACCTATTTACAAATTACAAAACCTAAACTTAGAGCCGAAACCTAAACCTTAACCTTAACCTATAACCTATACTTACAACCTTAACCTAAACCTATTCATAAATTGCAAAACCCATACCTATAACCCAAACCTAAACCAGATCCCAAACCCGAACCCGATTTCCTAAACCTAAACCTTAACCTATAACCTAAACCTATACCTATAACCTAAACCTAAACCTTAACCTATAACCTAAACCTAGACTTATAGCCTTAACATAAATCTATTTGCAAATTCCAAAACCTATACTTATAGCCGAAACTTAAACCTTAACCTTAACCTATAACCTATACTTACAACCTTAACCTAAACCTATTCTCAAATCCCAAAACTCATACCTATAACCCAAACCTAAACACAATCCCGAACCCGAACCCGATTTCCTAAACGTAAACCTAAACCTTAACCTATAACCTAAACCTATACCTATAGGTAATACCTATAACCTAAACCCAGACTCATAGCCTTAACCTAAACCTATTCTCAAATCCTAAAACCCATACCTATAACCCATACCTAAACAAGATCCCGAACCCGAACCCGATTTCTTAAACCTAAACTGTAACCTATAACCTAAACCTATACCTATCACTTAAACCTAGACTTATAGCTTTAACCTAAACCTATTCTCAAATCCAAAAACCTATACTTATAGCCAAAACCTTAACCTATAACCTATACTTACAATCTTAACCTAAACCTATTCTCAAATTCCAAAACCTATACTTATAGCTGACATATAAACCTTAACCTTTACATATAACTTATACTTACAACATTAACCTAATTCTCAAATCCCATAACCTATACCTATAACCCAAACCTAAACCCGTTCCCGAACACGAACCCAATTTCCTTAACCTAAACCTTAACCTATAACCTAAACCTATACCTATAGCCTAAACCTAAACCTTAACCTATAACTTAAAGCTAGACTGATAACCTTAACTTAAACCTATTCTCAAATCCCAATACCTATACTTACAGCCGAAACCTAATCTTTAACCTTAAACTATAACCTATACTTACAACCTTAACGTAAACCTATTCTCAAATCCCAAAACCTATGCCTATAACACAAACCTAAACCAGATCCGGAACCCGAACCCGATTTCCTGAACTTAAACCTTAACTTATAAACTAAACCAAGACTCATAACCTTAACCTAAGCCTATTTTGAAATCCCAAAACCTATACCTATAGCCCAAACTAAAACCCGATCCCGAACCAGATTTTCTAAACTTAAACTTTAACATATAACCTAAACCTATACCTATAACCTAAACATAAACCTTAACCTATAACCTAAACCTAGACTTATAACCTTAACATAAACCTATTCTCAAATACCAAAACCTATACTTATAGCCGGAACCTAATTCTTAACCTTAACCAATAACCTATACTTACAATCTTAACCTAAACCTTTTCTCAAATCTTAAAACCTATGCCTATAACCCAAACCTAAACCCGAACCCGATTTCTAAAACCTAAACCTTAACATATAACTTAAAACTATACCTATAGCCTAAATCTAAACCTTCACCTATAACCTAAACCTAGACTCATAACCTTAACCTGAACCTATTCTCAAATCCCAAAACCTAAACATTAACCTTAACCTATAACCTATACTTACAACCTTAACCTAAACCTATTCTCAAATCCGAAATCCCATACCTATAACCCAAACCTAAACCTGATCCTGAACCCGAAGCCAATTTCCTAAACCTAAACCTTAACCTATAACCTAAACCTATAACTATATCCTAAACATAAACCTTAACCTATAACCTAAACTTAGACTCATAACCATAACCTAAACCTATTCTAATATCCTAAAACCTATACTTATAACCCATACCTAAACCCGATCCCGAACCCGATTTTTTAAACCTAAACATTAACATATAACCTAAACCTATATCTATAACCTAAACATAAACCTTAACCTACTACCTAAACCTAGACTTATAACCTTAACCTAAGCCTATTCTCAAATACCAAAACCTATACTTGTAGCCGGAACCTAATCCTTAACCTTAACCTATAACTTATACTTACAACCTTAACCAAAACCTTTTCTCAAATCTCAAAACCTATACCTATAACCCAAACCTAAACCCGATCTCGAACCCGAACCCGATTTCCTAAACTTAAACCTTAACATATAACCTAAAACTATACCTATAGCGTAAATCTAAACCTTAACCTATAACCTAAACCTAGACTCATAACCGAAACCTAAACCTATTCTTAAATCCCAAAACCTATACCTATAACCCAAACCTAAACCTATATACCAAACCTAAACTCGATCCAAAACCCGAAACCGATTTCCTAAACCTAAACTATAATCTATACCGATAACCTAAACCTAAAACTTAACCTATAACCTAAACCTAGACTTATAACCTTAACCTAAACCTATTCTCAAATCTCAAAACCAATACTTATAGCCGAAACCTACACCTTAACCTTAACCTATAACCTATACTTACAACCTTAACCTAAACCTATTCACAAATCGCAAAACTCATACCTATAACCCAAACCTAAACCCGATCCCGAACCCGAACCCGATTTCCTAAACCTAAACCTTAACCTATAACCTAAACCTATACCTATAACCTACACCTAAACATTAACTTATAACCTAAACCTAGACTTATAGCCTTAACCTAAGCAAATTCTAAAACCTATACTTATATCCGAAACCTAAACTTTAACCTTAACCTATAGCCTATACTTACAACTTTAACCTAAACAATTTTGAAATCTCAAAACCCATACCTATAACCCAAACCTAAACACAATCCTGAACCTGAACCCGATTTCATAAACCTTAACCTAAACCTATACCTATAGCCAAAACCTATAACCTAAACCTAGACTCATAACCTTAACGTAAACCTATTCTCAAATCCCAAAACCTATACCTATAACCCAAACATAAACCCGAACCCGAACTCGAACCCGAACCCGATTTCTTAAACTTAAACCTAAACCTATACCTATCACCTAAACCTAAACCTTATCCTATAACCTAAACCTAGACTTATAGCTTTAACCTAAACCTATTCTCAAATCTAAAAACCTATACTTATAGCCGAAACCTTAACCTATAACCTATACTTACAATCTTAACCTAAACCTATTCTCAAATCCCAAAACCTATACTTATAACTGACATATAAACCTTAACCTTTACGTATAACTTATACTTACAACATTAACTTAAACCTATTCTCAAATCCCATAACCTATACTTATAACCCAAACCTAAACCCGATCCCAAACACGAACTCGATTTCCTTAACCTAAACCTTAACCTATAACCTAAACCTATACCTATAGCCTAAACCTAAACCTTAACCTATAACCTAAAGCTAGACTGATAACCTTAACTTAAACTTATTCTCAAATCCCAATACCTATACTTATAGCCGAAACCTAATTCTTAACCTTAACCTATAACCTATACTTACAACCTTAACCTAGACTTATTCTCAAATCCCAAAACCTATGCCTAAAAACCAAACCTAAACCCGATCCGGAACCAGAATCCAATTTTTTGAACCTAAACCTTAACCTATAACATAAACCTAGACTCATAACCTTAACCTAAACCTATTCTGAAATCCTAAAACCTATACCTATAACCCAAACTTAAACTCGATCCCGAACCCGATTTCCTAAACCTGAACCTTAACATATAACCTGAACCTATATCTATAACCTAAACATAAACCTTAACTTATAACCTAAACCTAGACTTATAACCTTAACCTAAACCTATTCTCAAATATCAAAACCTATACTTATAGCCGGAACCTAATCCTTAACCTTAACCTATAACCTATACTTACAACCTTAACCTAAACCTTTTGTCAAATCTCAAAACCTATGCCCATAACCCAAACCTAAACCCGATCCTAAAGCCGAACCCGATTTCTTAAATCTAAACCTTAACATATAACCTAAAACTATACCTATAACCTAAATCTAAACCTTCACCTATAACCTAAACCTAGACTCATAACCTTAACCTGAACATATTCTCAAATCCCAAAACCTAAACCTTAACCTTAACCTATAACATATACTTACAACCTTAACCTAAACATATTCTCAAATCCTAAAACCCATACCTATAACTCAAACCTAAACCCGATCCCGAATCCGAACCCAATTTCTAAAACCTGAACCTTAACATATAACCTATACTTAGACTCATAACCATAACCTAAACCTATTCTAAAATCCCAAAACCTATACCTAAAACCCAAACCTAAACCCGATCCCGAACCCGATTTCCTAAACCTAAACATATAACCTAAACCTATACCCATAACCTAAACATAAACCTTAACCTATAACCTAAACCTAGACTTATAACCTTAACCTAAACCTATTCTCAAATACTAAAACCTATATTTATAGTAGGAACCTAATCCTTAACCTTAATCTATAACTTATACTTACAACCTTAACCTAAATCTTTTCTCAAATCTCAAAACCTATGCCTATAACCCAAACCTAAACCCGATCCCGAACCCGAATCCGATTTTCTAAACTTAAACTTAACATATAACCTAAAATTATACCTATAGCCTAAATCTAAACCTTAACCTAACCTAAACCTAAACTCATAATCTTAACCTAAACCTATTTTAAAATTGTAAAACCTATACCAATAACCCAAACCTAAACCTATATACCAAACCAAAACCCGATCCCCAATCCGAACTCGATTTCCTAAACCTAAACCTTAACCTATACCGATAACCTAAACCTAAACCTTAACCTATAACCTAAACCTAGACTTATAACCTTAACCTAAACCTATTCTCAAATCCCAAAACCTATACTTATAGCCAAAACCTACACCTTAACCTTAGCCTATAACCTATACTTGAAACCTTAACCTAAACCTTTTCTCAAATCCCAAAACCTATACCTATAACCCAAACCTAAACCCAATCCTGAACCCGAACCTGATTTTCTGAACCTAAACCTTAACATATAACATAAACCTATACATATAGCCTAAACCTAAACCTTAACTTATAACCTAAACCTAGACTCATAACCTTTTCCTAAACCTATTCTCAAATCGTAATACCTATACCTATAACCCAAACCTAAACCCGATCCCCAACCCGAACCCGATTTCCTAAACCTAAACCTAAACCTATAACCAAAACCTATACTTATAACCTAAACCTAAACCTTAACCTATAACATAAATCTAGACTTATAACCTTAACCTAAACTTATTCTCAAATCCCAAAACATATACTTATAGGCAAAACTTACACCTTAACCTTAACATATAACCTATACTTGAAACCTTAACCTAAACCTATTCTTAAATCCCAAAACCTATACCTATAACCTAAACCTAAACCCAATCCCGAACCCAAACATGATTTCCTAAACCTAAACCTTAACATATAACCTAAACCTATACCTATAGCCTAAACCTAAACATTAACATATAACCTAAACCTAGACTCATAACGTTAACCTGAACCTATTCTCAATTCACAAAACCTAAGCCTTAACCTTAACTTATAACCAATATCTACAACCTTAACCTAAACCTATTCTCAAATTCCAAAACCCATACATATAACCGAAACCTAAACCCGATCCCGAACCCAAACTCGATTTTCTAAACTTAAACCTTAACCTATAACCTAAGCATATACCTATATCCTAAACCTAAACCTTAACCTATAACCTAAACTTAGACTCATAACCTTAACCTAAACTTATTCTCAAATCCCAAAACCTATACTTATATCCGAAACCTAAACCTTAACCTTAACCTACAACCTATACTTACAACCTTAACCTAAACCTATTCTCAAATCCCAAAACCTACACCTATAACCCAAACCTAAACCCGATCCCGAATTCGAACTTGATTTCCTGAACCTAAACCTTAACCTATAACCTAAACCTATACATATAGCCTAAACCTAAACCTTAACGTATAACCTAAACCTAGACTTATAACCTTAACCTAAACCTATTCTCAAATCGTAATACCTATACCTATAACCCAAACCTAAACCCGATCCCCAACCCGAACCCGATTTCCTAAACCTAAACCTAAACCTATACTTATAACCTTAACCTAAACCTTAACCTATAACCTAAATCTAGACTTATAACCTTAACCTAAACCTATTCTCAAATCCCAAAACGAATACTTACAGGTGAAACCTACACCTTAACATTAACCTATAACCTATACTTGAAACCTTAACCTAAACCTATTCTTAAATCCCAAAACCTATACCTATAACCTAAACCTAAACCCGATCCCGAACCTAAACCCGATTTCCTAAACCTAAACCTTAATATATAACCTAAACCTATACCTATATCCTAAACCTAAACATTAACCTATAACCTAAACCTAGACTCATAACATTAACCTGAACCTATTCTCAATTCCCAAAACCTAAACCTTAACCTTAACTTATAACCAATATCTACAACCTTAACCTAAACATATTCTCAAATCCCAAAAACCATACTTATAACCAAACCTAAACCCGATCCCGAACCCGAACTCGATTTCCTAAACCTAAACCTTAACCTATAACCTAAACCTATACCTATAACCTAAACCTAAACCTTAACCTATAACCTAAACTTATACTCATAACCTTAACCTAAACTTATTCTCAAATCCCAAAACCTATACTTATAGCCGAAACCTAAACCTTAACCTTAACCTACAACCTATACTTACAACCTTAACCTAAACCTATTCTCAAATCTCAAAACCAATACCTATAACCTAAACTTAAACCCGATCCCGAACCCGAACCCCATTTCCTAAACCAGAACCTTAACATATAACCTAAACCTATACCTATAGCCTAAACCTAAACATTAACCTATAACCTAAACCTAGACTCATAACCTTAATCTGAACCTATTCTGAAATCTCAAAATCTAAACCTTAACCTTAACGTATAACCTATACTTACAACCTTAACCTAAACCTATTCTCAAATCCTAAAACCCATACCTATAACCCAAACTTAAACCCAATCTCGAACCCGAACCAAATTTTCTAAACCTAAACCTTAACCTATAACCTAAACCTATAACTATAGCCTAAACCTGAACCTTATCCTATAACCTAAACTTAGACTCATAACCTTAACCTAAACCTATTCTAAAATCCCAAAACCTATACCTATAACCCAAACTTAAACCCGATCCCAAATCCGATTTCCTAAACCTAAACCATAACATATAACCTAAACCTATACCTATAACCTAAACATAAACCTTAACATATAACCTAAACGTAGACTTATAACCTTAACTTAAACCTATTCTCAAATACCAAAACCTATACTTATAGGCGAAACCTAATCCTTAACCTTAACCTATAACTTATACTTACAACCTTAACCTAAACCTTTTCTCAAATCTCAAAACCTATGCCTATAACCCAAATCTAAACCCGATCCTCAACTCGAACCCAATTTTCTAAACCTAAACCTTAACATATAACCTATAACTATACTTATACCCTAAATTTAAACCTTAACATATAACCTAAACCTACACTCATAACCTTAACCTAAACCTATTCTCAAATCCCAAAACCTATACCTATAACCCAAACCTAAATCTATAACCCAAACTTAAACCCGATCTCCAACCCGAACCTGATTTCCTAAACCTAAACCTTAACCTATATCGATAACCTAAACCTAAACCTTAAACTATAACCTAACCTAGACTTATAACCTTAACCTAAACCTATTCTCAAATCCCAAAACCTATACTTATAGTCGAAACCTACACCTTAACCTTAACCTATAACCTATACTTAAAACTTTAACCAAAACCTATTCTCAAATTCCAAAACCTATACCTATAACCCAAACCTAAACCCGATTCCGAACCTGAACCCGATTTCCTTAACCTAAACCTTAACCTATAACCTAAACCTATACCTATAGCCTAAACCTAAACCTTAACCTATAAACTAAACTTAGACTGATAACCTTAACTTAAACCTATTCTCAAATCCCAATACCTATACTTATAGCCGAAACCTAATTCTTAACCTTAACCTATAACCAATATTTACAACCTTAACTTAAACCTATTCTCAAATCCCAAAACCTATACATATAACCCAAACCAAAATCTGATCTCGAACCTGAACCCATTTTCCTGAACCTAAACCTTAACCTATAACCTAAACCTATACATATAGCCTAAACCTAAACCTTAACCTATAACCTAAACCTAGACTCATAACGTTAACCAAAACCTATTCTCAAATCGCAATACCTAAACCTATAACCCAAACCTAAACCCGATCCCCAACCCAAACCCAATTTTCTAAACTTAAACCTAAACCTATAACCAAAACCTATAATTATAACCTAAATCTAAACCTTAACCTATTACCTAAACTTAGACTTATAACCTTAACCTAAACCTATTCTCAAATCCCAAAAACGTATACTTATATCCAAAACCTACACCTTAACCTTAACCTATAACCTATACTTGAAACCTTAACCTAAACTTATTCTCAAATCCCAAAACCTATACCTATAACTCAAACCTAAACCCGATCCCGAACCTGAACCTAATTTCCTAAACCTAAACCTTAACATATAACCTTAACCTATACCTATAGCCTAAACCTAAACATTAACCTATAACCTAAACCTAGACTCATAACGTTAACCTGAACCTATTCTCAAATCCTAAAACCTAAACCTTAACCTTAACTTATAACCTATACTTACAACCTTAACCTAAACCTATTCTCAAATCCCAAAACCCATACCTATAACCCAAACCTAAACTCGATCCCGAACCCGAACCCGATTTTCTAAACCTATAACCTATACCTATACCTATAGCCTAAACCTAAACCTTAACCTATAACCTAAACTTAGACTCATAACCTTAATCTAAACTTATTCTCAAATCCCAAAACCTATACTTATAGCTGAAACCTAAACCTTAACCTTAACCTATAACTTATACTTACAACCTTAACCTAAACCTATTCTCAAATCCCAAAACCTATACCTATAACTTAAACCTAAACCCGATCCCGAACCGAATCCCATTTCCTAAACCTAAACCTTAACATATAACATAAACCTATACCTATAGCCTAAACCTAAACATTAACCTATAACATAAACCTAGACTCATAACCTTAACCTGAACCATTCTCAAATCTCAAAACCTAAACCCTAACCTTAACCTATAACCTATACTTACAACCTTAACCTAAACCTATTCTCAAATCCTAAAACCCATACCTATAACCCAAACTTAAACCCGATCTCAAACCCGAACCCAATTTCCTAAACCTAAACCTTAACATATAACCTAAACTTATAACTATAGCCTAAACCTAAACCTTAACCTATAACCTAAACTTAGACTCATAACCTTAACCTAAACCTATTCTAAAATCCCAAAACCTATACCTATAACCCAAACCTAAACCCAATCCTGAACTAGATTTCCTAAACCTAAACCTTAACATATAACCTAAACCTATACCTATAACCTAAACATAAACCTTAACCTATAACCTAAACCTAGACTTATAACCTTAACCTAAACCTATTCTCAAATACCAAAACTATACTTATAGCCGAAACTTAATCTTTAACCTTAACCTATAACTTATACTTACAACCTTAACCTAAACCTTTTCTCAAATTTCAAAACCTATGCCTATAACCCAAACCTAAACCCGATCCAGAACTCGAACCCGATTTCCTAAACCTGAACCTTAACATATAACCTAAACCTATACCTATAGCCTAAATCTAAACCTTAAACTATAACCTAAACCTAGACTCATAACCTTAACCTAAACCTATTCTCAAATCTCAAAACCTATACCTATAACCCAAACCTAAACCCGATCCCTAACCAGAACCCGATTTCCTAAACTTAAACCTTAACCTATACCGATAACCTAAACCTAAACCTTAACCTATAACCTAAACCTAGACTTATAACCTTAACCTAAACCTATTCTCAAATCCCAAAACCTATACTTATAGCCAAAACCTTTACCTTAACCTTAACCTATAACCTATACTTGAAACCTTAACCTAAACCTATTCTCAAATCCCAAATCTGATACCTATAACCCAAACCTAAACCCGATCTCAAACCCGAACCCGATTTCCTAAACTTAAACCTTAACCTATAACCTAAACCTAGTCTCATAACCTTAACCTAAACCTATTCTCAAATCCCAAAACCTATACTTATAGTCGAAACCTAAACCTTAACCTTTACCTATAACCTATACTTGCAACCTTAACCTAAACCTATTCTCAAATCCCAAAACCTATACCTATAACCCAAACCTAAACCTGATCCCTAACCCGAACTCGATTTCCTAAACCTAAACCTTAACCTATAACCTAAACCTATACCTATAGCGTAAACCTAAACCTTAACCTATAACCTAAACCTAGACTCATGACCATAACCTAAACTTGTTTTCAAATCTCAATACCTATACCTATAACCCAAACCTAAGCCGGATCCCGAACCTAAACCCAATTTCCTAGCCTAAACCTATAACCTAAACCTTAACCTTAACCTATAGCCTAAACCTAGAGTTATAACCTTAACCTTAACCTTAACCTATTCTCAATTCCCTAAAGCTATAACCTAAAACCTAAATGTATTCTCAAGTCCCTAATCTAAACCTAAACTTGAAAATCCAAACCTAAACCTGATCCCGAACCCGAACCCGAACCCAATTTT
The DNA here is from genome assembly GCA_037074715.1 of Magnolia kwangsiensis. Lineage (NCBI taxonomy): Eukaryota > Viridiplantae > Streptophyta > Magnoliopsida > Magnoliales > Magnoliaceae > Magnolia > Magnolia kwangsiensis. Next base: position 93,048,288 of record CM073580.1, read on the forward strand.
CCAAACCTAAACCTATAACCTTAAACCTAAACCAAAACCTATGAGCTAAACCTTAACCTAAACTGATATCTTATAACCTAAACCTTAACTTATAACCTAAAACCTAAACCTAAACCTAAAACCCAAATGTATTCTCAAATTCCTAAACCTAAACCTACACCTAATCCTAATCTCAACTCCTTAACCTAAACCTAAACCTAAACTTGAAAATCCAAACCTGAACCCGATCCCGACCTCGAACCCTTACCCGATTTCCTAAACCTAAACCTTAACCTATTCTCAATTCCATAACGCTATGAATAATTTTTTATATTTTATTTATGATGTTAAACTTATATATATTTATGCGTGGATGAATGTCACGTGGATAAGATTGTTTGTGTTTGGATGGATGTAGCTTATGTTTTAATGAATGTAGGTTATGTTTGGATGGATTTACATAGTTTGGGTTTAGATGGAGGTGAATGTGAATATGATGAAATATATTATATAACAGGTGTATATCAGGAAGAATATGATGAGAATATGATGAATTATATTGTGATAGATGTATATCAGGAATTTTGAGAAAGAAAAGCTTTTACCTACGAAATTTTTCGTTGGTAAACCACTAGGTAAAATTCGATACACGTTTTTTACCTACGAACATTTTCGTAGGTAAAGGTCTGATACACGTTTTTTTACCTACGAACATTTTCGTAGGTAAAAGTCTGATACATGTTTTTTACCTACGAAAACTGTTGTAGGCAAAGGTCACAACCACATTTCGTGTTTATGTTAGAGAGCATATTTTTACCTACGGACCATTGTGTAGGTACAAGTCTCCTATGCGTTTTGTAGCTACGAAATCATTCGTATGTAAAAGTCTCCTATGCGTTTTATAGTTACGAAAACATTCGTAGGTAAAAGTCTCTCAAATATGTTTTTACCTACGAAAATAGTGGTAGGTAAAAGGCTCAAAGATGTTTTTTGCCTACAAAATTGTTGGTAGGTAAAAGTAAACTTTTCAATTTTTGGTTTTTTGAAAAATTTAAAACACTTTTACCTACGAAAATCTTCATAGGTAAAGATCACTTTTTCCTACGAAATTATATGTCGTTGGCAAAAGTAAACTTTTGGTGTTTGAAATTGAAATACAGCTTTTACATAGGTAAAGATCACTTTTTCCTATGAATATTTTCGTAGGGAAAGATAGTTTCTACCTACGAAATTATATTTCGTAAGTGGAACTAAACTTCATAGGTAAAGATCACTTTTTCCTAAGAATATTTTCGTAGGGAAAGACAGCTTTTACCTACGAAATTATATTTCGTAGGTGGAACTAAACTTTTCGATTATTTTCAATTGAAAACACTATTTACCTCCAAAAGGTTTCGTAGGTGAAAATAATTTTTACCTACGAAATTAAATTTTATTGGTAAAAGTAATCTTTTGAATTTTTGCATTTTTTTGAAATTTCAAAACAACCTTTACCTACGAACAGTTTCGTAGGTAAAGATGTCTTTTACCTACAAAATTCTACTGCGTAGGTAAATATAGGCTTTCTGTTTATTTCCTATTGAAAACACCTTTTGCCTACAAAACCTTTCGTAGGTGAAAATAGCTTTTACCTACGAAATTAACTTTCGTCGGCCAAAGTAAACTTTTCGATTTTTAATTTATTTTAAAATTTTAAAACACCCTTTACCTACGAATTGTTCGTAGGTAAAGATATCTTTTACCTACGAAATTATGTTTTGTAGGTAAAAATACACTTTTAGTGTACCGACGGAAGGAGAAAGTGAAAATAGCCTTTACCTACGAAAGTTTTCGTAGGTAAAGATGACTTTTACCTACGAAATTTGATTTCGTCGGTAAAAGTTTACTTTTGCCTACAAAAATATATTTTGTCAGTAAAAGTCATCTTTACCTACGAAAAATAATTTCGTCGGTAAAAATCATATTTCTTGTAGTGACCCTCTCCATCATACTACAAACTGGGCTTCCCTATGGAGGCCCGGTAAGCACACAAGATGGGCTTCAAACTTGGGTATCTTATGTGGTGGAATGCACTAGCATCAATGGAGGCCTAACGGTTTAGGTTAGCCCAATAAAGCAAGATGGATATTATTACATCACTGGGGGCCCAACGGTTTGGGATAACCCATCAAGGTAAGGTAGGGAGTGGGCTTACGATGGGCCGTAGGAAGGTTTATAATGGTGGACCTTTAACCACTATTACTCCCAAGGTGCAGCCCATTTAGGATTAGAATCTTACTCATAATGGGGGCCCACGGCCTTTATGCTATCTAGAGAATGGATAGATAGTGTGTGTACAACGCACTCATCATGGTGGGCCTCTCAAGGCAGCCCCTTATTGGGCATGTAGCATATACATCATGATGGGCCTCTCAAGACAGCTCATGGCCCAGAAAATGGATGGACGGGTGTAAAACACATACATCATAGTGGGCCTTACAAGGCAGCCACATGATCCAACAAAAGGATGGGCAACGTGTATTGGTAATGTTCACAAACCCAAGTGTAGGGTCGCGATGAAATAATAATCTTGGTGAGACTAAGGTCGAATCCACAGGGACTAATTTCATGTGTTTTTTAAGAGCAACTAGAACTAGAACTAGAAAAAGATGTGAATCTAAATTTGAATTAATTGAAAGAGTAATTGTTAGTAAAGTAATTAAAACTAATAAATTCAAAGGTGGTAACTAGGGTTTTCAAGGATCCACTTGTAGAGATCAGGGAGATCTATGCTTGATTCATAAACACAACTGGAATCAGAGTCCCATCTTCATCCTATTGGAAGATATCTCATTAAAAATCAAATATGAACTTCCTTTGATCTAGTTCTCAATGGACGAGAGGTATGAGAACTAGAAGTGATTCCATCAAAAAATCATGCCCATGAGATGAAACAAACAACAGAATTTACCAATCCACAACCAATCTGAGAGAATTGTGAGAGTTAGGGTGTCCAACCATGCCCAGGGGACAATGGTGAACAACAGGATTTCCTAAATTCACAACCTCAATAATGAAAAGAACATACTCAAAGTTATCACAGATCTATTGTAATTTAAGTCACAACAAACTATTAAAACTAAAAGTATTTCTTATAATTAAACTAAAATCAAAGATAGTTCCACTTAACATGAATCAAAGCTATTGAAAACATCTCATCATGCTATAAGCTTCACCTCTTAGCCCTAGATAAGAGGTTTAGCCAATCATAAACATGACTAAACTAAAATCTCTTAATGTAAGCATAAAGAAAACAGTGAAGGAAAGAGAAGAGAAAACTCTTGATGCCGGTTGTCCGCTCCACTCTCTCTCTCTCTCTCTCTCTCTCTCTCTCTCTCTCTCTCTCTCTCTTGCTTCTCGCATCCTCCCTATCACGTCTGATGCCTGTTCTCTCTCCTTTCTTTCTCCTTTTATAGAAAAGATGCAGGTCGGCTGGAGTGGAGAAGGCCGGTGGAACTTATGCACCTCTCTCCTTGTGCAACAAAACCACAAAAACAAGTCACGTTCGGAGTGATTTTTGTGGAAGGAACCATCCACATCGTCCATTCTGACTCCATAGGAAGGGTCATGACCCCCTTCTCCAACGTTTGGACGGTCTAGATCATTGATCCGACTGTGATCAAGATCACATAGCAGCCCACAATGGGCCAGGAGGCGTTCGCACGTTCTTGCGCACATTCTTGCTCGTGTTCTTGCATTGAGATGCTCGGTGGGTCCATGATCAGCGTTAACAAAGAAATCCATTCCGTCCATTGGACTCGTGGTGAGATTTCAGTGTGGGAGTGACAATTTTGAATTGTCATTGATGCGGCCCATGGTATCTTTCTTCCTGTTGTCCATCCTACATTTGAACGTGATCTTCTTGTGTGCGCATGCATGGTGGTATGTGGACGCCATGGTTTTGGTTAGCCCCACCATCCGATTCAAATGGACAATTCAGATCGGGCTTCTGGGTCCATCTTGATGGCCCACCACCACATCCAGCGGACGTGGTTCGTCCGTTTCACAGCAGGAATGACAACGGAAGTCGGGTCAGCATGCACTAACCGACTTCCTATTTTGGGTGTGACACAAGAGCAATTGTAAGCTGTGAATGCACTTCCCAAGTAGGGCCCACCAAGATGTATTTGGGAAATTTACACCGTATGTTCCTCTTTCCATCTAACTTAAGGGCTTGAGCCCAAATTTGAGGCATATCCAGAGATTAGGTGGGTCCCAAATCAGTGATTTATGGTTGATCTTTCCATTTGACCACTTCAACAAAGATCCAAGGGTTGTAATTTTATGCATACGGTTACTTTAAGATACTCAAGCCAGATATAAAGTTTCGTGCTAAACAGATGGTTGGAACCCTGTGACCTTGCATTCAAGATAATTTTCAGGCTTCCTTATCTTCAATCACTTGGTTTCTATAAGACTCATATACTAGTCTGTACTATTCTGTCGGCTTCCACGATCCTTTTCGATGAATTTCGACAACCCATGACCTATAATCGATGTTTGCACGTGACCCTAAGTCGTATCCCGTAGATCTGAGTTGGCTTAATCCGAGACTTGTACTATTGCGACCGCACTATCGCCGCAGTTCGAATGTCGCATCTTGTACACCGATCTGATACCCTGTCCAGGAGATGTGGGCCGGTATTTATTTTGAAGAAACGTCGCGCATTTGTGAACCCAAGAGAGTCTCCACAACCCATCTCATCAATAAATCAATCAATCAATCACTCAATCAATCAATCAATCACCTCATGTCAAGTACGAGAGCAACCCAAGCTTTCTTTCTCCACAAGTCAAGCAATCTACCCAAAAGTCAACAAATCTCTCACCTCACGCATCACTCACCTCACATCCATCACTCACACCCATCACCTCTCTTACAACCCCCCCTTCTCTCTCTCTCTCTCTCTCTCTCTCTCTCTTTCTCAACATAATTTTCAAGCAACACCAAAGAAGAAAAAAGTACATATCCAAGCATTTTTCAAGGAGAGGGAGTGTGTTGTGAGGCCCACTTTCCACCCTAAAATCCTTCATCCTAACCCTTCATTTCTCATCATCTTCCATTAAAGAGAGGCACAAGGAGAGCGGCGTTCCATCGGACCAAGAAGATCAAACGGTGAGTGTTTCTATAGGCTTAGATTTCATATTTTTATGATCGGCTAAGTGAGGCCTACCGATTGATGGTATAGATCTCACTTTGGACCCTAGATGTAGCCGATGGTCCACCTTAATTTCCATGATCATTCCATGGTGGGGCCATTCTCCATGGACCCCATCATGATCTTTGTTTTTCTTACATGGATAGGGTCATCTAGACCTTACATTTCGGTGGAGAAATGATCTCCACTGTTGATTTTGATCGGTGGGCCTATATGTAATGGGACCCACTTGATGTATGTTGTAAATCATGAAAGGGAGGGCCCATAGTGCCGGAGTCCCTCCATCACTCAATCTCTCTCTCTCTTTCTCTCTCTCTTTTCCCTTCTTGTTGGCCCCATGATGTATGCAATGTATCCTTATTGTCCGCTTTCGTGGGACCCACTTGATGGATGTGTTGGATCTACACCGTCCAAACCATGTGAGCCCTACCTTATGGTGATGGGAAGACACAAGTATCATATTGATCTAAATCAAGTGGACCACATTCATGTGGGACCCATCTTGATTAATATATGTAGATAGTCCGTCCAGCATCCTTGGACGTTGGACGTGTTCACTGAAGTGTGAACAGACAGTGAGATGTACTAAGAAAAAATGCTTTACTTTAATATTTTAGGGTGGACCACTCATGCAGCCCCACCTTGATGTATGGGTCCAATCCACTTTGTTCATCCTGTTCCCCAGATCATTTTAGGCTTTGAGCCGAAAAATGAAGCCAATACAACTATCTGGCGGGCCATAGTATAGAAAAATAATGTTTTTACCGTTGAAATTCACCCTGATATTTCTGTACAGCAAAACATGTTGAATATTGGCTCGATGGGTTTATCTTGGGCCATAGAAACCAATGGTTGGATTGGATTTTACTGATGCGAACCCCACCTATGAAAAACCTCAGAAAAAGGGTTTTTTTCAAAAAAAAAATATGAGAAACAGTAAGCACTGCTTATGCTGCAGCAGCATCCTGCTACTACGTTAGCATGAAAAGGCTGGGACATGGGTCCCATTGTAGGCCCCACCGGGATGTGTGAGAACATCAACACCATGCATTTGGTGGGCCCCTTTTTAAACAGTGGGTCCCCCTTAAATTAGACGTATACATAGCTCAGGTGGCCCACGCAGCAGGAAACCGCGGGAATTGAGCGTCTGCCATTGAAACCCTTTTAGGTTGTCACAGAGTTTTGAATCGATATGAAATTTATTTTTCCTATGCATCCGAGTCCGTGTGACCTTATTAACAGATTGGATAGCAGATAAACGTTATGGTGGGCCCCACGTGGGACCCACTATGGTGTATGTTAAAAGTGCCCTGATTTGTCAATTAGTGTGAGTGTTGGGTCAGTCAAACTGCAGAGCCTCATAGGAAGATCAATTTAAAGCGTCTACCTCAACCGAATGTGTGCAAGCTCACCATAGTTAAATCTAAGCCTCACATCCCTTATCCCAAAACACCAGGTAAATAAAACTCTTAAAATAAGTTAGAACATCATAGGGTTTTTAAGTAAGAAAACTTTTTCAAAAATCAGAAAATTTCTAAGTTTTCTTGCTTTATCGATTTTATCGAAACACATCTCGATATGATCGACCTGTGCTGTCAATGTCCTCGATGACAAATCGATTCCATCGAAATGAGGAAAAAGTGTTCAGCAACCAAATATATATCTACACGGAATTATAGATGTATCGATATCATCGATATACCTATCGATATCATCGATATTTGAATCTTGAGTCCATCGAAGGTGACTCGATAATATCGACAGGCAGATCTCTAGCCTCTGTTTTCACTTAAGAATATCATATGTGCATCGATATATCGAAGCCCTCCTCGATACCATCGAAGTTCAAATCTCGATGACATCGGAAGGCTCTCGATGATATCGGTCATGGGTATGAAGATTTCTAGTAAAATATTTCAAGATAGTTTATCTATGATCAAGGGTCACTCAATATAATCGATATTCAAATATCGATGATATCGGTACGGTCTCGATGGCATCGAATTGGGACAGAAACTATCCAGCAAGCTTAAACGAAAATTCTTTGAATTTATCAATGCCTCATCGACACTCAAATTCTGATAATATCGAAGGTCCCTCAATCATTCTTGTAAACCTGAAATATTTCATAGCAAGTCTCTCTCATTTTTCAAATGTCGAGGAATCAAACCCCATATCGATGAAATCAGAGTTCGAAATTTGATGACATCGACACATGTTTCGACTCATCGACCAGCTGGCAAGAGGTTTCAAAAGCGTATGACATTTGAGTTTGTGTCATCGAGCAGACTATCGATGCTATCGAGAGCATACGCTCAATGATATCAATCCCACTCGATGATATCGAACTCTGTCATAAATGTGACCATTTTATATCCATTAGAACCTTTTGCCTATATAAAGAGGACTTGTCTATTATTGCTGGTAGAGAAAGAAGAGAATGCTTTTGAGTATTTTACATTAGATCATATACCCAAAGCCCTTTCTCTCATGGGAGTTCATCCTCCAATCCACCCTCATCATTGATATTCAATAGAGTAGATTGGAGAATGAACTTTTATATTCAAGGATCCTCCAACTACTACCTTAATGGCAAATCATTAAGCTGGGATGCCTTGAATGCATGGATGATTGGAATTACTCTCTCCTTTATAGGAAAATATTTAAGAGTAGGATTCCATCATAATCATAACCCAACCCTAGTATATTGGTACATCATCTATATTGCCGACCAAGGGAGCAGAAGATTCTTCATCAACCAAGAAGGAGATCTTCGACAACGTGCTGAATGAGACTCATCCACTTATCTATAAGTATCTAGAATCCAGAGGACCCTTTGATCATTCCTTTGTAGGATTGTGTCTAAGGTGTTTCTCACCCTTGCAAATCCTCAAGGAGGCCTCCGGCAGGAGTGTACGTAGTGAGTGCGTTGTGTTGACCTTTGCTCTATGCATAGCATAAATAGTTAGGGTCTTGTGGAAGATCCTTGGCCAGTGTGCCTAAAAGTGGGTGCATTGTGTTGACCCTTGCTCATGAGAGCATAAACAGTGAGGTTCCTTGTGTGGATCCTTGGCCAGTGTGCCTAAAATCGGGTGCTATGTGTTAACCCTTACTCAGGAGCATAAACAATCAGCCTATGTGTAAGTTGTAAAGGTTAAAGGTGAACCTGATTTAAAACCTTAGATTTGAGGTGAACCGCTATGAAACCTCCTTAGTGAAATATGGTACACTCAAGGGTTGAGTGTGGTTACCAGGAGTGAAGTAGACAAGTAGGCGAACAACTATAAAAATGACTGTGTTTGAGATTGTTATTCTTTTGTTTGTGTGATTTACTTTAATATTTTCATATCTATATATCTGAGATCACACCTCACACATATACACAGTCATATTCATCATAAACTAGTTTGCATATTGTTCACCTCTTAAATAATTTATGATTGGATCCTGTACTAGGCTTGGAAGCCAGTAGAGTTACTTTTAAGTAATCCTGATAAGTGTCTATTGTTAAGATTAGTGTATTAGGATTTTTAATAAATCATAAAAGCTTTAAAAAGTCCTATTTACCCCCATCTAGGACATATTGGCATATTCCTACTTCAACTAAATCGGTCTTCACCGCTATTTCATATGTGTTTTACCCACACCGTCCACACCATTGGACGGTGGGACCCACTATGACGTATGTGTTTTATCTATGTCGTCCTACCATTTAGGCTAAGCTGCTGGACAACAAGGGACCCCACCATGAGGTATATACTTTATCCATGTTGTTTATCCCTATGGGACCCACTATGATGTATGGGTTACATCCAAACCGTCCATCCAGTAGCGAGTTAGCCTCAAGGCTTGAGGCAAATTGGACCACATAACAAAAAGCAATGGGGATTGAGTGTCTGTCATTGAAACCTTTAGTTGTCATAGAAGTTTTGGATCATTAGGAAATTTGTTTTTCTTCTTAATTCAGGGTTTTGTGACATTATGATCAGATTGGATAAAAACTAAATGTTATGGTGGGCCTTGAGGATTTTAGTGGTGGAAATCATTATCACCACTTATATTTGGGTGTGGCCCATTTGATATAATGGGGCACATTGGTGTGACCCATTTGATGTATATATGTGGCCCATTGGTGTGGCCCATTTGATGTATATTTGGCCCAGGTGATGTGGCCCACTTGCCATATGAGGGCCCATTATAATGTATTCAAGGCCCATGAGTTATGGCCCATTGCAATGTACATAACGCCCATTGGTGCGGCCCACTTGATAAATATAAGGCCCATGTGATGCGGCCCATTTGATGTACTTAAGGTCCAATAGGATATATATAGGTCCATTGCAATGTGTGATTTCACCATGGTGTATATAATGATGTTTATAACGGATCGTGCCTTGGGAGCAATGATGATTTGACGTCCACATTATAAGATTAATGTTGGTTAAATGTCCGCATTGTAATTCTCCTTAAGGCCCGTTGATAGGTCTATACTTGTTGTATGTAAGTCATTTAGGCCCATCCTCGTTGGAAGGATAGTTTATCACCATATAACATGCTTAGTATAACTCCATGATTCATGCCCATACGCATCATATGTATGCTTGATATGAGGAATGTTTGATCATAGCATAAGCTGTTGGGCTGAGACATTTACAGGACTCCTTATGAGACGGAGTGCCCCACATGATCGTTCAGTACATGCAGGATTGCTATATGATTGGATAGTATGACTCATGCATCTTGCATATGTGTGACATGACCATTATATGCCCTAATAACATTGGGGCCGTGGCCTCTATAGGAACATCGTGGATGGCCGTATCGGATACCAGAAATACTTAGTTATAGCACTGTGGGTACTTAGGATGTCTTTGGGTGAAAGACTCAGAATCTTTTTAGTATGAGGAGATGCTCCAATGTCTAAACCAAGTGGATGCATGAGCGAAGGAGTGCTGAATACCAGTAGGCTGTATTTCCCACTATGTCATGGTCGTTGGAAGGGGATGTGGCCTTATCTGCCTGAGTGAGGGGGTTATAAGCTAAGGTGAGTTTGACCAGCTCACAAATGAGCCCACTATCGACGAGCCGGGTAGGTATTGGTAGACTACTGGTTAGGCAGATAGTGTGGTCTATTCCGCTCACTTGGCTGTGCAGCTAGGGAGGCGACAATCAGTGTGGAGTGTACTAGACCCTGGTGATATCCCACAGAGGAACTGTATTGATATGTGTACTTGATGAGGACTGGCATGCTTGCTTTGCATATCGCATATGACATTTGGCTATATAGGCCTCGTATCGCATGGCCTTGGTATAGCTGATAGCATTCATGTCTTGTATCACATAGTCTTGGTATGGTTGATCATGGACTTACCAGCGTATTTCTACATTTCTCTGATACTACATACTTGGCACTTGCCATATGTACATACTTACACCACCCTCTAATCTTTTGTAAGCTAATGCATGACCATTGCGTGTAGGTGTTGTTGGATCGCAGTAGCGCTTAGGTAGGAGTGTGTATCGGATTATTTGGAGCTTTTTGATCACCTTGTATTTCTCTTTTCGCATTGTACTTAAAATTTTTGATATAGTGGATATGTGGTGATGTTATTTTGTGACTTGGTTATGCTCGTGGTTATGCTTCATTACAAAAAAAAATCATACTGAAAATCCTCCTTGTATGATCCCAGGATCGGAATATGGCAAATGGGTGTCGATGGGGCACTACGGAGGTTATCGATGCCGAATTTGACGATCGGAAATTTTGTGAGCCCATTTTCTGAGTTTGGGGCGTGATAGTTTTCTTGGATCTTTGGCATGTGAATTCTTCAATCTTGGTCTCCTAAGATCCATCTTTTGCCTTGGTGATTCTTGAGCATCAAATCCATGCTTTTAGTACCCTTTTCAACCCAAGCTCTTAAATTCATCTTGCAACATAAACATGATTAAAATAAAACGTTAAGCATCATCATGTTCATAAAATCGAGTAATAAATAGTGTCTAATATGCAATATTTTACCCTCAACAGGTAATGCGTACAACAAGTGGGCTCAACCTGCTGGACGTCCAACACTTAAACGGCCTGGATGAGTCACATGATGGGCCTGTTTATGGGATGGCCTGGGTACAATATACGTACATGGTGGGTACCACTGAATGTGAGCCACCTAAGAGGGTGGGCCTTGTACAAGTGGGCCCCAAAACATATAGATGGTAGGGATAAAAACATATATATCATGGTGGGCCAGCAGCTGTTAGACTGTCAGTCTAACAGCGCCTAGCCCATCTGGGCGTCAGATCTACTACACTGCTGGGCTTTTTGCCCTAGACATATGGATGGATAATGGTTGTAGATCACACACATCACGACGGAACCTTATAGTGGGCCCCATAGCATTAGAGAACGCGCTGGATAGCGTGCTGGCCAGTGGTGTACGCCACCTGAGATTTGAATCTGCCTCATTCCCAAGCCCAGGGCCCAGGAAGTCTGGATGGATGGTGTGGATACAATACATTAAGGTGGGTCCACGTGAGTGTGGCCCACCAGCTTTTGAATAAGCTGATATTTGTTTCTTCTTTCATCTAGCAGGTTCGCTAATGGACAGTCCTACTACTTACTATGGTGCAGCCCACGAAGGTGCTGCATCTGGGCCATGTAGATGGATGGATGAGGATATAAAACACACATACATCAAGGTGGGATCCACGTCGGTGTGGACCACTCGTTTTGAAGCAAGATGATATTTGTTTCTTTCCTTCCATCAACGCCTACTATTAGACAGCAGCAAGCCCAACACACCTGGCCCATCTAGCCTACGTCCAAGTGGCCTCCCTAATCTGGTCGGCCGGTGTGGATGTTACCACATACATACAACAAGGTGGGGTCCACGCCAATGTGGCCCACCCGTTTGAAGAAAACTGATATTTTTGTTTTCCTCTCCAGAAGCACCTACTGCTGGATAGCAACTGGCTACTGGGTCTGTCCTATCTTGGGGCCACGACTGGAGTGGTCCCACCACATGGACGGTGAAGATAAAGCCCATACATCATACTGGGGTCCACGTGGGTGGCTTCAAAGCTAGGACCCAACTGATCTTTGGGTTTTCCCATCATCTAGATCGTTGGGTGGATGGACAGTCCAGCAGGGTGGACGACAAGACTGTCCCACCTGCTGGACGGTCAGGATTGTCCATCCATGCATACATCAAGGTGGTCCACAATCAGAGAGAGAGAGAGAGGAGCTCCGCCACTATGAGCTCCTCTCTATCTTACAATGAATAAATCAAATGGGTCCTGCCGAATGCGGGCCCTCAAATCATAAAATTCATGGTGGAAATCCCTTTCCCACCAACAAATGCAAGGTCTAGATGACCTTCTTTAATGGAAATCAAATAAACATTATGATGAGGTCCATGAAGAATGGCCCTATCATGGAATTCATATATGCATCATGGTGGGCCATTGGCCACACCTAGGGCCCAAAGTGGGATCCCTACCATCAATCGGTAGGCCCCACTTGTCCCATGAACAAAAGTCCTAAGATCACCCACCGATTTCACTTCTTCTTGGCTCATTGATCTTCCAAGATCCTAAGCTCAACTTTTAATGGTGGAAGATGAGAATTGAACGGTTGGGATGAGAGATTTGGGGGTAGGAAGTGGGACATAAACTTGGCTATTTCTCTCCTTGGGGCTTCTCTTGCTTGGATGGTCACTCTCTCCTTAGGTTGCTTAGGGAATGGGTAAAGAATGAGAGAGAGGGTGGTTGTGAGGGAGATGGGATGAAGTGATGGGTGTGAATGACATGAGAATTGACTTAGGGGGTAGGTTGCCTGTCTTAGGGAGAAAGAAAGCATGACTAATGATGGGATGTGTACTTGACCAGTGATGTAAAAGGATAGGTAGAGATTCTTTGTAATCTCTCGAAATTTGCAATGCATGGTATTTTCTCGAGAAAAATGCGGGCCTACAATTCCTGGCTTGGGTATTGCATTGGTGCATAAGATGCGGCGTTAGAATTGTGGCGATGACGCGGTCATTAGGGTACAAGTCTTGTGTCAAGTCGACTCAGATCTACTGGATACAACTTAGAGTCGCTCACAAATGCTATCTACAGATCGTGGGTCGCCGGGATTCGACGGGAAAGATCACAAGAGTCTAAGGAATGGTACGAACTAAGATACAAGCCTTACAACTATCCTAGATCCATATTTGTATAATTCTGTAGATCTAAATCCCAACAAGTGATATCAGAGCAATTGTTGGGGCACAGATCTGAATCTACGTGATAAATAATAATGGTAAGCACTAAGTATGATATTGAGAAGTACTGAGGAAAAAATAACTTTGAGTTATAGAAAATCAAAATGATCAGTTCCTTAATCAAGCAAGGCGAAGATAGTGCTATTGAGGAACAAAATTCTACTATGACTGATAATGATTGGAATACTCTTGATAAGAAGGCCTTATCATCGATCCATTTATGTCTCACGGATGAGGTACTCTACAATGTCATGAGGGAGAAAACTGCGACTGAGTTATGGGCGAAGTTAGAGGATGTTTATGCAAAAAAATTCTCTAAAAATCGCCTACACTTGAAGCGTCAGTGGTATAACTTCAAGATGGCAGAAGGTAGAGATCTGGAGGCTCACATCAGTAACTGTAATAAATTGGTTTACAAATTACTGGATATGGAAGAAGTGATGAAAGATTAAGAACAAATATATATGTTGTTGAATTCTCTTTTGGCATCGTATGAGTCATTCAAGGACATAACGTGCACCATGAATAAAATTCTGAGTGTTGACACCGTTATCTTAGCCCTTCAAAGGAAGGTCGTGAGAAAGCTTAATGGTGACATGAGGACATCTTCTGATGCACTGTTTACGAGGGGCAGGAATTTTGAATAAGGTACATGATCTTCAAGTTCTAAATCCAAATCTAAGGGTAAGGGCAAAGGTAAGTTGAAATGTTGGAACCGTGGGATAGAATGACACATAAAGAAGGATTGTGCAAATCTTAAATCTAAGAGAAGAATCCGAGGCTTCATACAGGGAGGTCAATGCTATCATGTCAGATGGATTGAGTGGATGTGATGGTAATATTTTGTCTATGTCTACGATCAAACAGCCATACAATGATCCTAGGGACGAGTAGATTCTAGACACAGGGGCATCCTTTCATATGACTCCTCATCAGAGTTGGTTCGCCAGCTATAGGAAGTGCGATGGTGGACAGGTGTTTATGGACAATGGCATTGCCTGTAATATTGTGCCTATTGGTACGGTGCGCATCAAGATGTTTGATGGAAAAGAGCGTACCCTAACTGATGTGAGGCACGTTCCCGACATTAAGAAGAATATGATTTCTCTTGGTGTACTTGAGGCAATGAGCTACAAGTTCACAAGTATTGATGGTACTCTTAAGGTATCTAAGGGGGCATGGGATATCATGAAAGCACAACAACTGATCAAGAGCACTTCAAAAGGTGAAGCTGCAGTTGATGTAGCGAATTCCATCTCTGAACGTGTATGACATACTGGGCATGGCCACATGAGCGAGCAGGGTAGAAAAGATGTAATGCGCAGATAGAGATATAGAGCAAGTGGAGCAGCCACCTATGAGAAGAATCACACAGCATAATCGTAGAATATTGACGAAGTACATAGATGACTCCAATATCATATATGCTCTCGTTACATGTGAGGGGGATCCGTCTTCTATATAGATGGCTCTAGGTGAGCTTGGTGCTGAGAAGTGAAAGGTAGCTATGGATGATGTGATGGACTCGTTATAATAAATTAACACATGAGAACTAGTAAAGCTTCTAGTGGATTGAAAAATAGTTAGATGCAGGTAGATCTTCAAAAGGATACAGCGTCGATACAGAGCAAGGCCGGTGACGAAGGCTTATGCTCAGAGAGAAGGGATTTACTTCTTAGAGATATTCGTACCGACAGTATAACAGGTGTTTATTAGATTCGTATTAATGGTGGTTGCCCAATATGATCTCGAGCTGAAAGGATGGATGACAAGACTGCATTTCTACATGGGAAATTGGAAGAGCGGTTTTTCATGAGGCAACCAGAGCGGTTCGAAGTTAAAGGGGTTAAGAAAAAGAGTTTGCAGGAGGTTGTGGTACAACTTGTCACTTAGATAGTTGTATAAAATTTGTTTCATTCATGGTGAGTTAGGGATTGTATGTTGATGACATATACATCACCAATCATGACATGTCTGAAATCAATGCACTATAAACTCAATTAAGTGGGATATTGAAGATGAAGGATTGAGGGGCTGTAAAGAAGGCTCTCGATGGTGATATTCATAAAAACTAGAAGAGGAGAAGGTTTTGATAATCACAAGTAAAACACCCTATGTAGGTATTTATCAAAGATGTGATGGACCAGGCAAAGCTGGTGAGCGTTCCTTATGTGGCTCAATTCAAAGCTTTCCTCAAAAAATATTCCAAAACAGATGAGGAAAAGAAAGATGTCTCATAAGCCTTATTCGAATGCGGTTGGCAGTGCATACCATGGTTTGTATTAGATCGGTTATTTCATAGGCAATCAGTGTTGTGAGCAAATACCCCGGTTAACAACTTTGTATGGCGGTGAGATGGTTACTTCAATATATTCAAGGTACAAAGGACTACATCTTATCTTTTGAGAAGATAGGAATAAAATTGGTTGAGTATGTGGATTCAGATTACGCAGGCAGCGTGGATTCCAAGAAGTCGATTTCAGGTTGCTCGTTTGTACTAGTGGGTGGAGCAATTAGTTGGTTGTCCATATGCATTAGACAGGTGCTTGAGGAAGGAGGCGTAACACTGTAGAAGATTCACACCAGCGTGAATTCAAAAAATATAATCCCTAAGGTCGTTCCTATAGAAAAGTTGAAGTTCTGTATAACTTCTCTAGGCTTGGCGATGATGTAAAAGGAGGACGGAGTGTGAACAAA
This sequence comes from Magnolia kwangsiensis, assembly GCA_037074715.1. NCBI lineage: Eukaryota > Viridiplantae > Streptophyta > Magnoliopsida > Magnoliales > Magnoliaceae > Magnolia > Magnolia kwangsiensis. Next base: position 93,064,423 of record CM073580.1, read on the forward strand.
AAGCTATGATGTAATGCAGAAATAAGAGAAGAGGTTAAAAAGCTACACATTTGAAGATTGAAGACATGGTGGAGATTGCTGTTAAAAAGGATGTCTTAAATCTGAAAAGTTCTAGAAAAAGTTCAACTAGTCGAAGCAAGTTCGACTCGAAGTCCAGCAACAATGTTTCTGAATTCTCCGAGGTCTTTTAAGCAGTTGAGGGACAGGCTCGACTAGTTGAAGGGGTCCTTCGACCATTCAAAGCTTAGGCTCAGCCAGTCGAAGGTTATGTAGATTGTGCGCAGACTGCGTAAATTTGAAGCGATTTCAGAGAGGTGAGTAAGTGGAGTTTCCTAAACTATAAATAGAAGTCCTCAGGGCCATTCTAAGGTATGTTAAGGCTTTCTAAAAGTATTTTAAAGGTTTCTAGGGTTTCAAAGGGTGTAGTAAGGGTGAGATTCGAGGTTGTTTGAATCGGGTAAGTCATTTCTCTTTGTAATTTATGCTTTCATAGTGGAATTCTATCACATTGTGTCGTGATTTTTTTTTCTGAAAGGGTTTTCCACGTTAAATCTTTGTGTTCTCTTGTGATTGTTTGGTGCTCTTGGATTGATATCCTAGATCCATATATGTGTGATTCTGTAGATCCAAATCCTAACACAAATTCCCCACGGGCAATCCTCTACCTAAATTCTGACTTTTCAAACAAAGGGGTAATTATAAGCACCACCCCTCTATCTACAATAATTGTAAACTTCACTCCTCCATTTATTGGTTATTGCAATGACATCCCCCTTTTTTTTGAACCTTAGAGGCGTGCCTAATGATAAAAAAAAATAATCCTTGTGAAGAGTGTAAATTACCAGCGTATGGGACCACCATTATCTATAAATGGCATCCAACTTGTCCAGCAGAATCATTCCATAAAAATTTAATGTCCAAAACACTATGTTAATTCAATCATCATACCACACCATAGAAAACAATGGATAACCACCTAAAAACCTCCAAATTCACTTGTTGGACTGCCTAATGGTCGGATTAAACTGATTTATGGGATGTGATGTTTTCATGATAGGGTGACCATACTACATGGGTTAGATTACATACAAGCACTACGATGGGTTCACATATCTACATTTAGTCAAATATGCGACATGGGCAAAAGGGTCAATCTCTCATAATAATGGTCTTAACATGTCTTCTTAAAGATGTGGTAATCTTCAAGGTATTTTCTTATATGGGAATATGGACACGAATTTGGTGGATCGTGGAGCCATCATGCTTGGTGTATTCATGATTGTGGGGCCCATCGTGATGTATGTATTCTATATCTATAATATCCATCTAGTTTACCAACTCATGATGGGGTGAGTTCTAAAAAATGAAGTGGTTCTAATTCTAAGATTGGCTGTACCACAAGAAACAATGGCAATTGAACATCCACAGTTAAAACTTCCTATGAGTTATCTATGTTTATTTGTCATCCAACTTAATATAAGGTCACATAAACTTGGATGAAAGGAAAACAAAAATATCAACTTCACAGGAAAATTTTTGTGAACCCAGGATGTTTTTAATGGTGGGCGTTCAATCACCACTCTTTGCATTATTTTTGGAAGCATGACCTAGAATGAGCCAACAAAATGGATGGATGGATGGTGTGCATATAAAATCATGCATAAACAAGCATTGTGGTTGCTCCATGGGAAGTATTTATAATAACTCAGAACTGAGAGGTGAGTATCTATTTCTTATACATCAGTAGGGAGGTAGCTGCAATTAAACTCCCAACAAACTAAATTAATTGAGTTTTGCTAATTCTACCGGCAAATTAACTTAATTAATAGAGTTTTGCTAATTCTACCGGCATGCCAAATATTGCAAGCGCACCAAATATTGTAACTGCGCTCTGATACGAAATGCAGGCTATTTTACTCAGGCGAGTCTTGGGCTATTTTTTTAGTGGTGTATATTGTTTGGTATGTTTTCTCCCTTCTAAGGCGTTAGACATCATGAATTTCATACGTGCTACATAGCTTATGGGGACCTTTTTATGACTTCAAGAGTTATTATTCTCTCTGTGTAAGTTTAGAGTCTCCAATATCTAGGTAGTTATGGAGGTCTTTTTATGACTTTAAGAGCTATTCTCTCTTTAAGTTAAGAGTTTCATCTAGGTAGTTATGTAGGTTTGCGACTTATGTCATTTGGGTCTAAATAATTTTAAAGATGTAAGACACATGTCATGGAATTAAGTTGTTGTGTGGTTGAAATATGTATTAATTCATCTGTAATTGAAAAGTTAAGAAAAACCTCCTACTCCTTTATAGTCACTTCATGAAATTATTGGGAGATTGTTCTCTTCGAAGGGAACCAACTTGTATTTTGTGGTTCCTTATTTTTCCACGGTTCCTTCTAAGAGCAAGAAAGCCTATGCCACAATTTCAGGCCATGCAATCTAACAGTCTATCGTACTCGATGAAAATTTCAGAGATACCACGCGACGTTCTAATTTGACACGTGTTCCTGCGTGTGGATGGGCAGGTATCCAACGCGCGCGCGTGGACTTACCAAAATTCCAAAATTATAAAATCATTTTAATAATGACGGATCTGCGGTATGCTAGGGTCGCTTCTCTGCAGCGTCGGACTCTTCCTCGTCTTCTCTTCCTCCGCTCCGCTCACCATCCACGGCTCATGGCCAGATGCCTCTCCTCCGATGCCTTGGTAGAGCTCAAATCCGGTGAAATCGGTATCGTATTCGGAATACCTCAGGAGCACCCACAAAGGAAGGTACACCTTCCGATCCCCAACCATTTTTCTCCTGATTTCATATCTCAAAACCGTTGATTACATCCATCAATCTGATTCTAAGAGATGCAAATGAACTGCAAGTGCTTGTAATTGCATTTGGCTAGATTCAGACGTTAGGGTTTCGGATCGAATCGGATGCGGGTGAGTTATAGATAGCTGGATTGGGTGCATTTGGATTCTGCAGGAGCGTCGGTCCGGAATACTTCGGGTCTGACCTGAAGCGTTGCGGATTTTGGTTTGGGGTGGAAAAAGGCATGGAATCCAATTGGGCTTTTGGTATTGCCCCAAATGCATGGAGGAGTCGATAACCAGACAGCACTAGGACTGTCGATTAGCTGGGCTAGCCCGTCGGGCTTTTGGGTCCAGCGGGATTTGGCTTGAATACTAGGCTTTGGGTCGGGCCAGGTTGAAAATTTTAAGCCAGTTTATTAAATGGGCTAGGCTTGGGCTGTCTAGCCTGTCAGCCTGGCCCATTTAGAGCTTCAAGGGTATATTTGTAATATATTATGAATGATGGGGCACACCTAGTGAATAGCCCAGATCGTGCACAAAGCAGATCCATGATCGAAGTCTAGTTGGAGTTGAGATCTAAGAATGAAATAAAATCTGAGCTGGATAGGGATTAGATTATATTGGGTGATATTTCGTGTTTGTTGCTGGTTTTGGGATTCCCAAATGTTGGATAGATCCGATCTTTGGGATATCTGGATCTATCTCGATAACCATATATTTAATTGTTATCAAATAATAAAGCAGAGATTTTATTCCCATGACCATTAAGGCTTATTTAGGTGGTGGAAAAAGAAGAGAAAACTGTAAATACCTAAAATGATGATTTCCCAAGATTTCCATGTGCATAGATTCCCATAGATTTCATTTGAGTGTCTTGTTTGGATAAAAAGTGGAAAGCCAAATAAACCTTTCATAGTTTCATCCCTTGTATTTGGTGCGTGAGAATTTTGACTATGGTGTTTGGGTAATTATTGCATTTTGAAATCTAATATTTCTTTTGCTATCCAAGCATAGTGAAACGTCCTGTGGGAAAGTCATCAATTTTCTTTTCTTTTCTTTTCCTCTTTCGCCAAGTACCACCAAATAAGTTACTTTTTCTACTTACAGCAGTAGATAAGTAACTCATTTGAGATAAGTTTGGTTTAAGATCAATTATAAGTAACCTTTTTACTTAAAGTTACTTAATCACTTCAGCTTAATAAGTAGAAACAAAGATAATTAATTTACTTGAGGCATAAATAGCTTATCTTAAATAACTTACGATCCAAACGCCCCCTTAATGTCCTGTGCACTAGGAGGTATTTCTCCCTTGAAGAGGATCGAGCACTCGTTCCTATTCCTAGAGCAAGGGCTATGTTAGGAATTAGGACTTGGATGTGTATAATCATCATGGGCTGCTCGGGCTTGTTTGTTTTGGCCCATGATGGGTCTGTGCCTGGGCGAGGCTTGGGCCTAGAATTTTCTATACAGGTTGGATTTGGACAGACAACCCGGCCCCTTGACAACTTGACACCCGAAGTCATTTTCACCAAATATCCACTGCATTTGCAATTTGGGGCATGTTTATGAAATTGAATTGCAATTATTAGTAGGGTCTTGATACAACGTGGCCAACTGTGCTGTAATTAAGTATAGTCTGAGTGACCCCACCATACAAGTGGCTTTTACCTCAAAGCTGAACCATGGAAATCATGGGAACCATTGTAGATAGCTTATGATTCAAAATTTACAGAAATGTAAAGACGAGATGTGGTAAATTGTCCAAATTTGATGAACAAATGCCCCTTAATCAGAGGTCAGGATTCTCCGATCAATCTGAGTTTGAGCGAGTGGACATCTATGGTGGTTTGCAGTTCACACTCTTTGGGTGGTTCGGATTTGAGGTATGTGCTGCCACGTGTACTGTAGGCACTAGAGAGCTACATAAAAGATCAATCATGAGTAAAGGAAATGAGAATTGATCACCTACAAGCACCTGTGCCACTACTTGTGGTTGTGGTACAGACAAAGTACAAAAAAAAATGATAACATTACGTAACAGTAATAGTGGGCGCTGTTACACGTTATGAGCTGTAATGACCATTACTTACAAGCTGATAGTGTTTTTTTTTTTTTTTTTTTTCAAAAAAAGAAAAAAAGTAAAAAAGAAAAGAAAAAGGAATGCTGTAACTGCCATTACAGCCCATATCATAACAGTAACAGCAGTGGCTGTTATGGCCATTGTTACCGTTATTAAACACCTTGGGTATAGTGCCTTTTTGGATGCATTAAATGGGGAAGGAAAAAAAACCCTTTAATGCATCAAGGGCTAAAAAGGCCCTATACCACAGGGACTTATGGGTGAACAATTCTTGAATGAAATATTTAAGCCACATGCAAGGGATCTAAATTTATTAAAACAAAAGTCAACTCCCATAGCTTACTTCCACCTTATACGTCCACACACTTACATAAGTTGCCCCATATGCCCTTTTCTAAAAGGGATATAACCTAGAAAGGCCCTATGAATATCATCATCCTCATGGAGCTCATCCTTGATGGCCTCTCCATTGCCAAATGGGACCGGCATTTCCATTATTTGTTATTTTTTAGGTGATTCTATTGCTAATTGATAACCTCATAAACTGTATCATGCATTAAACATTGAAGAGAATAACCTTGCTGCATGTTAAGTTAGGTCTTAGTCATCCCTTTTCTTTTTCGAAATGTTATTTTTTTTTTTTCAGGATTTTTTTCATTAATGAATAAAAAGGGTAAAATTGAAACAAACAATTGGGAATGTTTGGATGCCAACCGTTTTTCATGTTAAGTTAGGTTTAGTTTCTTATTAGATCTGCAAGAGACTAGTAGTTGAAGGGTAAGATACTGCAATGGGCACCTAACTCGGCCACAATCTTGGGCTTAAATCCAGTTGTTGGTATGCTTCTCACACGCATGGAAATCAGGACAATGCACTAAATTCGTTCTCAGTGGCACCCAAACATGCCTTCATTATCTCGAGCATGCATCAATTTTGACCACATCATATTAGTATTGAATAAGGATATTTGCAGTGTTCAAATTATCTCCGATATTATCAAAATATCTCCAATATTATCTTTATCTCTAGCTCAGTGATACTGATAACACTAGTAGCGATACCGATAACACTGGTAGTATCAGAAATTCCATGTATTAGCAATGTATCACTAAGTATCACCAACGTATCAATATTGCTAATATAATCGCCAATATTTTCAACTATGTAAATTCTAGTTGTCGCTTATATTGCCAATGCATCAATATTGCCAATGTATTGCAAATATTTCGACTATGAAAATTCTAGGTAATGCTTGTATCATAAGTGTATTGACGACATTTCAATAGTAAATTTTTATTTCATTTTTTTTTTTTTCCATGGGCACATGGTTGTAAGTAGTGTTCAATTTGTCATTGATAATATTGATAATATCTCGATATTATCGATATCGTAACATACGCGATATTGAGACAACAATCTTTCGTTTTCTTTCCAATTGATGATGATTTCTTGGTGAAATATCATGTGTTGTTGATATTTTGCAATATCAATGGATGTTTGGATAAAAGGTTGGATGGTTAAATAGGCCGGATGGGATGGTTGGACTGATTTCTTACAACAGCACATGCTTTTAAGACCCCCTTAAATGTGTTATGTATGCATTCTTTTTACAATTTTTCTTTTTAATTTCTAAATATGCAAATATGTCTATTTTAACATCTCCTGAAGTTTTGCTGAAAATTCCACCATTTTCCCCATGTTTCCCCACATTTCCGATTATCAGCGATATCAATATTGTTTCCGTATCCATGGTCAGCGAAACTTGTCACGATATTGATACTTCGAACACTAGATATTTGCCCAGAGCTCGATACTGTAGGTTTAACCAATAATTTGGACCTTGGAGTATCCACTAATAACAATTGTCTGGTAACTCTCCAATTAGCGAGTGTATGGCTTCTAGTTTGGCTCAAATGCACGTGACGAAGGAAGCGACCAAAGCAAGAGTTGCATACTCACATCATAAGGCTCCTCTAGCATCCACCCATCTACATGGATTTTTCTCACCTCTTCCAATCCACCTGATGATATTGAAAGAGTTCCCATCCACGACTAGGTGGGATCAAAGAGAATGAAAGAGTTCCCATCCATGACTAGGTGGGATCAAAGAGAACGATTTGATTCATTCTAAGTAATGCTTGGACTTGATCATGTTCAACAGTTGTACAAAATCAGTTTTAGTTATATTGCTTGCAAGTACATCTAGGTAAGCATATGCTAGTGTTAAGTCGAGGGTTTCATTAGTGCTCTCGGTTTTTGAGGGAATGCTAGCTCTTACTCATTGCATATTATATTTCTCCAACCGTTAGTGTCTACTAGGTCACTGGAACACTCTTGTTACCCTCAAGTTGTTGACTCCAAGCATTGTTTCAAGTTTTGGTATTGGAGCATGTAGCATCATTTCGAAAACCATCACGTATTGTTCTTTTGTCAACATATGGTATTGACCGTACACATTATAGATTTTTACTATAGTTGTACGAAGCGTAAAGTGAAGTGGCAACAAATTCTGGTGCAGGTGCATGGAAGTGTTTGTTTCTAAATGTAAACAAGTAGAAATAGGTACAATGTGGGAGTGGGAGTGAGAGTAAGAAGTGCAATTCGAAGGGGGAGTGGCACCTAGTTAGAATGATCCCTCAACTAAGGTTCTGACTAGTTTGATGCTTGTATTGGCAATGCATACAACAAACGTATTGTATTTCTAGGTTAAAAACTGATATGCAACAGGTGTGGTGCATGTAAGATGATATTTAAAACCATGCCTCCAAGGGCCTTCTCTCTTACCTATAGGATAAATTTTCTAACATCATAAAATGAAATTTTTTAGAAGTTAAAAGAACAAAGAATGTGGTTGATCTGTGTAGTTTGCTCTTGTATCGATAATGAAGGTTTGTTGTGGTGCAACTTGGTTATTGAGTCAATGAGATCTCGACACTTGGATCACAAATAAATGAATAAGAGTACACCCACAAAAATATTTAAGTAGGGAGGGAGAGAATTTTATTGATATCAAACTTCTTCTTTTACAATACTCACACTTAGAAAATATTGTAATGACTCCCTCCTACACGACCCTCATTTTATAAACCCTAAATGAATCTTCAATGAGAATCCCCCCAACTAAGAGATTGATTTCAAATCAATCATTATTGAGTTCAAATCAATAATCTTCTTAAGATAGTAAAGGCCTGTTAATAGTAAAAGCAAATATAGAAAATAATCCTCTAAATCTTCAATTACGTCTTCAAATTAGCCCCTGTATCTTCAATAATTCTCCTCATATCTTCGATCACATCTTTAAATTAGCCATCATATTTTACACAAATAGTAAATTGCATATCTTGATATTTAGGCCCCTAATCTATAAATAAATAGTCCAAAATCAGCACATATCTAGCCTTGTGGTGGGTCATGTGCCTGCATCAATTTCCCTTGGCTGAGTCAATAGTCAATAGTGGGCAACTTGGTATCAACCATAGACATGGCATGGTTGTATGACAATCCAAACTGTCCAAATCGCTTACTCAATTGTGGATGATAGGCCACTTGGTTTTGGCCGTGCACATGCAATAGTCGTACAACATCTAGATCCAGAAGGACCTGAAAGTCCAAATCACTTGCTCAGTTGTGGATGATGGGCCACTTGGTATTAGCTATACATGTGGAATGGTTGTACGTTTATCTAGAACATCCTAATCACAGGCTCAACTATCATTATATATATATATATATATATATATATGGAAAAGGTTCTATGCGGTTGAGCTCATGGGAACTTCCCATGAGGTCGAGTTGTGTGGGCCCCACCGTGATGTGTGTCGAACATCAACACCGTGCATTGGATGAGTCCCTTTTAAATTTCGGGATATCCCAATCAGTTGTATATGGAACTCAGGTGGGCCATACCATCTAAAATCATGTAAAGACATGCCTAAAACATATAAAATCACTTGGTGGGACCCACCTGAAATTTGGATGCATCTGAAACTTGGTCTAACCCCTCATCCAAGTGGGACACACATAATGGATAGGCTGGATTTGTGAACCACATCTCGGTGAGCCCAAAAAATGATTATGAATGTTTTAATGGAAGGGAACCCCTCTTAACTTTTGTATGTGGTTTGGCCCACACAAGTCACGGATTAACTTGATTTTTAAGCCCCAAGCCCAACATGGAATGGTGCATCTGACTAATGGGGTAGATGTTTGACATGCATCACGGTGCCCCCCCCCCCACAACACACACACACAACATGTTAATTGTGTCATCCAACCAACAGATAGCACTTTGTGTGTAGGCTTATACTAATAGGTAGTGTTACTGCCAAACACCAGATATCCATTGTCATCACAACTATAATCATCATAAAATGACCATATGCAGGCGATGCTGTCCACTGCGCCATGATGCGCGTTACATAGACCCAGTGTTTGAATTATCTCTGATATTATCTTTATCTCTAGCTCATTGATACCTATAACACTGGTAGCGTTACTGATAACGTGGGTAGTATTAGAAATTTCAAGTATTAACAATATATCGCTAAGTATCGTCAACGTATCAATATTGCTAATATAATCACCAATATTTTCAACTATGTAAATTCTAGGTGTTGCTTGTATTGCCAATGCATCAATATCGCCAATGTATCGCCAATATTTTTGACTATGTAAATTCTAGGTAATGCTTGTATCATAAGTGTATCGACAATATTTCAATAATATCGCCAATGTATTGATATCATCAAAATTTTGTTTATTAGAATATATATATATTTTTTTCATGGGCACATAGTATATGTAGCGTTTAATTTGTCATTGATAACATCTCGATCTTATCAGTACCTCAACATGCGCAATATTGAGATCATACTCTTTCGTTTCCTTTCCAATTGTTGATGATTTCTCAGTGAGATATCATGTGTTGTTGATATTTTGCAATATCGATGGACATTTGGATAGAAGGTTGAATGGTTAAATAGGCCGGATGGGATGGTTGGACTGATTTCTTACAACAACACATGCTTTTAAGGCTCATTAAATGGAAACTTGTTATGTATGCATTCTTTTTGCACTTTTTTTTTTTTTTTTTTTTTTTGAATTTCTAAATATACAAATATGCATATTTTAACATCTCCTGAAGTTTGCTGAAAATTCCACCATTTTTTCCTATGTTTCCCCGCATTTCCTGTTATCAGCGATATTATCGGCGATATCGATATTGTTTCCATATCCCTGGCCAGCGAAACTTGTAGCAATACCGATACTTTGAAGATTGCTTAGACCCAAAAAGATGTGCAGTCTGTGAGCAAGGAGAGAGAAGTTTAGGGAGATCTCAAACCCCTAGCCCCTTCTTTTCTTTTCATTTCCTTTTGAAATTGTGGTATCTTTTACAGTTGCTGATTTTTATTTTTCTTCAGTTTTATTTTTTATTTGCTTTTGAAAATATTTTTGTTATTTTCTGCTTTCAGATCCATGACTTGCCCGGTTTTGGATTGTATCAGTTTCGGTGTTGTGACTTGGTTTGGGACCTGGGCCAGTAGGGCACCGGCGGATATGTTAAACTTTGGTTCAGGTGCTATCAAAGTTGAATAGCTTAAAGTTGAGAAGTTCTCACAGAATTAAGAGCCTACAAACTTTTTAATTCTGTGATTTGGCAAATTGTCACTTTGAAGGTGAAATATTTTTCCGCACATGCTCAACCGTGGGTTGTATAAACTAAAATTTAGTGAAAATGAATTGAAATACTAAATATAAAGTGGAGTTTGGTTATCAAATTTTTTTTCTCTAATACCAGAAAATCCCACTTATTTCGGCTTCTATCTGGTTTTATCAGTAACAACTGTCAACATCGACAGCCTCATAATTGCTAAAATCCCTTGTCAATACTCTCAGGCCATCACTGCCTGTGGTCTATGGTTTATGTTTCCCCAACTTTCTAAAGTTTCTTAGTAATTTTGTTCAAGTTAGATTTAGGAACATACCAATTGAAGAGTTTGGATATCATTAGGACTCTGTTGTATGCAAGTGTTGTTTTACCCTTGACTTCTTATGTTGTTGTAGATGGGAGAATCCGTTGATGGGCTGGACATCCAGAGGCGACCCATATGCCAATGTTGGCGATGCAGGGCTTAGTTTTGACAGCGAAGAATCTGAGATTTCAATTGCTGAGAAACATGGGTGGGAGCATATGGTACGTGTATCTCACTTCCCACAAGTTTATTTCTAAGAATTTTGCAGGTATGATGAGTTGTTCGAAGAACTATGAATTTTACAAGTATTTGTTTGTTAAATGCATAAATTAATAAAAGAATAAGTGACAAAAGATGAAGAGGAGATGATGGAGTACTGAATTTGGAATTTTGCCATCAAAAGGAGCTGATGCGTCCAATTACCTAAATTGATTTGTTGTTACATAATAATGATCAACATGGAATAGAAATATGGATGTACCAAATCCTCATTGAAGTTTCTTTAGCAAAGGGGGAGCTACGTCTATGTTGGTACCACCACTTAAGAATACTCCAAGGGCCTGTTTGGATTTGCTGAAACCTAAATTTACGAAATGTTGTTTATGAGGAAATGGCATTTTTGTTGTTTGTTTTTGTAAATTTTTTAAAAACATTATTTTCATTTTTTTCTCATATAAATATAAATAAATATAAATAAATATATATATATAAATGCCTCCTTTTCATTTCCTTCTCATACTTCAGAAATATCATTTCCAAGAAATTGAGGAAATGATCCCTCTTTACGAACTGCGACATGGTAGTCACATGAGCCACCACCTATCTCCAAAGATTAAGAACCACACCCTTGACCTTCCATCTTCAAGTGCCCCACGTGCTAGCGTGCCATATGTGCAACACGTGCCACCATCCATCTTAAATCATTGTACATGTGCCAATGTGTCACATGTGGAAATGAGCCACTCACCCCAATATGTGCCACCACCCATCTTTTAGTGCCCTACGCATCAATGTACCATGTGCCCTAATGAGTCATGTTCAACATGTGCTTCATGCCGTCATTTGCCACATGGCCACCATTCATCTTTAAGCACTCCACACGCATCATGTGCTGATATGCAAATGTGTGACATGTGCCCCTAACCATCTTCAAGTGCTCCACATGTGCAAATATCCATCTTCAAGTGCCCCAAATGTGCCAATGTGCCACGTGCTCCACCATCCATCTTAAAGCACGATGCATCTTCCAACATACCATGTACTATATGTGTCACCACCCATCTCCAAGTGCCCCATATGTCACCCTCATCTTCAAGCACCCGCATGTGTTATGTACTACATGTGTTGTCGTCCATCTTTAAGCTCTCCACATGCACCATGTGCCAACATGCCACACATGCAACATTTGCCGCCATCCATCTTCAAGAAGCCAACATGTGCTTGATTCCCATGTGCCCATGTATTACATGTGACATTGCAACATGGGCCACAATCCATCTTTGATGCACTCGTGTTGCCTTCCATCTCTAAGTAAAATTTCATGACACGCACAAACAACATATTTGGAATGGAGAAAAGAATTTTCAAGAAATTCCTCTTGAAAAATAATAAAGGGAAACCACATTTCCTTTCTCATGGTTTCCTGAAGACAATGTTTCCTAAGAAACATAAAATAAATAAATAAAATCCAATGAATCCAAACAAGCCCTAACGGGAAAGTGCGTTGTGTTTGTTGAATCTTCGTTTCTCCTGTTTCTTACTAATATAGGTAGAAACAATAATCAAACTACCCCAAAGTGCAACCATTCAAGTTATATTATGAGGGGTGTTCTCACAAATATCACTGAATTTTGAAAATCTTGTGATACTTTTGCATAAAATTCATTAAATTATACAGTTGTGAGAATATTGTGAGGTTTTCAAAATCTCGACAATTTTTACTTTTTTCACAATTTTATCATGAAATTCTCGTGTTACAAGTTTAAATTAATTAATGTAGAAGTAACATTCTAAAACCCTTTTTTCAAAAAGGTTTTCAATAAGCTACCTCATTACTCTAAGTAATTATTAATAAGTACCTTTCGTTTGATTTTTTAATGGTAGTTCAAGTCAGCCGATGGAAGCAATGGGGTTGGCTGCTTAGGTGGGCATCATTGTGATATTTATATGAAATTGATGCAGGATGGTTTTCTAACCTAGGATGATAGATGAAATCAGATTTTTCTATTTAAAATAGGAGCAACGAAAGTATGAAATTTCAGCAACCTCATCATAAACCAAACAATTAATCAAATAAGCAATTACATGTAATCCTAGGCTTCCACATGCTTGTACGAAGAACTAGTAAGATGTTAATTCAAAATAGGCCCAATGGAATTAAGAAATTCCATCTAAAACATGAGGGTAGAACTATTTTAAAGGAAATCACCTGAGTCCTAAAGGGATTTGAAAGGATTCCAGGTTTAGGGAAATTAGGGTTTATTTGAAAGGGGAATCTAAGGTTTTAGGTTAGGGTTTGGTGGAAGAAAGAGGAATAAGGAAGGATGTAAGAAAATGGTTAAAGTGAGGTCCACAAAACAGTCTGTACAATCGTATGAACGTACAGATCCACACGTACGGCTAGACTTTTTGTTTGGATATAGGTTAGAATGATTTGGGTTTAAGAAGAATAGAAAAAAAAAAAAAAAAGGGTTGAGAAGAAGATTTGAGAGGAAAGAGAGAAGAGATGAGAAAAAATACCTTGGGAGCTTGAGAAGAGAGAAGATATGAGAAAAAATACATTTGAAGCTTGAGAAGAGAGAAGAGATGGATGAACAAGGCTTCACACCAATTTAGCTTTCATTCGGATTCATACTGAATGAGGTTTCACACCACATTCTCCATAAACACAAGGGAAAGAGGAGAACTTCAAGTTTTTTTGTTAACATCGCATTAAAAAAAAAAAAAAAAAAACACCTGAGGTTGGACGTCCAAGCCTTTATAGTTTAAAAGTTGATCTTTTATAAAAAGACCATTAATGGAAATCATTTTTGTTTTTAACCCCCTACTTTGTAAATTACAAATACTCCCCTGTAAAAGCAAAAAACCAATAAAACATGTAAATAAAATCTCAAAAAGTAAACTAAGTGGCAAAAACAAAAATCACTATAATCTAAAGAAACTAAGACTTATCTGATGAACTCCAAAGACGTCTATGATTATGATGGGCCACGATAAAGTCACATCCAACGGTTCGATCATGAAGTCATCACGATCCAATGGTCCGAAAAAATCCTCCGCGTAGCCCGCATGCTATGTGGGGTCTTTGGCTCCTCATTGGGACTTGAACAATTAGTCGCCTAGCCATAGGGGCACTGAGGCTCTGACCCCCCTTTGATTAAAGCTATACATGAACCGAGTTAGCTTGGTTAGCTCGCTCAACTCGACTCGAAAAAGCTTGATTCGACTCAATTTGAAATTGAGTTCGAGCTGAGTCAAGCTGATTTTTTGAGCTCGAAAAAATTTCGAATCGAGTTCGAGCTTGCTCAAGCTCGACTTGACTCAGATCAAATCCCAACTCAAATTGAACTCGGATCGAACCAGTTCGATGACTTGATTATTTTGATATTGATGTTGCTCAACAAGTGTTTGATGAAATGACAAGGAAGGTATGGATATGAAACAAATAACCTTATATCTTGATTTTTATGTTGCTTATTGAGTGTTTGATGAAATACCTGTAAACCGATGTTGTTGCTTTACATTCCGTGAGAAATTGATGGTGCACTCATGTGTTTGAGAAAATGTCGCAAAGGCTCGATCTTGGCTCGAATTGCCTCGAGTTGCTGACCGAACCGAGACGAGCTGGTCAGTCAGGCTCAAGGACCGAGGCGAGCCAAGTTCGAGTTGGGGTCAACTAGTGGCCGAGCCGAGTCGAGCTGTGCCAAGCTCGACTCGGTTCGACTCGTGTACACCTCTAGCTCTAATATGTGTAATGCTGTCCATAATGTGATGCCCCCATCAACTCTTCCCGGCTAAGAAGAAATCGCTTCTAGCGAAATAAAGCTCCGGTACCACTCAAGTAAGTCTAGATCAACGCCCTGAAACTCTGTCTTTATGATCCAAGCACTGTATGAAATCGGCTTTTTCTTCCACTTCACGAGGAACTTTTGAAACTCTCCTTGGCGTGTAGAAATTACTTGCTCAACTAAGATACTCTCAATCTCTTCTCGTTTAGTAGGTATGGATGACAATGAAGGTAAAGGCTGGGAAGATAGGTCAGGTAAAGGCCATAGGTCATGTGATAGGTCTGGATTAGTGTGATGGTCAGGTGAAATGTTGGTAGCTGCAGTTGGGGACCCCGTATAAGACACAAGATCTTCCACATTAAATGTGGAACTAATCCCCATAGAAGGTGAAAGATTTATAATATACGCATTAGAACTAATTCATTTCAATATCTTATAAGGTCCTGCACTATGAGCCTGTAGTTTCTTAATGGTTTCGTGAGGAAGCCGCTTTGGCCTAATGCAGACCATCACATATGCGCCTACTTGATATTCTTTGAATCTATGACGAGAGTCAGCAAAAATTTTATAACGTTCGTTGCTCATATTAATCATTTGTTTGATTTCATTATGTAATGCATGAATGTGTTGTGTGAAGGACTCTGCAGACTCTGACGGCATATGTGATAATGACATGAGAATGAGATCGATAGGTTTTCTAGGCTTATAACCATGTACAACTTCAAATGGACTCATACCTCTGAACCTATTAATTGAACTATTATCTGCTAACTCCATAACAAGTAATATTGCATCCCACGTCCTAGTGCGATCACTTACGAGACATCTCAACAAATTACCGACACTCCTGTTAAGTATTAACTGCCTCTATTTGGTCGTTAGTCTGAGGGTGGTAAGCCGATGAAAATTGGAGCCTCGTGCCGTTCATGTGCTAAGTGTCTTTCAAAAATAACTCATGAACCTTACATCCTAGTCAGACATAATGATTTTGGGCAAACTGTGCAAATGAACTACCTCCCCAAAGAATAGCTTCACGATATTGGAAGCATCTGAAGTCTTAAAACATGGAAGAAGTGGGCCATTTTAGAAAAACGATCCACTGCGACAAAGATGGAATCGTGCTTCTTAATATTCTTGGGAAGCCCAAGCACAGAGTCCATACTAATGTCCTGCCACAACCACCACTTCAGTCCTCGATTCCTCCACATCCACCAGCGTGACCTCCTACATTGTTATGCACAGGGCCTTCCTCTCGGGACTGGCCATCCTCTCCGGTGTTGAGGTTAGCTCATAGGGAGGTATCTAATTGATCAATGAGGTTATTCTGGGCTATTAACTGGTTATTGTTGGCACAACCTTATGCCTCTATGGCTGCCAGACAGGTGTTCATAGATTGCATGAGCTCGATGAGTTGTTTTAGACTTATTGTGGGTTGAAGACCAAAACCACGACTAGATTGCATGGGCATGCAGAGGGAAACCTAATGTGAAGACCCTATACAACCGTATATGACTCTAGCCAACTCTAGATGAACCTATGTGACTCTATATGACCAAGGAGACAACTAATCCTAAAAATTTAGCAACGTAACTAATGAAATATCCTAGTGCTAAAATTCAGCAATGTAGCAAGAAAAATTAATGAGTGTTAAGAGAATTTAGCAATGGGATGAAGGAAATAATATTGCTAGTTTTTCAGTAATAGGTCAAAAGAAACACTAGCACTAAAATTCAGCAATATACCACGAGATATAACAAACACTCGGAAATTCCAACACGAGATATAACAAACACTCAGAAATTCGAACAATGTGGCATTTGAATTAACGAGTACCACAAATTTCAGCTGTACATAGTGAAATAACTAGTTCAATATATATAAATATGCTAAGTATGATGATGAACGCCTTAAGTTAAGCTTTAAGATCAATCTATCCTATGTTTAACCTTCTTTAATGAGGAACTACTAAGATGTTAATGAAAAATCTTGAAGTTCTCTTCTCTTTCTCGTGTTCATGGAGAATGTAGTGTGAATCTGAATGAAAACTACCTTGGTGTGAAACTTTGTTCATCTATCTCTTTTCTCTTCTCAAGCTCCAAATGTATGTTCTCTCATCTAATCTATCTTTTCCTATCAAATTTCCTTCTCGTTTATTGTTTTTGCTTTTTTTTTTTTTTTTCGTAAACCCAAACCATTCCAACCTATACCCGAACAAAAGGTCCAGCCGTACGTACGAATCCATACGCTCGGACAGTCCGTATAGACTGTTTTGTAGGACCTCACTTTAACCTTTTTTCTTGCATCATTCCTTATTCTTCTTTCTTCAACCAAACCCTAACCTAAAACCCTAGATTTCCCCAATTTCCAAACTCTAACCTTAATTTCTCTAAACCTAGAATACTTTAGAATCCTTGATGATGCGAGAGCATCTTGGTGCGGGCTCCAAGGATGCACCGTATCTCCACATTGGGATGGTGTGGCCCATGAGGTGGGGTTTGTGAGATGCAGAATGGCCACAGGATGGGGCCCACTGTGGGACCCTGTGATTCAGGACCCATGCAGCGCGAGGGTTGCCCATGGGGAGGTCTTGCCCAGGTTTGCTTGGGAGAGCTACATATAAGGATAAATCGGTCCTTCCCCATCAGCTTTGAAGCTTAGCTCTAGAGCTTTTGGTGCATTGGTCAATACTCCTTACATCATAAATTCACCCCAAACACAAGGTGTTGTCACTCCCTGTTACGCCTTAGGCCTAAAACTCAGCTCCACCTATGCTCTAGGTGGATCGCACGATTGGAAATAGTGTACAGGGCAACGGTCACCCTCTAAATTGTTTCCCTTAGTGTGGCCCATGTAAATCACTGATGGGCCTGACTTTTGGGCCCCAATCCTAAATTTTGGTGGTGTGGCATCTAATGGTTGGAGTGGATTTCATGACATCATCACAATGGGCCTTGTAAAAATTAAGGTTGGATGTGTCTCTCTCAATTATTACCTTTGGTGTGGCCCACTTAAATCATAGGTCAACTTGTATTTTTAGCTGTGGACCTAATGTGGGGGTTACATATTTAATGGTCGGCATGGATTTCACACATCACGGTGGGCTCGGTAAAAAATCAAGGCAGCGTACCTTTCCCAACTATTAAAAAAAAAAACGAATATTTCCGCACTGATATATTAGGAAAAAGGAATTTCACGGGATGCCTATCCTTGAATTTTTTTTTTTATGGGCCAACCATGATGTGTATATGAGATCCACTTTGACCAGTAGGAGATGTGTAATCCTATGTCAAGCCCAGGGCAAAAAAAAAAAAAAAAAAAGGCTGAGCTATGATTCAAGTGAGCCACACCAAAGGAAATAGTTGGGAGAGACACGTCGACCCTTGATTTTTACAATGCCTACCATGATGATTATATGAAATCCACTCTAACCAACGGATGCCACACCAAAATTTTGGCCCGGGCCCAAAAATCAGGCCCATTCGTGATTCAGGTGGCCCACAACAAGGGAAACGGTTTGGAGTTTCCAACATTTGGTCCACCTGAATCATCAATGGAGCTGAGTTTCGGACTCTAGGCCTAAAAGGCGGTGATGTACTTAGTAGTTGGGGTGAATTTCGCATAAACATCAGGGTGGGGGTGACCCCTTTGCTCCCACCCAAATCGCCATTAAGAAATCTAATGGAAGGTACTCTAATGGTAATTACTTAGATTAATGAAGTAGCTTTTTGAAAAAAGGTAGTAGAATGTAAATTCTATTTTAAGTAGGTAGTTTCTGTAAAATTCCCTAATTATTTTCCCATATTTCAACATTTTAAATTATTTATTAATTTATAATAAATATTTCAGCAAGATTTTCCTGATAATATCATGAGAAAAACATCAGAAATCTGAATATCTCCCTAGAAATTCCCATGCTTATAAATTGTATAGAAAGAGATTTTTCACTACAGAAATTTCTCAAGTAAGCAGACCGCCACTAAACTCACTCATAATTCATTACGTTTACATTATCCAGATTCATCCATATGCCGATACAGGATAGATATCAACTTAAAGTTTGTGTTTGATTAAAAGGATTATTATTGTTGTTGTTGTTGTTGTTGTTATTGTTATTGTTGATGATCCTGTAACTCAATATTTATGCTTTTATCTTATACATCATTAAATCAAAACTCTCTATGCAGGTTAAGAAGCATCATATTCTTCTCTTGAATGTTTGACATTCTTCTCTCATCCCTCTTTAATATTAGAATAACTTTCACTTCCAATGCTTAAAGCACGCATATGAAACACAAAACAAGTTTTAAAACTCACTTGGCCAAGTAGGAGGGATGCAGTTTCAACTCAGTTCTAGACCTAATCAGTGTTCGAAGAATCGGTATCGCTACAAGTTTCGTAGGTCAAGGATATGGAAACAATATCGATATCGCCAATAATATCGCTCATAACCGGAAATGTGGGGAAACATATGAAAAATGATGGAATTTTCAGCGAAACTTCAGAAGATGTTAAAATTGTACGTATTTGCATATTTTGAAAAAAAAAAATGCAAAAAGAATGCATACATAACAAGTTTCCATTTAATGAGGCCTTAAAAACATGTGCTAGTGTAAGAAATCAGTCCAACCATCCCCTCCGGCCAATTTAACCATCCAACCTTCCATCCAAACATTCATCGATATTGCAAAATATCAACGACACATGATATTTCACCAAGAAATCATCAACAATTGGAAAGGAAATACAAGATTGTGGTCTCAATATCTCGCATATTGCGATA
The DNA here is from genome assembly GCA_037074715.1 of Magnolia kwangsiensis. Taxonomy (NCBI): domain Eukaryota; kingdom Viridiplantae; phylum Streptophyta; class Magnoliopsida; order Magnoliales; family Magnoliaceae; genus Magnolia; species Magnolia kwangsiensis. The sequence goes on from CM073580.1 coordinate 93,084,066, forward strand.
TCGATAATATCGAGATATTATCAATATTATCAATGACAAATTGAATACTACATACAACCATGTGCTCATGAAAAAAAATTTGAAAAAAAATAAAATTTCTAATAAACAAAAATTTGATGATATCAATACGTTGGCTATATTATTGAAATATCGTCAACACACTTATGATACAAGCATTACCTAGAATTTACATAGTCGAAAATATTGGTGATACATTGGTGATATTGATGCATTGGCATACAAGCGACACTTAGAATTTACATAGTTGAAAATATTGATGATTACATTAGCGATATTGATACGTTGACGATAATTAGCGATACATTACTAATACCTAAAATTTCTGATACTACCAGCTTTATCAGTATTGCTACCAGTGTTATCGGTATCGCTGAGCTAGAGATAAAGATAATATCGGAGATATTTCAATAATATTGGAGATAATTCAAACAGTGGACCTAATCGACAATAAAATTTTGCTTGATTGAGTGAAATATTCGTCTAACTCAGGACAGTCAGTGAGGAATTCATTCAAATCTTTTGAGTCATCTCTGTGGCCTAGGCCAGGTTCCTAGCTTCCACACATTTTATTACTCAGACGACACTAGTGGGCCATTCACTTTTGTTGGAGAGGCAACGATGTCCCTGGACTTAATGGTTGAGTTAGGCAATTGTCAATCAACTTTAAGAATTAACTCAGTTTTAGAATTTTCTGGAACTATTCTATCATGCACTTAATCTGACACCAAAACAAGGCTATGATGATGATTGTATTGTATATGTTAATACACTATTTCTATCTTTTGGAATTTACGACGATTCAAAATGATCACATTTAGGCTGTTTGACTTGCGTGAGCAATCCAAACAAATATGGGAAGACTGGAAGAGTTGATTGGCATGTTACATATCAACGGCTGGCATCTAGCCACGGTCAAATTATGTAGACAACGAGGCCCATGTAAGACTGATCATGGATGGTAGTCCATCCAGGCTACACCCTAATAAATTTGATGCTTGAGAATCAGATGCTTCCTATTAATGGTTGATGAAGGCTTTAATCAGTGGAATTGCAAGCATGATCTGCTTCTCCAAAGGGATATTTACCTGAAGCCGTTTGGTCTAAAATGCTTTATGATCTTTTTGGGAAGAATGTACCATTGTAGTTTTCAGGAACAATGTAATGACGTTGGGAAGTTCAACAGAGAAGATAATTTGGATGATCATATGGGCCGTAGTTCAAAAACAATTCCAAGCTGCTCATGGAGTGGTCCTAAAGTGGTGAAGTGTTACAGTGAAGATGGTACACAACATAGTTCTAACCAAGGTGTTGTGCATGCTCACAATTTGATGGAATTCCCTAGGATATGGAGAACCCCCTAAAACTAGTAGTAGTTGAAATGTTGAAAGGACAATGGTCTATAAATTTTGTTACTTTTGCACAGTTAATTCCCATGGAAATGTGGACAAACTAATTGTCAACATCGAGAGACATATCTTATTATCGTGGAAATGTCCATGGATTAGCTTTTGGGGAGGAAATGAACTTACTCAATTTCTAAGAAAGGCATAATGATGACAATCAATTTCCATGAAAACTAATTTCATTTCCAACCATTTATAGATTCCCAAACAATTGCGAAACAACTATGTTAAAGACGTTATATTGATTTTCAAGATAGAGAAGACACACAAGGTGAAGTGACTGTACATGGCATCCAGACAAACAATGGATGGAAAATCAGATTATATAGTTTTCTATTTGCAGAGAACTCCAAGCCTTAAGCTTCTTTGGATAGGCAAAATCTACAGAAAAAGAAAATATTTTTTCCATGATTAGATGTTTTTTTATTGTTTGGGCTTTTTAAAAAAACTACGGATTCCACAAAATAATCATTAGCATTATCTACAGTGGTAGTTTTCTATCACAAAATATGAGACAACTTTATCTGATGAATCTGAAATTTCTACTTTTGAAATAAATAGACTCCTAAAGATTAAATTTTTTTTTCAACAGTGCCAATGGAAATAATCATTACTTTTTTCATGTTCACGTCTTGGATTCCACCTATTCAAACATATAAATATGATTATGTAGATTAGTAGAGAAGTATCCATAGAGACTAGTAGAGGAGGCTCTTCACATGATTTTCCTCTAACAGTTTCCTTCGTGCCCCTGAAAGGAGAGAATTCTTTGGCATGTAAAAGATGCGATTCGTGCGTATCAATGTTCATACAACTCACCATGCAACTAGTGCATATAAATTTGCAGTTGCTAGCCTTTCGTTGGCAGATTCTTCCATTGATATTGTTCATTGCTTCTGTCATATTTGTTTAGATGTCTACATATGAAGAGCAATTTGGGCCATTTTCAGGAGTAAACAGACAACTCATCTGTAGGTTCGCTTGAGCAACAACCCATCATATTGCAAAATCCTGGAAACTATGAGTCTATGACTTGACTTGATGTTCAGCTGTAGTCTTGTGTTCAGCTAGCTCGGATTGAGCCAACCCATCTTGACTCGATATTTAATAATCAAAGTTCTAAGAATCAAGGATAGGATGATGTTTAACTTAGTTAATGAAAATATAAGTAAGATAAAACAAATATTGTCATCAAACCACTCAGCAGCTCACCTGTGGAGTTTATCTATCCCTGTACCAAAAGGTTTTTGGTTTGATTCCTTCCCTCTTAATTTTCGTTTTATTAGGGCCTGTTTTGATACCACCAAACAAGTTGCTTATGTTAAGTTACTTTTCTTCACTTAAATTAGTTTAGTAAACATGATTGCAAAAGTAACTTGTGTGCTTTAAAGCTACTTATCTCCAAGTGTTTTTCTTTTCTTTATTAGCTTTTTAACTTTTAACTTTTCTACTTCTCTCTATCCTTCTCTCACAACCCATATCAAAGGAGGCCCTACATGGGCTGTCCACATCGAAAGTGGGGCCCACACGATGGATGGTCCACATCAAAGGCGGGCCCCACATGATGGATCAAAGGTTGGCCCCTAATGATAAGTAGCCCACATCCAAAATGGGTGGGTATGATGGACGACCCACTTCAAAAGGTGGGGCGCACACAATGGATGGTCCACATCAAAGGTGAGCACCACATGATGAGCAATGGAAATTGAAGCTGGCTTCATACAATGGATGACTCAAATCAAAGGTCGGCCCCTAATGATGAATGTCCCACATCCAAGGCAAGCCTCATATGATGGACGATCCACATCAAAGGTAGGCTCCACATGATGTGCAATTAATAATGGTGGGCCCTACATGATGGATGATCCACATCAAGTTGGGCCCTACATTATAGACGGTCTACGTCAAAGGTTGGCCCTAATGATGAGTGACCCATTTTCAAGGTGGACCCTGCATGATGGATGACTCACATCAAAAGTGGGCTCCACATTATGGGTGGTGGATATTGAAGGTAAGCCCTATATGATGGATGACCAACACCAAAGGTGGCCCTACATAATGCATGGTGCACATTAAAGGTTGGCTCCTAATGATGAATGGCCCACATCCAAGGTAGGCTCCGCATGATAGACGTCCCAAATCAAAGGTGGTGCCTACATTATGAACGGTCAACATCAAAGGTTGACCCCACATGATGGATGGTGGATGTGAGGGGGACCAAACAAACTTGAGGGATAAATACTTATGATATTGGAAACCAAACATGTTTTTCTACTTTTTGGCTGATTAGTATTGTGTTTACCAAACATATTTATCTATTGAATAAGTAAAAACCAAGATAAGCTACTTGAGACATAAGAGGTAGGAGTTATTTATCAGTAGGGGTTGACCTTTGATGTGGACCATCAATTATGTGGGCCCATGTTAATGTAGGTGATCTATCATGTGGGCCCTACCTTTGATGTGGATCGTCTGTCGTGTGGGCCCCACCTTTGATGTAGACAGTCCATCATGTAGGGTCTCTGACCTCTTTGATATGGACTATGAGAGAGTTAGAAAGAGGAGTAGAAAAGTTAAAAAGTGTGTGTGTGTGTGTGTATATATATATATTAAAAAAAAAAAAAAAACTTACAGGGGAATAAATAGCTTTAAGCACATGAAATACTTTTGCAATTATATTTACCAAATTAACCTAAGCAAAAAGTTAACTTAGGAGGCGTTTGGATGGTAACTTTAGATAAGCTACTTGTGCCTTAAAATAGCTTATCTTCGTATCTACTTAATAAGTAGATAAGCTTGTTTTGTAAACAACATGCTTGTCAGCTAAAAAGCAAAAAAAAGCATGTTTTGTTTCCAACATTATGTAAGCATTTATCCCTCAAGTTTGTTTGGTCCACCTTATTTACCGTCCATGTGGGGCCAACCTTTGATGTTGATTGTTCATTATGTGGGCCCCACCTTTGATGTGAGTCATCCATCATGTAGGGCCCACCAACCACTGTGGATGTGAGCCATTCTTCATTAGGGGCCAACCTTTCATGTGCATTGTCCATTATGTAGGGCCTACCTTTGATGTTAGCCATTCATCATGTGGGGCCCACTATTAATGTTATTGGCCATCATGTGGGGCTCACCTTCAATATCTATTGCCCATCTTAAGGATCATGTGGTCCCCACATCCAACATGGACCATCCATCATGTGGGGCCTGCCTTGGATGTGGGCCACTCATCATTAGGGTCGACCTTTGATGTGGATCACACATCATGTTGGGGCCGCTTTGATGTGGGTCATCCATCATGCGGGGCCCACCTTCATTATCAATTGGCCATCTTATGAAGCCCACCTTTAATGTGGATCAATCATCATGTGGGCCCCCTTTAATGTGGGTCGCCCATCATGACAGGCTAGCTAGCTTGGATCTGGGTCATTCATTATTAAGGGTCAACCTTAGATGTGGAGTGTCCATCATGTGGGGCCCAACTCGATGTGGTCCACTACCCATCATGTGGAGCCCACCTTTGATGTGGACTGTCCATCATGTAGGCCTCACCTTTGAAGTGGGTTGTCCATCATACCAGCGTGCTTTAGATGTGGATTATTTACCATTTACGGTCGGCCTTCAATGTGGACCATGGGCCCACATTAATATGGGGCTATCCATCATGTAAGGCCCACTTGTAATGTGGATTGTTCATCATATGGGCTCCACCTTTGACGTGGACAATCCATTTAGTGGGACTTCCTTTGATATGGACAGTGTGAGAGCCTCTTTTGACATGGACTTTATAGAGACAGTGAGAGACTGTAATCATTTGACATGGACCGTGAGAGTGAAAGAGAGAAAAGTAGATAAGTAATTACTAAGTATATTTCAACAAAGAAGTTATTTTTATAATGATGTTTACCAAACTAACTTAAGTGAGAAAAGTAACTTAGGGCCTGTTTGGATACCACCAAATAAATTATTTTTTTTCACTTAAGTTAGTTTAGTAAGCATCATTGTAAAAGTAACTTATTTGTTTTTTGACTTATTTCTTATTTTGATTTTTTTAAAAAAAATTAATATTTATAAAAACCTTTTGACTTATTACTTGTCTATTTTTTTCTCACTCTCACGATCCATGTCAAAGGAGGCTATCTCATTTTCTATATGAGGTCCATGTCAGAGGAGTCTCTCTCACTATCCATATCAAAGGAGGTCCCACTTGATGGATTGTCCACGTCGAAGGTGGGACCCACATGATGAGGAGTCCACATTAAAGGTGAGCCCCACATGATGGATGACCCCATATTATTGTGGGCTCAAATAATGGGTGGTGCATGTCAAAGGCTAAATCCTAATGATAAATAGCTCACATCCAAAGCGAGCCAGTATGATGAACGGTCCACTTCAAAGGTGAGACCTACATGATGGATGACTCACATAAAAGGTGGAGTCCACATCAAAGGTCAGCCCTTCATAATGAATGGCCTATATCCAAGGCGAGCCCCGCATGATGGGCGAGCCACATTAAAGGAGGGGGTCCACATGATGGATGGTGCACATCTAATGTGGGCTTCATAGGATAGGCAATTGATAGTGAAGGTGGGCTCCACATGATGGATGACAAACATGATAGATGGTCTACATCAAAGATCGGCCCTAATGATTAATAGCCCACATCTAAGGCGGGCTCCACATGATGGATAATCCTCAAGATGGGTAGTTGATATTGAAGGTGAGCCCCACATGATGGACAATTACATTGATAGTGGCCCTACATGATATATGACCAACATGAAAGGTGGGCCATGCATAATGGACGATGTACATTAAAGGTCGGCCCCCAATGATGAATGACTCACATCTAAGGTGGTCCCTGCATAATGGATAACTCACATCAAAGGTGGGGCCCACACAATAAATAGTCAACATCAAAGGTTAGCCCCACATGAATGGTGAATATAAAGGTGGACCAAACCAACTCGAGGAACAAATAATTACTTGATGTTGAAACAAAATATACAAAACATGTTTTTTTTTTTTTACTTTTTATCTAAAAAGCATGTTATTTACCAAATAAACTTACTTATTGATTAAGTAGATAAGAAGATAAGTTACTTAAGGCATAAGTAGCTTATCTAAAATAACTTACCATCCAAATGCCACTATAGTGACTTAAAATAAGTTAAAAGCTAACTTATTTGGTAGTATCCAAACAGGCCCTTAGGGGGCGTTTGGATCTCAAGTTATTTGAGATAAGCTACTTATGCCTTAAGTAGCTTATCTTGATTTCTACTTATTAAGATAAAGCAATTAAGTAATTTTAAGGAGCCCACTCGCGATTCAAGTGGCCCACACCAAGGGAAACAGTTTGGAGTTTCCAACATGTGGTCCACCTGAATCACCGATGGAGCTGGGTTTTGGACTCTAGGCCTAAAAGGGGGTGATGTACTTAGTAGTTGGGGTGAATTTTGTATAAACATTAGGGTGGGGCCGACCCCTTTGCTCCCACCCAAATCGCCATTAAGAAATCTAATGGAAGGTACTCTAATGGTAATTACTTAGATTAATGAAGTAGCTTTTTGAAAAAAGGTACTAGGAATGTAAATTATATATTTAGTAGGTAGTTTCTATAAAATTCCCTAATTATTTTCCCATATTTCAACATTTTAAATTATTTCTTAATTTATAATAAATATTTCAGCAAGATTTTCCCAATAATATCACTAGAAAAACATCAGAAATCTGAGTATCTCCCTAGAAATTCCCATGCTGATAAATTGTATAGAACGAGATTTTTCACTATAGAAATTCCTCAAGTATGCCGACCACCACTAAACTTACTCATAATTCATCACCTTTACATCCTCCATATTCATCCATATGCCGATACAGGATAGATATCAACTTAAAGTTTGTGTTTGATTAAAAGGATTATTGTTGTTGTTGTTGTTGTTATTGTTGATGATCCTGTAACTCAATATTTATGCTTTCATCTTATACATCATTAAGTCAAAACTCTCTATGCAGGTTAAGAAGCATCATATTCCTCTCTTGAATGTTTGACATTCTTCTCTCATCCCTCTTTAATATTAGAATAACTTTCACTTCCAATGCTTAAAGCATGCATATGAAACACAAAACAAGTTTTAAAATGGATTCTTTTCCCAATAGAAAATGTCAAATCAAGGGAAAACATTTTCTTTTCCCACGGATTCTACATATCTGAACAAGCCTTAGCAAAGGAGGGATTGACTTACTTAGGCTTGGTTACGATGAAAGATTTGAAAGAACCATTGGAAGTAGTTGAAATGTTGAAAGGTCAATGGTCTATATATTTTGTTGCTTTTTCATAGTTAATTTCCATGGAATTGTGGATAAACTAATGGTCAACAACGAGAGACATCTCTTATTATCATGAAAGCATAATGATGATAGTCAATTTCCATGAAAACTAATTTCGTTTCCAACCATTTATAGCTTCCCAAACAATTGTGAAACAAATTTGTTAAAGACATTATATTGATTTCAAGATAGAGAAGACACACGCGGTGAAGTGACTATACATGGAATGTAGACAACAGTGGATGGAAAATCAGAATATATAGTTTTCTATTTTCAGAGAACTCCAAGTCTTAAGCTTATTTGGATAGACAAAATCTACGGAAAAAGAAAATATTTTTTCCATGATTTGATGTTTTTTTATTGTTTGGCCTTTAAAGAAAACTATGGATTCTACAAAATAATCATTAGCATTATCCACAATGATATTTTTCTATCGCAAAATACCAGGCAATTATTATCTAATGAATCTAGAATTTCGACTTGTGAAATAAATATTCCTAAAGATTAAATTTATTTTTCAATAGTGCCAATGGAAATAATCGTTAATTTTTTCATGTTCACATCTTGGATTCTGCCTATTCAAACATATAAATATGATTAGGTAGATTAGTAGAGAGTTATCCATAGAGACTAGTAGCGGAGGCTCTTCACATGATTTTCCTCTTATAGTTTCCTTCGTGCCCGTGAAAGGAGAGAATTCTTTGGCATGTAAAAGATGCGATTCGTGCGTATCAATGTTCATACAACTCACCATGCAACTAGTGCATATAAATTTGCAGTTGCTAGCCTTTCGTTGGCAGATTCTTCCATTGATATTGTTCATTGCTTCTGTCATATTTGATTAGATGTCTACATATGAAGAGCAATTGGAGCCAGTTTCAGGAGTAAACATACAACTCATCTATAAGTTAGCTTGAGCAACAACTCATCATATTGCAAAATCCTGGAAACTATGACCTGACTTGATGTTCAGCTGTAGTCTGTGTTCAGCCAGCTCGGATTGAGCCAACCCAACTTGACTCGATATTTAATAATCAAAGTTCTAAAAATCAAGGATAGGATGATGATGATTAACTTAGTTAACTTAAAATATAAGATAAAATACAAATGTTGTCATCAAACCACTCAGCAGCTCACCTGTGGAGTTTATCTGTCCATGTACCAAAAGGTTTTGGTTTGATTCCTTCCCTCTCCATTTTCATTTTATTAGGGCTTGTTTGGATACCACCAAACAAGTTACTTGTGTTAAATTACTTTTCTTCATTTAAATTAGTTTTTGGTAAACATGATTGCAAAAGTAACTTGTGTGCTTTAAAGCTACTTATCTCCAAGTGTTTTTCTTTTCTTTATTAGCCTTTTAACTTTTAACTTTTCTACTTCTCCCTCTCCTTCTCTCACAACCCATATGAAAGGAGGCCCCACACAGATTGTCTACATCAAACGTGGGGCCCACACGATGGATGGTCCACATCAAAGGTGGGCCCCACGTGATGGATCAAAGGTCGACCCCTAATGATAAGTAGCCCACATCCAAAATGGGCGGGTATGATGGACGACCCACTTCAAAAGGTGGGGGCGCACACAATGGATGGTCCACATCAAAGGTGAGCACCAAATGATGGGCAATCGAAATTAAAGCTGGCCCCACATGATGGATGGCTCACATCAAAGGTCGGCCCCTAATGATGGATGTCCCACATCCAAGGCGGGCCTCGCATGATGAGCAACCCACATTGAAGGTGGGGCCTGCATGATGGACAGTCCACATCAAAGGTGGGCTCCACATGATGTGCAATTTATAATTGTGGGCCCTACATGATGGATGATCCACATCAAGTTAGGCCCTACATGATAGACGGTCTACATCAAAGGTCAACCCTAATGATGAGTGGCCCACATCAGGGGTGGGGCCCACATGATGGACGGTCCACATCAAAGGTGGGCTCCATATAATAGGTAGTGGATGTTGAAGGTGGGCCCTACATAATGTATGGTGCACATTAAAGGCCGGCTCCTAATGATGAATGGCCCACATCCAAGTTGGGCTTCACATGAACAACCCAAAATCAAAGGTGGGGCCCTCATAATGAACAGCTAGCATCAAAGGTTTGCCCCGTATGATGGATGGTGGATGTGAGGGAGACCAAACCAACTTAAGGGATAAATACTTGTGATGTTGGAAACCAAACATGTTTAACTTTTTGGTTGATTAGTATTTTGTTTACCAAACATATTTATCTATTAAATAAGTAAAAATCAAGATAAGCTACTTGATGCATAAGGGGTGTGGGTTATGTACCATTAGGGGCCAACCTTTGATGTAGACCATCAGTTATGTGGGCGCATGTTAATGTGAGTGATCTATCATGTAGGTCCCACCTTTGATGTGGATCTTCTGTCATGTGGGCCCCACCTTTGATGTGGACAATCCATCATGTAGGGCCTTCGGCCTCTTCAATACGGACCATGAGAAGAGTAGAAAAGTTAAAAATGTATATGAAAGAAAAAAAAATAACTATTGGAGGAATAAATAGCTTTAGGTATATAAAATACTTTTGTAATTATGTTTACCAACCTAAGCGAAAAGTAACTTAAGAGGTGTTTGGATGGTAACTTACTTTAGATAAGCTACTTGTGTCTTAAATAACTTATCTTTATATCTACTTAATCAGTAGATAAGTTTGTTTGGTAAACAACGTGCTTGTCGAGTAAAAAGTAGAAAAGCATGTTTTGTTTTTAACATTATGTTAGTATTTATCCTTTAAGTTTGTTTGGTCCACCTTCATATTCACCATCCATGTGGAGTCAATCTTTGATGTTGACTGTTCATTATGTGGGCCTCACATTTGATGTGGGTCATCCATTATGCTGGGCCCCACCATGGATGTGAGTCATTCTTCATTAGGGGCCAACCTTTCATGTGCATCGTCTATTATGTAGGGCCTACCTTTGATGTTGGTCATTCATCATATGGGGCTCACTATTAATGTTATTGTCCATCATGTGGGGCTCACCTTCAATAACCACCGCCCATCTTAAGGACCATCCATCATGTGGGCCCCACCTCTAATGTGGACTGTCCGTCATGTGGGGCCTGCCTTAGATGTGGGCTACTCATCATTAGGGCCGACCTTTGATGTGGATTATACATCATGTTGGGCCCACCTTCATTATCAATTGCCCATCCTATGAAGCCCACCTTTAATGTAAAGTCGTAGATCATTCATCATGTGGGCCCCCTTCAATGTGGGTCGCCCATCATGAGGGGCTATCTAGCTTGGATGTAGGTCATGCATCATTAAGGGCCACCTTTGATGTGGAGTGTCCATCATGTGGAGCCCACCTTTTAAGTGGGTTGTGCATTATACAGGCATGCTTTGGATGTGGGTTATATACCATTAGGGGTCAGCCTTTAATGTGGATCATCCATTATATGGGTCATATTAATATGGGGCCATTCATCATGTGGGGTCCACTTGCAATATGGATTGTCCATCATATGGGCTCTACCTTCGATGTAAATTATCCATCAAGTAAGACCTCCTTTGATACAGATAGTGCGAGAGCCTCCTTTGACATGGACTGTAAGAGTGAAAGAGAAAAAAAATAGGCAAGTAATTACTTATTAAAATAAGTAGATTTCAACAAATAAGTTATTTTTATAATGATGCTTATTAAACTAACTTAAGTGGAAAAAGTAACTTAGGACTTGTTTGGATACCACCAAATAAGTTAATTTTTACCTTATTTTAAGTCATTAAGTTATTTTTCCCATTTAAGTTAGTTTAGTAAGTATCATTGTAAAAGTAACTTATTTTCTTTTTGACTTATTACTTATTTTGAGTTTTTTTCTCTTTAAAAAAAAAAAAAAGTTTTTTGACTTATCAGTCTACTTTTATCTCACTTTCACTGTCCATATCAAATGAGATTCTTTCATTCTCTATATGAGGTGCATGTTATGGAGGCTCTTTCATTATTTATATCAAAGGAGGCCCCACTTGATGGATTGTCCACATCGAAGGTGGGGCCCACACGATGGATGACCCCATATTAATGTGGGCCCAAATAATGGATGGTCTATGTCAAAGGCCAACCCCTAATGGTAAATAGCTCACATCTAAAGTGAGCTAGTATGATGAATGGTCCACTTCAAAAGTGAGACTTATATGATGGACGACTCATATCAAAGGTGGGCTCTACATGATGGATACTCTACATTAAAGGTCAGCACTTAATAATGAATGACCTACATCTCTAAGGCGAGCCTCACATGATGGACGGTCCACATCTAACGTGGGCTTCATAAGATAGGCAATTGAAGGTGGGCTCCACATGATGATGACCCACATGATAGATGGTCGACATGAAAGATTAGACCTAATGATGAGTAACTCACATTCAAGGCGGGCTCCATATGATGGACAATCCTCAAGATAGACAGTCCTCAAGATGGGCAGTTGATATTGAAGGTGAGCCCTATATGATGGACAATTACATTGATAGTGGGCCCTACATGATAGATGACTAACATCAAAAGTGGGTTGTACATAATGGACAATGTACATTAAAGATCGGCCCTTAATAATGAATAGTTCACTTCCGCAGTGAGCTTTTCGTAATGGATGACTCACATCAAAGGTGGGGCCCACGCAGTAAATAGTCAACATCAAAGGTTGGCCCTACATGGATGGTGAATATAAAGATTATACCAAACCAACTAAGGAACAAATACTTACATGATGTTGGAAACAAAACATGTTTTTCTATTTTTTATTTAAAAAACATGTTATTTACCAAAACAAATTTATTTACTGATTAAGTAGATAAAAAGATAAGCTACTTAAGGCATAAGTAGCTTATCTAAAATAACTTACCATCCAAATGCTCATTTAGTAACTTAAAATAAGTTAAAAACTAACTTATTTGGTTGTATCCAAATAGGCCCTTAATGGAGGACTTAACATAAGTGAAAAAGCAACTTATTTGGTTGTATCAAAACGTGCAGGGGGGGTTTGGATCTCAAGTTACTTGAGATAAGCTACTTATGCATTAAGTAGCTCATTTTAGTTTCTACTTATTAACATGAAGTGATTAACTTTAATGGGGCTTTTAGATCTTAAGTTACTGAAGATAAACTACTTATTCCTCAAGTAGTTTATCTTGATTTTTACTTATGAAGTAGATAAGTATGTTTGGTGAACAACATATAAGTGTAAAAAAAAAAATTTACTTATAGCTAATTATAAACCAAACATACTTATCTTAAATAAGTTACTTATCTACTGTTGTAAGTAGAAAAAGTAACTTATTTGCCGGCATCCAAACAAGCCCTATGTAGAAAGTTACCTATAATTGAACATAAACCAAACTCATCTTGAATTAGTTACTTATCTAATGTTGAAGGTAAAAAAAAAAAAGTAACTTATTTGGTGGTATCCAAGCGACCCCTTAGGGGGCATTTGGATCGTAAGTTACTTTGGAAAAGCTACTAATGTTATAAGTAGCTTATCCAAACGAGGCCTTAGAGGGCATTTGGATCGTAAGTTACTTTGGAAAAGCTACTTATGTCATATGTAGCTTATTTTGGTTTCTACTTATTCAACCAATAAATATGGTTGGTAACCAATATACTTATCGGCCAAAAAGTTGAAAAGCATGTTTGGTTTCCAGCATCATAAGCAATTATCCCTCGAGTTTGTTTGGTCCCCCCTCATATCCACCATGCATCATGTGGGGCCAACCTTTGATGTGCACCATTCATTGTGTGAACCCCACCTTTGATGTGGACCATACATCGCTATGGCGCAGCCTTTAATGTGCATCATTCATTATGTAGGGCTACCTTTGATGTTTTTGTCATCCATCAAGTGGGGCCCACCATCAATGTTATTGTCCATCATGTGGGGGCCACCTTTAATATCCACTGCCCATCACATGGAGCCCAGCTTTGATGTGGACCATCCATCATGTAGGGCCTGCCTTGAACATGTGCCACTCATCATTAGGGCTGACCTTAGATGTGGACCATGCATGTGGGGGCCCACCTTCAATGTGGGTTGCCCATCGTGCAGGGCTTGTCTTGGATATGGGTCATTCATCATTAGGGGCTGGCATTTGATTGGGATCATCCATCATGTGAGGCCTAGCTTCAATGTCATACCCATCATGTGGAGCCTACCTTTGATATGGACTGTCCATCATGTAGGCCTCACCTTTGAAGTGAGTCATCCATCGTACCAGCCTGCTTTGGATGTGGGCTTTTTATCACTATGGGCAAACCTATGACATGGACCATCTATATATGAGCCCACATTAATATTGGACCATCCATCACATGGGGCCCACCTTTTATGTGGACCGTCTACCATGTGATCCCCCACCTTTGATATGGGCAATCCACCATGGGGAGCCTCCTATATGGACAGACATGAAGAGAGAGAGAGAGAGAGAGAGAGAGAGAGAGAGAGAGAGTTACCAGTTAAAAAACTTTAAAAAAAATATAGTTATTGATAAGTAGCTGTTTGACAAATAAGTTACTTTTACAATTATGCTTAAGGAGGGTTTGAATCATAACTTCAGATAAGTTACTCGTGGTTCAAGAAGTTTGTCTATCTTGATTTCTATTTGTTAAATTGAAGTGATTAAGTAACTTTAAATAACAAAAAAGTTAGGGTTGATCATAAACCAAATTTACTAATCTCAAATAAGTTACTTATCTGCTGCTGTAAATAGAAAAGGTAACTTATTTGGTGGTATCCAAACGGTCCTTACCAAACTAAAGTGTGAAAAAAATAATAACGAAAAATAAAGTAAAATAAAATAAAATAAAACTTATTTACTTAACATAAGTTAAAAAGTAACTTATTTGGTGGTATTCAAACGGGGCCTACATGTCACTTACCGAGTGACTCAGTTCAAGTCATGGACAAGTAAGTCAGTCAGGTGGACTGAGTGGTCAGGTCAACTAGACGAGTTGTGCTGAGTTGTGACTGAATTTCCCGGCGACTTGGCTAGAAACCTTTCAGAGTTGAATCGACTTGACTGGGTTTCTGGTTGACCCAGCAAGTTTTAGAACTATATAACCCATTGCATGAGTCAAACATTTCCAAAGTGCTTATGACATGTAGAGCTATACACAAGTCGAACCGAGTCAAGCTAGGCACAGCTTGACTCAGCTTGGCCACTAGCTGACCCCAGCTCGAATTCGGCTCGGTCCTTGAGCCTGACTGGCCAGCTTGGCTTGGTTCGGTCAGCAATTCGAGCTGAGTTTGAGCTGGGGCGGCATTTTCTCAAACACATGGAGAACACGTTCAATTTCTCATAGTATGTAAAATATCAGCAATAGTTTACAAGTATTTCATCAAACACTTAGTAGGCAACATCAAAATCAAGATGCAAAGGTATTTGTTTCATATCCATACCTTCCTTGCCACCAGCTCATTGAGTCATTTCATCAAACAATTAGTGAGCAACATCAATATCAAAATAACAGGGTCACCGAATTGGTTCGATCCGAGTTCGATTTAAGTTGGGGTTCAATCTGGGTCGAGTCGAGCTTGGGCAAGCTCGAACTCGGCTTGAAATTTTTTCGAACTCAAAAAATCAGCTCAACTCGGTTTGAACTCAGTTTCCCGAGTTGAATGGAACTTTTTCGAGTCGAACCGAGCAAGCTAACTTGGCTCGTGTACAGCTCTAAGAATTGACATGTCCGAGCCATGAAATAGATAGGTGCCATTAGGTGGGTTATTCCCTACAGGAACAACGAAGTGTGCGAAAGAGACTTGCCAATGATCTGCATCAAAACTCGTGGCCCACCTGATTATTGGATTGGCTTGGCTTGGCTTGATTCTCAGGCCTGCTAATCTTACCCGCGGGGTCCCACATTTTCATGGCATTGATGTCATACATTACATGTTGGCATGTGTGATGGTTTGCAGTGTAAAGATCTAATTCAACAAGCACGTGGCCCACCTGATTATTGGACCTAAGGCCGGCGAATTTTTATGTTGGGGTCGTTTGTTTTTTAATGATGTACGTACACGCTTTACATATTGGTACGTGTGACAACAGGGTTGTATTTAAACAATCATAGGTAGACCCAAATATCCAATGCAAGGTTTTGATGACGGGACGCGGATTTGGTGGTGTTGCCAACACCACCCCCATCGTGGTGGTCTGGTGATGTGTTAAAAGTGCTGTGGGGCCCACCTTGATATATAGGGCTGAAAGATGGGCGGGTTCAACCCGACCGACCCGACATTGGATTGGGCTTGGGCATGATGTATCAGGTTTGGTCTCAAGCTTGGGCTATATAAAAACTAACCTGATAAAAGTTAGATCGGGCTTGGGTTTAGGTCTCTGGTTGCCTGTCTCAACCCAAACCTGATGGATGTATAAGTTATAAATTATAATTGAGTGTGGGTCGTTTGTGTTGATGGCATAGAAAATTTTAATGATGTTGAGTCTCATTGGTCCAGGCTATTTCCAATGACTCAAGCTAACAAGATATGCTAGATTTCTCTCCCCAATATATATATATATATATATATATATTAGCTTGTTTAGAAAAAAATGAAGTTCTTTTGGATAAATAACTACATATATAATTTATAAAATCACAAATACAGAAAATAATACATGTATTGAAATATAATAGACTAATGTAATGATGAAAATATTAGTATGTATCCACAGGACCGAGCTTGCTTGGGTTGGACTTGGGTTGAGAATTGCCAACCTGAGTTGGGTTGGGATTGAGGTACAGGAAACTTGGGTTGGGCTAGGGTTGAGCACCAACCCGCCCGACTTTCAGCCCTAGTGATATATGTATTATATATCCACACTGCCCTGCCCATCTGCTTTGTCAGCTCATTTTAAGACATGTAAAAAAGAAGAAAAAAGAACAGATATGTAGCTCAAGTGGACCACACCACAGGAAACAATAGGGATAATGATACCCACCATTGAAATCTTCCATGGCCCACCGTAATGCAATAGGGATAATGATACCCACCATGGAAATCTTCCATGGCCCACCGTAATGTTTATTTGCCATCCAACCTGTTGATCAGGTCAGTGTTACCTGGATGAGAGTAAAAATACAAATATCTGCTTGATTCAAAACTCTTGTCACCCGCAAGAAGCTTTTAATGGTGGGCGTTTAATCACCACTGTTTCCTGTATTGTGGTCCACTCGAGCTTCGGATCTGCTTCATTTTTAGGTTTATGCCCTAGAATGAGCTGGCAAAACGGATGGACGGTGTGGATGTAAAAATACATACATCACGGTGGGGCTAACACATCAACACCACCACCGGGGTTGGTGTTGGCAACGCCACCTGATCCGCACCCTTGATGTTAGATGGCGCTGATGAATATTTTCTGGGGACAACTGGCCCATCCCAGCTATGGTGATAATCCACCGCTCGGGAGTAGGATCTCAACAGGGCCAGGTCCAGCTACAGTGGCTATGATTGCCTGAGGCCACCCAGACTGAAGCATTCCTGGAAAACCCACAAGCCGTTGAACTGTGGGCTGGCCCGGCCCGATGGGCGGTTCTAAATAACTTGGCCCGTTCTGCTCCAACACTATTAAGCCTTCAGGTGGACTCAAAAAGGCCTACTGCAAAGGGCTATCAGGCCCAAAATGGCAATTGCTCACAAGCGTCTATTCTCACAGTATATGGTGAAAATGGGTCGTGGGCTGACCATCAATCATAGACCTGGCCGTGGCCAAGCTTAGAGGCCCAATTCCTAGCCATTCATGCTTAGGCCAGATGGGTCGGGTGGCATAGCTCATTGTCACTCACATGGTTTCATAGTAATAGGATTGGACTCTCCTTTGATGCAGGCCAAGGCTTATGCTGACAACATCAAGTGGAATCGCCCACCCAAAACTCAAGACTAGCTAGCTTTTCCTCATCTTTTGGATTCCTGTTTTCTTGTGGTTTTTGAAATGTCTTGAGAAAAGATGTTTCTCAACCTGACTAATAATGTAAAACCAGCCTCTAATAAAATATCTCAGTAATTCTTTTACTCAAGTTATGGGAATTCGTTCATATCACAAATAGAGGTAAGATATGTACTAGGTTTGGTAAGCCCACACGTGTGATGGATCCGAGCTTTACATCAGGTAGGCCACACCCACACTGTCCAAGAAAGCCCATTTCATTCAGGTGGGCTGGGCCACAGAAACAGACGGCTGAGGTTCCACAAGCATGTGGGCTTGGCAACATTTATCTATCTATAGACTGGAGACACTGGGAACATAAGCTTTTAGAAGTTAGTGTGGAACTTCCATGTGAATAGGTAGCCCTTGGATTCACATGAGAGTCTGACGACATCACAAGGAGCATTGATGAAGATCTTATGGCCATTGCTGGCCCACTCAATCTTCACCCTGCATGAAAATCCATTAGATGAAATTGGCACCTCCATCGAGTCCGAAAGAACTAACGCCACCTCCCCACAAATCCTCTTCGGCCCTGTCCTTGATGTTCCATCTTCGCCAACCATCGAATCGAGCCATGGGCACTCGGGCTGGCCCACCAACTCCTTGTAAGCTGAATTAGCAAGCCGAACCCTGTTGTTTGAATCTGAAATAATGGAAGGCAACGCCTCCGATTCGACCTCTTCCTCGACTTCCTCCGGTCTCTTGGAAACAGGTGGTTTGAAACCAATGCTCGGGCTTCCACTAATGCATTCGACGCTGATGCTCGAGCCAACAGGCCTCACGGGCTGAGGCGTGACGAGGGTCCCACATCCCGAATCGTCTGGACCCGAAAGGTGTGTCTGTAGTTTGTGCAGTAAGTCCTTTTCCTGTGGAATCTCAGCCCTACAATTCAAATTCAAGATCATAGCTTCCATATTAGAACATGCGTATGGAGGAAGAGGCAGTGCAACCAAACCTCCACAACTGCTTGTTGGGCTCTCAAGAAGCCCAGACCCTGGGATACCATGTCCAAAACTGTACGGAGGTGGGTCATGATGGGTGTTTTTTAGAAGACAAGAAGCATAAGGAGAGAATTTCTTGAAATGGAGTTCTGGGTTTTGGGGGGTAATGGTTGAATTGACAGTTTTGCCCCTCTTCCTGGGCCTACCGGGCCTAGTTCTAGGAGGGGAAATGGTAGGAGATTGGTGGGTGTTTTGGTCATTTGGGTGGCTTTCAAACAAGAACTGAGGCTTGGGTGCAATGGGCTTGTATCTGGACATGATCTCATCAATGTTTACAGGCTTGAACATGGTTCCTTTGTTTCTCTCCTCTGGCATGCATGCATGGATATGAGAAGAAGAGAAAGAGGTGGGGGTTGGTGGGTGGATTTATATAGTGGAGATGTCAGATGAGAGATTGGATGATGGTGGATATGGTGCCACGTGGCAAGTGTAGGACAAGTGGAAGGCTGAGATGGGTTGTGATGGAGGTAAGCGGCGGATTGATGGTGCATGATGAAATTATATACATGCGGTTACGAGTCAGGGCTTGACTGACACGACAACGTTCGGCAGCCAACAGTCTTTCACTACGAGGGTAGGGCTCATGCGAGGATACACATAGAAAGAGGATTAGAAAAAAAAAACTTTGATACTCTGGCTAAGTGTTATAGCTGATACGCGGGCACTTAGAAATTAGTTATATGTTGCATACTTGTATACAAGTAATTCGAATTAGACCGTTTGAAATATGGGTACTAATTTAGATGTATGACTTACCGGAAATTACGCTTATTCGTTTGTCTGATTGTGAGATTTAGGATCATGTATTGGACGGTTAGAGATGGAGAACATCCGATGGTACTGTTTCAATAAACAAGTGTCCGAGAATCAGAGGTTAGAATTGTTTAAAGAAGCTGATTTTGGGACCATGACTTAGTGACAGTGTGTTTCACAATTTAGTCGGTTTAAATGGAGTTAATGCATGCCACGTTTTACAATTCTGATGTGTCTGTGTATCAAGGGTCATGTCCAGCCAGAGTATAAAATAACTCCAGAAAGTGGATTGGGTTTCAAGGTGAAGACACCAAAGTAGCCTTGGACGCCATTTGTGCGTAACAGGGTAACGTAAGGGCGCGGCTTCGGTGGATCGCCAGATCCACCAAGGTGGGTGGATCCCTGACTGTGGGTCCCACTTTGAAGTATGCTCCTTAAATCCACGCCGTCCGTCCGTTTTTACAGCTCATTTTACGACATGGTCCGAAAAATCAAGAAGATCCAAATCTCAGGTGGGTCACACCACAAGAAACAGCGGTGATTGAGCATTAAAAACTTCTTGTGGGCCATATAAGTTCTGAATCAAGGTGATATTTGCGTGGCCCCTTCGTCCATGCATGTCTTTGTGACCTTATAAACCGGTTGGATGGCAAATAAACATTTCGGTAGTCCCCAAGAAGTTTTTAATGGTGGGTATTCAATCACCACTGTTTCCTTTAGTGCGGTCCACATGAAATTTAAATCTGCTTCATTTTCTGAATCATGCTTTAAAATGAGCTGCCAAAACGGATGGACGGCATGGATGTAATGCACATACATCAAGGTGGGCTCCGCTGTCAGGGATCCACCCACCTCAAGAGTATCCGGGATCCACCGAAGTTGCGCCCGGTAACATATGCCTCCGTGGAGCCCAGTGCAACGTCCCTGTGACATCTACTCCGTCCATCAGTTTCACCGGATCCTAGGTCTATACAACACACTGCATTGTCTGTGTAACATTTACTCCATCCATCGTTTTCAGCTGACCATTTTAAGGATGTGAGCTCAAAAATGAAACAAATACAAAACCCAAGTAGACCACACCATAATAAACAGTGGGGATTAAATGCCCATGGTTGAAACCTTTCTAGGCCCACCGTGATTTTTATTTGCCACCAATTCAAAACACAAATATCATCCTGATCCAAAACTTATGTGGGCTGCAATAATCTTTCAATGATGGTGTTCAATTGCCACTGTTTCTTGTGGTGTGACCCACTTGATTTTTGTTTCGGCCTTATTTTTAGGCCTACATCTTAAGATCCGGTGAAACTGATGAACGGAATGGATGTCATGCAGACTTGGCAATGACCCTGTATAGCTTCGGGTTGCCCAGGCTACGTGCAACTTGCGTCCATTAGTCTGACACCGATGAGAAGTTCTCGCTGTAAGAAGCTAGGTGAGGCCCACACCATAATTCTTACCATCCATCTGTTTTGCTAGATTGTGTTAGTACATTAGCCTAAAAATTACCTATCGTTAAAACCTTGGTCCACCGTGATATTTTTATGCGGTCCATACTATTCATAAGGTCATTCCTTCCGAGATGAACTGAAAACACAGAAATAATAGCCTTATCCAAAACTTCGGTTGCCTCGGGAATGTTTCAACGGTGGACATTCAATCCTCACTGTTTCCTGTTGTGAGGACCACTTGAGTTTTAGATCTGCCTATTTTTTGAAATCATGTCCTAACATGATAAGACAAAACAAATGGACGGGATGGATTTCTTACAAACATTATGCTGGCTACGCCTATCTTCTGGCGGTTTCTGCTGCGGGGTGTCCGGGAAATCGGTTCAACCAAGTGTGCCTGAGATCGCAGCCGCTAGTCAGTTGGAGCCCACTGTGCACATTGCCAGGCAAAAAAGTTGGGAAGCAGATTGGCGGGTGTACCTCACACCAGCTATATAGCTGCTGTATTGACCTCAGGAAGTTCCGTGGGTCTGATCATATGTTTGTGTTATATTCAAACCGTACATATATTTGACGAACTTGTATTAAGGCTTGAGACGAAAAATAAGACAGATCTAATTATAAAGTGGATCACGCTGTAAAAAGCAGTGAGGGAGTGAATGTCTACCATTGAAATCCTTTTTGGGGTCACAGAAGTTTTGGATCAATATTAAATTTGTTTTTCCTCTTCATTCAAGTATTTGTGACCTTATTAACAGATTGGATGGAAAATAAACGTTATGGTAGGCCCTACAAATTTTTTAACGGTGAAATTTATTCATTATCTCCACTGCTATTTAGTGGTTCATATGATCTTTGGATATGATTCGTTTTTTGGGCTAATGCTCTAAAATAATCTCTAAAAATAAATGAACGGTGTAGATATAATAAATAAATCACTATGGCCCCTAAAACTTTGAACTCCTTTGAACCGTTTGTACAACTTAGAGCTCGGGGAGCGTCAGTGCTCGTCTTCGCACGACACGTACTTACTTACAGTAGCTGGTGTGAGGTACACCAGCCAATCCGCTTCGGCTGGCGTGATCATCAGGTAGGCCGTACATCTACAAACGAAATGGAATTTTTTATATATTTATTTTATTTTTACACACGCACTCACTCGTAGTGAAATTTCACCACCTATGGGTACTCGAACCCTTAACCCTTAACCCTGTGTTGAAACTCCTGATAGCCTAACACCGGAGCAAGAGCAGGAGCAAGAGTAAGGACCCAACGAAATGGATGTTCAAACATGTGGACCAACGTACTAAATTCACCGTGGACATATGACCCATTTATTGAGCATGCCGACCTTATTTTTCCTAGGACAATTTAGATTTTGAGGCCCATTAGATGAGCGGCCTGGGTTTAACATGTATGCCACGTGCGGCACATGCGAGTTTACCAACCACATGCCTCTTTGTTCTGGGATGTATTCAGAGTTTTAATGCGATAGGTCTGGAACCATTGTTATAATATGCATCGAGGCTGTAGCCATTGGATCCGGGGTCATGTTTGGTTATCCAAACGGCTGAGGAGTCGAGATACATGGTTAATAGTGGGCCACTTTAAGATTGGAAGATATTATCTAAAAATGGCCTATCACATTCAAAAGAAAAGAGTTAAATGATCATGAAATATTTAAATTTGGGAGTTGTTAATATTTTTTCTTTCTAGTATCCCTACCATCGGCTAAAGTGAATTCACAAGATAATTCAAGCCATCATTGAATCTTAAATTTGGACATTTCGTTCCATATGACTCCATGTAAATTATTTTTATACATATATGTTATGTGATGATGGCACAATTAACATGGGCGATAATAGCACATATAAAATAATGGAGATTGGATATGTTGAAATCACCATGTTTGGTGGTATGATATCATCACAATTAACATGGGCGATAATAGCACATATAAAATAATGGAGATTGGATATGTTGAAATCACCATGTTTGATGGTATGACACGTACGATTTTTATTATACAATAAGAACTAGACCTACAAAAGGGTCTTCTGTCATTGAAAAAGTTTAATGAATATAACTATAAAAATTATGATGAAAAGAGTCAATTGAATATTGTAAATGGGAGTAATAGTGGTGGCGAAATGAGAGTTAAGATGTAGTTTATATCGTTTGATCGAAGACAACATGGTTGGCGATGTTATTCTTGTCAATGTTGTGGCAAACTATCTATAATTTGACATGAGTGGGTTAAGCTGCATGAGCAAGAACTAAATATATTTCTTAATTGAAATTTACTTCATGGTTTTAAGTTATTAATTTAGATTTTATGAGAATTGTCTGTTTGGAAAGCCTTGTAAAGCTCATTTTTCCTCATCCACTATCTAAAATAAAAATATTTTAAATCTAATTTATTTTGATACTTAGAATGCTCCAGTCACATCCTTAAAAGTTCGAAGTATGTTATTTATTTTATTGACAATTTATCCAGAAAAGCATAAGTTTATATATTAAAAAGGATACGTGATGTTTTTATTTATTTTATGAAGTTTAAAAGCATTTGTTAAAAATTAAAACGTAAAGAAAATTAAATGTTTGAGAACCTTCAATAAAGGATAATATACCTTGGAAAAATTCAAGATTTTTTACAATGAGTATGGCATTGAGTTGCTGATACTCCACAGTAGAACGGAGTCGCTAAACGTATAAATCATGTCTATGAATTGTGTAGGAGCATGTTGAGTTCGATTAAACTTGAGTAGTGTTTTTGGGCGAAAGTCATTAACATGGTTCATTACTTGGTAAATCGTTCACCTACGATCGCATTAGATTGTAAGATCCCTGAAAAGGCATAGTTTAAAAAACCTATTAATTATTTGTTCCTTTAATTTTGATTGTAATGCTTATGTGTGAATTCTTATAGAGCACAAGACTAAGTTAAAATATCAGGTTTAGAATTATTATTATTATTTTTCTATACTTATGTAATAAAGTAATACAAATTGTGAGACCATACTACTCACAAGTTAGTAATTAATGGATATGTAATTTTTAATGAAGATTCATTATAAAAATATAAAATTGTTGAGCTCAGAGTTATAAGAGATACTTGAATTGGAATCTTTAAACAATGTTCAGAATCAGCATACCAGTTCAAATGATTAACAAATTAATGATATTGTTAGAGATGAAGTTGATAAAAAGTATGCAAATGACATTCCTAGTACTAAAACTTAAAGTGAGGAAAGTCGATCGAAGAAAGCTATAAAACCTTCTATTTGGTTCAAGGATTATATTATGGCTTATGCTTACATTATAGAAGAGCGCTAGTCTTGTTCATTACGAGATGCATGTGAATTTGTGGATGCTAGCTATTGGATAGTGTCCATGGAAGAAGAGATAAAAGCTCTCCGTAAAAACAAGACTTAAAAATTAGTTGAATACCCAAAGCTCTGTGTTCTAGCCTGTAGAGAAAGCATATTTTTGAACTACTAAATCTCTATACCTCTTATCTCTTATTTTGGTTTTGGTTGTTTTCTTTGTAGTTTTGGTTTCGCCAACATTAATCACATGTAGGTGGTTTTATATAACAATTAATATTAGAGCCAAAGGTTGAGAAGCTTTTTAGATGGCTAGATCAATTTCTATCAGATTTGATGTATCGAAGTTCGACAGATCCAATAATTTATTGTAGAAACTAAAGATGAGCATGGTGTTGCCGAATGAATGATGTGCAATTGTAATTGAAAGAAAAGAAAAGAAGTATGTAGAGATGAAAAATGAAGTATTTAAGGATAAAAATTAATTAATTATGATATATCTTCTTCTTACACTAGATTTGATTTTGTTCAATGTATATGATCAAACCACTACAAAAGTTTTGTAGGACAAATTGTGAAACACATTACATATGTGAAGGAAAATCGATATCAAACATCATCTTTTTTTTTGTCGGCGACTATATAATTTGAAGATGAAGGAATGATCCTCTTTGCAAGAACGTTTAAATGGGTTTAATAACATAATTAACAAATTATTGATGATCAATGTAAAAATTGATGATGAAAAAAAAAATTCACGCTTTTTCTTTGTTTAATGTCAAATTCATGGAAAGGTTTAATTATGAATCTCAGAAACAATCCAATCTCAATATAGAGTTAATCGTCCTCGAAGGTAAGGCCTACCACATAAACAGTTCAGATCATTAAAACACGACCAGATCCAACATCTACTTTTCTATTATATCTTGTCAGAACAACCTGGGATGTCTTATAGCAAACATGTGGTATTTGATATTGGGTTGGTCTAAGTGGTGAAATCTACATGAACAATCGGCCATTGGATATGCCAAGGCTGCTGCTCACTATTGTATTTCACAGTCGACAAATGGTTTTTGCAGGGTTATGATAGGGTACAATGCCCCTACAAAAGTGTCAAGGGCTAGTTTTCACCTCCGAGTGCATCCTTAGATTAATCCAAACCATTCATGTTCTCATTACCACTATATATAAAAGCTATATTCTTGTAATCAGACTTCATTGTGCTTGGATCAAATTTGGTCGTATTGTGCATGTGTTGTGTCGGGCATGCTAGAGCTACATCCAACTCGATTAGAACCAAACTCCTTTGACCCCAACTGTCAAGATAGATCGTAGGACTGAAAACCTTAGGGTCAGTTGTCTATTTAGCTACTGACTGATTGAGATTAAGCGATCCACAAAAGGGTGTGTTTGTTCTTCTATGAGTTCTTTTTACCTTTCAGTCTAGAGACTTTTTAAAACCATGATAAGGATGGTCGTTAAGCAGTAACACAATAAAGATAAAACACTCAATAAATAAGAAATTTGGAATTGCATTGATAATGTTTACATATAACATACAAATAACTTGATGAGTAATCACCCAATGGAGATAAGGTTGGTGATGAAATTAACTGTAATTTATACTCATTGTGGTCTAGCGGCTGTGGCAAAAACAAAAGAATTTAAAATAAACTAATAATCCACGTTAAGAGTAGCGATCCGCCGAAGAGCGGTAGAGAACCAAACTAAACAATTATCCCTGCAATACATAAATGTGGTGTGGACAAGCAGTGTTAATGCTAATAGAAACTAAATGAAACTATGGTCTATGTTGAAAGCAGTGTTGCATTGACAAGGGTCTATAATATCTATAGTATGTTGGTATCATCTCCGCTCTCTTGGAAAGCATGCATGTGAACATATTGAAATACAGCTCATGCATTCCATGGACCACTATGAATGTTATTAGGGGCGACAATTGATCAGACTGCTTGTCTCAGCTTGGGTGACGATGGGTTAGATTTGGGCCATTAAACTTGGCTCAAGGGCTGAGTTAAGACTTCATATGTAGGCCCATTGTCTCGGCTAAGATAAGTCAGGGCTAACGATGAATAGCCGGGACCATCAAACCCATTTCCTTATTGTATACTGTATACTTCATGGTGCATAGGTATTAGTAATATAGTCTATAATTTTGTATGTAGACTATAGTTTTGTATAACAGAGTATGTAATAACATTAGAGATGTACATGAATTGAGTTTGCTGGGTTAACTCGTTTGACTCGACGCAAAAAAAAGCTTTATTTGATTTGGTTTGAAACTAAGTTTGAGCTGGGTCAAGCTAACTTTTTTAGCTTGAAAAAATTTCGAGCTGATTTTGAGTTTGCTCGAGCTAGACCTGACTTGGATCGAACCTCAACTCAAATAAATACTGATCAAATCGGCTCAAAGACATGGCTCTTTTGATATTGATGTTGCTCACCAAATGTTTGATGAAATGACTCAATGAAGTGTTGTTTCGGGTGCATACAATATCCATAGGATTGCTAGTGGGGAGGAATGAATGTATACGAAATGATATAAATGATCTTATCTGACAATGTGTCATAGAAAAACTTTCATTTTCTGAAAGAGTATTAGGGTTCAAAAACATGCACTCATCAACTGATAGATAATTACTACACTTGTAACTCATTTCAAGTTATAGGGCCCATTGCTTGGGCCCGCTAGGGTCAGGGATCTAGGCCAACCTTGGCCCAGCCTACCATGTGAACGGGTGTGGCTCGAAAATCAGACATGAATAGGTGAGCAGTGAGCCGGGGAGCGGATTAGGTGAGACTCTGGTGGTCCTCCGAGGTGGATGGGGCCCTGACTTTGGGGCTCACGGTTAGATATGTGTCTTAAATCCATACAGTCCAACTAGTTTGAAAGCTTTTTAGGGCATGATCCCAAGACTGAAGCTGACTCAAATCGT
Source organism: Magnolia kwangsiensis (assembly GCA_037074715.1). Classification (NCBI taxonomy): domain Eukaryota; kingdom Viridiplantae; phylum Streptophyta; class Magnoliopsida; order Magnoliales; family Magnoliaceae; genus Magnolia; species Magnolia kwangsiensis. Next base: position 93,111,265 of record CM073580.1, read on the forward strand.
AGGTGGACCATACCACAGGAAACAGTTCTGATTGAATCCCCACCGTTAAAAAATTCATGAATTCCAACGGAATATTTATTTGCCATCCACCCTGTTGATAAGGTCACAGACACCTGGCTTAAGAGGCCACACAAATTTCATCTCCATCCAAAGCTTTTGTAGCCCACGAGAAGCTTTTAATGGTCACTCACCATTGTTTCCTGTACTATAGTCCAATTGAGATTCGGAACTGCTTCATTTTTTGAATCATGCCCTAATATCAGCTTTTATACTAATGTACGACGTGGATGTAGTTACGTACATCACAGTGGCCCCACAGTCAAAGGTCCAACTCACCTCGGTGGACCTGGGTTATCACCCATCCGCACCCGCGTTTTTACGTGAGACGTAGACAAGTGGTCACTTTTCAGGGAGCGGATCAGGTGAGACCCCGGATTCACCAAGGTGGGTGGGTCCCTTGATTGTGGGGCTAACAGTTATGTAAATTCCTTAAATCCACACCGTCCAACCATTTTGAAAGCTCATTTTAAGGCGTGAGTCGAAAAAAAAAAAAAAAAAACTGACTCAAATCTTAAGCGGACCACAGGAGATGAAGCAATTGTGATTGAATCCTCACCATTAAAAAATTTACGAATTCCACTGTAATGTTTATTTTCCATCCAACCTTTGATATGGTCTCAACCACCTAGATCAATAGACCATACAAATATCATCTTGATCCAAAGTTTTTGTGGTCCACGAAATGCTCAATCACTGCTTTTACCTATACTATGGTCCATCTACGATTTGGAACTTCTTCATTTTTTGGAGCATGCCCTGAAACGAGCTTTCAATACGGATGGACGGCATGGATGGAAGCGGATTGGCTGGTGTACCACACACCAGCTATATAGCTGGTGTAGATACGTGTCATGCGAAGGCGAACACTGACGTTCCTCGAGCTCGGAGTTATACGAACGGTTCAAAGGAGGTCAAAGTTACATGGGCCTACAGTGATGTATTTATTATATCCACGCTGTTAATCCATTTTTCGAGATCATTTCAAAGCATTATTCAAAAAATGAAACATATCCAAAGATCAACCGGATCACACCATAAAGAGAAGCAGGGATAATGATATTCACCATTAAAAAATTCGTAGGCCCATCGTAACGTTTATTTTCCATCTATTCCATTCACAGGGTCACAAATGTCTAGATGTAGAAGAAAAACAAATTTCATATTGATACAAAACTTACTGTACCCGAAAAGGGTTTCAATGGTAAACGTTTAATCTCCCGGTGCTTTTTGTAGTGTGGTTGGCTTGATATGTCTTGTATCCAAACCGTCGGATGCATTTAGTGAGATCGTCATAAGGCTTGAGCTGAGAAATAAGATAGATCTAAAGATAAAGTGGACCACACTGCAAAAAGCAGTGGGGGATTGAATGTATACCACTGAAACTATTTTGGGTTTCAAATAAGCTTTGGATTAATATGAAATTTGTTTTTCCACTTAATCCAGGTATTTGTGACTTTATTAACAGATTGGATGGAAAATAAATGTTATGATGAGCCCTGTAAATTTTTTAATTGTCAAAATCATGATCCCTGTTACTATTTTTGATGTGGCTCATTTGAGCTGTGGATATGATTCATTTTTTGGTTAACACTCTTGAAGTTATCTTGAAAAATTTATGAATGGTGTAGATATAATAAATACATCATCGTGGGGGCCATGTAACTTTGATCTCTTTTGAACCGTTCGTACAACTCGAAGCATCGGCCCTCATCTTCACACGACACGTATCTACACCAGCTACTTCCATTCGGTGTCTCACCTAATCTGCTTCCTTCTTTTCATGCGTGGTGACTTGTAGGAAGACTGTGCCAACCTATTTGTGGCCATGGCCTATATATTTGGGACCCATCAGATGCATGGACGTGGATTGCCTATATTGTCGTTGTCGCTAGAAAGGTGGCTACTAGGTCGTACCATATATATATATATATATATATATATATATATATATATATATATATATATATATATATATATATATATATATATATATATATATATTTGTAACACCCCGACTTTTCAGGAGCCGTGTAGGGACTCAGCTCTCGAATTCCCAAGTGTCATGGGTGCCCTAATGGGCTTTATATTTTAATTACATTTGGATGATCTCATAAATAATGGAGGATTTAGTAAGGCATGAAGCATAAATGCATCATAAAGCAGTTTCAATTGATACTAGATATAAAAATATCCAAACCACGAATCTAAAATCATCTAAATAGGGAACTAGTCCCACCCATACATGACTCAAAGCGATTAGGGTCCTGGTCCATACCCCGCGGTACCTCGAACTCAACTAAAAGGATCCGCTGAATGTATGGAAGCAGGGAAGCTCCTCTTCCCTATCCCTGCTCACCTTGCTCGGCTTGTCGAGCTCCGCCTCATCTGCATCTAGTAAAGGGTCTGGTTGGTGTTTTCAAGCACCGTCCCAGAGTGGGAATGAGTGATCAACTTAGTGGGTGTTATTAGTCTTAAGTTATACAAACATCAATTATATTATGAATTTAATGAAAGACAATACATTCATAAAATCCTAACTAATCTTATTAATGCATGTGCATGTATTATGATATGATGCATGCTCTCGCAACAACACTCTCTCGAGCGACTCCATCTAACGATCGCGTATGACCAACCACTCTCATTACGACCTCAACTGCCGAGTCGCCAATCTAACTAGTGCGATGCAATCATGATCATGTTAGCTGGGTTAATTAAGTCCATTCAAACAGTAGATTGGAGAAACTAGTACACCTCGCGATATCAACGCCCTAAACTGGTTGTGAGGCCAATGCCCTTCAACGTGCGAGGCCAAGACCCCGCGATCCTTGATCCTGTTGGGTTTTTTCATCCCCAACTTCAAGCACATGGGGAGTGCTGAGATGTGGGATCGCTCGCGATCAGTGTAACGTCTAGAAAAAATTCGTACAAAGACCCGAGTACCACCTCAGGGAGAAATTGCTAAAGATCGAATTATGTAGAAATTAGACAAAAATTAGTTAAGTGCTAAACTAAATTAATTGGTAGATTAACTTGAACTGCTTTCTATACGAACTGCAAGACCCAAAACTAATAGGATCACTAACACTACATTACCTAAAAACGTAGGATCAATCTCCAAACCCAGTTACTCTTGGGAGCATCACGAAACTTCGTATTGGACCAGGACCACGCATCGAAAGTCCGATTACTACGAAACTATATGGTTATGACCGTCTTGCTGGGCCTGACAACCATCTCGGAGATCAAGTCCAAACAGTATCCCGAAATACATAACTTGAGCCCGGAGCAAGGTATGTGAGAAATACGAATATCTTTAGAAAATGAACTGAAACTTAAATGAATTGAGTTTTTCGCTTGCAGGCCAAATTTAAGATTACAAACCATCAGATTCTGACCCAACTATACCCTTGGATCAGGAAAAATTTCCAACACATGTCAGTGCACTTGTGGACCTGATCGAGTAACGGTGACTGTCGAATTGAAGCAGGTCCTTCACGGTCGATCCATAAATCCGATCGAATCGAAATCTTAACCTGGCCTAGATCCAATGTCAAGGAACTTTCTCCATACCATATGCAGTGCAGGAAATGGGCCTCCAGATGAGCTTCGTTGGCTGAAACAACTACTCTTTGGCTATAATGTAAGTATACCATGGCCTTGGGGCCATTTTCGTCAGTTCTAAACCTATATAAGAAGCTAAACCCACCCCTCTCTCATTCCATATAAATTTCAAACCTTAGGAGAGAGAAGAGAGGAAAAAGAGAAAGAAAGAGTGAGGAGGAGAGAGAGAGAGTGTGAGAGATCGTTGTTGGTATTCGATCCCACCACTCCACTTGCTGAATCACTTCTTCCGTGTCGTTATACCAGCGATTTCAACTCCCTTATTGGGTAAGAAATCCTAACCCTAATCTTTTTTACGTATCTAAATAGGTAGATCGATGAAATAGCTAACCTATTTCATGATATAGGTAGCCGTGTGCCGTAGACAAAGACGTATTGTTCAAACTGAGCTCGATACGAGTCTACCGGCGAAAGGTATGGACTATAAACATTTAGGTTATGGTTTTCAAGGCTTTCAATGTTAGTTAATGATTTATGACTGACTTGATTGCTGTCACATGTGCTTAGACGCGATGGTTTTCGCGCATTACACATATATATGAACAACGTTGATTTTAATGCATTCCATGTGTTTGTTGAAATGTTTGAATGAGTATGGAATTATAATATATGATTGTCATGTCTATTGATTGAGAATACATGATTACTTTACGTATGGTGAATCCTTTGTGAAAGGATTTACTATAATACCTGTTATAAATACTTTATTACATGTATGTGATATGTGTAATCTAAGTGTTTGATAAAATGTCTGAATGAGAAAATGCTTGTTGAAATGTATTTAATTAGGGTATTAAGATATGATTCCCAATCACCTTATCTATAGTTACAGTTTCCTTCATGTAACCTATCTTACTATTTTATAATTTATGGATGAATACCTATGTATGACAATATGTATGTTATGTGTTTGTTAAAATGCTCAAACGAGATTTATATTTGAATTGTTTATCATATGATGTTTCAACTATCACACATGAATGTCTATTATGTTTGAATATGATTGGGACTACTATGTAGTTCAGGTAATCGGTAATGGTTCTCAAATTAGTGGCTGAGGTCGTTTTGCCACACAAGACACGTTCGAGGAATCCGAGTCGTATGCTGTTTGTCGATAGTAGTTAGGCCACACGGAGTGCTTACGCGCTCCATGTTGATTAAGTCAAAGTGCACTTATACCAATCGAGCTTGTCAAGTAAACTGATTGGCCCATTGTATGTTCACCATGTATGGATGCTACTGCTTGAATTTAAGTATCACTTACCAGTAAAATGCCCGTTTAACCTTGGTATCTCAATCCGCCAAGACTTATGAGCCGAACATGGTGGTATGGGACACCGTGGTCGAGTTGTCGGCCTACGCTGAGGTGACGAGCCTCCTCGTAGTGTCCAGTGAGCAAACCAAACTCATGAGTCGAATACGATGGTATGAGACACTGTATTCGAGTTGTTGACTTACGATCAGGTGACGAGCCTCTCATAGTGACCTCGAGTATACATTAAGACTACGCTAAGGTGATGAGCCTTTCCGTAGTGACCTCAAGTATAATTAGGCATGCGTTGAGGTGACGAGCCTCTCGTAGTAACCTGGAACTGTCATCGTATGTAACTAACTAGGATTGACGAACTTATATGGATTATTGTTTGGGTCAATGATATAAAGGGAGGTACCTTAGCTTCCCAAACGTGCTGTATGAATAAGTGTAATTAAGAACTTGACTAATCACGCACATGCACCGAATTGCATGTGCCTTTGGCGTTGGTGTTGAGCACAGCGGGAGTGTTTCATGCGTGACCGTGAGATGATGTAGCGGAGGGAGTGTAGGCAAGGGCATATATCATTATCGCATCTCATTCTTGCATTAACAAGAGTACTTAGGACATGATTATTGTACTACTTTATCATTACTGCTTGATTGAATTGATAACATGTTAACCTTTTCCTTATAGCTCCACTGAGTTGATCGCTCAGTCCCACTTTGGGACAATGTTTTAAAACACTAATCATTCTTTGTTGTAGTTTTAGATGACGGCGAGGCATATGAGACGGAGCCTGCCTTTTATAATGATAAGGATCAGTTCTCCTATCTACAACTCTCTATCGGGTCTACATAGACCTGGAGTTGCGCCATTGGGGCTATAGGGATATGGATTAGATATTACACTTTTTATTTTGTGAATTTTGGTATTATACATGTAATTATTTAATCTGGTGACATTCATGTAATTATTTAATTTGGTACACTTATATGCTTTATATATATCTATCACAGTCTTCCTCTTGCGTAATCTAACTGTCTCTGGAGTATGATATGTTGATTTAGTATAATCTTACTCATGTTTAATGAACTAATATGGACAACATTTAATCATTATTATCTATGTTGCATAAGTGATGTGTTGGAACTCGGAAGTTGGGCTCCTACTCGACCCTCAATTTTCAAGGCGTACAAGTTGGTATCAGAGCATGATTTGAATTAAACTGGGCCTAGGTTATGGTAACACGATGCACACTGACGTACTTTAACTTAGGAGGGAGCGATAAAACGTAGAAACAGTCATAGAATCCGTAGTTTCGTCGATATGTGAAACTGACTGTTGAAATCGGACTCGTATGCATCTAAGATCATGCGAGATGATCTCAGTTCTTTTCTAGACCATCAATCAATGGGTTTAAATGAGGATTCAGCCTATTGCACACTTAAACAACTTGAAATGCGTGAATATATGTGAGATGGGACCCGAAAATGGCTCTAATGGACTCGAGGGCCTAAACAGTACAAATCAAGGGGAACCAAGGTGGACCCCGCGCATTTCTAACACCCCGAGAAGGGGATGCCATCGCCCCTATCTAGCAACCAGCGATGTCATCGTCGGTATGGCGAGGCCTCGCTGATCGGGTCATCCAAGCCTGTCGGGCCATGCCGAGCCGGTTGGGCCGGCACTTGTACACACATGTGGGGCCCACAAAATCGTGTGGGGACCCCTATTTCTCTCTCATTTGCTTAATTCCTCTTATTCCCACACCTCCAAGCTTTTCAATCCCCGAAAAATCCTACCTTTTTATTTCAAATCTCCCATTTAATCTCAAATCCTCTTCCTTTTTCATCACTACATACACAACTCCCATCATTCCTTTCAAACCCATCTCCTATCTCCCTCATTTCCTTCCATTTGAGCACATAAACCCTCCTTTGTGTCTCAAAAATCTCAAAGTCCAACAACTTATCTTATCCCTCCATTTTATTTCACTTTCATGGCTCTTTTCGAGCTCATGGCGGCGATTTTCTCCCTTTCCACACTTCTTTCTCTCATGGGGAAGAAGAGGGCTTCCACAGATGGAGTCGGGCCTAACCGCCCTACCTGTTCAAGGAGGCATAAAGGCGTCAAGGCTAGCACAAGCGTCGATCGGGAGATCAGGACGAAGCAAGATCTCGATCCTCAGCTTCCTCTCGAAAGAACTCTACAGGCGGATATGTCACATGGAAGGTTTCAAGGCAGTAGGGTCCTCTTTGAAGCACACGTGGACGAGAAGCTCTTTGGACTTTATTCGGTGATGGATCTCCTATCGAACGCCGAGTGAGGTCTTATATTTGAGGGCAAGACTCATGCGAATGAGAGCACTGTTCGAGCTTTCTACGCCCATATATGCGATCCGTTACTGGAGCCTCTGCAGTTCTCTATCCTCATGGGAAGGCGGGAAGCCATTGTCAATTTGGACTTGATAGCCCGAGTCATGGGGATGCCGCATGGGGAGGTTCATGCCAGCGAGAAGAGTTTCAGAAGTGTGCGTGAAAGAGATCGACGTACGCGATTCCTTTGTGGCCAACTGGTCCACTGGAATCGAGGAAACTGCCTCTCGGTGACCAAGATGACTCACAACTTTTGCCTGCTCCACAATATCTTCACGTACAATGTGTATCCTAGGTGGAGCAATTACAGCGAATGCACGCGTCTGATGGTAGATTTCTTATACAGAACTGGGCAAGGAGACAAGCTGTGTCTGCCTACGTATGTACTACTACAGATAGTTCAGATCACACGCTCTCTTAGGACAACCATTTCACTCTCATTCGGCCGACTTATATGCAAGCTTTCTAGTGAATTCGGCTACAGACTTGGTGCAGAAATTCCTACACCGATCCATTTCATTAATGACACCACTCTCAACAACATGAATATTGGGCCATGACAACGTCAAGCCCGACTCGATGAGGATGAGACGGAAAGTGAAGAGGAAGAGAGTGATGAAGAAGGCGAGGATGAGATAGATGAAGAAGGCAAGGAAAAGGAAGAACAGGAAGAGGAAGAAGAGGAGGCCCAAGACACTGATGAGGGCTCTCCTCCTACTACACATGAGCGAGACAGTGATCGAGCTACTATAGAAGCCCACTTGGTTCAGATCGAGTAGGGCCAAGTCGCCCTGAGACAGGAGATCACAGAGACTCGAGCCAAGCTTGAAGAGAATCAGGCCTTCGCGAAGTGAAAATTTAACAAAGTATCTTGCACCTTGAGGGCTATCCTATGCTATATGCAGGACAAGGATGCACCTCCACCATCGTCAGATTCAGACGACTAATCATGCATGTAGTCGTCTTTTAGTTTACTTTGTTGCTTGTTTTCTTGTTTCTATGTTATCACCTTTATAAGGCTTAGTAATATCGTAGAGTGTTGGTATATTTTAGTGTTTGAAGCCTTGCTTAGATTAGCTCACATGCATCTTCTGTCATGATCCATGTAATACTACATCTCATGTATTATGACAATTTTAGTTAAATGAAATGCATGTGGCTCCTTTTGTTATGAAATGTGTAGAATGCTTGAGAAATTAAATGTTGTATGCTAAATCTCATGCAGGTTGCACCCTATGTTGTACATAGGGAATGTCACCTAAGGCCATACGGAGTACGACACGTCTTACACTTGGCGACTCGATTGACGGGGCATTTTCCCTAAACGATAGCCATACGGACCCCAGTTTGGGCCCGACTCATGAGACTATGCCGGATTCTCAGTCGGCCACTGGCCCCACAAATGGGCCGACACCTGTTATACCACCAGTTCCAGAGCAAAACCGTGCATCCTCTTTGATGCCCAATATGCACTAGGCTCCTCCTCCTGATAAGCTGGAGCAGATGATATTCCTCATGCAGTAGCAGCAGAAGATATGGACCACCATCGCAAGGGCCCTTGCCCAAAATATGAGCGCGACTCCACCTGCACCACCTGTGCACCCTACTAGAAATGTGGGTGCTAGTGGCTTATTTGAGTAATTTCAGCGCTTCCAACCTCCTACATTTACAGGTACTCACAGACCTGAGGAGGCTGACTATTGGCTTGACCGCATCTCTAAGATGCTAAAGCCACTGTACTGCACTGAGGCAGAGCAGGTAGAGTTGGTCACCTACATGTTTGAGAAGGAGGCCAGCCTGTGGTGGGATAGCATCCTGTAGACAGTTCCCGTAGGATATATGTGGACGTGGGAGGCATTTGAGATGCGCTTCTACGAAAAGTATTTTTCTCTCACCTACCGAAATGTGGAGGGAGTGTTTCTTTGCCTCCACTAGGGAGGAATGACAGTGACGGAGTATGAGAACAGGTTCATAGAGCTGGCCAGATATGCTCCTTTGATATTAGCAGACCAGTCGATGCGAATGCGATAATTTTCTGAGGGTCTGCGACTCGAGATACGCTCGAAGATGTGTTGCGCTAGCATACTCAACTATGCTGAGCTAGTGGACATGTCTCTGAGAGCTGAGCAGGACGGGGATAAGCTATCCTGTACGCGTGTACCTATGGTTCCTAGGCCTCGACCAGACTTACCAAGCAGGTCGTTCCTCATCAAGAGGCCGCGAGGAGATTCTCCTCCTCGGCTTACGGCTCCACTGACACAGCTGAGACGACTTGATATATGGTCCACCTACTGCAAAAAGTCGGGCCATGCTGACACTTACTGCTTCATCAGGATGAGGGACAACGGCTTTATGCCTCCTCAGAGGATCAATCGTCAGATGCCACCAGCTATCTCGGCTCCACCTCTATATTTTATACTACCTGTACAGCCTTCTTACAGGCCACCTACACCTCAATTTAGGCCGCCTCAACGACCTATGGCACAACAACCGAACTGTTCCTAACAGGCGTAAGTACATGTGCTTACAGCTGAAGCGTCTGAGTCAGCAGTTACAATACCTTTAGCCTTCGATGTCATTGCCCACATCCAAGGTACACCAGTCTTCTTATTGGTGGACACGGGTTCCACTATTTTGATGATATCATGTTCTACGGTCAAGCGCTTAGGGCTGAGTATGACCCCTATGATTGGGGTGAGAGTTATCGTGGTAGCAAGAACTTTTACAGATGCCACTAAGTTATGTGAGGGTTGCTTGATAGATTTAGGGAGCTGGACGATACGTATTGACTTGATTGTCAACACGATATACCACTTCAATGTCATCCTCAACATGGATTGACTTTGCCCTATTGAAGGATTATAGCGGTCCAATGCTTGGAAACATGCCTGTGGTCCAGGACTTCTGGGAAGTGTTTAAGACGATACCTGGATTACCTCCCCGGCATGAGATCGACTTTACTATTGACCTTGTGCCTGGTGCTACACCCATTTCATTACCCACATATCGCATGCCTCCATGTGAAATGGAGGAATTAAGAAGATAAATTGATGACCTGCTGGATTCAGGTTTTATACGATCGAGCGTATCTTTTTGGGGAGCACCCATGTTATTTGTGAAGAAGAAGGATGGATCACTGCGATTGTGTATTGATTATCGCAGGTTGAACCAAGTGACGGTGAAAAATAAGTATCCTTTGCCCAGGATAGATGATCTGTTCGATCAGTTGAAAGGGGCGTAGTATTTTTCAAAGATTGACTTATAGTCAGAGTATCACCAGTTGCGTGTCAAGGAGGAGGACATACAAAAGACGGCTTTCAGGACCAGCTTTGGGCACTACGAGTTTCTTATGATGTCGTTTAGACTCACAAACGCATCTGTCGTGTTCATGGATCTTATGAACCGGGTGTTTCATCTATATCTGTGCCGATTTGTCATCGTAATCATAGATGACATTCTGATATACTCCAAGAATCGGGCAGATCACGAGAAGTACCTGCGAGCAGTCTTTGATACTCTCAGAGAGAACCAGTTGTTTGGGTAGTACAAGCAGAGCGACTTCTATAAGGAAGAGGTCAAGTTCCTAGGACATGTTTTGTCTAAGGAAGGAATAGTTGTGGACCTTGGCAAGGTGATAGCAGTTCAGGACTGGGAGCAGCCCGATTCGGTTACAAAGGTGAGGAGTTTTCTGGGACTTGTTGGTTACTACCATCGATTCATTAAAGATTTTTCCAAGATAGCCAGACTGTTGTCTCAGCTAACTCGAAAGGATCTCAAGTTTGCCTAGAATGAGAAGACAGAAGTAGTTTTTTAAGAACGGAAGGACAAGTTGACGTCCACCCCTGTGCTAGTATTGCCAAAGCAAGGGGTCAAGTATACGATATACATCGACGCATCTCATGTTGATTTGACTTGTGTTCTGATGCAGAAGGACAGGGTGATCGCCTATGCATCACGACAGTTGAGGAAACATGAGGAAAACTATCCTACGCACGACCTAAAGTTAGCGGCCGTCATCTTTGCATTGAAGCTCTGGAGATATTACCTTTATGGAGAAGAGTTCGAGCTCTTTCGCGACCACAAGAGCCTCAGATACATATTCACGCTGAGGGACTTGAATTTGAGGCAGCGACGTTAGATGAAAACCTTAAAGGACTTCAAGTTCGAGGTCTCCTAGCATCCTGACAAGGCTAACCTTATAACAGACGCATTGAGCTATAAGAAAACAATAGCATTTACGGGTCTGCTGATGATCAATGAATGGAATATGGGAGAATTTGTGAGAGATTTTGAGCAGAAGCTTACGATAGAGGAGCCGTACGAGAGCGTCGCATATATTCATGTACAACCACTCATTGATGACGGGATCATTACGGCTCAGTAAGACGATGAACTGTTAGCAAAGATGAGAGAGCAGGTGAGCGACAGTAAAGACTCTAAATGGAGAGTTGGTACAAATAGGGGTTTACGTTATCGTGGCTGCCTGTGCGTCCCAAGTCTTCATGACTTGAGGAAGTTTTAGAAGCCTCTCACAATTCGAAGATGGTGATGCATCCTGGTAGTACAAAGATATACCGATACATGAAGCGTTCGTACTGATGGGACAACATGAAGGCCCACATAGCAGAGCATATGTCCTGTTGTCTCACGTGCTAGTAGGTCAAGGCCAAATATCGCTGATCTCCTAGACTGCTTCAGCCCATGCCCATATTTGAATGGAAATGAGATTTCATCTCTATGACTTCATTTCAGGGTTACCGAAAATAAGGAAGGGATATAACTCCATTTGGGTGATTGTGGACCGATTAACGAAATAGGCTCATTTTCTCCCTATTATAGTTTCGAACTAGGCAGATGATTTAGCTAGACTGTACATCAAGGAGATAGTACGTCTGTATGGAGTTCCCATAGAGATCGTGTCGGATAGATACACGCGATTCAAATTTATCTTCTGGACTCGTATCCAGGACGTAATGGGTGTAAAACTGAAGTTTAGTACCGCGTTCCACCCACAGACTGACAGGTAGATAGAACGAGTGAATCAGGTGTTGGAAGATATGTTGTGAACTTATGTGTTTGATTTCAAGGACAATTGGGATGACTGTCTTCCTTATGCTGAGTTCTCCTATAATAACAACTTTTAGGCGAGTATTGGCATGGCTCCCTATGAGGCATTGTATGGGCGTCCGTGTCGAGCATCGCACTGTTGGGCAGAGGTGGGCGAGAAGAGTTTGATTGGCCTAGAGTTAGTTCAGGCGACCTTAGAGAAGATTGACATTATTAGGTGTCGACTTCTGGCAGCACAGAGCAGACAGAAGAGTTACGCCAATACGAAGCGGTGACCGCTAGAGTTCGACGTTGGGGACATGTGTTTCTAAAGGTTTCCCCCATGAAGGGAGTCCTTCGATTTGGCAAGAAGGGAAAACTCATACCACGATTCATTGGCCAATTCCAGATTTTAGACCGAGTGGGTGTGGTAGCGTACCGCTTTAATTTGCTCACACCACTCGCAGGCGTGCACAACGTATTTCATATATCAATGCTGAAGAAATACATTCCTGACCCTTCCTAAATTATTAAATGGGAGCAGGTACAGTTGAGTGAAGATACTACTTACGTACTGCAACTGACGCAGATTCTATATAGGAAAGAGCAGGTACTGCGCAGTAAAGTGATTCCACTTGTAAAGGCATTGTGGACGCATTACACTGAGAAGGAGGCTACTTGGAAAACGGAAGCAGAAGTCCACAAGAACTACCCTCAGATTCTCGAGGAGTACGGAACTATACTAATTTCGATGATGAAATTTTTCTTTAAGGGGGGTAGATTGTAACGTTTCAGAAAATTCGTACAAAGACCCGAGTATCACCTCAGGCAGAAACGCTAAGGATCGAATCATGTAGAAATCAGACGAAAATTAGTTACGTGCTAAACTAAATTAATCGGTAGATTAGCTTGAACTGCTTTCTATACGAACTGCAAGACCCAAAACTAATAGGATCACCAAAACTACATTACCTAAAAACGTAGGATCAATCTTAAAACCCAGTTGCTCTCGGGAGCATTACGAAACTCCGTATCGGACTAGGACTGTGCATCGAAAGTCCGATTACTGTGAAACTATAAGGTTATGACCACCTTACTGGGCTTGACAACCATCTCGGAGATCAAGTCCAAATAGTATCCCAAAACGCACAACTTGAGCTCGGAGCAAAGTGTGTGAGAAACGCGAATATCTTTAGAAAATGAACTGAAACTTAAGTGAATTGAGTCGTTCGCTTACAGGCCAAATTTAAGGTTTCAGACCCTCAGATTCTGACTTAACTTCACCCTCGGATCAGGAGAATTTTTCAACACATGTCAGTGCACTTGTGGCACTGATTGAGTAACGGTGACCGTTGAACTGAAGCAGGTCCTCTACGGTCGATCCATAAATCCATTCGGACCGAAATCTTAACCTAGCCTAGATCCAATGTCAGGGAACTTTTTTCAGACTGTATGTAAGAAATAGGCCTCCAAATGAGCTCTGTTGGACTGAAACAACCACTCTTTGGCTATAACCTAAGTATACCATGACCCTGGGGCCATTTTCATCAGTTTTGGGCCTATATAAGGACCTAAACCCACCCCTCTCTCATTCCATACGAATTTCAAACCCCAAGAGAGAGAAGAGAGGACAAAGAGAAGGAGAGAGTGAGGAGAGGAGAGAGAGAGAGAGTGAGAGAGATCGTTGCTGGAATTTGATCCCACCTCTCCACATACTGAATCGCTTCTTTCATTTCGTTATACCAGCGATTTTGTTACGCCCCAAACCTAAAAATCGGATTCACAGGAATCTCGATCGCCGAATCCGGTGCCGACAGCCTCCGTAGTACCCCATTCTCGGCTCTTAGCATTCATATGCCAGATTCCAATCCCGGGATCCTACAAGGAGGATTTTTTTTTCCAATGTACATTTAACTGGTAATAAACATAACCACAGGATTACCCAATTCACAAAGGTAATATCATCATCACATATCCACTAATATAATCATTTGAGTACATCACTAAAAGGAAAATACATAAATAGAAAAATCAAGCTCCAGAAGACCACTGCACGCTCCAAGCTCAACACTGTTGCAACCCAACATCACCTGCACGGATCTATCATGCATAAGCTTATAGAAAGCTTAGAGGGTGGTGTAAGTATGTGCACAAGGTAAGTGTCAAGTATTCAATACAATGCCATAATCATATAATACTGAAAAAATCGGTAATCCATAAACCATACAATGTCTGAATAAGCAGAAACACTGATAAGATCATGAATTATTAGAGAAAGCAGAAATACTGACAAGAGCATGAATTATCAGAGTGAACAGAAATACTGACCAAATTATAAATCATACGATGACAGAGTAAGCAAAAGTACGGACAAGTCCATAAGTCAATCAATATCAGAATACGCAATATAGAACAACTATGAAATAAGGAGTCATAAAGAGTCAAATATCATATGCCGAGGATGGGATGCAGTATACAAATCCTGCTAAGTCATCTAGGTCATATAAGTGCAGAAACATAGCAACCCAAAATGTGATATGCATGCAATATGTGAAGCGAATGAAATGACCATGTTAGAGTGTGAAGTCGGGATGATAGTACGTAGTATCGTAGGCTACGGGGTCCACCACAAGAGACTTTTATCCAAACCAGTCCCATACTTAAATTTGGATAGTTAGACTCAATGTGGTAAACTCCTGATCTCAGGTTAGTCGCACGCCCAACCGAAATCCTTGCTATAACGAAGGTACACAACAATTAGTTGTGCACCACCAGCCTGAGTGGATAGTGAATGAATGAATGAATGAGCATGCAACTCCTATTCAATAAGTCCGCATATCAGTACGGTTCCTCTCTGGGAAATCACCGGGATCTATTACACTCCAAACCAGATTGCCACCTCATCGAGCACAACAAGGCGAGTGGAAGAGACCTCACTATCCACCTGCCAATATCGGGCCCGGCTCGTCGATAGCGGACCCATTCCTCGAGCTGGTCAAACTCAGCCTAGCTTTGCCTCCTCCTCTCGGGCAGGTAAGGCTGCACCCCCTTCCAACTGACCACGACACAGTGGGAGATGCGGCCTAACGGTATATGGCCCTCATGCACTCATACATCCACTCAGTCTAGACGTTGGAGCAACCTCTAGAACCAAGAGGGTTTAGGGACTTTCACCCAGGGATATCTATAGCACCCCATGTAGAACAAATTTTTGGTATCCCATCTGGCCACCCATGAAATGCCTGTGGAGGCTACAACCCCGATGTCGCTAGGGCGTATAGTACAACACAATGCAATGCAAGATGCATGAGTCATGCAATCCAGTCATGCACATACCGTGTGCTCATGTGAGACAATCTCCACCTATCAGAGAGTCTCATGACAACCAACACTATGACATATGCAATGGTCAATCATATCTCATAACAGACATGCAGATGATGCATATGAGCATATATCATGATGTTATGTAGTCACATACTCGTAATCGGTATCAATAACAAGCATTGACAATCAACATCGACGACGTGGACATTTAACCAACATTGTCCCCCAAGGAACGGCCTACATAAAGCCTAACATATAGTGAACTCATGGCCTCACACAAGGGCCAAATATACAACACCTTAGGCCTCACTCAAGAGTTTAATACACATCACGATAGGCCTTTCACATGGGCCTAATATACATTACAATGGGTTCCATCGCCTAGCCCTCAAATACATCACAGTGGGCCTCATCACATAAGCCTCATATACATCACATTGGGCCTTAAATACGGGCTAAATACACATCACAAAGGGCTGCAGACACATCACATTGGGCCTCGACAATCGAAATCGGTGATCAGCCACGACAATCGGAATCTACAATCGGCCACGATAATTGGCCTCGATCGGTAATCGGTCTATCGGCCACGATAAACAGAATCGGCAATCGGCCATGTCAATCGACAATCGGCCACGATAATTGGCCTCGATCGTTAATCGACCTCTGTAATCCGAATCGGTCAATCGGCCATGACAAGCAGAATCGACAATCAGCCACGTCAATCGACAATCGGCCACGATCGGTAATCGGTCTCGAATGGTAATCGGTCAATCGGCCACGGCAAGCAAAGTCGGTAATTGGCCTTGATCGATAATTGGCAATTGACCACGACAAATCAGAATCGGTAATCGACCTCGATCGATAATCAGTAATCGGCCTCGATCGATAATCGGCAATCAGCCACGACAAAGCAGAATCGGTAATCGGCCTCGATCGATAATTGACAATCGGCCACGACAAATTAGAATCGGTAATCGGCCTCAATAAAAAATCGACAATTGGCCACGACAAATCAGAATCGATAATCAGCCTTGATCGATAATTGACAATCGGCCATGACAAATCAGAATCGGTAGTCGGCCTCAATCAATAATCGACAATTGGCAATCGGCCACGACAAATCAGAATCGATAATCGGCCTTGATCGATAATTGGCAATCGGCCACGACAAATCAAAATCGATAATCGGCCTCGATCAATAATCGGCAATTGACCACGATAAATCAGAATCGATAATCGGCCTTGATCGATAATTGGCAATCGGTCATGATAAACGGCCTCGATATTCAACCTCGGCGCGAGGCGAGGTCTATAGATAGACGGTCAATGATGGACCAATTAAAATCAACGGGGCCCAAGTGTTTGGGTTAACCCGTGAGAGAATGATGAGGAAGGGCCTAACAAGGCCTAAGGGAAGGTCACAATGTGGACGTCCAACCATCATTGCCCATCAATGTGGATCTTTAACCAATATTGCTCCCAAGGAATGACACTCATATGGTCATTCGTATAATGAATCCATGGTTTCATACATGGGTCTAATACACATCATGATGGGCCTCACCAAATTGGTCACATATACGTCATACTGAGCCTCACCAAATGGGTCACAAATATATCACATTGGGCCGCACGTATGGGCCTCTCATACATCGCATCGGGCCCCATCCCATGGCCTCGAACACATCACAATGGGCCTTATATCTAGGCCGCATACACATCACTATGGGCCCCATACACAGGCCTCATAAACATCAAGTGGTTCGCATCAACGGGCATCATGGATGGGCCACAAGTACATCAAGGTAGGCCTCATGATTTGGACGGCCTGGATGACCCAGATGGCTGGACGGTTTGGATATGACACGTACCTTAAGGTAGCCCACACGTCCAAGGGGCGAACGACAGAGGTATACGATACATGCATCAATGGTAGGCCCCACATGGCACCGTCCAGCGGTGGACGTCATGAGTATAGAATACATATATCAAGGTGGGCCACATTGCATAAGATGGACGACGTGGATAATAAATACATCACGGCTGGCCCCACATGGATGGACGATGTATACAACACGTTATCAAGGTAGGGCCCACCATAACATTATTTTCCACCCAATCTGATCATGAGGTCATGAATACTTGAATTAAGAGGAAAAATAGTTTTCATATAGATCTAAAACTTCTATGACCCGAAAAGGGTTTCAATGGTTGATGTTCAATTCACCACTGTTCTCTGCAATGTGGTCCACTTGATATTGGATCTGTCTTATTTTTTTTTATTATTTTTTATTTTTTATTTTTTTCAAGCATAAGGACGAGCTCACCAAATATATGGATGGTTGATATAACAATGTGGGGTACACATAGGTGGCTATCCACCAAATAAACCAACGGTTGGATGGAAAATATCTATCCTGGGTGGGGCGCTGACCATCCAGCAAATGGACGGTCCAAAATCCACCAAGTGGATGGGCAGTTTGGATGGAAAATACCCATCAGAGTGGGGCCCACAGCAATGGCAGATGGATGGACGGTGTGGAACAAGACAAACTCGCCAAAGGAGCAGTCAGCTTGTTAGGTGGGTCCCACGTACGTGACCACCCCACTTCCCCTCTCTCTCTTTTTGTTTATAGATATTATGTAATATAATATAATATCTTATCATACCCTCTCATATAATATAGTATAATATAATATACATGAAATGTAAAAGGGGCCACCGTCCATATGGATGGTCTTGATTAACACACGCATCACGTGGTTTCCACGTGTGTGTGGGTCCCACGACTACCGTGCATCATGGTTAAAACACATATATAATGTGTGGGCCCACAGAATTTGCTGACGTCAATAACTCAGCTATTGATGGGGGTCTACACAATTGGATGGTCTAGATGAAACTGGATGGACGACATGAATGAAACACATACATCATAAGTAGGCTCCACCGTCCAGACCCCTGGACGGTGGATGGCATGGATTGAAGCATATACATCATAGGTGGGTCCACACGTGTGGGACCCACCAGCTTCTGACAAAGCTAATATTTATATTTTCTTCTTCATTCATCCAGGTCCTGGGCATCCAGTAAGCGAACGGCCTGGATGGAATACTTCAAGGTGGCCTCGCATCCCTGGTCTGGACGGACGGCTTGGATTAAGCGCTACAAGGTGGGCCCCACATGCATGTGGTTCACCTGGTTTTGGATCAAACTAATATCTGTGTTCTCCTTTCAACCGGTCTAGCTGCAAACTACTACTGCTCGTTGCCACTGTATCTGCCCCAATCAGGGTTCATGATCTCACCAAATAGACGGTCTGAAGATGGATGGTGAGGATTATACTACATACATCAAGGTGAGGTCCACACAGGTGGCCCACCAACTTGGCAAATCAAGCAAATATTTGTGTCTTTCCCTTCGTTTGGGCCTGTGTGACCAGCTAAGCAGCAAGGTGGGCTCAACGGTGGATGGCAATGTTGTCCCATGGTCCGGGCAGCGTGGTTAAAACCCATTCATCATGGCTAGGGTCCACACGTCCCACGTGGCTGGACGGTGGACCCAACACATCAGGTGAGTCCCAAGTGAGTGGGCCACCCTATGATCAAGTTGACATTTATATTTTTCCTCCATCTGCACCGGTCAGCAGCTAGGTGGGCTGCCATTGCTGCTGGACAGTAGGCAGCCCACGGCTGGACAGCGTGGATGCATATATTTTGGTGGGGTCCACAACATATGGGAGAGAGAGAGAGAGAAGCACCCACCTTGCAATCTCTTCTTCCGCCAATGCATGATAGAGTCACAAAGGGTCAATTTCAACCGTTGAGATGGGCTTAGGATGGTGGGATCGGGTGGTAGAGGTGGGCCACACTACTCTCCCATGGAGCTTAGACGTGAGTTGCTCTCATGGAGCTTAGGAGAAATGAGAGAGAAATGAGAGAGAGAGAGGTGATAGGTGAGAGATGTGAGTGATGGATAAGTGTACTTGATGGGTGGAGAGAGAGAGTGTGTTGACTTTAGGGGTTGCTTGGGGATGGGTGTTTGTACTTGACATGATGGGATGGAGTACTTGACACTTGATGCGATTGATGGGACATTCTCTTGGGATTGCAACGCGCAACGTTTCTCTCGAACTGAATGCGGTCCCACATCTCCTGGCCCGGGTATCGCCTCGGCACGGGAGACACGGCATCGGAACGGCGGCGACGGCGCGGTCGCACTGGTACAAGTCTCGGATTGAGCTGACTCTGATATATGGGACATGACTTAGGATTGCGTGCAAATACCGATTATAGGTCGTGGGTCGCCGAAAGTTGACAGGGAGGATCACAGGAAATTTACGGAATAGTATAGACTATGATACGGGCCTTACAGATTTCGACTCTTTTCTTGGATAAGAAATCCTAACCCTAATCCATTTTAGGTATCTAAGTAGGTAGATCGGTGAAATAGCTAACTTATTTCATGCTATAGGTAGCCGTGTGCCGTAGACAAAGATGTATTGTTCAAACTGAGCTCGATACAAGTCTGTCGACGAAAGGTACTGACTATAAACGTTTAGGTTATGGTTTTTAAGGCTTTTAATGTCAGTTAATGATTTATGACTGACTTGATTGCTGTCACATGTGCTTAAATGCAATGGTTTCCGCGTATCACACACACACACACACACACACACACACACACACACATATATATATATATATATGAACTATGTTGATTTTAATGCATTCCATATGTTTGTTGAAATTTTTGAATGAGTATGGAATTATAATCTATGCTTGCCATGTCTATTGATTGAGAATACATGATTGTTGTACGTATGTTGAATCCTTTGTGAAAGGATTTGCTATAATACCTGTTATAACTACTTTATTACATGTATGTGATATGTGTAGTCTAAGTGTTTGATAAAATGTCTGAATGAAAAAAATGCTTATTGAAATATATTTAATTAGGGTGTTGAGATATGATTCTCAATCACCTTATCTATAGTTACAGTTTCTTTCATGTAACCTATCTTACTATTTCGTGATTTATGGATGAATGCTTATGTATGACAATATGTATGCTATGTACTTGTTAAAATGCTCAAACGAGATTTATATTTAAATTGTTTGTCACATGCTGTTTTGACTATCACACATGAATGTCTATTATGTTTGAATATGATTGGGACTACTGCGTAGTCCAGGCAATCGATAATGGTTCCCAAATTAGTGGCCGAGGTCGTTTCGCCACACAAGACACATTCGAGGAATCTGAGTCGTATGTTGTTTGTCGATAGTAGTTAGGCCACGCGGAGTGCTTACGCGCTCCATGTCGATTAAGTCAACATGCTCTTATGCCAGTCGAGCTTGTCAAGTAACCCGATTGGCCCATTGTATGTTCACCATGTATGGACGCTACTGCTTGAATCTAAGGTACCACTCACTAGTGAAATGCTCGTTTAACCTTGGTATTTCGATCCGCCAAGGCTCATGAGACGGACATGGTGGTATGGGACCCTGTGGTCGAGCTGTCGGCCTACACTGAGGTGACGAGCCTCCTCGTAGTGTCCAGTGAGCAAACCAAACTCATGAGTCGAATACGATGATATGGGACATTATATTCGAGATGTCGACTTATGATCAAGTGATGAGCTTCTCGTAGTAACCTCGAGTATACATTAGGACTTTGCTAAGGTAACAAGCCTTTTCGTAGTGACCTCGAGTATAACTAGGCTTGCGCTGAGGTGATGAGCTTCTCCGTAGCGACTTAGAACTGTCATCATATGTGACTAACTAGGATTGACGACCCTAGATGGATCATTATTTGGGTCAATGATATAAAGGGAGGTACCTTAGCTACATAAACTTGCTGTATGAATAAGTCTAATTAAGAACTTGGCTAATCACGCACATGCACAGCATTGCATATGCCTTTGGCGTTGGTGTTGAGCACAGCGGGAGTGTTGCATACGCGACCGTGAGATGATGTCGTAGAGGGAGTGCAGGCAAATGCATACATCATTATTGCATCTCATTCTTACATTAACAAGAGTACTTAGGATATGATTATTGTAATTCTTTATCATTACTGCTTAATTGAATTGATAACATGTTGACCTTTGCCTTATAACTCCACTGAGTTGATCGTTCACTCTCACTCTAGGACGGTGTTTTAAAACACTAACCAAACTCTGTTATAGTTTCAGATGACGGCGAGGCATACGAGACAAAGCCTGCCTTCTATGATGATGAGGAGGAGTTCTCTTATCTACAACTCTCTGACGGGTCTACGTAGACCTGAAGTTGCGCCATCTGGGCTACAGGGATATGGACTAGATGATATTACACTTTTCATTTTGTGAATTTTGATATTATAAATGTAATTATTTAATCTGGTGACGTTCATACTCTAGGGAATTACAATCACTTATATGCTTTATATATATCTATCACAGTTTTCCGCTTACGTAATCTAACTATCTCTAGAGTATGATATGTTAATTTAGTATAATCTCACTTATGTTTAATGAACTAATATAGACAACATTTAATCATCATTATCTATGCTGCATAAGTGATGTGTTGGAACTTAGGATTTGGGCTCCTGCTCGACCCCCGATTTTTAGGGCGTTACAGTCACTACGGGGAGGCTCGTCACCCCAGTGTAGGCCGACAGCTCAGACACAGTGTCCCATTCCACCATGCTCAGTTTTCAAGTCAGTGGATTGGTTTCAAATGGTTATCAATGGGCTCCAATGGTTGAAGGGTTTTCTGGGTTCCATACAGGTGTAGGCAGATATGGTTAATAAACATGATTAGTCAATACGTGGACTAGACCTTGCGAGTCCAAGTGTGTACAAGACTGCCAACATCGGGTACAAACGACCCATGTAGTCCAACTACTGTCGCCCATCCGTACTCATCCAAATTCGTCGGCCTAGCTTCAAGGTAATCCTACCAATGGGGTCACCTTCTCTCACCTCAGTTTCCTGACCAACCTAAGATTTTGAGGGTATTCATTAACACTTCAATGAAATAGAATTTATCATCTAACATAAGGGATGTCATGCAGTCACACATCGAACATATAAAATTAGATTTCTCTATGAATGCAACTATTAGTTATTCTTCGAAAGAATACGTATGTGTGTGGTGTGGGTTAGTAAGGAGGCCAAGAATTACATAAATCCATGGCACAATTTTCACAAGGGTTAATGTATCATATATGCTATACGAAAAAATTGTACAAGAACCAAATAATGAATGAACATGCACTCACCAAATTCATCATACATGCTATAAGAAAACATTGTGCAAGAATCAAATAAGAAATGAACATGCAATCACCAAATTTATCATACATGCTATAAGGAAACATTATACAAGAATCAAGTATGATATGAATCATGCAATCACCAAGTTCATGCCCAATCATGTAGGGAACAACAACAATTCATAATCATTTCATGTCATTTAGGAGGATCTTTCATGTAAGGTCTTGGTTAGGTTTTCTCTTAAATTATTCAAATACATCACCCTAACATACATAGTCATTAAATTCACTCTAAATTTGGTGCTAGGCTACCTAAGAATAATAGTTCACACCTATTTACGATCGGAGAGTGAAGAGGCAATCCTAACGGCGTCAGGTCTGTAAGCTTGAAGTGCTGGGGCCCTACATGGTGTAGAATGTACAAGGATCAAAGATGAAGTTGAAATTCATAAAAATTAAGGGGAGAATTACCACATTACCTTAATTAGGGTGAGATCCCTCTTCCAACAACAAGAAATTTAGAGATTTTGAGGGAGAAGGGGAGAAAGAGGTCAGAATAGACAAGATCCGACCGTCGGGGGTGCTTGCAAGGCAGTGGCTCCCACTTTCTCTCTCTCTCTCTCTCTTTCTTCTCTTTCTCTCTTTCTCCCTTTCTTTCTTCTAGGAAAAATTCGTATGGGGAGAGGGGGTGCTCAAATGAGGCCTTTTTATAATGCCAGATTTGGTGTAAATGGCTTCAAGGCTAGGTTTTTACTATACTAGCCCTATGAGAGGGTCTTTCTAACCTCTAGGGCCTACTACGGGGTGTACATATTAATATACATCGTATGATAGTTATCCCTAATGATGATCTACATATGGACATGTTCGGTCGGCCATTTGGATGCGTCTATCGACAGAATTGGTTAGAAGTCTATTCAACAGTCACCGATGGTCAATAGGGACCGCGGCTATACGGATATAAGCAGAAAAATATCCTTACTCCACGTGTGAAGTTTGGTCGTAAACCGACGGTTCAAAATCCTTAACTTTGCATAAGAGTGGATGACCCAATTCAAATAAGTTTCAGTCTCTTCCTTTAGGGTATTTGCACTTCTCATGCACACGTCCTTTAGCTCAAGTTAAGCAGTTCTGGATAGTACCCAGGTCTGACTCCCGCAATGGATGTCAAGCCCAATAAGACAGACATTATTCTATAGTTTTATAACTAGTAGCCCAACAACGAGCGGTGTAGAGCGTGTTCGGAACATCGGGGCATTTCTGGAATGAATTAGGTATTGAGATTTCTTGTGGGAAATGATTAGGGTTTGGATTAACTATGTTCATAGTTTAGCCTATTTATAAGTAGTGAAAGTGAAGATTTGGTCATGTTTACTCTAAACCGTCGGTTTTAGATTAAAAGAGTAATGGAGTTGATTTGGTCTATTAGTCAAGATCTAGGCCTTATCTGACTTGGCTTTGGTTAAATCTTTAATTTAGTTATGATTGTCTTGATTATTTAGCGATGGGTCGGTTAGATTTGGGCCCTACGTTAGTAAATCATGGGGCTAAACTTGATGTTCAAGTGATCGGACAGATTCGTTGGCTTCCTATGGTTGATTAATCAGACTTGTACGGTTCTTTACTGGTATCACTCGTGTATAAACTAACATTGAGTGTCAATGGTCAGTAAGTGATAATATAAGTTAATTACATTAAAAAAATTTAAGAATTTTTTGAAAATTCAAAATAGTGAAAATTCAGGATGTTACAATCTACCCCCCTTAAAGACAATTTCGTCTCCGAAATTGCCTAAGGGTAATAACTAAAGATATTATCATTTCATTTGTTTAAGTTTTGTTAGTTTTGGGTTTATATAAGTTTTAAGGTATATAATAAATACATAAGCTTAGCTCATTGTGATCTATCCTCCTTAAAAGTTTTCACCTTTGAGGTTTGAAAAAAAATGTTAAAATCATCATTATCGTACCAAGTGTTTGATGATAAAGTTTACCTAAGGGTGGTATATTCTACTCTTTATGATTGGACTAATACGGAAAGACAATTGTAGTAGGCTTTGATCCCATATGTTGATCCTCTGCCTAACCAGGGCAGAAAGATCGTTGTATCCCTTCTTAGTCCTGATAAATCTTGGTTTTCTGCTCGGTCAAAGTAGTGAGTTCATTGGTATTCACCCAGGATCGAGAATTGGGTTAAGTCACGAATACTTTGTAAATGTATGGTTTCGTAATTCCGTAGTCCACTTATTCTTAACATTTGGAAGATATCAAAATTTATTAAAAAGTTCAAGTTTCACATTTATAATATTTAGTGGGTGGTAAGTCTCCCACGGTGACTATGATCAAATGACTATCTTAGAAAGGTTTCCAGGAACTTAAGGTTCCTCTCGATATTACCATTTTAATCCTATGGTTAGTAAGTTATGGGCAAATCACGCTTTGGTTTCATAAATTTTAACTGGGAAGGAAGAATCAAAAGTTTTAAGGTATTCTTAAGGTTTGGAGTGATGGTGATACAAGAAATGCCGCAGAAAAGAAAAAAAGGGAGAACATTATCTCCTCAAAGTGGTATGAACTTTAAATCCATAAGAGAATAAGAATCCAAATTATTTTAGTAAAGTTCACTTCAAATGCGAACTCACAAATTCCTAAGCAATGAAACGAAACCCTGCTTAAGAAGTCTAATTCGTCAAGTTATAAATTATTTGAAATAGTAAAATATACTAAAATAAAAATTTAATTTAATCACCTAGGATGATTCCAAGGATCCTTGAAAGTAATTCCTAATTCGATTTCGAATCCTAAAACTCCATGATGAAAGAGATACATCTGGTCCATCAACAACTTTTAGTTGTAGAAACTTTTGGTTTTAATGCATCTTTTGTTCATAAAGTATTTATCACTTTTAATTACTGAATAATTTTTATGGTAATTCATAATTAAGTTTAACCTTTTCATACAAAATTTCAATCTATTTTAAGTTCCATAAAAATTATAAAAAATTTTAGAAGCATAAGTTATTCGAAGCTAACGATTTCCTTTAAGATACTAAAACGTATCTAATTCGTGTAATGCTTCTTATACTTTTAGTAACTAAATTATTTTAAAATTTTTATGATAATTTATCATTAAGTTTCAAGTTATCCTATAAAATTTCATATTATTTGGAATTGTAAATAAATTATTAAAATTCTAAGAGCAATAGCTGTTTGAAATTAATAATTTTTAGATAGTTGGTAAAATATCTTAATTGTAACTATATTATAATTTTTATTTTATTTTTTTCTTATTTTTATATAAAATTAGACTCATCAAGTTTCAATCTGGCTTTTGAATTACCAAAATTGAAGTTGTAACGAAGGAGATATGAATTTTTTAAGTTGACCCAAAATTGTAAAAAATTTTGACGGGGGCAATGTCGAAACTGGCTCCCTAACAGGGGCCACATGGGTTGGGCAAGGGCCCCGCCAAAATCTAGCTCCTTGGGCAGGGACACTTTGTTCAAATAACATGGTTATTTGACTTTTGACCATTAATCTGATAAAATCTAGCAAACTGAAATAAGTTATTCGACATGCCATATATGAATTTGGGGGTAAGAGAAGCTACTTTGTTCAAATAACATGGTTATTTTGCAAGATTCTATCAGGTTAATGGTCAAAAGTCTATTTTACTTATATTTTTACTATTTATAGTAAAGTTTTATCTAATTATAGTTCTTCATCCTTGCGCTTTGTAGTTGTGTCCAATTTGAAAGTACTTAGAGAAATTAGAAGGTTAAAGTGGTGGAAAGTAAGATTTTTTAAAAGAAATAGGTTGGAATGAGAGATTCTAAAGGTAAATAGGTCTGGGAGGAGACGAGATTTGAAAGATTAGCCTAGAGATGAGACTTCTTGTGGAAAAGATTGGATTTGAAAGAGAGAGTTAACAACAGCCCTTTTTGGATTCAAGCGGCCGTTCAATTGGTGGTCTAGGTAGGTCAAAAGTCTTTAAAGCTCAAGGTGGAGACAACTCGGCCCACTAAAACCAAAATTGGAGTATGTCCTACCTCGGATCAGATTATTGGACGTGCAATGCACATGTCTGGGGCAACGCGTGCTACTTCAGCCGCTTGACTCTTTGACATTAGGTCGTATTACCTCCAATCTTCGAATTCTCAATTATAAGTGGTTTAGATCATTGCTTATGACCTAGGTCATTTCTATACCTAAACCTTAAGCTAAGACTTTAGTATTTAGATTATATGGATGGCTTAGTCCTAGGGTCCTACAAGTGTTGCTAAGTTCGATCGCTCCCTCCTACGTCAGCGAATGCGTTATGGTGAGTTCATAATCCACAACCTAATTCAATCCAAACCATTGCTCTGATACCATCTGTAACACCCCGGCTTTTCAGGGGCTGTATAGGGACTCGACTCCCGAATTCCCAGGTGTTATGGGTGCCCTAATGAACTTCATATTTTAATTACATTTGGATGATTTCATAAATAATGGAGGATTTAGCAAGGTATGAAGCATAAGTGCATCATAACGCAGTATCAATTGCTATTAAATATAAAAATATCCAAACTACGAATCCAAAATCATCTAAATAGGGAACTAGTCCCACCTATACATGACCCAAAGATACTAGGGTCTTGGTTCATACCTCGCGTAGCCCGAACTCAACTAAAAGGATCCGTTGAAAGTCTGGAAGTAGGAAAACTCCTCTTCCTCATCCTTACTCACCTTGCTCGGCTTGTTGAGCTCCGCCTCACCTGCATCTAGTAAAGGGTCTAATTGGTGTTTTAAAACACCGTCCCAGAGTAGGAGTGAGTGATCAACTCAATGGGTACTATTAGTCTTAAGTTATACAAACATTAATTATATTATGAATTTAATGAAAGACAATACATTCATAAAATTTTTACTAATCTTGTTAATGCATGTGCATGTATTGTGATATGATGCATGCCCTCGCAACAACACTCTCTAGCGACTCCATCTAATGATCGCGTATGACCAACCACCCTCATTGCAACCTCAACTGTCAGTCGCTAATCTAACTAGTGTGATGCAATCATGATTGTGTTAACCGGGTTTTTAATTAAGTCCATTCAAACAGCAGATTGGGGAAACTAGTACACCCCGTGATGTCAATGCCCTAAACTGGTTGCGAGGCTAAGACCCCTCAACATGCGAGGCCAAGACCCCCGATCCTTGATCCCGTTGGGTTTCTCCATCCCTGACTTCAAGCACATGGGGAGTGCTGAGATGTAGGATCGCATGCGGTCACTATGGGGAGGCTCATCACCCCGGCGTAGGCAACAGCTCGGATACAGTGTCCCATTCGACCATGCCCGGCTCTCAAGTTAGTGAATCAGTTTCAAATGGTTATTAATGGGCTCCAATGGTTGAAGGATGTTCTGGGTTCCATATAGGTGTGGGCAACACATGGTTAACAAACATGATTGGTCAGTACGTGGACTAGACCTTACGAGTTCAGACGTGTACAAGATGGACGATATCGGGTACAAATGACCCATGCAGTCCAACTACTGTCGTCCATCCGTACTCGCCTAAATCCGTCGGCCTAGCCTTAAGGCAATCCTACCAATGGAGCCACCTTCTCTCACCTCAATTTCATGACCAACTTAGGGATTTGTGGGTATTCATTAGCACTTCAACGAAACAGAATTTATCATCTAATATAAGAGATGTCATGCACTTACACATCGAACATATAAAATTACATTTCTTTATGAATGCAACTATTAGCAATTCTTCAAAATAATGTGTATGTGTGTGGTGTGGGTTACTGAAGAGGCCAAGAATTACATAAATCTCATGGCACAATTTTCACAAGGGTTAATGTATCATACATGCTATATGAAAATATTGTACAAGAACCAAATAATGAATGAAAATGCAATCACCAAATTCATCATATGTCACGCCCCAAACCCGAAAATCAGATTCACAGGAATCCCGATCACCGAATCCGGTGCCGACAGCCTCCGTAGTACTCCATTCTCGGCTCCTAGCATTCATATGCCAGATTTTCGATCCTGGGATCCTACAAGGAGGATTTTTTTTATATACATTTAACTAGTAATAAGCATAACCACAAGTTTACCCAAATCATAAAGGCAACATCATCATCACATATCCACTAATATAATCATTTGAATACAACACTGAAAGGGAAATATATATGTCAAAATCAAAGCTCCAGAAAACAGCTGCACGCTCTAAGCTCAATGCTGCTGCAACCTAACATCACCTACACGCATCTATCGTGCATAAGCCTATAGAAAGCTTATAGGGTGGTGTAAGTGTGTGCACGAGATAAGTGCCAAGTATTCAATACAATATTATAATCATACAATACTGGAAAGCTATTAATCCATAAACCATATAATGACTGAATAAGCAGAAACACTGATAAGAGCAGGAATTATCAGCGCAAACAGAAATACTGACAAGATTATAATCATGTGATAACAGAATAAGCGAAAGTATGAACAAGTCCATAAGTTAATCAATATCAGAATACGCAATATAAGACAACTATGCAAATGATGAGTCATAGATAATTAAATGTCAAATGACAAGGATATAATGTAATACACAATTCAAAAGAGCTAACAAATATCATCACTCTCATTTAAGTCACAGGAATACAGAAACATAACAACCCACAATGCCACACGCCGAAGATGTAATGGAATATGCAGTATATGGTGCTAATGGAATGACTATGCTGGAGTGTGGTGTCGAGATGATAGTACGTAGTATCGCAGGCTACGGGGTCCACCACAAGGAACCTCTATCCAAACCAATCTCATACCTAAATTTGGATAGTCTGACTCAACGTGGTAAACTCCTGATCTCAGGTTAGTCGCGCGCTCAACCGAAATCATTACCATAATGAAGATACACAACAATTAGTTATGCACCACCAGCCCGAGTGGATAGTGAATGGATGAATGAATGAGTATGCAACTCCTACTCAGTAGCCTGTTAGCACAGTAGCCTGCTAACTGCTGGTAGCTCGCCCAGTGTGGTAGCTCGCTCAGGCCTCAGCCCCGCCCACATCACACCCGCCCACATCAACGTCTGCCCACGTGCGGCCGCTCACATGCACAATAGTAACGGGGTATCATAATATCATGTCAGTCCTCATATCAGTACGGTTCCTCTCTGGAGAAATCACCGGGGTCTATTACACTTCACATCACCTGCAGCCCCAATCAAGCGCACAACTGGATAAGTGAAAAAGACCTCACTATCCGCCTGTCAGTAGTCTGTCAATACCTACCCGGCTCGCCAATAGCGGACCCATTCCTCGAGCTGGTCAAACTAAGCCTAGTCATGCCTACTCCCTTGAGCGGGTAAGGCCGCACCCACTTCCAACCGACCACGACACAGTGAAGAGAGCAGCCATCTGATAATCGGCACTCAACGCTCATCTACCCACTCGGTCTACACGTTGGAGCATCCTCTGGAACCAAGAGGGTGTTTAAGAATTTTCACCCAGGGCCATCTATGGTGGCCTGATGCTCGAACAGATTTTCGGTGTCCCATCTGGCCATCCACAATATGCCTGTGGAGGTTACGACCCTGATGTCATTAGGGCGAACAGTAATCTCAACACAATATAAGATGCATGAGTCATATAATCCAATCATGCATCAATCCTGCGCATGTCATGCGCTCATGTGAGATAATCTCCACCTATCAGGGAGTCTCACATCATCCTGCTCAATGACATATGCAATGGTCAATCACATCTCATAACAAACATGCAGATGATGCGAATGAGCATGTATCATGATGTTATGATGTCACATACTCATAAACGGTATCAATAACCGGCGTCAACAATGTGGACTTTTAACCAACATTGCCCCCAAGGAATGACCCACATAGAATCAAATATATAATGGGCACATGGCCTCACACAAGGGCCAAATATACGAAACAGGTGGGCCCTGGTCATGGGCCTAACACATATCACAATGGGCCTTGCCCATAGGCCTCAAATACATCTGGATGGGTCGCACCCATGGGTCTCAGATATATCACAATGGGCCTCAAATATACTTCGCAGGTGAGTCACATACCTGGGTCTAATACACATCAGTATGGGCTACATCACATAGGCCTAATATACATCACTATGGCCATAACCCATCGGCTTTAAATACACAATAGGTGGGCCCTACACATGGGCTTCAAATATATACCACAGGTGAGCCTCAATGGACGGGTCACCAATACAATAGGATGGGCCTAATGACATAGACCCCATAAATATATCGAATAGGCCGCACCAATTGGGCCTTACATACATTGTAATGGGCCATGACCCATGGGCCTTGCATACATCACAATGGGCCTTGCAACATGGGCCTCATATATATTTAAGGTGGGCCTCAATAACAAGCCTCATACACATCAAGGCGGGCAACAACGGGCCTCATACACATCAAGGTGGGCCTAAAAAACAAGCCTCATACACATCAAGGTGGGCCTCAACAACGGGCCTCATACACATCAAGGTGGGCCTCAATAACGGGCCTCATACGCATCAAGGTGGGCCTCAACAACAGGCCTCCTACACATCAAGGTGGGCCTCAACAACAAACCTCATACACATCAAGGTGGGCCTCAACAACAGGCCTCATACACATCAAGGTGGGCCTCAACAACGGGCCTCATACACATCAAGGTGGGCCTCAACAACGGGCCTCATATATGGCCTTAGCAACAGGCCACAAATATATCAAGATGGGCCTAATCAATCATATGGGCTAAATCAATCAAATGACCGATACGAGCAAGCTGATCAAATGGACCGATACAAATGGGTTGTGCGTCATGGAGTTATACTAAGCATGTTATAAAGTAATATCCTATCCTTACAACGTAGCTGGCCTAGACAGCTTGCATACAACAAGTACGGGCCTACCAATGGACCCTAGGGAGAGTCGCAATGTGGACATTTAACCAACATTTTACTCGCAATGTGGACGTCAAACCAACATTGCTCCCAAGGTGTAGCCCGTAGTGAATAACATTACGTAAACCAAGTTAGGATCACACATTGCAATGGACCTTAGGTACACCCCATTGGGCCTTAAATACATCAAATGGGCCATGTCATATGGCCCTTTTACTCATCAAATGGGCCACATCAATGGGCCGCACCAATGGGCCTTATGTGCATTGCAATGGGTCATAACCCGTGGGCCTTAGATTGCATCAAATGGTTCTCGACCCATGGGCCTTATACATATCAAATGGGCCTAACCATATGGGCTTTAAAATACATCAAATGGGTCCAATCCCATGGACCTTGGAACACATCAAATGGGTCCACTCTATGGGCCTTAAATTACATCAAATGGGCCTAATCCCATGGGTCTTGGAACACATCAAATGGGTCCACTCTATGGGCCTTAAATTACATCAAATGGGCCTAATCCCATGGGTCTTGGAACACATCAAATGGGTCCACTCTATGGGCCTTAAATAGTTCAACAACTAGCTACATTCATGGACCCAATTAAATTCAATTGTGGTGGGCCTTAAAAGTGCATTCATTAAGCCCAACATTTAAGGAACTAAAGGTATAAATCATTTCCTCTAGGATCTTTATAATATGGTGGGCCCCACTCCTTAAAATTTCAGCCCAAGGCCAGCATAATTATAACATGTTGCTGTCCTAAATGTGGGCACTCCATTGGAGTGGGTCCAAGGCCTCTAAAACTATGAAAATTGAGGGCCAAGGTCCCTCATCATGCATACAATGAGAGGAAACCCAAAAAGGTGGCCCACCATCAGAAGAAATATTTTTGAATTATGATTTTTTATCAAGGCATATTGTTGGACTGCACAGCAGAAAAAATCTGGGAGTCCAACCATCTTGGCCCATTCTTTTGGATACCCAAACGGGGTCACTTGAGGCTAAAATTTCACAGAGTGATACTTCTATAGGTGGTCCACACCTCCAAAAAATTTCATAATTTTTAGATATTTTTAAGTATTTTAATTAATTTAAACAAAACAGACTATCCAGAAAAATCGGACAGACCTAGACGTCCCAACGTGGTGGGCCAGTCCGGCCCTCATCACGGTATGTGCAGGGGTCCATTGGCCCTGAAATTTGGTAGGTGAGTTCTAACATAAGTGGACCACAATTTTAAAAAATTTTAAAATTTTTGGACATCTGTAAATATTTTAATTCATTTACATAAATCAATCTGTCCTGAAAATCGGATTGATCTAGACACCATATTATAATGGGTCGGTCTCGCCATCACCATGGTGTGTACAGGGGTCCATTGGCCCCAAAATTTTGTAGGTGGGTCCTACCATAAGTAGACCACCCTCCTGAAAATTTTTATAATTTTTTAAATACCCATAGGTATTTTAATAAATTTTAAAAGTCCAACTATCCATGGTGGAATGTTGCTGGAACAGTGCATAAAATCCAGACTGTTCACTTCACTTGGACCACATCTTTGGGACCCCGATGAAGGTCAATTGGGGCTAAAATTTGGGGGACATCAAGATGAGATTCTCACCTTTTAGAAAATTATATTTAATAGGTATGAATAGTCCCCCAAACAGTCCCAAAATCTGGTCAAAAAATAACCAGAAACTATCCAGAAATTTCTGGACAACAACATGTACTTAGATAAAATTTATTATATAAGTTAAATAAAAAGGGAAATACATTAATGGGCCACACACATCAGGAAATAAAATGAGGGAAAAGAGAGATAGAAGGACAATCCGGCCATAGGGAAAGGGGCTCCGCCACTATTGAGCCCTCCCAAGATCAATCACACCCGCACATCATACCTAGATCTACATTTACAACATGGATCTTGCACATGCATGGCCTATAATTAAAATGCATGGTGAGGATGCTATCCGCACCATGGTTATAAGGTCTAGATGACCCAAACATAATATGATATGAAATAAAACTACCATGATGGGGCCCATAGAGAAAGGCCCCATGCATGGATCATGCATGCATAAGGTAGGCCATTAGGCCACAACCATGGGATTGTGTGGGATCTCCACCATTGATTGATGGGTCCTACACTTCCCTCATGAAAGAAAGAAAACATCTAAGCTATAGAAATTAAATTTTTTTACATCTAGAGGAGCACCCACCGTTCGATCTTCTTGCTCCTATGAGTTCCTTAACACCTTAGCTTTGATTCCAATGGAGGAGATGGAGAATGGATGGTTAGGATGGGAGATCATGGGGTAGGAAAGTGGGCTATACTTGAAGTTTTGAAAGAGAGGGAGAGGCTTGGAGAATTCTCATACGTATGAGATTTCTCTCCTTAGATTTTTTTTGAGTTTGAAAATGAGAGAGAGAGAGAGAGAGAGAGAGAGAGAGAGAGAGAGAGAGATATGTGATGGATGTGGTGAGTGATGGGTGTAAGAAAATCTTGACTTTTGTGGCCATTTGTGTAAGAAAAGCATGAGTGGTGTAAGAACCTTTTGACTTTGAGGGCTTTTGGTGTAAGAGAGGTATGGGCTTGTAAGAGATTCTTGACTTTTGTAGTTGCTTGGAAATGGGTGAAAGGTGATGTGTACTTGACATGTACTTGACATGTGATGGATTGATGGATTGATGAGATTGATGTGACACCTCGTAGAGATTCTCTTGGGTTTCACAACACGCGGCGTTTTCTTCGCACCGAACGTTGACCCACATCTCTTGACCAGGGTATCGCCTCGGCGCGCAAGTCGAGGCATCGAAACAGCAGCGACGGCGTGGTCGCTATGGTAAAGGTCTTGGGTTGAGTCGATACGGGTTGACGACATACGAATCAAGGTCGCACGTAAATATTGGTTAAGGGTTGAAGGTTGTCGGAATTCGACCGGTAAGACCGCGAAAGTCTATGGAACGGTATGGTCTAGGATACGGGGCTTACATCATACATGCTATAAGGAAACATTGTGCAAGAATCAAATAAGAAATGAACATGCAATCACCAAATTCATCATACATGCCATAAGGAAACATTATTTAAGAATCAAGTATGAGATGAATCATGCAATCACCAAGTTCATGCCTAATTATGTGAGGAACAACAACAATTCATAATCATTTCATGTCATTTGGGAGGATCTTTCATATAAGGTCTTGGTTATGTTTTCTCTTAGATTATTTAAATACATTACCTAAACATACATAATCATTAAATTCACACTAAAATTGGTGCTAGGCTACCTAAGAATAATAGTCCGCACCTATTTACGATCGAAGAGTGAAGAGGCGATCCTAATGGCGCCGGGTCCGTAGGTTTGAAATGCTGGGGCCTTACATGGTGTAGAATGCATAAGGATTAAAGATGAAGCTGAAATTCATAAAAATTAAGGGGAGAATCACCACATTACCTTAATTAGAATAAGATCCCTCTTCCAACAACAAAAAATTTGGGGATTTTGAGGGAGAAGGGGAGAAAGAGGTCAGAATAGACGAGATCTGGCCATTGGGGGTGCATGCAAGGCGGTGGCTCCCACTTTCTCTCTCTCTCTCTCTCTCTCTCTCTCTCTCTCTCTTTCTTCTCTTTCTCTCTTTTTTCACTTCTTTCTTCTAGGAAAAAATTCGTATGGGGAGATGGGGTGCCCAAATGAGGCCCTTTTATAATGCCAGATTTGGTGTAAATGGCCCCGGGGCTAGGTTTTTACTATACTAGCCCTATGAGAGGGTTTTCTAACCTCTAAGGCTCACTACGAGGTGTATATGTTAATATACACCATATGATAATTTACCCTAATGATGATCTACATATGGACACGTTCGACCTGCCATTTGGATGCGTCGATCGACAGATATAGGTAGAAGTCTGTTCAACGGTCATCGATGGTCGATCGAGGCCGCGACTATATGGATATGAGTAGGGAAATATCTTTACTTCAGGTCTGAAGTTTGGTCATAAACTGATAGTTCGAAATCCTCAACTTTACATAAGAGTGGATGACTCAATTCACTTAAGTTTCAACCTCTTCCTTTTGGATATTTGCACTTCTCATACACTCGTCATTTGGCTCAAGTTGAGCGGTTCTGGATAGTACTCATGTCCGACTCCCGTGATGGACATCAAGCCCAGTAAGACGGACATTATTCTATAGTTTTGGAATTAGTAGCCCAACAATGAGCGGTGTAAAGCTTATTCGAAAAATCAGGGCATTTCTGAAATGAATTAGATATTGAGATTTCTCGTGGGCAATGATCAGAGTTTGGATTAATTATGTTCATAGTGTGACCTATTTATAAGTAGTGAAGTGGAGATTTGATTACGTTTACTCTAAACTGTTGGTTTTAGGGTAAAATAGTAATGTGGTTGATTTGGTCTATTAGTCAAGATTTAGGCCTTATCTGTCTCAACTTTTGTTAAATCTTTAATTTAGTTATGATTGTCTTTATTAGTTAGTGATGAGTCGATTAAATTTGGGCCCTACGTTAGTAAATCATGTGGCTAAACTTAATATTCAAGTGATCGGGCGGATTCATTGACTTCCTACGGTTGATTAATCAGACTTGTGCGGTTCTTTACCGACATCACCCGTGTATAAACTAACATTGAGTGTCAATAGTCAGTAAGTGATAATATAAGTTAATTACATTAAAAAATTTTTAAAAATTTTTTAAAAATTCTAAACATTGAAAATGCAAGATGTTACATATATATGTGTTGGTTTTATCCATGCCGTTTATATTTCGAAGGTCTTCTAGGCATGAACCTTCTCAGTGGGACCACACCACAAGAAAACAGAGTGATTGAACGCCCACCATTAAAATCTTTTTAGGGCCAATTATAATATTTAATTTCCATCCAACCTACGGATCGAGTCTAAAAATATGGACGAAGGGAAAACAACTATAACCCCTAAAAAGTTTTTAATGGTAGGCGTCCAAATTATACTTACTGTTTCCTATAGCGTTGTACACATGAGTCTTGTATCTGCCTAATTTTTGGGCTCATTTTTCGTGATAGAGAAAAATGGATGGTCAGCAGGGATAAAACAAATACATCATTGTGGGTCTCATAGAGCACCGTCCGGTAGCTTTGGCAATCCGCGTCGCAGATGACCGTCGCGGATCTTACACGTGTAGATGAGTAACCCTTCGCAAATGAAGGGTCAGCGTTCCACCGTGCGCTTGGTCACGAATCGAGGTCCACACATTAGTAGGGGAACGCTGCTTGAGTAGGTGATCATCTTCGTAATCGTCCATATTTCTCGTGGACGTGAGGCCCATCATCTCGGCACGAATCGTTCCCAGCGGGTCAGCGGCTAACGACCAGCCCTGATCTCTCACACATGTGCCCTTCTGGCACGTGTCGCGCTAATTCCCTTTCTGTCCTCCCCGCTTAAATAGATCTTTAAAACCCTAAACTGGTCCCTCCTATCATCTTCTCTGCCCAAACCCACAGAGAGAGAGAGAGAGAGAGAGAGGGAATTCTCAAGGTTAGGGTTTCAATCGCTGTTTTGCTATTTTGTTTTTCCTCGGTGCATTTGCTCTGTTCCTATTTCAGGAATTATGCAGCTCCCTACTCATCTTACACGTTTGTAAACACGTGTGGGTGATCGGGACCGTTGAACTTCTGGGCCACACTCCGAATAGGCTATAGGCCGAAATCTTAGCGATTGGAGAAGCCATGCCGTCCATTTGTTGCTGGCTGCTCTGGTTTAATTTCGACCGTCCTCTAACTGTTCCTTGTGGTAGCCACTGATGGGATGGTTACCACAGTCCAGTCCTCTTGCTCTTGAGCATATGAGACTATCCAAGTGGCAGCCCACTGTATTAACGGTCCCCATCACTGACTCGTTTGCTTTGCGTTTTGGTCTATGAATGCATCTTTGATACTATGAATGTATTGCTTTCTTATAGCTACTGGCTAGATACAACCTCATGGTACACGTTTATGGTGATTGATGCCGTTGATTGGCTGCCATCTCATGGATAACCTGACTGTATGATTGGTGTGGATTTGCCTGCTGAATGCACTGTTGCTAAAATTTTGTTTACAAACCATTTGTAGGCTATGAGTGGATAGATAGAATAATTCTTTTGCTTCAAATTTTGGGGTATGACCCATCAATGTGATTGTCCATCTGGATCAGTGGTGTGGATGAACCGTAGCCAATGTTGTTTTGATTAGATGAACTAAATGCATGATTGTGGATTTGTTAGTTGAATGTCGACTGTTGCTATAATGTGGTTGACAACCCATTTACCAGTTGACAAATTCAACAGGCTGAGCACCCAAGTTTTGGGGTTGTGGCCCATCCATGTGATTGTCCACCGGATCAATGGATGCAAGTCATGATGTGTATAAGCTGCATGTACCTAGAGAGTTAATCTGGTGGGTGTTGGGAGAAAAAGGAGTTAGAAGAAACTATATTGAGATAATTAAGGATGTGTATGAGAGAGCAATACCAAATGTGAGCACTAGTAGTGGAGAGTCGAGCAATTTCCCAGTAGGTGTGTACCAAGGGTTGGCATTGAGTCCGTACCTTTTCACATGATTATGGACAAGTTAACGACGCATTTCCAGGAAGAGGTCCCATGGTTCATGTTGTTTGTAGATGACAGTTTCTATTGACAAGATGAGGGTATAAAGACAAAGGTAGATTTATGGAGAGTTGCTTTAGAATCTAAAGGATTTAAAATTAGTTGGATTAAAACAGAGTATATGAAGTGCAATTTTAGTAATAATAGGAGTGGGAACAAGGTATTGCAAAGATTGCTTACCAAGGAGTTTCCTAAATGACCGCTTTTGATATCTTGGGTTGATAATTCATGAGTGGAGAGATTTAGAAGGATGTTGCCCAGAGAATTCAAGCGGGGTGGAAGAAATAGAGATGTGCCTTTGGAGTTTTATGCCATTGTTGTGTACTAAAATTGAAAGGGAAAATTTATAGGATGGCTATAAGACCAGCCCTGCTTTATGGGATAGAATGTTGGGCAACTAAGGAACAACATGTCCATAGGATGAGTGTAGCTGAAATGGGGGTGTTGAGATGGTTGAGTGGCAAGACAAGGAAGGATAGTATTAGAAATGCATTCGAGGGAATTTAAGGGTACCATCAATAGGTAACAAGATGAGGGAAAGTGGACTTGGATGGTTTGCTCATGTGCAACGGAGACCAAGAAATGTGCTTTTTGGAAAGAGTGGGTTCATACAAGTTGAAAGCTGTAAAAGGGCAATGGGAACACCCGAAAGGACGTGGGTGGATGTAGTAAGAAAAAAGTTAATGACTCATGGTCTAACTGAAGTTACAGCCCTTGATAGAGCAGATGTAGTCGACACCAATTGGTTTGATAAGGCTTAGATGATGATGATGATTGCTCAACTCTCCACTTGTTTAGTAGATAGGCTATTCATTGTTTATTTGTTTAAACTGTGAAGGGGTTTCTGTGTTGCTTACCTATTGCAACGTGGTTGGGTCTTGTTGCCCTCAACAGTCTTTGTGCTATGATTCTGTGATTGGTTTACTCTAGTTCAAGCTTTGGGCTGAAAATACTGCTTAGGTGTATTTTATTTTTGTATATTATAACTTGGTTTACCTTTTGCGTATGACGCGTGGTGACTCTTGACAAGTGTGTACAAGATCTAGACTCTAGACTGCTTCTCCAGTGCATCTTAGCCTCATCAAGGCCCAAAAAATCTGGCTGGATTGGTGATCTAATCACTCGATTTGATGAATGATTACTGCCTGTCATTCAACCCTATTGTGAGCAGGTGGATCAACTAATATTTTAATCTTTGACAACTGACAAACAATATAGCATGATTATGGATTTTACAGTTAAAATTGAAGTATTGAATACGAATCAATATGTTACCTAGAGTATCCACAAATCATTTTAAAGAGAAATTTGTATATAACCCCTCATCTCTCTAACATTTGTTACCCACTCACCTTCTGATTTTTATATTTGCCTTCCATGAGGTTTCCTGACCATTGTAAATACCACATGCCGTTAATGGCTATTCCCTTGGATTGTGTCTTTCTGAAAAGTGAAATGACCAAAATGCCATTTATTTAAGGAAAAGGCGACAAGGCATGCTCTCCTACTTACCATATTAACTTTATTTGTAAATGGTCTAGGATGGCGATCTACATTGGACTGTCCAAATTAGATTCCTGTCAGCGTGGGGAAAAAAAAAGATAGATGCTGCTCTTAAAAATACATGAATTTACCTTTTAAAA
This sequence comes from Magnolia kwangsiensis, assembly GCA_037074715.1. Taxonomy (NCBI): domain Eukaryota; kingdom Viridiplantae; phylum Streptophyta; class Magnoliopsida; order Magnoliales; family Magnoliaceae; genus Magnolia; species Magnolia kwangsiensis. The sequence continues at coordinate 93,151,456 of CM073580.1, forward strand.
AGAAATGAACTAAAGGTGATGTGATTCATGTGAAATTTTTAACAAATTTGTAACAACACCATAAACTGCCCCCTCAAGAAGACCTTGTAGCTGCAAACCTGAAATTTCAGCATTTGTACCCCCTAATAGTTACCACACAATAGCCGTGATTAGGGTGTTACCTGACGGTATTTGACTTTGATTGAATGACACCGGGACAGCCTGCTGCAACACAGAATATTGAGGATCACATGCGACTTGTTTGTATCAAATGCTTTGGTCCCAAGTGGATTTTATGGATTATTTGTTGACCATGACAGCCAAATCATATCATCCTTTTTGATCAGTTGTGGATAACATACTTCTATGGAGGGCCCCATTTAAGACACATCACCTAGTGGATTTGGTCAGAGTCATTCAACAAAAGCACTTGTGATCATCTTTTTTTCTTTTTTTTTTTCTTTTTTTTCTTTTTAATTATTATTATTATTTTTTAAAAAAGAACCTCCCAGATGTCCACCATGGCAGGCCATTTTGGCAGTAGTCATCATCATTCTCATGCTTGCAAGTAATTCTCAATGAAGATTATTATATTCATGAACACGAAGTGGCAGCCTTTCTGCCTGATGTGAATAAGTGCGATGGTCTTTGTAGCCTAGTCTTCCAAGCAAAGCTTCTATCAAAGGGCCCGATCTAGGTAGATTTAGCAGCTTTGTTAAGCATCCAAGCTTTTGTGAAGTTGTTTGTTCCCATTGTTTTGAGATGCATTCATTTATAGACATGAAAATTGCTGATTGCATTGGCAGATTCCTATTCTGCACAATTTATACACATTAATCTAGTGATTTGCTTATTCATCATTTGATAAAAAGTTCACTTTCTATGGTAGCATGATTTTCATCATGTTACACCATAGGCATGCACACCCATGTGCCATGCAGGCTCTCTAGAACATTGAATATAATAAAATTGAGTAGATAAATTCCCACGTGCCAAACTTGGAGCCTTTTTGCTGTTGAAGAATGAATATGATTCTGCATGTACTTGCACTTATCACACATTCCTCATATACTTTGCTTTCTATTATTCATCAGTTTGGGTTATCAATTATCATATACTTCTATTACCTCTCAAATAAATAAATATCTTATACTTCTATTATAAAAAAGAACAAGAAAATAATTGACTATGATTCTGATGTTTCAGTGGCTTGCGGTAGTTAGACAACTACTTTGGAAGTCACTGTGAGGATGTTTATGTACATGCATCCTTTAGAGAGCATTTTAGCATTTTTACCAATGCATTACCCTATGTTGCTATCTGCAGCTGTAGCAAGGATGGTGAGAGTCAGTGTCTTGAATGATGCTCTCAAGAGCATGTACAATGCTGAGAAACGGGGAAAGAGACAAGTCATGATTAGGCCTTCGTCGAAAGTGATTATTAAGTTCCTACTGGTCATGCAAAAGCACGGTTCGAACCCTTTGTACTTGTTTGTTTTCTAGTTCAATATTACCCTTGCCTCATGCATATTTCTTTCTCCTGTTTTGTTCAACAGGTTACATTGGAGAGTTTGAATATGTTGATGATCACTGATCCGGTAAGATAGTGGTGGAACTCAATGGAAGACTGAACAAATGTGGAGTCATTAGTCCTCGTTTTGATGTTGGTGTCAAAGAGATCGAGCCCTGGACTGCAAGGTTGCTTCCCTCTAGACAGGTTAGCCAAATCCCATGCTTTTTATGTTTTAAGGAAACATACCATGTGTGCTACTTGGATGGGTTTGGCTGGGTTGAGGGTCAAACCTGAGCCCAGAGAGGACCCAACTTGCAACCCAACTGGACCCAAATTCCAACCCCAGGTGCCCAATCTGAATTCATCTATACTCAACTTGACCCAATCCGACCCAACACAAATTTCCTCAACCTGAACCCAACTTAGGGGCCGTTCGATTTTCTAATTGCCTTGGTAATTCAAGGTAAATGGGTAATAATTATTTACCTTTGAAATTCCAGCTGCATTTTCAAGGTGATGTTGACAGCTGCCTTCTTTTACAACACTCTCACGTCACCCAAGGAAAAAGCCTTTACAATTGTGGGGTCCACCATGATATACGTTTCTTATCCACACTGTTCATCCCTTTAGCCAGCTCATTTTAGAGCATGAGCTGAAAAATTAGGCAGATCTAAAGCTCAAGTAGACCACACCATAGGAAACAAACGGGAATTGAGCTCCTACCATTGAAAGCTTTTTGAGGGTCCTAGAAGTTTTGGATCAAGCTGATATTTTTGTTTTCCATTTATCCATGACTCTGTGACCTTATGAACAGGTTAGATGACAAATAAACATCAATGTAGGCCCTAGGGAGAAAATAACTTTCAATGGTTGAGGTCTTTACAATCATTGTTTCTTAAGCTGTGGCCCACATGATCCTGGGATTTGCCTCATTTTTGGACTCATACCCTAAAACGTGCCGTCAAAAAGGTTGGATGGTGTGGATAAGTCACATACATCATGATGGGGGCTACAAGTTTAAATCGGTAATAATATAGTTTTTTAAGACCGACAGGATGTAATTCCTGCCAATTTCAAGCAGGTGAAGTTATTCATAATTACTTATTTACATCTATTTACTAGGAAAATTAAAAATCAAACAGGGTCTTAGTTTCAAATTGGGTTGGTGTTTTCCAACCCGAACCCAACCCATTGCAGCCCTTGAATATTTCAACTTAAAAATTAAACTGGGCCTTAGTTTCAAATTGGGTTGGTGTTTTCCAAACCGAACCCAACCCATTGCAGCCCTTAAATATTTGATGCTTGTTCAAGAATCTGCTTGAGCTAATGAACTGTACATGTGAGGTACAATTTTTGTGACTCAAACCATTCACAAGGTGGGCCACATGGATGGGAGATGCCCCATAAAGCTCCACCATTGAGTAATCCTGACAATCCAATTTGATCCTGTTAGATGGGGTCCATTTTCTCTATTCTTCCAATTTCATTGGATGACTTGAATGATCTAATAAGGAAGACTGTGGGGGATAGCGCATTCCTAAATAATGTGAATACTGCATCTATAGATTGAAGGCTATGATTAACGAAAAATGGGACTGACATGTGACTGCTGGCTCAGACCGAAAACCACCTCAATCTATCTCTACTATATGTCAAAGTTTGGGGCAAATATTTCATGTAGTTAGGTCTATGGATGGTTAAAACTGTGCATTCTTTATGAACATGGAAGGGTTTTAAACTAAGGGCCTACGTGAATTTTTAGATATAAGAAAATTTCTGATACTCTGGATTGCTTGATGGTTGATATTGAGTTTATCGTGACCCAGAAGATGACTGAAATTAAACCAATCAAATGTGAACCATAATTTAGGTCAACCATAAACCAAAAATTATACTGATTTGATTATATAACTAGCTGATTGTTGGACATCTACAATTCAAGAAAGTAAAAAAATAAAAATAAAATCTGATGTCCTGAATTTATGCAAATATATCCACTAATCGAAGGCTATGATTTCTTCTACAACATGATCTCTGACCAATGTCCCAATTGCAGCTATTTTACCAACTTTGAACAGTTAAAATTTGAATAGTATACACCTTGTATACGTAGTTCTAAATGCATTTGTATCAAGGGCCATACTCTGCTAGAGAGGGATCAAACAACTTCCTTTTACAATTGCTTCTCTATACCATGTCTAGCAAATCTCTCCCTCTCTCTCTCCACATGCATTGCATGCACTGCTTTTCTAGTTAACCATCGAATGTACGTATGGTAGTACTGATATCACTCTTAAAAAAATGTGCAGTTTGGGTATATTGTGCTGACGACGTCTGCTGGCATTATGGATCACGAGGAAGCCAGGAGAAAGAATGTTGGTGGTAAAGTCCTTGGTTTCTTTTACTAGATAGAGTTTCTCTGAGTTCCTGCCTGTTCCTTGCATGGTGAATTTTTGGAATTCGGAATATGGGTTTTCTTCTAATCTTGTTATGTAGATGAGTAGTTGCTGGTCAGATGCCATTTTGTTTTAACGTCCATCTACTTATCTGGGTCTGTGCTAAGGTGTCAAAGTGTGAATCTCATGCGTGCATGGGAGGATGGTTTTGATTGGTTTTCGAGTGGTCAACCTGAGTAGGAATAGGGCGCCATCCCATGTGAACTGATGATGTTGTTATGGATCTCTTTTCTTACTCCAACATATGAGATTAGCAACTTCCATTGATATGGACATGGGTTCTTTGTGAATGGAAAATGCAGGCCTTATGTGGTGCCATTCCTGCATGGATCGTTCTTCGGGCTCACTCTCCTGCTCCCCTTTCCTACCTTTTTATATTTGAAAAACATTTTGCATATGCTCTTCCCACTCCTGCACCAGCCACTTTTGTTCAAGCTTTGTTCAAAGTTTAGGTTGATCTCAGCCCTCCATTTATGTATTTGACTTCCCCACAGGAGCTGATGCGATGGTCAGGATTTTGATCAATCTGTTAGGCAATTTTGCTGAAATCTGTACCTAGTTTCCAAACATGGAACTCAAAATCTCATTTGGTACTAGGGGTGGCAATGGGCAGCCGGATTTCGGCTGACACTTGAAACCCAAGGCTGGAGGCCAGCCAGAGTCCAGTTTGGGCCTACACAGCAGGTCAACCCTGAGCCTTAAAAACATAAAAAAATTGGCCCTTGGCCTAACCCAACCCGTCCTGAGAATTGATAAAATCCCTATTACCCACTTGAATGTTCCTAATCTATTTGTAGATAAAGTGGGCCCCACACATAGAAGAAATGAACATTTTAGATCTGAAACCAATAGTCCGCCTTCAATATGGATGGGTTAGGATTGAATGGCATATTTGTAGGTTGAAACAGGTGCATATAATGTCAGGCTGGGCCCTGCTAAAATGATGTAAAGCCCAGCCCAAAATCCCCCACTCTGGGATTTTGTTTGGAAAGTGTGAAAACCCCACTCTGGATCTCTAGTGGGTGGAGCTCGTCTAACAAACTCAAAATTATGCACGACCAAAATGCACCTCCCTTCTGAATTTCTCACACTGGCCACTTAAAGTCAATGCAAATAAAATTACAAATTGCGGAGTGTTTGAAGTTTTATCTTGCCTTGTTTCTGTTGTCTTTGAAGATTGAAATGGGCAAAGGTGAGGTTTTTGGGATCCTGCATAGGCTGGTATGGGCTTTTCCTGATTTTTTGATTGTTTAGCCATCCTAGCTTCAAATTACAATTTGATTTGTGTTTTTCTGGCAATCTGTAGTCACGTTTGCAATTTGGTTTATTCCCGATTTTTACTAGCTAATCGACCGTGGCATTTGCTGTCTGCTATCAGCTTTTCTAAAATAAATTGGACCATCATATTGGTGAGAACGGTCCAACTGAAGTTATGGGCTCTTGATAGAGTGAAATGGCGGTAAAGACGTGGAAATGATTGGTTGTAAATGCCAAGAGTCATTACCAAATCAACCTTTTTTTCAGGGCTTAATGAAATTTGATCAGTTCTTTCTGAGTAATCACTAAGATTGGATGGCCGTAAGCATATGAACTGCGACTTGTAAGATTCCCCTATTGCTTGCATTTCAAAAATTGCCGGATGGCGATGATCAATTTAGACCATCTATAGTGTAGGCCCGCTGTAGGATTGCCCAAACGATTTGATGGATGGCCTCCGAGGCATATGGTTTGGATCAACTATAATAGTGAAGGCTAATGGTCAAAATGGATCTGTATGATATAGACCTCTGTTGGATTGCCCATATTTCTCAAGAATTACTTGTGATGGGATGATTCCTAACCATGTGATTGACGACCAATAAAACGAAATTTCTATAATTATTGCAAGGAAGAAATGCCCAAATACCCCCCTCTTGAGTAAGCTGGGGATCAAAAGATCCCTCTCTCCTTATTTAAAGTAAGCTGGATTAAGGGGATTTGAGGGTATTCTAAATCTATTGATTGTTGGTAGGGTGGATTAGAGGGTCAAATCCTCACTTTTGGTGAGTTTTGCAATTTCTTTCTTTTGCTTGGATTTTCTTTCTTCTTAAATTTCGCTCATTCTTAAATGCAGGAGAGTTATATGTGTAACATGTATCATTAAGCTACAAATCTATTGTGTGTGTGACTAACTGATGATATCCCAAAATAATCAAATTATCAATTATGTTAATAAGATTATTTTAATAAAATGATTTGAGCATTCCAAACATCGTCTGTAAATCAACTATTAAAAATCGTTGGTTAGTCACTCTGTTGTAATCCTATGCTTGTGACCCATTCAAGCCTTGTAATTTCATCATTTTCAGCTAAGTATATATTTCAACGAGCTTATTACAATCATTGCCTCAAACATCACACACATATCCTAATTAGAAATATTAAAGTTGATTTAGTAATTAAATTCAAACCCCTGTAAATAATATAAGTATATAGATATTATAATAATTTTGGATTATAAGGGATTCCGAATCCAGGATTCTAGACAACGGGAGAATTGCAAATCCATGGGATTTCCAATCCAAGTATTATTCCATGGTGCCAATCGAAGTCAGCACTTGCTGCTCCATGGTGCTTGTTTTACTCAAGGAGCTTTTTGGGCCACTGCCATGTGCGTGTGATATCTTCCCCATCCATCAGATGCACCCCTTATTTTTAGTTCATGGGCAAGTGGACCACATCACAAAGAACAATAGGGCAGACACCAACCATAGGTTTGTCGTATGCTCATCATGGTTAGTATGTTGTATCCAACCCATTAATAGGGCGTAGGGACATTCCAAAACTCACTTGGAGGTTTTAGGCATATTTTAAATTGTTTCCAATGGTGCGGCCCAACTAAATTTTGGAATTGCATTTTATTTTTAATGTACGGTGAATATGAGAAGGAACACCTGATGGATGGAGTGGATATTACACCCACAACTTGGTAGGCTCTACATAGCTCAGATGTTTTACTCGCTGTATTGTTGAGTATTCCGTTTTATTATCTCATACTTGTACGTATGATGCACGCATTGCATAAAGATTCTACGCATGTAATGCAAGTAACTCGGATTGAACCGTTCAAATACAAGGTTCTAATTTTGATGGATCATAAACCAAATTTGAACTAGTTCTATTTCTTTAAGGACATCCGTGGACAGTTGAAATGAAAATTAGTAAACGGTCCAAATGCAATAAACAAATGTTTATTAATAAGACTGTAGGATCGCTCCATGAATTTGAATTTTCACTGGTGGTCTCTAGTCGGCAGTTCTCGTATTTGAGGAGATGGATACTACACGTACCATTCCTTAGTGCCTGTGTATCAACCGTCCCATTCTGCCAGAGCATGAAATTATAGTATAACCCCAACTCTATAGAGAGTCGGCTCATGCTTCTCTTTTCTCACAAATTAAGCTAGTCTAGCCACCATATAGGCCACATGTGAACGTTGAATTCGAATCTTTGGTCAGTCTTTTATAATTATCCATTTTTCCAAGGAGGCTTTGGCCTTGAAGCTTTGACTTAACCTAATTGTCCAACTGGCTAGATTTTGAATCCACATCACATAAACGGTGTGCACAATCCATGAATGTCTCAGTTCCCACAAAGCTTCCCGTTTATAAGAGAGAGGATTTGATTGTACATTCACGTGATGTTCCAACACAAGCGCAAATATGTAATTTAACTAACGGAAGTAGTCAGGTGCTTTGTGTGTGTGTGTATAGGGAAAAGGTACTATGCCTAGACGGCATAATAGCATTCCTTAAGTTCGAGTGTTGTCAGCGCGTGCCGTTGGATGGTGAGTTTTATAATTAACAGTGAGATTTTATCGTTAGATTGAAATAAGAAAACTAGTGATACCGGTTATTTTGAAGCCAGAGTATATACGCGGCCATATAAGAATGGGATTTTACCCTATTGCAACCCTCTCTCTCTCAATCCCTGCCACCAGCCACGCCTGCCTCCAACTATCTCTCTCTCTCTCTCTCAATCCCTACCACTAGTCATGCCCTCCACCTCTCTCTCTCTCCCCACCAGCCATGCCCGCCTCCACCTCTCTCTCTATCCCACGATTTGAAACTTTGGATTTCATTTTTTTTCTCTCTTAATCGTATGATTTGAAACTCTCAATCTCGCTTTTCAACCTTCTCTTGATCCCATCATGGTGGATGCTCTCTCGATCAAATACTGCCATTTCTCGATTTAGCTGAAGAGGAAGGAGGAGAATAAAAGTGAGCGTTGTGGGTAAGTTATACTTTTTTATTTTTATTTTTTCTAACTAGCACCCTTGATATGTGGGCTGCATCACGTCCTTTTGCCCCATCAGATTTGTGTTAGTGGGCTCCAATTATATTGAGGGGCACACATGATGGACATATCAGATGTCATAAGCATATCATAGAGGGCTTCTCAAAATTTTTTAAAGGATAAGCTTACCCTACAAAGTTTCATAGTGCCTCTATCTATTCAAAATCTTCATTCAAGGAGGTTTAAACTCCATTAGCCATCTTTATGGAGAACCATAAGCATTGAACCATGGCCCAGTTACACAAACTGAAACTTGAATGGTATTGTACAAGTACCCTTCTACTAAAGTATTGTATAATAACTCTTTAAGAAATTCAAACGATGATTAATGATGTAATAACTGAAGAATATTAAGAACAAATAACACCAATGACCATATCACATAAGTGTCTGTTCTTACCACTAATCTTGGGGTGAATTACGTTTTAAACTTGAGTTTTAGTCCGCTGATATGGAAAATTACCAGTTGCTTGACATAATTTTTTTAAATAAATGTTGGAAAGTTTTATTCGAGTGAGATGTCATTTTTTTTTTTTTTTTTTTAAAGTGAGAGATCAACTTAAATTGAAACTTTCGTGTGTTCAAAAAATGCTTGTGGAATTCAATTCTTGTAAGGGGGTGGAAAAAATAAGAAGAAAAGAGCACGATGCTTATTAGTAGAAAGATCAAAGTATAGAATAGCATATTAGTACCACAAGTCAAAATACCCACAAAACAGTCAAATAAATGGAAACTCACATAAATTGGAAGTCACAAAAACAACTCGTCTTTAATGATGCTTTATTAAGGACAAAAAAAAAATTCGATTGCCATTACACAGCTAAGGCATTACAAAGTAGGTCCCACCAATGAAAAGAAACACCCGCAAATGACACTTTATTATTATTATTATTTTTAAAAAAACTCAAATTCCATTAAAAAGCTAAGGCCTTGCAAAGAAGATCTCACCAACAAGAAGGAACACCCTCAATGCTTGCATTAAAAAAATACTTCCACAACCTCCACCCAAGGGCTAACAAGAACTTTAACTCTTTCAATTAATGAGAAGCCGATTTGCATTTGTTGTTGAAGGTTCAATTATTTCTTCCTTCAAGATAGTGCATAAGATAGCCACAATGTAAACACTCCATACAACCTTTATCTAGCCTGAAAGGCCTCATCTCCAAGCCACAAAAGGCTGCTAAATGGAGCCCAGAGTTGACTAGGAAACATTGAACTGATTTAAACACCAGTTACATATATCATCTATTAAACATGATCATTTTTCTATGATGGAGGTGATCAATTGTTAAAATTCCTTCAAAGCCAGCACGTCATACAAAATTTATAAGGCTGGGAGGCATCATCAACTTCCAAATTCAATCCAAAGGAGTATTAGCTTCACAAAAAATCAAAAAGGTTTAGGAAGAGAGATTTAATTGAGAAACAACTAATTTCTATAATAGTAGCAACATATCACGGGTTTATAAGAAACTTATCGCTGATGCATGTATAACAATGAAATTTTCATGATATAGTCGTTTAAACTTTATATTGTAATTGTTGGTTATTAGTATTTAATATTGTAATTGTCATCTATCATTCTTACTGACGATGCCAACTATTGTTGCTCAAATCTGGTCGAACTTGCCTCACATCCTACGAGCCACTGAGTACCTTCGATTTAATGGAGAACAGGAGGTCACTGGGGGCATCGGTTGTGGCCGGGGACCCTTCAATGCCTAAGTCAGGTGTATGAACTCACGGTAGGCGTAGTACCATCGAGATAGTTGTGTGTACCTTTTACCCATAGTAAGGAGTGTATTTATAGGCTTTCTAGGCGGTCTGCGTATCTAAGTGGATTTGATAGATATGCTAGAGGGGCCTGTATCGAAGTTGGACTCTAATTTTAAGAATATCTCCGATTTTTCCTTGATCAGCGTGATTTTCGGCCATAACCTCGTTAAATCGATTATATCTTTATATGTTACAAGATTCTCTTTGAATATTTTTATTCCAAAGTCGAGGTCGGTATATGAGGTAGAGGTCGATACCCGAGGTTTAGGTCGATACCTAAGGTCAACATCCAAGGTCGAGGTCATTGTCCGAGCTCAAGATCGGTGCATGTAGTCAAGATCTGTAGGTCTGTTGATAAGTCTTATTTTCAAACCGGTTTAACTGTTTCAGTTCGTTCATTGAGTCTCCTTGGTCAACTCATCTTCTACAGCCCTTCGATAGTTCAAAGAGTCTGTTCTGATGGTCTTTTTTTCCACGTGCCTCATATGTTAGGTTAGCTCGATTTTACCCATAACAATACTGATCAATCTAATCATGTGAGATTATATAAGTACTTTAAAACTGAAAGTATATATTAAGCATTCATTTATCAAATTATATTAATAGTTGTTTTTTTTTTTTTTTTTAAATATCTTGATTAAATATCCTATGACAACCTTTTCCTATACTCTTTCATCTTAACCTACCAACTGCTTTTCCCTTTCCTCTTTCAATATTAGCGCAAAAATTGTGAGGATAATGAATCTAGTTTAAAAGAATGCAATGTATATAAGAAATCAAATAAAAATATAAATATACACACACACACACACACACATACATGGCTTCTTCGGATACATTTTCAAGTTAGTTATACATATGACAATTTCGATTATCATGTCCAACAATTAACTTGTTACACCCGTGACATAACTTACTATTCTCCTTACTAGATTTAAATATTTTACTCGTTCAGCCTTTAGTACTAATAACTATCGGATCAAGTACTACGTAAGAGTTCTTAGAATGTGCATCGACAAATAGATTGCTTTCACCACCCTCAACATCTTGTCAATACAGATTTCTTCTTCGACTCCGTATTTTTGACGAACATTTGCAAACAAATCTTGTAAAGATGACAACACAGGTTCCATTACTTTTGAAGTCCTCATTCCTTCATTATTAAATAATTTATCATACGAAATATTTTATTACGTCCCAAGATGGTTGACTCATCAACGTTTGAAGATAGAGGAGTTGGGTCACTTCTATGTTTTTCTTTTACATTATATGTCCACCTTATAAGTATATAATAAGATGACATTTTTATGATGGATTCTTCCTTGAATATAACTAATAAATGTCTACAAACAATCCCACAGAATTTGATGCTCTGACAAATACAAGAACCGAACTGTTCATCATGGTTCCAAATAATCGTATACATTTTATTATTCATTTTATAATCGAGTGTATTGTATTTACTTAATGATCATTTCCTTACTACCAACTTATTAACAAGTGAAGCACTTTCCTTCACCTCTATTTGAAAGTCATAAAATACTTCTCTTATATAAATTTTTACCATTTCTGTTTCAATATCGATTAAGGTTATTGCTACAAGTGTATTATATAAAGTGTCACAATCCACTTTCAATTCATTATGCTGACATTTTTTTGTAAAGCACGATCATATCCTTCTACAAATTCTAATAACGTTGATTTATAACTTACAAAATAATCAAAGAAGGTATTTATGCCTTTTCGTCGTTGTGTCGTTGACATCCCTGCAAAAAATATGTTCTTGACATAAGCTGAAATCCACATTTTATGTATCGTGTACAATGCTTGTAGCCATTTATTTTCTTCAAGGTTATAATCTACAATCATTTTCAACCATAATGTATCAAATTTAGCTTCCTCATCGCGTATATATACACAATTTCTGTAATCAATATTAAAGGAGGAGTTCTCATTAATAACTTTACCTAACCTCTCTAGAAGTTTCTGAATAATGGTCACATACACAACGTATGCTCAGTACTTGAAAATACTCTTGTAATTGTAGAAACAATTGCTGGATCTTGATATATGATTATGGCTTTTGGAAACTTTTTACCCTTAGCTATGTTTTTATTAGAGGAAATTGAGTGAGTTTGACTCGTTAAATTTTTAGCACATGCATCTGTCATATTCATTGTAGAAATCATATGCAACATTTTCATAAATGAATACCATGCCAATTATTAGTTTCACTTCTTTGGATGCTTCTGGAATGAATTCATACAGATGTGAGATTGTTTCTTCATTATGGTTTGTCTGGTGTTGATCGAAAATTTAATTATCACCTATGGCATTATCAATACTACATGAACCAATAGGGGGTCCATTTTGATTCTCTACACCTGCATTAGGTTGTGACTACATTTTCCAAACTACAAGTTCAAAGTAAACTCCAGTGGTTAACCAAAAACTATGAAATAAACATGAGGACACAAACTTTACTATTTATAAATAAAGAAGAAAAAACTAAAATAAAAATAATAATAATAACAATAACAACCTTTACCCCAATCTACTGGATCACATTAGGTAGACCTGACAAACAAAATTTCTCATATGGTAGGACTACACAGATCTAGGAGATTTTTAGCACATGGTTGATTGCGGAGTGTGATACATGATACGCATGAATTAATAAATTGGATATATGCATGCAAATTAATCCAAGTTGTGGTTTGTGGTTTAGACATATCATGAAACAATCATCTTACTCATTTTAGGTCAATTTTTTGAACTCTTATTTCAACAAACAAGTGTTTGGTCCACATGATGGTCAGTTCTACAATTTATTGGTTTTATTTGAATTAATGTTCACCATGTGTAGTGTATGTTTATCGAATGGCATATTATACGAAATTATCAAATAACTCCCTTCTATATAATTTAAGGAATCGAAACAAATGAGAATACATAAAATATAATTTAATTGTAAAAACATATCAAATTGGAAGGATTTTTTCATATTTGAAAATTCAAAACTTGTTCCTTATTTCTTTATAACTCGTGAGACTAATTTAAACTTGATCCTTCTACTAATAAGTTGTGTAATGTTTCTTTTTTTTCCATCCACTTATAAGAATTAAATTCCACAAGCATTTTTGGGGCACACTAAAGTCCCACTTCAAGTTTATCTCTCACTTAAGAGAAAAAGAAGAAAGAAAAAAGAAAAAAGGATGACCTGTCACTCAAATAAAACTTTTCGACATTTAATTTAAAAAATTATGTCAACGAACTGATAAATTTTCACATTAGTGGACCAAAACTCGAGTTTAAAACATAATCCACCATAAGATTAGTGGTAAGAACAGACACTTATGTGACATGGTCGCTGGTGTCATTTGTTCATAATGTTTTTCAGTTATTACATCATTAATTATCATTTGGATTTCTTAAAGAGTTTTGTTTATTTATTTTTACAATAGTTTGATAGAAGGGTTGTGTGTAACTGGGCCTTGGTTCAATGCTTATGGTCCTCTGTAAAGATGGCATATGGAGTGCAAACCTTTTGGAATGAAGATTATAGAGGGACTATGAAACTTTGTAGGATAAGCTTATCCTAAAAACTTTTTGAGGAGCCTACTATGATGTGCTTATGACATCCAATATGTCCATTATGTGTGCCCCTCAATCTAATTAAAGCTTACTAACATAGATCTGATGGGGCAAAAGGATGTGGTGCAGCCCGCATATCAAGGGTGTTGGTTAGAAAAATAAAAAACAAAGAAAATACTAAGAAAGTATAACTTACCTTAACACTCATTTTTATTATCGTCCTTCCTCTTTAGGCTTCAATTAAATCGAGAGAGGGAAGTATTTGATCAAGAGAGCATCCACCATGATGTGATCAAAAGATGGTTGAAAAGCGAGATTGAGAGAGTTTCAAATCATACAATCAAGAGAGAAAAAAATGAAATTCAGAGTTTTGAATTGTGGGATCGAGAGAGAAAGAGAGAGAGGTGGAGGCAAACATGGCTGTTGGTAGGGATTGAGGGGGGAGAGAGAGAGAGAGAGAGAGAGAGAGAGAGAGAGAGAGAGAGGTGGAGTGGAGGTGGGCTGGCTGGTAGTAGGGATTGAGCAAGAGAGAGAGTGGGAGAGGTGGAGGCAGATGTGTCTGGTGGTAGGGATTGAGGGAGGGAGGGGGCTGCACGGCTAAGGTCGCAATGGGGTAAAACTCCCTTTTTATATGGAGGTGTATATACTCGGCTTCAAATAACCGGTATGACCAGTTTTCTTATTTCAATCTAATGATAAAATCTCATTGTTGGTTTTAAAACTCGTCATCTAACGACTCACGCACTGACAACACTCGACCTTACAGGATGCTATTATGCAGTCGAGCACATAGTACATTTTCCCATATATATGTGTGTGTGTGTAGAGAGAGAGAGAGAGAGAGAGAGAGAGAGAGAGAGAGAGAGAGAGAGAGAGGAATGCTCACCTGCGCATTAGTTCTCACGAGTACTCGTGAGAACTTTTTCAGAACTCATCACACGTGATGTGGGCCCAAAATTCAAACCATCTATGTGATGCAGCACCTCATTAAACCCCTGGGGCCCGACTTTTAAACTTATCCAAAACTTTGGTGGGCCATGGAGAAGAGAGGGACAAATCAAGGGATGAAATTGTTTCCTTTTTTCCATAGCCCACCAAAGTTTTGGATCAAAGTGAAAGTTAGGCCCCGGGGGTTTCATGAGGTGCACAATACATGGATGGTTCAGATTCTAGACCCACATCACGTGTGTTGAGTTCTGAAAAAGTTCTCACGAGTTCTCGTGTGAATTGTTGTGACAAGTAGATTCACATTTCTTACAACCTGCACAGTACTCTATTCTTGGAGGATGAGCAATTTGTTTAGCTTTACATTCATCCCAAGGTATCATTTCCAATACATCTGTGGGGCAGGCTCATACACAGTGAGTACACCCTATACATGTATCATAAATCTTTATTGAATGTGACATTGGATCTATCATTTTTTTATTTGGTAAAATCAATAGTAACTGAATCATATATTGTAGACACCAAACGAATCAGTGGTTTAACAAATTTATTTAGTTAATAATCAATCTACTTCTGGATTTGGTTGTGAGAATGAGAGAGGTCCAAGTTACTTTGATTTATTACGTTTCAGCAAACATGGTCATACAAGTTATACACAACCTGCTAATTCTAATTGGTAAATATTCTATACATCTGTCTTTATTTATATCATTACGACTATTTATTCAACAAATTCGATTGATTGATACGAGTTGATTTTCTGTTATGATAGATCGAAGAAATAATAGCTGGCCCAATAGCTGCTTCAGTGGGTACAATAGCTATAACAAAGATTGAGAAAATGTCTCCTTTTAATTGTCGACTATTAAATAAATAAAAAAATGTTACGAGATTTAGATTAACGACATTTAGTATAAGCTCAAGACACATAAGTGCTCTAACGATGTTTCGGCTTGTGATCAATCCATAAATATCGATAGATGAGAATTCCTTTATATATGCTCACCTGCGTACCTTCTTACGTGAGCACCCGTGCACCCGCATCATGGGCACAGAATCTGAATGGTCCACGTGATATGGCATCCCTTAAACTCTATGGGTTCAGCCTGATCCAAAACTCTAGTGGGCCATAGCAAAGAGAAATGCAAATCAAGAAAGAAAATTATTCCCTTTTTCCATGACCCACCAAAGTTTTGTATCGGGTTGAAAATTGGGTTGGTGACGTTTCAATGGGTGCCGCATTACGTTGACCGTTCATATTTTTTGCCCATGACACGTGTGAAGGTGCGCATGGGTGCTCACGTAAGAAGGTTCACAGATGAGCATTCCTCTCTCTCTCTCTTTATATATATATATATATATATATATATATATATATATATATATATATATATATATATATATATATATATATATATATATATATATATATATATATATATCCCGGTCTCTTGCACACAGTACCACATGAGATTTTTTGCGCACCAATCAACGCAAGTAAAAAGGATAGGTTGAGATTAGGCCCCACCATGATGCATTCATGAAATCTACCTCGATCATTAGGTCTGTGATAGAAACTTAGTATTACGTGCTAAAAAGTAGGTAGATTTACAATTCATATTGGTCACACCAAGTAAAACCGTTTGGATAGTGGGCATCCCCTACACTGTTTTTGCTCATGTAGCCTACCAAAATTATAAATGTGGCTGATATTTTATCCCTACAACTAAATTACTATCACATACCTTATGAATGGAGCGGATTTCAAATAAACATCAAGGTCAACCAACCCCTAGCCGACTCAGTAGTGGTTGGAATGCGTTTCAGACGTGGATTGCATGTTGACCCTATCAATAACTAACAACCGTGTTACCGGTTGGTGCTAGTGGGCCAACGATGATGTATATATTTAATCTAAGTTGTCCATCCATTTTTTTAGATCAATTTATGGCATGATCCCAAAAATGCATAAGATCCCAATTTAAAGTGGACCACACCACATGAAAATATTGGTGATTAAATGTCCATCATTAAAAATTCTTAGGTACTATTTATCTGACATCCAACCTATTGATTAGGTCATAAAGACTCGAATGAAGGGAAAACACAAATATCAGCTTGATCCAAAAGTTACGTTGGCCCAAAGAATTTTTTAATGGTGGGCTTTCCGCAAACTTTCTTGTGGCATGGTCCACTTGATATTTGGATCTAACTCATTTTTTGGATCATGTCATACATTCAGCTGGCAAAATAGATGGACGACTTTGATTAAACAAATACATCATTGTTGGCCGACTAGCACCAACCAGTGGTTAGGTGGCTAATAGCTGTTACTGCATGTAATCCACAACCTCGAACAACGTTCCAACTAATACTGGGTCAACTTGAGGTGGGCCCAACCTTAATATGTATGTAAAATCCACTCCAACCATAATGGGTCAAGATGATAATTTACGGGTATTGCTCCAACATCAGCCACATCTATAATTCTAATGGGCCACATAAGTGGAAACCGTGTAGGGGACACCCACTATCAAAATCACTTCACTTGGTGTAATCCACATACATTAGGTATGGGTCTAATGTTTGGTCTCCTTGCATTAAACTATATGAGGAAATTAATAGATGGAATGGATTTCACATAAACATCATGGTGGGCCTTGTAAAAATTTAAAGGTATGCTTCTCCTCTCCCATTGTTTTCTGTTTTGTGGCCTAGTAATCACAAATCAGCCATAGTTTTTTTAGCCTACAATTCAATTGATATCACAGAATTGTTGGAGTGGATCATAGAAATACATCACAACGAAGATCACTTACAACACACTTGTTTAAGTCGGCATGACCGGTGGTAATGTGGTGCGCAAAAAGTATCCTGCAATACAGTGCATAGGAGACCAGGTGAAACCATTTGGGTAGTGCTTACGTAAGAAGGTGCACAGGTGAGCATTCATACATGAGCACTCGTTTGTACCTTTGCATATGTGTCATGGGCACAAAATGTGAATAGTCCATGTGATGTGGCACCCTTTAAAACTTTACAAACTCAACTTTCAACCTGATGCAAAACCCCAATGGGCCATGGCAGAAGGAAACAGTTTCTTCCCTTGATTTGCATTTCTCTTTACCCCACTAGAGTTTTGGATCATGTTGAAAATTGGGCCTATAGAGCTTGAAAGGGTGCTACATCACGTGGACCATTCAAATTATATGCCCATGACACGTGTACAAAGGTACACATGGGTGCTCATATAAGAAGGTGCACAAGTGAGCATTATATATATATATATATGTGTGTGTGTGTGTGTGGGCCCCACCATGATGTGTCGAACATCTACCCCATTAGTCAGATGCACCGTTCCATGGAGGGCCAAGGGCTTAAAAATCAAGTCAATCCATAACTTGGGTGGGCCACACCACATACAAAAGTTAATAAGATTTACCATCCATTAAAACATTCATGATCATTTATTGCGCTCACCTAGATGTGGTTCACAAATTCAGCCCATCCATTGTGTGTGTCCCACTTGGATGAGGGGTCACTCAAGTAGGCCCCACCAATTGCTTTTATATACTTTAGGATTGTCTTCACGTGGTTTTAGATGATATGGCCCACTAGTTTCATATATGGCTAATTTTCAGCATATCCCATGACTTAAAGGGGACCATCAAATGCATGGTGTTGATGTTAGACACACATCATGGTGGGGCCCACACAACCCCACTCCATGGAAGTTTGCATGAGGTTGACCATTTCCTATATGTATGACCATCCTCGGTTTTAAAGTTTTTTTATTCTAAATAAATATTCACCTTTTAGGCTATTAGTAACATATGCAATCACAGCTAGAAATCCATACATAGAAAGTATAATAATTTTTAAATGACTAAAAAGTCCATTGTAAAAGCCCCCTTGACTAACCAAGCTAACCTATAGTTAAATGTCATCAATTATTTTATTTTATTTTTTTGGGTTAGCTTTTTAGTACGCACCCATGTCACTACACACACTCCATGTTAGCCACCCTCGCCAGGGTGGATCGATACCACGACCTCAACTGTTGAGAGGAGGTACCTCCACTCAGTCTGCCAGTTGAGCTATGGATCTGGCTACGTTAAATGTCATCAATTGTATCATCTACACGTGTGTTAGACAGAGACGGTGTGACTAAAAGCTCCGTAGAGCCCACCCTAATGCCTTTTGTTACATCCAATCTGTCAATCAATTTTGCTAACTAGAGATAGTACATGAGCCCAAAAACTCCACCATGAAGTCTTGGTGGCACCTACTTCATCCATCAATTCCCTGAGCTTTTGGTAGCACGTGAGCCAAAAAACTAAGCAAATCTAAAACCCCGGTGGGCCACATCACAGGAAAGAGGGGTATGAAAATACCCACCATCGATATCTTTATGGGCGCATCATCATCTCTATGCTTAACTAATCATTTTTTAGCTTATACTTACGGGGACAAAAGGGAAAACACAAATATTAGTCTTATCTAAAATTTATGAGGGTTTCAATGAAGTTTTAATTGTATGCATTCAATTTTGTTATTGACTATGGTTTGGACCACTTGAGTTTTAGATGAACTTAGCATTTGTGCCACGTTTTCGTTGAGCCTCCAAAACTAATGCACGGATTGAATGTGACAAGGACATTGGAGTAGCCCCACCAAACTTTGCCTCCTCCAAACTCATGTCTGCCAAGTGGAATAAAGGTAAAATAATGAAATATATGTTTCAAAGGGATAAAATTATATTTTAAGCTGCTAAAAACTCTTTCGGTTTGACCATTCGTCAGTGAATCAAAGTTAAAAGTGGCTGCTTTGTCGACCATGTGTGTGTGTGTATGTATATTTATAAAATATACATGGAAAAATTGACCACTGTGGACCCCACCTTCCACCTAGCATCCTTTCCAAACGCTTGCAAACTTTAATTTCCAGAACCAAACCATCATGCACGGACACAATTTTCATACGAAAATACCTTTTCTATTCAGCCCAGTTGGATTGTCCTAGCCGAAGACCTATAGCTATGGATTATAACCGTAGCCATGACGAGAAGAGGGGCCACCATGCCTGAGTTCTTGGGGGTCCTCTACACGTGTAGGGCCCCCCTTTTAGCCCTTTATTAAGCCCCCAAACACCCCCATTTCAAAATTATTAATCCCCCTCCCTCAAAACCCAAAAACCACCCTCTAAGCCCATTCCCTAGATCCAATCCTCCCCACCAAATCTCATTTCCCTAAATACTCTTCATCTTTAGGTCCTTTATTTACTAAAATTCTTCTTTTCAAACTCAATTCCCTCAAAATTCCTCATTCCCTAAACCCGTCTTCCTCAAGGGGGCGTTTGGCACAGGGTATTAGATAGGATTAAGTGGGATAGAATTGTATTTGGTCCCATGCAATTCCATCCATCATTTGGAGAGGATGGGAAAGGTTGGGATTAGTTGGGATGGAATTACATTTAGTCCCATAGAATTGCATTTGGTCCATGCAGGATTTTCTTGGATTTTGAAATCCATTACACATGTGGGCCTCACATTGATGCATACATTTATCTACGTCGTTCAACCATATATACCGTTTACATGTGACATTTTAGTTATATATGTGTACAAGTGAATGACATCCGTTGTGAATTTGGTATATTGATTACAATTTCATGGTCCATCAAACATGATTTTATTTAATCCGATGTTTTCCAGTAGCAAAATTTTTATCCAAAACATGGGTTTAGATGGCTATAATACCATAGTATTTCTAGACATGCAATCATTGTGCAAAAATAGTGTTAATCACATCTAATACAATTCAATACTATTCAAATCCATGGACCAAACACGCCCTAAGGGGATAACTACTTCGAATCCATGGAGCTGGAAATTCAACAACGTAAACTGAAAATTGAGTGAGGCTAACTTGAAATCGAGCGAGTTAAACTGGAAATTTAGCAGGGCAAAGAGGAAATTGAGTGAGTTTGACTCGCTCAATTTTCAGTTTGCCTCACTCAATTTCTAGTTTACCCTACTTAATTTTCAGTTTGCCCAGCTCAATTTCTAGTTTGCCTCGTTCAATTTTCAATTTGCCCTACTCAATTTTCATTTTGCCCGACTCAATTTTCAGTTTGCTTTACTCAATTTTTAGTTTACCTTGCTCAATTTTCACTTTGTCCTGCTCAATTCTTAGTTTGCCCCGCTTAATTTCTACTTTGCCCAGCTCGATTTCTAGTTTGCCCCACTTGATTTTCAGTTTGCCCCGCTCAATCAATTTTTAGTTTGCCTCACTCAATTTTCAGTTTGCCCCGATCAATTTTTAGTTTGCCCTGCTCAATTTTAAGTTTTTCTCACTCAATTTCTAGTTTGCCTCACTCAATTTTCAATTTGCCCCGCTCAATTTTTAGTTTGGCCCGCTTGATTTTTATTTTGCCTTGCTCAATTTTCAGTTTGCCTCACTCAATTTCTATCTTGCCCCGCTCAATTTTGAGTTTGCCTCACTCAATTTTCAATTTGCCTTGATCAATTTTTAGTTTGTCCTGCTCAATTTCTAGTTTGTCTCGTTCAATTTTCAGTTTGCCCCACTCAATTTGCAGTTAGCCTCGCTTAATTTATAACCATAGCCATATATACTCGAAAATACCCTTGCATTCACAGTGGTGTTGTCCAATAGCAGAAAAAGGGATCTATGGCTATGGATTATGACCGTAGCTTTATGTAGCGTAGCCATTACTCATGCAACTTTGAAAAGCAGGGGTATTTTTGTCTTCAATTTTTTATCTGTACAGGTTTGGTTTATATTGAGAAAGCAAGTTTAGGAGGGTTCAAAAAAGGAGCTAGGTAAAAGGTGGCGTTTACAATGGTGAATTTCTCTCTCTCTCTCTCTATATATCTCTCTCTCTCTCTTTATATATATATATATATATATAGAGAGAGAGAGAGAGAGAGAGAGAGAGAGAGAGAGAGAGAGAGAGAGAGAGAGAGAGAGATGCACACCCGTGCACATGCACACCTTTGAACACGTGTCATGAGCCCAAAATCAGGATGGTCCATGTGATGCGACACCTCATGAAACCCTTAAAGACTAATTTTAACTCTAATCCAAAACCCTGGTGTTCCATAGAAAATAGAGATGCAAATCAAGAGAGGATACTGTTTTCTTTTGTCATAGCCCCCCAAAATTTTGGATCAGGGTAAAATTTAGGCCCCGAGGGTTTTTCATGGGGTACTACATCACATGGACAATTTAGATTTTGAGCTCACATCGTGTGTGATGAGGTCTCAAAAAGTGTTAAGTGTGTGTGTGTAATTTTTTTTTAAAAGTAGTCAGTTTTTGGTATATGACTAAAATGATAGTCAGTCATATGAAAAAGTCTCCCCTTATTCTAACATAGAACGGTCTAGTAGTTGGTCCTAACCCCGCCTTGTGCGCCTTTCTTAGATTGTCCATGTCTAACAAATCACTTTGATAGTAATGTTTTGAACCATTTGATTAATGACAATTAAGGTGGACATCCCATATCTATTACAAAGAAAGGTCCAATGATAGGTCTTTTTTTTAAAGCAATGTTTGGATTCATGCATTAAGATAATAATTGTGCTAAAGGATTTAAACAATGAAAAAAGTGACATGCTTGCTAAGTGGAATCCTTCATTTTCTTTGAAATCCAAAAATTTCAAACTATTACATAAACAGAAAACCTTCGTCCTTAGAAAAATGGCAACTGCTGTTTCCCTGTGAGTTGATTGATGTCCTTTTACCTCCATTTACTTGAGTTTGAGGATAGGCTTATCTAAAAAAATCAGTCTATTCAAAAGAAATGAATGGTGATGTGTTATCCAACTATTTAAATTCTTCAAGGACAAACATATTGGCTCAATTTCCAAGATCCATGTACTAGATTTCACCTGATGAGCGACTCATCACACACGTGGTCATTGTAGAGCTTTGTACCGTTACCCACTAGAGAATGTTCCTTACAATTGAACTTGTAATCTCATTCCTATCTTCAACAATGAAAATGATTTTAAGACTGAAAATATCTCCTGTCTAGTTCCCAGTGAGAATGATCCGGTGCAAATGCCTCTAATAAAAGCATCTCATTGCATCTCTTATTTGTTTCTCTTGAATGGATGGCTGATGGGAAGTGGGTCCACTTGATCAGGTATCTTTTAAGAAGTCAGTCTGAGTGAGCCCACTTGTCATCACCATCTAATCAGATGAGATTCACCAAAAATTGTCCACTTTTATTATGGTTCTTTCACAATATTAAGACCTCATTGGCAAATGCAAGGTTTAATGGACCATAGGCAAAGGGCAAGGACCATAATTTATGGAGGAGAGAGTACATTCTGTTTTACTTTCTATTTTATTAGCAAATTTGTATCTTTAGGAGGACTAGTACGTAATAGGTTTCTATAAATAGGATGGAATCCCTTCCAAGCAAGGAAAGGAATATATATTGAGAAATTTATGACTGTGGACCCCACCTCTTATCCAGTGGTTTTTCTGAAACAATACAAACTTAACATACGAACTTAGACCTGCTCATATGGACAGCAAATTCGAGGACGAAACTACTCCTCCTCTCCACAGCATTGCTTTTAGTCCCGTTTCTTTCACCCCTTTCCACTGCATTGCTTTCATTGGTGCTGTTTTCACCCCCTTTCTTCACTTTGTTCCAGTGTGGGCCTGTTTGGCCAGGCGAATCCCATGGGATTAGGAGGGGTGGGATGGATTTTAAGGTAATGATGGTGGTGTTAGTGGATTGGAAAAAGATCTATGGGATTGCTATATCCCGGGAGGTCTGTTTGGCACGCTCGGCATATCCTTAGATTTTACCTTCCAATCCGTTCAACCAAGGGATGGGATCAATTTTAAGGTAATGATGGTGATGTCAGTGGATTGTTTTAAGATCCATGGGATTGCTTAAACTTGCCCTTTTCAACATTGACTACGGATTATAACCGTAGCCATAGGTAACGCTATTCCATAGCCATAGGTACCGTGGTCCAGGGACCCAATTGACTGGGTCAGCTAGTTGGGACCCAGCCGACCGGGTCAGTTGTCTTGCCCACTTATTTTTTAGATTTGTCTTATATCATAACGAGAGTAGTCAATTCATTTTTACTATTTTTTTTTAGATTGTCTCATTTTTTGTCTTATATCATAACGGAAATAGTCAAAATGAATTGACGTGAGACCCACATACCTTTCAATAGTAAGGAGTTCCTACCTAAGTTGTTGTGGTCAATCTGCATCCCTTTGGATTATAGGGAATTCATATACCCTAGGTTACTGACAAGTTGCATAACTTTTAGACAATTTAGTTTGCATATGGCTCAATTGAGTTTCAAAACTCCCTATTTGAGTAACTTAGAGTTGAACAATCCTACTAGGGCCTTTTATAAAGCCCGTTATAATATGTGTGTTTTATTTAAGTTGTTCATTCATTTTGAAAATCATTTTAGAACATAAGCTTTAAAAGAAAGTAGATAAAAAATACAAGTAAATCACACCCACCTCACAAGAATCAGTAATAATGATGATATTGTTGTTGAAACCTTCTTAGAGGCCATCATGATATATATTTGTCATTAAACCTATTTATAAAATAATGTAAACCTGGTTAAAAGGAAAATATAAAAATATCAGTTTGATCCAAAACTCCTTGAGCCCTTAAAAGAGGTTTTTGGCAAGTTATGTTCAAGCCCCACCATGTGGCGTGATCTACTTTAGCATTAGAGCTTCTTCATTTATTTTATCATTAAAACCTTCCTAGTAATTCAGCGAGGGAACCTAGGAATTGAGTGAGGGAACCTAGGAATCGAGCGAGGCAACCTAGGAATTGAGCGAGGAAACCTACAAATTGAGCGAGGGAACCTTGAAATTCAACGAGGCAACTTAGAACTTGCAGGAGGCAACGTAGAAATTGAGCTTGGGTTTGGGATTACAACAGAATATTCGTCGCCTTCTCAAACCACCATTTCAGTGTATACCTAGAGCTTGGGTTTGGGATAACAGCAGAATATTCGTCACCTACAAAGATGAATTGAAAAACATATCAAACATAAAATTCACAAGATAATCATAGTGTACAAAATCAGAAATAATTGAAAACAATGTAGCATTTCATAAATTTGAACAAGCTTCATATGAAATCGAGATAGAAATTGAGCGAGGAAATACCAGAAATTGAGTGAGACAAACTATAAAAATAAGCGAGGAAAACTATAATCTGAGAGGGGCAAATTAAAAATTGAGCGGGGCAAACTGGATATTGAGTGGGACAAACTAGATATTCAACAGGGCAAACTAGAAATTGAGCGGGGCAAACTTGAAATTGAGTGGGGCAAACTTGAAATTGAGCAGGACAAATATGAAATTGAGTGGGGCAAACATGAAATTTAGCGGGGTAAACTGGAAATTGAGCGAGGGAAACTAGAAAATCATCGGGGCAAACTAAAAATTGAGTGGGGAAACATGAAATTGAGTGAGGTAAACTAGAAATTGAACGAGGCAAACTAGAAATTCAACAAGGCAAACTAGAAATTGAGCGGGGCAAACTTGAAATTGAGCGGGGCAAACTAGAAATTAAGCAGGGCAAACAAGAAATTCAGTGGGGCAAATTGAAAATTGAGCTAGGCAAACTAGAAATTGAGCGGGGCAAACATGAAATTGAGTGAGGAAAAAGATACTTACATTCAGTTTGAATGCAATGGATTAAGATAGCTAGTGTGTATATAGAATACCTCGTAGACCTGATGCAATGGATAAAAAAGTGTCGATACAAGGGAGTTTGGATTATAACTTGATATAAGCTACCTATGTGTTAAGTAGCTTATCTTGGTTCATACTTCTCAAACTGAAGTAATTAAGCAACTTTAAGTAAAAAAAAGTTACTTATAATTGATCTTAAATCAACCCTACATTCAGCAGAACACTTTCTCTAGTTAGAGTAGATAGAGCTTCAAGAAATGTGAAATTATTTGCAGTCAATTTGTACACTTCTTCCATATCCATCACAACTCCCAACAAATTGAACTCAGCGGTATAGTAACCAAACTTGTTTTCACAGAATGTTTCATCGATGACAGGAAGCTTTGTTATTTATAAAAGAGCTCCTATAATGGATGGAAGGAAAACCGACCCAAATGGGGTTACATACCTTTTAGAGCTCTTAATCCATTCCCCCTTTTACAGAGTTCTCAAAAAATCATCATCAAATTTCCCCCTCTTCTTTAAGTACCTAATGAACTGCAGCAGTAAAATTCCATGTTTGCTAGTAAATCGAGCGGGGAAAACTAGAAAATCAGCGGGGCAAACAAGAAAGTAGAGAGTTATAATCATATTTACAATCTGGAAGGATTGAAATGATAATTGAATTTCAGTCCTTGGCTGATTAGCTCATATGGTGGTATCCAAACTCTAGGCACAATAGGAATAAGAAACATGGATTGAAATCACACTAATAATAACCCATGTCATGTATTGAAACTATAAAACTCTAGGCACAATAGCAGTGAGAAGCATCATATCTAAAGTACCTGAAGCCCCATCATGCTTGCAGCAGCACCACCATAGTTGTCAAGGTTATGATGTGCCTCAAACAGCTCAAGGACTAAAGAATTCCAGTAATCCAAGTATATATGAAATTGAGCGGGGCAAACATGAAATTTAGCGGGAGAAACATGAAATTCAGCCGAGCAGACATGAAATTGAGCGGGGCAAACTAGAAAATCAGCGGGGCAAACATGAAATTGAGCGGAGAAAACTAGAAATTGAGCAGGGGAAACATGAAATTCAGTGGGGAAGCATGAAATTGAGGGGGAAAACATGAATTTCAGCAAGGAAAACGTGAAATTGAGCAGGTCAAAGTACAAAATCAACGGGGTAAATATGAAATTGAGTGGGGCAAACTAGAAAATCAGCTGGGCAAACATGAAATTAAGCGGGGCAAACTAGAAATTGAGCGGGAAAAACTAAAAAATGAGCGGGGAAACATGAAATTGAGCAGGAAAAACATGAAATTCAATGGGGGAGGCATGAAATTGAACGGGGGAAACATAAAACTCAACGGGGCAAACTAGAAATTAAGCGCAGAAAACATGAAATTAAGCGGGGCAAACATGAAATTCAGTGGGGAAAACATGAAATTCAGCGGGGCAAACATGAAATTGAGCTGGAAAAACTAGAAAATCAGCGGGCTAAACACGAAATTGAGCGGGGCAAGCTAGAAATTGAGCGGGGGAAGCATGAAATTCAGCGGGAAAAACATGAAATTGAGCGGGGCAAACTTAACAGATAATTTCATGATGGACAACACCACATGATAATTTAAACATATCCACTGTTCAAATGGACAATACCACATGATGATTTTGAATTGAACTTCTACTGTTTTTCATTTCTTAGGGGCCACAGAAGTTTTGGATCAAGATTATAATTGTATTTTCTATTAATCCATGTCTGTATGATCTTATGAACAGGTTTGATAACAAACAAACATCACTGGATAAAAGGTGGGGTCCACAGTCGTAAATTTCTCCTATGTAAATCATCGCACTGAGAGAACTTTGATACTCTGGTAGAGATTGATGGTTCATAAGTCTGCACTCAAAATTGTGAAATATATGTGGCTCAAAACAAACCGTCAAAATCATGAATCTACTTTAGATGTTTCATAAGAAACATGTTTTTTATTAGCTGGTTATTTAGACACCTAACGAACTTGAAAATTAGCTTAATTTTCTGAATTCAACAAACAATGTTCGCTAATCAATGTTGATCGGTCAACCAATCTAATACGTTAATCACTTATCCGTAGTGCATCTCACGATTTGGATGGTTTCCTTGAATTAAGCGCATTCTACACGTGCAATACATAAGTGCAGGTGATGAAACAATAGCATTCGTGTTGAATTAAGCACATTCTACACTTGCAATTCCAATTTTCCCTATTGAATTTCTAGTTTGTTCCGCTTAATTTTCAGTTTACCCCGCTCAATTTCCAGTTTTTCCTGCTCAATTTCATGTTTGCCCTGCTGAATTTCATGTTTGCCCCACTCAATTTCATGTTTTCCCTGCTAAAATTCAAGTTTTCCTCGCTCAATTTCATATTTACCTCGCTGAATTTCATGTCTGCCCCGCTCAATTTCATGTTTGCCCCACTCAATTTCATGCTTGCCCCGCCGAATTTCATGTTTGCCCCGCTGAATTTCCAGTTTGGCCTACTCAATTTCATGTTTACCCTGCTCAATTTCATATTTTTCCCGCTGAATTTCATTTTTGCACTACTCAATTTCATGTTTGCCCTGCTGAATTTCATGTTTACCCCACTCAATTTCAAGTTTAGCCTGCTGAATTTCATGTTTGCCCCGCTCAATGTCATGTTTACCCTACTAAAATTCATATTTTCCCCGCTGAAATTCATGTTTGCCCTGCTGAATTTCAAGTTTGCCCCGCTTAAATTCATGTTTGCCCTGTTCAATTTCATGCTTGCCCCATTCAATTTCCAGTTTGGCTCGCTCAATTTCTTGTTTGCCCTGCTTAATTTCATGTTTTTCCAACTGAAATTCGAGTTTGCCTCACTGAATTTCATGTTTGCCCCGCTGAATTTCATGCTTGCCCTGCCCCGCTCAATTTGCAGTTTTCCACGCTCAAATTCTAGTTGCCTCGCTTATTTTGTTAGTTTGTCTCTCAAAATTTTTGGTATTTCCTCACTCAATTTCTATCTCGATTTCATATGAAGCTTGTTCCATTTCATGAAATGCTACATTGTTTTCAATTGGCAAAAGGAAAAATAAATAGAAGAGACTACTTAAGATGGTCTATGGTGATGAAATGGTCATGGTCTTGACAATACTTTAGACCTAGACAGTCATGAGAAAAAATAGACTACTATTAAATGGTCGTATGGTCAATAGGTTGTGAATGAAGAATTACTAAATAAAAACTCGACAATTTGAGGGATCCCACTTTTCATCCTGATTATCAAAGGAGAACTAGAAGGGTACTGAAGTCGTCATATTACAAGGTTTCTCCATTCTTGTAATATGAAGAATATGATTGATGCACTCCCCATTCTCTTTCATACCACTGGAGACAGCACTGTGCTTGAAGGGAAGAAGTGGACCGTCAGAGTCGATGGATCGGAGCCGAAGCAGGACAATAGTTATGATTGCGGCATATTCGTTATGAAATTTATCAACAATTTGTGTAGCGGTCTCACCTTGGCAGGAGCAAATATACAAAAATTCACCGCCAACTGGAAGAAGTCAATAGCTTATGATTGCTTGTCTCTGGTCTATAGATTATATTTGTCAAGGGCACGAGAGGAATTTTGTAGAGATGTTGTATTATATAAATTGTATTAATTTTATTGTTAAATATACATTATACATTGTTGTCCCACTCATGTACCATTTTATGTTGTATACATTGTTGAATATACATTATACATTTGTCATTTTCTATATTGGCCAAGGTTACGTGAAATCCCCCGCTCAAATTTCACTTTGCTCTGCTCAATTTCATGTTTCCCTCATTGAATTTCATGTTTCCCCCACTGAATTTCTAGTTTTCCCAGCTCAATTTCATGCTTCCCCTGCTGAATTTCATGTTTCCCTCGCTTAATTTCTAGTGATGACTCCAACATCCACAAATCAGCCTAATCACTCCCACCAAAAATATAATATACAAACCAGTGTGGGCGCCAATTTTCAGTGTTTACAGAATGAATGATGACTCCACTGGGGACTAGCTAACTCGCACTAGCTAAGACCTGACTCGAAAGTGTGTGGTACTTTAATCTCAAGGGACATCATCATTGCATTCATATGAAAAACAAAAAGTGTCTTTGGCTTGCGACCTCTTAAGCATAGATTCGAACCATGAACACCTGATCTCGCACAGCTATGACCTCTCAAGCTACCCATGAAGAAGAGTCGGTAGCCCAGCCAACTCCCGAAACATTAGCACCCGCACTTACACCAACACCCATATTACTACCACCAATGGCTGCAGTAGACCCACAAGCTAACACCACCATGCAAGAAATGGCCCAGAGTCTCCAAGTAGTGCAAAAGCTGCTACTTCGCCTAGTACCAAATGCCGCACCAAACACACAGGCAACCCAGCCAAGTGTGCAAAATAGTTCACTCCCTCAAACCCCTTTTATTTTTTCTCTCATTCCCCTAGCAAACCCTATTCTCTCTCTCCTAGAAGAATCTATACAAGATCAACGTAACCAGTAAACGAGAGCAACCCTCCTGCACATCTTTACTCAATACATCACAATAATCCGGTTACAATACAAGTTCCCCTTAATGGGAACTATAAACATGAACTGGCGGATGTCCACGGAGGGGGCCAGTATCTAGTCCAATTCACTCCTCCTAACAGGAGTAACATTTCGGAGTTGGCAGATACCCCAGGCAGGAACCATTTTTGAACATCACACCCTCCTTTGAAAGGGAGTTATGCTCAATTCCAGCTACCTCCCACCACCGGGAGTCCACCATCTTTCCGACAATCCCCTATTCTGGATCCATATGAAGAAGAAGCAGCACAAGACCTATGGCAAGGGACAAGATATCCACCACAAGGTAAGTCTGAGATTGAGGAATTACGAGAGTAGTTACAAATGGTGCAAAATCAGCTCTAGAGATAGCAAGGAGTGGACCACTCATCCACCAAATTCCAGGACCTTTGTCCCTTTCCAGATGCCCGAGTACCTCCAAACTTTGAAGTATTGAAATTCAAAAGGTATGACGGTAGTGGGTGCCCCACAACACATATGAAAGCATTTTGTGGAAAACTCAATGCGATAGCAGGGAATGATAGAGCCTTAATACGGCTCTTCCAGAAATCCCTTAAGGGTGATGCTTTGGATTGGTATACCTCATTGGACAACCATCAAATCAGAATCAGGAAAAAGCTCTCCTAGGCATTCATTGACATGTTCTCATATAATCTGAATATGATTCCAAGAAGATCTGACATGGCTGCCTTAAGGTAAAAAAATGATGAATCATTGTCAGCATACGTAGGCGATGGCAGGCCATGGCAGCCCGAATGAGAAACCCCATCAACGATGAGGAGTAGATATCCATGATCGTACATTCAGCAAATCCTAGCATTTCAGGATATCTAATCTCGTACCCGTACATAAATTTCTCTTAATTCATCCGAGCTGGTGAACAAGTGGAAGCAGGGATCAGGGCCGGAACTATTTCCCCATGGCCACATCAGACCCCTATAATAAGAAGAAATAAAGTCGAGGGAAAACCTGTTGGATATGGGAATGGAAATGGCACTGCTCTCACGCAACGCACTATGGAAGTCAATAATATCATTGCCAACACTCAAGGTCAATGATCCACAACCGGAGCCGCGACAAGACAGGCAATATCAGCCACAAGCAAATAGACAGTACCAACCACAGCAAGCCCAACAGGGATATCAGGGATAACCATCTCAATAACAACAGTAACAGCCCAGGGGGAATGCGCAAGGTCCGTACAAGCAAGCAATGTTGGGAAGGAAGTTCACCCCTTTGACACAAACATACAGTCAAGTGTTAACGATGCTAATGTAAAAGCAGCTCTTAACACCACTCCAGCCGCAACTTCCACCCAACCCCTTACCACCAGGTTACAATGAAAATCAGTATTGCGCATATCATCAGGCTCCTGGTCACCTAACCGACCGATGTTTCACTTTGAAGCATGCGGTCTAGGATTTAATTGAAAGCTAAAAGATCGCTGTCACCCCACAGACTAGCAACATGGCTCAGGCCAACATTCTCCAAAATCTCCTGCCATCGCATCAAGTAGGACCCAATACTCCCGACACCTCTACCATCAACTACATTGAAGGAGGGCAACCCATACACTCCTTCCTACATTATTCCAAACAAGCGATCATGCCCGATACAACAAATCAGATGTGGGGACACCAATAAGCACCATCACCTGGGCCACAGATATTCCTAGAGGCAACACCTGCAACACAGCCTCTCATGTTCCTTGAAGCAGCACCTAGCAAGTCATATCTCCGGCATCTCGCTCACCAAGGGGCACACTCAACCCCATCATCAGTACATCTAAAAAGGTCGAATTCTGAACCCGTCATTCTCCTAATAGGTCTCCTTGATCTAGCCCCGCTAACCTTGCGAGAAGCACCCCTAGTTCAAGAACCAAGTTTCCTAATGCCTCACCAACTGGCACATGCCCAGAGGACCCTCCCCACATCTCAATAAAGGGAAGAAAATCCCATGGCCAAACTCGATCAAGAGTTGAAAACACCTCAAGAGGAATCATCAAACCCATCACAAATAGTTCCAGCCATAATCTCTCAGTCTCAAGAACCACTGATATACCTAGAAGGAAGAGCGGTTCCATCCTACAACCTAAGAGCAGTCCCATAGATTATCCTGAATGCGCTGAAGTGGGCAATAATGGGAGGTATTTTAGGAGGGATAACCATAGCCCAAAGGAAACCCGGGGAGCTTCATTAGGAACTGCTTGCAAAACCGATGCTGCTTATGCCATAGCAACCCAACTCAAATCCATTCCCGCTTAAATATCCATCTGAGAACTTCTATGCACATCAAGATCACATCGGGAGATCTTTGTGAAAATGCTGAATGATGCACATATCTCTCCTGATGTACCTCCTGAAATGTTGGCAAGTATGATTGGACAACTCCTCGCACCACGAGCCATAACTTTCTCTGATGAGGAGTTGTCACCCGAAGGTCGCAAACATGGGCGCTCGTTGAACATAGTTACCTGTCATGAGAATTTCAAGATCTCACTCGTGCTCATTGATAATGGATCCAGCCTTAATGTTTGCCCTTTAAGGACTGCCGAACGGTTAGGGATAGAACCATCTTCTTTCAGACCCAGCACCATGAGTGTTAGAGCCTTCGATAACTCTTGGAGACAGGTTGAGGCAGAAATCGACCTCGAATTACAAATTGGACCTGACATGATCCTTGTCCCATTTCAGGTCATTAACATTCCTGTCTTATTTAACCTTCTGTTGGGGCGGCCATGGCTTCATGCTGTTGGAGCCATCCTATCTACCCTCCATCAAAGGGTTAAATTCCCTTCGGGAAATTGAATCATTACGGTATTGGCCGAGCCAGAAACCATCTTACTAGTGACGATCAATATCCCAGAAACCGACATCCAGGTGATTGACATTCAACACACAGAGGGTGATATATCGTACCACAGCTTCGAATTCAAAAACGTAAATGCAATCGCCAATCCAAGACCTCTCGCTACTGAATATGTCATTCTCCCTGTTGAGCGATTGATCCTGAACTATCGTACCGAGTTTCATGAAAAAGGTATGGTGGTAAAGCCAGCACGTGCCAACGTGCAGAGACGGGGGCAGGGATATCAACCGACACCAGAAGATCAAATTGAGAGACCAAGAAAGGGTCAACCATTTAAATGCACACCCATTAAATTCATCAAGGCTGGGACAGTTTGTGGAGACCCGATGATTTCTCTCAGGGACCGCCTCCAACAGCTCAAACTCTCTTAACATTCCAACTCGGACCGTTTGGCCACCATTAAGGTGGGACAAAATCCTCAGGGCACCAAAAGCACGTCTAACGCCAGGGGCAGAACCCTCAGGCCTACCGCATGAGGTAAGGGGCATGAAAAATGATCCACCCACAAAGGACCCAGAACCAGGAGTGCTCCTCGAGGGAGACACAGACAAGAATAGGGAGACATCCATCTCCACCCACAGACAAGAGGACACATCCTCTCCAGCAGCTCAACGGCACAAGGGGTAGAAGCAGCCCATTCATTGAATTGATAAGGGAAAGTGGCCTGCCCTTGATTGGATGGGTATTAAAATTCCGTCACAACATGAACTTGAGGAACCGGAAGAATTCCAACTCCTGGGTGAAGAGGTTAAATCGGATTCTTACTTTGAGCCCCCTGCGGACATTATGGTCATCAGAACAAATGACACATAGAAACAAACAGATCAGAACAGCAGGATCAAAAGGGGGAAAGAACCATGATGGTCAGTCATCCCTCTAACGGTCGAATCAGCCAGCATATCATTTGTGGATGTTGGCCTCAAAAAATAAAACGCCTATGTAAATAGCAATGGGTACCCTGAACCAAGACAGGATCAATCATGGTTTGCAACACTGTCCTGTTCGGGACCCCTTGGTGACACAGAAAAATCAGGAAATTTACAAAACACAAAAACATCTCATATTTTAAAAAGTACAAAAAAATCAAATATTCCTCAAAATCACTAAATATTAGAAAATTTTCAAAATACAACAACAATAGAAAAACTTTCAAAAATCACTGTGCCAAACACTTAACACACAATGCAAGAGTTTGAAGTCGACTCATATGATTTCGATCTAGAATTAGACTATGAGCTCATGGGTTTGGATGAAGCCCCGAATGGGGGAAATGATGATATCGCTTGCGAATTCGAGGTTTCTTTCAAAAAGTTTAAAACAAAGGCTAATGTTGTAGTAGGTGTCACGCCCTAAACTCAGAAACTGGGCTTACAAAATTCCCGATCGCCGAATCTTGCGCCGACAGCCTCCGTAGAACCCCATTCTCAGCTCCTAGCGCCCATTCGTCAGGTTCCGATCCTAGGATGCTATGAGGAGAATTTTTAACGTCAGTTTGATTTATAATAAGCATAACCAAATGCATAACCCACAAACAACAACTAAAAACTCCATTACATTTCCACCATGATCAAACACTTTACAAGTACAATGAGTATAAAGGGAAATACAATGATGATAAACAAAACTCCAAGATAATCTACAAAGCACTCCTGCCTCAGCGCTGCTGGGCCCCAATGTCACCTGCACGCAATGGTCGTGCATAAGCTTATATAAAGCTTAGAGGGTGGTGAAAGTGTGTGCGCAAGGTAGTAATATGATCATGCGGTATTAGAGTAATACGGAATATGTAGATGGATCCATAAATATCATGAGCTGTACCAAGGCTATGCGATGCAAGATGCAAGTCAAGCATATAATCCTCATCTAAGTCCACATGTCAATATAGCTCAACACTGGGATATCACCGGGGTCTAGTACACTCTAAACCAGATCACCGTCACATCGCGCGCAATAAGATAAGTGAAAGAGACCTCACTATCCGTCTGCCAATATCGGGCTTGACTCGTCGATAGCGGACCCATTCCTGGAGCTGATCAGACTCAGCCTAACATTGCCTCCTACACTCGGCCAGGTAAGGACACACCCTCTTCCAACCGACCACGACACATTGGAGAGTGTATCCATCTGGTACTCGACACACAACGCTCATCTACCCACACGGTCTAGACGTTGGAGCAACCTCTTGGTACCATAAGGGTTTAAGGACTTTCACCCAGGAATATGTATACCATCCCATGTAGAATAAAATTTTTGGTATCCAATCCTGTCAATCACGATACGTCTGTGGAGGCTACGACTCGAATATCGCTAGGGCGTACAGTAACTATATCACACAATGCGAAATGCATGAATCATGCTGTCTAGTCATGCAACAAATCCCGCGCATATCGTGCGCTCATGTAGGGCAACACCGCCTAACCAGGAGCCCATAAACAACCTGTCAGAAGGCATATGCTATGATCAGTCAATTCTCATATCAAGCATATATATGATGCGTATGATCATGAGTCATGAAACTACACTAAACATGTAAATAAGTGATGAACCATTCTTACAACGCAGATGGGCCAAGACGGCCTATACACAACAAGTACTGCCTATCAAAGGGCCTTAGGGAGAGTCGTAATGCGGACGTTTAACCAACATTATACTTGCAATGTGGACGTCAAACCATCATTGCTCCCAAGCCATTGCCCGTAGTAAACATCATTACACAAACTATGTTGGGTTCACACATTTCAATGGACCTTAGGTACATCCTATTGGGCCTTCATTACATCAAATGGGCTACATTAGTGGGCCTTACGTTCATCAAATGGGCCGCATTACTGGGATTCACCAATGGGCCTTAGGTACATTGCAACGGGTCATAACTCATGGGCCTCAGAGTACGTCATAGTGGGTCTAATCATATGGGACTTATGTGTCTTAAATGGGCCTAATCCCATGGGCTTTATACATACCAAATGGGCATAAATCATAGGCCTAATATAGATCAAGTGGGCCTAAACCCATAGGCCTTATATAAATCAAATGGGCCTAAATCATAGGCCTTATATGTCAAATGGGCCTAAATCCATAGGCCTTATATAAATTAAATGGGTCTGGTCCCAAGGGCCTTGGGATATATCAAATGGTCCAATCCCATGGGCCTTACATCCACATCAAAGTGGGCCCCAATAAACTGTCACAAATACATTAAGATGAACCTCAAATCATGCCAAGATGGGGTCCACTTGGACTGTGGATTTGGCTTATTCTTTGACTCATTCCATAAAATGATCTTTAAAATGGATGGACAGATTAGATGCATCACCTGCATCAATGGTGGGGGCCCACATGAAGGCCCACCATCGTGAATGTTATATATTGTATAATATATAAACAACATATATAATACATATACAATATAATATATATATATATATATATATATATATATATAAAATACAACATAATATATATATATATATATATATATATATATATATATATATATATATATATATATATGTATGTATGTATATATACACACACACACACACTGCACACACTCACGCTGCACACACGCACGCACGCACACCCACACGCACACACACCCAGTGGGCTCCAGCTCCACCATTCGCTGGACGGTGGGAGCGAAACACAAATATCATGGTGGCTTCCACCATCCGCCTGGACGGTGGATGTAAGACACGTACATCACTGTGGGTTCCCATGTGGGGCCCACTGTAATGTTCACATACCATCGAATCCGCTCATAAGGTCACTCAGACCTGGATGAAGTGAAAACACAAATTTCAGATTGATTCTAAACTTAGGTGGGCCCAAAAATGGGTTTCAATGGTAGAGGTTCAATCCCACTAATTCCTGCAGTGTGGGCCACCCGACTGTTGGATGGAGCTGAAACTTGGAGGGGGCCCACTGCTTGGGGTGGCCCACCTCATGAACAGATTGGATCTCATATATACATCATGGTGGGGCCCACGGCAGCAGCCGTGGGTGGCTATTCGCCTGCCCGTGCGCTCGCTGCACATTGCAACGTGTTGCTGTTGCAGCACGGTCAGAGGCAGAGGCTTTGCCTCTTGCTTTTCTTAAAAAAAAAAAATCTGAAAACCCATTTTTCTGGGGTTTTTCGCGTCTGGGACCCGCATCTGATAGATCCACTCCGCCCATTGTGTTCAGTGGCTCGAGGCCGTCCCAATGAGTCTAAAGTTCAAAATTTCTTGGTGCATAATAACTTCAGGTTATGCTTCAACGGTAACCACTGCAGTCTTCAATGCTGTGGCCCACCAGCTGTTCTAATCAGCCTTATCCTTCTACTCAATGGCTAAAATGATGTTGGTAAGAGGATGGACGGCTTGGATTGTACCCATACATCAAGGTGGGGCCTATGTGAATGGACCACCCAAAAAGCTTAAAAAAACAAGCTTATATTTGTGTTTTTCCTTATACAGAGACGTCCAGCGTCCCAGACGCTGGACGGTTGGGCCTTAAAATATGCATTGAGGTGGGCCCTGATTATGTGGGCCACCTCATGGAGAGTAGGGTGGTTACAATGCATTTAAGGTGGGCCCCACTTGAGGATAACTTGGATAAAGTAAATACTTTAAGGTGGGGTCCAATCAAGTGGGCCACACAAACACATCATGATCTATAAAAAAAAGAAAATGAAATAGAGGGAGAGAGAGAGGGAGAGTGGGACACGCTTGCGATGGAGGGCTCCGCCACTATGAGCCCTCCCTAAAAAAATCATACAATCTAAAGGATCCCTTTACACATGGGACCATAAAATTTGAAAATCAATGGTGGGGATCCTTTCTCTACCAATATGGACGGTCTAGATGACCTTCCTGATGCAATGAAATCATCATGATGGGGTCCATGGAGAATGGCCCCATCATGAAGTGATCATGATGATCCTAGTGGGCCATCGGCCACAACTTAGGGTCCCAAGTGAGATCCAAACCATTGATCGGTTGGCCTCACTTGGTCCATATCAAAAACATGAAAAACTAGTATTATCAAGCACGCACTATCCGTTCGATCTTCTTGCTCCCTTAGGTTCCTTAGCACCTAGGCTTCGATTTCAAGGGATGAGATGAGGTTTGGATGGTTGGGATGGGAGATTTTTGGGATGGAGAGGTGGGCCACACTTGAAGTTTTGAAAGAGAGGGAGAGGCTTGGAGAGCTCTCATACGTATGGGATTTTCTTGCTTGGAGATTAGAAAATGAGAAAGAGAGAAAGAGTTGTAAAGGGAGAGAGAGAGAGTGATAGGTGATGGAGTGATGGATGGGAGAGAGATGGGTGTAAGAACTTTTTGACTTTGGTGGCCTTTTGTGTAAGAAAGGCATGACTTGTGTAAGGATTTTTTGACTTTTGAGGCATTTTGTGTTAGAAAATCTTGACTTTTATGGTTGCTTGCGTATGGGTGAAAGATGATGTGTACTTGACATGTACTTGACATGTGATGTGATGAGATTGATTGATTGATGGGATTGATGTGACATCTCATAGAGATTCTCTTAGGTTTCGTAATGCGCTGCGTTTTCCTCACACCGAACGTTGGCCCACATCATCTGACCAGGGTATTGCCTCACCGCGCAAGTCGCGGCATTGGAACCGCAGCGATGGCGCGGTCGCTATGGTAATGGTCTTGGGTTGAGTCAAGTCGGGTTGACGGCATATGAATCAGGGTCGCGCGTAAATATCGGTTAAGGGTCGAAGGTTACCGAAATTCGACCGGTAAGACCGCGGAAGTCTATGGAACGGTACGGACTAAGATATGGGTCTTACAGCTCTCCCCTCCTAATAAAAATTTCATCCTCAAAATTTACACAATCAATGCAACTAAACATAACTCATGAGGAAGAAGAGACATAACATCATTATATAGAATTAGAGACAACATACAAAATACATCACATGATCAACCATCAAAGAGATGAGGATAACGCTCTCGAATATCGGCCTCACGCTCCCAAGAAGCTTCCTCTAAAGAATGGTGACCCCACTAAACCTTCAACAATAGAATGACCTTGGTTCTGAGGACCTGCTCCTTCCGATCAAGGATACGGACTGGCTGCTCGATGTAAGAAGCATCCTCACGAACCTCTAACGGTTGCCAATCAATAATGGGAACAATGTCTGACCCACACTTCCTCAACATAGAGACATGAAAAACGTTGTGGACGCCAGACAACTGCGATGGTAAGGCAAGCCAATAGGCCACAGCGCCGACGCGCCCAGTGATCTCAAAAGGTCCTATGAATCTCGGGACAAGCTTGTCCTTCGCTCCAAATCAAACTACGCCCTTCATGGGCGAGACCTTGAGATATATATGGTCCGTTACATCAAACTCTAAGGGACGACGCCGACGATCAGCAAAACTCTTCTGTCGGCTCTGAGCTGTGTGCATCCTCTGCCTGATGATGTCAATAGCCTCTGATGTCTCTTGCACAAGCTCGGGACCTAGGAGACGACGCTCTTCAACCTCGGTCCAACAACTCGGTGATCTACATGGTCTGCCATATAGTGTCTCAAAAGAAGCCATGCCGATGGTTGCCTGATAGTTTTTATTATACGCGAACTCAGCCAATCGCAGATGCTCATCCCAGCTACCCCCGAAATCAATCGCGCAAGCTCGAAGCATATCCTCGAGGATCTGGTTGACCATCTCGGTCTGTCCATCGGTCCACGAATGGTACGCGGTGCTGAGCTGTAAATCAGTCCCCATCGCTCGCTGGAAGCTCTCCCAAAACTGAGACGTGAACCTCGAGTCTCGGTCAGAAACGATCGAGACTGGAACGCCATGCAGTCTCACGATCTCCTCGATGAATAATCTCGCAAGCTGGTCCATAGACCAAGTCGTACGCATCGTAAGGAAATGTGCTGACTTCGTCAGATGATCCACAACAATCCAAATGGCGTCATGACCGCGCTGAGTCCTCGATAAATCCATAATGAAATCAGTCGACACGTGCTTCCACTTCTACATCGGAACACTCAACGACTGTAATAGACCAGGGGGTCTCTGATGGTCAGTCTTAACACGCTGGCACGTGTCACACTCGGTCACAAAACTGGTGATCTGGCGCTTCATCCCCACCCAAAAATATTGTCGCCTCATGTCACGGTGCATCTTCGTCCAGACAGGGTGGATAGAAAATCGTGATCGATGTGCATCGGTCATAAGATCTCTGCGCAACTCTAGAATATCCGTGACACATAATCGGCCTCTGAAGTGAAGTCCACCGTCTGTACCAATCTGCCAATCTGCCTGACTCTCAGATGCCGCCTCAGCCATATAACTCTACAACGACTCATCATCCTGCTGAGCCTCGATCACCCTAGCGATAAGAGAGGGTTGAATCGACAGGCTCGATAACTGCACGATAGAAGACTGCAAGTCGAACTCAAAATCATACGCTGCGATATCCTCAAGCATCCACCACTCCTGAATCATCATATGCGCCACTAGGCCTCGTGGCTGACGGCTGAGGGCATCTGCCACCACCTTCACCTTACTCGAGTGGTACTGAAGGTCAAAATCATAGTTTTTCAGGAGCTCCATCCAACGCCTCTGTCTCATATTCAACTTAAACTGTGAGAAGAGGTACTTCAAGCTCTTATAATAGGAGAAGAGCTCGAACCTGACCCCATAAAGATAGTGCCTCCACACCTTCAGTGCGAAGACAACAGTAGCCAGTTCCAAATCATGTGTGGGATAGTTCAGCTCATGGACCTTGAGCTGACAAGATGCAAAGGCCACTGGTCTCTCGTGCTGCATCAAGACAACACCGAAACTAATATGCGAGGCATCAGTGAATACAATAAATCCGTCACTCCCAGAGGGAAAAGTGAGGATAGGAGTGGTCGTTAGACGATCCTTTAACTCCTTAAATTCTCACTCGCAGGCGTCACTCCAAATAAACTCTGCGCCCTTCCGAGTCAACCTGGTCAGCGGGGCTGCAATACTAGAGAAGCCCTCAATGAAACGTCGATAATAGCCCGCTAAACCAAGAAAACTACGGATCTCTGTCGCAGTCGTGGGCTGGCCCCACTGACGCACTGCCTCGACCTTCGAGAGGTCCACTGCGACACCCTCCCTCGTCACCAGGTGACCGAGGAACTTCACCTCCTCCTTTCAGAACTCACATTTCTCCAGCTTCGCATACAGCTGGTGTGTGCAGAGGGTCTGCAAAGTGATCTCCAAATGCTGCTCGTGCTTCTCACGGGTCCTCGAATAAATCAGGATGTCGTCGATGAAGACTACAACAAACTGATCGAGATAAGGGCGGAAGACCTCATTCATCAGCTGCATGAATACCGCGGGTGCATTGTTCAGTCCGAAGGACATGACCTGAAACTCAAAATGACCGTAACGCATCCTGAATGCTGTCTTCGGTATGTCCTCATCTCGGACCCGAATCTGATGATAACCGGAACGCAGGTCGAACTTCAAAAAGAACTGTGCACCCTGTAGCTGATCGAACAAATCATCAATCCTCCGGAGCGGGTACTTGTTCTTGATCGTGACTTTGTTGAGCTCGCGATAGTCAACACAGAGCCTCAACAAACTATCCTTCTTCTTCACGAAGAGTACCGGCACTCCCCACGGTGAACTGTTCGAACGGATAAAGCCCAACTCGCGTAACTTGTTTAACTGCTCCTGCAATTTTCGTAACTCCAACGGTGCCATGCGATACGGGGCCTTCGAAATAGACACGGTACCGAGTACAAGATCAATCTGAAACTCGGTGAGTCGACGAGGCGCTAATCTTGAAATCTCCTGAAATACATCAGGAAAATCGTAAACCACGGGCAAATGGTTGATACAAGCGGCAACAGGCTCCTCTATGACACATGACATCAAACAAGACAACCGCTCTCCTCTGGGCTTTGCAACGAACTGGAACTGCGGCACGCCGGGTATACAAAACGTGACTGTCCTCGCGGCGTAGTCCAATATGGCATAGTACTTGGTGAGCCAATCCATGCCCATATGACATTGAACTCTGAAATCGGCAATGCAAATAGATCGGCAAGCAGAAAGGTATCCCCAACTAGAACGGGGCAAGATGAGCAAAATCGGCCCAACACTGCAGTCCTCCTTAAGGGAGTCGATACTGATAGGCTCTCACAAGAAGACTCCAATAGTAAGCCAGTCGATCGGCAGAAGCTCTCGGGCACAAAAG
Organism: Magnolia kwangsiensis; assembly: GCA_037074715.1. Classification (NCBI taxonomy): domain Eukaryota; kingdom Viridiplantae; phylum Streptophyta; class Magnoliopsida; order Magnoliales; family Magnoliaceae; genus Magnolia; species Magnolia kwangsiensis. Next base: position 93,193,443 of record CM073580.1, read on the forward strand.
AATGAGATGCACTGAAATCGAATAACACACGTGCAATGCATACAGAGACTGGAAGTATACCCTCAACGACTCCTCCAGATGACTGCGGATCCTGCTGAGCTGCATAGAATCTAGCCTGAGCCGGCTGGGGAGGTGCATGTCCCCTCTGAGCGTGCTGCTACTGCTGGTGGAGTCGTTGAGGCACTCGAAATTGCTGCCTCTGCTGCTGCGGCCTCGGAGGTGGGGGCTTTTGTCGCTGCTACTATGGGAGTCTCTGCTGCGGCTGTGGTGGAGGCTGTTGTGGACCTCTCTGCTGCTGCTGGGGGCTGGGATACTCCCTCGAATGGTGTCCTGTCGCATCGCACCTAAAATAAGTGCCGGTGAACTGTCTCGGAGGTGGTGGTGGAGGTGCTGCTGGTGCTCGAAAGGCTGGACGACCTGTGCGCCTCTACTGCTGTGGTCGACGCTGATGGGAATCACTGGAAGGAGCCTACCTCTTCCGGTCTCTCCTCTGACAATGATTAGACTGAGAACCGGCCCACTCTGTCTAAAAAATTTGTGCCTTCTATACCACCTCCTCAAAAGTCGGGAGCTCATGCCCAATAACACGGCCGCGAAGATCGTAACACAAGCCATCTTCGAATCGGTGGGCTCTCCGCTCTTCATCATCGACTAAATATGGCATAAATCTGGATAATGCTACAAAATGAGCCGCGTACTGGGCCACTGTCATATCGCCCTGCACCAGGGCCTCAAACTCCAATGCTCGCTGTCGTCGGATGTGATCAGGGAAGTACTGTCGGTCAAACTGATCCATAAAATCCTCCCATGTCCATACAAAATCGGTGCCTGCTGCTCGAGAGACTGATGTCCACCAATGTTCAGCCTCATCGTGGAGAAGAAATACGACTAATCTGACTCGCCGCTCAGTCGTACATCCCATAGTCTCAAATATCTTCTCCACATCGGCGCACCATCTCTCAGCTACCGTAGGGTCTGGCTCACCATGGAAACGCGGCAAATCGAGCCGTCGAAACTCACGAAGGAGGGCACTCGCACGCTCCTGCTCTGCCTGGGTTGGTGAAATAACTGCCTGCCTGCCTGCCTGCCTTGCCCCTGAAGTGCAGCCGTCACAGCCTGTAACATCTGCTGCAGCTGTGAGGCACTCACGGATATGGTCGGGTCCGCACCGGTCTCTGGTGGAGGGGCAGCGTACTCAGGATGGACAGTAGGAATCTCTGGTGGTGGTACGGGAGTCGATCGGGTCACTCTCCCACGCGCCATGTCCTACAGGAATGAGCGAAGGCGCCTATCAACTTCAAAACTCTCGAAGGCATGCACGTTAAGGGTCTGTAATTGGAGATCGCTAAGCTATCCAAACTTCGGGACTTAGTCATCTTACACTCATAGCATATATGTAATGTTATTCTCGGTTATTCCCAAGTTATGCTCTGATACCAACTTCTGTCACGCCCCAAACTCAAAAATCGGACTCACAAAATTTCCGATCACCAAATTTGGCACCGACAGCCTCTGTAAAACCCCATTCTCGGCTCCAAGCGCCCATTCGCTAGGTTCCGATCCTGGGATGCTACGAGGATGATTTTTAACGTCAGTTTGATTCGTAATAAGCATAACCAAAGGCATAACGCACAAACAACAACCAAAAACTCCATTACATTTCCACTATGATCAAACAATTTACAAGTACAATGAGCATATAGGAAAATACAATGATGATGAACAAAACTCCAAGATAATCTGTAACACACTCCTGCCTTAGCGCTGCTGCACCCCAACGTCACCTGCACGCAACGGTCGTGCATAAGCTTATATAAAGCTTAGAGGGTGGTGAAAGTGTGTGCGCAGGGTAGTAATATGATCATGCAGTATCGGAGTAATACGGAATATATAGATGGATCCATAAATATCATGAGCCGTACCAAGGCTATGCGATGCAAGATGCAAGTTAAGCATACAATCCTCATCTAAGTTCACATGTCAATACAGCTCAACTCTGGGATATCACCGGGGTCTAGTACACTCTAAACCAGATCACCGCCACATCACGCGTAATAAGGTAAGTGGAAGAGACCTCACTATCCGTCTGCCAATATCGGGCTCGACTCGTCGATAGCGGACCTATTCCTGGAGCTGATCAGACTCAGCCTAGCATTGCCTCCTACACTCGGGCAGGTAAGGACACACCCTCTTCCAACTGACCACGACACATTGGAGAGTGCAGCCATCTGGTACTCGACACACAACGCTCATCTACCCACTCGGTCTAGACGTTGGAGCAACCTCTTGGTACCATAAGGGTTTAGGGACTTTCACCCAGGAATATGTATAACATCCCATGTAGAATAAAATTTTTGGTATCCAATCCTGTCAACCATGATACGTCTGTGGAGGCTACGACTCGAATATCGCTAGGGCGTACAGTAACTATATCACACAATGCGAAATGCATGAATCACGTTGTCCAGTCATGCAACAAATCCCGCGCATATCGTGCGCTCATGTAGGGCAACAACGCCTAACCAGGAGCCCATAAACAACCTGTCAGAAGGCATATGCTATGATCAGTCAATTCTCATATCAAGCATACATATGATGCGTATGATCATGAGTCATGAAACTACACTAAACATGTAAATAAGTGATGAACCATTCTTACAACGCAGATGGGCCTAGACGGCCTATACACAACAAGTACTGCCTATCAAAGGGCCTTAGGGAGAGTCGTAATGCGGACGTTTAACCAACATTATACTTGCAATGTGGACGTCAAACCATCATTACTCCCAAGCCATTGCCCGTAGTAAACATCATTACACAAACTATGTTGGGTTCACACATTTTAATGGACCTTAGGTACATCCTATTGGGCCTTCATTACATCAAATGGGCTACATTAGTGGGCCTTACGTTCATCAAATGGGCCGCATTACTGGGATTCACCAATGGGCCTTAGGTACATTGCAACGGGTCATAACTCATGGGCCTCAGAGTACGTCATAGTAGGTCTAATCACATGGGCCTTATGTGTCTTAAATGGGCCTAATCCCATGGGCTTTATATATACCAAATGGGCCAAAATCATAGGCCTTATATAGATCAAGTGGGCCTAAACTCATAGGCCTTATATAAATCAAATGGGCCTAAATCATAGGCCTTATATGTCAAATGGGCCTAAATCCATAGGCCTTATATAAATCAAATGGGTCTGGTCCCAAGGGCCTTGGGATATATCAAATGGTCCAATCCCATGGGCCTTACATCCACATCAAAGTGGACCCCAATAAACTATTACAAATACATTAAGATGAACCTCAAATCATGCCAAGATGGGGTCCACTTGGACTGTGGATCTGGCTCATTCTTTGACTCATTCCATAAAATGATCTTTAAAATGGATGGACAGATTAGATGCAGCACCTGCATCAATGGTGGGGGCCCACATGAAGGCCCACCATCGTGAATGTTATATATTGTATAATATATAAACAACATATATAATATATATACAATATTATTTATATATATATATATATATATATATATATATATATATATATATATATATATACAATATAATATAATATAATATAATATATATATATATATAATACAACATAATATATATATATGTATACACACACACACACACACACACATACACACACACACACACTGCACACACTCACGCTGCACACACGCACGCATGCACACCCACACGCACGTACACCCAGTGGGCTCTAGCTCCACCATTCGCTGGACGGTGGGACACGTACATCACTGTGGGTTCCCATGTGGAGCCCACTATAATGTTCACATACCATCGAATCCGCTCATAAGGTCACTCAGACCTGGATGAAGTGAAAAAACAAATTTCAGATTGATTCTAAACTTAGGTGGGCCCAAAAATGGGTTTCAATGGTAGAGGTTCAATCCTACCAATTCTTGCAGTGTGGGCCACCCGAGTGTTGGATGGAGCTGAAACTTGGAGGGGGCCCACTGCTTGGGGTGGCCCACCTCATGAACAGATTAGATCTCATATATACATCATGGTGGAGCCCACGACAGCAGCCATGGGTGGCTGTCCGCCAGCCGGTGCGCTCGCTACACGTAGCACTGTGCTGCTTCTGCAGCACGGTCAGAGGCAGGGGCTTTGCCTCTTGCTTTTCTTTTAAAAAAAATCCGAAAACCCATTTTTTCGGGGTATTTCACGTCTAGGACCCGCATCTCATAGATCCACTCCTCCCATTGTGGTCAGTGGCTCGAGGCCGTCCCAATGAGTCTAAAGTTTGAAATTTCTTGGTGTAACTTCAGGTTATGCTTCAACGGTAACCACCGCAGTCTTCAATGTTATGGCCCACCAACTATTCTAATCAGCCTCATCCTTCTACTCAATGGCTAAAATGATGTTGGTAAGAGGATGGACGGCTTGGATTGTACCCATACATCAAGGTGGGGCCTATGTGAATGGACCACCCAAAAAGCTTGAAAAAACAAGCTTATATTTGTGTTTTTCCTTATACAGAGACGTCCAGCGTCCCAGACGCTGGACGGTTGGGCCTTAAAATATGCATTGAGGTGGGCCCTGATTAGGTGGGTCATCTCATGGAGAGTAGGGTGGTTACAATGCATTTAAGGTGGGCCCCACTTGAGGATAACTTGGATAAAGTAAATACTTCAAGGTGGGGTCCAATCAAGTGGGCCACACAAACACATCATGATCTAAAAAAAAAAAAATGAAATAGAGGGAGAGAGAGAGAGAGAGAGAGAGTGGGATACGCTTGCGATGGAGGGCTCTGCCACTATGACCCCTTCCTAAAAAAATCATACAATACAAGGGATCCCTTTACACATGGGACCATAAAATTTGAAAATCAATGGTGGGGATCCTTTCCCCACCAATATGGACGGTCTAGATGACCTTCCTGATGCAATGAAATCATCATGATGGGGTCCATGGAGAATAACCCCATCATGGAGTGATCATAATGATCCTAGTGGGCCATCGGCCACAACTTAGGATCCCAAGTGAGATCCAAACCATTGATCGGTTGGCCTCACTTCGCCCATATCAAAAATATGAAAAACTAGTATTATCAAGCACGCACCCACCATTTGATCTTCTTGTTCCCTTGGGTTCCTTAGCACCTAGGGTTCGATTTCAATGGATGAGATGAGGTTTGGATGGTTGGGATGGGAGATTTTTGGGATGGAGAGGTGGGCCACACTTGAAGTTTTGAAAGAGAGGGAGAGGCTTGGAGAGCTCTCATACGTATGCGATTTTCTTGCTTGGAAATTTGAAAATGAGAAAGAGAGAAAGAGTTGTAAAGGGAGAGAGAGAGAGTGATGGGTGATGGAGTGATGGATGGGAGAGAGATGGGTGTAAGAACTTTTTGACTTTGGTGGCCTTTTGTGTAAGAAAGGCATGGCTTATGTAAGGATTTCTTGACTTTTGAGGCATTTTGTGTAAGAAAATCATGACTTTTATGGTTGCTTGCGTATGGGTGAAAGGTGATGTGTACTTGACATGTGATGTGATGACATTGATTGATTGATAGGATTGATGTGACATCTCGTAGAGATTCTCTTGGGTTTCGCAATGCGCGGCATTTTTCTAACACTGAACGTTGGCCCACATCTCTTGACCAGGGTATCGCCTCGGCGCGCAAGTCGCGGCATCAGAACCGCAGCGATGGCGCGGTCGCTATGGTAATGGTCTTGGATTGAGTCGACTCGAGTTGACGGCATATAAATCAGGGTCACGCGTAAATATCGGTTAAGGGTCGAAGGTTACCGAAATTCGACCGGTAAGACCGCGAAAGTCTACGGAACAGTACGGACTAAGATACGGGTCTTATAGTAGGCGATTTTAAAATTATGAACTTAGGGTCAGCGGAGCTCCCTAGAGAGGTGTGTATCAAAAGATCACTCTCCCCGGAACATAAGCAGAGGATGATAGAGTTTTTGAAACCGAGGTTGTCCAACTTTTCCTTCTCATATGAGGACATGCCAGGACGCAATGAAGATCTGGTGGTGCACTATTTACCAACAAAGCTAGACATGAAGCCTGTCAAGCAAAAGTTGTAGAGAATGAAGCCAGAATGGGCTCTGAAGATTTGTGATAAAGTCATCAAGCAATACAACATAGGGTTCTTGATAGTCTCCAACTACCCGGAATGGCTCGCAAACATCGTACCAGTTTCAAAGAAGTATGGAAAAGTCAGAATGTGCATCGATTTCAGGGATCTCAACAAAGTAAGCCCTAAAGACGACTTCCCTCTGCCCCACATCAACACGCTGGTAGATAATACTGCTGGACACAAGGTCTTCTCCTTCATGGACGGTTTCTCAGGATACAACCAAATCAAGATGGCCATCGAAGATCGTGAGAAGACCTCCTTCATCACACCATGAGGAACTTTCTGCTATCGGGTCATGCCCTTTGGACTGAAGAACGCAGGAGCTACATATCAGCGAGCCATGACTACCTTATTCCATGACATGATAAATAAGAAAATAGAAGTCTATGTGGATGACATGATCGTCAAGTCTCTCACGATCGAAGGACACTTCGAGGACCTCAAAAAGCTTTTCGACATGCTAGAAAAGTTCAAGCTCCGTCTCAACCCGCAAAAGTGTGTCTTCGGTGGGACCGGAGGCAAGCTGTTAGGCTTTATTGTCAACGAAGATGGTATCCAGGTAGATGAGACCAAGACCAAAGCAATTATCGAAATGCCACCGCCCAAGACTGAAAAAGAAATTCAGGGTTTTCTTGGGCGGATCCAGTATATCAGCTAATTCATCACGCAGCTCACTCTGATTTGTGAGCCCATATTCAAGCTCCTGCAAAAAAAACTCGCCAAAGGAATGGAATGACGACTGTCAGGCGGCCTTCGACAAGGTCAAAGAGTACCTGCTGAATCCTCTAGTACTCATGCCACCTACCCTAGGTAGACCATTAATACTATACATCTCCATCGTAGCAGAGGCAATCGGATGCGTTCTTGGCAACAAGAAGAAAAGAGCAAGCGATCTACTATCTAAGTAGACAATTCAGAAGCTATAAAGCCAAATACTCTAACTTAGAGAAGACATGCCTCGCCCTGGTCTGGGCAACACAACGGTTACGACAATATATGATCGCTCACCCGATCTTTCTGCTCGCTCGCATGACCCCGTTGAAGTACTTGTTCAAAAAATCAGCTCTAACAGGTAGGATCGCAAAATGACAGCTACTACTTTCAGAATTTGACATCACCTATGTCACACAGAAAGCAATCAAGGGACAAGCACTGACTAATCACCTAGCAGCACACTCTCTACCCGATTATTAACCATTGAAGACCTTCTTCCCTGAGGAGGACATCCGCCTCATTGAGGAAGAAGAAGAAATGAAGGCATGAAAATGGACACTCTTCTTCGACGGAAGTGCAAACTCGAAAGGGAGTGGAGTAGGCGCCATACTCTAATTTCTGGAGGACGTCCCAATTCTCATATCCAGGAGGCTGGCATTCCAATGCACCAATAACATAGCTGAGTATGAGGCTTGCATCGTTGGCCTAAGAGAGGCCATAATCCTCAATGCAAAGAAGTTATGAGTCTTCGGAGACTCACAACTCATCATCAATTAGATAAATGGCGATTGAAAGACCAAAGATGAGAAGCTGATCCCATATCACATCTACCTGGAAAATTTGGTTGAAGAGTTTGACGAGATCACATTCTCCCATATGCCTCAAGCCAGGAACCAATTTGCAGACGCTCTGGCTACTCTCTCCTCCATGTTAGAGATCCCAAAGGGAGTTGCTGAATGGGAACTCACCGTCGAACTCCAGAAAGAGCCCGCATTTTGTCTTCAAATTGATGAAGCTGAAGCTTCCTCGAATAAACAGTCGTGGTACACAAACATCAAAGAGTATCTCAAACATCAGAAGTACCCGGAAGAAGCAACACAAGCTGATCAACGCACTATCCAAGTCCGTCAGCACAATTCTTGATCACTGGGGGCATCCTCTATAAGTGATCCTTCAACCAAGTCCTTCTCCGCTACGTGTACGAGACAGAAGTGGCACAGATCATGTCAAAAATCCACGAAGGACTATGTGGCCCGCACATGAACGGACACATGATGGCAAAGAAGATCCTACGACTCGGCTATTATTGGCTCACAATGGAGATAGATTGTTGCAAACACGTCATGAGATGTTTTAAGTGTCAAGAGCATGCAAACCATATCCATGCCCCTGCTTCTGAACTCTACAACCTGACGACACCATGACCCTTTTTTGTATGGGGGCTAGACATCATCAGCAAGATCAGCCCCAAAGCTTAAATGGGCATGAGTACATCCCAGTGGCAGTAGATTACCTCACCAAGTGGATAGAGGCAGCCTCCTTCACCACTATCGCAGCATCTCATATGGTTAAGTTTATGAAAAACAACATCATTAGTTATTATGGGGTCCCTCGGGCCACATCATTGACAAAAAAACTCCGTTTGTCAATAAAAGGATGGGCGATCTCCTCGACAAGTTCAAGATTCAACGTCAACGGTCAAGCCTATACCCTCCTCAAATGAACGGTGGGGTCGAGTTTACAAACAAAAGTATCATCCGCATACTGGAGAAGATGGTGAAGACATATCGTGATTGGTCAAAAATAGTTCCTTATTCACTTTGGGCCTATCGAACGTCTGTACGGTCTGTTACAGGCGTAACTCCATATGAGCTTACATATGGAATGGAAGCGGTACTACCAGTCGAAATTAAAATCCCATCACTCCAGATATTACTGGAGAGCGAAGTCAAAGAGGGTGAGTGACAACAAGTGAGTTACGAGTAACTGCATCTGGCAGATGAAAAGCGCATGTGATCGCTAAGCCACTCCCAATGTTATCAAAAAAGGATCGAATGGGCCTACAACAAGAGGGTCCGCAAGAGAAGTTTCAAAGTCGATGACATGGTCATGAAGTGCATCCTACCGCCTCACCTACCAGATCCCAAAGGAAAGTTCAGACCCTCGTGGGACGGGTCGCTATTCATTCGGGAGGTACTCCCAGGGGGTTCTCTTCGGCTCACCAATCTGAGAGGAGAGATCTACCTGAGCCCATCAACGCCGATAACGTGAAAACCTATCATGGGTAACCATGGCTAACCTTGTTAAGGATTACAATTGCAGAGCTGCGCCCATTACTTTCCCATCAAAAAATAAACAAAGAAAAAAAATATATATATATCCACCATCTCCCATAAAAAACACCTGTCACTTCTCTCGCAAAAAAGGAACACAAAAAAAAATAGAGAATAAGAGAAAACAAAAGCGAAGAAAAAAGAAAAGAAAAAGGAAGAAGGAAAAAAGAAGAAAAATGGAGAAGACAAGAAAATCTTAAAAGAAGACCCGGAAAAGAATAAAACAAATTATCCCTGAACCTCCACACAACCCCGCCAAAGGCAGCTTACGACTGTACCCAAAGATAAGGACAAGAAGGTAACCAGTTGGCTGGCTATGAAGGAAATCTCTCTGTCTCTTCCAATACTTCAAAAAGAGAGAGAGAGAGAGAGAGAGAGAGAGAGAGAGAGAAGGCATGTCTAAGAAAAATAGGTGAGGTGAAAACCCGAAAGGGCGCCTTGAGTAAAAACATCGGACATGTAGCGGACTTGGTGAAAACCTAAAAAGGTGTCAAGGATAGAGGATAGCAATCTCAGAGATCAGGTGACCATGTGTGGTAAGCAAGAAGGAAGGATCAATGAAGGGTGGCTCCTCAAAGGTCTCGAACGAGTCAAGCACGCATGAAGAGGAGGAAGCAGTATCGCCTACCATGTCCTGGTCAGCAGTCTCATCCGCCAAATTCTAGCCCGGAACCTAGCAATAAAGTGACTGCTCCACCACCTGTAACAGCCTGAATTTTCACGGCCAGAGTATGTACTCATGCCCAAGGAAACTGGGTGTTAATAATGTACAACTGGATGCTTTAAAATCGTACCCTATTATTTTTTCATTTGTTTACATCCAGATACATTCATGAAGGTAACATTCACAAGAATAAAATCAACTCTATTGATTATATATATCATCAGAGTAAAATGAATAATCAAGGCCTCATAACGGAAGGTTTATTACAACATCAGAATTTACAGCGGAAGAATAAAACTAAGTAATGAGACTGTCCTCTTAGTCTTTCAAGATAATCTTCTATGGGAAAGTAGTCCTCTAAGTCTTCAATCTGTACGTCACCTGCATTATCTGTACGATTGGGAGAAGGTCAATGCCCTACTCGTAGTGAAGGTTATCCTTCAAGATTAACAATAATTCAAGAGATTCATATAAGTAAAGTAAAGGGTCCGATATGTCCCGTGCTCCACTAACACGAGGTATCAACATGCACAAACAACCTACATGAGATGCATGCCTAGCAAAGTATGTGGGGCTCATCATACGTAGTGATCATCACATTGTGGAGTACGATTTAAAGATAACTGGCTCGACCCGCATCCCATAACTATTGATATTCGCCGGCATGGCCAACGCTACCGTGGATTTATGAGGGGACCTCAGAGCGCACAACAACATAAACTGGGTGAATTACGTGCAACGATTTATTCATGGAGCGACTATTTGCGACATCCAATCCCAAGGTGATGTGACACTACAATAGAGAATTACACACATCGATTTGTGCACCACTACCCGAAGGCCCAAGGGCTTACGTGCCCCAAGAGGGTCTCTACCCAGAGCGCATTACGTCCATGATAGAATATTTGAATCACTAGTTGTGATACATCTTACACATCACTTGCACTTATAGAGAATATAGATGAATCATCAAGAATATAAACTGAATCATGGAGGTTATAGAATAACAAGACACATGACCATGCCTTGAAAGATAAACGGCACAAGGTTAATATAATAAAGAGAAGAGTGATAATAGTCAACTCAGCAAAAGTGACAATGGCCAATATAACAAGAGAAGAGTGACAATGGTCAACTCAACAAAAGTGGTAATGGCCAACATAACAAGAGAAGAGTGACAATGGTCAACTCAACAAAAGAAGAGTGGCAAAGCCAACTCAAATATAAAGACGAGTGGCAGAGCCAACTCAATAATAGATAATGTAGGGGCAAGGCTTGTACCCATGACCTTACATAAATTCAGAGAAATTCTCTTATATTTGAGATCATGTCATAATCCCAAAAGGGCCAAAAATCAATTGATAGGATAATTATCAAGGAACATGTAAATATGGAATACATGATAAATCATATCGAAGAAGGCACGAAAAGGCCATAATGGATGGTGAAACATATAATAACATGGAATATTCAAATGGATGTATAAAAAGAATACATGTAAAAGTAATGTCAAATTCATGAAATCATATATCGAAACCGAGATAAACTAATATGAAGACAAATTAAATACAAGAAGGCATGTAAAAGGCAGGATAAATAAATTAACTTGAATTACTGTAAGCTTAAAGGATAAAACCCTCACCTTAATTATGGAAAACTAAGGATGATTATCATCACTCCTTTGGATCTCAATTTCTCCTTCACTTTGTTAGACCTATGTTCTTTACTATTCAAATCTGGAAGAGTATGATTCATCTAATTAGGTTATCGCACTAATAAAAATGGGTTATGTTGTAGTTTAGGTTAAAATCGGGGTGGGTATTTGATTGGTCAACCGATCAAGCTCTATTCTAGTCATTCCTTTGCTAAAATTTCAAGATCAATACCTTTGATCTTTGTGAGTGATTAAGGATTCAGGCGATCTTACCTTCAGGATCTGAATCCCGAGCTTATAACTAGCAGTCACTTTCTCTCTCTCTCTTTCTTTCTTTTCTTTCTCTTTCTCTTCCTTTCTTTTCTTCTTTTTCTTTCTTTTCTTTCTTTCTTTCCTTTCCTTTCTTCCCCTACTGGACGACAGCAGGCCTGACTGACAGAGAGTTGTTGCTCGGCTGACAGATCTCTCTCTCTCTCTCTCTCTCTCTCCTTTCTCATTTGTCTTCTTTCGTTCCTGCAGTCGGCTGGGCCTTTTATAGGCTGTTCGATCCCCAGCATCTCCTCAGGTTTCGCGCTGCGAAGCTGGGTGTAAATCTTACGCAACCCGCCTTCGTAGCAAGCAGCGGGAGAGAAACGGACTGAAACCCGACTGCGAGGAAACGTCATCAGGTTGGATATTCCCGATCTAACTTCACTTGGACGGTCGGTTTTGGCCTGAATTCCATAAGGATGGTCCTGATTATCCATCCGATCACAGATGGTGGGCCACATCTTCCTAGAACGTCCAGAAATCGCGGGCATGCGCACAGGAGCTGCGCTGAGTACCCGGTGCGGCCCATGATTGATGATATCAGAGAAATCCATGCCTTCCACCATATGCGTGGTGGAATTTCGGTCAGGTATTGTGTGTTTCGGCTTACGGCTAGGATGGCCCACCTGGCGAATCGTGAGGTAATAGTTCCGACGTTCAGCGAGCCAGTGACCACTCACTGGCGCGTTCCAGACCGATCTCACCTAGGTCTTGGTCCGGCCTTTCGTACGGTTTGAATGGACGGTCTGGATGGGGCTTCCTGATCGAGCTAGTGGCCCACTGCAACAGACCGCAACTCCCTGTTGTGGCGGAAATCCGGAGGAAGTAGAACCGGTTCGTGATTCTGCGGCCTTACGTGCCTTGACCGGAGTTTCTGGTCCAGCGCACGTCCAGTGCATGCGCAGGATGTGCGCAAGCATCATAGGTGAGGTCCACCGGGATGTCTTTTACAACATCCACACCGTCCATTCCTTTTCCAATCTGACATAAAGGGTTGAGCCCAAATCTGAAGTACATCAATAAATCAGGTGGGCCCAAATGCAAGGGTTATCGGCTTATCCTGCCCATCGGTCACTTATACACCAATCCATCCGTTTTATCGGTTAATGTTAAGGTCCATATCAGCTATAGAAAACGATCATTGATCCTATGTCAGTCGCACGTTGTTACTTTTACTCCCATGCAAAAGTCACTTACGTAACAAATTCCTCGTGTGCCAGCGCAGGTTACACGTTCTGGTTTGATTGTATGAAATCAGCGGGGTCCACTATGACTATTTTTTGAGAAATCCACTCCATTCGTTAGTTTTGTAGGGCCATTTTTGGCCATGGACCAAAATATGGAGTACATCAGAGTTCTTAGCGGACCACACCTTGCTAGAACGTGAGAGTGAAACTCACACGTGAAACTTCCGTGAAAATCGCAGCTGCTGTGTATACGTGAGTTTTGAGTTTTAATTTATAATTTTGCCCTTCCCCTTAGTTACAACTTCCACCATCCGTATCTCCTAAATACATCCACAAAAGGGATGAAATTTCACCAACATTTGCTGTTTTTCGTACTCTTTCTGATGCCTAAGTTTGGGCCTTGATCGCTTATGGATGACTAAGATGCTACTTCAATGGACTATACTACTCTGGGTTTCAATATGACATTTATATATGTCTAGTTGTTGTATTATCAGGTAGTTTAGACCTGTGTTTTAAGATCTTCAAAATGACCGATTCATCCTAATATTTGGGTGGCCCATTTGGTAGATCCAAACATGATGGATGGTCAGATGACATTCTAAAAATAAGAGGACTCGATGGTTAGCACTTTGACCATGTGTGTAGGTGGATGTACGGTCAGTTTCGTAAAAGGATGGACATAAAGAGGGTTTCTGGAGTGATTATGGGTTGGACATTTATACCGTTTGAGTCGAGTGAGTTGTTCACATGTGTGAGTTCCTCAGATTATAATTCTAATGGTTGGTTAAGCCTATTCATATGGGGTAAATGAGATGAACGGATCAGAATCTTGATTTGATGAGTGTACGCACGGATGTAAAGGTCAAGTAGCTGATTTACTACGATCTAAGGGCTGAAATTTGACGTGTATGGTTAATTTATACTAATTAGGGTTAGCATAAATTTCACATGAAATGGATTGTGGGAACCATGTGATCTAGAATACAGGGGTCTAGGTCAATGGCATTTTCATAATTATCACTGATCTGTGAGTTTTGGATCTAAGGGCTCCACATGGTTATCTACACATTTCTAAGAAATTCTTATAAAGGAATGTATATCTAAATCGCTGCAGATAGGGAGTTATTCATCTTGCCCTTCGTGGGAGGCTACTTACGTCAAATCAGGTGACGGATGGTCCTGCCTAGAAATCAACGGTTAAATGATTTGATCTATGAATGAGGGTCATTTCTAATGGTTAGGTTTGTGTCAGGGCGAGGATGTAAGGCTAGGATTTGTCGGATTAGTATCATGCACATGTACATATAAGTAAGTTTTCAGGTAATGCTCGAGAACTTTCAATACTCAGCATTGAAAAGTTCGGGGCATTACATCACCCATCGTTGATATGGCACAGTGGCCAAAGGGGGAGCCCAAAACTCAAGATCCAGAGCTGTCGCATTCAAAGAACCCTGCCAGAAAATCCAAACTCGCTTATATAAGGCCGTTAATAAGAAGGAAGAGGGGCGTGCCCAAATTCGAAGAAGGCAAAGTCTGGATTATCCTGCCAAAAGCCAAACTGTCGGAGGAAACGAATAGGATGATAAGAGTAGTACCCCCGAAAATCCAGCAATAACAAGGGAGTGTGAGCCACGCTACAAATCAATGGCGAGCGACAAAGCCAGGTAGCCTCCCATCTAATTTCTCATCCTTGAAGTTGAGAGAGCATGCGGCGGTACAACAACTCAATGGCCTCAGCACCAAGAGGAAAGCCATCAAGCAACAAGGACAACACATCATCATGGCGGGAGTCAGATCATATAAAGGTGTTCCCACAACCATACTTGGAAAACATAAGTCAAGCTTAGGTGGCAAGCAGAAAACAAAGCAAAAGAAAAGAGCAAAATCAAGAGTACCTGAAGGAATGAATAGTAGCCCCGGAGAATACGAGTACTCCCAAGTGAGCACTCGGTCAGCCCCAAAAAGAGCTCTGCCAACACCACGAAAGTGATGCTCCTACGATGCAGGACACAGCGGAAGGCATCCAGCAAAGCCGTCAGGGACGATTGTCTCCATCCTAAGAAAAGCAACTCGGTTAAAACACAGAATATCAGTGCATTTTAGCATTAAAAATGGCGGTCTGACCCGGGACCTCCATGGGCAGTGGAACAACGATCATACAGGACCTCGAGCGATAGCTCACCCGCCCCGCCCTCTGCAGTAGGAAGAGCAATAAGAAATCCAAACCAAGAGATCAGATCAGACGAACGAACTGGCTTAGAAGAAGGAACATAAGACTCTAGGGTAAGAGGAAGACCAGACAAGCGAGCAAACTCCTCCAGTGAGGGGCCCAACTCCAGACCATTAAAAGAAAACAGATTTAGGGATGGAACCCAATCATACAACGCCGCACTCAATAGTCACAAGTCTAGGCGAACCCTATGAAAGTGAAGAACCTCTCGAAAGCTCAAAGAACTCAACCCAAAGATCTCAAACTCAGTTAAGCTCTCGATCTAGATATGCAGTCGCTCACAACAGGTGTCGCATAGCTATAGACGGCAGGTCCGAACAGGCACACCCTCTACAATCTGAAACCCCGGATCTAGCGGTGAATCGTCGAAAATGGTCATGCCCTTGTCCATTAGGTTGATCTCATGGTGTCGAAAAAAGCTAACCTCACCCATCGCATCTCGCAGCATATCCTGAAAAGCTACAACGGGAGGGCCCGAACCGCCAACTACCGCCACATCAAGGGCAGTCTAAAACAAGCAAGCCCTAGGAGCTACAATGCCTGGAGCATCCCAGCAGCTGACAGGATCTATGCCCTGGATCCCGACAGTAGTCGACTGTCCCATCACCATCTCGAAATCCACACCGAAGATCTGACCCAAACCATCCACGAGAAGTCCATCACCTGTCAGATCCGAGCCATCCAAACCGCTAAGATGGGGGCCGCCACCCCTCCAGGCCTGATCCACCACTTCATCCGCACCCTCCATCCCTCCATCAATCAAGCCATTAGCCGTCACCATTGCGCCATCCTCACCAACCGAACCACTTGACACTAGTATCACACCATCCTCACCATCAAATCCATCCATCCTCATCATTTCAACACCCATAAACCCTAGTGGTCCATCTGGCATAAACCCATCAAGCCCATCCATCCCTTCCAACCCAATCTCATTAATGGTGGTAGGAACTATGTCATGAATAACATTAATCTCTCCAAAAGGACCCATTATACCATTATCAATCACCATCAATGCATCCATAAATGGGCTCTCACCATCATAAATAAATGACCCACCACCCTTCTCCCCCTCATTCATGGACCCACCAACCCCTCCAATATTTGCAGCCATACTGAGGACAAAAGAAAGAAAGGACAAGGGAAAGAAGGGGACAAAGAAGAAGAGACAAAGAAAAGAGGACAAAACAGAATGATCGGACGGTCATGGAGAGGAGAAGAATATCCGAAAAGTGATAGGAGGAATGAATAGAGAAGAGGGAGCTTGCTGGAAGAAAAGATGAACGGAGGCGGTACTTCGATTACCGCCCGCAGTACTCCAATTACTGCCCGCGGTACTCTGAGAACCTCCGTCTGATCTGACATTCTTGCATCGCTGCAGCACTGACAGTGCAAAACGGGAGAAAAAAAGTAAGTGGCGGTAGTCGGACTACCGCCCCGGCCCAGTTTCGAGCGAAATTTGGGTAGGGTCCGCTCCAGAAGGCTGGGACCAAATAACATACCTCCACGTGCTCAATTGGATGATGGAAAATGATCATGAGAAGACCCAAGAAGGTAACATTGAACAACCAAAATTTTATATAAATATGAGGATTACATAGCTGGTCACACGATATAATGAACTAATCATCATCAGGAAGATAGGTATCTGTATCCTTGCCATGAAAATGAGGGCCCAAGATCCCTCCTCAAGCAAAACGGGCGTCGCTGCCTGGAGCATAGCCAGGCTGTAGAATCGGACCGATGTTGTACTGCTCACACCAAGAGCTATACTCTCTATCCGGGTCAACGAAGACACTGGCTCAAAACCCTCCAAAGCAGCGGTTAACTCCCTCTAAGGCACAGATCTCCAATCAGATGGTCTAGATGGCAGACTAAGTGGGACCAATGGGCTGCGGGTCAATTGCCAAAAGAGCCACTCTCCAAGGTACCACTTCGTAACTTGAGGATTTTCCAGAATGCGACATCGCCGTGAGGCCTGAAAAGCCTTCTGAGTTCTAGGAGTCAGCGCTGCATTCGACTGGAGATATGGCCTGGTGTGGAACTACAAAAAGGAAAAAAGTTAAGGATCGACAGAAAACAACACATGGGCGATACAGGACAAGACAAATCACTCACATCATCAGGAATAAGGGCATCGATATTCGACCTCCAGGCGAGATTATAAAATAGACGTGTACGGCTGCAGTTATCATTGTACCACAGGGTCATGTGAGGAAATGGATGCGAATGATCGATCAAGGTAGGAGCTAGATGGGGAAAATGATCAAAAAAGCAGACCTGCATAAAACTGCAATCAGAAAAGATACTAAATCATCCCCAAAGAGAATATTATAGAAATGGGCATCAAGAAAGTACCTCGATGACTGAGTAAAATCCAGTCAAGGATCGGTTGACACAATGGATGGCCTTGTCCAGCCTTTCATATAAATGGGCCAGGAGAGCCGCATTCCAGTTGTATGGCATGGGAAAGGTGATATCTGCAACGAGCGACAATAGACGGGAACTTACAAACTCATTCCCGTGGCAAAAAAATCATTGCACCTATAGTATAGAAAATTAGGGTACAAGCCTTCATCACAGCCACGGCTTCAATCTCGGGGATACGTTGGGAAAAATTCGACGAGAGCTAAAGAAGTTTGAAATGATGACCGAAAAAATCGGTCGCATCCGGCATCATCACTAACAACTCCATCTAGTCATCCTCAGAAGGTACCGGAAGATCATCCTTTAAGGGTATAGATCCCCCGTCATATCCGAGACTCAGCTGCATATATATGTCATAAGGAGTAATCCTCCACTCTCCAAAGGACAACTGGAAGGTATTAGTCTCAGGGTGCCATCGCTCAGCCAAAGCAGATAAGAGGGACATGTTCGTCTTGCTCAGAAAAACTCAAAATAGGTGCATAAATGGAGTACGCTCCAATACCTCAAAGAATAGTGGCTGAGGATCATGGAACCAGTCAGGCCAATGAGTCCTGACCCCTCGTCCTCTCAAGATCGCAGGCACGCCGCCCTCCCGAACTATGTCAGATAGGTGTCGGCCCTCTCGTGGTACGTAACACGGATCAGCCGACTGGCAAGATGGACCAGCCTCATTTCTACCCCGACATAGCATATTACACAAACAAGGCCCATAGGTAAGTATCCTTCTCACCATAAAAAGTAATGGGCTCCAATCTCAAGGCCCATTCTAAAAGCCCATGTCCAAGCTCATAAGGCCCAAGCCCACTTCAAAGCCCATTTCAAAAAGCCCATGTCCAAGACCATAAGGCCCAAGCCCACTTCAAGGCCCATTTTAAAAAGTCCAATCTCAGGGCCCATTCCAAAGGCACATTTCAAAAAGCCCATGTCCAAGCCCATAAGGCTCAAGCCCACTTCAAGGCCCATTTTAAAAAGTCCAATCTTAGGGCCCATTTCCAAGGCCCATTCCAAAGGCCCATTTCAAAAAGCCCATCTCAAAGCCCATAAGGGCCAAGCCCGTTTCAAGGCCTGTTCCAAAAACCCACCTCTAAGGCCCATGTTTGAGGCCCATTTTCCAAAGCCTCTTTCCAAACCCACCTCCAAAAAATCACCATCCATAACAACTCCATGCATCTGGACATGCCAAGATCATGATGTGGGGTCCACTTGAAAAATCTCATCCGTTCATCATCCACAAAGTGGCTAACTAACAACATTTATACCATCTACACACTCAAATGGACCCCAAATCATCCATCTAACAGTCCAGATCATTCAAAAATAAAAAACACACACAAACACAAAAAAATTAAAATAAACAAGGTCCTAAGGGTGGGGCCCTTTTCTTATCACACCCCACTCAACAATATATATATATATATATATATATATATATATATATATATATATATATATATATATATATATATATATATATATATACATGATAATAATTCAGCCAACCATTAGGCCCAAAACAAGAAAATCCAATGAAATCCAATGGGTCAAATCCAATTAAGACGGTCCGACAATCCCGATCAAGGCCCTTCCCTAAATCCACAAAGAAATCTAACTCCTCAAGAGGCTCCCTGAACAAATGGCTCAGCAAAATCTGGCCAAACCTATTGATCAAGATTACCTGAAGATGGGAATGAAAGAAAATAGGTTGAAAATCCACAAGAATTCCTCCAAAATAGCTTCCAGGGACCCCATTGGTCCCTGGACGTCCCAAATGGTAAATTCAAATAGAGGAGGAAGATACATCGGACGGACCGACTCACACCATGTACCAATGGTCCGTTTGGCAAACCGGCGATAGCCGGACTACCGCTTGCGGCAGTTCGACTACCGTCGCCGACTGATAGCTGCCTCGGGCAGCATACTATCCCCTATGACAATTTGCATTGACTGGTCCTCCCTTTGGACCAGTGGATAAAAATCTCAAAAAAATCCCAAAAATAATTCCAAAAAATTTCCAAAAATGTCAAAAAATTACCAGCAATTCCAAAATAAAATAAAATAACATCCCCAGGGAGTATAGCCTCAAGAAGGACAATTCTTCTAAACTATCAGCCCCATTAAGTTATTAGTGGAGGCCATCTGACTTTTCTACAATAAAAACCATATGATGATGCCCACCCGCGAGATCGAATGGATATTTTTTAAAAAAATTAAAAAAGTATTTTCAAAATAAAATTCTCAAGGAGTCTAGCTCCGAAGTGGATAGCTTTTAAAATAAAAAGGTTTTCAAAACACTAACACACACGGCGCGCAGTACACTGAGGAATCTTCCATATTCCCCAGTTGTGATCAGTGCAAATAGTTAAATAAGATTGGATCCCTTCCGATTTCCCCGAAGGATGATCGAATCCGTACATGATACATGTACGATTGACCCGATCTCTATATTTGGACAGTCGTACAAATGCTAGTAGAAACGAGTGGATCTATCTCTGGAAAGAATAAATCAAACTCAAAGTGACAACAATCCATTATAACCAAAGTATCAGAATCAACAGACTGTATGACAAAGGATTACCTGCACACATGTAGTCCGGGATGTTTGAGAAATTTGATTAAGTCCAAGTCGGCATAGTGAGTTTCCTGTAAGGCCACACCAACCCGCAGGGCAACTAACCACTTTGGTAATTAAACAAACTGAATACTCTTAAGGTGATTACATAGCAAAAGAATAACAAACCAAATAGTACGGGAATCCTTGTAAAGCCGCGACAAATGTGCAGAGACCCTTACCTTTTAGACTCACCCTCCAATGCTATTAACAATCTGACGTGAAAGGGTTGTGATTGGTGACCCGTAAAGCCGCGATGAATGTGCAAGGGACAATCATAATGTTTTCCTCAACCCTCATGATGTGTGTAAGTCATCTCTTTTCTAAAAAAATCAGCTAACAGTGATACAATGGCAGGAAACATATTTGAATCACTACCCTTTTTTGACCAGAAGGGTGGGGTGTCCACTCGCTTTGACCTTCGGTTGCTTAGAACCTTGGTCAAAGAGGGGCATCTGTAGACACCCCACCCAAGCTAATATCTTGAAAAGGCTAAGACAATCCAGGATCCATGATCAAATCCTAAACCAAACCCTAATCCCAGACTAAATTTAACCCTGATCCCAAAATCTCAAAACCTCTAAACCAAGACCTAAAACCTTGATCCCAACCATTCAATCCACACACAGCCCCCGCCTACACCTTATACCTTGATTAGAACCCGTTACTTAAGCCTAAATCCATCTGTCCGAGCTATAAAACCCCAAAAGGAGGCCACCGATCGGACCCGCACCTCAAGCAAAGCCCGCACGCCCGAGCCCGGCTCAAACAAATCCCAGGCAGTAGTCTGACTACCACCAGCAGTACTCGGAGTGCCGCCACTCATGGCCCGTATGTGGACAGTTGTCCCAGTGTCCAAAAGTCAACTTTCTCCTGAAATTACCCCCCAATCCGAGCTTATTTACCCTTTTACCAACCCTTTTTGCCAATGAGAGGATGTCATGTGACATCTCTCTCCCTCTAACCAATTACCTCTTGCCATGTCAACATTTATCCCTCCCAAAACCAGAAATTAGCACATTACCATGGGAGGAGGCTATAAATATCCCTCTCCTCTTCACATTTCCAAGCAATAACTCTTCACTTCCAAGTGAGAGTGAGAGGGAGAGAGGGAGGAAGAGAGTGAGGGTGAGGAGGTGCTCCCAAGCCTTCAAGTCTAGATTTTTCAACTATCCCCTTAGCTCACTCCCTACTTTTCCAACCATCCCAATCTCCAATCTAACCCAGTGAGATCATGATTCAATCTATGTCTTAGCCTATCCAAGATTCAAGCCGAAAGATCCATCCAGTCTACAAGCATTCATCATGACATCTACTCCCTTCTCAACCCCCCTACTTCTCTAGATCTCCAGTGACCGTATGTTTTGTGGCTTGCCGTACATCGGATCCTGTCACATTAGAAATTTCTAAAGATCTAGTCCACTTTGTCATCTCTTGCATAAGCATCATCACATCTACCTTCTAAACACGCCGTTGGACGTATGCTCTTTGGCTTACCGAAATCTCGGATCTCGGATCTCGGATCTGGCAGCATTAGAAATTTGCGTGTGTGCCTAGTCCCATTTCGACTACAACATCAATCATCCCTTGAGATTATTTTACCACACTAAGTAGAGATCGTACATTTGTACGGGCAGAGAGGGTGCCTAATACCTTCACTCTTTGTAACCGAGGTCCCTTACCGAAATCCCGGATCGTAGATCAGGAGTCAATTGAAGGTATAAGAGTCTTCGAATTTCTTCAACCTTACATATTTCATGGTTCTAGCCGATCGCAGGATTTTGAGATTATTCGGCTAGTGGCGACTCCAACATTCGCAAATCAGTCTAATCACCCCCACCAAAACCATAACGTACAAACCAGCATGGGCGCCGATTTTCAGTGTCTACATCAGGACAATCATTCCTTCATCTTTTAACATATTCTAAGGAATTCAGTAGTCTCAACTCTTTTTGAAGAATCTTTAATTTTAGCATGCTAAAGCTATGTGGGACCAGACTGATTTAATGAATCTATAACTAGAGCCCGCTCTTATGATTCACTTAAAAGAAACTCCAATGCTGCATTCTTGACAAAGATTTTTCCAAGTTTGAACCAGTGAATTTGTATGTCACCAATATATTGTCCAACACTGAACTGTAAAAAAGATGAAAAATAAGAAAATTACTGATTGCATAGCAAGTCCCAAAATAGTGGGATGAGTTTTTCTACTTTATCAGTGGGATGAGTATGACCTACCTCTATATCTCATACAAATACTTATTCGTGCACAACAATGAAAGATGACTTCCCTTTAAATGAACTTCAGACACAACTAACAAGAAGTTTTGTCACTTTAGAACGTCTTGCGTGATGTCTTCTTACCACTCAGTTCAACAATTTAAGTTCCTTCATTTTCAGTTTACTGACTTGTATTTTGCACTTCAATGCTAACACGCAAGCCTGCAATCATTTTTCAATGCTCCATGAACACAGTCCACAATCAATGTTATAAAGAGAGAGATAAATTGACTGAGATGTTCATTTTGAGATATTTCCCTTCATGTATTATTCGAATATTCCGACCTTTGCCCTGCTCAATTTTATGTTTGCCCCGCTCAATTTCATGCTTGCCACGCTCAAATTCCAGTTTGTCACGCTCAAATTCTAGTTTGCCCTATTGAATTTCTAGTTTGTCCCCCTCAAATTCCAGTTTGTCCAGCTGAATTTCTAGTTTGCCCCACTCAATTTCCAGTTTCCCCCACTCAATTTCCAGTTTCCCCCACTCAATTTCACGTTTGTCCCGTTGAAATTCAAGTTTGCCCCACTGAATTTCATATTTGCCCCGCTGAATTTTATGTTTGCCCCGCTCAATTTTTAGTTTGTCCAACTCAAATTCCAGTTTGCCCCACTAAATTTCTAGTTTACCCCACTCAAGTTCTAGTTTGCCCCGTTCAATTTTTAGTTCCCCCGCTGAATTTCATGTTTTCACCGCTCAGTTTCATGTTCGCCCTGCTGAATTTCATGCTTGCCCCACTCCAATTTCAGTTTGCCCTGCTGAATTTCATGTTTGCCCCGTTAAATTTCATGCTTGCCCCGCTCAATTTTCAGTTTGCCCCGCTCAATTTTATGTTTTCCCTGCTCAATGTCATGCTTCCCCCGCTCAATTTTCAGTTTGCCTAGCTGAATTTCATGTTTACCCCACTGAATTTAACTAGTGTGAGTTTTCAAGAAACTTGCATAAGTTTTTGTTTTAGTTAACTCAACTTGACAAGGTTTGAGTTGAATTTGTATTTTAAAAGTATGATCTCAATATACTTTTATTGCGAAATAGAAAGTTGAAGAACCTAAGATTTTCTACAAAAGTGGTTAAATTCTCTTTCAATTTTTGTAGAAACTCCATTTTCAATATCATTTAGCACATGGGTTTTGTCTATGATAATCTAATAGGAATGATGACTCGAGAACGTGCCAATAAACAATAAACAATGGCCTGAATATAATGTTTATATTTGAAAATTGAAGAATTTTTGCTCAGAATTGTTTAGTAAGAAATGAAAGATTCTTATCTCACGACCAACCAATAAGCAATTCCTCGGTTAGATAAATAGAGTGGTTAGTCAGTTCATGTACGCTCCTCAAATTACAATTAGATATTCAAGATATCACAACGACTTTAAAACATACAGTTAAACTGAGTTTTCTTAAGAAAATTAGTCTTGATCGTTAAGGTTGCAAGATGGACCATTAACCAATCTGACATGTTCGATAAAGATATGATTGTTTGCATCAATATCTCATGAATAGAGAAAGGACAAAACACATTGAGATGGATCGTCAACTTGCATCCATACCTTAGCTGTAGAACAAGGACAAAACACATCAAGCCAGACCATTCTTTTATCCGGGTAAAAGGTGCTAGTACAAATGCATTCAATACAAAATGTTGCAATCATCCACCTAATCACCAACTATATGTCAACATTTCTTATGTGCTCATGTGTTATTAGGGATGTAAATTTTTCAGTATAACCACCCCAAAATGAGACAACCAACATAGGAATTTGATAGCTACATAATGCATGCACAATTGCTGATGAAGCATAACCCAAATATCGCATTGCGATGGTGATATTAATAGTCAGATTTTGGACAACTGGCTATTTTACTATAACCATCCATTTGATGTCCATCAATTGGATGGTTAGGATTATATAATCAATCTGAATTTAGAGACATGGAACTAAACCAGTTTTCTCATTCAAAAATTGAAGAAAATGGCTAATAAATTTTTATTATATATTTTTTTTTTAAAAAAAAAAAAAAACATGAGTGGTGCATGGATACTTGATTATGGAGAATAATTCAAAAATTACATTGAGAAAATGATGTTAACCATCTAATTTTACCTTGAAAAGCCACATCCAATTGATCTGGTTGACCCCGAGTCACTGTCCCACTGACCCGGTTGACCCTAATTCAATGTCTTGTCCCATTATTGAGTCAGCTGTCGGATCGGCTATGATACCTATGCTTACGGTTATAATCCATAGCTATAGTGGCCACAAATCTGTAGCGGGGTATTTTCATCCTCAAATTCACTGTCCATACGAGCAGGTCTAAGTTCGTATGTTAGGTTTGTATTGCTTCATAAAAACCACTGGATAAAAGGTGGGGTCCATAGTCGTAAAATCCTCAATATCTATTAGCTTCTTCTTAGATGTTCAAAGGTTTTGGCTCTCTCTCTCATAGAGATCTTGAGGTATAAATGTGAGACCCATATTCTTGTAAGATTGTCTGTATGCTTAGTTTTTAGTGTTGATATGCGTTGAATGAACTAGATCGGCGAGCAGCAAAAGTGACCTTATTATTGTACCGCAACACCCCAGGACTTATATACTGGTGACCGTGTAGGTGGCATGCCCCGTTGGGATGCCCGGCTTGAAAGTTGTGATAGTTGGTGTAATTTGAAGCGGGTCACACAATGTACGCATGGCACAGGCCCCACTTGCGTGAATCCTAAGGAATCTCGTCAATCAATCTCCATCAATCCATCAACCCATCAGCCATCTTTCCCAAAAAGTCAACACCTACCCTCCCCTACCTAGCAAAAACTCATCATTTTCCTTTCCTCTTTTTCTCTCATTTCTATCCCCTCTTCTTTTTTATTTCCCTCTCTATCCCAAATCCCGACAATAAAACCCCCATACTTATACTTATGAGGCTCCTCCCACTCCCATTTCTAGATTTGAGAAAAAGAACAAAAAGAGAGTAAGGAAGAGAAAAGAGATTAGGTAAACAATAGAATAGAGAGAGAGAGAGAGAGAGAGAGAGAGAGAGAGAGAGAAGAAGAAGAAGAAGAAATAAAGATTATGAGAGATTAAAGAGAGGGAAAGGGAACTTGAGAGTAAATACCAGTACACTTGAGGAGAGTGTGTCTGCCTGCAGTGGAGTAGATAAAGTGAACTACTATACATGCTTATGTTTGTAATTGTCATTTGAGTACAATTTTATTCTTACTCATGTGTTTTATTTATTAAATCATATAAATGCTTGAGTTGAATTATCTGATAAGTACTAAACTTGCAATGCATATACAAGCTCACTATCTCTTATAAACTAGTTATTTAATTGGTATATCATTTATAGTCTATGTGATTGGACTTGCTTTGGTTTGGAAGCCTTAATGTCAATTTACTCATAATTTTATAGCTCCATCAAGCTTTCATAGGCATTGTGGTAGACTAATTCATCCAATTTCATTAACAACTCTTTCCCAATATCCAAACACAATTTAATTCTCGAGAATTGTTTTTTCTAGTATGAAAATACCATTGGAAAAAATTCTTCCACCATGGAACAGTCATAGCTAACTTGGATGTATATTTTATGGATTTTATTGCAAGTCCATAGCATTGTTGACTTATTATCAAAAAATGGTCGTGAATTTAAGAGAACACGTGCCAACAAGCACTCATGTTTGAGCAAGAACTTCATCATGGAGGGCTCAACATGAAAATGCATTGGCCCAAAAATCCAGTTACTATAATGTCAGGTGGACCACACATGTATGAGTGAAATGGACAATTATATATAATAATAATAAATTACCAGCATGTGTCCCCACCTAATGAGTGTAGCGGCCTGAATTTTGGGTCAGTACAATTTCACAACGGAGCAATTGATACTTGACCCAGATCATCAGGGAGTGTCAAACGAATTAGCAAATCATTTATTTCTCCATTTTCCCATTGTGAGAAAGGTGTGAGTTTGTTTCTCCAATATGTTTGAGGTAGATTGGGTGATTGAAGGAAAGTTGGGCGATGAGCTTCAAAGCTAGAGTGGAAATCCTGTCAAAGGAAGAGGTAGAATCTAATGGAATATGGTCTCAAGTGCTATATGGTTGATGGAAGAATACTGTAAAAATTGGAACATCATCATTCGTAGCAGTTTGGTACTTGACATAGCTTTGTATTCGTAGGATGTGATTCCGTGCTGGTCCCTCAAATGTCTGTTCTTGTGTCTTGTCTGTGTGCTTTTTTGTGTTGTTCTGTTTTCTCCCTTAATAATATTTCCATTAATCTTTTTCTTCGAAAAAAAGAAAAAAGAAAAGAAAAGAGAGAGACCTAGACCAATGGACTAGATCACCAAAACATTGGCTCCACCTATACTCGCGGGGAGGACGTGTTGAGGCCGGAATGGTCTTCCTCGGGGATAACTATTCTGAATCCACAACTTCTCTGGACTCTAATGTGTGTAAATTCGTAATTACAAAAAATAATAAAATTCTAAAAATAAAATTTCTAAATAAACTTTTGCTAGAAGAGTCCTGATTAAAAGTTACTTTTAAAAAGGATGAAAATTTAAAACTCTAAAAATAAAAAGTATTATAAAAATTGAAATTACTAACTATAGTAATTTTTTCTTAAATTTTTGTTTTTGAACTGAAAGTACACATTTTCTGACAAAACTGATGGATGTGAGTCAGTTCACCTCGGATGGCTCGTTATAGTAAAGATTGATAAGTCATGTGTCCCGTAAAGATACCCGTATCAAACGTTATCATCAATTTAAGATTCACCTTTTTTTGATCCACCCATGCTATGAATGTATCAACGTCACGTCCTACATCACTCAAATTGACTGCCTTGTCTTGAATCAAGAACCTCAGTTGGCAGTGACTATGGATGAGATGTTATACATGGGCTCATGGGTCCCACATGTAGACAACTATAAGTGGATGGGCCCACACAATTTCCCACCAGGTGTCTTTGGATGGGTCTCCATTTTCTCTCAAAATTTAAATTTAATTTCTAACTGAGAAAAGATTGTGTCTTTGGATGGTATCCTTTTTCTTTCAAAATTTAAATTTAATTTCTAACTGAGAAAAGATTGTGATGAAGTGACGAGTCCGAATGTGCTAAAGATAAGCTTCTCATTGGTACATGTCATTGCCAATGACAGCTCTCATAAAACACGAGGATTTTCTCTCTATCTATTAGTTTGCGTGCTACATAACACCACTTTAATGCACGGAGCTTATTTGGGCCCACCATGATTTATGTATTAGATCCATACCGGCCATCAATTTTTATTTTTTTTTTATATCATTTTAGAGCATGAGTCAGACAAATCCAAAGCACAATTGAACCATGCTACTAAAATAGTAGGGATTGAACAAACTACCGTCAAAACCTTCATGGAGCCAACCGTGAGGTTGACCTGCCATTAGCCAATGGCTAGCGGTTGATGCTCTGTGGGCCCCACCATGATGTCTGTGTTTCATCCATGCAGTCCACCCATTTTTCCGGATCATTTTATTGTATGAGCCCAAAAACAAAGTTGATTCAAATCTCAAGTGGACCACACAGTGTTGATTGAAAGCCCACCGTTAAAAACTTCTTGGGGCCGCAAGAGTTTTGGATCAAGCTATATATATATATATATATATATATATATATATATATATATATATATATATATATATATATATATATACCCTTCATCCAGTCTGTATGAACTAATTAATGACCTAATCAACAGGTTAGATGTCAAATAACCATTACAGTGGGGTCCTAGGAGGTTTTTAATGGTGGACATTCAATTACTACTGTTTTCCTATGCCGTAGTCCACTTGATATTTAGATCTACCTCATTTTTGGGATCGAGCCCTAAAATTATCTTTCAAAATGTATGGATGGCATGGATAAAACACATACATCATAGTGGGTCCACAGCACCGACCACTAGCCAAACCGAATCCTTATTTCCCGTCTAACCTTTTCATAAGACACAGTCCTTGATTAAGGTAAAACACAACCATCGGCTTGATCAAAGCCTTCTTTGGCCCCAGTTTTCAACTCCAGGAGTTTCATTCTCATTGTTTCCTATTGTGTGATCCACTTGATATATGGATTTGCTTTGTTTTTGGGTTCATATCCTTAAATGATAAACAAAAATGAATGGACAGTGTTGACCTAAGAAATAGGTCATGGTAGATCACGGGAAGAGAGAAGACAGTTGGAAGTGTTGGCATGAGGGACATTCATGGGCCCTTTCATAATGTATGTGTCAAATCCACACTATCCATCCATTTTTTTCATATTATTTTAAGACATGAGACAAAAAATAAGGTAGATCCCAATCTCAAGTGGGCCACACTATAGGAAATAGTGGAAATTAAACTCCTACAGGTGAAAACTTTTTGGAGCCATTGAATCCTATGATCAAGCTAATATTCATGTTTTCTTTTTCATCTAGGTATGTGTGACTTTACGAAGAGATTAGATAATAAATAAACCTTATGATGGATAATAGGAAAGTTTCAATGATAGTTATTCAATCCTCATTACTTTCTATGGTGTGATCCATTTGAGCTTTGGATGTGCCTCTTTTTTTAGCACGTCTTCCAGAGTGATTAGGATAAATTGATGGACGATGTGCATCTAACTCATAAATCAGGGGGGGCCAGAGAAGTTTCACATATTAAAAATTGTGTTGTATAGTACTCAATATATTGGGGAGAGAAAATCGGTGTACTTTAGGAGTGGTATCATAGGCGATGACATGGACCGATGAGAAACTAGGGCATTGGATTTCCGTGTATCTTCAACACAAACGATCCGCGCTCTTAGGTGGACTCCTGGATCCACTGAAATCAGTGGGATCTGTGGGGCTCACCTTGATGTGTGTACCTTACATCCATGCCATCCATTCGTATTGAAAACTCATTTTAGTTGTATGAATCAAAAAATGAAGCAGATCTAAATCTCAGGTGGACCATAGTACAGGAAATAGTCATGATTGAATCCCACCGTTAAAAACTTCATGGGGTGCACCAGAATGTTTATTTTCCATCCAACCTTTTGATAAGGTCATAAAGACCTGGATGAAGAGATGATGTAAATATAATACTGAAATTTCAAGTCTAATGCACATGCTAGACTCTTTATATTAATGGTTTTGATCATTGAAAGATTATCCAAATTCAAAGGCTAAAGTTCCAGCATATCGCATTTCTTCCATCAATTCTTCAGCTATAACATAAAACTAGCTTGTCTATGTTTTCACTAATGCAAAAAAAAAAAAAAAAAAAAAAAAAAAAAGAACAACTATTGGTAGCAACAAACAAGGTTCCCAGTGTCCAGTTTTCATGCCTCCCATTAACCATTTGTTTTCATTTTTGCTGAATAGATTGAGATACAATTTATAGTCTTACAACGGTTGAAATTCCAACGAATGTTTAGATTCAATAGTGTGCCTCTCACAAAAGTATGTAGCCCTCATTTTTACTTTGGATAAGGAATCCAAGGAGAAGAAATCAAATTGCATTGATTAAAAGGTAGTTGATGTTGGGATGGGGACGTTTCTGCTTACATTCCTACTAATGTGATTTCCATTACAGATGGACAAATATTCTTATCTGCCTCATCTATCCATTACAGATGGACAAATATTCTTATCTGCCTCATCTATTCAATGCTGGAATCTGTCCTATTATTAATGTGGGTATTTCCATCTCTAGAGTAGGATTCACGGAGTTGGAAGCCTTTGCCCAATTTGCTTCTGATCTCGATAAAGTCACTCAGAATCAATCGGTGAGTTGTTCAAACAATCCCAGTCGGCCAAGGAAAGCAATAGATTATGAGAATTAATCCTTAGCATTAGCTTTTTATCTAAAGTCAAGATTCTTCGAAATAAGACACAATTTCAACTAACATTGCCTGCCACTGAATCTCTTGACCTTCAATGTAAGGGAAAAGGTAATCACCAGTTTTAGAAGCATAATGCTTCGCAATCTATCAATCTTAGATGCGATTGTCTGGTGATGGCCTCACCAATGGGCCATCTATAAATCTTGCATGCCATGATCCGTTGACGACTTCACCATTGTGCCATCAGCAATAAAAATCCTAGTTGTGGGACAGCTCTATCACTCATGGGTCCTCAACCTTCCACCAGAATGGTTCAACTTGTGTATCCTAATGCACAATTCTAACCATCCAATTAATGAACTTTTGCCTGTCGAATGTAAATCAGTGTCCTCAAACTGGTTGGAATTTTTGCACTAGGCACCATTCATGGCGGGCACATTAAGTGAGAAGACATGAGTTAAAATAAGTGGACACGATATATGACAAAAGTCTAAATTTTGGGCCCACCTTTCAGTGTGTTTGGGTGTGTTCATAATGTTTTCAAATGTCTTCAATTTATCTGAAACAAGGTTTGTCAAAGGCATTGACAAACCACTCCACCCCATTGAGCATATGTTGGTCCCATTGACCATCTACTCAATCCCAACAAGAAATTTCAAAAAATTCAACCGGACAATTTTTAGAGTGCTATTTGATCACATCAAAGGTGACTTCAATCCTATCAATAGACCATCGATGGTCATCGATCCTATCAATAGACGCATGCGATTTTGCATAAATGTGTATTTTATTTCTTAATTCGGTTGTAACTTTATATAAGGGGTTGTAAATGGGGAAATTATGGTGAATCATGTACAAGGGGCTTCTAGAGCAAGAGGAAGATCAAAGCTAAGTTTTGTGAATAGATTTTGGGATTGTTCGGATCAGTAAATTCATCTATCTCTTGTAATTCTACTTTCATAGTGGATTTGTTATCGTTTTGTTTCGTGGTTTCTTCCCACATGGGTTTTTCCACGTAAAAATCGTGTGATCTCTATGTGGTTGTGTTGCGTTTGATTTCGTTTTGTTCGATTGAATTTCGTTTTGTTCGATCGAATTTAAGTTTACTACCACGCAATCCCCAATAAGTGGTATCAGAGAAAATATTGGAGTTTCGAGTTCTAATCTGAAACATGTCAATGAAAGAGTCTAATGTGAAGTACGAAACAGAGAAATTCAGCGGTATAAACTACTTTGAACTATGGAATGTTAAGATATGAAGCATTCTAGATCATCAAGGATTACAACATGCTCTTATTGGTAAAAGGTGAAACATCTTGCTTCTATGAGTGATGAAGAGTGGGATGAACTTGATGACATGGCTACAATCTTGATCCAATTGTGTCTAGTGGACAATGTTCTCTACAATGTCCTAAATCAAAAGACGGTTGCAAGAATATGGACAAAAATAAATAGTTTGTACATAAAGAAATCCCTAAGCAGCCGTCTATATCTTAAAAAACAGTTCTATAACCTTAAGATGCAGAGGGATTTGATATCAATTAACACATGAGCATATTCAGTGAATTACTTTATAAACTGACAAATGCGAATGTTAAGGCCAGAGAAGAAGTTCCAGCCTTAATTCTGTTGAATTTGCTTCCACCATCCTACGAGAATCTCGTAGACACTCTGATCCACGATACGGATACCATCGATGATAAAATCATCGATGTTAAAATTGTCATATCAGTCCTTCATGAGAAGTAGTTAAGAAGGAAAGATAGTGGCCATGGTACATCTACAGATGTGTTCGTTGCCAGGGAAAAGAACTCTGAACAAGAGAAGGGAAATTCTCGGTATCGATCCAAATCGAAAGGGCATAGAAAGGTGAAGTGTTAGAATTGTGGAATGATAGGATACATGAAGAAGGATTTTTGAAATCCTAAAGCACAAAAGGGAGAGAAATATAATGATATGTTAAAGGAAGCCAACAAAGTGAAATCCGGTGAGAAAGTTGATAATAATGATGTTCTAACCACATCCAAATTTGGGTATCTCAGCAACAAGTGGGTTTTGGATATAGGGGTCTTATACCACGTGACTTTTTAGCGAGATTGGTTCATCGGTTATAGTGAGTGTAATGGTATACAAGTTTGTGGACAATGACGTTGTTTGTAAAGTTGTTATGTTGGTTCAGTGCGCATCAGAATGTTTGATGGGGTGGAGCATATCCTAATAGAGGTAAGACACGTTCGGACCTCAATAAGAACTTGATCTCTCCTAAGGCACTAAAGGCGCTTACGTGCAAGTTCATAGGTATTGATCGGGTTCTTAAAGTTTCTAAAGGAACACTCCTAGTAATGAAAGCACGGCGGAGTGGTAACCTTTACAAGTTGATCGAGAATATCAGGTGGAGCTATAACGTCTGTAGCAAAGTCCACATCGACATGTTTGTGGCATGTGCGTCTAGGCCACATGAGCGAGCACAGCATAAAGGTACTTTCTGATCGTTCTTTTATTCCTATATTTAAAAATACTGATTTTAATATATGTGAACATTGTATATATATTAAACAATCACGACTAACTTTTAAGACTAGAAAGCATCTTTGTAAAGGTGTACTAGAGTATGTGCATTCAGATGTATGGGGATTATCGCTCATTGTTTCTACTGAGGGATCATCATTTTTTGTCTCATTCATCGATCACTACTCCAGGAATATGTGGGTTTATTTTCTGAAAAATAAATATGATGTATTTGCCACGTTCAAGGTGTTGAAGGCAATGGTGGAAAAGTAAATATAGTAAAAACTGAAAGTTATAACGACAGACAATGGAGGTGAATTCACTTCAAAGTAATTTAATCAGTTTTGTAAATATAAGGAGATTGTGAGGCACACACTGGGTAAAATGGTGTGGCGAAACGAATGAATCAGACTCTCTTGAAGAAAGCTTGAAGCATGTTAAGCAATGTTAGATTGGGCAATGAGTTATAGACTGAGGCCGTTAACAGGGCCTGTTACCTAGTAAATCGATCCCCGTCTACGTCAATAGACTGTAAGATTCCAAAAGAAACATTGAGTGGCCATGATGTCGACTACTTACAGTTGCGAGTTTTTGATTGCGATATGTACTCTCATGTACTATCAGTTAAGAGAGATAAGTTAGACCAAAAGACAAAAAAGCTTACTTTTGTATGTTATAGTAATCGAGTAAACGAATACATGTTGTATAACCAAATCACATGAAAAATCATAATTAGTCAAGATGTAAAGTTTGATAAAGATTCCTTGTTCTGCAAGAACGAACACAAGGAACTGAAGAAATCAGCGGTCATTGATGTCAAGATCAAAAAAGTCAAAATATAGGTTAAGCTTAAGCCGCAGACAGAGGTACAGGAGCAGATGAAGCAACCACCTCTCAAAAGAAATTCGCCGAGATATCACAGATTACCGGTTAGATATAAAAATGACTCGAACGTTACATTCACCCTTATTACATATGAGGGGGATCTGTCTACCTTCCAAGAAGTATTAGATGACGATGATGTTAAGAAGTGAATGACAGTCATGCATGAGGAGATGATCTCTCTGCATAAGAATAAGACATAGGAGTTAGTGGAGATTTCAGTGGGGTGTAAAGAGATCTGTTGTAAGTGGATTTACAAGAAAAAAAAAAAGGATAGATACAATATGAGATTGGTCGTGAAAGGGTATGCGTAGAATGAGAGTGTCGATTTCTGTAAAATTTTCATGCATGTGATTAAACAGATGTTTATCATATTTGTATTAGCATTGGTTGCTCAATACAACCTAGAATTAAGACAGATAGATGTGAAGATTGCTTTCCTACATAGAGAGTTGGAATATTAGATTTACATGAAGCAATCATAAGGGTTCGATGTAAAGGAGTCAGATAATAAAGTTTGCATATTAAGGAGATCATTATACGGCCTAAAACTGTCGCATAAGAAGTGGTACGAAAGGTTTGATACTTTCATGATTGGTCAGCAATTTACCAAAAGTGAATATGATCATTACGTCTATTATAAAACACTAAATGATGGACAGTTCATCGTATTGGTATTGTATATAGATGACATATTTATTACCATCCATAATATGTTTGAAATCGATACGTTGAAGACTCAGTTATTAGGGACATTCAAATAAAATATCTGAAGATTAGAAAGAAAATTCTCGGCATAAATATTTATAGAGACAGATAGAGGAGTAGGCTACAGTTATCACAAGCTGAATACCTTGAAAATGTATTGATAAATTTCAATATGGACAAGACAAAACTAGTTAGCACACCCCATGTTGCTCACTTTAGGCTTTCTTCTGAATAATGTTGTACTATTCATAAAGAAAAGCAAGTGATGTCTTATGTGCCCTATTCGAGCGTTATTGGTAGTCCGATGTATGTCATGGTCTCTATAAAACTAGATATTTTACATCCAGTGAGTGTTGTGAGAAGATACATGGTTAACCACAGCAAGCAACACCAAAAAATAGTGAAATAGTTACTTCGATATATACGATGTACAGTGGACTACGTCTTAACATTTGAAATATCAGAGGACAAATTGATAGGCTATGTGGATGCCGATTACGTAAAAAATATGAACAATAAAAGATTGACTTCCAGTCACTCATTTATGTTATTGGGTGGGGCAATCAGTTGGATGTCGAAGCTTCACTCTATGGTTGCTCTTTCCACAATCGAAGCTTAGTTTATGACAGTAACGGAGGCGTTCAAATAAGGTATTTGGTTTAGAAAAATAATAAATCAGTTAAGGCTTCAACAGAAGGCCATGCTAATTGATTGTGACAGCGAAAGTACAATTAATTTGGCAAAGAACTTTGTTTATCACTCACATAGTCAATATATTAATGTTCATCATCATTTTATTCGACAGATGCTTGAGGAAAGCAATGTGACTTTAGAGAAGATCCATAGAAGAGTAAACTCAGTTGACATACTTACAAAAGTGGTTCGTACAGAGAAGTTGAAGTTTCATGCGACTTCTCTGGGCTTGACGAAGGCTCAATGAAGACGGTGTAAGTGAGAAGCGATGATAAAGCTATGATAAAATGCGATTAGAGATGGTGATGACATGGTATAATAATGGAATATGAATAATGAATACATGGTAAAGATTATTGTTAGATGTCTTCAAATATATTTAAAATAAGATTTGTTGAAGGCATCGACAAACCAAACCACTCGATCATATCGAGCATATGTCAATCTCATCATCAGTCTACTCGATCCTATCAAGAAATTCTGAGAAATTTCCAATTGCTCGTTGGACAATTTTTGAAGTGTTACTCGATCCATCGAATGTGGCTTTGATCCTATCGACAAACCCTCAATGGTCGTCAATCCTATCGACAGACACGTGCGATTTTTTAGAATTGCATATTTTGTTTCTTAATTCGGTTGTAACTCTATATAAGGAATTTGTAAACAAGAGGATTAAGGCGAATCATATGTGAAGAGCCACTAGAGCAAGAGGGATAGCAAAGCTAGAGTTTTGTGAAGGGTTTTTGGGGTTATTCGGATCAGTAAGTCCATCTCTTTTAAATCCGTTTTCATAGTAGATTCATTATTGCTTTGTACCGTAGTTTTTTTCCCGCAAAGATTTTTCCATGTAAAAATCATGTGATCTTTACGTATTTGTGTTGCATTTGATTTTTTCTTGTTTAATTGATTTCGGGTTTACTTCCATGTGATCCCCAACACATAACATCTTTAGAATTAGAGGACCTACCAAATCTACCAACCAAAAATAAAATAAAATAAACAATTAGTAGGCTCCAAGTACCTTTCCTTAGTTGCATAGTAGGCTCCAAGCACCTTTCCTTAATTGCATAGTTAGCAAAACAGTGTACAGAAAAAATAAAGAAAGAGAGAGAAAGGAGAAATGTCCATGTTTAATTCAGGCTCAATGGTTAAAAATTGGTGAAATTTTCAGTAAAAAAAAAAAAAAAACAAGGAAGCGCCAAGAATTTGGAGAATGAAATTTCTGGTTTGAATGTGGTTTGGACTAGAGACAAACGTAGTGAAGAAAACCACTATATATGTGATTTTTTATTTATTTATTTTTTAACGCACGCACACACACACTCACACCACACGCACACACACCGTGGGATTTCACCACCATGGGTACTTAAACCCTTGACCCGGTGTTGAAACTCCAAGGAGTCTACCACCCGGGTAAGAGCAAAATATGCGTCTATATATTATCTATGAATATGGTTACAGAAAGCTTTAATTAAAATAATTAAAGAAATTATATGCATGAAAAATAATATATACACAGCCAAATAGTGTTCTTTGCCTCTTTCAAACTCTTCCTTTTTAAGCAGCCCACATATGACATCGGATTGCGTACTGAGTTACTCACCTTGAATGTATGTGGTCTATCCACGCCGTCCATCTATTTTTCCATCTGATTTAAGGGGTTGAGCCCAAAATCGAAGTACATCTAAAGATCAAGTGGATCATACCACTGGAAACAGTGGGGTTCAACAGTAGACGTTCAATTCAACTTTTTCCAGTGTGGTCCATTTGAACATTGGATATGCCTCAATTTTATTTTATTTTTATCAATCCATAAATTTATCTGGTAAAATGGATGGACAGAGAGGATAAAATACATAAATCATGGTGGACCTCGCAGAGTTTACTCAGTAAACTAAGCATAGTGAGTTACTACGCAATCCGCTCCCCCTGCATATCAATCAATCCAGCCTTTCTATAATTACAAGTAGATGTTGGTTCCTCCACGAGTCCTTGTAGGATAAACTCATTTTACAAGTGCTCAATCAATCCGTCTTACTATAATTACAAGTAGAGGTTGGTTCCTCCACAAGTCCCTGTAGAATAAACTCATTTTACAAGTGCTGCACGTCAGCCCAAATACATGTTTATCACATCCAACTTGTCCCCAGCATAGCCTTCACACTAATCCAACCATCACGTGGGCCAGCACATAAATTTGGAGATTTTTGGACCCCCACCAACGTCCCGGGATAACATATAGAAAACCTAAAACCATTAACGTCATGGCTTAAAACCTCCATGATCTTAAAATCAACCCAATTTCATATTTAGGTGGACCACAATATGAGAATTAATTCCAGCCATTCCGGCTAAACTCACCCTGTCAGTTAGAAAAATTGAGTTTAATGCATATTCAATGGCATCTAAACAGGCTCTAGATTGTCCCACAAACACCTCTCCTTGGGTGTTGAGCATACGTTTGGCAAATGGAGAGTAAATTTCAGTGGGAACCAAGGGCTGCTTTGTCTTACTTGAGCCAAATTACCCTTGCCATTGACAAGAAACATTACCAACTTGGCTAATACTGATTCTAGTCAATTGGAATTTTAGCAATTCCCAAACACAGTTTTGGTTATGTGACTTGTCCACTCAAAGTCAGCCAGACCTAATCCAGTTCTACACCACAAGTCACCCAAACATTCACTCCCAACTGGGGCAATCCCAAACTGTTTCAAGACTTAAAATGAGTCAGTCTTAAGTTGCAGTCTTCCACTCGTGTTCCCAAAAGCACCCTTTCTTGAATTGCAACCACTGTAGAGGGCTTTCAAAAAGCCACAATTTACATCCCCATCCTTTTTGGCAAGATGCAACCTTTCTACATTTTCTTAGAAATTCATTAGTAAAAAAAGTCCTGTTTGTGTATTACCACAAGCAAAGATGGGGCATATCCATCATTGAGGCTGGGTGTGGTTATCGGTTTGCATTTTCAACCTGATTGTAAATGAAAATCCACAGCTATGGTGAGACAAACCTAGACACTGCAACCAAGCAAGGAGATCCTAAGATGGCATAGTCACGCAGCTCATGTGGTAGGCTAAAAGAGATGATTCACTGCACACGTCTGGATCTTTGCCCACATCTTCCATGTGCACAGCATACCACATATTCTATTTTTCCCAACGACGACTGGTATAGCATTTCTAAATGAAAACTTACCGAACCCATCAAAGAAATGTCATTATCAAAAAAATAAAATAAAATAAAAATCACAACTATATGTATGTTGAACAAGGTTTTTCATCCATAACCATTAAAAACCATCATATCTTAGTGTTCTTTGTTTTTTGGTTTCAACCAAATGCAGAAACAGAATAATACACTTTCATGACAAGTCATGCCACAGGCTCACCATTTATGTGCAAATAAAAGAAACGATACATTTCTTACTCCCACCTCAGAAGCAAGCATCCAAGAGGCAGCAACAGCAAAGGGCGGCCAAACTACAACCAAGTTCAAACAAGAAGATTAATAAATTGATCAAGTAATGGGAAAATATCACACAAGTCGCATCATCCAAAAATGGCACATGAGTTCTTAACAGTTACTTCAAAATAGACACTCGGAAATCAAATTTCAAGACACCATTAGACTATCACTGGCCATCTATGGATGGTAAGAGGTAACATCCGCACAACTCTCGGTGCATGTAAACAAAAGCCATGCATAACTTCAGTAGGCACCTGTGTGGAATGGGAGTTAGCACGCATGTATCCCCACCATTTGAATATGGCAAGAGTGAATCCAAATTGAATTTCAAAATGGGATTCTAACTAATGCTTTTTCCCAACATCAATAATATAATATACAGGTTAGAAATTGTGAGCTTCTGCCATTCTAGTTCCAAAGCATACTAGAAGAAGCTTGCATGTAAAGGGGGAAGGTTAATGTGTAGCAGACATGCTAAGAAGAAGATGATATACAGCCTCATCACTATCATCATCTAAGCCTGATGCCAACTAATTAGGGTCAGCTAATCCTATCCCACTATTCCACTCTATCATAGACCATATGCTCAGTTAAACCATAGGTTCACAAGTCTTTCATACTACCTCCATCCACATCCTTATGGGCCTTCCATTGCCAATTTATAACCTTTTTTAACTTTTCCTTTTAAGGATAATTGACTTGTTTTTTAAACCAATAAGCCTCTATGACGAAGGTCATTGTGGAAAAGAATACAACCCAAACGTTACAACCTGAGCAAAGACATAACTTACACCCAGCTGCCATTGTTACCTTTATGATACAGACTATAATGGCCCTCGTAACGGCCTTTACGGTCACTTTTTTTAATTGAAAAAACAACCTGAAAAACTTGTATCAGCTCCGTAATGGACAGTTACAAAGCTGTTACAATGTATATAACACGGACACAGGGGTTACAAGGAAAGTCACATCCCAAAATACCCTCCAATCAATGCCATAAGTGACACAACCACACAAATCTCCACCGACACAGGCAAAGTGTGCACCATGCATGCTGTAGCTAACTTGCGCATGCAGGGGCGACTGCCAAAAAGTTCCTGTAAGCTAAAGCTATATGGAGTCCGCCGAGATGTCCATGTGACATCCACTCTATCTATCAGTTTCCCCAGCTCGCATTAGGACATGGGGCCAAAAATGAGGTAGATCCAAAACTCAAGTGGGCCACACAATACGAAATAGTGGATCCAAAACTCAAGCGAGCCACACAACGGGGGCCAACCATGATGTTTATATGCCATCAAAACATTCATTAGGTTATTCCCCCACTGGGATGAACTTATAACAAACATATTAGCATGATCCAAAACTTCTGTGGCCCCACAAAGGTTTCAGCAGTGGACATTCAATCGCCCAC
This sequence comes from Magnolia kwangsiensis, assembly GCA_037074715.1. NCBI lineage: Eukaryota > Viridiplantae > Streptophyta > Magnoliopsida > Magnoliales > Magnoliaceae > Magnolia > Magnolia kwangsiensis. The sequence continues at coordinate 93,233,521 of CM073580.1, forward strand.
TGTTTCCTTTGGTCTTCTCCACTTGAGTTTTGGCTTTGACTCATTTTTTGGACTCGCAACCTAAATTGGGCTGGCGAAACTTACGGATAAAGTGGATTTCACCGGTGTTTCAAATAGCGTGCAGTGTATAGCTGATGTAGAGCGGGTCGCGGACACTTTCATGTCCAAGATGGATCATGGAAGGCCCGATCAGAGGTAGAAGTCATCAAGACCATCAGAACCTTAAAACAGGCATATCTCGAAAACCGGAATGAGATACTCGACGTACCATATATGATTTTGGGATAGGATGAGCTACTTTAGCCAACCAACCCGGCTATGCCGGGTTGCCCACATTGAGTTTGCGAGATTCCATCAGATCGATGGTCAAATTCCATGTTCATTTCCGTTTTTACTATAAATAGAAGTTTTCATGAAAAGTGCTTAGAATAATTAGGAGAATAACGTGGTTAAGCCACATAGGAAACTTACTATAAAATGTAAATTTACTATTTATATTAAGTTACGAATTTCTAGGAGTTTTAGTTTTAGTTTACTTCTGATTTATCTTATATTGCTTGGTATCCTTATTTAAAGGGTTGAGAACTCGTTTATTTCATGAATCAATTAAATTTCAAATTTATTAGAATTTATTTCTATTTTCTTACTTTCTTTCCTCGTGGATTCGAGAAGTCTTTGTGAGGAGTCCAGAGAAGCTCCATGGATTCGAAGTAGTTATCCTTGAGGAAGAAGATGATCGACCTCATCATGTTCATCCCTACGTCAATAGCATAGCGTTTGGCCCTCTATGGCGTGTAGCATAAGCTACACAATACTCAATATTTTTTAATTAAAAATAGAAAAATATGATAAATTTTACAAAATGCATAATTTCTATGAGTTCTTGACTACAAATCTGGATCAACCACAAATTTCCACGCAAAATCTCTATTGACATCTTTTTTTACTTTATTGAAACATCACAAATTCACGATATGGACCACAATTTGGATGGTCTAGATTGATCTAATGTAGTGCTGCGTGTAATGGGGATAAGTCACCACCATTTTAAAATTGGTGTTGAACTAAGCTAGAGGAAACACTTAGAAAAGAAGGAGATTTCAGGGAGTATACACTATCTGCACTACATGTAGCGTACGCCATATGCCCTAGAGCTTACACTACCGGGGAGCAGCACTGCCTGCATATGCTACATAGCATTTTGGCTACGCAACTCTACGAGCACTACCGAAAACACTAGATTTCGCACAGACATCGTAGTGGGCCCCACATAGCTTCCACCTATGTGAAAGTCCTGTTGGCGAGGGGCACAGGACAAGTGCGGATGCAAAATACCCTCCAAATGACATCATGACCAACACAACCATGCAAAATCTCCACTGACACATGCAAAGTGTGCACCCTCTGCACCATAGCTAGCTTACACAGGAGTGGATTCGATCAGGTCGTCAGGCTGTGACCATGGGGCCCACCTTAATGCATGTGTTGTATATCCACGCCGTCCTTCCATTTTGAACGCTTATTTTAGGGCATGAGCTCAAAAATGAAGCATGTCCAAATCTCAGGTGGACCAAACCACAGGAAACAATGGTGATTAACCATTAAAAACTTCTCGTAGGCCACAAAAGTTTTCAATCAAGCTGGTATTTGTGTTTTCCCTTCATCCAGGTCTTTGTGACCTAATCAAGAGGTTGGATGGCAAATAAACATGACAGTGCGCCCTAGGAAGTTTTTACTGGTGGACGTCCAATCATCACTGTTACCTGTGATGTGGTCTACCTAAGAATTGAATCTGTTTCATTTGTAGGCTCATGCCCTGAAATGAACAGGCAAAACGGATGGACGGCGTGGATATACAACACATACATCAAGGTGGGCCCACGGTCACGTCCTCACCGAACTCGGTTTTACCCCGACCTGACTGAATCCGCTCCCAACTTGCGCAGAGAGAGAGAGAGAGAGAGAGAGAGAGAGAGAGAGATCTTACCATCCTTCAAGGCAAGTAGGACCTTGGTCGTGCCGCTGCGGAGGAGGCTGGGCGTACTGAGGAGGGTAGCCCTGCTGAGGATAGTAGCCCTGCGGCGGGTATCCCTGCGCAGGGTACCCCGGCGGTGGATACGCGTCCTTCGGATACCCTTCCGGAGGATATCCTGTCCATCAAAATTCAAAACCCCACCGTCAGATCCAACTAAACAAAAGCCTAGAAAGTTCCTGCAATCTTACAAAGACCATCCATACCTTGGGGAGGAGGAACTCCGACAGGAGGCTGCTGCTGGTTGTAATAACTCATCTTTGTAAGGGGCTTTTTGGGAAGAAGCAGAAGAAAGGGTTTTTCAAGACTGGTTGGAGTGGAATGAAAGAAACGGGTTTTCTTTTCTTTTCTTTTCTTTTCTTTGAGAGAGAGAGAGAAACGTGAAGGAGACGGGCGGTGGAGGAAAGCTTCGCGCAACACTATCGAATAGACTCGCGCGCGTGTTTTTTCTTTATCGTGGCAACGTGTCTCACGCATGTATGTTAGGGACGCGGTTTGCGTACAACCCCCGCCCGTCCCTAGCTCCGAACGGGCAGTTCCGTGGGCCGGCCCACCGTAATGTATCTGTACATCTAAGCCGTCTATTCCTTTTTTTCAGATTATTTTATCAAATCAATAAAAATGAAGTAAATTCAACGGTTAAATATGGATCACACCATTGATGGCTCTTGCATTTAATGCAACTGGCATTTAATGCTTTTGTGCATTTTAATGCAACCAAACTTATTACTTGATTTGGTACACTTGGGCGTTGGTTCTACTTTATCTTTGTTTTGATGCATTAAAATAATTTGAGAAAAGGGATAGACGGGGGTGTGGTACGCAATCCGCGCCCATAAGATGGTTGGATACAGCTGTGTATGAGCAGTTTAAGTGTGCCCGGCCTCACTAACACAGTGCGTCATTGACGTGGGGCCCATCTTGATGTATGCGTAGTAGATGCAAGCCGTCCATCCATTTTTCAATATTATTTTAGTGCATAATACTAAAAATGAAGAAGATCCAAATTCATACAGGCCACTATATGAAAAAAATGATAACTGACCATTAATAATTTGTTGTGGTCCCCGAAATTTTTGGATCAAGATGATTTATTTTTTCCATCATCCACGTATTTTTGAACTTACCAATGTGTTGGATGTAAAATAAAAATTACGGTAGGCCTTAGGAATTTTTAATGGTAAGTGTTCAATCACCACTGTTTTCTGTAGTGTGGTCCTTCTAAGATTTTATTTACTTCATTTTTAAGGCTTGTTATCTAAATGAATCTATAAAAATGGATGGATGGTGTGGATATACTGAAAGTACATCAGGGTGGGCTCCACAATCAGGGCCGCACCGCGTCGGGCCGCACCTAATACGCTCCCGTCCGTCTTGAACGGATGATGTCGCATAGGAAGTCAGGAAGTTCTATCAACCGTTCATTTCCTTTGCTTCAAGTGCAGCTTATCTGATGATCTTGTGGGCAGGATCTTCTGTATAAAGCATCAAAACGGAAGGATCCACACGATGACCGGATATGATCTTTTACACGTGTGAAAGTTAATACGTATGAGGCCGAGCTGCACTCACTTTATTGCGCTTCCTATTCCAAGGTCCTGGTTGATTGGATTGACCGACAGGAAAACGAGGGTGGGCCCGTGTCTGTGTAAACGCGAGGAAAGCGAATTCAAATTCCCTACCCCGAGCCGGTGCAACAACAACCTTTGTCGAGTCCTCCTTACAGTCACGAGATTCGCTCCGTTCAAATATTGGATGCCAGCCCAAACATTGCATTCGAAACTTAAGTGGGCCACACCACGTGAAACAGTGGGATGCTATGCCTACCGTTGAAATTCGAAGTGGATATCATTCTGCCAATGTTGGACGGACTCTGTCTAGGCAGCCACTCCATGGGCTTACCATGATGTACTTGGGTTTTATCCACGCCGTCCATTCATATTTTCAGATCATTTCAAGGAGTTAGCTTAAACCTGAAGCAGATCTGCGACTCAAATGGGCCATATGGTGGAGATTAAACACTCACCATTAAAATTTCCTGGGGAGACACAAGTTTTTATTAGTTGATACTTGTATTTTTTTCTTCACCCATGTCAAAGGTCGGGTGACAAATAAACATCATGGCAAGGGGTTAAAGTTGGGTGTCACTGTAACTGCATGTGGTGCGGTTGGATCTGCCCCAGTTTTATGCTAATGGCATGAAATGAACAGGCAAAATAGTTGAACGGGATAAATCCGCAGCGGATTGGCTGGTCTATCAACAAACGGTCTAAATGAGATCAAAGTTACATGATCCAAAATGATGTATTTATTATATACACATTGTTCATACATTTTTCGATATCATTCCAGTGCATGAGCTAAAAAATAACTTATATCTAAAGCCCATCTGACCCACACCATAAATATCAGTGGGGATAATGATTTTCACAGTTAAAATATTCGTAGGGCCCATCATAATATTTATTTTCCATCCAATCTTTTCATAAGCTCATAAAGGGCAAATGAAGAGAAAAAAACCCATCATAATATTTATTTTCCATCCAATCTTTTCATAAGTTCATAAAGAGCATATGAAGAGAAAAAACAAATATCATGCATATTGATCCAAAGCTTATGTGACCCCGAAATGATTTTAATGGTAGACATTCAATCCCTCACTGCCTTTTGCAGTGTGCTCCACTTTAGATCTGACTTATTTTTAGGCTCAAGCCTTGCAATAAGCTTGCCAAATGGATGAATGGTTTGGATACAACACATACCTCATGATGGAACCCACATGCCTTGCTGACATCAATACAACGGCTAGATAGCTGGTTTGTGGTCCACCAGTCAATCCGCTTCCGAGTAAAACCTATGCGTCACAGTAGGCCCCACAAAGACCTTATCTGGTCAGAGTCTGTCGAAGCCGGGCTGGACACGAACCGCTTCCTTGAAAACTAGGATCAGTTTTCAGTTCTTTTATGGAGTGTATCAACAGATTGGATGGAATATGGTTCTCCTGAAGGATCATTGGTGGGCGTCCACAACCCACTATATTCCTGTAGTGGGGTCCACTTGAATATTAGATTTAACATAACTCCCAGCAGATCATAGGTGGGCTGGAAATTTGATTTCATGAAAAACAGCAATAAAAACCATCAATGGTTTTTGAAGATAGGCATGGTAAGAGGTGGGGTGAAGGTTCACACTAGCCGGCTTACTCCCGTTGAGATTTTTTAAAGAGTATGGAAGTATAAACTCAAAAAAAAAAAAAAAAAAAAAAAAAAAAAAAAAAAAAAGATTTTAATATTATCTTGGATCTCTATCAAAATATAATTAAATTGAAAATAATAAAAATCAAGTTGGTAAGATTACTTGGGAATAAAGCTGCAAAATCAAAGACGTCACTTGATGTTGATCCTCTAAGGTAAGAGATCTCACTCCTTATTTATATTAAATAAGAAGTGAGCAAGAAGCCTTCCTACAAATCCTTATTATAGCAGTACGAGCATGTGAACGTGAAAGACCTCCAAGGTGAAGACATCCAAGGTGGGTCCCCCATGTGTGAACATGTAGATGAAGCATTAGGTTATTCTCCTTCCTCGAATATAGGATATAATTACTTATAAGAAAAAGTTATAATGTTAAGGACACCAATTATGGTACACATCTTTCTTCTAAACTTTGGTAATTTGGTGTCATATGTAAAGTTTCTTCTCCTGCTTATCTATATAATTAAATAACTCAATCCGTTCATTAAACATGGTCATCCACCTTTGGCTCAATACCTGTGTAAATTAATCAATGGACCATAAGATCTTGTCCATTGGATATACATCAAGCTGAATTAAAAAAGATCAACGGTTGAAACATGTTTATTCAAACATTTAAACAATTTGAAGTGTTGGCAAGCAAAAAATAATTTGATGGGCAGCCTAATCAACAAGAGTTGCATTAAGGGCCCGTTTGATTTTGAGGGAATAGAGAAATACCCTTAAAAAATGTCATTATTACCTTTTCCCCTTATTTGAAATTTCAAATGCATTTTCATCTCGAAAATTAGTCCAACAACTTGCATTTGTGGACCTCACTGTGATGTGCATGACATATCCACACCGTTCATCCATTTTATAAGAAGATTTTAGGGCCTAGGTCCAAAATTGAGAGAAATGCAATGCTCAAGTGGCCCATATCACAAGAAACAATGGCCTTAAATGTCCGCCATTAAAAGTTATTTTGTTTATTGGCCTCACATTAATATTTATTTGTCATCTAATCTGTTCATGAGGTCATAAAAACATTGATAAGGGGTAAACACAAATATCAGCTTCAACCAAAATTCCTAAGGGCCACATAAATTTTTATACGGTAAGCATTCAATTTCCACTTTCTTGTGATGTGATCCACTGGAGCTTTGGATCTACCTCATTTTTGGGTTCATGGCGTAAATGAGGTTGATGTATATGATGAACGGTGTTGATACATCATGTACATCACAGTGGACCCTATATTCATTTGGCAGTCATCCTCAATTTTAACACCAAAAAGCTAAGCTGTCAACATAGGCGCAGGAAACGATGAGGTAATTTCCTAGTAAATAATTATTACTTATTTACTACGTAATTACCGTTTACTTTAAAAATCAAATAGCCCTAAAGTATTCCTAAGCAACAACCAGTGGATCCCTTATTAGATCATATGGGGTTCGGTAGTATCTTAATATATGCACCCCACCACACCCACACATAAGTAATTGAACTGACTTCATGGGATCCTTACTCTTGCTCCGGTGGAAGACTCCCAGGAGTTTCAACACCCGGTCAAGGGTTCGAGTATCCATAGGTGGTGAAATCCTACTACAGTGTGAGTACATGGGGATGTGTGTGTAAATAAATAAATAAATAATTGACTTCATGATCAAGTCCAAAGAGCATTACACTAAAAGCTTGAGCTCGTCATGTGTCCTAATGGAAGTCGTACTTACACAAGGTCTTTTAATCCAATGACTTTTGTCTTGTAATACAAGTATCCAAATAGTCTCATAAAAAGATCATATATCAATGTACATTTATGCTCCCATATGGGGTAAGGCAACAGGACACTAATTTGTCATTCGACTTGATAATGGAAACTTTTCATCCCAACTCGCCGTTAGCTCCCTCACACGAAATAGCGGTACTAAGATTCATGGTATATAACTCTCTTCTATCCAATTCTTGTTGTATCCAAAGTCAAGTTCTTAAGAACAGTAGAAAATCCCCTCTCATTTAACCCTGTGAATACATGGACAATTAAGGTAAATCACACACTAATTATATACTAATAATATGTCTACACACAACCCATGGTCATCAAAATTAACATTGGCTTTTCACATAACATGACACTTCATGATCACTGCATCATTCCTTTTTCAGACATGCCATTCCATTAAAGCTGAAGTTAAAGGTCATAACTTCACTTACACATGGGTCATCAAGTCTTTTCTTATGCTTTAACATGTGTCCTTTGGATCTTTTCCCCTTGCCCTTTTAAAGTCTTTAACTTTTGCCAACTCACTCCTAACTAACGCAGTTCTTAGTCTCTATTACATGTAAAACTATTTAAGTTTACTTCCCTTCGTCTTATCACCTATCAGTGTTACTCCAAAATCTCCTAAATTGTGTTCATTTCTAATTCTATCATTCTATCTTGTCACTCATCCATCTCAAGATCTTCCTTTCAACACTCGTCCTATAAACATGTTGTTCCTTAACTGCCCAACATGATATCCCATAAAGTATGGTTGGTCCTATACCCATATTATAAAATTTCCATTTAAATTCCAGGGGTACATGATGATTACATAAAATTGCAGGGGAACATCTCCATTTCTTCCACTCTGGTTGAATTCTATAGGTATCATCCTTCTCAGTATCTCAATTTTTATGAATCAATTATCAATCCAATATTCCAGAAGTAGTCTTCTTCTTCCTTTTTTTTAAAAAAAAAAAAAAAAACTTTAGTCAACAATACGTATTAATTCCCCATTCTCATATTGTTATTACAAGGCTTATTCGGATACCACCCAATAATGGGCTTTGCGAACATCTGGAGGGGAGTAGGCCACTCTGAAGATCCAATTGGAAGAAGCTCAACAGAAGAAAGCTTCTTTATGAGCTGAGACAAAGGGGTTAAGATCGCGCCTCTCTCAATCTGAAAGAGAGGGGGCCAAGGCCGCAGAGGTCATGGCCAAGCTGGTCGAAGTCGAAGCCTTCATCTCGTTAGTTCCGGTGATAGCAGTGGAGGAGTATAAGGCTTCGAAGGAGCGGGCCGATGAGGGGGAGGTATACTATAGCCTCGGCTATGAATGTTGCCTCGAGGATGTCAAGGGAAGGTACCCTGAGCTTAATTTGGAGGGCTTGGGTGAGGAAACCCCCGAAGATCCGACTCCAATCGTCACCAAAGCCGAGCAGCCTCCCTCTCAAGCTGATTGAGCCTCGCCACCCCCTCATACTTATTAAAATAAAAAATAAAAATTGGTTCTCTATTTTTATTTTTATTTTTATTTTTATAACGATCCTTTTATTAATGAAAGAACAACTTTTTATCATGACCGTCATACACAATGTTCTCGAGTATCCTTTGTAGATCAAAGGTAGTCTAGTAGGTTGGACGTAGTAGCGCGAGTAGGCCGAGTAGTGTAGATAGGTCGACCATGTAGTAGTAGGCCCTGTACGTTAACATCAATAGGTTGACCTCAAGATAGCAGCCATAGATAGTAGTAGGCCAAGCACTAAGAAGGACTTTCTTCCCTTAAATTGAGGAAATTCCCTGTGGTCGACCGTACATCTCGGATAGTCGGATTTCAAAAGAAATTCTCTTCCCCTGACCTAGGGAAGTTCTTTCCTTGTAGAATTTATAGTAGGAAAGAATTAATATGCTGACCACTTGGTAGTGGATCGAGGAATTTTTAAGAGGATTTTATTCCCTTACATTAAGGGAAGTCTCCATAGTTGGCTGCGTAGTTTGGATAATCGAAAATGATAAAAAGAAATTCTCTTCTCCTAACCTTAGGAAGTTTTTTTAATTGTAGGATATAAAAATAGTAGACATAAAATAGTAACTTTCCAAGCCCCCCTTTTTCCCTTTGAGAAGGGAGGTTGCTTTGGTCGAGTAAAATGGTAGCAATGCCCCGAGCATCTTTTTTGCTTTGAGAAGGGAAGTCGCTCCAGTCAAGTGGATCAATCAGTCGATGCACTTCTAGTCGGGGGACTTCTTAGGTCCTCAAGAGTAGTAGATTTTCAAATGCTTAGCATTCCATGGGTGAGGCAAGGGTTGTCCATCAATGTCTTCAAGTCGATATGCTCCCGACCATATTGTGCCTATTATCTTGTAAGGTCTCTCCCAGCTCGGTCCCAAAGTTCCTAAGCCGGGCACTTTGGTGTTCTGAAAAGTTGAGCAAAGGATCAGTTCTCCCACTTGAAATCTTCGTACTTCGACCCGAGAGTTATAGTATTGGGCGACACGTTGTTGATGGGCAGCGATCTTCAGTTACGCCCATCCCCTCTCTTCTTCAAGTAGATCCAGACTTAAAACCATCTTCTCGGCATTTTGGTTCTTGTCGAAAGAGGTGGTGCGTGCAGTTGGGAGTCCTATTTCGACTGGTATTATGGCCTCTGCACCGAAAGCTAAAGAGAAATGAGTTTTCCCTATTGATGTCCGAGCAGTAGTTCGATAGGCCTAAAGGACGTATGGTAACTCCTCGGCCTAGGCCCCTTTGGACTTCTCAAACTTGGTCTTAAGTAAGTTTTTTATAATCTTGTCGAATTGCTTGCCGTTGTCCGAGATAATAGTGTGTGGGATCCCATACCAACAAATGATATTCTTTCATACGAAGTTGGTAATCTTTTGCTCAGTGATTTTGGCCAATAGTTCGGCCTCGATCCACTTAGTAAAGTAGTCGACTGCTACGACAGCGAACTTGGTATGTCCTTTGCCCATTGGCAATAGTCGTATCATGTCGATTCTCCATTAGGGGAATGGCCAAGGGCCAGTCATGGGGTCAGTTGCTCAGATGGTTACCAAGGTATTGTGGCGAACTGTTGGCACTTGTCGCATTTCATTGCATAGTGTTTAGCATCCTCTTGGATGGTCACCCAGAAATACCCCTATCGAATCACTTTGTGGGTGAGTGCCCTTCCACCCGAGTGGTTATCACAGATCCCTTCTTGAATCTCCCTTAGGACATAGTTGGCCTCATCAGGTCGGAGACACCTCAGGTATGGTAAGGAGAACCTTATTTTGTAAAGGGTGCCCCCTACCATGGCGTACTGAGCTGCTCTGCTCCGAATTCTTTATGCTTCAAGCTTATCGTCGGGTAACCTGTTCTTCCGAAGGTAGCTTGTAATCGGGTCTGTCCAGCTTCGAGTTGAAATGATGGGAGGCATTTCTTTTGGTCTAAGTCGGCCGATGCTGGGCTCAGGCAAGAACTCGATAGGAATCAATTTGGCGATGTCAACATCATCCGCAGCTGCCAGCTTTTCCAGAGCATTTGTTTTATGCTATGGGACCGGGATGACTTCGCTTTTACTGAATTTACTGATAAGGTCTCTCACCTCTTAAAGATAGGCGATCATATTTTCTCCCTTCGCTTGGTATTCATCAACAATTTGATTGACGATGAGTTACGAATCACTATGGATCTTCAAAGTCTGGGCTCCCATGGCTCTCGCTAGCCTAAGCCTGACGTGGAGTGCCTTGTATTCTGCCACGTTGTGGACATCGGGAATCCAAATCTTAAGACATATTGTGTGCAGGTCTGGTCGGGTGCCACAAGGATTATCCCTGCCCCATTGCCTTTAGAGTTAGAAGACCCATCGACGTGAAGGGTCCATACATGTGGGTTGACTTCCTCCCTGGTTTCCTCTGGCTCTCTCGGAAGCTCGATGTTGGTGAACTCAACGATGAAGTTGGCCACTATCTGGCCTTTGATAACAGTTTGGGGTCGATACTCGATGTCGAATTCATCAAGCTCAATCGCTCACTTGGTCAATCTCCTTGATACCTCGGTTTTTAGAGTACTTGACGAATGGGTTGATTGGTCGGGACCGCGATGGTGTGGGCCTAGAAATAGGGGTGGAGGCAACGCGATGACACGATTAGAGCTAGTGCGAGCTTCTCAATATTAGGGTACCCGGTCTCAGCTTGAACCGGTGCCTTGCTGACATAGTAGACATGGAGCTGCTTACAACTGATCTGTCGTATTAGGGCCGAGCTGACCATTACGGTTGAGATCACCAAGTAGAGTAGCAGCGGCTCTCCTTGCTTAGGCTTGGAAAGTAGCAGGGGTGACCCCAAGTACTGCTTGAGTTGTTGAAAGGCTCGTTCATAGTCATCGGTACATGTCGATTTCGCTTTGCTTTTCAGCTATCGAAAAAACATGAGACATTTATAGGTAGCTCGGGAGACAAACCTATTGAGGACTGCTACTCTACCTATGAGACACTGAACCTTCTTTGTAGTTCTGGGCGTTTTCATGTTCATCAATGCCTGGATTTTGTCAGGATTTGCTTTGATTCTCCTTTGGTTGACCAGAAAACTGAGGAACTTTTCCTAGCTTACTCTAAAGGCGCATTTGCTTGGATTTAACTTTATTTGGTATCTCCTCAGGATGGCGAACATTTCATCTAGGTCAGCCACATAGTTTGTAGCTTCGATGCTTTTGACCAACATGTCGTCGACATATACCTCCATAGAACACCCAATCTTCTTGGCAAACATCTTATTGACAAGTCGTTGATATGTTGCTCCAGCATCCTTTAACCCAAAAGGCATAACTTTATAGCAGTAGAGTCCTTTATCGGTAACAAAGGTTATCTTCTATGTATCGTGTGGATGCATGGTGATCTGATTATATCCTGAATAGGCGTCAATAAAGCTAATGAGTACATGCCCTGCAGTACTATCGACTAGTTGGTTGATCCTTAGAAGAGGCAAATTGTCTTTGGGGCAAGCCTTATTCAGGTCTGTGTAGTCAACGCACACTGGCCATTTTCCATTCGACTTCTTCACGAGCACAATGTTGGCAATCCATTCGGGGTAGTAGATTTCTTTAATGAAGCTGGCATCAAGGATCTTAATGGCCTCTTCTCCAATGATGGAAAACTGTTTTGGTTTAAATGCTCATCGCTTATGCCTCACTGGTCGATGGTCGGGGTCGATGTTCAGTATGTGACCCATCACTTTGGGTTTAATGTCGGGCATATCCTGGTGAGACTATGCAAAGACATCAACGTGTCACTTCAGCAAGTTGACAATCTCCTCTTGCTGACCTAGTGCCAACAATGAACCAACCTGAACCATGTGAGATGGATCGATTTCGCAAAGAGGTACGATTACCAGGTCTTCCATCGGAGACCCTCTCTTAGTTGATTCTTCTCAGGGGTCGAGGGAGGTGACAACCATCGTGTGTTGTCGTGTTCCCTCCTCAAGGCCATTGAATAACATTGTCGGGCCTCGTGCTGATCACATTTGACTTGGCCGACCCCATGTTCGGTCGGGAACTTTATCGAGAGGTGATAGTCGACACCACTGCTCGCATGATGTTGATGGGCGACCGTCCTAAAATGATGTCGTAGAAAAAAGGACAGTCAACTACAAGGAATTCAATCATCACAGTAGTTTGGTTGATACCTTCTCTCACGGTCACAGGCAATAGTATACTTCCCTCAGAGGTAACCCTCTCTCCTATGAACCCTAGCAAGGGAGTTCAGACGGGATGTAACCGGGACATTTCTATCCCCATCTTGTCGAAAGTGACAGTGAAGAGGATGATGATCGAGCTGTCGGTATCTACCAATATGTGGTGCACCTTGTGGTTGGCCATTGTCATGGTCACCACTAGTGCATCGTCGTGCAGGTGGTGGATTCCTCGGTCGTCTTCCTTAGTAAAAGTTAAACAACGGGATTTAGCTTTTGTTCCTTGGCAGGCTTATATGCAAAGTTAACATGATGCTCTGAGCATGAGCCTTGCGAGCTCTATTTGAGTCTCCTGCTCTTACGAGGCCTCCAAATATTGCGCAGATCTCACCCATAATCTCTGTTGAGGCATAAATAATGAAGAATAAAGGATGAATCAAAAGGAAAATTAAAAGAAAAAGTATAAAAAGAATGTAAAGAAAATGAGGAAAAGAGGGGAATTCATAGTGTTTGTACCAGGGAATTCATAGTGTTTGCGTGAACCCGCGCAATGGATATGATGGTAGGGCTGAAAGTTGGGCGGGTTCAACCCGACCGACCCAACATTGGGTTAGGCTCGGACAGGATATTTCGGGTTCAATCTTAAGCTTAGGCTATACAAACACCAACCCTTTAAAACTTGGGTTGGGCTTGGGTTGAGGTCTCGGGTTGCTCGACCCAACCCAAACCTGATCAATATATAAGTTACTTATAAATTATAATTCAGTGTGGATCGTTTGTATTGAAGGCACACTAGTGATGTCGAGTCTCGTTTGTCCACGTCATTTCCAAGGACTCAAGCTAATAAGATATGCCAGATTTCTCGCTCCCAAATAGACTTCGTGCTATGCTACATGACTTTTAAAGGAGTAGTTGTCTTATATTTTAGCTTGTTTTTTAAAAGAAAAAATGCAGTTCTTTATAATGAATAATCACATATATAATTAATAAAATTATAGATACAAAAAATAAGTCCTATATTGAAATATAATAAACTAATGCAATAACGAAAATATTAGCATGTATATACCCGACCGAGCCCGCTTAGGTTGGGCTTGGGTTGAGAATTCCCAACCCAAGATTGGGTTGGGTTGGGTTTGGGTTGAGGTGTAGGAAACTTGGGTTGGGTTAGGGTTGAACATCAACTCGACTCAACCCGCTCGACTTTTAGCCCTATATGATGGGTTGCGCGCTCCTACACAACATTGGTGCAATTAAGATGATTCAGATGGTTGAATCTGATAAGAAGTGGGCCCATAGCACGAAGATCAAGGGTTCGCATGTGTGGAGTCCTATAAATACCCCACTCCCCCTCTCATTTGGAGACAACGAAGATTCTGAAGAAAATTAGAGCTTCGGAGAAGAGGAATTTAAAGGTATCAAGGAGAGAGGAAGAAGAGAGAGAAAGCTTTTTGCCGGACCGTGCAACACATGGTGTTGTGTGGAATGCTACTAAAATGATCAAATGGAATCGGATCTTTCTTCCATAGAGGAATATGAGCTCAAGAAGGAGATATAAGATGATCATATCCGCACAATATTCCTCTCGATGAGATGACCAAATTACAAGCCGAAATACTGTCGGATTTGATATCCAAATTTGATATCCAAACTCTTTCAATACTTGTATTTTGGAAAAGTCTATCTTAGAATCAAGGGAAATCAAAGGATGTAAATGAACTCAGAATGAATAAATATGATGAGTGTTCTTTTTCTATTCTCTTTGTTATGATTAAATAAGATAATATCCCTAAATCAAATGCTTTTGTTTCTTGTCGAAAGCTGGGGAATATTATCTTATTTAAGATTAACATAGAGAAAGTTTCGAGAGCTTTATCGTAGTTTGGCGTCTTACCGACGCCAAAATGGCGAATCTCAACGGGAACATCCTCCCCTTCATCTCTAAGATAGAATATTCTATCACTCAAACACTAATTGTGATTTCATATTGTTGTTTGAAGGTTATAAGACAGAACGTCAAAACGATCAATGGCAAGCGCAACAAAGAAGACGAATTTCTACTTCACAGCGATCGGGTTTGTGTTAGAATATGCAACAAATCGACTTGCAGATCTGCAAGCAAAAATGACAAGCCAAGTTATGGCCAGAGTCATAACCACTTCGCCATTAGCGTAAGAGAACAATAACGACTGGGTTGTTGTATTATCTCGAAGAACAAGCACCCGAAATGCAGCAATTGCCAAGATGAATTCATCTCCACATAAAATCAGGGGACCAATAACATGGAATACAGTTAAAAATAATCCTGAACTCACTCCTCTAGCTCCGTACCCAGGGAAATCTCTTCCCTCTCTAACATCACAAGACTTCCCAGCACTGCCTATTATGAAGACTCGATGGATGAGAAAAGAGAAAGGAAAATCACTGATGAATAATGCAGCTTTTGTGTCACCTCAAGATACGCTTCTACAAGAAATATTGCAGTCGGCCAAATGTTGTGGGAGTACAGAAGATCCGAATGGAACCCCTCTCTTAATAAGCCTTATCATACCCGGATACTCTACTCCTACGACTGCCTCTTCAGATAATGCAAAAGCCGCCGTATGCATGATAGGAACCAATCAAGGTCCACAGCCGACTACTGAAGATCGTATAGCTGATATGGCACAAACACAAAGAATGTTGATGGAAGAATGCAGAAGTCTTTGAGAAGCCCTGACTACTCTAGCACATAATGTGGCTCAGATTGTAACCCCTCCAATGATGGCTGCCATGAATGAGTAAGAACAACAACCTGAAGGCTCTCAGCCACCGAGGGTGGGATCACACGGATCCGCTCCCACGACAAGAGTAATAACTCAAGAAGAAGTATGACGAATGGCTACAGAGGCTGTTAGAATAGAAAGAGAGCGTGGGAACATTGGAAGGTTTCGATATAGAACGTCATATCTGAGAGAAGTGAACGATGTACCCCTCCCGGCAAATTTCAAACACCGTGATTTCCAAAAATTTAATGGTGATAGGTCCTCAGATGAACATCTTATGCACTTCATCATGACAATGGGTAACTTCTCTAATGTCCCGCAGTACTGCTTACGGCTATTCGATTCTTTGTTGACAGGAAAAGCCTTCCAATGGTACTTTAGTCTAGCCCCATAATCAATACGAACATGGGAACAAATGCAGGATGCATTTATGTCAAACTTTTTCTTATCAGATCGTGATGTCAACATTAGAGAACTAGCTTCTATACAACAAAGAGAGGGCGAACTAGTAGAGAAGTTCATAGATCAATGGAAGACATTGGGGGCTTCATGCAGATAGTTAGCTAAAGAAAAAGAACATGTAAAAATGTGCTTAAATTCTATGGAGACTGGAATTGCATTTGGTCTCACCAATGCTGATATAAGAACTTTCCATGACCTAGCTACAAAAGCTCATGCATTGGAACTAATGACCAAGAAAATGCCAGCATTTCATTACGAGACAGGTAGAAGAGGGCACAGTATACTGATGGTCAATGTTATGGACCGAGAAAAGAATAACAATATTCTTCATGATAGGAAAAGAACGGAAAAAAAAACAGAGAAGAGTCGATCGTTACAAAGGCAAATTCAACGTTAAAAGACTAAGATCTCTTAATTCCCATGAAGGATTTACGTTTGAGAAGAAAAATGTTGCCCCCATGATGAAACAACTGCTAAGTGCAGGGACAATAGAATTACCCTTATCTAAACGGCCCGAAGAAGCATAAATGACAAAAGAAAGAAATTTTTGCCATTATCATCGTTTGTTGGGACATCCCATGGAAAATTGCTTTACCCTGAAGTGCATGATTCAGAAGATGATAAACAGAGGTGAGATCACAATAGTCAAAGAAAATAAAAGAATCAGAAAAGCGTCGATAAATATGATTTCAGCCGAGAAATTATATATGAGAGAAAGGGAGGGTTAAAAAAGAATAAAAGCAGTAACTTGATTACCGATAACAATACAGGACAAATGAATAAAGCTGCGGTGATAACGTTATGCTCAGGAAGAAGAGTAACAAGTCCTATCTAAAAATAAAAAGTTAAAGTGGTGCGGGAAAGAATATTAGGAATGCATGTCGATAACAATAGAAAAGAATGAAGTCAAGAAGGTGACTTGTGATGTAATAAGCCATTTGAAAGGTATACCAACTCAGTTAAGTGTGTATGATGCACTACAGTTTTCAGAAGACTCTATACACACTCTGATTCAGGCCCTATCCAATAACGAGGTTAGAAAAGAATTACTCGTAGAGATGAAAAATACAGAACAAGAGATAAAGAACAGCTGCATGCTCATCATTTCCTTCTCCAATGATGATTTGACTTGCAATAAGGAGCATAACAGGCCATTAATGATCATGGGTCGCATTCGCGGCAAACAAGTTAAGCGAATAATGTTGGATAACAGATCAGCAGTGAATCTTTTGCCATTAACAGTGTTAAACGAAGTCAGATATCGCCGCTCACATTTACGTCCTAGTGGAATGATGATACAGGCTTTTAATCAAGATGAGCAGCATGCGTTGGGAAAAATTACACTGATCTTGGAAATAGGAGAGTTAATGACAAATGTTGTTTGTCATGTCATCAATGCAGTAATGACATACAACCTCCTTTTGGGTAGGTCATGGATGCACCAATATGGCATTATATCCTCCCCTTTACACCAATGCTTAAACTATTGCAAAGATGGAATTTCGTATAAGGTGATTGCCGATTCAAGACCGTATACAGAAGCAAAAGCTTTCTTCACCGATGCCAATTATTACGATGGATTCACCATAGAAGAAGGGGGAAGAATGATGAAAGTAAAGCCCCAAAAAGTGATCATACAAAGATGATAGAAAAAGAAGCCATAAAGGTTGAATTGTTTGGAAGAGTAAACACGAAAAAGAAATTTTATTTCGTGCCAAAACACTTAAGACAACCAGGAAAGCCTCCATTAACGTTATTATCACCTGAGCAGCTGAAAATCCTACAGTTGAACTATACAGTACCGTTGTCATATGCTGAAAGGAATAAGCCGTTTCTGGCCATTCCAAAGAGATTTCATGTTAAATCCAGTTCGAAACATCCTGAGCCGATCGAATTCTATGCCCCTTCATAAACGAAAAGAGAAGAAAGGTCTGATAATAGTATAAGTTGTGAGAAACTCACATTTGAAGATCTCAAGAGATATAGCCCCGCTAGCAGAAAAATCATGAAGAACATGAGATTCGATTATGAAGAACCAACCGGTTTAAATTATGGTAGAGAAATCCAAGTTCCGATCGGGGTAGATGTGAAAAAGCGAGAGAAATCTCATAGATTGGGGGTAGAGTCTTTAGTAAACATGGCCGCAGTTGATTCAGTAATAGAAACAGATTCTGAAATAATCAAGCACACAGCTCTAAAATAGATGGAAGGCGGGGGGGGCAACCGACAATTGACAGTTTGCGAGAAATAAATTTGGGAATAGAAGAAGAGCCATAAAATACGTTCATAAGCGCTAGCCTCCCTGAACAGGAAGTCGATCAATATATCGAGCTATTGAAAGAGAACAAGGATGCATTCGCTTAGACATATGCAGAAATGTCAGGCCTAGAACCGTTAGTAGCAATGCATTGATTGAACATCTCTAAAGATAAGAGGTCGATCAAATAAGCTCAGTGGCGATTCCATCCAAATCTAATTCATCCGTTACAAGAAGAAATAGATAAACTGATAAAAGTAGGGTTCATCAAAGAGGTTAAGTATCCCAAATGAATATTGAATGTCGTCGAGAAGCCTAACTTATCCAAAAGATAATTTTTCGTTGCCAATAACCAAGTTGTTAATAGACAGTACAACAAAATATGTTGTCATGTCCTTCATGGATGGTTATGCTAGCTATAATTAGATAAGAATGGCTCCAAAAGAAAAAAAAGCTATAGCATTCAGGACTTCTTTAGGGAGCTATTGTTATAAGGTCATGCCATTCAGGCTTAAGAACACTGGTGCAACATACCAAAGAGCAATGCAGAATATCTTCCACGACATGATGTATAAGCATGTTGAATGTTATGTCGATGATCTGGTGGTGAGATCAGATAGTCATGAAGAACATCGCGAACATCTGATTTCGGTTTTCTGTCGACTTCGAAAGAAACGATTAAAAATAAATCCAACCAAATGTGCTTTTGGTGTCTCATCAGGGAAATTCCTTGCTTTTATTGTTAGACATAGAGGAATCGAAGTCGATCGGGGAAAATTAAAGCAATTCAAGATATGTCGCCTCCGAAAACGTTGAAAGAGTTAAAAGCTTGCAAGGAAAGTTGGATGCATTCATCATTTCATTTCGAACTTGGTGGGAAGATGTCAGCCATTTTCTCATTTAATGAAGAAAGGAACGAAATTTGTTTGGGATAAGTCCTGTCAGAATGTGTTCGATTTAATCAAAGAATTGTTGAAATAGCCTCCAGTACTGGCAACTCCTATAAAGGGTAAACCACTCATTCTATACATATTTGCGGCTGAGAATTCATTAGGAGCACTACTGGCACAGGTGAATGAACACAGCAAGAAAATCGCGCTTTATTATTTGAGTCAAACTCTAATAGGCGCATAATGTAATTATTCACCGATTGAGAAAGTGTGCTTGACATTAATATTTGTAGTGCAAAAATTAAGACATTATTGCCTTTCCCACGATATAATTTTGATCTCGTGAGCGGATCCCATAACGTTCGGCTGATGTTATCAGGAAGATTGGCCAAATGGTTGTTACTCTCAGAATATACAATCACTTACGAACCGACAAAAGTAGTGAAAGGGCAAGCAGTGACAGATTTCTTGGCAGCTCATCCTGTAACAGATAGTAAGATTATCAGTGATGACTTTCTTGATGAATAAGTTATGTAAAACCCGCGTAAGAGTCCGTACCATTCTTAGGTTCCCGCGATCCTCCCTGTCAAATTTTGACAACCTTCAACCTTTATCTAATATTTACGCGCGATCCTAAGTCGAGTCTTACAAACTAAAGTCGACTCAAACTGAGACTTGTACCCAAGTGACCGCGCCGTCACCGCGGTTCCGATGCTGCGTCTCGTGCACCAAGGCGATACCCAGGCCAGGAGATGTGGGCCCGCATTCAGCTCAAGAAAAACACCGCGCGTTACAAAATCTAAGAGAATCTCTACCAAATGTCACATCCATCAATCAATCAATCTCATCAAGGGCCAAGTACATGTCAAGTACACATCACCTCACACCCATCCCCAAGCAACTCCAAAAGTCAAAAAGTTCTTACACATCTCATACCTTTCTTATACAATCTACTCCTAAAGTTAAAAAGTTTCGTACACACCCATCACTCACCACATCCATCACCCATCTCTCTCCTTACAACTCTCTCTCTCTCTCTCTCTCTCTCTCTCTCTCTCTCTCAAACAACTTTCCCAAGCAAGAGAGAGCCACACGTCCAAGCTCTCCCAAAGCTCTCATGGAAGAGCTTTAGTGTGGCCCATTTCCTACCCTCTCATCTCCCATCTCAACCATCCAAACTCCATATCCTCCGTTAGGATCGAAGCTAAGGAGCAAAGGAAGCCAAGGG
The DNA here is from genome assembly GCA_037074715.1 of Magnolia kwangsiensis. NCBI lineage: Eukaryota > Viridiplantae > Streptophyta > Magnoliopsida > Magnoliales > Magnoliaceae > Magnolia > Magnolia kwangsiensis. The sequence goes on from CM073580.1 coordinate 93,253,817, forward strand.
AGTAAGAAGAAGTAGACGGTGGGTGATCTTGGACCCACATTTTCTCTTTTTGTTATCTATTTATCTAATGATTTAAGGACCACAAATGGTGGGACCCACTTGATGTATACTTGTATCCAAGAGGGGCCCATAGTGGCGAGGCCCCTCCGTTATCTCCGATCTTTCTCTCTCTTTCTACCTTGCTCTCTTCTCTCTCTATCTTCTTCCATGATCATGGCCCACTATGATGTGTGTATTTTACCCATGCCATCCAAAATGGTGTGGCCCACTTTGATCATACCTCTTAAATTGACGTCGTCCATCTATTTTATCTAGGCCATCCAACGGGCCTAGATGATGAGCAAACAAAAATATCAGGCCGGTTCAAAATAGGTGGGCCATATGGGACCCACCTTGATGAGCTGTTCAACCACACCGTCCATCCAAGGACACTGGACGTAATTATCATGGGGTGGGGCTAAACAGTGAAGTGTTAACCGTCAGTGGAAGTGTGGACTGACATTGGGTGGGTGCTGACTATGAAGTGTGGACTGATGTGGGGTGGGTGTGCTATCAATGAAGTGTGACTGACGGTGGGGTCCATGGGACCCACCCACGCCATCCATCCCACCTACGCCATCCATTCACATTGATAGGCCTCACCATGCAGCAGGTGGTGTCTCCACCGCCCCTGGACAGTGGGACCTATGCTCGTGTGGGGCCCTTGTTCACTCCCCAAGTGCAGGGTTGTGATGTAGTAATAAACTCGGTAAGACTGAGGTCGAATCCCCAGGGACTGAAACCTGTACATTATCTGAAACTAACTAGAACTAGAACTAAGCTAAGATGAATTCTAAATCAACTAGCAATTGTGAAATAATTGTGGAATAATTAATCAAAAACTTAAGAAAATTAAGAGATATGAAACTAGGGATTCAGAGGATCCACTTGTAGGGATCAGGGAGATCCTATGCTTTCTTCAAGAATCATGGAGTTTAAACTGAACTGTCATTGATCTAGTTTTCAAGAGATGAAAGGTATATGAATTAGAATGGATTCCATCACCAAACCATGCCCAAGAGACTATGGCAAATAACAGAATTAAACTAGTTACCAACCAATTACATGTATGAAGGTTAGGAAGGGTACCGACATCCGACCATGCCCAGGAGACTATGGTGAACAACAGGGCTTCCTGACGTCATAAACATAAAAGGAAAAGCAAATATTCAAAGCCATCGCAGACCCACTGTAATTTTAGTCACAATAGACCATTAAAGACTAAAAATATTTCCATACTAATCAAACTAAAATCAACTTCAATTCATACATTAAAATTAAATTAAAAGTATAGAATCACCCATCTCATTACAAGTTTCACCTCTTAGCCCTAACTAAGAGGATTAGCCAGCCATGAATGGGCTGAAATCCCTTACACAAAGCAAAAGAAAAAAAAAAGGAAAGAACTACTCTAACTCTCTCTCTCTCGCTCTCTCGCTCTCTTCTTCACATACAAAACCAAAGATCAGCCTCCCATGGTCTGAATAATTGCTCCCCACGTCCAAAACCTCCTTATATAGCTGCTGGAGTGGTGAAAATCAGACTTGAATCGGGTTTGGAAAGCTATCGCATACGCAACGAAAGCTTTTTCGTAGCCAAGTTCAGTGCCTCGAAACACGCCACTTTTCTCTCTTAATTTTTAAAGAAACACCGTATCTTAGGACGTTTTTGAGTCCTCTACATGATAGACGGTTCAAATCTACCATATGATCAAAGATGGTGGGCCACAACCGCCTGAAAAAGTCAGTTTTCGTGGATGTGCGAAACCTTTGGCTGTCGTGATCGGTGGGCCCCATAGAGTTACTTTTAGAAAAATTCACCCCATCCATTGTATTTAGAACGAAATTTCAGTCAAGAATGGGTGGTTTTGAATGTCTATTGACGCAGCCTAGAGAAGAAATTACAATAAGATCAGATTTGAACATTGCAGGTCAGTCCACTTGTGGCCCCTGTATCATACACACGTGCATTCATGGACGAAAATTATCAACATGGGTTGGTAGTGTTTACAGCCCTCTACAAGATGGTCGGCTCGGATGAATCATACAGTCCATAGTGGGGCCCAGTGCGTTCCGCAAGTCAGACGTCATCCATCCGTGCGTAGGCAAAAACGGAAACAACAAGTGCTGTTTTAGAAAGGTGCGGGTCAGCTTGCGTTGTCTCTGTTGCACGCGTACGTGCATGTGTACAGTGTGCACACACCTCATACACAGGGCCCACCGTGATGTTTACAAGAAATCTACACCGTCCATCCTCTTTCTCATATTATTTTAACCGTCAAGAACAATTTTCAAGCATATCCAGATAGCGGGTGGGCCCCAAATTGAAGATTGATGGGCTGATCTACCCGTTAGGCCACTTCCACAATGATCCAATGGATGATTTTTGACATGTACGGTTAATTTATGGTCCTCAGGCCACATATAAATTTTCAAGCCGAACAGATATTGGGAACCCCGTGATCTTACATTTTGGACCAATTTCGGGCCACTTGAGCTTCAATTTCTCGATTTTCGTAGATCCCTGGCATGTAATTCCGTTGTTCTTGGTCCCCTGGAGTCTTTTCCTTGCCTTAGTGTCGTCAGAGCATTAAATCCATACTTTTAGCCTCTTATTTCAGTCCAAGCTAGTAATTACACTTTGCAGCACAAACACGGTTAAAACGGGCCATTAAACAGTATTTTGTTCGTAAATCTAGGAAATAAATGGGGTCTGTTATGCAATATTTGACCCTCAACAGCCCTCCTTGATGTGTCATCCCACAACTCCAGTGGCAGACAGAGTGACAGATACCTCGTTTCAACGCTGAGGTCTTGGTACCACTTCCTAGTGAGGGTGGCTCACAGAGAAGTGTGAGTGACGGTGGAGTCTATGGGACCCACCCCCATCCTCCATCCAACCAGATGGGCCACGCCATCATGTATGTGTTTTATCCAAACCACCCACCATCCTTGGACGGTGGGACCCACCCCACGTGTGGGGCCCTCCTTGATGTATGTGACGGTCCAAGCCATCCAAAGGCCTGGACGTTGCACTGTGGTAATATAAATATTATTATTATATATATATGTATATTATATTAAATATATTATATATTATATTTTATATATATATATATATATATATATATATATATATATATATATATATATATATATATATATATATATATTCCTGAATGGTGGGCCCTACATGGGACCCACCTCTACCCTTTTAATGCAGAAACTGCACGGCAGCAACTATGTATACTACATATATATTATATATATTTTATATTTTATATAAAATACATGAGGGTGGGCCCTGCATGGGACCCACCTCTGCTTTACAAAAATAGGCAGCAAACTGCACGTGGAGCAGCTACATGGCTCTCTCTTGACATCAGCATGTTGCATGTCCCACATGCTGTATGTGTTTTACACAAGCCGTCCATCCTTTCTGACGGTGGGCCCATGCTTGATGTATGTGTTACATCCAAACCATCCATCCAAAGGGCGAGTCAGTTTATGGCTTGAGACCAAAATGAGATAGATCTAATATCAGGTGGACCACACTGCAGAAAACAGTGTTGAGTGAACGACCACCATTGGAACCCTTCTTGGGGTCATAACAATCCTGTATCAATTTGAAATTTATTTTTCATCTTAATTCAGGTCTATGTGACCTCATGAATAGATTGGATGGAAAATAAATGTTTTGGTAGGCCTTGAGAATTCTAATGGTAAGGAATCATTATCACCACTGTTAATTGGAGTACAGTCCATGTGATTTATTTATTTTTTCAAATGCTCTAAAATGATCCCTAGGAATAGATGAATGGTGTATATGGCGCGACCCACTTGATGAAGGTTTGGCCCATTGATTCGGCCCATTGGTTCGGCCCATTGATTCAGCACATTGGTTCGGCCCATTTGATTCGGTCCACTAATCGACCCATTGATCTGCCCATTGATTAGCGATTCCACCATGATGTATGTAATGATGTTTTTGTTGGTTATGCCCTGGGAGCAATGATGGTTTGACGTCTACATTGTAGAAGCAATGATGGTTAAAATCCTGCATTGTAACTCTCCCTAGGGCCCATTGATAGACCCATACTTGTAGTGTGTAGGCCGTCTAGGCCCATCTTCATTATGAACAAGAATCCATCGCCATATAACATGTTTATTATGGTTCCATGATTCATGACCATACGCATCATATGTATGTTTGATATGAGAAGTGACTGATCATAGCATATGCCTTCGGGCAGATCATTTATGGGCTCTCAGATAGGCGGTGATGCCCCACATGAGCGCACGATACGCACAGGATTGTTGCATGACTGGATAGTGTGAATCATGCATTTCTCATTGTGTGACATGGTTACTGTACACTCTAGCGATATCAGGGTCATAGCCTCCATAGGCATATTATGGTTAGCAAGATTGGATACTGAAAATCTTATTCTACATGGGGTGCTTAGATATTCCTGGGTGAAAGTCCCTAAACCTTATGGTATTAGGAGGTTACTCCAACGTCTATACCGAGTGGGTACTTAAGCACCGAGTGTCGATTACCAGATGGTCACACTTTCCACTGTGTCATGGTCGGTTGGAAGGGGGTGCAGCCTTACCCGCTCGGGTGGAGGGGATAAAGTCAGGCTGAGTTTGACCAACTCGAGGAATGGGTAAACTATCAACGAACCGAGCCAATTATTGGCAGCGGATGGTGAGGTCTCTTCCACTCACCTTATTGCATGCAATGGGGCGACAATCTGGTTTGGAGTGTACTAGACCCCGGTGATATTCTAGAGTTGAGTTGTATTAATATGTGGACTTAGATAAGGATTCATATGCTTAAGTTACATCTGGCATCGCATGGCCTTAGTATGGCCGACATCATTCATGCCTTACATCTCGTAGCCTTGGTATGGCTAATAATATTCATGGATTCATTTACTCTGATACTGCATAATTATATTACTACCTTGCGCACACACTTTTACCACCCTCTAAGCTTTCCATAAGCTTATGTATGACCATTGCGTGCAGGTGACATTAGACCGTAGCAGCGCTGAGGCAGGAGCACTTAGCAAATCATCTTGGAGTTTTTTATTCATTATCATTGTATTTCTCTTTATACGATTTGTACTTGTAAAGTTTTAATCATAGTGAAAATGTGATGGAGTTTTTGGTTGTTGTTTATGGGTTATGCCTTTGGTTATGCTTATAACGAATCAAACTGATGTTAAAAATCCTCCTCATAGCATCCCAGGATCGGAACCTGGTGAATGGGCGCTGAGAGTCGAGAATGGGATATTACGGAGGCTGTCGGCACCGGATTTGGTGATCAAAAATTTTATGAGCCCAGTTTTCAAGTTTGGGGGGTGACAAAAGTTGATATCATAGCATAACTTGGAAATAACTAATAACAACACTACATGTCTTCTATGAATGATTAAGTCCCGAGTTCGGATAGCTTATCGATCTTTTATTATAGACCCTTAACATGCATGCCTTCAAGAGTTTTCAAAGATGATAGGCGCCTTTGCTCTTTCCTATAGGACATGCCACGCAGGAGAGTGACCCGATCGACTCCCGTTTCACCACCTGAGACTCCCACTCCACCACCTGCGGCTCCCGCCCTACCACCTACGATCCTCACTCCACCACTAGAGGTTCTTACCGCCCATCCTAAGGATGCTGCTCTTCCACCAGAGACCGGTGCGGATCCGACCATATCTATAAGTGCCTCCCAGTTATAGCAGATATTGCAGGCTGTGACGTCTGCCTTTCAGGGGTAGGGCAGGCACCCCATCGTTTCACCAGACCAGGCAGAGCAGGAGCGCATGAGCACCCTTCTTCGAGAGTTTCGACTGCTCGATGGCGCTCCGACGTAGAGAAGATATTTAATATGATGGGATGTATGACCTAGCAGCAAGTCCGATTAGTAGTATTTCTTCTCTATAGTGAGGCTGAGCACTGGTGGACATCAATCTCCTGAGCAACAGGCATCGATTTTGTGTGGACCTGGGAGGATTTTGTGGATCGGTTTGACCGACAGTATTTTCCTAATCACATCCGACGACAGCGAGCGTTAGAGTTCGAGGCCTTAGTGTAGGGTGATATGACAGTGACTCAGTATGCGACTCGTTTTGAAGCGCTATCCAAATTTGCACCATATTTGGTAGATAATGAGGAGCGGAGAGCCCGCCGCTTCGAGGACTACTTGCATTATGGTTTTTGAGGTCATGTTATTGGGCATGAGCTCCCAACTTTCGAGGGGGTAGTACGGAAGACCCAAATTTTTTAGGTTAAGTGGGTCGGTTCTTAGTATGATCGCGGTCAGAGGAGAGACCGGAAGAGGCAGGCTTCTTCTGGACACTCCCGGCAGTGTCAACCACAGCAGAGGAGCATAGTTCTCCCAGCCTTCCAAGCACCAATGGTACCTCCAATACCACCTCCGAGGCAGTTCACCGGCACCTGTTTTGGGTGCGGTGTTAGGGGGCACCGTATGTGGGAGTGTCCCTGCCCCCATCAGCAGCAGCAGGAGAGAGGTCCACATTAGCCTTCACCATAGCCATAGTAGAGACCCCCACAGCAGCAGCAACAGTAGCCTCCACCACCGAGGCCACCTCAGCAGCAGCATCAGCACTAGCCTCCGGGACTACAACAGTAGAAGCAGCAGTTTCAACTACCTCAGCGACCCCAGCAGTAGCAGCACGCTTAGAGGAGACATACACCTCCCCAGCCAGCTTAGGTCAGGTTCTATGCAGCTCAGCAGGACCCGCAGTCATCCGGAGGAGTCGTCAAGGGTATACTTTTAGTCTCTGCATGCACTGCACGTGTGTTGTTTGATTATGGTGCATCGCATTCTTTTGTGGCCCAGAGTTTTTGCCAATCGACTAGCTTGTCGTTGGAGTCTACTCATGAGGGCCTATCAGTATTGACTCCTTTGGGGAAGACTGCAATGTTGGGTCGATTTTTTTCGTCTTGCCCCGTTCTATTTGGGGATACTTTTTACCTGCCGATTTGTTTGCTTTGCCGATGTCCAAGTTCAATGACATCCTGGGTATGAATTAGTTTGCCGAGTACTACACCATATTGGACTACTCCATGAGGACAGTTACATTCTGTATACCCGGTGTGTCGTAGTTCTAATTCATTGCAGAGACCAGAGGAGAGCCGTTGTCTTGTTTGATGTCATGTGTCGTAGAGGAGCCCATAGTGATGAGTATCGACCAGTTACCTGTGGTTTGCGATTTTCCCAATATGTTCTAGGAGATTCCGAGATTATTGCCTCATCGACTCACTGAGTTTCAGATTGATCTTGTGCCCGGTACCGTACCTAAATTCATCACTCCTAGAGGGAAGAGTGAGGACAAGATCAATATATAAATGACTCGGAAGGGTGCAAAAATTATTGCCTCTTCCCTCTAGGAGTGATGGATTTATTGTATTTACCGATGCCTCGCATATTGGTTTAGGTGCTGTCCTGATGCAGCATGGGAGACCAATGGCCTTCCCGTCTCGTCAGCTCAAGGTCCATGAGCTGAACTACCCCACGTAATTTGGAGTTGGCTGCAGTTGTCTTCGCACCTAAAGTGTGGAGGCACTATCTCTATGGGGTTAGATTCTAGTTCTTTTCTAATCACAAGAGCTTGAAGTACCTCTTCTTACAGTCTGAGTTGAATATGAGGCAGAGGCGCTGGATGGAACTTCTAAAAGACTATGATTTCGATCTTCAGTACCACCCAGGTAAGGCGAACGCAATAGCAGATGCCCTCAGCCATTAGCCACGTGGCCTGGTGGGGTATATGATGTTCAGAGAGTGAAGGATGCTCAAGGATATCGCAGAGTATAATTTTGAGTTCGGCTTGCAGTCTTCTTTCGTGCAGTTATCAAGCCTGTCGATTCAACCCTCTCTTGTCGCAAGGGTGATCGAGGCTCAGCAGGCTGATGAGTCATTGCAGAATTATATGGCCGAGGCGGCATCCGAGAGTCAAGTAGATTGGAAGATTGGTTCAGATGGTGGACTTTGCTTCAAAGGCTGATTATGTGTCCCAGATATTTTTGAGTTACGCAAAGATCTTATAACCGAGGTACATCGATCGCAGTTTTCTATCCACCCTAGCTTGACGAAGATGTACTGCGATATAAGGCGACAATATTTTTGAGCAGGGATAAAGTGTTAGATTACCAGTTTTGTGGCTGAGTGTGACACCTGCCAGCGTGTCAAGGCCGATCATCAGAGATCCCCTAGTCTATTGCAGCCGTTGATTTATTATGGGCTTACCGAGGACTCATCATGGTCATGACGCCATTTGAGTTATTGTGGATCGTCTGACGAAGTCAGCACATTTTCTTCTGATGCGTGCGATTTGGTCTATGGACCGGATTGAGAGGTTATTTATCGAGGAGCTCGTTACACTGCATGACATTCCAGTCTCGATCATTTTTTATCGAGACTCGAGGAGATTCCAGAGAGCGATGGGGACTGATTTGTAGCTCAGTACCGCGTACCATCCGCAGACTGATGGCCAAATCGAGAGGGTCAACCAAATCCTAGAGGATATGCTTCGGGCCTGGGCGATTGATTTTAGGGGTAGCTGGGATGAGCATTTGCGATTGGCTGAGTTTGCATACAACAACAGCTATCAGGTGACCATTGGCATGGTTACTTTTGAGGCATTATATGCTAGACCATGCAGATCACTGAGTTGTTGGACTGAGGTTGGAGAGCGCCGTCTCATAGGTCCTGATCTTGTGTTGTAGACGTTAGAGGCTATTATATCATCAGGCAGAGGATGCACACAACTCAGAGCCGGTAGAAGAGTTTTTCTGATCGCCGGCATCGTCTCTTGAATTTTAATGTAAGGGACCATGTGTATCTCAAGGTCTCACCCATGAAAGGTGTAGTTCATTTTGGAGCAAAGGGCAAGCTTGTCCCGAGATTCATAAGACCTTTTGATATCACTGGGCGCATTGGTACTATGGCCTATCGGCTTGCCTTACCATCTCAGTTATCTGACGTCCGCAACGTTTTTCATGTCTCTATGTTGAGGAGGTGTGGATCAGACATAGTTCCTGTTATTGATTGGCAGCCGTTAGAGGTTCGTGAGGACGCTTCTTATACCGAGTAGCCAGTTCGTATTGATCAGAAGGAGGAGGTCCTCCGGACCAAGGTTATTCCGTTAGTGAAAGTTCAGTGGGTTCACCATTCTGTTGAAGAGACTTCTTGGGAGCGTAAGGCCGAGATTTGAGAGCGCTATCCCCATCTTTTTTATGATTAATTATGTGTTGTATTTTGAATGTTATCTTCAATCTTATATGATGATGTTATGTTTTTTATTCCTCATGAGTTATGTCTTGTTGCGATGATTGTATAAATTTTGAGGATGAAATTTTTATTAGGAGGGGAGATCTGTAAGACCTGCATTGTACTCCGTACCATTCCATAGGTTCCCGCAATCCTGCCTTTCGAATTCTGCCAACCTTCGACCTTTATCCGACGTTTGAGCGCGATCCTCAACCAAGTCTTGCAAACCAAAGTCGACTCAAACCGAAACTTGTGCCCTAGCGACCGTGCCGTCACCACGGTTCCAATGTCGCGTCTCGTGCTCCGAGTCGATACCCATGCCAGGAGATGCGGGCTCGCGTTCAGTTTGAGGAAAACATCGCACGTTGCAAAATCCAAGAGAATTCTACCGAATGTCACATCCATCAATCAATCAATCCCATCAAGGGTTAAGTACATATCAAGTACACATCACCTCACACCCATCCCCAAGCAACCCCAAAAGTTAAAAAGTTCTTACACATCCCATACCTTTCTGACACAATCTACCCCTAAAGTCAAAAAGTTTCGTACGCACCCATCACTCACCACATCCATCACCCATCTCTCTCTTTACAACCTTCTCTCTCTCTCATTCTCAAATAACTTTCCCAAGCAAGAGAGAGCCACATGTCCAAGCTCTCCCAAAGCTCTCAGGGAGGAGCTTTAGTGTGGCCCACTTCCTACCTTCTCATCTCCCATCTCAACCATCCAAACTCCATCTCCTCTGTTAGGATCGAAGCTAAGGAGTAAAGGAAGCCAAGGGAACAAGAAGAAGTGGACAGTGGATGATCTTGGACCCACATTTTCTCTTTTTGTTATCTATTTGTCTTGTGATTTAAGGGCCACAAATGGTGGGACCCACTTTGAAGTATACTTGTATCCAAGAGGGGCCCATAGTGGCAGGGCCCTTCCATTATCTCCGATCTTTCTCTCTCTTTCTACCTCGCTCTCTTCTCTCTCTATCTTCTTCCATGATCATGGCCCACTATGATGTGTGTATTTTACCCATACCATCCAAAATAGTGTGGCCCACTTTGATCATACCTCTTAAACGGACGCCGTCCATTTGTTTTATCCAGGCCATCCAATGGGCCTGGATGATGAGCAAACACAAATATCAGGCTAGTTCAAAATAGGTGGGCCATGTGGGACCCACCTTGATGAGTTGTTCATCCACACTATCCGTCCAGGGACACTAGACGTAATTGTCATGGGGTGGGGCTAAACAATGAAGTGTTAACCGTTAATGGAAGTGTGGACTGACGTTGGGTGGGTGCTGACTGTGAAGTGTGGACTGACGTGGGGTGGGTGTACTATCAGTGAAGTGTGACTGACGGTGGGGTCCATGGGACCCACCCACACCATCCGTTCACATTGATGGGCCACACCGTGCAGCGGGTGGTGTCTCCACCGCCCCTGGATAGTGGGACCTACGCCTGTGTGGGGCCCTCCTTAATGTGTCATCCCACAACTCCAGTGGCAGATAGAGTGACAGATACCTCGTTTCAATGCATAGGTCTTGGTACCACTCCCTAGTGAGGGTGGCTAACAGAGAAATGTGAGTGACGGTGGGGTCCATGGGACCCACTGTCACGCCGTAAACTCGAAAAACGGGCTCACAAAATTTTTGATCACCGAATCCGGCGCCGACAGCCTCTGTAGTACCTCATTCTCGGCTCTCGGCACCCATATACCAGGTTCTGATCTAAGGATGTTATAAGGAGGATTTCTAATATCCATTTGATTCGTAATAAGCATAACATAAGTATAACCCACGAACAATAACCACAAGAACACCATCACAAAATCCACTATGATCAAAACTTTAGGTACAATGCGTAGGAAAGGAAAATACAAGATAGTGATAATAACAAAAACTCCAGAAGCTCGGATGCACGCTCCAACGGTGGTGAGACTAAGGCTGCGTCCTGGCATCACCTGCACGCATCAATCGTGCATAAGCTTATAGAAAGCTTAGAGGGTGGTGTAAGTGTGTGCGCAATAAGAACGTGCTCAGAATGCAAGGTCAGAAAAATGTGGAATCATGTTGAAGAATACATGGATGCAATCAGCCGTACCAAGGTTATGCGGCGTAAGATATGAATGCTATCGGCCATATCCAGACCATGTGATGCGAGATGCAACTCAAGCATGTCAATCCTCATCATATATCAGTACAGTTCTCATTCTAGATAATCATCAGGGTTTAGTACACTCCAAATAGCACTGCTGCTCTCCAAGCCGCACAGTCCAAGTGAGCGTAAAAAACTTCACTATCCACCTAGCCAATAGTCTGTCAATACCTATCCAACATGTCGATAGCGGACCCATTCACGAGCTGGTCAAACTCAGCCTAGTATTGCCCCCTATCCTCGGGCGAGTAAGGCCACACCCCTTTCCAACCGACCATGACACAGTGGGAGACGCGGCCTCCTGGTAATCGACTCTTATGCGCTCATACATCCACTCAGTCTCGACGTTGGAGTCATCCTCTGGTACCATCGGGTTTAGGGATTTTCATCCAGGGACATCTATGGCGCCCGTATGCTAGAACCAAATATTTTCGGTATCCAATCCAGCCACCCACGATGTGTCCATGGAGGCTATGGCCTTGATGTTGCTAGGGCATACAATAATCATAATCACGCAAATACAAGTGCATGAATCACTCTACCAGACATGCAAAAATCCTGCGCGTGATGCGCTCATGTAGGGCAACTCCGCCTATCAGGGAGCTCATAAACAATCTACCCGAAGGCACATGCTATGATCAGTCACTCCTCATATCAGGCATACATATGATGCATATGATCAGAATCATGGATCTATATTGAACATGTTATGTGGTGATGGGCCCTGTGCATAACTAAGATGGGCCTAGACGGCCTTTCCACTACAAGTATGAGCTCATCAGTGGGCCTCAGAGAGAGTGACAATGCGAACATTTAACCGACATCATCCTGACAATGTGGGCACCTAACCATCATTGCTCCCAAGGCTCAGTTCATCTTAATATCATTAAATAAATCATGTCGGAATCACACATTGCAATGTGCCTTAGGTACATCCCATTGGGCCTCAAATACATCAAATGGGCCGTATCTCATGGGCCTTATATTCATCAAGTGGGCCACCTCAATGGACCTCACCAATGGGCCTTAGGTACTTTGCAATGGGCCATCACCCATAGGCCTTAGAATACATTACAATGAGCCTAATCATATGAGCTTTATGTGCATCAAATGGGCCTAATTACATAGGCCTTATATATACCAAAGTGGGCCTTAACAATGGGCCATAAATACATCAAATGAGCCTCATAACGTTAGCCTATTTATATATCATGGTAGGCCCTAACAACAGGCCTATAAACACATTAAATGGCCTACACACATAGGCACATATATAACAAAGTGGGCCTCAACATTAGGCCTATATACATGCCAAGATGGGCCTAAATACATGGGCCCATATGCATCCAAGTGGGCCTCAATAGGGGGCCTAAGAATACGTCAAGATGGGCCTAAACACATCAGCCCATATGCATTCAAGTGGGCCTCATGTGAGGCCCGCCATAATGTTTATTTTCCTATCCAATCTGTTGATAAGGTCACATGAATAGGGGCCCACCAAAATGTTTATTTTCCCAGCCAACCTATTGACATGATCACATGGACCAAGGGGAACCCACTGTAATGTTTATTTTCCAACCTGTACTTAAGGTCACATGGGCTTAAGGCCCACTGTAATATTTATTGGTGAGGGCATGTGAACCAAGGGCCCACCATAACGTTTATTTTCATCCAATCTGTTCATAAGGTTACGTGGGCCAGGGGCCCATGGTGATGCTTATTTTCCATACAACTCATTGATAGGGTTACAGGGCCATGGGGCCCTCTGTAATGTATATTTGTCACCCAACCTATTTATAAGCCACACGGTCAGGGGGGCCACAGGGACATGGTCCACAAATCCAGTCCACCTATTATGTGTGTCCCACCTGGCTGAGGGTCCAGACCAAGTTTCAGCCACATCCAAAATTCAAGTAGGCCCCACCAAGCATTTTTGTATGTTTTAGGCGTGTCTTCACATGATTTTAGATGGTGTGGCACACCTGAGTTCCGTTTACGGCTGATTTTTGGGGCAAAGTAGTTTTAGAATAGGGGCCCCACAAGGGACGGTATTGTTGTTCGAAATGCATCACAGTGGGGCCCACGGCTAGGGCCGTGAGGGCCAGCACGTCCGACCACCCGCCCACTGACAGCAACAACTATTTCTTTCTTTCTTTTTTTTAAAAAATGGGAAATCCCATAGTTTTTGGTAGGTGGGGTCCGCCTTAGGAAAATCCAACCCATTCATTATGTGTGCCCCACCAATTTAATGGTCCAAACCGAGTTTCAGGTGGGTCTAAGCTGTATGTGGACCCCAGTATTTGATTCCATGTGGTTTGGCATACCATTGCATGAATGGTGATGGTGTGGGCCATTCAAGGACTTTTTATGGCTGATTTTTAAAGCCAACACATCATTCTAGGGGACTTATTAAATGAACGGCATGGATGTAGAACATACATCATGGTAGAGTCTACAACTGGGGCCAATGGGGCCACCCTTTTTAACGTGGACATCTCTGGACGTCATGGCAGCAAAGTCATGCCAATATAATTTTTTTTATCCTAGGTGGGACCCACATTAACCAGATCTACCCCATCCATTGTATGTGTCCCATAAAATTAGGGGTCCAAACTAAGTTTCAAGTCGGTCCAAGCTTCTTGTGGACCCTAGCAATCTTTTTTCCAAGTTTTAAAAGAAAATACTACCATTCTTAATACCACGGCCCACTAGATGATTGGATCGGTCTCATTTTTTAGCTCAACGCCTAAAATGATATGGAAAATGGAATGGACGGCGTGGATTGTATACATACATCAAAGTGGGGCCTGCATGCATGGTCCACCCCAAAGCAACCCCCTTTTCTTTTTTGGTCAGTACACGCTCATGCCTGTACACGCACTCCCTGTTAGCCTCCACGTCTGTCCAGCGCCCAGGGACTCTAGACAGCGTGGATAAACACTACATCATGGTGGGTCCCACATGTACGTGGCCCACCATATACCTATATATATGTGTGTGTGTGTGTGTGTGTGTGTGTGTATATATATATATATATATAATGTTAATATAATATAATATATATTACATATCATTTTACCTAAAATGTGGTGAGCCACACCATTTGATGGATGAAGTAGATTTATCATGGATTGGTGGGGCCCACTTCATTTTAGGGGAAGGATAAGGAGAGAGAAAGAGAGAGAGAGAGAGAGAGAGAGAGAGAGAGAGAGAGAGAGAGAACAAGAGAGACGGTGATGGAGAGGAGGGTCCCCGCCACTATGGGCCCTCCATAGCTACAACACATACATCAAGTGGGTCCCACAACAAGTGGGCCCTTAAAAATTAAAATGAAGGATGATCGCCCACCTCTAAGCCTTCTCCTTGCTCCCCTAACTTCCTTAGCTCGCCTTCTGGTTTAACGGTGGATAATGAGATCTTGATGGTGAGGATGAGAGATGAGAGGGTGGGCCACACTTGTGATTTGGGAGAGAGTTGGGGAGGCTTGGACGTATGGAATTTTTTTTTTGCATGGGAGATTTTGAGAAATGAGAGAGAATAATAAAAGATATAGTTGGAGTGATGGGTGTAATTAATGAAGTATGGGTTGGTTTGAAAAATGGGTAAAAGAGGGATGGTTATGTTTAAAATTTTTGTAAAGGGAGATGGTGAGGTGGAAAGAGAGTTGACTTAAGGGAAAAATGAGGGATGAGGCTTGTACTTGAGATATGGTTGTACTTGACATTGATTGATGGGACATCTCGTAAAGATTCTCTCGTAATTCGCAACGCCTGGTGTTTTCTTTAAATTGAACGCAGGCCTACATCTCCTACCCTGGGTATCGGGTCGGTGCGCGAGTCACGGCGTTAGAACCGCGGCGAAGGCACGGTCGCTATGATACAGGTCTCGAGTCGAGTCGACTCTGATATGTGGGACTCGGCTTAAGTTCACGCGTAAATGTCGAATACAGGTCGAAGGTTGTCGGAATTTGACCGGAAGGACCATGGAAGAATACAAAATGGTACAGTCTAGGACACGGGTCTTACACCCACCCCCATCCTCCATCTAACCAGATGAGCCACGCCATCATGTATGTGTTTTATCTAAACTGTCCACCATCCTTGGATGGTGGGACCCACCCCACGTGTGGGGCCCTCCTTGATGTATGTGACGGCTTGGACATTGAACTGTGGTAATATAAATATTATTATATTATATATATATATATATATATATATATATGTATATTATATTAAATATTTTTTATATTATATATTATATATTATATATATTCTTGAATGGTGGGCCCTATGTGAGACCCACCTCTGCCCTTTCAATGCAAAAGCTGCACGGCAGCAGCTATGTATGCTATATATATATTATATTATATATTTTATATAAAATACATGAGGGTGGGCCCTGCGTGGGACCCACCTCTGCTTTATAAAAATGCGCAGCAAGCTGCACGTGGAGCCACTACATGGCTCTCTCTTGACATCAGCAAGTTGCATGTCCCACATGCTGTATGTGTTTTACACAAGCCCCCCATCCTTTCTAACAGCGGGCCCATGCTTGATGTATGTGTTACATCCAAACCATCCATCCAAAGGGTGAGTTAGTTTATGGCTTGTGACCAAAATGAGATAAATCTAATATTAGGTGGACCACACTGCAGAAAATAGTGTTGAGTGAATGACCACCATTAGAACCCTTCTTGGGGTCACAGGAGTCCTGTAGCAATTTAAAATTTATTTTTCATCTTAATTCAAGTCTGTGTGACCTCATGAATAGATTGGATGGAAAATAAATATTATGGTGGGCCTTGAGAATTCTAATGGTGGGGAATCATTATCACCACTATTAATTAGAGTACAGTCCATGTGATTTAAATTATTTTTTTCAAATGCTCTAAAATGATCCCAAGGAATAGATGAATGGTGTATATGGCGCGACCCACTTGATGAAGGTTCGGCCCATTGATTTGGCCCATTGGTTTGGCCCATTGATTCGGCCCATTGGTTCAACCCATTTGATTTGGCCCATTGATTCGGGATTCCACCATGATGTATATAATGATGTTTTTACCGGTTATGCCCTAAGAGCAATGATGGTTTGATGTCCACATTGTAGAAACAATGATGGTTAAAAGCCCGCATTGTAACTCTCCCTAGGACCCATTGATAGACCCATACTTGTAGTGTGTAGGCCGTCTAGGCCCATTGTCATTACGAACAAGAATCCATCGTCATATAACATGTTTAGTATAGTTTCATGATTCATGATCATACGCATCATACGTATGATTGATATAAGAAGTGACTGATCATAGCAAATGCCTTCGTGCAGATCGTTTATGAGCTCTCGGATAGGCAGTGATGCCCCACATGAGAGCATGATATGCACAAGATTGTTGCATGACTGGATAGTATGATTCATGCATTTCGCATTGCGTGACATGGTTACTATATGCCCTAGCGACATCAGGGTTGTAGCCTCCACAGGCATATCGTGGTTGGTAAGATTAGATACTAGAAATCTTATTTTACATGGGGTGTTATAAATATCCCTGACTGAAAGTCCCTAAACCTTTATGGTAATAAGAGGTTGCTCCATCGTTTAAACCGAGTGGGTACATGAGCGTCAAGTAATGATTATTAGATGGTCGCGCTTTTCACTGTGTCATGGTCAGTTAGAAGGGGGTGCGGCCTTACCCGCCTAAGTGGAGGAGGAAAAGCTAGGCTAAGTTTGACCAGCTCGAGGAACGGGTCCACTATCGATGAGCCGAGCCTGTTATTGACAGGTGAATGGTGAGGTCTCTTTCACTCACCTTATTGCGCGTGATGGGACAGTAATTTGGTTTGAAGTGTACTAGACCCCGGTGATATTCCAGAGTTGAGCTGTATTAATATGTGGACTTAGATGAAGATTCATATGCTTAAGTTGCATCTCGCATCGCATGGCCGTGGTATGGCCGACATCATTCATGCCTTACATCGCATAGTCTTGGTACGGCTAATAGTATTCATGGATTCATCAGCATATTCTGCATTACTCTGATACTGTATAATTATATTATTACCTTGCACACACACTTTCACCACCCTCTAAGCTTTCCATAAGCTTATGCACGACTATTGTGTGTAGATGACGTTGGACCGCAACAACACTGAGGTAGGAGCGCTTAGCAGATCATCTTGGAGTTTTTTATTTATTATCATTATATTTCCCTTTATGCGCTTTGTACTTATAAAGTTTTGATTATAGTAGAAATATGATGGAGTTTTTGGTTGTTGTTTGTGGGTTATGCCTTTGGTTATGCTTAGTACGAATCAAACTGATGTTTAAAATCCTCCTCGTAGCATCCCAGGATCGAAACTTGGCGAATGGGTGCTAGGAGTCGAGAATGGGGTACTATGGAGGCTATCAACGCCAGATTCGGTGATCGAGAATTTTGTGAGCCCAATTTTCGAGTTTGGGGCGTGACAAGTTTTGATGATTGAATCGCCAAACTCATGCCATATGTACTTCGATGGTGCTTCTCGAATGTCAGGAACAAGTGCTGGAGTGATATTTATTACTCCTCAGGGTGACTTGTTGCCTTACTCTTTCACATTAGGTACTGCATGTACGAATAATGAAGCTGAATATAAAGCTCTCATCATTGGAATGGTGATAGATCAAGAAATGAAAATAAAAATGCTATAGATTTTTGGAGACTCCAAGTTGATCATAAATCAGCTAAGAACCGAGTTCGAAATAAGAAAACAGGAGCTCCTACCATATTGTGGACGAGCGCAACAATTTCTAGAGCAGTTCCTTCATGTTGAAATCAAACATGTACCACGATGTGCGAATGAAAGGGCATATGCTTTAGCTAACCTAGCAGCAGCTTTATCATGTCCTGATCGAAGTCCCCTTCAGGTAACAATAAAAGAAAGAAAGTTCTTACCATCGCTTGAAATCATTAATGAAGCCGCCAAAGCACTCTCTATATCATGCTTGGAGGTCACAATGGATGACTAATGCTAGCCTTTTGTAGATTATGTCAAATATGATATTCTAGCGGAGGACTCAGCACAAAGGTTACAGGTCAAACAAAGATTAAAGAGATTCGTTATGTGGAGCAAAATATTATACATAAAGTCTCATAACGAAATGTTGATGTGATGTCTGAATACGGAAGAAGAAAATCAAATATTGCAGGAAGCTCATTCTAGAGAATGTGGAGTGCATCAAGCAAGCCGAAATCTATTCCATCGAGTGCATCGAATGGGGTATTACTAGCCCACAATGTTCAGAGACGCTATCAATTATAACCGGCGATGTCATGAATGTTAAATCCATGGTGATGTCATACATGTGCCTCCTGAATATCTCCATCAATCAATAGCTTCTTGGCCTTTTGCCGCATGGGGACATGATGTTATAGGTCCCATAAATGCACCGTCATCTAAAGGAAAACAATATATACTGACAGCGACAAACTATTGCTTCAAATAGACGGAAGCGATCGCATTGTGAAATGTAAAGAAAGAGATGTCGTTAATTTCATCCGACACACGATAATATATCACCATGGAATTTCAAAAAGAATCATCCCCGATAATGGTACTCCTTTCAAGAATAGGAGTATATAAAAGCTATGTCAAAAATTCAGTATTCACCACTCATTTTCGACACCTTACTATCCGCCGGCCAACGGATTAGCAAAGGCATTCAATAAGACAATCGTGAAAATACTAAAGAAAATTTTCACTGGAAATAAGCGCGATTGTGACAAAAAGTTACAAGAAACTCTATGGGCTTACAGGACTACTCACCGAACTGCGATGAAAGCTACACCTTATTCGTTGGTTTACGATGTTGAAGCCGTCATACCAATTAAAATGCAAGTCACATCACTTAGAGTGGTGGTTCACCAGTCGATGATAGACGATGAAAATACAAGAATAAGACTGGTCAAATTAGACTTGATGAAAAATGGCTTGTGGCCCAATAGCGACTAGAGCTATATCAGGTGAGAACTTCTGTCGCCTTCGATAAAAGAGTTAAATATCGTTCTTTTAAGAAAGGCGATTTGGTGCTAATGCTAAAAAGACCCATAGTGGTCATTCAAAGAACTGGGGGCAAATTTGATCCTAAATGGGACGGCTCATATCTTATAATAAAAGTATATTCAAATGGAGGCTACTGAGCTGTGGATCAGGATGGACGAGGCATCAGTATACTTGATAATGCTTGTTTCATCAAGCGATATTATCCTTGACAATGACTACAGTTTTGATTCTGAAGATTATCAAAATATAATCCTTCTAAATCAAAAGGGGGTAAGAGAAGTAGAATAATGAAACAGCTTCAAAAAGCAATGTCATGTATTCTTCTCAAGTATGAATGAATAAAAGGTGAATTCTCAAGCAAAAGGAAATAATCAAGTATGACAAGATCAAGTACATCAAACATGATATTATCGTCAATTATTGCCAAGCGCTAATGATTATCACTAAATTAGCAATCATCGTTGTCATCATTAATTGCTGACACAAAAGGCATCCTATCAAAATTGTTTATTATCGCTAAGCCAATATACTATTTTAATCATGAGCATTATCAAAAAATTGTCAGCAGCGGCGATATATCAATTTTTAATTCACCATTCATGGCAGTGGAGCAAGCTTATATGGCCAACCACATGAAAATCTCATGACAGTGATGACAATTCATCATTTACGATAGCGTAGCCAAGTCCATATGGCCAACTGCGCATAAGACCTACCATCATCGGCAATATATAAATTATATGGGCAGCAATGAGAAGCCAGTGGCCCTAAAAAGCCCGCGAAGGCCATCACATCCTTAGACCCATGCGGGCAGTGGATGAAGCCAATCACTACTAAAAGTCATAAACGGCCAAGAGTAGAAGGATGCTAATCACACGTAAGACCAATGCCATCTGTATAGGTTTCGATAGCGTCACGAGGGATGGTGAGAGAAAATGCCCTCTTGTGAATGGGTCTGACCTTATAAGAGAAGAAAAAGTGGGCTGCAGTGTGCACTCTTTAGCTCGCCCATAAATAAGTCAACTATGCATAAGACCCCCCAGATTCCTGGCTTAATTCCAGTAGAAACTCATGATGACAGGATCTATAAAGCAAAATACCCCCTCATTGATGGACTGGCGACCTTAGATTTGGTACCATAAGTTAGCCTTGCATGTCCCATGAACTCTAGAGAGTTACTGCGACCAACCCTGTGCATAAAACCCACCAAGTTCACTGCCTCGGTAGCCTCACTAGGCCCCACTGATGGATCACGGTTTGTGAACTCCTCGACCGCGATAAGTCTAGTGAACTCATAAGAGTTACAGAGACCATTCGCGTAAGACCCAACTTCAACAACTCATGAATCTAAAAAATTGTGATCTCTCCACTATTCAAGAGCTTAAACTGTGTGGAAAACTAATTGAAACTCAAATTTAGTTTCACCTATCAAAATAAATACCACATAGGAAACGTTATATTAACAATTATAATAAATTTCCATTTCATTTTATGATAGAAATTGGGATTATATCTTATTAATATAATTGTATAGATTAGCATAGTAAATATTGCGTAAACATATGCTTGAAATCGATCATAATCTTAAGACCTTTTCTTAAAGAAACAATTGCCTCAAAATGCTGAAGTTCATTCATGAATCTTGAAAGTCAAAAGAGAGTACATATGACAACGGGAAAGCAAAATCTTCTACAAGTCTTCTGACATGCCTAGCTGTAACACCCTGTACTTTCCAGTACTCGGATGTCACCATGACGACCTAACTTGGTGCATGTATAAACCTGATTCATTTAAGTGTTCACTTCAGTATAACACTTTATTCCCCTAATTCAACCATCGATTATAGAAATCAGCCTTTAGGTTGTAATTAGAAGACCATGGAAACTATTGAAACCGTTCAATATGGACAATGGAAGACCTTGACCTTAAGTCTTCCTTAAATGGGATCCAACTTGCCAAACCTATTTACAACGCCTAATTTAACAACCCACTACTTGACCCCCCTCATCCCAACTTTTGATGACTAAATTTACAGTTAGAACTCACTTAAATAGGCCCTGGGAACCTATAAACGATTAATGATCAAATCAGGTAACAATTTAACCGTCAAAATGATGATTATCAGCAAATCAAACCAAGATCATTTGGTGTGACCCACCTAAGCATTTGATCTACCCGATCTTTAGACAAGGACACTTATTTGGTCCCTTCAAAGTAAATGGATGGAGTGGATTTCCTTAAACAACTCAGTGGACCCCACAACCATTTTGTGTGTGCACTAGAGAGGGTGCACCAGCAGTACACCGAACCGAAGAGTTGGTCAAATAGGCTTTGACCAGACAAAAACAACGAAAAAGAGAGATTTTCATCTCTTTTCCTGCTGAACGAAATTCAAACGGACGTCATCCGTTTGCAGCTGACGTGGCCCACCATGACCACCCAAATGGGAGATCCAAACCGTCCATCTAACATGAAATCCAATTTTGACCAAACCCATGACTGTTTCACATGTTAACTCGCACGTGTGCACACAACTTCAGGCACAATCAGGTTCGTGCACAAATATTTTTGAAAAGGGAAGCCATTCTTTCCATGTTGGTGATCCGCATACAGCTGCCTCTTTACATCCTAGCCCTCCACCTCAGCGAATCTCAACCCTAGGTTTTAAGGCATCAAACCCGCCATTTCTTTCCTTCTTTAGCTTGAAAAAGTGGAAAGAATCTCCATTGTGCAGTTGTTGGCACAATCACGGCCCTCGATTTACTTTTAGAAGCCTTCCAATCAATCCCCAACACCCGTTCTAGGGCAACCGACGAAATTATCTTGCTATAATCGGAGTTCTCACGAGAAACTCGTAACTGCACGAGTTTTTAATCACGACCGAAAATCTCAGAACTTACCGAGTTTTTATTTAAGCCTCTCTAAATGATGGGTCCCGTAGTGTCCTCTGATCGAATCCACACCATCCACATGAAAGAAATCCAAAGAATAACCTTCCATTGATGATCTGCCATTAACAGCTAGATCACCTTCTTCGCTTAGCCAAAAAACCCACCACTTGATTGTGGCCCACTTGTGCTGATCCAAAATGTACATTTAGTGGGACATGGTGCCAGAAGTGCATCCATGACTTCAGATCACAACCTTGCTAACATGACTTGATCATATTATCACAAAAATAACATGTTCTAAGCAATGAAAACCGTAACTAATCCCTTGATTAGTTACAGTCTGAATCCTCTAGAAGTTGGCTAATACTAACCTATTTAAGGTTGCCTTTTAGGGCGACCCTTCCGAAAATAAAAAGAGAATGAGAACCAAAAGAAAGGGCATCGTTTCGGTGCCACATCAAGTCGAGTCGACTCAGCTCACTGCTGTGAGTTGGGGCTGAGTCTTGGGTTTTACCTGGTTCTTTCAACAGAAGGAATGAAGCAAAAGAAGGCAACAGAGAAGATGGATAGAAAGAAGATGGAGAGAGATAGTGTGGGGGACAGAATTTCTCGATGAGGTTGTTGTGTCGAGTCAGCTCGACTGGGATTGAGTCAGCTCAAGTCTGACATCCATCGCTAGTCTTGGAGCAGCTTCTGATCTAGTATGTCATTTCCAACTCAACCCAACTAGTATTGAGTTGAATCACGTTGTGGGGTGGTAATCGGTTGGATGTAGAGCTAGTTTCGAGTGGAAATCATTCCTGAAAACCAGGTTTTACCTGAGTCAACTCAATCGAGTCTGTTTTGAACTCAGATTCACATCAGAACCTTGTTAATGGTTACCACCATTACCAATCTGAAGATTCATCGAGTGATGTTGCAATTGAGTCGATTGAGTGGATCTATGTCAGGCTGAGTCACGGGTCAGACTGAGTTGCTAGCCTAGCTCCATCATGGCCTAGGCTCTTTGTTGGCCGATTCAGGAAGCAACAGAGCAGAAAGGAGAAAGGAAGAAGAGAAGAAGAGAAGAAACAAAAAAATGAGGAAGAAAGAAGGAGAAAAGATGGATGAGAGTAGGGTGCTACCGAGTTCGAGTCGACTCAACTGAGTCAGACTGGTGTGGGTTAATTCCGTGGGTCTAATGTCCACTCCTGGACATGGATGATTGAGAAGAGAAAGAAAGAGTAAGATAGGAGAAGGAGAAAGGAAGAAAAAGGAAGATGAGAAGGTGAGAAGGAATTGCGGCATGCCGAGTTGAACCGAGTTAACTCAGCATGTTGACCCAACGATTCTAGGGACGGGTTGACAGTAAGTATTGTTTATATCACTGCTAGACTCTCCAATAGAGAAAGTATAAGGAGAAGATTTGAGAAAGAAGATGAAGAAAGCAAGTTGGGGGAGTTGACGAGTCGAATCGCTGAGTCGAGCTACTAAGTCGACTAATGTGAGTCATCTTGCCTTCTCCAAATTGAATTTTTGATTTACCATTAATTTTCATTGTTATTATTATTATGATTATTAAACAATTAACCATTAGTAGACTATTCAAGATAACATTACTTATTATGAATAAAATTCTAATTACTAAATACTAGTATTTTATTCATCATTCGAAAACATTACTATTACCATCACAATGATTATTATTACCATGTAGTTAATATTAATTGTATTGTCATGATAATAATTATTTTTTCGTGACCTACATTATTGACATTTTACTTAATTATACATCAATTATAGTGAAAACCCTAAAATCTAGGCCTAGACCAAAACTCTAGAATGAAACCCTAAACCTAGGTTATGATCTTAACCACAGATGGGGTTAATACTGGGATCTAACTATACCATTTTAGAATTCTTGATAGGAACCAATCCTTAACTATGCGCATGAATTCCAACAAGTGTTGAAAAGTGAAGCTAATTATAAGGTGAGGATCACCCTTCAAGCTTTTTCCACATCTTGATAATTAGCCCTATTATTTTTTTTGCACATTTATCTCATTAATTGATTAATGTAATGAATTGATTTTATGAATTTTTATTCCTTAAGATAATTGGTGAATTGGATTCAATGTGAATTAAATGCCTCTAATCTAATGTGAAATGTATGCTTGATATGTGCATGTGATATCCCGATATTATTATAAATGATTTAGTTTATCATCCATGATTACTTGATAGTGTTTTTAGGAAATCCTCAAACTAGTGGCCACCTATGTTATGGATTAAATAAATTTACATTGTGGACTTATCACCTGGTGGATCGTTTATACCTATATGGCTTTTGGGGAATAATCCCTTCTTATCGTACCATTAAATCGAATATTTGGTCCTTGCGGCTTTTATGGAATAAGTGTCGCACGTGGCATTAATAAATTATTTTATATAACTTTGCGATGATAAGTTTCACTTTTTGGACAATGGTTAGCCACTAGTTGAGGAGGTTTCCCTTAAAATACCATATTTGTTAGTCTCATGAACCAGGGATGGTGGAAAATGATTGTTTGAAATTGGAATAATAATGGTTGGGTTAATCATGCATTTTCATGGCTTATATTATAGTCTTTTCCGGGTGGTTAGTTCTCCTTGGGAGTACCTTTATATATTTTTCTAGGTGACTAATTCTCCTTGGGCGATCTATATATTATTATGGTCTTTTCCGGATGGTTAGTTCGCCTTGGGCATACCTTTATGTACTTTTCCTGGTGACTAATTCTCTTTGGGCAATTTAGATATTATTATGGTCTTTTCCGAGTGATTAGTTCACCTTGGGCGTACCTTTGTGTATTTTTTCGGGTGACTAATTCTCCTTGGGTGATTTATATATTATTATGATCTTTTTCACATGGTTAGTTCACCTTGGGCATACCTTCGAGTACTTTTTCGGGTGACTAATTATCCTTGGACGATCTATATATTATTATGGTCTTTTCCGGGTGGTTAGTTCGCCTCGGGCATACCTTTGTGTACTTTTTCGAGTGACTAATTCTCCTTGGGCGATTTATATATTATTATAATCTTTTTCAGGTAGCTAGTTCTTCTTGTGCGTACCTTTGAGTATTTTTTCGGGTAGCTAGTTCTCCTTAGGCGACTTTTTACTAGCTGGATGTACATCCCTAGGTCTGTGAGCATGTGCATGCATCCATACATTTAAAAAAGATAATCTTTGTAAAATTTATTTAATGAATGTGTATCTGATGAACCTTATCTGATTTCCATGATAATCATTGTGTAATATTGTTATATACTATCTTTGTTAACTATTCTTGATTATTTTGATGTCATAATAAATCTTAAGGGGTATACCTCACTGGATAGCCATTGACGCTATCGAACCGCATTCAGTGTGCAGGAGACACAGATAATGCACATACTGGTGTTCATGTGGATTAGGAGGAGCTAGAGGACCTTGCGACTCTCTTTCCTGATTTTATTTCATTTTAATTTGCACTGTTACATTTTGTAATAAGTTAAGACATTGATTTGTATAAGTTTTTAGGTAACTACTTGGGATCTTGGTTATGTATATTTGGACTCCCTTTTATACTGGATTTGTTTTTATTCCGCATAAATGGTTAACTCTGATATATTTTTAAAAAAATGTACATGAAATTTGGGTGCTTTCAAAGGTTAATGCTAGGGTTTTTAGAACACGAGTAGTGTACTCGGGTTTCGAGAACCAAGGTGTTACACTAGCGCTACTAAATTTCTTTGCAAATACTCTTTCAATTGAACTTGAGCTGCAATGTTCTTTAATTTAGCTTCAAGAATGATCTTTGCATAGTCAGGAACGTCAACTAACTTCTTTTCTAAAGAAACAATAATTCCTTCATTCTTGGTCATCTCAGATCTTTCAAAATCAGTCAAGTGAGTATTGACTTACATTTCTTCTCAGATTTTATTTATATTCAATTCTTCTTCTCGATCCTTCATCTCCAACTGAGATATTTGTTCCTTCGAAAGGGTGATTTGACCTTGAATAGCTATTCTATTATCACTAGAAGCCTTCAATCACTCTTGAAGAGATTGTCGCTCCTGATAATATCCCGAAATGACAGAAGCAATATGAGAAATTTTCTCCATAGAAGATGCTAGTTATATCTCATACTCTAAAATCTCTAGAGCGATGACCATGTTCTTCATGGACTTCAAGGTAGTTATTGAGTCATGGAATCTCAAGAGAGAATCGCGCAAAAGAGAAACAGTGATCTTGGACATCTTCGCAGCACTATCCAGGACTTCTATGGCGATGTTCAGGTCTGACCATTGATCAGGATCTTTGAACATATGTACAACTACTAACATGAAATTTCTCATCAAAGTTAACTTATAAGTGAGAAATTTCTCCAAAGATAGCAAGTCAGATACAGTGGCAACTGAGTTGGAACTGATTGAACCACTCAAAGGAGGATTAATTGTAGGACAAAAATAAATTTAGAGTGAAATCTATAAAATAATGGATATAGAAATATATATATATATATATATATATATATATATATATATATATATATATAAAGAATATACCTTTGAAAAGAGGAGAAATTGGAAATTGTCCTTCTTTAGCAGCAGAAGAACTAGGTCTCATCATGTCAGCAAATGATGGAGCTCTAGCATCAGTACTAGAGTCAATAGTAGTAGCGGTTGCTACATCGGCTGGTTTTGTTGGGAAAATGACTTCACGAGCTATGACCCTAGTTGAACAAGGGGAGCTAAAGGAATTCTTACTGGGACAGATTGTGTTGCAGGAGGAGTGTCTTCAGTTGGGATGTCACCCATTTTATCATAAGTGGCATGAGCACCTGAAGCAAAATTATAATTATAAGGATAAAAATAATAACTCTATTAAAAATTAAATGATGATGAAAATTACGAAAAACTTCTCACTTGGCGAATATCCATATTCCCCATAATCTAAAGGTTCTTCCTCATCCTCTACTGTTGTTGGAATTGTTGCAAGAATGTAAGTGTCAGGCTGAATATCGGTTTCAACATTTTAGGGAATTGTTGAAGGAATTTCCTCTCCAATAGAAGTACCCTCAATAACGCTGTCATTTTCATCATCAATATTAACTTCGCCTTCTTCAATAGCATCGTCTTCATCAGTCTCTTCATCATCTTCTTCAATATCATATTCAGTAGAAGAACTGTCACTAAATGATGAAGATGCAGTATCCTTCTCCAATTCTTCTTTTACTTCTTCGAACACTATTTGTTTCCCTTTTGAAGGGGAAATTATGTTGCTTTCTAATTGATGATCTTTGTCGGCTGGAGTCGAAGGGGTCAAATGAACAATTCCCTCCTGATGTGTAGGAGGCAAATTCTGAGAACGTGTTCAAGATCTAGTCATTGGAGAAGATGGGCTAGAGCGAGCAGGTTGTGGAGTGGAAGAAGGAATCAGATCATCTTAAACTACAGCGGTATCCTCTTGAATTGGAGAGGGCGTTTTCGCAACATCATCAGCAACTTTGCCAAGGTGTTCTTGAGGAATTTTTTCAAACTCCATGACGATCCCGTGAGCTATCCATCCTTCCAGGGTATTAGCAGGCTTTTTCTCACGAATCGGTTCCTCTAAAGATATTTTCCTGCAGAGTTGTAACACCCCATACTTTCCAGTACTCGAGAGTTACCATTTAATTTAATTTAATATAAATACAAGAAAATAATACAACCTAAATATATATATACTATGAAATGATATTTATATATTTTATAAATAATTAATTTTCATATTAAAATGATATGTAACTATAATCCATATTATATGCATATACTTATAACATCATTAATATAAATTACAAACTATAGAATTCGTATTACATAAAAATAAAATATACTATAAAAATTTATAATGAATAACATATTTCGAACAATTTAATGACTCATATAAAATTTAAAACCTAACACATATATGACCATACAAATAATATATATATATATATATATATATATATATATATATATATATATATATATATATATATATATATATATATATATATATATATATTAATCTCTGCTTACTGATATTCATATAATTTATATATATTAATAATTTGTGATAATATAAATTATATTTGACAAAATATATAAAAGAAATAAATAATAATAATAATAGTAATAATGATAATAATAATAAATGTTGAATTAACCCTAATAAAAACATTTAATGTTCTAAAATCATAGAACGAGTGGCCACAACCACCTAAATAAATTCTTAAATACCTTTTAATCATTGAAGATCGAATTGGAATCGATTTGACCATCGGATTGTCACAATAAACATTTAAAATCATTGATCGATTCGTATGGCCCACCTAAACCCTGGATCTGCCCCATCTTTGGTCAGAGGGTATGATAGGGCCTACCAAGAGGAATAGACGGTGTGGATTTATCACAAACATCATGGTGGGCCCCACATGTGGTGCGAGTGCACCTAGTGCACCCATACCCTGCGGGCATGGGCGTGCCAGCTCGGTCAATAGCAGGCTGACCCGTGTTTTGCTTAAAATGAGAGATTTATCACTCTCTCTCTCTACGTTTTTAGCCAGCAAATGGACCTTGTCCGTGAAACCTGGTCAGGTGGGGCCCACCTGAGATCATATCATTAATCTGAACCGTCCATCTTGTAGGAAATCAAAATTTACCTAACCCTACCAAATTTCATACCTGGGATCGCGTGTGCATGCACACAATCTTTGCTACAACTAGGTCCTGCAAAACCATGTTTCCTAAAATGGAAACTGTACTTGCTGCAACTAGCTCGACAATCTACATGAGCTACTCCTGCGCCATCTCAACCCTCCGTTCTCAAAGCAATCCCAGCTGTTATCTTTAGGGCTTTGCAAAAGGAAAGCATAAGACCCCCAAGACCGGCCGTTTCTCATCCATTTGAAACCCACCGTCCAAACCTCCTTCAACCTTCAAAATCTCTATTCTGCAAGCACCCTTGCATCTATCCTAGCCGTCCCTAACCTCCTGATTGAAAGAAATCCATGCGGGCGAGATTCCACCATTGACGGCCTCGTCATCTTCTCTGAACCGCTGATTCGTTCAAACTC
The DNA here is from genome assembly GCA_037074715.1 of Magnolia kwangsiensis. Taxonomy (NCBI): domain Eukaryota; kingdom Viridiplantae; phylum Streptophyta; class Magnoliopsida; order Magnoliales; family Magnoliaceae; genus Magnolia; species Magnolia kwangsiensis. Next base: position 93,283,339 of record CM073580.1, read on the forward strand.
AGTTAAACTAAGTCTTGAGCTTGCAAGACACGAAAGAAAGGAAGATAAAGGTTGGAGAGTGGAGAAGAGGTGGAAGTAAAGGAAGAAAGGAAATGGAGGAAGAGTGAGAGAGGGTGCACCGGTGCTGCACCTTGACTCACGACTGAGTCAGCCGAGTCCAGCCCATGTGAGGACGAGCTGGATCGTCCCTGGACATTCGGTTGTTATCACTGGACCTCCAGCAGCAGCAGAAGAGGAGAGAATAAAGAAGAGAGAAAGAAACAAAGATGAGAGTGAGAGTGTTTGCTGTTGCCATGTGTGTGCAGTAGTTTGACTCGATCAAGTCACGATTCGAGTCGGGTCTGCTCCAGATCTTACTGCAATTCGTGCAATAGCAAAAGAAAGGAAGAAGAAGAGAAAAGATAAGAGAGGGAGAGAGTTAGGAAGAAGAGGAAAAAAAGATGAGGAAGATGGAGCATGCTGCTGCCTCCTTACTGACTCAAACTAAGCAGAGTTTGGATCAAGCTGTAAGACCCATATCCTAGTCCGTACCGTTCCGTTGGCTTTCGTGGTCCTTCCGGTTGAATTTCGGCAATCCTCGACCCGTATCCGATGTTTGAGAGCGATCCTAAGCCGGATCCCCCATACCGAAGTCGGCTCGAACCAAAACCTGTATCATAGCGACCGCGTTGTCGCTGAAACTCGCGCACCAATCCAATACCCAGGGTAGAAGATGTCAACCTACGTTCATTCTGAAGAAACGCCGCGCGTTGTGAACTTTGAGAGAATCTCTACAACATGTCCCATCAATCAAGTACACATCACACATCAAGTCAAGTACAAGTAACCCATACCCTACCCCTACCTCTCTCTTACACAAGCAACCTAAAGTCAACCCTCACATCACTCCACCCATCACCCATCCTATATCATCCCATCACTCCACTCTCTCTCTCACATTTCTCAAATCTCCCAAGTAAGAAATTTCACACGTCCAAGCTTTCCTCTCCCTCCCAAGTGTAGTCCAACTTCTCATCTTTCATCTACACCTTCTAATCTCCCATCTCAACCATTAAACCCCATCATCGATTGTCCAAGGCGAAGGCAAGGAGCATTGGAAGCTAAGGGAGCAAGGAGGAGACTTAGAGGTGGGTGATCCACCATTAAATTTTTTTTATGGTCCACATGTTGGTGTGACCCGTTGTGATGTATATGATGTATTAATGAGGGTCCATAGTGGAGGGGTCCCTCTATTGCACCATGGATTTCTCTTTCTTTATCTTTTTCTCATCCTAGAATGTAGTGGGCCCCACCAAATTACCTATCTCATCCATTAGATGGGGTGGCCCACCACATTTAGGAGATCCCATATTCCATACATACATATATATATATATAATGTATTATATATTATATATTATATATTATATATAACATGGTGGGCCACGTCCATGTCAGACCCACCATGATATATGTGAGCATCCACACTATCCAGTGTCTCTGGACGCTAGACGCTGCTAGTAGCTAACGTGAAGTGTGAACTGACACGAATGTACTAACAAGCTAACCATAATGGGTTTGGAAATGGGAGTTCAAGTAGGCCCCACCTTGATGTTTATGCATGATCCAAGCCGCCCATCCCAACCCTTACATCATTTTAGGTGTTGAGCCGAAAAATGAGGCCAATTGGGTATTCAAGCGGGCCATACCATAAGAAATAATGTTGTTACTGTTAAAACCCACCTAGATTCTTCTATTCGCCAAAAACACATCGTATATTGGTCCCATTTGGTCGATCATGGGCCGTAGAATCCAATGGCTGGGTTGAATTTTCCTAAGGCGGGACCCACCTACCAAAAATGATGAAATTTTTCGTTTTTAAAAAAGAAAGAAAGAAGTAGGGCAGCAGCACCTACTGCTGTCGCTATCAAGGGACGAGCGGACAGACGAGTTGGCCCTCATGGCCCCAGCTGTGGGTCCCACCGTGATGCGTTTTGAACATCAACACCGTCCATTGTGGGGCCCCCCTTCTAAAAATGTCCTGCCCTAAAAATCAGTCGTATACGAAACTCAGGTGGGCCATACCATCTAAAATCATGGGAAGACATGCCTAAAACATATAAAATTACTTGGTGGGGCCTACCTGAAATTTAGATGCGACTGAAACTTGGTCTGAACCCTTAGCCAAGTGGGACGCACATAATGGGTGGGCTGGATCTGTGAACCACATCACTGTGAGCCCCGGGTCCATATGACCTTATGGACAATTTGTGTGGCAGGTAAACATCACCGTGGGCCCCTGGTTAGTTTGGATGGCAAATAAACATTACGGTGGGCCCCAATCCCACCCCAGGCCTACGTGGTCTTATCAACCGGTTGGGTGAAAAATGAACGTTATGGTGGGCCCCTGGTCCACGTGATCATATGAACAGTTTGGATGTCATATAAACAGTACAGTGAGCCCTAGGTCTGAGTGACCTCATGAACAGTTTAGATGTCAAATAAACATTACCGTGGGCCCCCAGGTCTGAGTGACCTTATCAATGGGCTGGATGGAAAATAAATGTTATGGTGGGCCCCACGAGGGACCCACTAATGTAAGTATTTTATCCACTCTATCCCCACGTGTGGGAAGTGGGGTAGTTGGTGGACCTCACTGCAGCAATATGGCTGTTGTACTGACATTACCAAGGCTTGTGGGGCCTGCCCTGACTAATGTGGTATTTATCCACACCGTCCATAGGCAGTGGACCTCTCATAATGAATGTTTTATCCACGTCGTCCGCCATAACACGTGGGACCGACCGTGATGTATGTGTTTAACCCACTGTCCACCTTATGAGGCCCATCTTAATGTATTTGTGGGCCATCCGTTGAGGCCCACCTAGATACATATAAGGCCATGTGACAAGGCCCATTTAATGTATTTATGGCCCATCTTGATTTATTTATGGCCGTCCATTTAGGCCCACCTTAGTATATACATAAGGTCCATGTGATTAGGCCCATCTAGACGTAATTATCGCCCATCCGTTGAGGCCCACTTTGATATATCCGAGGCCCATGTTGTGAGGCCCATTGTGATGCATGCAAGGCCCAAGGGTTATGGCCCATTGTACTGTACGTAAGGCCCATTGATACGGCCCATTTGATGTACTTTAGGAATAGTGGGATGTATTTAGGTCCATTGCAATGTGCGATTTCTTCATGGTATAAAAAAAATGATGTTTATAACGGGACGTGCCTTGGGAACAATGATGGTTAGATGCCCACATTGTAAGGATGATGTCAATTAAATGTCCGCATTGTCACTCTCCCTGAGGCCCATTGGTAGGCCCATACTTGTAGTATATAGGCCATCTAGGCCCATCTTCCTTATGAACAGAGCCCATTACCATATAACATGTTTAGTATAGATCCATGATTCATGATCATACGCATCATATATATAACTGATATGAGAAGTGACTGATCATAACATATGCCTTTAGGCATATTTTTTATGGGCTCCCTAATAGACGGATTTATCCTACATGAGCATGCGGCACGCGTAGGATTGTTACATGCCTAGTAGGGTGGTTCATGTACTTACATTTGTGTGATTGTGATTATTGTATACCCTAGCGACATCAGGGCCCTAGCCTCCACAGACACATCGTGGGTGGCTGGATTGGATACTAAAAATATTATTACTAAGCATCAGGGAGCCATAGATGTCCTTGGGTGAAAATTCCTAAACCTGATGGTACCAGATGATGACTCTAATGTCAAGATCGAGTAGATATATGAGTGCACGAGGGCCGAATACCAGGAGGCCGCATCTCCCACTATGTCGTGGTCGGTTGGAAAGGAGTGTAGCTTTACTCATTCGAGGGTAGGGAGCAATACTAGGCTGAGTCCGACCGGCTCGTGAATGAGTCCGCTATCGATGTGTCAAATAGGTATTGGCAGACTATCGGGCAAGCGGATAGTGAGGTTTCTGACGCTCACTTGGACTATGCGGCTGGGAGAGCGGCAGCGCCATTTGGAGTGTACTAAACCCTAGTGATTATCCAGACTGAGAACCGTACTGATTTGGTGCTATAGTGAGGAGTTGCATTGATATCTGGATGAGGATTGGTATGCTTGACTTGCATTATGCATCGCATGGCCTTGATATGGCAGATAGCATTTATATTCTGTACTGTATAGCCTTGGTACAGCTGATTGCATTCATGTACTCATCAGCATGTTTCTGACCTTGCATTATGTGCTTGTATTGCGCACACACTGACACCACCCTCTAAGCTTTCTATAAGCTTATACACCATTGATGTGTGCAGGTGACGCCAGGACGCAGCCGTAGCTTCACAGCAGTTGGAGCATGCAATCGAGTTTTTAGAGTTTTGTTATTAGCACTATCTTGTATTTTCCTTTATACACATTATACCCAAAGTTTTTTATCATAGTGGATTTTGTAATGGTGTTCTTGTGGTTATTTCTCATGGGTTCTGCTTATGGTTATGCTCATTATAAATTAAATTAAAGATTAAAAATCCTCCTTGTAGCATCCCAGAATCGGAACCTGGTGTATGGGTGCCGGGAGCCGAGAATGGGGTACTACGGAGACTGTCGGCACCAGATTCGGTGATCGAGAATTTTATGAGCCCGATTTCTGAGTTTGGGGCATGACAAAGCCAAGCTGGGCATCCAGCTACTACTGCTGAATCTCTAACAGAGGAAGAATGGAGAGAAAGGGGAGGTGCACGGCGGCACCAACTCAAATCAGGCCGAGCCGGTCCCACTGGCGAGCCCAACTCACTGGACTGAGTTAGGCATGGGTTCGATCCCAAGGAACCTGCTGGTGCATGGTGTTGAGTGGAGAGGAAGGAAAGAAATGGAGGAAGAGAATGAGAGAAGAAAAGAAAGAATAGAGGTGAAACTGGAAAGAGAAAGAGAGAACCGGGTTAACTCGGTTTCAAATTGAGTCAACAAGGTAAGTCAACCTTCCTCCCCCTTTCTAATCTTGTTTTGATGTACTGTTAGCATTGTTACCATCGTTATTATTAAGTTTATCAATATTAGCAACGGTTAGCCATTAGTAGATCATTATGCTAGAACTAGTTACTATAAACAAATTTTAATTATTAAATGGTAGTGGTTTAGTTATCATCCTAAATATTTATTTTGGATAGTAGATTGTACTAATCATGATGATCATTATTGCTACATTAGCTAACATTAATTGTAACATTAGTGTTAATAAATATCTTATAACTATTAAATTAGCATTTATTAGGATTATTAATAGCCATTAGTGAATTACCTATACTTATATCGGTTAATACATACAGATTACCATGATTAAATAAGAGTGACTTACTCTTCATTCTTAATTATTGTCATCAATATTAGAACGTATTACTCTCATTTCAATGACTAATAGTGTCACATTAATTAATATTAATTATAACATTAATGTTGATAGTTGTGTTATGGCTACTAGACTAGCAGAGTAATTAATCCTGTTGCGAGTATTATTCGATCCATTGTACGATAATAATATTAATAATAACTTAGGATTCAAATCCTAGAACCTAAGCATCAAACTATACTTTAAGATAAAATCCTAACCCTATATCAAAACCCTAAAGATAAATAACTAAAATCCTAGGCTATGATTTTAAACCCTAGGTAGTGTTTAGAACTTAAATCTAATTGTACAAGTTCCTGATTTATGGAAGGATTCGATTCTAAGGGAACGCGCATTCCCTAGCGATGCTAGTAGGCGATGCGAACTATGAGGTGATGATTCTTCCCCTTGAGCTTTCTATTTTCTCATTAGCTTAAGTTATAGTCTTTATTTTAATTTATAATTGATATCACTATTTCATAGTCACATATATTAAATTGTTGGAATTGAATTGCTACATTACATGCTTAATGTTTATCCTGTATATTTAATTCATGCTATTGGATTACTTGTGGATTATTTTTAGGATTTAAACTGGTACATTAGTGAAAAACCCCTACTTATAAATGTACACCCATACTTGGGATGTAACTCGATTGACGGTTATTACAATGGACCTTCGACCTAATGATTTTTAAGTGGTGGTCTAGATGGACCATTGATGTGGGCCTACCATCCAAAGTTGTTATATCCAAGTGGTTTTTAAGGATGGTCTTTATCGTATGATTTTGATACTTGCCCTATGTGGCTTATTTTAATATCTGCCCTAGGTGGCCTGTTTCGATATCGCCCTATGTGGCTTTGGTTTGGTATTTACCGTATATGTGTTCGATATTTTATTTTGTGTAACCATGCGATTGTAATCCCCATATACTGAATATGATTGGCCACTAGTCAATTCGGATCCATTAAACATCCTAAGTTGGTAGGCTCATATGCTAGGGATGGTGGAATGGGACACTATGCCTAAGCCGTTGGCCTACGCTGGGCTCTGAGCTCCCCATAGTGACCTTTGAGCTTATTAAACCTACTAGTTGTAAACGGACTAATAACGGTTGGTCCAATCATGCATTTTCATAGCATATGATCTTTTCTGAGTGATTAAATTCTCCTTGGGCGATTTATGGTCTTTTTCAGGTGATTAAGGTGACTAGTTCTCTTAGGGCGACCCTTTATTTCGACAGCGGGATGTGCATCCTCAGGTCGATGGTGCATTCACGCATCCATGCATTTAATAAGATTGCATCATGTATTATTTTGTATGCCTTACTATGTTTTTATAACTATGCTTACCTAATGTGATGGTGTGTAATGTTGAGAAAAATTCACACTGAGTTGGCCACTCATCCATCAAATATCTAACCGTACAGGTAGTACAAGTGGCTCAGATGATATTCACATTCATATTGGTGGGGAGCAGACTTTAGTTAATAAGGATGCATAATTGTATTTGCTAAGGGCTGCTACAGGATTTCACAGCTCTAGCCTGTTGCAATTTACTTTGTCTCACATGTAATGTTATTTCATTTTGTATTGTAAGAATGGGGACATTGGTTTGTATAAGTCACTATGGGCAGCTTCTTGTATATTTAAATAATAATGTAACTTTCCTTTATGTCTGATTTGTTCATACTACGCTCATCTGTTAAACTCTGATGAATGGATGAAAAAAAATACCTACTCAGATTTGACCATCTTTTAAGGTTAACACTCGAGTTTTTGAGAAATGGGTCATGTACTCGGGTCCTGAAAAGTCGGAGTGTTACAGTTGGTATCAGAGCATAGTTTGGATAAACTTGGCCTTGCGAAATGATCTTATACAAACCTTAAATGTCTCGAGTTACGATGCTGAAATTAGAAATCTGAACTTACGCAAATTTCCCTTGGACATAGAAAAATGATTGGAAATGTAGAAATCCAAACTTAGGTTCCCTTAGAAGTGACTTGGATGATAATCCAAACTTATGTGAAATCCCATCCGAGCGAAGGACAATTTGAGAATGCAGAAATTCAAAACCAAGGACTCCTTAGAAATCACTAGAGCAACTATTTGAACTTATGTAAAATCTCCTTGCAGTTAGGGGCAATTAAGAACATAGAAACCCAAACTTAGTTTCTTTTAAAAATTGTTAAGGTAATCATTTAAATTGATGTGGAGAACTCTTATTGAAATTAGGAGAAATTCATAACATAGAAACTCAAATGTTAGGTTCCCTAGAGAATTGTTTGAGTAATTGTAGAACCTAGAAATGAGTTTAAGTCCCTTGAACGTTTTAGGTTTGGTTATTTGAACTTAGAAACAAAACTTTAGTTCACTAAAAACTACCAAAATTATCGTCTGAATCTTAGAGATAAAACATAGGGCCCTTTAGAAAAAAAAATTGGTTAACCATTTGAATTTATGTGAATTTTTGTTCTAGGTAGGAGGAATCGAGAATATAGGAACTCAAATTTTAGGCCCCGTAGAGATTTGTATCTGGATAGTTATAGAACTTAAAAATGATCTTGGGTTCCCTTGAAAAACAAAGATACTCAATATTTCAAGTTCTTAAGAGAGTTGTTTGGATAATCTTGGAAATCATGAACTGCACTTAAGTCCCTTGAAAATTTTAGGATCGGTCACTTGAACTTGGGACAAAGATTTTGGCTCCCCTACAAACAACTAGAACAACTATTTGAAACTTAGAAACAAAAATTTTGCTTCCCTTGTAAACTATCAGTATAGTTGTCTGAACTTAGGAACAAGACTTAGAAACTGTGGGAGAGCAAAAGCCCACTATGATTAAAATGATCAATCAGAACATTCCTTGAACTTTCTTTCAATGGACAAATTTTATAAATCTAGAAATTTGTTCTTTAAAAAAAATTTTCCAGTTTGGAATAATGTTATAAAATGACCTTAGACATGGTACGAAAATCCTTACCATTTTATACATTATGTCAAATGTAAGCAATCCCTTAACTTAAGGAATCGTAATAAGAATTATAACTTGAATTTCCTAATTACGTCTCTGTGGAAATAACATTTTCCACCATTTCCAACATGTAAGACTGATTAGAGATGAAGTTATAGCACTTTAGGTTGACTCTCGACCATAGACGATCACATGGTAATTCCCAAGAGTCTAGAACAATCGGGATCACGAACTGATGAAATCATGTTCAAGCGGGATTACACGGTTGGACTCAACTCTAAGTCCTAGCAAACCTCACGACTTCAATGCCTTGATCAAGGAAAGGATCGAGATTTAACAGGATTAAGAATTAATACCCAAATCCTCTGCTATACGTAGGCAAAGGATCGATGTATCGAGCTCGAACCCACTACGACCATCTATTGGTGCTACCTGGAACACAGAAAGTAGAAAGTTATATTGTATCTTAGACGACAGGGAAATAGCATTGGGAGTGAAAGAAAATGAAGAAAAAGACAAGATATTGTTAATAGCGGTCACCTAATTGAACTTGTAATCTTAGTAAATGTGATAGGACACTTGACAAAGATAAACCTTTAAATAAACCCTTAGTATTGGTTAATGCTAGAACGGTTTCAAATGATTAGTAGAAATTGATATGCTAGGATAGATGCTTAAGAGAGGTGGTACATCTAAATATAACTTGTTAACAGTGTAGGACGAAATTGCACAAATGAAAAATAGAGTACACTATTAAAATGAAATTACTACTTGTGACATAACATTTAGGGATACACATAACAAATCTCGGGACGAGATTTCTGTTAAGGGGGGTAGTTTGTAACACCCCATACTTTCCAGTACTCGAGTGTTACCATTTAATTTAATTTAATATAAATACAAAAAAATAACACAACCTAAATATATATACTATGAAATGATATTTATATATTTTATAAATAATTAATGTTTCATATTAAAATGATATGTAACTACAATCCATATTATATGCATATACTTACAACATTATTAATATAAATTACAAACTATAGAATTCGTAATACATAAAAATAAAATATACTGGAAAAATTTATAATGAATAGTATATTTCAAACAATTTAATGACTTATGTAAAATTTAAAACCTAACACATATATGACCATACAAATAATATACAAATAATATATATATATATATATATATATATATATATATATATATATATATATATATATATATATATATATATATATATATATTAATCTCTGCTTACTGATATTCATATAATTTATATATATTAATAATTTGTGATAATATAAATTATATATGACAAAATATATAAAAGAAATAAATAATAATAATAGTAGTAGTAATAACGATAATAATAATAAATGTTAAATTAACCCTAATAAAAACATTTAATGTTCTAAAATCATAGAACGGGTGACCCCAACCACCTCAATAAATTCTTAAATACCTTTTAACCGTTGATGATCGAATTGGAATCGATCTGACCGTCGGATTGTCACAATAAACATTTAAAATCATTGATCAATTCGTATGGCCCACCTAAACCCTGGATCTGCCCCATCTTTGGTCAGATGGTATGATTAGGCCTACCTAGAGGAATAGACGGTGTGGATTTATCACAAACATCATGGTGGGCCCCACACATGGTGCGAGTGCACCTAGTGCACCCATACCCCGCACGCACCGAGCGTGTCAGCTCGGTCAACAGCAGGCTGACCCGCATTTTGCTTAAAATGAGAGATTTCTCTCTCTACATTTTTAGCCAACAAACGGACCTCGTCCGTGAAACCCGGTCAGGTGGGCCTCACTTGAGATCATATCATTTGTGAGACCCGGTCCTAGTTCCCATGTGTGTGTGTGTGAGTATATATCTTGTTCATTTTAGTCCCGCGGTCCTACAGGTCAAATTTCGATGACCCACGACCTGTAGATTTTTGCGGTCATCCTTAAACCCATCATGCTAACTTGACCCGGATCGACTCGAATCTTATGTCATTGCGACCGCATCAACGATGCGGTTCCAACTCCGCGTCTCATGCATGAATCCGATGTGTACATCTTGAGATATTAACCACACCATTTTTGACCATTCATCATGCATGTGGGGCCCACGTAGACCCATGGGCACATTTCCCCATGTGAGGGTCCCACCTAGTGCTCTCTTTTCTATGATAGCTACTCCTAGCCTAGCTATCGTTACTCCTCTTTTAAAAGTCATCATGGGCTTCTTTTTCTCTTTTTCAGAGAGCAATCATGAGATTTTCTCTCTATCCCAAGCAAATCCCTCTTCTCTAAGCTACTCATTTTCTCAAACTAATCATCACTTTGCTAGAACCCTTCCATCCCTCTCTTTCTTCTCTCATTTCTCTCCTTCTCTCTTTCTTGTATGGTGAAAACATCCACCACTCCTCCATTTTTTCAGCAACTTCTCCTTCATCTCTCTATCAATCCCACCATCTTCACACCATCTCCTCCATTAGAACACCACCCTTGGAGCTTTAGAGCTGGTACCTTAAAGGAGAGGGTGGATCTTGAAGGTAGGTATTACTTATTGAAGCTTCTCTCTTCATTCCTTTTACATCTCTTTTTTATCATACTTGGGAGTGTGTAGGACCCACCAATCAATGGTGGAGGTCCTATATAGCTCCATGAAGTGAGGCCAAAGGCCCACTACATGCATACACATTTCCATGGTGGGTCATTCTCCATGGGCCCACCATAATGGATTTCCTCCTTGAATCTAGATTATTTGGGTCATTTAAACCTGAGATGCATGGTGGGGATGACATCCCCACCTCAAAATTTCTTGAATTTGTATAGATTACAAGCATGCATGATCTATGTAGATGTGTGGTGTGGATGTGTTGGTGGAGGGTTTATAGTATCGGAACCCTCCCCTTTAGCCGTGATCTCTCTCTCTCTCTCTCCATATTTTTATACTCTATTTCTTTCTCTTTTACTATTGATGTTGGTGGCCCACTGATGTGATCAGAAAATCCTAGATCCACCAAAATTTTGGGGACGTCTAGGCCCACCTGATGGACGTCCCGGCCCACCCTGACATGCATGGGTTGGATGACCCTTAAACCTTGAATTTCTTGGAGATCTTTATAAGGTAATGGGTCTAAAATTTTTATGGTCCATCTAGGTGGACCCCACTTGTATTATTTGGGCATAAATCCCTCTGGATATTTTTCTATGGCCTGAAAATGGACAGCATATGTTGCTGTCCATATTTCAGGCCCATTTACTACCTAGTTTTTGGGCATTATTTTAGGCCAGCTTATGGAGCTTTTCTCCCTAATTTATCTGAGGGTTTTCTGAGGTGTGGACCCAACCTTGATATAAGATGGAGCCCACACCCTCTATCCCCTGATTAAGACCTATGGGATGGGCCAAAGAGGGCTGGACGTCCAGAAATTTCTGGATAGTCCAGCAAGGTTGCATGTTAGAAATGGACCTTTACACCTTGATTTTGGGGAAAGTAGGCCACTCCAGTGGACTCCACTTGCTGTCCATACATGGGAGCATCAAATCCACATATTTTTCCCTTTGTTTAGTAGGCCTAAGCCCACCCCATGAGGTACCAAAGATGGGGACAACAACAATTTCAGCTACAGATTTTTCAAAAACACCTTGTTGTCTGTAAGTTACATGAGTTAAATAAATACTTTTACTATCTTAAAAATTTTAAAAATTTTTTTAAGGTGTCCCACCCATGGTAGGACCTACCTGCACAATTTCAGGGCTAATGGATCCCATTTTGGCATCCAAAAGGGTGGACCAACATAGTGGACTGTCATAAATTTCTGCTGTGCAGTCCAGCAGCATAGTCCCATAAAAAAATTTAAAAAATATTTTCTCAGAAGGTGGGCCATATTTCTAGGTCTTACCTTGTTTTAGGCTTGATAAGGGACCTTGGGTCTAAATTTCAAGAATTTTGGAGGCCCAGAACCCACCCATTTGGATGGCCCAAATTCAAGACAGTTATATTTTCAACAACATTTCATCCTAAATAGATTGTGATTATGAAATTTAATAAAATACTTTTGAGTATCCAAAAATCATGAAAATTTATATGGAAGTGGACCACCCATGGTAAGACCCACCTACCAAATTTTAGGGTCAACAGACCCCTGTACACACCATGACAAGGGCTGGACCGGCCCACCACGTTGGGACGTCTAGATTAACCAGATTTTCTGGATAGTCTGTTTTATTTAAATTAATTAAAATACTTATGACATCCAAAAATTATGAAATTTTGTGGAGGTATGGCCCACCAATGGAAAGACCATCCTGCATATTTTTAGGTCCATCGGACCCTTGTACTGACCGTGGTGTGGCCTACAAATTTGAGTCAGTTTTGGATCAAATACCCAGGCCCGTAGGACTACCCACCATGGGACGCCCCTACCTTGGGCTGTTACTGGGCCTGTATTCCAGCAGCATGACCCACTTGTAATATATGTTGTGCATCCCCCTCTCATCTGGTGGGATCCACAGTGATGTGTGTGGGTCATTAGAAAATAAATACTATAAATTAATTTATTTGCTGAACTCCAACAAACCTAAGAAGCGGGTGGGTTGGAAATTCAGCAATGGGCCCAATGTTGTTGCCCATAAATGTTTGTTTGGGACAGTATGGCCCACCAAATTTAAGGTTAATTTAAATCAGTTATCTTACCATTTTTCTATAGTATTATTGAGTATAATTAGGGCCTATATGAGGCCCACCCAAGTTGAGTATTAATGGAATGTTGCATATGATTGAAAGATTAGTTCCTTAGACCTTGTGGACTAAATCCTTTTAGATAGGCCCATTGATCTTGGGCCTATACTCTCCTATCTATTGTGATGGATTTAAGGATTATAATATGTAAGTAGTTGAGCCCTTGGCTACCCACTAAGTTGACCTTGTACTTAGGCTAAAAAGTGGGGCCCAACTCACTTGTGTAAAATATGAAATTTGCCCATGAGGATGAACTACTAGGCTACTCTTGAAGCTTACCATAATATATGGATTTATGAACTTTATGGATGGGCCCAAACCTTACTTGACAGCCCACCATATCGCCTATGAGTTGGGCTTTATGTATAGCCCATTAGGCTATGCATTGCTTTGGGCCTTAGACTTTACTTTACATACGTAGCAGACTACCTTTTGGGACCCAGTTGAGGTTAGATGTCCTCCTTGGTGGCCCTAAGGTATGCCCTTATAGGTGATTGAAGGCCCACCTTAGACCTTGTTAGGCCTGTTTCCTTTTTGAAGCCTTAGGACTCCCCTAGCTTGTGGGTCATTCCAAACTGTTAGGCCCCCACTAAGAGAACTTCATTCTCCTTAGAGTACCTATCTATATATATTTTGTCATTGTCCCTCCTTGGGAAGGAGGAATACATATTCTACAGGTATCGCACTTATGTCGTTGTGACCCATACGCGTCATTTGTGTGAATTGATTGCATTATATGGTGGTCATAGAAAGACGGAGTTTCTCTCCTTGTGCACGGTGAGTGCCTGAAGCTTGTGCATGATCTGTATGTATGACTCATGCATTGGCATCACATTTCATAATGATATCGCCCTTGCTTCATTAGGGTCCTACCTCCACAGGAATGTTCATGGATGGTCGTATGTGTGGACACCGAAAATATTACTTGAGCATACCGGGTGCATAGGATGCCCATAGGTGAAATTTTTAAAAATTCTATGGTACTAAGGATCTGCCCCAACGCGGTTACCAAGAGAAAACTATGAGCATACGAGGGCCTTATATCATTAGGTCGTGACTCCCACTGTCGTGTAGTCAGTTGGGTAGGGGTGTGGCCTTACCTGCTTGGTGGAGGAGGCATTGCTAGGTTAAGTCTAACCAGCTCGTGAAATGGGTTCGTTGTCGTCGAGCCCTGTCGGTGATTGCCTGTCCACAGGCGGGTAGTGAGGTCTCTTATGCTCATTTGACTGTGCGGGGTCTGTAAAGTGGCAGTCATTCAGCAGTGTAATGTACCCCGATAATTTCATTATGATTGAAAATGTACTTGACATGTGGTTTGGATATGAGCACTGGCATTACTTGCATCACATTAGCATTGGCTACATGAGCCCCTTCAAGCACTGCCTTTGTATGGCGCCCAGTACTCATTACATCGTATTCATGATAAGCCTTGGTATAGCTAGTGATATTGTCATTGAGCATGTTTCTCTTCTTATCCCTCCTACTATTCTTTCATGCACCCTTGTCACATACTTTCACCACCCTATAAACTTCTATAAGCTTATGCACGATTGATGCGTGTAGGTGATTCTAGGCGAGTGTCGTAGCGGCAGGGCTTAGAGTAGAGTTAAGCTTGAGGACCCCAGTATTGCAGACTTTCCTTTCTCTCATTTTCTATTATCTTCTATATGTCCTTTTGAACCTGATGTAAACTTGTAAAAGTTCAAATTCATAGTAGATTTTGTGATGTGTGCCTTGTTATTCTCAGATATATTTGTTGTGATCTTGGGTATGCTCATATTGAAAATGATTATATTGTTATGAAAATCCTCCTTATAGGATCCCGGGATGGGAACCTGCCTCAGGAGCCGAGAATGGGGTACTACGGAGGCTGTTGCGGCTAGAACCGGCCACGAGTTCCTTGTGAGTCCGATAACCGAGTCTGAGGCGTGACATCATTAATCTGAACCGTCCATCTTGTAGGAAATCAAAATTTAACTAACCCTACCAAATTCCATGCCCGAGATCGCATGTGCATGCACACAATCTTTGCTACAATTAGGTCGTGCAAAACCATGTTTCCTAAAATGAAAACTGTACCCGCTGCAGCCAACTCAGCAATCCACGTGAGCTGCTCCTGCGCCATCTCAACCCTCCGTTCTCAAAGCAATTCCAGCCGTTGTCTTTAGGGCTTTGCAAAAGGAAAGCATAAGACACCCAAGACCAATCGTTTCTCCTCCATTTGAAACCCACCGTCCAAACCTCCTTCAACCTTCAAAATCTCTATTCCGCAAGCACCCTTGCATCCATCCTAGCCATCCCTAACCTCCTGATTGAAAGAAATCCATACGAGTAAGATTCCATCATTGACGGCCTCGTCGTCTTCTACGAACCACTGATTCATTCAGACTCAGTTAAAATGAGTCTTGAGCTTACAAGACACAAAAGAAAAGAAGAAAGAAGGTTGGAGAGTGGAGAAGAGGTGGAAGTAAAGGAAGAAAGGAAATGGAGGAAGAGTGAGAGAGGGTGCACCGGTGCTGCACCTTGACTCACGACCGAGTCAGCCTAGTCCGACCCATGTGAGGACGAGTTGGATCGTCCCTGGATATTTGGTTGTTGTTGCTAGACCTCCAGCAGCAGCAGAAGAGGAGAGAATAGAGAAGAGAGAAAGAAACAGAGTTGAGAGTGAGAGTGTTTGTTGTTGCCATGTGTGTGCAGCAGTTTGACTCGATCGAGTCACGATTCGAGTCGGTTCTACTCCAAATCTTGTTGCAGTTCCCGCAATAGCAGAAGAAAGGAAGAAGAAGAGAAAAGATAAGAGAGGGAGAGATTTAAGAAGAAGAGGAAAGAAAGATGAGGAAGATGGAGCGTGCGGCTGCCTCCTTACTGACTCAAACTGAGCAAAGTTTGGATTAAGCAAAGCTGGGCATCCAGCTACTGTTGCTGAATCTCCAACAGAGGAAGAATGGAGAGAAAGGGGAGGTGCACGACTGCACCACTCAAATCAGGCCTGCCCAACCCCGCTGGTGAGCCCAACTCACTAGACCGAGTTGGGCATGGGTTCGGTCCAAAGGGACCTGCTGATGCATGGTGTTGAGTGGAGAGGAAGGAAAGAAATGGAGGAAGAGAATGAGAGAAGAAAAGAAAGGAAAGGAGAAGAAAGAATAGAGGTGAAATTGAAAAGAGAAAGAGAAAACTGGGTTAACTCAGTTTCAAACTGAGTCAACAAGGTAAGTCAACCTTCCTCCCCCTTTCTAATCTTGTTTTGATGTACTGTTAGCATTGTTACCATCGTTATTATTAGGTTTATCAATATTAGCAACGGTTAGCCATTAGTAGATCATTATGCTAGAACTAGTTACTATAAACAAATTTTAATTATTAAATGGTAGTGGTTTAGTTATCATCCTAAATATTTATTTTGGATAGTAGATTGTACTAATCATGATGATCATTATTGCTACATTAGCTAACATTAATCGTAACATTAGTGTTAATAAATATCTTATAACTATTAAATTAGCATTTATTAGGATTATTAATAGCCACTAGTGAATTACCTATACCTATATCGGTTAATACATACAGATTACCATGATTAAATAAGAGTGTCTTACTCTTCGTTCCTAATTATTGTCATCAATATTAGAACGTATTACTCCCATTTCAATGACTAATAGTGTCACATTAATTAATATTAATTATAATATTAATGTTGATAGTTGTGCTATGGCTACTAGACTAGCAGAGTAATTAATCCTGTTGCAAGTATTATTCGATCGATCCATTGTACGATAATAATATTAATAATAACTTAGATTCAAATCCTAGAACCTAAGCATCAAACTATACTTTAAGATAAAATCCTAACCCTATATCAAAACCCCAAAGATAAATAATTAAAACCCTAGGCTATGATCTTAAACCCTAGGTAGTTTGTAGAACTTGAATCTAATTGTACAAGTTTCTGATTTATGGTAGGATTCGATTCTAAGGAAACGCGCATTCGCTAACGATACTGGTAGGCGATGCGAACTATGAAGTGATGATTCTTCCCCTTGAGCTTTCCATTTTCTCATTAGCTTAAGTTATAGTCTTTATTTTAATTTATAATTGATATCACTATTTTATAGTCACATATGTTAAATTGTTGGAATTGAATTACTACATTACATGCTTAATGTTTATCCTGTATATTTAATTCATGTTATTGGATTACTTGTGAATTGTTTTTAGGATTTAAACTGGTACATTAGTGGGAAACCCCACTTATAAATGTACACCCATACTTGAGATGTAACTCGATCGACAGTGATTACAATGGACCTTCGACCTAGTGGTTATTGTGTGGTGGTCTAGATGGATCATTAATGTGGGCCTACCATTCAGGGTTGTTGTATCTAAGTGATTTTTTAAGGATGGTCTTTATCGCATGGTTTTGATACTTGCCCTATGTGGCTTAGGTGGAATGTTTCGATATCGCCCTATGTGGCTTTGGTTTGGTATTTGCCCTATATGGGTTCAATAGTTTATTTTGTGCAACCATGCAATGGTAAGCCCCATATACAGAATATGATTGGTCACTAGTCAATTGGGATCCATTAAACATCATAAAGTAGTAGCCTCATGAGCAAGGGATGGTGGAATGGGACACTATACCTGAGTTGTTGGCCTACGCTGGGCTCTGAGCTCCCTGTAATGACCTTTAAACTTATTAAACCTGCTAGTTGTAAACAGACTAATAACGGTTAGGCCAATCGTGCATTTTCATAGCATATGGTCTTTTCGGGGTGATTAAATGCTCCTTGGGTGATTTGTGGCCTTTTTTGAGTGATTAAATTCTCTTTGGGCGATCTATGATCTATGGTCTTTTCCGGGTGATTAAATTCTCTTTGGACGATCTATGTTTTATGGTCTTTTTTAGGTGATTAAACTCTCCTTGGGCTATCAATATATTATGGTCTTTTCCGAATAACTGGTTCTCCTTGGGCGTATCTTTATATATTTTTTTAGGTGACTAGTTCTCTTAGGGTGACCCTTTATTTCGACAGCAGGATGTGCATCCCCAGGTCGATGGTGCATTCACACATCTATACATTTAATAAGACTGCATCATATATTATTTTGTATGCCTTGCTATGTTTTTATAACTATGTTTACCTAATGTGACGGTGTATAATACTGAGGGGAATTCACACTAAGTTGGCCATTAATCCATCAAATATATAACCGTACAGGTAGTACAGGCTGCTCAGATGATATTCACATTCATGTTGGTGGAGAGCAGACTTTGGTTGATAATGATGCATGATTGTATTTGCTAAAGGCTGCTACAGGATTTCACAGCTCAAGCTTATTGCAATTTATTTTGTTTCACATGTAATGTTATTTCATTTTGTATTGTAAGAATGGGGACATTGGTTTGTATAAGTCATTATGGTTGGCTTCTTGTATATTTAAATGATAGTGCAACTTTCCTTTATGTCTGATTTGTCCATATTATGCTCATCTATTAAACTCTGATGAATGAATGAAAAAAACACTTACTCGGATTTGACTATCCTATAAGGTTAACACTCGGGTTTTTGGAAAACAGGTCATGTACTCGGGTCCTGAAAAGTCGGGGTGTTACAAGAGTTGACCAAGAAAAGACACACGACTCTTCTCCGGCATGAAGCTAATTCCTTCATCAAACTTTCGACCCTTGAGCTTGGGGGGAGAAATCCATATTGGGTGAGTTACTTGTAAGACTCGTATCCTAGCCCATACCGCTCCGTAGGCTTCCGCGGTCCTCCTAGTCGAATTCCGGTGACCCACGATCTTTTATCGGCAGTTGCGCGCGACCCCGAGTCTTATCTCGTATTTCAGAGTCGGCTCGACCCGAGACTTATACTAGTGCGACCGCGCCGTCGCTACAATTCCAATGCCACGTCTCGCGTGCTAAGGCGATACCCAGGCCAGGAGATGTGGGCCCGCGTTCAGTTCGAGGAAAACACCGCGCGTTACAAAACTCAAGAGATTCTTTACAACATGTCATCCATCAATCAATTAATCTCATCAAAGGGTCAAGTACATGTCAAGTACACCATCACCTCACACCCATCCCCAAGCAATCCGTAAAGTCAAAAGTTCTTACACAAGCCTATACCCCTTCTTACATAATCTACCCCAAAGTCAATAAATCTCTCACCTCACCCATCACTCCATCACACATCTCTCTCTCTCTCTCTCTCTCTCTCTCTCTCTCTCTCTCTCTCTCTCTCTTTACAACCCTCTCTCTCTCTCTCATTTCACAAACTCTCATTCCTAAGCAACCAAAGAGCCACACATCTAAGCTCTCCCAAAGCTCACATGAAGGAGCTTTAGTGTGGCCCACTTCCTAACCCTCTCATCTCTCATCTCAACCATCAAAACTTCATCTTCCGTTGGAATCGAAGCTAAGGAGCAAAGGAAGCCAAGGGAACAAGAAAATCGAACGGTGGGTGCTTCTATAGGCTAGTTTTCATATTTTTATGATGGGCCAAATGAGGCCTACCGATCAATGGTATGGATCTCACTTTGGACCCTAAGATGTGGCCGATGGCCCACCTTGATGATCATGATCATTCCATGATGAGGTCATTCTCCATGGATCACATCATGATGTTTACTTTCTAAGAGTGAAAGAGATCATCTAGACCTACCATTTTGGTGGAGAAGGAATCTCCACCGTTGATTTTTTATTTTGTGGGCCCACATGTGTTGGGACCCACTTAATGTATGATTGAATTCATGGAACGGAGGGCCCATAGTGCTGGGGTCCCTCCATCATCACGTGTCCCTTTCTCTCTCTCTCTCCTTCCTTTATTTATTTTGTGGCCCACATGATGAGTGTATGTGGTGTCTGAACCATCCATCAAATGGACCCTATGGTTGTCCAAGCCATGTGGGCCCTACCTTGGGACGATGAGAAAAACACAAATATCATATTTATTCCAATCAAGTGGGCCACATCCATGTGGGACCACCCTTGGAACCATCCATCAAAACACATCGGAAAAATCACAAACCACGGGCAACGAGTCGATGCAAGCAGCAACAGGCTCCTCTATGGCTCAGGACATCAAACAAGACAACCGCTCTCCTCTGGCCTCTGCAACAAACTGAACGTGACTGTCCTCGCGGCGCGGTCCAATATGGCATAGTACTCGGTGAGCCAATCCATGCTCAGGATGACGTCGAACTCAGACATCGGCAATGCAAACAGATCGGCAGGCAAAAAGATATCCCCAACTAGAACGGGGTAAGACGAGCAAGATCGGCCCAACACTGCAGTCCTCCCCAAGGGAGTCGATACTGATAGGCTCTCACAAGAAGACTCCAACGGTATGCCAGTCGATCGGCAGAAGCTCTCGGCTACAAAAGAATACGATGCACCGGAATCGAATAACACACGTGCAATGCATGCAGAGACTGAAAGTATACCCTCAACGACTCCTCCAGAAGACTGTGGGTCCTGCTGAGCCGCATAGAACCTAGCCTGAGCCGGCTGGGGAGGTGTCTGTCCCCTCTGAACGTGCTGCTGCTGCTGCTGGAGTCGCTGAGGTGGTCGAAACTGCTGCCTCTGCTGTTGCGGCCTCGGAGGCTGGTGCTGATGCTACTACTGAGGTGGCCTCGGTGGTGGGGGCTGTTGTCGCTGCTGTTGTGAGGGTCTCTGTTGTGGTTGTGGTGGACGCTGTTGTGGGCCTCTCTGCTGCTGCTAGGGGCTGGGACACTCCCACAAACGGTGTCCCGTCGCACTGCACCTAAAACAAGTGCCGGTGAACTGTCTCAGAGGTGGTGGTGGAGATGTTGCTGGTGCTCGGAAGGCTGGGCGACCTGTGCGCCTTTGCTGCTGTGGTCGACGCTGGTGGGAATCACTGGAAGGAGCCTACCTCTTCAGGTCTCTCCTCTGACCGCGATCAGACAGAGAACCGACCCACTCTGTCTCAAAAATCTGAGCCTTCCACACCACTTCCTCAAAATTTGGAAGCTCATGGCCAATCACACTGCTGCGAAGACCGTAACGTAAGCCGTCCTCAAAGCGGCAGGCTCTCCGCTCCTCATCATCTACTAGGTAAGGTGCAAATCTAGACAGTGCTATAAAACGAGCTGCATACTGAGCCACTGTCATATCACCCTGCACCAGGGCCTCGAACTCCAACGCTCGCTGTCGTCGGATGTGATCAGGGAAGTACTATCGGTCAAACCGATCCACAAAATCCTCTCATGTCCATAGAAAGTTGGCGCCTGCTGCTCGAGAGACTGATGTCCACCAATGCTCAGCCTCACCGTGGAGAAGAAATACGGCCAATCTGACTCGCTGCTCAGTCGTACATCCCATAGTCTCAAATATCTTCTCCACATCGGCGCGCCATCTCTCAGTTGCCGTCGGGTCTGCCTCACCCTGGAAACGCGGCGGATCGAGCCGTCAAAACTCACGAAGGAGAGAACTCGCACGATCCTGTTCTGCCTGTGCTGGTGAAACAACTAGCTGCCTGCCCTGCCCCTAAAGTGCATCCGTCACAGCCTGTAACATCTGCTGCAACTGTGAGGCACTCACAGATATGGTCGGGTCCTCACCGGTCTCTAGTGGAGGAGGAGCATACTCAGGATGGGCAGTATGAATCTCTGGTAGTGGAACGGGCATCGCAGGTGGTAATGCAGGAGCCGCAGGTGGTGGAGCGGGATCCTCAGGTGGTGGTGCAGGAGTCGAACGGGTCACTCTCCCATGCGCCATGTCCTACAGGAAAGAGCGAAGGCGCCTATCAACTTCAAAACTCTCGAAGGCACGCACGTTAAGGGTTTGTAACAGAAGGTCGCGAAGCTAACCGAACTTCGGGACTTAGCCATTCTACACTCATAGCAGACATGTAATGTTGCTCTCGGTGATTCCCAAGTTATGCTCTGATACCAACTTCTGTCACGCCCCAAACTCAGAAACCGGGCTCACGAAATTTTCGATCGCCAAATCTGGCGCCGACAACCTCCGTAGAATTCCATTCTCGGCTCCTAGCGCCCATTCGCCAGGTTTCGATCTTGGGATGCTACGAGGAGGATTTTCAACGTCAGTTTGATTCGTAATAAGCATAACCAAAGGCATAACCCACAAACAACAACCAAGAATTCCATTACATTTCCACTATAATTAAAAACTTTACAAGTACAATGAGCATGAAGGGGAAATACAATGGTAAAGAACAAAAACTTCAAAATGATCTGCAAGGTGCTCCTGCCTCAGCGCTGCTGCGATCCAACGTCACTTGCACGCAACGGTCGTGCATAAGCTTATAGAAAGCTTAGAGGGTGGTGAAAGTGTGTGCGCAAGGTAGTAATATGATCATGCAGTATCAGAGTAATGCGAAATATGCAGATGGATCCATAAATATAATGAGTCATACCAAGGCTATGCGATGCAAGATGCAAGTCAAGCATACAATCCTCATCTAAGTCCACATGTCAATATATCTCAACTCTGGGATATCACCGGAGTCTAGTACACTCTAAACCAGATTGCCACCTCATCGCGCGCAATAAGGTAAGTGGAAGAGACCTCATTATTCGTCTGCCAATATCGGGCACGACTCGTCGATAGTGGACCCATTCCTTAAGCTAGTCAAACTCAGCCTAGCATTACCCCCTACACTCGGGCGGGTAAGGCCGCACCCCCTTCCAACCGACCACGACATAGTGGAGAGCACAACCGTCTGGTAATCGGCACTCAACGCTCATCTACCCACTTGGTCTAGACATTGAAGCAACCTCTTAGTACCATAAGGGTTTAGGGACTTTCACCCAGGGATATCTATAGCACCCCATATAGAACAAGATTTTCGGTATCCAATCCTACTAACCATGATATGCCTGTGGAGGCTACGGCCCCGATGTCGCTAGGGCGTACAATAACCATGTCACACAAATGCGAAATGCATGAATCACGCTATCAAGTCATGCAACAAATCCTGCGCATATCGTGCGCTCATGTAAGGCAACACCGCCTAACCGGGAGCCCATAAACAATCTGCCCAAAGGCATATGCTATGATCAGTTAATTCTCATATCAGGCATACATATGATGCGCATGATCATGAGTCATGGAACTATACTAAACATGTTATAATGAAATGAACTATCCTTACAATACAGATGGGCCTGGACGGCCTACAACAAGTACTTCCTATCAAAGGGGACCTAGGGAGAGTTGTAATGTGGACATCCAACCAACATTACACTTGCAATGTGGACGTCAAACCAAAATTGCTCCCAAGGTACGATCGTCGCAAACATCGTTACATAATCCGTGTTGGGCTCACATATTGCAATGGACCTTAGGTACATCCCATTGGGCCTTAAATACATCAAATGGGTCATATCATATGGGCCTTTTACTCATCAAATGAGCCACATAAATGGACCACACCAATAGGCCTTATGTTCATTGCAATTGGTCATAACCCATTGGCCTTAGACTACATCAAATGGTTCTCGACCCATGGGCCTTATACATATCAAATGAGCCTACTCCCATGGGCTTTAAAATACATCAAATGGGTCCAATCCCATGGACCTTGGAATACATCAAATGGGTCCAATCCCATGGACCTTGGAATACATCAAATGGGTCCACTATATGGGCCTTAAATAGTTCAACAACTGGCTACATTCATGGACCCAATTAAATTCAACTGTGGTGGGCCTCAAAAGTGCATTCATTAAGCCCAACATTTAAGGAACTAAAGGTATAAATCATTTCCTCTAAGATCTTTATAATATGGTCGGCCCCACTCCTCAAAATTTCAGCCCAAGGCTAGCATAATTATAACATGTTGCTGTCCTAAATTTGGGCACTCCATTGGAGTGGGTCTAAGGCCTCTAAAACTCTGAAAATTGAGGGCCAAGGTCCCTCATCATGCATACAATGAGAGGAAACTCAAAAAGGTGGCCCACCATCAGAAGAAATATTTTTGAATTATGGTTTTTTTTTATCAAGGCATATTACTGGACAGCATAGCAGAAAAAATCTAAGAGTCCAACCATCTTGGCCCATTCTTTTGGATACCCAAACGGGGTCACTTGAGGCTGAAATTTCACAGAGTGATACTTCCATAGGTGGGCCACACCCCCATAAAATTTCATAATTTTTTGATATCTTTAAGTATTTTAATTAATTTAAACAAAACAGACTGTCCAGAAAAAATCGGACAGACCTGGACGTCCCAACGTGGTGGGCCAATACGGCCCTCACCACGGTGCGTCCAGGGGTCCATTGGCCCTAAAATTTGGTACGTGGGTTCTAAAATAAGTGGAGCACATTCTTAAAAAATTTCAGAATTTTTGGACATCTTTAAATATTTTAATTCATTTACATAAATCAATCTGTCCTGAAAATCGAACTGATCTGGACACCATATTATAATGGGCTGGTCCCGCCATCACCATGGTGTGTACAGGCGTCCATTGGCCCTAAAATTTTGTAGGTGAGTCCTACCATAAGTAGACCACCCCCTTGAAAATTTTTATAATTTTTAAACACCCATAGGTATTTTTATCAATTTTAAAAATCCAACTGTCCATGGTGGAATGTTGCTGGAACAGTGCAGAAAATCCGGACTGTCCACCTCACTTGGACCACACCTTTGGGACCCCAATGAAGGTCAGTTAGGGCTGAAATTTGGGGGACATCAAGATGAGATCCCCACCTTTCAGAAAATTATATTTAATAAGTATGAATAGTCCCCCAAATAGTCCCAAAATCTGGTCCAAAAACAACCAGAAACTGTCCAGAAAATCCTGAACAGCAACATGTACTTAGATAAAATTTATTAAATAAGTTAAAGGGAAATACATTAATAGGCCAGACACATCAGGAAATAAAATGAGAGAAAAGAGAGATAGAAGGACAATCCGGCCATAGGAAAAGGGGCTCCGCCACTATTGAGCCCTCCCAAGATCAATCACACCCGCACATCATACCTAGATTTATATTTACAACATGGATCTTGCACATGCATGGCCTATAATTAAAATGCATGGTGAGGATGTCATCCCCACCATGGTTATAAGGTCTAGATGACCCAAACATAATATGATATGAAATAAAACTTCTATGATGTGGCCCATAGAGAAAGGCCTCATACATGGATCATGCATGCATAAGGTAGGCCATTAGGCCACAACCATGGGATTGTGTGGGATCTCCATCATTGATTGGTGGGTCCTACACTTTCCTCATAAAAGAAGAAAAAAAAATATCTAGGCTATAAAAAATTAAATTTTTTACATCTAGAGGAGCACCCACCGTCCGATCTTCTTGCTCCTATGAGGTCCTTAGCACCTTCGCTTGAATTTCAATGGAGGAGATGGGGAATGGATGGTTAGGATGGGGAGATCATGGGGTAAAAAGTGGTAGGAAAGGTGGGCCACACTTGGTGTTTTGGAAGAGAGGGAGAGGCTTGGAGAGCTCACATACGTGGGATTTTTTTTTTTTCTTGGAGATTTGAAATGAGAAAGAGAGAGAGAGAGAGAGAGAGAGAGAATTGTAAAGGGGGAGAGAGAGAGTGATGGATGGATGGAGTGATAGATGTGTGTAAGAACTTTTTGACTTTTGAGGCCTTTAGTGTAAGAAAGGCATGGGTTTGTAAGAGACTTTTTGACTTTTGAGGCTTGCTTGGGAAGGGTGAAAAAGTGATGTGTACTTGACATGTGATGGATTGATGGATTGATTGATTGATGGGATTGATGTGACACATCATAGAGATTCTCTTGGGTTTCGCAACGCGCGGCGTTTTCTTTGCACCGAACGCTGGCCCACATCTCTTGATCAGGGTATCGCCTCAACGCGCAAGTCGCGGCATCGGAACCGCAGCGATGGCGCGGTCGCTATGGTAATGGTCTTATGTTGAGTCGGCTCGGGTTGGCGGCATATGAATCAGGGTCGCACGTCAATATCGGTTAAGGGTCAAAGGTTGCCAGAATTCGATCGGTAAGACCGCGGAAGTCTATGGAATGGTACGGACTAAGATACGGGTCTTACAGGGCCCCCCAAAATCAGCCGTATATGGGATGCTCAGGTGGCCCACACTGCAGGAAACAACAGCGATTGAACATCGGCCATTGAAACCCTTCTTGGGTATCACAGAAGTTTTGGGTCAATATGAAATTTATTTTTTTTTCTCTGCCTCTAGGTCTGCGTGACCTTGGCAGCGGATTGGATGGAAAATAAACGTTATGGTGGGCCGCACGTGGGACCCACTGATGTATGTATGGTATCCATGCCTGCCATTAGCATGGCCCCCACCTTAATGTATATATTTTATCCACACCATCCACTGTTTGGACAGTGGGGCCCACCGTGATGCATGTGTTGCATCCAAACCATCCATCCATTTTGGAAAGCCCATTTTAAGGCTTGAGACTAAAAATGAGGTAGATCTAGGATCAAGTGGACCACATAGCAAAAAGTAGTGGGGATTGAGTTTCTGCCATTGAAACCTTTTGTTTCACATAAGTTTTGGATCATTAGGAAATTATTTCCTCTTAATCCAGGTCTGTGTGACCTTATGGCCAGATTGGATAGAAAATAAATGTTACAGTGGGCCTTGAGAATTTTAATGGTGGAAATCATTGTTACCACTGTTATTTGGAGTGCGGTCCAGATTATCTTTTGAGATGACTCATATATATATATATATATATATATATATATATATATATATATATATATATATATATATATATATATTGAAGTACTTGTGGCCATCCATTGAGGCCCACCTTAATATATACATGAGGCCCATGTGATTAGGCCCATCTTGATTTATTTGTGGCCCATTGTTGAGGCCCACCTTGATATTTATAAGGCCCATTTGGGGAGGCCCATCTTGATGTAGTTATGGCCCATCCATTAAGGCCAACCTTGACATATATGAGGCCCATTTAATATATATGAGGCCCATGGGTCGACGCCAATGGGATGTACATAAGGCCCATTGCAATGTGTGATTCTACCATGGTTTGTGTAATGATATTTATGGCGGGCTGGTTTAACGTCCACATTGTAAGATTAATGTTGGTTAAATGTTCGCATTGTCACTCTCCCTAAGGCCCATTGATAGGCCCAACTCGTTGTGTATGAGGCTCATGTGCAGGGCCCACCTGTGATGTATATTAAGCCCATGTGTAGCCCCCCCCCCCCCCCCTCCCCCCCCCCTCCCAATTGTGTATTAGGGCCCATGGGTTATTACCCATTGTGATATATTTCCGGCCCAGATGGCAAGGCCCGATATTATGTATGAGAGGCCCATGGGATGTGGCCCATTAGGATGTGTTCGGGGCCCATGGGATATGGTCCATTGTAATGTACATGCGGCCCGTATATGGGGACCATTATGATGTTACATATGGCCTTGTGTGAGGACTAATGTGATGCATGTGAGGCTTATGTAATAAGGTCCACTTTGATATACTTGTGGCCCATTAGTGTGGCCCATTGATGTGACTCACTTGATGTGTATGGGCTCATTAGTACGGCCCATTGATGCAACCCACTTGATGCGTCTGAGGCCCATTAGTGCGACCCATTGATACAGCCCACCTGTTGTATATGAGGCCCATGAGCGAGGCCCTTCGTGATGTATTCGATACCTATGTGATGCGGCCCATAGTGATGTGTATGTAACCCTTGTATGAGGCCCATGATATTGTATATTAGACCCTTGTGTGAAGCCATGGGCCCACTATATGTTTAGCTCTATGTGGGCCACTCCTTGGGAGTAATGTTGGCTAGATGTCGACATTGATGGGTGATGATGGTTGGATATCCACATTGTGACCTTCCCTTAGGCCTTGTTAGGCCCATTTTCATAATCTACTTGTGGGTTAACCCAGATAAGTGGGCTCCATTCGCCATAGATGGATGGTTTCGCGCTATCGAATTTGATATAACCACTGCCGAGGGCCGATCTTTATATTTTGGGTGATCGATTGTTCATCTATGGATCCCGCCTTGTTTATATGCTGATTATCGGTGTCAATTATTGATGCTGATTTTCGGTGCCAATTGTCGATGATAATCATTGGTGCCGATGGTTGAGGCTGATTCTGATTGTCGAGGCCGATTCCGATTTGTCAAAGCCAATTGTATAAGCCGATTCTGATTTGTCAAAGACCAATTGTATAGGCTGATTCCGATTGTCGAGGTCGAGTATCAAGGCCGATTCCGAGTGTCGATTTCGATTGCTAAGACTTATTGTGATGTATTTGAGGCCCATGGGCAAGGCCTATTGTGATGTATTCATGGCCATGGGCAGGGCCCATTGTGATGTATTCATGGGTTATGGGCAAGGCCCATTGTGATACGTATTAGGCCCATGATGCATGACCCATTTGATGTATTCGAGACCCATGTGTAGGGCCCACATGTCATGTATTTGAGGCCCATGAGCAGGGCCCATCTGTTGTGAATATTTGGCCCTTGAGTAAGGCACATTGTGTTGTATATTAGGCCTTTGTGTGAGGTTGTGAGCCCATTATATGTTTGGCTCTATGTGAAACATTCCTTGGGGGTAATGTTTGTTAAATGTCCACATTGTCGAAGCCGATTGTTGATGCCGGTTATTGATACCAATTATGACTATGTGACAGCATAACATTATGATACATGCCCATACGCATCATCTGTATGTTTGTTATGAGATATGATTGACCATTGCATATGTCATTGAGCAGGTTGTTCATAGGACTCCCTGATAGGCGAAGTTGCCCCACATAAACAGGATTGATGCATGATTAGACTGTGTGACTCATGCATCTCACATTATGTGATTATGATTACCATACGCCCTAGCGACATCAGGGTCATAGGCTCCACATGCATATCGTTGATGACCAGATGGGACACTAAAAATTTATTCTACATAGGGTGCTATAGATATCCTTGGGTGAAAGTTTCAAAACCCTCTTAGTTCCAGAGGTTGCTCCAACATCTAGACCGAGTGGATGCATGAGTGCATGAGGGCCGTATACTGTTAGGCCGCGTCTCCCACTATGTCATGGTCAGTTGGAAGGGGGTACGACCTTACCTGCCCGAGAGGAGGGGACAATGCTAGGCTGAGTCTGACCAGCTCGAGGAATGGGTCCGCTATCGACGAGCCGGGCCTAATATTGGCAGGCGGATAATAAGGTCTCTTCCACTCACCTTGTTGCGCGTAATGGGGGAGCAATAATAAATCCCGGTGATTTTTCAGAGAAGAACCATACTGATATGTGGACTTATTGAGTAAGAATTGCATATTCATTCATTCACTATCCACTCGAGCTGGTGGTGCATAACTATTTTTTACGAGTACTTTTGTATAGCCAAGATTTTGGTTAGACGCGCGACTAACCTGAGACCAGGAGTATACAACATTAAGTCTGACTATCCAAATTTAGGTATGGGACTGATTTGGATAGAAGCCCCATGTGATCGACCCCGTAGCCTGCGATACTACATACTATCATCCCGACCTCACACTCCAGCTTGGTCATTTCATTCGCATAGCATATTGCATTCGCATGCATATGACATTTTGGGTTGTTATGTTTTCTATACTTATGTGGCCTAGACAGATTCAGCAGGATTTACATATTGCATTATATCCTTGGCATCTGATATTTAGCTCTCTATAACTCCTCATTTGCATAGTTGATCTGTATTTCATACTCTGATATTGTATAACTCATGGACTTGTCAGTAATTTCTGTTTACTCTGATATCGTATGATTCACGAACTTGTCAGTACTTCTATTTACTCTGATATCGTATGATTTATGAACTTGTTAATATTTTCGCTTACTCTGATTACTCTGATATTGCTTACTTGGCACTTACCTTGTGCACACACTTTCACCATCCACTAAGCTTTCTATAAGCTTATGCACGATAGATGCGTGCAGGTGACAGTAGGTAATAGCAGTGTTGAGCTTTGAGCATGCAGCGATCTTCTGGAGCTTGATTTTCAATTTATGTATTTTCCTTTCAGCATTGTACTCAAATAATTATATTAGTTGATATGTGATGATGATGTTGCCTTTGTGATTCAGGTAATCTTGTGGTTATGCTTATTATGAGATAAATGTATGTTGGAAAATCCTCCTTGTAGGATCTCAGGATTGAAATCTGGCGTATGTACACTGGGAACCAAGAATGGGGTACTACGGAGGCTATCGCACCAGATTCTGCGATTAAAAATTTTGTGAGCCCGGTTTTCGAGTTTGGGGTGTGACATTACTGGTAGGCACTTAGTAACTAAGTAAGACTGGTGAGCCCACCACCTCGTCCAACTATATACAGCACGAATAGTATGATTACTACCTGGGATTATGAAGGTAGATCGGACACGGCTGCCCAACAACTGCTTCCAAATCATAGCCCAATTGTATGGACCAACGCCGTAATTGCGCATTCTTCTTGTAACCATTCTGCAATCTTCATGTATGGCCTTATCAAAGTCTAATTGTCGAGCAAATCAACTTGGGTAATAGGGTTCTCTCCAAAATTCTGTTCCCTCCCTCAGTGGAAGACTATAAGATCGGATGGAAAGGTAGAATGCTCTTTCCCCTGAAGAGAGCAATTCAGTATCCACCATATCCGTGTCCTCTATATATCGATGAAGACAGAACTGAAAGAAATCAATTTTATCGGTTGCCAATATCTTGTTGACTACTCAATCATATAAGTTTTTAGCTATGGCCCACCGATTGTATGTCCCACAGAATCAACGGTTATTCATACATAGTCTATCTCACACACTAAATTGGTTAAATAGATATTTATTATATCTTTCATTGCAGCATTTATATCTGTGGCCAAATAGAAAAAGTTTAAAACTTTTATTGCAATTTTCTTAAGAGAAATTTGATAATTGATTTCAGTTTGACTAAATAAATATGTTATATGTGCATATTAAATAGTTATTTATATTTTTGTAAATGCTGTTAATAGTTAGTTTGATGATGATTGATACTTGCGATTGAGAATGTCAATAAGCAACTTTATATATATATATATATATATATATATATATATATATATATATATATATATATATATATATATATATATATATATGTTATCCTTGGTATGGTGCTCCAATATTGCTTGTATGTTATTAGTATATATTAGATATTATTAGGTTAATTTATCAAAATAAAATCTGTTTATTCAGTTTAAATACATTTTGTTATTATTTAGCTAGATGTTGAATGTGAATTACGATTGATTATGGAATTATTTAAGTATAGGACAATCAGTTGTCAATTATAGAATTGATTTCTTTAGAACAACAGCCCGTTTGGTAGAATAGGTAACACCTCTAGCCGTGCACTTTCAGCAGTAGATCCTTTGGAGCCTGCTTTCACGTCAGCTCAAGGGTCCTAGCGTAGAACTACCAGATCTGCTCGTTGACTTTAAAAGAGACACAATGTTTTCTGTTTTTGTTAGTTAGTCTTAATCTATGCTTATACCAATTGCCTATTAGATATATTTTTATTTTTTTGTTGTAGTATAGGATAATCAGTTACCCATTTGAGGATTTTTATGTTGCCAGACATATATTGAGTGTGTTCATAGATGCATAGAAATTCTCAAATTGTCTCTTTTTAGACAGTTCAATGTTAGATAGATAGTAATACTTTCATTTATTCTAATTTAAATGCACATGCTTGTTTCGATTTGTCTCTCTTAATTTTCTCTAAATATATTTCTTGTATTTACTTCTTTATCAAATATCCACACTTTATGTGGATAGTTGACGTGTGAATCACATCCATTTAATATATTATAGAGATATAAGGGGAGACGTTGCTGAAATTTTAGTGTCGCATTTAAATTGAATAATGAAAGTATTACTATCTATCCAACATTGAATGGGTAACTGATTTATCTGCTTAGGAAAATCTTTACTAAGGTCTAAGAATAAATAAAATTGTTTCATATCTTTAGAGATAGCTAGTGAGGATGAAGTCTCAACTACCCCTAGTGCCGGTGCGTCAACCACATCACCATTTGTTGTTGAGAGGGAGGGGTCTTCAGCTGCAAATAAAAGAAAGAAACAGTCAGCTGTCTGGGATGATTTTGAAGAAGTAATAGTTAATAATGTCACTAAAATCAAATGTCTGCACTGCAAAAGTCTATACACCAAAAGTATCGGGGGGTCGACGTCTCATTTAAACAGACATAGAAAAAGTTGTACAAGGAGACCTAGACATCTACCTTCAAGCCAACAATTGATATCGTTTACAAAGTCCGAAGGATCTTCTTCTGAAGGTACACTTACCACTCATAAGTTTGAAAAAGGGAAGCTGAAGGAGTGGTTTGTAAAGCTCATTATCATTGATGAGCAGCCATTTAAAATGGTAGAGAGTAAAATATTCATGCGATACAGTAAATTCCTTAATCTTCAGTTTGAGAATGTCTCCCATATTATGTGAAGAGGGAGTGCATAAAGATGTATGCGAGTGAGAAAATGAAAGTGAAAACAGTTTTAGATTCGATTTCAAGGGTAAGCTTGACATCTGATATGTGGACGGCGCAAAATCAAAGAAATGGTTACATTTCATTGACTACACACTATGTTGATGAAAATTGAAAACTCTGCAAGAGAATATTGAACTTTCGCCACCTTCCACCTCCTCATTCTCGTTTAGTTATTTCAGATTGCATTTACAACTGTCTACGAGATTGGGGCATTGAAAAAAAGGTCAGTTCATTAACTTTAGATAATTCTTCGACAAATGACGGTGTAATATCATTCTTACATAACCAGTTCAAGGTAACCAACAATTTATTTTTTGAGGAAAAACTATTTCATGTTCGGTGTTGTACACACATTTTGAACTTATTTGTACAAAAAGGTTTGAAATCAATTGACCAAACTATAGAGACTGTGAGGGAGTGTGTGAAGCACATAAGAGGCTCGCCGTCAAGATTAAGTATATGAAATGACATCGTCTAACGTTTGAATTTGAAGTCTCCAAAAATATTGAGGTTAGATGTATGCACACGTTAGAATTTGACTTTTGAGATGTTGGATTCGGCCCTGGAATTGGAACATGCATTTCCAGAATATGCAGCGCGTGATAGAACATATGCTTGGTTGCCTACTAAAGATGATTGGAGCAAATAGAATGAAGTTCACAAATTTTTGAAGGTTTTTATGACTATATGAAAATATTTTCTGACAATAAGTTTTCTATAGCAAATATGTTTCTTCCAGCTATGTGAAAAATCAAAGATGCCCTGAAGAAAGCTACTAATGACGGTCCATTTTTTCTGCAATACATGACAGGTGGTATGAAAATGAAGTTCGATAAGTACTAGGATGATTGTCATTTGATAATGTCCTTAGTTGTTGTTCTTGATTCTCGGTGCAAGATGAGTTATGTTAAGTACATATTCATGAGGATTTATCCTAATGAAAATGCAATATCAGAAACCTCGAAGGTTCGTGACGCAATCAAAGCATTGTACAAGACGTACAGTATCCACACCAAGTGCTTCTGAAGCTAGATCACATGCTGCTTCAAGCTTCGATGATAATTACATATCTTTCTTAGCAAAAAAATACAGACACAGAAACGAAAGAATCATAGTTAGATATGTATCTCAAAGAGTCAATCGTACTATGGAAGGATTCAGTTCGATGTTTTGAAGTGGTGAAAAATGAGAGT
Source organism: Magnolia kwangsiensis (assembly GCA_037074715.1). Taxonomy (NCBI): domain Eukaryota; kingdom Viridiplantae; phylum Streptophyta; class Magnoliopsida; order Magnoliales; family Magnoliaceae; genus Magnolia; species Magnolia kwangsiensis. The sequence goes on from CM073580.1 coordinate 93,317,153, forward strand.
TAGTGAAGGAAAATACCTTATACTATCGACAATGGCACGAGATATTTTGTCAGTTCCTATTTCAACCATGGCATCGAAATCTGTTTTTAACACAGAGAGTAGGGTCGTGAGCAAGACTAGAAGTTTTCTTGCACCGATACAGTGAAAGCATTAATTTATACACAAGATTGGTTACGTCTGAGTCTAGGAGGTTTTGATCTTGATGAGGAAGAGGAGGAGAATGTGTATCAAGCCGCAACACATGAAACAACAGCAACATGATTACATAAATGAAGTTAGATTAACATTTCTTGTTAATTTATTTAAATTTACAAATGTTGTATTGGGTACTCTTTTATTTTATTTTTATGTTATGTTGATGGCTGTTACGCGCGCTGCGCAATGCATTAATGACTCCTTTTTTTATACATAAATTGCTTTTATTTTATGTCGGTATTTCATTATTGATAAAAAGCCTAAAATACTTTTCCAACACCATATGTAGATATGTCTTCAAGTGAACCATCGATTGACGTTTGGGACTATATTTCCTTAGTCCATTCTCCAAAGTCTAGAAAGTTGAAGATTTTATGTAATTTGTGTGGAGCCAATTTGTTAATAAAACTAATCGGCTCAGAATACACTTAACCTGTCAAGATAGAGATGCAAAATTGTGTCCTCAGGCCTCAAAAGAAATCTAAGTTCTTTTTCAAGCAGTTCTTGATTCAAAAAAAAAAAAAAAAAAATTCTCCTCAATCCAAACTTTCTGAGGTAGAGAAGGAAGCTAAATTATTAGCATTGGAAGAAGAACAATTTCAACTCGCCTTAAGCGCAGTATGGAAGAGGTTTCTACACATGGCGATATCCTCCAAGACCACATGATGTCAAAGCAGGTTCAAGTTGCACGGGTAAAAGAATAATAATAAGAATTCAGCTAAGTTTCGCTCTATTCTGGGTGCGTTTTACAAGACATTGGGAACTACGTATAAATCTTCTCACAAAAAAAAATTGAAAAATCTAATTCAGACTACACAAGGAAAGGGTGATAAAAAGTTATCTCCACCTTCTGAAGAGGGAGAGGTGAATGAGTACGTATATGAAGATTTAGATAGCAGCTCGGGCTCAGCAGATGAATCTCCTCGACAGTAATCAGTAGTGTATTCAGTTTGTATTTGATGTTTTAGTATAACAAATCCTTCAAAATGCAAATAAAAAATTGGAATTATTTCTACCAGAGACAAGATTATATCATTAATAATTTATCGTTCTAAATGTCTTTGACACGGAGTAGTCCAGACTCAAGACAACCCATCGGATAGACTCACACAACCCGCAAAACTCATCAGCTAAGACGAGAACTCATACTCCCAACAATGACCCCCTTACAGCAATTAATAATTTAGTTGGCAATGGACGCCCATTTAGACTGATGTCAACTGAACATCCAAGATGCAATGAACCAGCCATTTTCGTCACTCGACTCAAAAATATGAAGGATAGTGTGTTGTGATAATGTGTCTAGCAAAAAAAGATCAAGCTGCTACCTGTTCGGCTTGAGGAGCTGCAGGTGGTGAGTTGGCAATCATACCCATCTTCTCTTCAAACAACTGCTCAATTCCTTCACTCCGCCCTGCTTTCCCAAAAGCATCTAATACAGACTCGCAGGGTACGGGACTAACAGCAACACCGTTCTTTACCATCTTTTCTAGAAAATTCTGACTTTGGTCAAATTTGTCTTCCTTGCAGAACGCGTTAATCACAATCTCATAGCTCCTCAAATCTGGCTTCACTTCTCTCTCCAACATCTGCCCTAAAAACCCTGTAGCCTCCTCGACCCTACCCCTTTTAACCAACCCATCAAACACCTTGTTGTAGAAACTGATATCAGCTTTCAAACCTGCTTCGCCCATCATCTTCTCAAACAATCTCAAAACATCATCTACTCTGCTTTCTCTAAAATACCCATCAATAAAAAAGTCATATATTGCTGCATCTGGATTAACTGACTTGGTGGGCATTTCCTCAAACAGTTTCTCTGCCTCTGAAACCCACCCATCTTCTACACAGTGCTTCCCGATGATGTTATTACAGCACCCAACATCCATCACACAAGGCTTTGTGCCTGTCTTCTTGAACACCACAATGGCTTCAGAGAACTTCTTCAACTGGCAGTACTCGTTCACCATCAAATTATAAGAATTTGTATTCATTGATAGGAAATTCGATGGGGTGTGTGCGACAAGCATGTGATCAAACAATGCCAATGCATCACTCATCTTTTGGTACCTTAACAAAACCTCCAAAAGGGTATTGCAAGTGACGACATTCATCTTGAACTGCCGATCGACGGAGGGCCCGGTAAGACTCCATTGCCTCCTTCTCCATCCCCTTCTAGGAGTAAGCATCCATGAGGGTGGCGTGACCAACGCCATCGTACACAAGGCACCACTCCCACAGTTCGTCAAAGAGCTCGAGTGCCTTCTCCATATTGCCGAGCTTGATGAAGCCATCCATGAGCGTGTTGTAGACAAGTGAGTCGGCACCATGGCCCTTGTTGAGCATCTCGCGGAGGAGGTCTACAGCCTCGAAGATGTGGCCATTGTCAGTGAGGCCCTTTATGAGGTGGCGGTAGGTGACGGGTGAGGGGCTGAAGGGGGTGTGGGCGAGGATGTGGCGGTAGACATCGAGGGCGACATCAACGCGGCCGCCATCGCAGTGGGTGTTGATGAGGACGTTGTAGGAGACGACATTGGGGACGATGTTGGACTACCGGAAGAAGAAGCAGAAAAGGGCGACAGCATCATCAAGGCGGCGAGCGCGGAACATGACAGCTATGATAGCGTTGCAGGTGAAGACGGTAGGACGAGTGTTGAAGAAGACGGCATGTCGTGCAGTCGCAGAGGCGGAGTCTAGGTCACCCGATAGGATGAGGGATTGGACCCGGTTGTGGAGGTTGAGGCGGGAGCCGATGAGGGCGGAGGTGGAGTCAGGTAGACAGGGTGCGTTCGGGTCGGGTCTAGGGCGTGGAGCCGACGGGTCGCGGCAGAGGGCATGGAGGGGGGGCTCGATGCGAAGGCGCCGCTTCCTGCGACGTTGCTCTGCGACGACTTCCTCGGCAGAGGAGAAGGAGAAGGAACGGAGGTGGGTGAGGGAGAAGAGAGGGTTTTGGTGGCGTAGATGGTGGGTGGCACCGGATTGGAGGGACCGTTGGATGATGATGTTGTAGAAGGACATGTTGGAATGAAAGGTGCTGATATACAGAGCAAGAGGGACAGAGAAGACGAGTTTTTAACGACGAGAGGAAGACGTTTGAGGGTTTTGGAGAGGGACTGCGCTCGCCTGAAAGAGAGAGAGGTGTTATGGGGGACGCGGATTAGCTACCAACAGGATGAGTAGCAAGAGTGGCTACTGAAGGGACGTCATCAAGTTATGTGGGCTCACCATGATGTATATTTTGTATCCACACCGTCCATCCATTTTGAGAGATCATATTAAGACAAGATACAAAGAATGAGTCAGATCCAAAGCTCAATAGGATCCCACCATAGAAAACAGAGTGGAGAGTGACACCCACCATTAAAAAGTTCTAAGGGCCACGGAAGTTTTTTGATCAAGCTAATATTCTTATTTTCCCTTCTTTCATGTTTGCGTTAACACATGAACAGGTTGGATCTCAAACATAATGGTGGGCCTTTGAAAGGTTTCAACGGTGGGTGTAATTCTCCCCACTATTTTTTGTAGTGGGGTCCACCCCAGCCTTAGATCTGTCTTATTCTTTGGACCACGCCCTAAAATGATCTCTCCAAATGTATGGACAGTGTGGATACAATACATACATCATGGTGGGGCCCACATAATTTGGTGACATCACTTCAACAGCCAGTATTGCTACTCAATCTGTGAGTATCCAATTCGCGTCCTATTACGGGACCGACGGTTCCCGATGGGATAATCCTAGCCCTACGATCAGTGGCCAGTTAGAAAAATAAGAGGTCGTGGCTTTCCAGTTACACGAATTCCCTGCAACCCTCAGCTCTTTGGGGCACCCAGGATGTCTATGTTATATCCACTTCATCCATCGACAACGCCATCGTAATTTAGGGCATGATCCACAAAATCAGGCAGATTCAAACTTCAAGTGGACCACACCACGGGAAATAGTGGGGGTTGATCATTCACCATTGAAAACCTGTTGGGCTTACGACGAAAGTTTTGTGTCAGGCCGATAGTTGTATTTCATCTTAGGCATAGGAAGGTTTCAATTGTTAACGTTTTCATCCATATTGCTTCCTGTGGTACATCTGTTTGAGTTTTATGTTGGGTGTCCCATCTGAGTTTTGGGCTCATGTTCTTAAAATTAGCTGGAAAAACAAATAAAGGAATTGGTATAACACAGACATTACATTGGGCCCCACAGCTTTGAGTTGTACTTGCAAGATTGCTTTAGATAGGTAATTCATCTGCTCATAAGCTAGGAGGGGCCATCCTAATGTTTGTGAAAAATCCACCTCTTTGTTTTTTGGTTTTTTTTCCGGCTCATTCAAGAGTTAGACTAAAAAGAAGTAGATCTTGTTTGGATGCTCGTAAATTGGGTCAGTGAAAAATAACTTACAAGAAAGTCATTTATAAGTGATGTTTGAAGGAGAAAATTCACATTTAAGTTACTTATAGGCAAAATTGTGTAGAAACTTCTTGAAACTAGGGGTGAGAAGTCATTTCCCTCTAAGTAACTTACATGCCCATTTTAAAATAGTGGAAAAGGAATGAAACACACCTCTTTTATAACAAAGCTCCGATGTCAATCTTCTCTCTCTCTCTCTCTCTCTCTCTCTCTCTCTCTCTCTCTCTCTCTCTCTCTCTCTCTCTCAATTGTGCGCCTCGCTTCCCTTCTCTCCCTCTCTGCAGTTAGGGTTATGAGCTCCTTGGTCGGCCAGGGGAGACCTCCAATCCCTCCAAGTTTGACGACGATCCGACGTAAGGTCGAGGCGTAGTGATCCGCCGAAGTTTCAGCTCTCCTACAGGTCCAGATTTTGAAAACTAGCTGTAGGGGGATGAAAAGCTACAAAAACTGAGAAATTCAAAGCAATAATGATGATAGAAGATGAGAGATATGGATAAAAGAGGATAGGGGTGGATGGGGATAGATGTGGCTCACACCACGGTAGTTAGCCCTTCGAAGAAGGGAGGGCTTCGCACCCACTTTTAAATTCTTCCACAACTCACAAAGAGAGTAGAAAAATAAAGCAGAAATTTTTATTAAACTTGAATGAATGAAAAGAGCTACAAGGGGTACCTATTTATAGGGAAAATTCTATACCACAAAATTTACGCCATGTGCGCAACCTATCACTTGGCGGTGAAGTACATTAAAATAAAAACCAAACAAAGAATTTCAAAGCGTTCACGATGTTCTAAATAATAACAATAAGCAAAACATAAAATATGACATCAATCCGACGAGTGGGCCACGATCATGAGGTCCCATGATGGGCTTTTCTTAACTATCGGGCCCACCATTTTGAACCAAAACTTCGTCTTCTAGCTAGGATACCCTCTCTAGACGTCGTCATCGAACCAGATTAATGGTGGGGACCTCCTTCTGCACATGTACGTGCGTAGGGGGTGGCGTGTGTACGCGTGTAGGCGACATGCGCACGATGTCCTCATCATTTATGTTTACCCCTTCTACCAGTTCCCAAATTCCTCAGTTCTTGATCTTGCATATTTCGGGGCTCATTGCTCCTTTCTTTGTACGAGGAACTCCCTTCCCCCTCCAATTTAGTGTTATGTGTAAAATAGAAAATTATCGCGGCTAATGAAGGATACTCTTTTAAAATAAATCAGTATCACATCCAATGAGAGAAATAAGCGTTAAGTATTTTCTATTGCTTTGGACTCCATCAGATTTGAGAAGAAATGTTTTCTTTCATGCCCTCCCCCCCTCCAGTGGCATATTAAGAAAGAGGATTTGACCATAGACAATCTTCCAAAAAGGGTTATGGTCCTCCCTAATATTTGCCTCATGTTTATGATAATGTAGAATCAATCGATCATCTTTTTATCCATTGTTCCTTTACTCCACAAGTGCAATGTGTGGCTCTTGCATCTTTTGAAGTGGATTGGGTAATGCCACAATAGGTAGAAGATCAATTTTAAGTGTGGCACCGCATGGTTCTCCCTAAGGAAAAGTTAGACATTTTGCACTTAGTATTGCTAGCAATTTTATGGAATATTTAGGAGGAGCACAATAGGTAATGTTTGTTGAATAAACATGGCTCATGGGAAGTACTATGGAATTCTAAGAGAGATGTTTTTGAATGGGCAACTAAGATTAAAAATGTAAATGTTTCGGTAGTTTCGCCCATGCTTGGGTTGTATTCTTTGCGGCTTTGAATTGTCTTACCAGATTATTAAAAATAAAAAATTAAATTAAAAAAATCCCTTATTGTTTGGATGCGCTCTGTGCATATAAGTGTATACCAGCATAAGATACGAGTGGCAAATGGCTTGGCGTAGCTCACTGTGGGTTTGATGCCATATAAGGTTGACTAGTGCCTGATTTTACGCCTTGAACTAGATTTGGGCTTGTATCTGCCCAAAGGAATTTCAATTTTAAGGTCGGTGAGGTTGGGTACCCAAGGTATTTAGGTAGATGCAATCCTAAAATGCATCCCAAGATCCAAAATCAAGCATGGGCCCACCAATGGGCCCCAAACCAATAGCAAGCTGCGCATTTGGTACTCTACCAACGAATACGCCATACACATGTATCAATATAGCACATCTAAACAATAAGTATCATCATTTTAGCAAATACTCTAACATTAATTTCTTTCATTGCACGTAAAACTGATTTATTTATAAGAGTAAATTTCACCAACAACAAGCATTTTCTATTTTGCATAGAATACTTTCAAATCATCATCATGATCTACGCATATCCCAACTAATTGGGGTTACTACACGAATCCTATTCCGTCATTCTGTAAGACCCGTATCTTAGTCCATACCGTTTCATAGACTTCCGTGGTCTTACCGGTCGAATTTCGGTAACCTTCGACCCTTAATCAATATTTGCACACGACTCTGATTCGTACGCCGTCAGCCCGTATTGACTCAACCCAATACCTTTACCATAGCGACCGCGCCGTCGCTGCGGTTCCGATGCCGCGACTCGCGCACCGAGGCGATACCCTGGTCAGGAGATATGGGCCGATGTTCGGTGCGAGGAAAACGCCGCGCGTTACGAAACCCAAGAGAATCTCTACGAGATATCACATCAATCCATCAATCTCAACATGTCAAGTACACATCACCTTTCACCTTTTCCCAAGCAAGCCACAAAAGTCCAAAAGTTCTTACAAGCTCATACCTTTCTTACACAAAATGCCTCCAAAGTCAAAAAGTTCTTTCACCACCCATGCCTTTCTTACACAAATGGCCACAAAAGTTAAGAATTTCTTATACACCCATCACTCACCACATTCATCACCCATCACTCTCTCTCTCTCTCTCCCTTTACAAATCTCTCTCATTTCTCAAGCTTCATTCCAAGCAACCAAAAAACTCCATACGTATGAGCCTCTCCCTCTCTTCCAAAACTGCAAGTGTGGCCCACTTTTCCATCCCAAGATCTCTCATCCTAGCCATCCATTCATCATCTCCTCCATTGAAATCAAAGCTAAGGTGCTAAGGAACCCATAGGAGCAAGAAGATCGAACGGTGGGTGCTTAGTAATAGTAGTTTTTCATGTTTTTAAGATGGGTCAAGTGAGGCCAACCGATCAATGGTTTGGATCTCACTTGGGACCCTAAGATGTGGCCGATGGCCCACTAGGATCATCATGATCATTCCATGATGGGGCCATTCTCCATGGACCCCATCATGATGTTTATTTTCTTGTATATCTAGGGTCATCTAGACCATCTACTTTAGTGGAGAAGGGATCTCCACCGTTGGATTTTGGATTTAATGGGCCCATGTGTAATGGGACCCACTTGATGTATGTTTGGTTGCAAGAGAGGGCCCATAGTGTCGGGGTCCCTCCATCATGCGTGTCTCATTCTCTATCTCTCTCTCTCCCTCTCTATTTCATTTTCTTTTGTGAAATCATGATATGATTGTGTGGCCACTTGGATGGACCCCACCATGAGGCTTGTATTCTATCCAAACCATCTACAAGTGGGGCCCATCTTATGTGTGTTGTACCCACACCTCTCATCATGAGGTGGCCCACTTGATTAAAGCCACGTCTGGACGTCTCCGTGGAAACACAAATATAAGCTTGTTTTTAAGCTTTTGGGGTGGCCCACTCTCATAAGCCCCACTTTGATGTATGGGTACAATCCAAGCCGTTCATCCTCTTTCCCATATCATTTTAGGCGTTGAGCCAAGGAATGAAGCTAATCCGCTCATTGGGTGGGCCATACTTTTCAAAACAGTGATTCTCACTGTTTATAATTATTTTAAATTTTGCTACAGGCCAAAGGTTTTCAATATTGGACTCTTTTGGCTTGTCTTGAGCCAGGGAAGCCAATGGACGGAGTGGATCTACTTGATGCGGACCCCAGATATGATAAACCCCTGAAAAATGGGTTTTCATAGTTTTTCTAAAAAAAATAAGTACAGAGGCAGTGCCTCTGCCTCTCTGACGCTGCAGCAGCAGCGTGCTGCGTGCAGCGGGCGGGCGGACAGCGTCCCACGGCTGCTGCCGTGGGCCCCACCATGATGTATATGTAACATCCACGTCGTTCATTTGGCGGGCCGCTCCCTGAAGCGGGCCCCCTCCAAAAATGAGGCCGATCTGACGCTCGAGTGGCCCACACTGCAGGAAATAGTGGGATTGAACCTCTGCCATTGAAGCCCCTGTTATGGGCCACAGAAGTTTTGAATCAATATGAAATTTGTTTTTCCCATTCATCTAGGTCCGTGTGATCTTATTAACGGTCTGGATGGCTTATAAATGTTATGGTGGGCCCCACGTGGAGCCCACAGTAATGCATGTGTTGACGGTGGAGCCCACGGTAACGTATGTGTTTTATTCACACCGTCCCACTGGACGGTGGGCCCCTCCCCACGTGTGGGACAGCGCGTGCGTGTGTGCATGGCCCCACCATGATGTGTGCTGGCCCACATTACAGGCGACAGTGTTGAATAAACACTCACCATTTTTATTTTTTTAAATCACAGTGGGCCCCCAGGTCTGTGTGACCTATCAGCAGGTGGATGGAAAATAAATATTATGGTGGGCTCCCTATCCGGGTGACCTCATCAACAGGTTAGCTTAGCTGGAAAATAAACATTTCAATGGGTCCCAGCCCCACCCCAGGTCCACGTGACCTCATGAACAGTTGGGTGGCAAATAAGCATTACAGTGGGCCTCTTGCCAGTTTGGATAGAAAATAAACATTGCAGTGGGCCTCTAGGCCCATGGGATTGGACCCATTTTGATGTATTCCAGGGCCCATGGGTTAAGGCCCATTGAGATGTACTAGGGCTTATGGGTTGAGGCCCATTCGATGTACATATGGGGCCCAATTGGTATGGCCCATTTGTTACATATAAGACCCATGAGATTAGGCCCATTTGATGCAATCTAAGGCCCACGGGTTATGACCCATTGCAATGCACATAAGGCCCATTGGTGTGGTCCATTTATGTGGCCCATTTGATGAACAAAAGGCCTATATGACATAGCCCATTTGATGTATTTAAGGCCCAATGGAAAGTACCTAAGGTCCATTACAATGTGTGATCCCAACACGGATTATGTAACGATATTTGTGACGATCGTGCCTTGGGAGCAATGATGGTTTGACGTCCATATTGCGAGTATAATGTCGGTTGGATGTCCACATTACGACTCTCCCTAGGGCCCATTGATAGACCAGACTTGTTGTGTATCGGCCGTCTAGGCTACCTGCGTTGTAAGGATAGTGCATTACTTTATAACATGTTTAGTATAGTTTCATGACTCATGATCATATGCATCATATGTATGCTTGATATGAGAAGAGACTGATCATAGCATATGCCTTCGGGCAGATTGTTTATGGAACCCCGATTAGGCGGTGTTGCCCTGCATGAGTGCACGATACGTGCAGGATTTGCTGCATGATTGACAGTGTGATTCATGCATTTCGCATTGTGTGACATAGTTATTGTATGCCCTAGCGACATCGGGGCCATAGCTTCCACAGACGTATCTTGGTTGGTAGGATTGGACATCGAAAATCTTATTCTACATGGGGTGTTATAGATATCCCTGGGTGAAAGTCCCTAAACCCTTATGGTACCAAGAGGTTGCTCCAACGTCTAGACCGAGTGAGTAGATGAGCGTTGAGTGTCGATTACCAGATGGTTGCGCTCTCCATAGTCTCGTGGTAGGTTGGAAGGGGGTGCGGCCTTATCCGCCCGAGTGTAGGGGGCAATGCTAGGCTAAGTCTGACCAGCTCGAGGAATGGGTCCGCTATCGACGAGTCGAGCCCGATATTGGCAGACGGATAGTGAGGTCTCTTCCACTTACCTTATTGCGCGCGATGGGGCAGCGATCTGGTTTAGAGTGTACTAGACCCCGGTGATATCCCAGATTTGAGCTGTATTGATATGTGGACTTTGATGAGAACTGTATGCTTGAGTTGCATTTCGCATCGCATGACCTTAGTATGGCCGACATCATTCATGCTTTGCACCGCATGGCCTTGGTACCGCCGACAATACTCATGAATCCATCAGCATATTCCACATTACTCTGATATTGCATGATCATATTACTACCTTGCGCATCACCACCCTCTAAGCTTTCTATAAGCTTATGCACGACCGTTGCATGCAGGTGATGTTGGGGCGCAGCAGCGCTGAGGCAGGAGCACTTTGCAGATCATTTTGGAGTTTTTGTTTATCATCATTGTATTTCCCTTTATGCTCATTGTACTTGTAAAGTTTTTGATCATAGTGAAAATGTAATGGAGTTTTTCATTGTTGTTTGTGGGTTATGTCTTTGGTTATGCTTATCACGATTCAAACTGATCTTAAAAATCCTCCTCGTAGCATCCCAGGATCGGAACCTGGCAAATGGGAGCTGAGAGCCGAGAATGTGATTCTACGGAGGCTGTCGACGCCAGATTCAGCGATCGGAAATTTTGTGAGCCCGATTTTCGAGTTTGGGGCGTGACACCATTCCACTTTATCAAGGACCATATTCTCGGTTAAACAATAGGTCATCACAGATTTCCTACTATTTCCACTCACGTCCTTTTGATACCTCGCCTTTTTAAGCCTTCAACGTGAACCAACTCACTCTTAACCAGTGCAATTCTTGGTCTCGATGAACATGGCCACACCATCAAAGTCTACTTTCCCTCATTTTATTACTTATTGGTGGTGCTACTCATAAACTCACTCGAATGCATTATTTCTTAATCCATCCTTCCTCATCTTGCCACCCATCAATCTCAACATCCCTATTTCAGCCACGACAACTGTGTTTGTCGACATCAATTGGCCAATTAAGATCAGGCTGCTATGCCCCATCCAAACTAGGGGACTGATGATGATCTACTCCTACAACAGCCTGGGGTGTTAAGAATCACAGATCTGGTTGTCCCATCCTTACTTCTTTTTTTCTACTTTACATGATCAATCCCAAGTGAAGGATTCTAAGTTCATCACCTGCATGTATATTGGGAAAACATAATACACATAGATACTTCAGGACATCATGACAGTGACTGCATCATGTATTAATCTAGCCAAATTCTAATGGGTTATTGAGGCAACATACAACTCACAAGACAAATTAACATTGTTAACTAATTTAAGATAGGAAATTAAGGATGGGACAGTCCCTTAAAAATTGCAATAATAGCTCAAAATTTCAAACGAACAAATCATAAACCACTGTAAACATTTTGAGCAAGGAAAATAATCATAGACACAGTAGAGCAGTCACACCATACAAGCAAACACATGGAAGAAAGTATAACAAATCCTTCAAAATGCGAACAAAAGATTGGATTATTTCTACCAGAGACAAGATTATATCATTAATAATTTATTGTTCTAAATGTCTTTGACATGGAGTAGTCCAGACTCAAGACAACCTATCAGATAGACTCACACAACCTGCAAAACTCATCAGCTAAGACGAGAACCCATAATCCCAACAATGACCGCCTTACAGCAATTAATAATTTAATTAGCAATGGACGGCCATTTAGAATGATGTCAACTAAACATCCAAGATGCAATGAACCAGCCATTTTTGTCACTCGACTCAAAAATATGAAGGACAATGTATTGTGATACTGTGTCTAGCAAAAATAGATCAAGTTGCTACCTGTTCAGCTTGAGGAGCTACAAGTGGTGAGTTGGCAATCATACCTGTCTTCTCTTCAAACGGCTGCTGAATTTCTTCACTCTGCCCTGCTTTCCCAAAAGCATCCAATACAAACTTGCGGAGTGTGGGACTAACAGTAACACCGTTCTTCACCATCTCTTCCAGCAAATTCTGACTTTGGTCCTATCTGTCTTCCTTGCAGAATGCGTTAATCACAATCTCATAGCTCCTTAAATCTAATTTCACTTCTCTCTCCAACATCCGCCCTAAAAACCCTGCAGCCTCCTTGACCCTACCCCTTTCAACCAACCCATCAAACACCTTGTTGTAGAAACTGATATCAGCTTTCAAACTTGCTTCGCCCATCATCTTCTCAAACAATCTCAAAACATCATCTACTCTGCCTTCTCTAAAATACCCATCAATAAAAAATTCGTACGTTGCTGCATCTGGATTAACTGACTTGGTAGGCATTTCCTCAAACAGTTTCTCTGCTTCTGAAACCCACCCATCTTCTGCACAGAGCTTCCCAATGATGTTATTATAGCACCCAAAATCCATCACACAAGGCTTCACGCCCGTCTTCTTAAACACGGCAATGGCTTCAAAGAACTTCAACTAGCAGTACTCGTTCACCATCAAATTATAAGAATCTGTATTCATTGATAAGAAATTCGGTGGGGTGTGTGTGTGACCAGCGTGTGATCAAACAGTGTCAATGCATCACTAAGGGCCTGTTTGGATGCCTGTAAATTGGGTAAGTGGGAAATGACTTAAAGGGAAGTCACTTACAGGTGTTGTTTGGGGAAGAAAAATCACCTGTAAGTAACTTACAACCTGTAAGTCACTTACAGGCAAATCTACCAAAAAACTGCAGGGGTATGAGGGTGGGAAGTCGCTTCCCTGTAAGGGCCTGTTTAGATGCCTGTAAGTTGGGTAAGTGGGAAGTGACTTACAAGGAAGTCACTTACAGGTGTTGTTTGGGGGAGAAAAATCACCTATAAGTAACTTACAACCTGTAAGTCACTTACAGGCAAATCTACCAAAAAACTGCAGGGAGATGGGGGTGGGAAGTCACTTCCCTGTAAGTGACTTACAGGCTCAACGGTCATATTTTTAAAAAGAGGGGAAGAGGGAGAAACACACCAACCCACCAAATCTCTCTCCGTCTCTGCAATCTCTCGCTGCAGTTACCGCCTTCCATCTCTTATCCTCCTAAAACGGTAGGGTTTCATCTACCCTTTTTTTCTCCCTTGAAAACGGAAGTAGTTTGATGTTGCTCTATAAGGCACGCTGGCATCCAAACAGTCACTTATATCCTGTAGATCATTTATCTGGTTGGTCTCACTGTCTGTGGCCTGTGGTTGGTGATCCTGTGATGCACTTGCAGTGTTGGTGAATCTCTTAGATTGCACAGTTGAAATGCAAGTAATTTAATGATCTACATCAGTGTTGGTGAATCTCTTAGATCTTGAGCATCAAACTCCTTGTTAGAGAAAGAGAAAAACTTTGATGATAGAGTGGGATTGATGATACGCTGGCCCTTGGAAATTGGAAATTACATCAGATTGCACAGTTGGAATGCAAGTAATTTAATTATTAAATTTTCTATTAATATTTTTAAGTTTATTGTCAATGCTTAAATTGAGTTATTACTCCATATTATAGATATTTTGAATTCGTGGCTCACTTTTATAGCCCACTTGATGATTGGTTTAGCTTAATAATTATCTCAAATATTCATCTTGATGAGCTTAACAAAATAACATATTTGATCTCATGTTTTTTTTTATATGTGATTATAACATTTTAGAATGATTCTGCAATCTAAGCTCTGCTCGTTGTGAATATACAGCTTTCTACCTGTAAGTAACTTATAGGTTATCCAAACAGAAAAACTAACTTACCTGTAAGTGACTTACAACTTACATCCAAACAGGTTACCTATGAGTAACTTTCACTTACAGGTAAGTTACTTACAACTTTAAAGAACTTACAGGCATCCAAACAGGTGCTAATCTTCTGGTACCTCAACAGAACCTCCAAAAGGGTATTGCAAGTGACGGCATTCATCTTGAACTGCCGATCGAAGGAGGGCCTGGTAAGACTCCATTGCCTCCTTCTCCATTTCTTTCTAGAAGTAAGCATCCATGAGGGCGGCGTGAACAACGCCATCGTACACAAGGCATGCCATTAATGAACCATACAAAACCAAGAAGCTTCTCTCTTAATTTTGCTCTTTTTTTTTTTTTTGAAAGATACTTCCATCTTAATTTCAATTAGACACTAGTAAGAATCTATAAACCAGAAATTCCACATGACCTATCGCTCTCAGGATGTTATTCGATTTTTTTTTTATTTTTTTTTTTTTTATTTTATTTTTATTTATTTTTTTTTTTTTTTGGGGGGGGGGGGGGGGGGTTAGCTTGTTAGCAAACACCCATGTCAATACACACACTCCATGTTAGCCACCCCCGCTAGGGATCGATACCAAGACCTCAAGTGTTGAAACGAGGTATCTCCACTCAGTCTGCCAGTTGAGCTATAGATTTGGGTGTGGATGTTATTCGATATTAATCACATGGCATGCACCACAATATCTTGCCCGTTAAAATTTTCTTTCTTCTTCCCTTTTATTTTTTATTTTTTATTTTTTATTTTTTTATTATTTTTTCATAATAACAAAACTTTATGGACAAAACAATGTTTTACTCCAAGGAATGGTATAGTCCCTAACCTCATCATGAACCAATTTAACGAGTCATGAAATCATGACTCTACTCCTGCTATAAGAAGTATGCTTGGATTAGTCCTGAATATGGCTTCGGAATCAATCATGTCTGCATACTTAGCTGGCCCAGACAGTACCCTCCTGAGATTCCATTCCTCATTGCTCAGGATGCAACCAATACCAAAAGCTCCAACGACTACAGAAATAATGGATTCCAAGAGTGAGTTTCCACATTCCCCACATGGGGTGAGGCCTTAGTTGGAACAATCTGGGCACCATCTCCACCTGAGAACCACCACATTCTAGTTGTTTGGGTAAAAAATGTCCTGTCAAAACCTAATCCCAAAAGTTCCAAACCCTCTGACATTTCAAATTTTACAAATTTTCAGCAGTCATCCTGTCCTTTAAATCTGGTCTCTTCCTCCCCTTCTCAACTCTCCCCAATCAAACCAGTCCAATGGCTTTTCCATTAATCAGCAAAATCTCATTTCCACTCTTTCGCCCAGAAATTTAAAAATCTTCAATTGTCAGGTTCTCCTTGCAATTCAACCTTCCATCCCTCGGTTCTCCTCAACTTCGAAATACTTGAAAAAAACATCTCAATAACCATGACAAACCCAAGGCATTCCATACTCAGCATCCATCATCTGACAATGCCAATACAATTGCTCGCCTATTACAGATTTCAACACAAGATTCACTTCAATCCTCCCCAAATTCAAATTTTCAAACCCTAATCCAGCGTCTCCAACTCTCCTCAACTCTAATTCACTCAAAAGATCACCTCAATGAACAATGTGAATCTTCAATATTGATTGTCCAAAAAAGCCAATACAGTTGGTCACACTCGTTACAAATTTTCAATTCTATATCCAAGTAAATTCCATTTTAGTCGTTCCCATATTCAAATTTCAATCCCCATCCTCTTCCAACAATCCAACCTTTACTCTCCCTCCAATGCTCCTCAACTCTAATTCACTCATAATACCACCTCAGCAAGCAATGCAGATTTCCAACATCAATCATTTGAAAAGGCCAATACAATTTTTCATCCACTATGAATTTTGAACTAAATACCAACACAAGATTCCATTTTATTCCCCCCCAAAATTTGTAATTTCAATTCCTACCAGTCCATACTCTTCCCAAAACCCAACCTCTACTCTCCTTCCAAATCTCCTTTCGTCTAATTCCCTAAAAAGATCACCTCAACAACCAATGTGAATACCCTAGTTACAGATATTTCACTTCCATCCCTCTACATCACAAGATTTCAATCCTCGTCCTCTTCCTGTAACTCATCCTCTGGCTCTCTCACCCCAACTCTCCTTGATTCCAAACCACCGGTAAAAACACCTCGCCGTCCCAAAACAACAAGCTCAAGAAGCTTCCTCCTTACATCATATATTGGATTCGGATCTACCAAACGCCCCCGCTCATACGCCTCCCTTAGAAATACCGTGAGCCTCTTCCCCTTCGTTGAAAGATAGAAAATCGCCGCATGATCCAGAAACAAATCCCATATGTTCAAATCAATTCCAAACCACTTTCTAAAATGGCTAATCTTCTCCACCTCCACCTTCTCCACTGTCAAACTCAAGAACTCATGAACGATCCCGACAGCCCGTTTCTCCAATCCCTTCTTCCCAGCCTTCGATCTCCTCACCTCTATCCCCATTTCCTCGTATGACCCCATGTACGGTAGCCTCTGCCATTCCTTAACCCTACCCCTAAAATCCTTGCTCAATTTCATCCCGGGCGGGTACTCCTGCCTAAAACCAAACCTGATTACGGACTCTTCGAGTCTCGAATTCTCATTTCCCAGCTCTCTCCTCCGCCAACTCTCCACTGTAGGTGAGAAACTAGCGCCAGGGTTAGGGTTTTCAACCAGCTTCAAGATGTGAGTGTTAGGTTCATGAGCATCGGTGAGAGAGAAAATGCTAGAATTTTGGGAAATTACCGAATCTTCGAAGTCATCAGGGAGGCCGAGTTCCCTCCAGACCTTGAAGATGGCCCGGAGAGGAAGAGATCTGGACGGCGAGATCAAGAGGAGGCGGGCTAGGCGATCAACGGCCATGGGCTTATCAACGTCCGCTGCGGCGGATTCTTGGCGGGAGATTTGAAAGGCGGTATGGGTGAGCTTGCAGAAGGGCTGGGAAGTAGAAGTGTTGTAGAAAAGGGCAAAGATGTGGGGGTATTTACGGATAAAGGACAGGGCGCCGCGGTTGAGGTGGAGCTTTTGGGAGAGGCGAGAGAGGTAAGGGAGGGGTATGGAGAGGGTAGGGGATGAGAGTATGAGATCCTGGATGGAGACGACCTTGAGGAGGTTTTTGTAGTCGCGCTTCAGCTTCTCGAAGGTGGGGTCACGAGCGCAGGAGGCGACGTATTGGGTGGAGGTGGTTTTGGGCCGGGAGAGGAGATGATGGACGGTCGTGGAGGTCATCTTCAGGAGGGTGGGGTTTCGAATCGCCATACGATGGGGGCGAGAGAGACAGAGACGAATGAGGAGGGGCTGCGTGTTCGTTCGACTGGGAATCACTTTGCGGGTTCGTTACTCGCAGGGAGAAGTGGAGAAGGGTATCCGTGCGGAGAGAGTGAGAGTCATCCTCGTGGCACACGTGTGCGCGTGGGTGGCCTTGATCATGCCCTGGGACGCGGTTTGGCTAGTGACGCTGCCATCAGCCAGGTGGCTAGTGGTCGGTGCCATGTGGACCCACCATGATATGTGTTTTATCCACACTGTCCATCCATTTTGAAAGATAATTTTTGAGATAATCTAAGGGCCTGTTTGGATGCCTGTAAGTTGGGTAAGTGGGAAGTCACTTACAAGGAAGTCACTTACAGGTTGTGTTTGGGGGAGAAAAATCGTCTGTAAGTCACTTACAGACAAATCTACCAAAAAACTGCAGGGCGAGGGGGGTGGGAAGTCACTTCCCTGTAAGTCACTTACAGGCTCAACGGTCATATTTTTAAAAAGAAGGGAAGAGAGAGAAACGCACCAACCCACCAACCACCATTACAGCTATGAAGCTCCAGCCAATGAAGAGGAAGTAGCAACCATTGAAGGAACTCCAGCAAGCCTTGCAGCAGTTCAGCCAATCCACATCCTACAACACTATTACCGCAGCAAAGCTTCATTATTACCGCACCAACAACCGTCATTTACCACACCAACAACCACCATTGATAAGCTTCTATAAAAAGGGGATTGCAGGTTTCGTCTCTCCATCCCAAGCTCTCTCTCTCCCTCTCTACAATCTCTCTCCCCCTGCCTCTCTGCAATCTCTCTCCCCTCCCCCTCTGCAATCTCTCTCCGTCACTGGTAACCTCGCCGTAGACGGTAGGTTTCATCCACCCTTTTTTTTCCCCTTTCTAAACAGGAGTGGTTTTGACATCTTTTTTTTCCCTTTGAAAACGGGGAGTGGTTAACGTTATTAAATAACGCACGCTGGCACACCTGCACATGTGTGCATTTTTTCACACCCGTTATGGACCTCTAATCCGAACGGACCATGTGATGCAGCATCCCATGAAAAAATTTAGGGACCAATTTGCACCTTGAATTAAAACTCTGGTGGGCCATAGAAAAGAGAGATGCAAATCAAGGTAGGGAAATGTTTTCTTTTTTCATGGCCCATCGATATTTTAGATCAAAGTATAAGTTAGTTAATGGGGGTTTCATGGGGTTCTGCATAACGTGGACCGTTCGGATTTTGGATTCAAATCACGTATTATGAGTTCTCAAAAAGTTCTCAAAAAAACTCTTGCCAAATGGTGCACGGCTGAGTATTATGCTGAGTAATGCGTAAACTCCGTAGGATCCACCATGATATAAGTATTTGATCCACACTGTCCATCCATTTCAATACTTAATTTTAGACGAAGAAATAGATGGACGGATTGGATAAACCAGTCCTAATTTGGGATTGCATTGAAACTGGTCCTAAACATCACTGTATCTCTTGGTTTCTTCCTTTTCTTTTTGCATTATTTTTTAGTTTCTGTTCTTATGAATTGGAACATCAGTTGTTGCTGGAACATCAGTTGTTGCAGTTCTCTAACTGGAACATCTTATTTTCTTAGTTTTTCATTAGTTGCTGTTTGCAGGTTCCTATTTTCTTGATTTCTGGTTTCTGTTCATGGTTTCTCAGGCTTCCTTGAATTTTTTTTATTTTCATTATGTGCATTGGTTTCTGTTTACAACTTCTCTTGTTTCTTGATTTCTTGCATTGGGCTTCTCTTGGCTGTCAATGGGACAGTTACCTGTAGTTGGGGTTATTGCTGGAAAGCATCTGCTCCGTTTTGTTACAAATTGCGAGAACACACAAAAAAATTCATACCTTTTGAAATTTTATGGTTTTGGATGATAGCTTCTTTGTATGATGATGGAAAGTCACAAGGTTTTTCTTCTATTACATGAATTACAGCTTTTGATATTCAGTTTTTGATGCATCCAGCCCACTAATGAAGCATGTGACCACATATGCTACCAGATTAAAATATGTGGCCCAGACAGGCTACCAGCAAATGCACATCTCTGTTCTGCCCATATAAACTCTCATCTACTTAGTTTGTATAACTGGGTCCAGACCTTTGATAACATGGTCCTAACTGTGGATGACCCATACACCAAAAATCCCAGATTGGATGATCCTATTAGCATTTCTTCCATTGAACGTGAGTCAGTGCTTTGTATTTTCTTTCTTATCTCTGTGGGGAGTTTTTAGCAGATGGAAATCCACAGTGGTGGCCATAATATCAAAGGTCTGGATCTCACTAAACAATTGGCCCCACGTGTCTTGATATATAGAGAGGCCTATTTGAATTCGAAGTCTTTATTGTCAGTTTCTTTAGTTAAGAACATCAACGAAATTGATTTATGCTTGAATTACAATCATCTAATTGCAGCAATAGAAGCTATTTTAATGCCATTTTTGCTTCTCTTTTTAATGGAGGACTGTTTAATTCTGTCTTGATTTATGCTTGAACTTCAGCTTATCCTGATGGGTGGGTTTGCATATCAATTCTTCAAGGTTTACTGTAGTGTTGTACCATGACAGTAAATGTTCCACAAATCCACAAATTTGTAGTTTGATATCCAAACAGTGGACTTTGAAATTTGAAAAATCCAGATCCAATGCAAATCCATGAATTTGACAAGTTCATGAATTACCAAATTCGCATTCTCATTTTTTGATCCCAAACAGAAACAGGCCCTAAGCAATTGGAGCTTGAACGTAAGTATGTAGTCCGCCCATCCTTCCACATTAATGCTGGTGACTGGTCTTTGACCTTGGAGATAAAATCACAGAAAAGGGCAATCACAGAACAGGAATGGATACTACCCCATTCCTGAAAGTCACAAAAAATCTTCTTGATGACATATCTCACCCAAAAATGGCTCAAATTTTAGCCCAGCAATATGTTTCATAAATTTGTATGCCGTGCCCAACACAATGTCAATTACAAATTTATGTGTCAGTCAATAAGTTTCAATTTCAAATCATTTGGATCTGACTGATACATGCTCCAAGAGAGGAATTTTTGCTCCTCTTGACAACACATATAGATACTACAACCGTAACAGTTGTATCCAACACCATCAAACTCATCGGTCTCTCTGCTATAGCCTAGAGAGAACTTAGCATCTCCATGTTCATCAAGCTCCGTCAGAGCAACTCTGACAGGCAGAACACCCAAGATTGCCATGAACCCCATGGAGTGTATCATCGTGGACCTAGCCAAGTCCACAGTGTGAACATGAACCCATGGAATATCCCTATGTTTAATCAAAACTTTGTTGGCATGGTGCCTCTAGTTCAGTTTTCTTCATGTTTTCTTATTGGACTTCAGGACTGCAGTGGGCCTATCAGTCAAACCTCAGTGTTTATTTATCCTCTATACATGGCCATAGGCATATTTTTGGGTCTTGATCAAGCTGTACAGCACCACAACACTAATGTTGTGCATGGGATGGTGTTCTTGGTCTTTAATATCAACTGGTGCAGCGAAGTACAGCCATATGGTTGTATACATTGACCTTGTGCTTGATATATAGAGAGGCCTATTTATTTATTCCCCCTTAGATTTTGGTATCAATTGACTATATATTTATTCTTTGATTTTTAGATCTATTTGCGAAATGGATTCGGATTCTGAGATGGATTTTCATATGATGTCTACAATGACCACTGCTTGTGCATTAATGACCATTTGGCTTGATAAAAACAATATGTTAGAAGAATCACAAGAACATCAACGAAATTGGACAGGCGCACAAGCTGTGAATGCAATTATTAATGGACCGGGCCCAACATGCTTCAACTACATTCGTATGCACAAAGACGCTTTCTTTAGCCTTCGTGATATGATACAAGACAAGAGTAACCTGCGAGGCACATTCGGCGTATCACTGGAAGAAGAGTTAGTAATTTTTCTTCATATAATTAGCCATAATATTAAGAACCGTGTCATGCAACATCATTTTAACCATTCTGGGGAAACAATTAGTCGTCACTTTAACAAAATGCTTAATGCAGTTGTACTTTTACAACGCGATATTATAAAACCACCTACAAATGGTGTACCACCCGAAATAATGAATAGTACAAGGTTTTTCCCGTACTTTAAGAATTGTGTTGGAGCTATAGACTGCTCACATATTCCAGCGATGATCAGTGTAAAAGAGCAAGCCAAGTGGCGTAATTGAAAGGGATTTATTTCCCAAAATGTGTTAGCAAGCTGCTCTTTTGATTTAACATTTCAATATGTACTAGCGGGGTGGGAGGGATCGGCATCAGATTCACGAATACTGGCAGATGCTCTTAACCGACAACACAAATTGATTGTCCCAGCAGGTACTGATCTAAGTAGACATATAGATATATATTTATTTATTAATAAGCAGATTACATTTACGTGACTTTTAAGGTGTGTTTTTTTTTTTGTTTAAAGGCAAATATTACTTAGTAGATGCTGGTTTTGCGAATGCGCCGGGTTTTTTAGCACCATTCCATGGCGTTCGGTATCATCTAAAAGAATTTAGGCAAGGTTGTCAACCTAGGACAAAGGAAGAGTTGTTTAATCTTCGTCATTCCTCATTGCGGAATGCTAAAGAACGCGCTTTTAGAGTATTGAAGGCACGATTTCCTATATTGAAGATTGCTTCAGGCTATTCTTTAAATACACAAGTCAATATAGACGTTGCATGTCGTATCCTACATAATCATCTTATCAATGAAAAACGTGATCAAGAGCTTGATTTTGAAAATAACAATGATATCGGTGATGGTGAAGATGAAAGTGAGATGCATGAAGATGAAGGTAATGAGAGTAGTGAAGAGGAGAATGAATGCGACTTCCGAAATGAATCTGCGGCTGCTAGAAGGGAAAAACAAAGATGGAGGGAATTTCGACTTGGACTTGCATCAGCTATGTGGGAATCATATAAGTCAGAACAGAACATCAATTAGTTATATATATATATTTAGAATGTGGATGTTGATAGAAAGATTATTACAATTTATAATATTTCTACATCTATTTGCAATTTATATAGTATTTATATATCTTATGTGGCTTTACATGTTTGTAATGTTTAAATGTACAATGTTTTAAGGTATGTCACGAAATGCGAAGGCAAGCAGTAGTGGCCGAAAGGCACAAATTAACTGGACATCATACATGGATGAATGTATGGCAAATGCCTTAGTTGAGGAAGTATCGCTGGGAAAAAAATCTGACAACGCTTTTCGAGAAGCTAGTATGAATAAAGTAGCAAAAATTGTGATGGAGACATTTTCTGTGCAAGTGGATGGAGAAAAGTGCAGGAATCGGTTACGAACGCTTAAAAAGAAATATAACTTGGCAAAGCTTGCACTTAGCAAAAGTGGCTTCGGTTGGGACGAAGAAAGGAAATGTGTTACCGCTGAACCAGACGTTTGGGATGAATTCATCAAGGCGAAGTTCATTCAAAACTTGAAGTCATTTATATACAGTGAAAACTAACTAAATTTTATTTGTTTTATAGGCAAAACCTGAAGCTATTCATATCAGAAACAAGCCATTCCCGCTACTAGCTCAGTTTGATATTGTATGTGAGGACGATTCTGCTACTGGGAACGTAGCACGAACCACATCCGATCTTGAGGAAGAAGTCTTCCATTCATCTCATTACATGGATGACATCCCATTGTCCTCATACCCCTCTGGATCATATACACCATTTGCACCACCCGATGATGTATATTCTGACGGAACACAAGGTCAATATCAAAATGGCGAAGGAAGTGGTCAAAGGGATGTGAGAAACTCTGCTCCAAGGCCATTAAAGAAGAAGAAGAATGCCTCTATTGCATCAACTGTTATTGAAAAGTTTGAACGCATGCAGGAAACAATGGATGAATATGTTTCATTCAAAACTAAAACAGCAGGAAGACTGTGGGATGAGTTGGAGAATATGACAACCATTGATTCTGAAATGATGTATAGGGTCTACACATTCCTTGTAGAAAGACCGCATTTTGCTTCTACGTTCCTAGATCATGTAAGTCCTATTCAAAGGAATGAATGGTTGGAGAGGATGATTCCCTAGTAAAAAATTTTAAATGTCATTTCTATAGTTAAAGAAGACATTGGTAATGTAATTTAATTATTAGATTTTCTATTAACGTTTTTAAGTTTATTCTCAATGCTTAAATTGAGTTATTACTCCATATTATAGATATTTTGAATTCGTGGGCCCACTTTTATAGCCCACTTGATGATTTGTTTAGCTTAATAATTATCTCAAATATTCATCTTGATGGGCTTAACAAAATAACATTTTTGATCCTATGTTTTTTTTATATAATTATAACATTTTAGAACGATTCCCCAATCCAAGCTCTGCTCGATGTGAATATACAGCTTTCTACCTGTAAGTAACTTACAGGCTATCCAAACAGAAAAACTAACTTACCTGTAAGTGACTTACAGCTTACATCCAAACAAGTTACCTATAAGTAACTTTCACCTGTAAGTGACTTACAGGTAAGTCACTTACAAGTTAAAAGAACTTACAGGCATCCAAACAGGCCCTAAATTTCGGGTGGACTAGGAAAACAGTAGTGATTGAATGTCCACGATTAAAAACCTCCTAGGGCCACTGTAATGGTTATTTTACATCTGACATGTTGATTAGGTCATACAATCTTGGAAGAAGGGAAGAAATTTTTAATAGCTACGAATTAAATCCATAGCTATATCTTTAAGACCTATAGCTATGATCATCCAATGGACTATAACTGTTGGTATATTCTTTAGCTACAGTTTTTTCCATAGCTTTTTCCAGTTTTCTGGTAGTGCTTAACATCAAGGTGTCTTATGGACGAGTTAACGGGGCATTTGTAGGAAGAGATCCCATGGTGTATGTTGTTTGTAGATGACATAAAGGATTTAAAATTAGTCAGGCTAAAACAAAGCATATCGAGTGCAATTTTAGTAACAATAGGATTAGGAATGCGGAATTAGTAAAGATTGCTAGCCAAGAAGCTCCTAAAGATGACCACTTTTGCAATCTTGGATCAATAATTCATGAAAGTGGAGAGATTGAGAAGGTCGTTACCATAATGTCCATAGGATGAGTGTGACTAAAATGAGGATGTTGAGATGGATGAGTCGCAAGACAAGGAATGATAAAACTAGAAATGAATGCATTTCAAGGGATTTTAGGAGTAGCACCAATAGGTAATAAGATGAGGGAAACTTGACTTACATAGTTTGGTCATCTGCAACAGAGACCAAGAATTGCGCCTGTTAAGAGTGAATTCGTACTAGTTGCAAGCTCTAATTGGGCAAGGGGAAGACCCAGAAGGATGTGGGTGGAGCTAGTAAGAAAAGACTTGATAACCTATGGCCTAGCTGAAGTTATGGCCGTTGATAGAGTAGAATGGTGGAAAAGGATTCGGTAAGCTGGCCCCACTTAGTTGGGATAAGGCTTAGATGATGATGATGACGGTCAAGGTATCTTGTGCTTACCCTCAAAAAAGAAATTTGATTTGGATCATTGAACCACAGGTCCCACTTGTACAAAGTTATAATCTAAATCTGAGATGGCATTATGCATACATCTGGCCTAGCATTGTTTAATTCATTTTTTCCCTGCCTACTGAAAGCCATCAGTGGAAGGGTTAGGATCTTCAATGTTAGATATTTTCAAAATATCAGAAGGATTTGGGATTATTTGTCACAAAAAGTTGTCTAGATGAATCCAAATCATCAATCCACAATCTGTTGATGTAAATAAATAGGATGGAAAATGGTGTTTTTACTCATCTCTATCTATCATTTATATGGGCTAGGCAAGGAGAGAAAAAAAGCAGAGGAGGAAGAGGGTAAAAGCATTCTCTCTCATCCCATAGATATTATCACTAACATTCTCACCAGATTATGTTAGATCCCTAATCAAATTACTGTCCATATGCGAGTACATGCATCATTTTATATGACATACATGCTTCATTAAAGCCATCCAGCATCTTAGCACCAATCCGAGTCTTTATCATCTAAGTTTCAGATCGTAACAAGATCTTCAATGAAGACCCATCATTCTTCTTCTATAACATAGATAGCAAGCCCCTTGAACCACTCCTTTGAACACGTTAAGGTCATTTCATGCATGAACAGTCTAATTTTCTTGGAAGAAGCTCCCAGCTTGTACTAAACCATCAATCATGTGATCCAGCAATTGAAGGCTCTCCAACCTCCAACATTGCTTTGTTTGAAACATTGTTTTGATCGAAAACTGCTATCAGGGATCACTTATCACCCTCTCACCAGAGAATACAAGGTACCGTGTGTTCATTTGCAAGGAAAATCAGCAGTACCATATCATGTGTGAAATTTTCACCCTTGGCAGCAATTCCTGGAGGAAAGGTTGAGATCCCCCCTCATAGAGAATAGAGATACTTGCACTCATAAGTACACGTGTCCCTGTGAAATGGAACTTTCAATTGGATGATCACTTGCAAGATGTATCATGAGAGATAGGCCTGAGGCAGTATGAAGTGAATCGCCTCTACTATGAAGGATTCATACTTTCCATGGATGTGAAGGAAGGGAACTTAGAGAAGTTCTGAAAATGCCCCACTGCCTTTACTTTGCCAACCATGCATCTCATCAGGGGATTTGCCAAGGTGGTATCAGTTAAAGAACATCCTATATGTTTACAATCGATCATGGATTTTGCCGAGGGTAAGTGGCACACGGTCTAAGGGAAGTGTACCGGCGGGGGCATTTGGCTGAGCCAAATCTGATATATGATGCAAGGAGGAAGCTTCTTGAGCTAGTTGTTTTGGGATGACAAGGAGTTTCTATGAGTAGTTTAGATTCAAGGAGAGTTGTAGCTGGAGAGGCAGAGGATTAATTGCACAAAGAGGATGGAGCTTGTAATCATGTATTGTAGAGAGTTGGAAGTGGAAATATTGTTTACCATGGGATTCACATTGGTTGTTAATGTGATTTTTTCAGGTGAATTAGAGGAGAGGAAAATTGGTGGGAGATTAGAGGTTGGAGTTTTGGAAGAGGCTGGGCCAATGGGGATTGAAAATTTGAATTTGGGGAGAATGAAATGGAATTTTGCATTGATATCGAATTGAAAATATGTAAAGCATGAGCAATTATATTTGAGTGAATTAGAGTTGAGGAGAGTTCAAAATTGTATGTGGGAAGAGAATGGGGTTTTGAGAATTTGAATTTGGAGAGTCTCAAAATAGAATTTTTGTGTGGATATTTAGTTGAGAAGTTGTAATGGGCATGAGTAATTGTACTGGGTTTGTCAGACAATTGATGTTGAAAATTCAAATTGCTTGATTTTTAAAGTGAATTAGAGTTCAGAAGAGTTGAATGGAAGAGCAGAGGTTGGATTGTGGGAAGTGGATGGGGATTGGAAAACAGAAGTTGGGGAAGATTGAAGACGGAATTTTGCATTGATATTCTGTTGACAATCTGTAATTACTGAGCAATCGTACTAAATTTGTCAGACAATATTGAGTATGAATTATCTTGGGTTTCCTTTCCATCATTGGGATTTTTTTGCAAGCAATTCAATTCTAGGAGAACCGGTGGGATGGAAGGTTGATGGCAAGGAGAACTCAGGCAATTGAAAATTGAAATTTCAGACCAAAGAGCAGAGGTGGAATTTTGGAATGAGATGTTGATTATTACTAATGGCAAAAGCTATTTTGCTGGTTGAGTGTGTAACCAATGCAAAGTATGATAGGTCATGGGCAATTTAACAGGTTGACATTGTTCTCTATGACTTATTCAAAGTTGAGGAAAAGGGTAGGGAGCAGACGGATTTGGAGTGACTGCTGGAATTAGTAGAAATTTGGAATGTGGAGGGTTTGGCATGGATGCCGGGTTTGAGCTTTGGGTGGAACGAGAATGCAGTGTTTTCACAAGTGGATATGGAGCCTAGAATGTCACAACTAAAGGCCTCACCCAATGAGGGGAATGTAGAAACTCACTTCTGGAATCCTTTCATCTAGAGTTGTCAGATCGTATGGTATTGGTGGCATCCTGAGCAACAAGGAACACAAGCTTAGGACGTTGTTCTCTGGCCAGCTAAGGTTGTCCAGGCATGCCTCTTGGGGCAGGTTTATGATCATGATTTCATGACTTGATCAATAGGTCCACGATGAGGTTAGGGACCATGACTTGAGGTATAGCAGGTCA
Source organism: Magnolia kwangsiensis (assembly GCA_037074715.1). NCBI lineage: Eukaryota > Viridiplantae > Streptophyta > Magnoliopsida > Magnoliales > Magnoliaceae > Magnolia > Magnolia kwangsiensis. The sequence goes on from CM073580.1 coordinate 93,344,914, forward strand.
TGTGTATGGTGGACATGTCCGTAGTGCCACCTTTGTTTAGTCATGCGACTCTCCAAGGGAGCTCAAAAGGGCATTTCACCCCATTTACTTCCAAATCCTTTCTCATAGGGAGGATTAAGATTTCATTTGCAAGCCACTTTCATTTCATTTCATTTGCATGCATTTACTTCTATCCAAACACCCTTAATATATCATTTACCTTCATTTACTCCCAATTCCCTCCATTTAGGGGGGAACCTTTGCTGGTTCTGTATAGTTCATTTATGGTCGACTCAAGTTACATCGCAGTTTGTGAGACCTTGACATGAGTTTGTACAGTAGAATTTGCATTGATGGAGATTGTTCCTGTAAAATTTTTTCTTTGTGGCTTCTATGGTGTGTTGATCCAAATAAGCTTCAAGTTAGTATATTTGCGTATACATGTGACAATGGTTTTGTTTGTACTGTACAAAATGCATAGCAAAATTATATTTAGCTGTCATGGTTATGTTTATGAAATATTTTCAATTGTATGCCATTGAAAAAATATATATTTATTTTTCAATTACAGTATCAACAAATAAATCAAAGTTAGAATATAGAAGATTGAGGCTGCATGGGACCTTTTCTAGCAATCAATGCAAACTATAATCTATATATAAACTGTAATGAAAACACCCATTTCTGAAAGTGGCTGGTTTATCATGTTAGGGGCTGGATGGTTCTTTCCCGGAGGTTCAGATTGGCAGAGAATGTGTAAGAAATTGAAAAGGAGAGCATGCCGAACTATGATTTTTTTTGTTCTACTACTACTACTACTACTACTATTATTATTATTGTTATTGTTATTGTTATTATTATTGTTGTTGTTGTTGTTATTATTATTATTATTATTATTTCGGGTGTCACCTTCAATAGAGATTGCTTAGCTAATAATTACATGTCAAATGGATATCATAAGACTTTTTTTCCTTTTCATTTTTTATCCTTTAAGGAAAAAATCCTTTTTTTGATGTTTTTGATCTATATATCAAGAACCCTAATATCCATCCATTCCCTAAACATAGAACACACCCTCACAGAGACACCACAAATGCACTCAATTGATCATCTTAGCAGCTTATTTTTGCTGTTTCCCATATAGGATTGTTTCGGTTAACATAATTTTGAGAAATACTTTGACACTACGGAGTGTGTGATGGACGATAGCCAGGCACTCAGAAATTACTTTGAAATTGCTACATAGAATGCAAATAATTGATGTATCATGAAAGAAAAAAAATAATAATAAAATTTGCTGATATTTGGTTATGGAAATGTTAGATTACTGGGCATTTACTGGATGGGGTTAGAATGTAAAATATCCAATGGTCTTATTTCAAAAAACAGGTAAGTTCAACCAATCTGATTTTTATGCTGTAATTTCATGACTAGGTTCCAAAATTTAGCCGGTTTAATATGGGTTCATAAATGCCAGTATATCATTTTTAAGTGCCTGTGTATCAGGCGCCTGCATCAGGCGTATCCAATAAATCCTTGGGATTTTATTTTATTTTTTAAAATACAAAGGGAAAGACCCAAAGAGCAGGGGATCTCAAGTTAGGAGGCCTCAAAGGAACCAAAGATAAAGATGTGTAAAGGCTTATAGCTTAGCCCAGGACATCAAGAAAAGAAAATGCTTAGGGAAAAGTCATCCATATAGAACCATCATGCAACCGTATATCAGCAGAAGCAGGAATACGGATCCTACAAAACTCAGCTGCTCGAATTTGTATCCATAACCTCCCTCGCTCCTTACTGCAAAAGAATTGTTCTGCGCACCATTTGACTGCAAGAGAGAGAGAGGTCCGGATCTAGGTCTCATACAAATGCAAAGATGCCAAAGGATAAATGGTCCGATCAACAAATGTCGCTACAAGAAAATGCATCTTTGCTGACGGAATGTTTACCGGCGGCCATCTATAACTGCCGGTGATGATGAGAATCACCGGCAGCCGTCCAAAAATGCCTCTGTTTTTGGTATGTGGCTGCCCGTAAATGGTAGCTATTAAAAAAAAAAAAAAAAGGGCGGAAAGGGTTTTTCATTTCCCTCTCTATTTTCTCTTTTGACGTGCGTGCCCCCTCCCATTCTCATCTCTCTCACTTCTCGTGCGCTTCTCCCATCTTGGATTTGGATATTCAATCTTCCATCTTACCTCCAAATCTCATTCTCTCTTTTATTTCTCTTCATTTCTTCTCATTATCAGGTTCTTAGATCAGATCTAGAGCTACAGATCGAGTAGGGCGGCAACCTGCAGACGTGGTCATCAACGGTGAGAAATCAAGGACCCTAATCAACGGCTAGTGGTTAACGGCCAAGAAAATTGATGTCCAACATCGTTTTTTAAAATAAAATAAAATAAAATTATGTCCAGCATCTGATCCGAAGATCATTCCAACGGATCGAGGGTACTCTCTCTTTCTCAACAGTGAGCAATCAAGGACCATAGCTCGTTCTCTTCGAGGCACTCTCTCTCTCTCTCTCTCTCTCTCTCTCTCTCTCTCTCTCTCTCTCTCTCTCTCTCTCTCTCTCTCTCTATTTTCCTCTTTTTATGGCCAGAAATTGGGCAGCAGCCATGGCAGTGGCAGCCATGTCCGCTGCTGTCCACAGCCCCCTACATGTTTGAAGAAATGCTTCAACCAGACCTATGCTTCATCTCATACAACATATGCAATTGTATATGATAGTTACACCCACTACTTATACCATTCTCTTTTGTGTATGCTCTCCTATCATGGTGGTGCAGTGATCTCACTCGAAATCTCCTCAGCGGTCCGATCCCCCCCCCCCCCCCCCCCCCCGAATGGGCCACATTGCCCTTAACGGGCATGTAAATCACTTCCAATCATTTTTTATATTTTAATTCGTTAGTTTGACTGAAATAATATGTTTTGCTGTGTTAGCTTTCCCCACATATATGCGCACATATATGTATATGTATATAGATAGATTGTGTCTGGTTTATATATTTCATTTTGTGTTTTTATTAGTGACCATTGTTCCAAGCTTAGCTGTGGGATCCTTCTAACTGGGTGCCACTCTCGCTTTGAATTGCACTTCAGACTCTTGCTCCTGCTCATGTTTCCTAAATATTTCTACATGTTTACTTTTTGAAACAAACACATCCCCGCTCCTGTGACTGAATTTGTTGCCGCTTCGCTTCATGCTTAGTGCAACTATAGTTCCAAGCTTTTAGTTTCCATCACTGGCGTACGGATAAAATATGAATCTGGCATTTTTTTTAAACAGTGGTTTCTTTTGTGTGTTATTTCTTTGGCAGAGATCTCAGCTTCAACGACTTGACAGGCAATGTTCTGATCTCCTTGGAGAAGTTGTAAAAACTAGATTTCATGTAAGACACTTTCTTTCAATGATTATATTTAGTAGAACTGATTATTTTGCTCATCTTTGGAAATGCTTATAGCAATGGCTCTGTTCAGTTTCTTGACCAGCAACAGGCTTGCCGGACCTATACCTCACTGGATTTTGAAAACCAACAGAAATGTGCATGAGTCTCTTTTCCTCTTGAGATTTTCTTTGCCTGCCAAGTGTTTCTATGTAAGTTTGTATGCATCTTTCCATTGCATACATGAGTTTGTTAGTCTAATTTCTCTTAAGAAATTTCTTCATGTAACTTTCGTAGGTAACTGTTGATTCTGAGCCCCATCTTCCTTTCCCTTGTTTATAGATTTGAGGATAAACTTTGTTTGGCGAATTATAAGAACTTAAATGCAAGTTGATGAGAGAAGATAAATTACTCTATTTTTCGTTTGGTTGAGTTACTAAAAGGCAATTAACTGGCAAAGAAGAAACTTGCTAGCATTTGTTTTTGAAAACTGATCACCTACAGGTCTTTTTAATGATTTCTGAATTCTTGTTTAAACTTTTGCTGTCAAGAATATCATACATTTCCATGGGAAAAATGCTTGTAGACATCGGTCATAGGTTAAGCTCAACTACAACTGGTTGTAGGTTTAGCTCCCTTATGCAACTGCTACTTCCAAGCTTCCACACCCAATTCCTGTTCAACTTCTTCCAAGCAGACACATGGGGGGATTTCTTTTTTCTTTCTTTCTTTTTATTTTTATTTTTAATCTTTCTTTTCTTTTATTTTCTTTTTTGAAATGAAACTACGATGGTATATCAAACATACAGTTTTTGACTTCAGTGATGTATTTAAAGTGAACAGAGGAAGAATACATGAAGAGAGTTTTGAATTTACTGCTAATGAAATTGTTGTTCATATTTGGGCTTCACTCAAGCGGGACAGTTTGAACACAATGTTTCCTACTCAAACATATGCAGACTAATCTTTCTTTGGCACTAGAAAAGTTTTTTTTTTCTTGTATTTTTGTACCAAGAAGGTCTGTTACGGTCATACAATTTTGGAATGCAGTGATCTTTCATACAATGATTTCACACCAGAAAAGCTGATAACATGTCAGTGTCAACTAGGGAATGTGTAAGTGCACGCACTTCATGGCTTTTTCGAGCTCGGGTTTTCAGGAGGTTTAGTGCCTTACTGATAATTGAATTTACATTTTTATCATGCCAGCAATCTGTTTGCAAGCCACTCTTTGGTGGCGAACAGCACGTAAGCTTCAATATCATTAAATCCATCTGTTGTTGGTAGCTTCAAAAACAATATCATTATAAATTATCTGTTTAAGATCCTTCTGAACTTCTAACCATGTTTTGATGAAAACAGATATACAAATTGCTTGGAGGACAACTCACGCATTGATGAGCTCAAGCCTTGGAGTGAACCTTGTGTTTAGGTTTTGATAAGGGTTCTACCTATCAGTAGTACAGAAAGGGCTTTGCAAGGGTCTGGTAGATGCTTGAGGCAGGAGAGTGCACAGACTTTAACGTGGCTAGGGCGTCCGGAGACCAGATTTACCTTTGATCATGTAGCATGCGAGACTATATCACAGGTGTGGCTTGATAAAAATATCAGATTGTAGTATTTTGTACATTGTCTTCTACAAATATATACTTTGAATGGACTGGTATCTGATGGATGGTTTGAATTTTGTAAAGGAAAAACTTTTTGAGGTTGCAGGCCTGCCAATGGTGGAGAATTGCATGTCTGGGTATAATAGTTGCATGTTTGCATATGGCCAGGTAGGTCCCACTAAAGCTTTTGGTGGTTGTAAAGGTATTGTAGGAGAGCTGATGAGTTTTTGGATGTCTTCATGCAGACTGGGAGTGGGAAGACATATACTATGATGGCTGACATATGTGAGATGGACAATGAACTTAGTGAAGATTGTGGGATGACACCTCGTATTTTTGAATATCTATTTATGCGAATTAGAGAGGTAAGATACTCATCAACTTAGTGGTTGCCTCTACAAGAGCATTCTAAGCTTCTCTCTCTCACACACACACACTCACTCACATACATATACACAACTTCATTTGGGTACAGGAAGAGGAGAACCGGAGAGATGAAAGATTGAAGTATAGTTGCAAGTGTTCCTTTCTTGAGATATATAATGAACAGATAACAGATCTCCTTGAGCCAGCATCAACCAATCTGCAAGTAATTTGATATCTTCGAATTGTTTCAATTCTGTTCCATGTTTTCATTTCCACATATTGGATTAAAGCCTTTTCCTGATGCTGTAGCTGAGAGAAGACATGAAGAAAGGTGTACATGTTGAAAACCTTAAGGAATACGAGGTGACAACTGTCAGGGACGTTCTCAAACTTCTCTTACAGGTGGTTATTAGTGGTACTTTATAGCATATTACAAAAGCTTCAATCTGCTGACGTGATATTATTTGTGCATTAATGTCTTTCCAGGGTGCTGCAACCAGGAAAATTGCAACAGCCCACATGAACAGCGAGAGCAGTCGTTCCCACAGTGTCTGTACTTGTGTCATTGAGAGCCGATGGGAGAAAGATTCCATGGCACACATTTGCTTTGGAAGGTTGATTTTTATCTTAGTTTTTGAGTTTTGTGTTTTCCCTCTGTAATCTCAGGAACTTTCTGTGACACGTTGTATATTCTTTGAGGTGACTAATCCCTATGCGTTGTCACTACAATTACCTCAACAAGCCCATAATCTCTCGTTTATTGCCATTGATATGTATTCAAAGCTTTTCTTTCATCATTATGTGTTTTTACACCTTATAGATTTGATGAACTTTAACCATTTTTGCTTTTAGCCCTGTTTGAGGGATACCATTCCGATGATAAAAATGTAATTGCCAAAGTAATTTTCAGTCTGTCCAGATACATAAGGATCCATCAGAGGGATGTTTCGGATCATCAAAATATAAAATCATGTGTGCTTGGCTTGTCCATAATTGCTTGAGCCAAGAAATGGACCTCAACCACTAATTATCCTTATATCGAATGCTTACACAGATGCATTGAGGTCGGAATGCCTCGAGCTTGTGCAACCCAGCTCTCTTACAATCCAACACAGGCCTGGATAGAAGATGTGCAATATCCAAGCTTTCCATCAGGTGGTTCCCCACTTCTTGATGCCACAGTCCAAAAATCAGGCAAGTCCACTCCATGTAAGGATCACCAAAAGCAAGGGGCCCACACCCTTGGATTATTATTATTTTTTTATTTTTCTTACCAATCTTCATTGCTTCAATATAACGAAGGGTTCCATAATGTTTGACTTGTATTATATATTTATCTTTGGTTGTAAGATGTTTATTCAAAGTGGAAGTAACTATATAGTGTAGGCTCAGGGTCCACAATGCTTACATGGATGCATGATCAAAGCTGCTTATCCAGTACAAGCCACTATATGGCTTTCTTTGTGCTGAATTCAGGTCCATCCACTCATCTGAAGGGCCAAACATTTATATTAAATGCCGATTGTCCATTTCTTCTACATATGTTTAGCTCACCGGATCTTTGATTGACCTGATTCTTGGATCCAAGGCATAAGTTTTGTGTGAGGTTAACTTTAAAAATAAATAAAAAAAAAAAATTGGGTAAGGTTCGTAAAGATCACACATTTGTGGAGCCTTGCCAACCACATGCACCAAAATAGCATACAGGTGTGAGGTAAGAGCCTTCCATCAAATTGACCATTGTGTATAAAACAAATGGATGTCTAGAATAAACATGCATCTATTTTTTAAAAAAAGTTTTTTTTTTTTTTTTTCCTTGTTAGCTTGTTAGTACACCCCATTGTCAGATTACACATCGCTAAAAAAGGTATTTATTGGTTCCTTTTATTTTATATCAAATTTGTTTTTGGTTATTTTATTTTGTTTTGTAAACTTTTCTCTGCATTGGTAACTGAAGGTGGAGCATTTGGGGTGAAATGTGGTAGCTCAGAGGGGGGCTTTGCTGCTTCATATGGGGATGGATATGGACTTCATTCGGTATGGTTGTTTTTGCAGGAAATACTTATGACTGAAAATTTAATTTTACATAGTGTAACTCAGATTATGAGTGTACATACTGTTTTATTAGCTGACCTCTACACATGGCAGGGTGTTGCTGACAAAGGTCCTCTATATGGCATGAGTTTTGGTTCTTGGGGGGCATTTGAGAAGTCTCGCATCGGACGTCGCTGAAATCCGTTGCTTTTTTTTTTCCTCCTACTTTTCCTTGTATCTCAATCTGTAAATTTTTTGTCCATTATGTAACCTTTCATTCTCAGGCCCCCTGTAAGTGAGGCTGGTTGTAAATGACTTACAGGTTGCATTTGAATGCTAATTTAAGCCCGTAAGGGTCTTTTGATTTAGAAGATTCAGCTTAGCAGAATTTTTAATTCTTTCTTGTAATTTTTCTTTTACACTGTAAATGATTTACCTACGTTTTCAATCTCTCATTAGCACTTGTTACAGCGTCTACCAGCGTTTGTTGTAACTTTTAGCGGCATTTTCTACAAAATTTACTTGTGTTCTCATATCTTTTACCGGCGTTTCTTATATCTTTTAGCGGACGTTTATCATATGTTTTTGCAGTGTTGTTAACGTTTTTATTCGCGTTTCGTATATTTTTACCGGCGCTTTTACAGTTTTTGGCAGTCAACAGAAGCGCCAGTAAAAGTTCGACTTTTAGCGACGGCCATCAAGAACATGGGTAAAAGATACAGCGACGCCCCCCTTTAGCGGCACGCATTCGACTGCCAGTAATTCTTATACCAACAGTTTTTAGGACTTTTAGGGGCGGTTTTGGCTGCTGGTAATGCCTACTTTCCTTGTAGTGGAAGAAACTTCGACCATAAAGACCTTACGAATCTTTTATGGTACCAGCTACAATGTGTGTATGCCATTCAATCTCTCAATCAGGTGTGCTCCACTAGGATGATGGTCCACCTAGAAACCAAGCCAATCCACAATTAAGGTGCTATACACCCCGTGGTTTTGGATATTTCAGGCATGATTTGATGTGATTTTGGAGATTTTAGGCATGATTTTATGTTGCTTGTTATGGTGCGGACCATCTAAATTTTGAATCATCTTGAATTTTTATTTTTTTTTTCATACCTTAATGTTGTGTTGGCCTTTGTACATTAAAACCTGCCAACTGATATTTCTCACCAACCCATTGATCTCAGTTGGCTTAGGGCCTGTTTGGCCAGGCAGATCCCACGGTATTAGGAGGGATGGGATCGGCAATATCCTTGGATAGGCATGACGAGCCAAACAAGTCCGGTGAACTTGTCCTGAGATATAAGTCATCTCATGGATCTTAAGACAATCCACTGACATCACCATCATTACCTTAAAATTGATCCTATCCCTTGGTTGAATGGATTGGAAGGTAAAATCCCAGGATATGGGGGGTTTGCCAAACAGACCCAATGAACTTGTCCCGGGATATAAGCAATCTCATGGATCTTAAGACAATCCACTGACACCATCATCATTACCTTAAAATTGATCCCATCCCTCCTAATACCATGGGATCTGCCCGGCCAAACAGGCCCTTAGAATTTCTGTTGGATTGGCCATTGAATTAAACTTAAAATTAACACCTATCCAATGGATTCCGTCATCTTTTGACAATCTTGTAAAGCCTTCGCACACAACAAAGGATCTCCTCTACTTCAGTTGAAGAAGAACAACATGAATACTGCTCATTGCTTTGTCTTGCTTATTGAAAGTGGCAAATAGGATAAAGATGTATTTTGAAAACCAACCCTGCCAAATTGCAAGAATCTTGAAATCTCTCTCTCTCTCTCTCTCTCTCTCTCTCTCTCTCTCTCTCTCTCTCTCTCTCTCTCTCTCTCTCTCTCTCTTTATAATCACATTTTTTTATATTGTTGTTTTCAGGACAAGGTTCCATAATAACTTTCTTATATGGCCCAAGCATCGGCCCTCCCAACTCACATAGAAATCCTCCACAATTTTTAAAAAATAAAAAATAAAAAAACCCAATGAATTCCAAACCTTACGGTAATGGTAGCCTAGATTCTACAACAAAATTTCAAGGGAGCAAGGAAGCTAGCTACATTTTCTTTTTCTTTCTTTTAAATGATGCACCTGTTGAAGATCATTATTCCCCTTTTATAGAGTGACATTTTCTTGAAGTGAACTTTGTTATCTAAGCGATTGTTTCTCCTCTTCACCGGGGAGTTCCATAATATTCAATGAGGGTATGGTGCTCGATACACACGCATTTAGAAAATCTACATGTGGAACCCCCTTAAGTTAAACTAGCTAAGGTGTAGAACCTACAGTTGCCATAACATAAGCTGAAAAATAAAATTTTTTTACTAACAATTATAATCTTTGGTTTTTGGACACTTATTTGCTGTAAAAAGAGGACCCATAATGTGTTTTTAATTATTACTTGTACAATAAGTTTCCACCAATCTGAAGGTGGTACATCATCATAATTTTGGATCATTCATTTTAAAAACTATCTTGATCAAACTACTCAGCCACAAAAGTATATTTTGAATTTTAAGTGCCATTTTATGTCTTTCTTTTATTCAGCCCACCTTTCCTTTGAAAAAGCCTTATTTTGAGAATAAATTTTATTTGGTTCCATGTAAGTCCTGTTGTATTTTACTAGTTATCAATTTCACTAAGTTTAATTTATCTCATTTGAGTAGACTTTACCTATTTGACCTAGTATAACTCAAGTTTTACTTCATTTTATAGAGTTTTACTCAAAACCATAGTTTTACTCATTTTTACTAGAGTTAAACTTTCACCTTGTTTTTAGTAAAGTTTTACCCACTAGTTCCACCTTAGTGATGCTGAGTTTGACTAGGGCTTTATTGTGGTTTTAACTAGTTCCATCCAATTTTTATATAGTTTTATTGAGTGGTCCGAGCAACCCCATTTTAAGATCAAAGGTTACTTATAACAATTTTGGAGATGGACAGTTTGATTAAATTTATTAAAAGATAAGTGGTACAATTGGACCATTTTTTTTTAAAAAAAAAGTATGATAATTGGACTGAACCTTGAAGATTAATGGTTATTTCTGTGCAGTATTGAAGATACGAGGAGTCCAATTAGACAGAAGGGCATGTTAATGATTTGATCACTCTGATTATGAAGATGAATGGTGTGATATTCTATTTTTGAAGATCAAAAGTTATATTGAATTGTACCTCATTTTACAAAGTTTGACACAATTTAATATCAAGTTTTAGCTAATTTTACCAATTATTGTCCAACTCCACTTAAGTTTTACCCAATTGTACCCAAAATTTACTCTGTTTTTCCTAACTTTACTTAATTTGATCCATTTTGCACCCAAGTTTTTTCCCACTTTTACTTGATTTGTACCTAATTCCACCCACGTTATACCAAAATTTAGTAGATTTTACCCAATTCCACCCAAGTTTTACCCAAATTTATTAAACTTTTACCTACTTTAGCCTAATTCCATTAAGTTCCACAAGACTTTTACCTAGTTGCACCTATTACCCATTTTCACAAAGTTTTACCCATTTTACTGAAGTTTTACCTAATTGCAACCAATTGTACCAAATTTTCAAGTTTTACCTAAGATTTATACAATTTTACTAGAGTTTTACGTTGTTTAACCCAAGTTTCACCCACATTTACTAAACTCTTAGCTACATTTATCCAATTCTGCCAAACTTTTACCAACTTTACTAGAATTTTACCAGTCTTACCTAATTTTGTCCAACTTATATCTAATTTTATTGGAGTTCTATAAAATTTTATTAGAGTTTTAATTAAATTTGCTATATTTTTTAATATTTTTATTTAGATCAACCTAACTTTTGCACAATTTTATTAGAGTTTTGCTTAAATATATAACCCAAGTTTTAAATAAATTTACTAGAGTTTTGTTTAGGGCTCATTTAACATTTCTACTCTAATTCAATAAGAGCTACTCTAAGAAGCTCATTTTACTCTAATTCTTGTTTTAAATAAATTCATTTGGTAAAACCACTTTTTCAAAACCCAAAAGGCTATTATTTAAAATAAGCATGTTTGGTAAAATGTTTAAATAAGAGTTTTTTAAAGGATAGTTGATGTTATTTTAAAAAAAAAAATTACAACAACTCCATTGTAGGAGCAATCTTAACAGTTGTCTTGGTGAATCTCACCATAGATAGACCGTGCTCCAAATGGTAGAAGAATAGATAAATGGTTACAATCTTCATGTTTTAAGACATTTGGGCGTATGTTAAATCAGACATTGGATGTGTATCATCCATCACGTGGAACCCGCCTTTGATGTTGACCATTCATCATTAAGGGTTGACCATTGACATGGACCGTACATTATGTGGGCCCACCTTGATGTAGCTCATCCATCATGTGGGTCCCACCATCAATGCTAATTGTCCTTTATGTGGGGCTCTTCAATGGCCATTATCCATTACGTGGAGACCACATTTGATGTGTCCATTTTGTGGGCCCCACCTTCAAAGTGGGTTGTCTATTAGGTAGGGCCCACTTGTAATGTCTACCATCCATCATATGAGGCGCACCTTCTACGTGGATCATTCATCATGTTGGGCCAATTTAGATATTGGTCATCCTTCACATGTGACCTTAGATGTGGATCATCTGTTAAGTGGGGCCCACTTGATGTAGATTGTCTATCACGAGGGGCCACACTTTGATGTGGGCCATCTATCATGTGAGGCCCACCTCGTCCATTACGTGAGCTCACCTTGATGTGGACCATTCATTATGTGGGGCTCACCTTATAGGTCGTTCATCATGTGGGCCCACCTTTGATGTCAACTGTCCATCATGTGGGCGTACCTTCAATGTCCACCATCCATCATGTGGGTCTCACCTTTGATGTGGTTGTCCGTCAAGTAGGGTCCACTTAATGTGGATAGTCCATCATGCTCAACCACACTTTGATGGAGGCCATTCATTGTGTGAGGCACACCTTTTATGTGAACCGTGCATTATGTGGGCCCACTTTGATGTGGGTCATTCATTTGTGGGCCCCACCTTCAATATGGGGCATTCATCATGCGGACCCACTTTTGATGTCCACCTCTATTTGTGGGCCCCGCCTTTGCTGTGGACCATCCATCATGTGGGGCCCACTTGATGTAGATAATCTATCATGTAGGGCCACATTTTGATGTGAGACCCACTTTCATATGAACCATGCATTATGTGGGCCCACCTTGATGTGGACCATTCTTCGTGTGGAGCCTAACTTCAATATGGGTCATTCATCATGTGGGGCCTGACCTTCAATATGGATCGTTCATCATGTGGGCCCACCTTTGATGTCAACCTTCCATCATGTGGTCCCACCTTCAATATCCATCATCCATCATTTGGGTCCCATCTTTGATGTTGACCATCCATCAAATGGAGCCTGCTTGATGTGGATCGTCTATTATGTAGGACCACACTCTGATTTAGGTTGTCCATCATGTGGGACCACCTTTGATGTGACTATGCATTATGTGGCACACCTTAATGTAGACCATTCATCACGTGGGGCCCAACCTTCAATATGGATTGTTCATTAGGTGGTCCCACCTTAGATTGTAAAGAGAAGGCTAACATAACTGAGCAAGATTCTATTGAAGTGGGTATAGCTAGGTAAAACTCAAGCAAAATTTAAAAAACTTGCATAGAACCTTGTAAAACTATAATAAAATTAGGAAAAAAATTATTAAATTTGAGCAAATATTGATAGATTTGGGTAAAATTCTATTAAAACTAGAAGTAGGTATAACTAAGGAGCTGTTCAACATCTCTACTAATAAGAGCTTATTTGCTTATTCGAAAAAAAAAATAAAATAGCTCTTGTTTTGAAAATACGTTGTTTAGTAAATTTTTAATTTTACCACTTAATATTTTAGAAACTAGCAAAAAGCTCTTTAAAAAAAAAGTGTTGTGAATGTCACATATAAGCTCTTCTCTTTACAAGCTAAGGTGAGACCACCTAATGAACAATCCATATTGAAGGTTGGGCCTCACATGATGAATGATCTACATTAAGGTGGGCCACATATTGCACAGTCACATCAAAGGTGGTCCCACATGATGGACAACATACATCACAGTGTGGTCCCACATGATAGACAATCCACATCAAGCAGGCTCCACTTGATGGACAGTTAACATCAAAGATGGGACCAGATGATGGATGGTAGATATTGAAGGTGGGACCACATGATGGAAGGTTGACATCAAAGGTGGGCCCACATTATGAACGATCCATATTGAAGGTCAGGCCCCACATGATGAATGACCCATGTTGAAGTTAGGCTCCACACGAAGAATGGTCCACATCAAGGTGGACCCACATGATGCATGATTCATATGAAAGGTGGGTCTCACATCAAAATGTGGCCCTACATGATAGACTATCCACATCAAGTGGGCCCCACATGATGGATGGTCCACAGCATAGGTGGGGCCCACAGATAGAGGTGGACATCAAAAGTGGGCCTGCATGATGAATGCCCATATTGAAAGTGGGTCCCACATATGAATGGCCCACATCAAAGTGGGCCCACATAATGCACGGTTCACATAAAAGGTGTGTCTCACACAATGAATGGCCTCCAGAGCATGATGGACTATCCACATCAAGTGGACCCCACTTGACGGACAATCCACATCAAAGGTGGGACTCACATGATGGATGGTGGACATTGAAGGTGCGCCCGCATGATGGACAGTTGACACCAAAGGTGGGCCCACATGATGAACGACCTATAAAGTGAGCCCCACATAATGAATGGTTCACATCAAGGTGAGGTCACGTAATGGACGAGTGGGCCTCACATGATGATGGCCCACATCAAAGTGCGGCCCCTCATGATAGACAATTCACATCAAGTGGGCCCCACTTAACAGACGATCCACATCTAAGGTCTCATATGAGGATGGCCAATATCCAAATTGGCCCAACATGATGAATGATCCACATAGAAGGTGCGCCTCATATGATGGATGATAGACATTACAAGTGGGCCCTACAGGATAAACAACCCACTTTGAAGGTGGGGCCCACACAATTGACGCATCAAATGTGGACTCCACGTAATGGATAGTGGCCATTGAAGAGCCCCACATAAAGGACAATTAGCATTAATGGTGGGACCCACGTGATTAATGAGCTACATCAAGGTGGGCTCACATAATGGATGGTCCATGTCAATGGTCAGCCCTTAATGATGAATGGTCCACATCAAAGGTGGGTTCCACGTGATGGATGATACACATCCAATGTCCGATATAATAGATGCCCAAATGTCTTAAAACATGAAGATTGTAACCATTTATCTATTCGTTTGCCATTTGGAGCACAGTCTATCTATGGTGAAATTCACCAAGACAACTGTTTAAATTGCTTTTATAATGGAGTAGTTGTAATTTTTTTTTTTAAAATAACATCAATTATCCTTTAAAAAACTCTTGTTTAAACATTTTACCAAACATGTTTATTTTAAATAATGACCTTTTGGGTTTTGAAAAAGTGGTTTTACTAAATGAATTTATTTAACACAAGAATTAGAGTAAAAGAAGCTTATTAGAGTAACTCTTATTGAATTAGAGTAGAAATGTTAAATGAGCCCTAAACAAAACTCCAGTAAATTTGTTTAAAACTTGGGTTATATATTTAAGCAAAACTCTAATAAAATTGTGCAAAAGTTAGGTTGATCTAAATAAAAATCTAAAAAAATAGAGCAAATTTAAGTAAAACTCTAATAAAATCGTATAGAACTCCAATAAAATTAGTTAAAAGTTGGACAAAATTAGGCAAGACTGGTAAAATTCTAGCAAAATTGGTAAAAGATTGGCAGAATTGGATAAATGTAGCTAAAAGTCTAGTTAATTTGGATAAAACTTGGGCTAAACAACGTAAAACTCTAGTAAATTTGTGTAAATCTTAGGTAAAATTTAAAAATTTGGTACAATTGGTTGCAATTAGATAAAACTTTAGTAAAATGGGCAAAACTATGTAAAATGAGGTACAATTCAATATAACTTTTAATCTTCAAAAATAGAATATCATACCATTCATCTTCATAACCAGAATGATCGAATCATTAACATGCCCTTTTGTCTAATTGGACTCCTCGTATCTTCAATACTACTCAGAAATAACCATTAATCTTCAAGGTCGGTCCAAATAGCATACTTCTTTTTAAAATTGGTCCAATTGTATCACTTTTCTTTTAATAAATTTAATTGAATTGTTCATCTTAAAAATTATTATAAGTAACAGTTGATCTTCAAAATGGAGTTGCTCGGACCACTCAATAAGACTATATAAAAATTGGATGGAACTAGGTAAAACCACAGTAAAGCCCTCGTCAAACTAAGCATCACTAAGGTGGAACTACTGGGTAAAACTTTACTAAAAGCAAGGTGAGAGTTTAACTCTAGTAAAAATGAGTAAAACTATGGTTTTGAGTAAAAGCCTATAAAACGAAGTTAAACTTGAGTTATAATAGGTCAAATAGGTAAAGTCTACACAGATGAGATAAATCTTACTAAAATTGATAACTAGTAAAATATAACAGAACTTACATGGAACCAAATAAAATTTATTCTCAAAATAAAGCTTTTTCAAAGAAAAGGTGGGCTGAATAAAAGAAAGACATATAAAATGGCACTTAAAATTCGAAATATACTACTGTTGCTGATCAATTTGATCAAGCTTATTTTTATGCCGTAGGTATTCTGAATCCATGGGCCTATTTTATGACCCACTTAATTATTGGTTTAATTTAAGAATTGATTTAAATATTTATCTAAATAGGCTTAATAAAATGATTGATTAGATGAACAACTTAGCTTATTGAAATTTGGGTCCCACTTGTAATATTGTGGGGTTAACTAGTGTGTGTTTATTGCACATAAATGTATCTAAGCAGGTATCTGATTATATAATCCTATATAATCCAACGATGTTGTACATCATTCCGTCGTAAGCCCAATAGGTTTTCAATGGTGAATGATCAACCCCCACTGTTTCCCGTGGCGTGGTCCACTTGAAGTTCGAATCTGCTTGATTTTGTGGATCGTGCCCTAAATTACGATGGCGCAGCCGATGGACGAAGTGGATATAACGTAGACATCCCGGGGGCTTGGCAGAGCTAAGGGGTGCAGGGGATTCGTGTAACCAGAAAGACGCGACCTCTTATTTTTCTAACTAGCCACTGATCGTAGGGCTGAGATTATCCCATCGGGAACTGTCGGTCCCATAATAGGACGCGGATTGGATACTTACAGATTGAGTAGCGATATTCGCTACTGAAGTGACGTCACCAAGTATGTGGGCCCCACCATGATGTATATGTTGTATCCACACCGTCAATGCGTTTGGAGAGGTCATTTTAGGGCATGGTCCAAAGAATAAGATAGATCCAAGGCTGGGGTGGACCCCACTAAAGAAAACAGTGGGGAGAATAACAACCACCGTTGAAACCTTCCAAAGGTCCATCGTTGTGTTTATTTGAGATCCAACCTGCTCATGGGATAAGGCAGACATGAAAGAAGGGAAAACAAGAATACTAGCTTGATTGAAAACTTTCATGGCCCTTAGAACTTTTTAATGGTGGGCGTCACTCTCCTCTCTTTTTTTCTGTGGTGAGATCCTATTGGGCTTTGGATCTGACTCGTTCTTTATATCATGGCTTAATATGATCTCTCAAAATGGATGGACGGTGTGGATACAAAATATACATCATGGTGGGCCCACATAACTTGATGACGTCACTTCAGTAGCCACTCTTGCTACTCATCCTGTCAGTAGCTAATCCGCGTCCCCCATAACACCTCTCTCTCTTTCAGGCGAGCGCAGTCCCTCTCCAAAACCCTCAAACGTCTTCCTCTCGTCGCTAAAAACCCATCTTCTCTTTCCCTCTTGCTCTGTAAATCAGCACCTTTCATTCCAAGATGTCCTTCTACCGCATCATCATCCAACGGTCCCTCCAATCCGGTGTCACCCATCATCTACGCCACCAAAACCCTCTCTTCTCCTTCACCCACCTCCGTTCCTTCGCCTTCTCCTCCGCCGAGGAAGCCGCCGCCGAGCGCCGCCGCAGGAAGCGGCGCCTCCGCATCGAGCCCCCCCTCCACGCCCTCCGCCGCGACCCGTCGGCTCCACGCCCTAGACCCGACCCGAACGCACCCCGCCTACCCGACTCCACCTCCGCCCTCGTCGGCCCCCGCCTCAACCTCCACAACCGGGTCCAATCCCTCATCCGCTCGGGCGACCTAGACTCCGCCTCTGCGACTGCCCGACATGCCGTCTTCTCCAACACCCGTCCCACCGTCTTCACCTGCAACGCTATCATGGCTGCCATGTTCCGCAACCGCCGCCTTGATGACGCTGTCGCCCTTTTCCGCTTCTTCTTCCAGCAGTCCAACATCGTCCCCAATGTCGTCTCCTACAACGTCCTCATCAACACCCACTGCGATGCCGGCTGCGTCGACGTCGCCCTCGATGTCTACCGCCACATCCTTGCCCACGCCCCCTTCAGCCCCTCACCCGTCACCTACCGCCACCTCGTCAAGGGCCTCACCGACAATGGCCGCATCTCCGAGGCTGTAGACCTTCTCCGCGAGATGCTCAACAAGGGCCATGGTGCCGACTCACTTGTCTACAACACCCTCATGGATGGCTTCATCAAGCTCGGCAATATGGAGAAGGCACTCGAGCTCTTCGACGAACTGCAGGAGCGGTGCCTCGTGTACGATGGCGTTGTTCACGCCACCCTCATGGATGCTTACTTCAAGAAAGGGATGGAGAAGGAGGCAATGGAGTCTTACCGGGCCCTCCTCGATCGGCAGTTCAAGATGAATGCCGTCACTTGCAATACCCTTTTGGAGGTTCTGTTGAGGTACCGGAAGATGAGTGATGCATTGGCACTGTTTGATCACATGCTGGTGGCACACACCCCACCGAATTTCCTATCAATGAATACAGATTCTTATAATTTGATGGTGAACGAGTACTGCCAGTTGAAGAAGTTCTCTGAAGCCATTGCGGTGTTCAAGAAGACGGGCACGAAGCCTTGTGTGATGGATGTTGGGTGCTATAATAACATCATCAGGAAGCTCTGTGCAGAAGATGGGTGGGTTTCAGAGGCAGAGAAACTGTTTGAGGAAATGCCCACCAAGTCAGTTAATCCAGATGCAGCAACGTACGGCTTTTTTATTGATGGGTATTTTAGAGAAGGCAGAGTAGATGATGTTTTGAGATTGTTTGAGAAGATGATGGGCGAAGCAGGTTTGAAAGCTGATATCAGTTTCTACAACAAGGTGTTTGATGGGTTGGTTGAAAGGGGTAGGGTCGAGGAGGCTGCAGGGTTTTTAGGGCGGATGTTGGACAGAGAAGTGAAGCCAGATTTGAGGAGCTACGAGATTGTGATTAACGCGTTGTGCAAGGAAGACAGATTGGACCAAAGTCGGAATTTGCTGGAAGAGATGGTGAAGAACGGCATTGCTGTTAGTCTCACACTCCGCGAGTCTGTATTGGATGCTTTTGGGAAAGCAGGGCGGAGTGAAGAAATTGAGCAGCTGTTTGAAGAGAAGACGGGTATGATTGCCAACTCACCACCTGCAGCTCCTCAAGCCGAACAGGTAGCAGCTTGATCTATTTTTGCTAGGCACAGTATCACAACACATTGTCCTTCATATTTTTGAGTCGAGTGACGAAAATGGCTGGTTCACTGTATCTTGGATGTTCAGTTGACATCAGTCTAAATGGGCGTCCATTGCCAATTAAATTATTAATTGCTGTAAGGGGGTCATTGTTGGGAGTATGGGTTCTTGTCTTAGCTGATGAGTTTTGCAGGTTGTGTGAGTCTATCGGATGGGTTGTCTTGAATCTGGACTACTCTATGTCAAAGACATTTAGAACGATAAATTATTAATGATGTAATCTTGTCGCTGGTAGAAACAATACCAATCTTTTGTTGGCATTTTGAAGGATTTGTTATACTTTCTTCCATATGTTTGCCTGTATGGTGTGACTGCTCTGCTGTCTATGATTAGTTTCCTTGCTCAAAATGTTTACAGTGGTTTATGATTTGTGCGTTTGAAATTTTGAGCTCTTATCGCAATTTTTAAGGGACTGGCCTTTGTTAATTTCCTATCTTAAGTTAGTTAACAATGTTAATTTGTCTTGTGAGTTGTGTATTGCCTCAATAACCCATTAGAATTTGGCTAGGTTAACACATGATGCAGTCACTGTCATGATGTCCTGAAGTATCTACGTGTATTATGTTTTCCCAATATACATGCAGGTGATGAACTTAGAATCCTTCACTTGGGATTGATCGTGTAAAGCAGAAAAAACCAGCAAGGATGGGACAACCAGATCTGTGATTCTCAACATCCCAGGCTGCTGTGTAGGCTTAGACCATCATCAGTCCCCTAGTTTGGACGGGGCATAGCAGCCTGATCTTAATTGGCCAATTGATGCCGACAAACACAGTTGTCGTGGCTGAAACAGGGATGTTGAGATGGATAGACGGCAAGATGAGGAAGGATGGAATTAGAAATAATGCATTCGAGGGAATTTATGAGTAGCGCCACCAATAAGTAATAAAATGAGGGAAAGTTGACTTTGATGGTGTGGCCATGTGCATCGAGACCAAGAATTGGACTGGTTAAGAGTGAGTTGGTTCACGTTGAGGCTTAAAAAGGTGAGGTGTCAAAAGGACGTGAGTGGAAGTAGTAAGAAATCTTTGATGACCTATTGTTTAACTGAGAATATGGTCCTCAATAGAGTGGAATGGCGGAATAGGATTCTTGTAGCAACCCCAATTAGTTAGGATAGGCATAGATCATGATGATGATTTGAAAGTATTGTATGCAAAATAGAAAATGCTGGCTGTTGGTGAAATTTACTCTTATAAATAAATCAGTTTTACATGCAATGAAAGAAATCAATGTTAGAGTATTTGCTAAAATGATGATACTTATTGTTTAGATGTGCTATATTCATACATGTGTATGGGGATATTCGTTGGTAGAGTAGCAAATGCGCAGCTTGGTATTGGTTTGGGGCCTGTTGATGGGCCCATGCTTGATTTTGGATCTTGGGATGGATTTTAGGCTTGCATCTACCTAAAGACCATGGGTACCCAACCTCACCGACCTTAAAATTGAAATGCCTTTGGGCAGATACAAGCGCAAATCTAGTTCAAGGCCTAAAATCAGGCACTATTCAACCTCATAGGGCATCCAACCCACAGTCAGCTGCGCCAACCCATTTGCCACTCCTATCTTATGCCGGTATACACTTTTATGCATAGAGCACATCTAAACAATAAGGGTTTTTTTTTTTTTTTTAAATAAAATCTGGTAAGACAATTCAAAGCAGCAAAGAATACAACCCAAGCATGGGCGAAAGTACTAAAACATTTACATTTTTAATCCCAGTTGCCCATTCAAAAACACTTCTCTTGGAATTCCACAGTACTTCTTCCCATGAGCCTTGTTTGTTCAACAAACATTGCCTATTGCACTCCTCCAAAATATTCCCTAAAATCGCTACCAATACTAAGTGCAAAATGTCTAACTTTTCCTTAGGGAGAACCATGCCGTGTCACACCCAAAATTGATCTTCTACCTACTGTGGCATTACCCAATCCACTTCAAAAGATGCAAGAACCACACACCACACTTGCGGAGTAAAGGAACAATAGATAAAAAGATGATCAATTGATTCTGCATCGTTCATACGCATGAGGCAAATATTAGGGAGGACCATAACCCTTTTCGGAAGATTGTCTATGGTCAAATCCTCTTTCTTAATATGGCACCGGAGAGGGGGGAGGGCTTGAAAGAAAACATTTCTTCTCAAGTCCGATGGAGTCCAAAGCAATAGAAAATACTTAACACTTGTTTCTCTCATTGTATGTGATATTGATTTATTTTGAAAGAGCATCCTTCATTTGCCGCGATAATTGTCTATTTTACACACAACACTAAATTGGAGGGGGAAGGGAGTTCCCCATACAAAGAAAGGAGCAATGAGCCCCGAAACATGCAAGATTGAGAACTGAGGAATTTGGGAACCAGTAGAAGGGGTAAACATAAACCCCCAGCCAAGTGCCCAATTTCTTTTAGTATCTAGTCCACCTCCCAAGAACAATCATTGTTCCCTGACACCTAAGAGCACACTTCCTTGTGAGGGACCTCTACCTCAATTGATAATTGATGAAAATGGTTGTGAAAGGCCTGCACTAACTCCCTAAATAACTACTAGGGACATGACTTTCTTCTTGGATTCTGCTTTGATAGGGCCCGAGGAAGCCCACAACACTGTACCACAACCATCCAGAAGCATTCCACCCTTTCCATGCGATTGAAACGCCCCCACAAAAATCCAGTACCTTTACTGATAAAGAGCATTACCTTTGGTGGAGAGAAGTGGTGCTAATGCTATAACCACCTTTGCTGACTAGCCATTTTCTCCCATCATTCCGAATTTCAAAGTGCCCTAAATT
Organism: Magnolia kwangsiensis; assembly: GCA_037074715.1. Classification (NCBI taxonomy): domain Eukaryota; kingdom Viridiplantae; phylum Streptophyta; class Magnoliopsida; order Magnoliales; family Magnoliaceae; genus Magnolia; species Magnolia kwangsiensis. Next base: position 93,366,814 of record CM073580.1, read on the forward strand.
CATGAAAAGCGTGTGACCTGCTGCCCATGAAGTTAGATTGCCTCTGATTTTCTGGAATATTTTATCCGCTGAGGATTATGTCCCTTTGAAGATACAGCTGTTTGTCTCAGTCCATCAGCAGAGCAAAAAAGGAGTCATGGACCAGAGGATCTTACCTATGCTTTTAAATTGTCTACTTGCCCAGCTAATCATCTCGTCCAGGAGCCTGTCTTGGAAGAACCACGCCATTCCAAAAGAATCCAGGACTTTGGACCAAATGTCCTTCGCAAGTGGGCAAAAATGAGCATATGAGACACCAATACTTTGCGCCATATACATATAACCCATTTGTTAGGGAAGTTGTAGCCTCCCCTCTGTAGCTGGTCTGGGGTTAAGATTTTTTCTTTCACCGCCATCTGCATGAAGGCTAAAATTCTAGGGGGCAGTGCTGAATTCCAAGTGCTATACGGGAAGAGACTCAAGGGACTTTTTGTTATCTCTTTGAAGAATGATTTAACTAAATATTTACCATAAGATGTTCTTTTACAGATTTTTGCACCCTCCAGACTTGAGAGGACCTGAAATTGCTCTGATATTCCCAAGAACTTAGAGAATTGGGCAATTTTAGTTTCCTTTGTGTTTCTTCTGAATCTGAAGTCCCAAGTCACTTTGTTATATGTGTTTGAATACATTATCTCACTGTGGCTTCCTGCCTGCAAACATCTGTAAAGGAAATCGCAAAGGGCTTGTCCGCAATCCATTCATACTACCAGAAATGCACATTATCTTACTCTTCCAAATAAAAAATAAAAAAGGCATGTTGTCTCCTTTATCAACTTGGAATCAAAAGGCTTCATTGAGGATTGAATCCCGAGCCTTGTTGCTGCCACCACCCCCCAAACCAATAGAGATAATTTTCTCTTCCCAAAGTTCTCTTGAGTCTCTTCACTGTGCGGCCGTAAACATTGGATATCACCCATACCAAGTTGTCTTCCAAATTCTGCAATTTAATGGAGACCGAGTATCTGCCCTTTAACTGTATCAGTGTAACATATTTTGCTGGAATCTCAGACCATAACAATCCCTCTATCTGAGCCTGTGGCTAGAATTGCTGTCCAGCTAAAGTTATTCTGCCCCAAAATTCTGCTATCTTTTATCATTTAGACTTTCCCATTTTGATTCTTGAATGAGAATGATATATGATGCTTTTTACCATGTTACTGATGATCAGCTTCCTTTCGGAGGCCCCCAGCCCCCTAACAGTCCATGATAGCACCACCATTGAAACTTCTTTTGTTCTCCACCCTTATTGATCTCTTGAGTTTCCCAGGGTCCGATTTGCTCTTCCTGTATGTGGTTGGAATTTCTCACTGAGGTTTTTCGGCGTATGCGTCTATGCCCTCCATTTGCTTGAAAATATTTTCTAGCACTTCTCTCAACCCCTGTGCTGTCACTCCAATTTGGTTCGCTACTTGGATTGATTGTATCGCTTGATTTGTCACAATATTTGGCTCGCCTTTATCAGAAAGCCACTGGATCTGCACACTCCCAAGTTATCATGTCCGCCTTAGTAAAGATCAATCTATCTTTTCTGGATTTTTTGCACTGCTTCATGGCACCAATCTAATTGTGGTCACATTGCCGGTTGTGCTTGAAGTTGAGTACTATAAGGATCCTCCATCATCACTTAGAATGGACCAGTTACTGTCTAGTAGAGGCATCGCCATCGGTGTGTACCCATGTCTTGTGGATGCTGAAATACTCTTCAGAGCTGTTGAATCCCGTATTTGACATCTCTAGTGCTGACAATCTGAGAAACAGCTTCTTTCCTTGTACCGTTGTTGTATCTTTAATCATCTACTGGGAGGACCCTTTATGTTATTTGTGTCGCCAATCTTTAGGGCAAAGTTATCATTGCTAGGCCGTAAAAACTCTAGAGTTGCTGTTATGCTTAAGACTCTTGGATCTTCCCCCAAACCTGCAAATATGATGTCGAAAACTATGGAAAGAGAGGCGTTGAGGTCTCCTGAGGCTTAGATACAGCAGTTTTGACCTTTTTTTAGACCCAACAACCTTGATGGAGCTCTGTCTATGGTTGCTTGTAGACATGAAAATAGAATGACTGAGATTCTCTCTTGCTCGAGAAGGGGACTCACATGTGGTGTGGCCTCATGCATGTTCATAGCCACATGATCACCATCCTTAACGACGTCTCCAAGACAAGCACTATCAAGCTTCTGCAGGGCCATGCATCACATTCTGACATACCAGAGTCTTATCCATCCTCTTGCAGGCTTGGCGTCTGAGCCTCGACAAAGTCATCCAAAGGTGCCACAAGTCCCCAATCCAGGCCATGTACCGGGCTGGGTTTCAGGGATGTTGACTGTCTTCACCACATTATTATTAGTTAACTGCCTTTAACTTTAAGTATGAACTATTTGGCCCAGCTTTTTGTGTATTTGGATCCTCTTGCATTGCAAAGTGAGATGATGTAGGATGCCTTTCCACTCAAATCATTGTTCATTGTCGCATGCTCTGAAATGGAATGGATGCAAATTTGGATTGTGAGAGGCAGAAAACACAATCTACTCTTAGGAAATCGCCATGCCCTCCATAATGTCATTGTTGGTTGCAGTTGGGGTACATCCAAACACGCCTTTTACCATCCGAATTTCTTTTTCATGCATGTGTGACCCACTTAATGTGCAATTTGGCCTTTCTTTTTTGGCTAGGGTGCATATTTTGTAGGACCCACGTGTGGAATGATGGAATAGTGAGCCGTTGTTGAACACGAACCGTTGTTGCATTTATTCTTGGTCTGCTTGAGGGTTGTTCTGCATTTTTACAAGTGGGTTGGGCACATTTTCATTAAGCCAAACCATTGATATGATGGGCCGCACCTAGATGGTCCATGCACCAAATATACCCTGGATGGGATGATCGAAGCTATAGATTTTTTTATTTTTTTTAAGTGAACCATTCTTGTATTTCTTTGTCAACTGTTTATTTGTTGTGATATATGCCAAAGGGCTACGTTTTTTTCCATTCGTTAGATGTAGGTGCATAGACCATCCACAGTGGGACCCCTCCAAGGTATTCGGTTTATGGCCTCTCTTTTTCTTTTCTTTTCTTTTTTTTTTTTCTCTTTTTCTTTTTCTTTCTTTTTATCTTTTTGAAAAACAACTGTATCAGCCCTGCAACGGTCGTGACGGGCCATTTTTTTAAAATTTTTTATTTGAAATAGCCATTACGGCCCCATAACACATAATGATTCCAACAATTACCGTTACATAACCATTTCTGAATACCTTGGACCCATCATAGTAGTGCTTTGGATTTTGCTTAAACATCAAGGTATCTTATGGACAAGTTAACGGGGCATTTGCAGGAAGAGGTCCTGTGGTGTATGTTGTTTGTAGATGACATAGTTTTGATTGACAAGGAAGGACATGAACACAAAGCTAGATTTATGCAGAGGTGCTTTAGAATTTAAAGGATTTAAAATTAGTCAGACTAAAACAGAGCATATAGAGTGCAATTTTAATAACAATAGGATTAAGAATGGGGAATTAGTAAAGATTGCTAACCAAGAAGCTCCCAAAGATGACCACTTTTGTGATCTTGGGTTAATAATTCATGAAAGTGGAGAGATTGAGAAGGTTGTTACCATAATGTCCATAGGATGAGTGTGACTAAAATGATGATGTCGAGATGGTTGAGTGGCAAGACAAGGAAGGATAGAATTAGAAATGAATTCATTTCAAGGGAATTTAGGAGTAGCACCAATAGGTAATAAGATTAGGGAAACTTGACTTACATGGTTTGGTCAGCTGCAACAAAGACCAAGAACCACCTGTTTAGAGTGAATTCGTACAAGTTGCAGGCTCTAAAAGGGCAAGGGGAAGACCCAGAAGGATGTGGGTGGAGGTAGTAAGAAAAGACTTGATAACCTATGGCCTAGCTGTAAGTTATTAAATTATTTTTTTTAGAGGCAACGAGAGAAATTTTATTAAAATAAAGGAGAAAAAAAGACAAGCAAACAACAAAAGCAGAAAAGGAAACACACAGATCTGCTAAGATAGCAGAAGAGAGGCTAACACCCTAAAAAATAGAGATCTTGGCCTATCAAGTCTTTACTGTTAACAGCCCATTCCACCATCATGCGCTTGGCCTTGGCCCCAACAGCGAGGGCGGACAAAGACGTGTCATTGAAGCATCTTTCATTTCTTTCCTGCCAGACCGACCACCAGATGGCCTTGATGGCCATTCTCCAAATCACAGTTCTAGATTTACCGATCTTGCACCCGTGCTAGGACGAAAGGAAGGTATGAGCTGTAAGGGGGTTACACCAGGAGATGTTGAATCGGGAAAAGAAGTCGTTCCAGATTTGACGGATGAACAAACAGTGGACGAAAAGATGATCCACCGATTCCGCGTCCTGCATGCAACAGAGGCAGCCATTGACCAGCTGCATACCATGTTTCCTGAGGTTGTCGACAGTGAGAATTCTGTTGTGGTCCACTAGCCAGGCAAAACACTTGATCTTAGGAGGGATCGAGTACTTCCAGATGAAAGGGGAGGCCGAGATCGGAGGATTCGAGGAGGGAGAGAGGTAGGAATAAAAGGACCTGATTGTGAAGCGACTAGACTTCTCGATTTTCTAGATGAGTTTATCTGGCTCAGAGATCATCGGCGCGGTACTGGAGATGTACTTGAGGAGATCAACATATTCAGAGATCTCACCCTCTCTAAGATTCCTTACACATCTCATGTCCTAGACGATTTTAGAGGCCATAGAGGTGTAACATTCCGAAATAGAAACATTCTTTTGCTCAGTGCTAAACAGAAAATGGAGGGGAACCAATCCGTAAGTTTAGCTTCGCCGACCCAAATATCTTCCCAAAATTGAATGGAATCCCCACTGTCAAGGTCGAAATTGATGTTGTGAAGGACTTGATGTTTAACCTTAAGGATCCCTTTCCAAAGATGAGACGCCCTGTAAGCCGAGGAATCGTTGGTCCACCATCCCCCATTGGAGGCCTCATATTTTCCTTTGATAATAGAGGACCATAGGGCACGAGGTTCCGATCCTAGCCTCCACGTCCATTTTCCTAAAAGCGCAATATTCATTTTCCTCAGGTCTTTAACATCCCCCCCCCCCCCCCCCCCCACACACACACACACACACAGAAGATCTTGCAGACGTGTTTCCAATCCAAAAGATGAATGTTGCTGTGGTTGTCTTTTCCAAACCAGAGGAAATCTCTTCTGATGTTGTCAATGGATTTTAACACTATGGAGGGGCAACGGAAAAGAGACATGAAATAGCGGGGTAGGTTGGATAAGGCGGCATTGATGAGAGTGAGGCGACCTCCCAAGGACAGGTATTGGCATTTCCATCTCGCCAGGAGTCTTTGAAATCTGTTAACAATGGAGTCACACATCGATTTGGGAGGGGGGCCAGTGGAAAGGGGGAGGCCAACGAACGTGGAAGGTAAAGATCCAGTGGAACACCCGAGACAACTAGCGCATTGGCGAATTTTGTCAGGGTAGACGTTTATCCCAAAGAGTTTGGATTTAGCCAGGTTGATATGAAGACCAGAAACTGCCTCATAGCAAAAGAGGGCTGTACGGAGGTTGTGTATGCAGGCTTTGGAAGCTTCGGAGAAAATGAGGGTGTCGTCTGCGAATTGAATGTGAGTGATGGGCTTGGATATACCTGGCATGGCGATACCTTTCAAGATGCCTTACTCCTGGCCCTTGAGCATAATTCTGGAGAAAGCTTCACCGACAATAATAAACAATAAGGGAGACAGGGGGTCTCCTTGACGTAGACCTCTTGAACTGTTGAAGAAACTTTTAGGGGACCCGTTCAGCATAACAGAATAGTGAGCCGATCCAGTACAAGCAGCAATCCGGTTTCTCCATTTTGCCCCAAACCCAATACGCAATAGTAAATATTGGAGAAATTCCCAGTCAACGTGATCATAGGCTTTGGCAATGTCCAACTTGTAGAAGATTCCTTCCCTGGCTTCCCTCTGGCACAAGTGAAGAATCTCGTTAGCAATAATAGCGCAGTCCATGATCTGTCTGCCTTTGATGAAGGCATTCTGGTTGGGGCGATATCAACTGTCCTATCACTTTCGAGAGGTGGGTGGATAGAACTTTGGCAAGAATCTTGTACGGGGCTCCAATCAGACTAATGGGTCTGAAGTTAGAGAAGGAGCATGCTCCAGCCACCTTTGGAATGAGGGTGATGAAGGTGGCACCAATCCCTTTAGAAAGGCTCCCTCTGCGATGCAATTCCTGAAAGAATAGATGAACGTCCTGTTTGATCATATCCCAAAAGGCTTGGAAGAAAGATATGGGGAAGCCATCAGGACCTGGGGCTTTATCAGCCCCCAAAGAATCGATAGTAGCCTTAATTTCTTCCTCGAAAAATAAGCTTCTCGGCGTTCATAACATCCAAAGTATTGAAAGAAAGATAGTCGAGGCGCGGCCTAGGTAGGGCCTCAAAGGTGAGGAGGCGTCGGAAGTGCTAGATGGCATGATCGGCGATCAGGAGTTTGTCTTCAATACATTCCCCATTGATGTTTATGTTGACGATTTTCTTATATCGGGCACGCATATTAGCTACGCTGTGAAAGTACTTAGTATTCTTGTCTCCATCAGCTATCCATCTGGCTCTGGATTTAATTTTCCAAGCAGCCTCCTCATCCAAGGCTTTGGCCGATAGAGACTGGATAATTTGGATATGTCTGGTGAGGGCATCAGTCGGGAGCTGCTCAACTTCAGCGGAAGTGTCAATACAGTTGAGTTCAGAGAGGAGTGCCTCCGACTCCATCACGCTAGAACGATACTCCTCGTGGAACCAGCCCTTCAGATTCGATTCGAGAATTTTGAGTTTGCACATCATCCTGTGGCCAGTGAAGCCATCCACCTAAAAACCTTCCCACCACTTGGCTATCTTCTGTCTGAGGCCCTCCACTTTGAACCAGGTGGAGCAGATTCTGATGATGATGATGATGATGGTCAGGGTATCTTGTGCTTACCCTCTAAAAAGAAATTTGAGTTGGATCATTGAACCACAGGTCCCACTTGTACAAAGTTATAATCTAAATCCAAGATGGTATTATGCATACATCTGGCCTAGCATTGTATAATTCGTCTTTTCCCTGCCTATTGAAAGCCATCAATGGAAGGGTTAGGATCTTCAATGTTAGATATTTTCAAAATATCTGAAGGATTTGGGATTATTTGTCACAACAAGTTGTCTAGATGAATCCAAATCATCAATCCACAATCTGCTGATGTAAATAAATAGGATGGAAAATAGCGTTTTCACCTGTCTCTATCTATCATTTATATGGGCTAGGCAAGGAGAGAAGAAAATTAGAGAGGAGGAAGAGGGTAAAAGCATTCCCTCTCTTCTCATAGATACTATCACTAACATTCTCCCCAGATTATGTTATATCCCTAATAAAATTACTGTCCGTATGCAAGTACATGCATCATTTTATATGACATACATGCTTCATTAAAGCCATCCAGCATCTCAGCACCAATCCAAGTCTTTATCATCTAAGTTTCAGATCCTAACAAGATCTTCAACGAAGACCCATCATTCTTCTTCTTTAACATAGATAGCAAGCCCCTTGAACCACTCCTTTGAGCACGTCAAAGTTATTTCATGCATCAACAGTCTAATTTGCTTGGTAGAAGCTCCCATCTTGTACTACACCTTCAATAATGTGATCCAGCAATTGAAGGCTCTCCAACCTCCAACAATGCTTTGTTTGAAACATTATTTTGTTTGAAAATGGCTATCAGGGATCAGTTTCACCCTCTCACCAGAGAATACAAGGTACCGTGTGTTCATTTGCAAGGAAAATCAGCAGTACCATATCATGTGTGAAATTTTCACCCTTGGCAGCAATTCCTGGAGGAAAGGTTGAGATCCCCCCTCATAGAGAATAGAGATACTTGCACTCATATGTTCATGTGTCCCTGCGAATGGAGCTTTCAATCAGATGATCAATTGCAGGATGTATCATGAGATAGGCCTGAGGCGGTATGAAGTGAATTGCCTCTACTATGATGGATTCATACTCTCCATGGATGTGAAGGAAGAGAACTTAGAGAAGTTCTGAAAATGCCCCACTGAGAATGCAATTTCTACTCTGAATTTTGTTGAAGGATTGGCTGCCTTTACTTTGCCAACCATGCATCTCATCAAAGGGATTTGCCAAGCTGGTATCAGTTAAAGAACATCTTATGTTTACAATCGATCATGGATTTTGCCAAGGGTAAGTGGCACACGGTCTAAGGGAGGTGTACCGGCGGGGGCGTTTGGCCGAGCCAAATCTGATATATGATGCAAGGAGGAAGCTTCTTGAACTAGTTGTTTTGGGATGACAAGGTGTTTCTATGAGTGGTTTAGATTCGAGGAGAGTTGTAGTTGGAGAGGCAGAGGATTAATTGCAGGAAGAGGATGGAGCTTGTAATCTTGTATTGTAGACTGTTGGAAGTGGAAATATCGTTAACCATGGGATTCACATTGGTTGTTAATGTGATTTTTTCAGGTGAATTAGAGGTGAGGAAAATTGGTGGGAGATTAGGGGTTAGTTTTGGAAGAGGCTGGGCCAATGGGGATTGAAAATTCGAATTTGGGGAGAATGAAATGGAATTTTGCATTGATATCGAATTGAAAATCTGTAACGCATGAGCAATTATATTTGAGTGAATTAGAGTTGGAGGGAGAGTTGAAATTGGATTGTGGGAAGAGGGTGGGGTTTGAGAATTTGAATTTGGAGAGTCTCGAAATAGAATTTTTGCGTGGATATTTAGTTGAGAACTTGTAATGGGCGTGAGTAATTGTACTGGGTTTCTCAGACAATTACTGTTGAAAATTCAAATTGGTTGATTTTTTGAGTGAATTAGAATTCAGAAGAGTTGAATGGAAGAGCAGAGGTTGGATTGTGGGAAGTGGATGGGGATTGGAAAACAGAAGTTGGGGAAGATTGAAGACGGAATTTTGCATTGATATTCTGTTGACAATCTGTAATTATTGAGCAATTGTACTGAATTTGTCAGACAATATTGAGTATGAATTATCTTGGGTTTCCCTTCCGGCATTGGGATTTTTTTGCAAGCAATTCAATTATAGGAGAACCGGTGGGATGGAAGATTATTACTAATGGAAAAAGCTATTTTGCTGGTTGAGTGTGTAACCAATGCAGCGCATGATAGGTCATGGGCAATTTAACAGGTTGACACTGTTCTCTATGAGTTACTCAGTGCAGATGAATTTGAAGGCGTGTGACTGCTGGAATTAGTAGAAATTTGGAATGTGGAGAGTTTGGCATGGACGCTGGGGATGAGCTTTGGTTGGAAAGAGCATGCAGTGTTTTCACAAGTGGATATGGCGCCTAGAATGCCACAACTAAAGGCCTCACCCAATTAGGGGAATGTAGAAACTCACTTCTGGAATCCTTTCATCTGGAGTTGTCAGATCGTAGGTATTGGTGGCATCCTGAGTAACGAGGAACACAAGCTTAGGACGTTGTTCTTTGGCCAGCTAAGGTTGTCCAGGCATGCCTCTCGGGGCATATTTACGATCATGATTTCATGACTTGATCAATAGGCCCACGATGATGTTAGGGACCATGACTTGAGGTAAAGCATATTTTGTCTGTATTCCTAAAAAAGAAAAGGAAAAAAAGAGAGGGGGGGTTGTCCTAAGTGTCATGGGCCACATGGATTTTCTGGTTTATGGATTCTCACTTGTGTCGGCCTTGTTTGGGAACTTGTTAATGGAGGTAAATGGGAAATGGAATTGGAGGTAAATGAATTGAGAGTAAATGGCTTACTCAGCATGTGTTTGTATGGTGGAGTAAATGAAATGCATTTAAAATCTAAATATTTTGTTTGGATAGGAATAAATGGGAGGATTTGGAATGCATTGGAAATTTTTAACATATGTGATATTCCAAATCAGCTTTAATATCTCAAATTAGTGTACATGTGATATTTAATAGATTGATTGTAATAAGCCCATTGGGCCATGAACATAAGGATCACAGACAAGCAACTTGCCAATGCTTTTTAACCGTCCATATAGATGACCAACCTTAAGACAGTTTGGATCATTTTATTGGTGTGATTTTAGTTACGTAGCTGGTATTTGAATGGTTTTAGAGGATCGTTAGCATGTCATGTGTATAGTGGACATGTGCGTAGTGCCACCTTTGTTTAGTCGCGCGACTCTCCAAGGGAGATCAAAAAAGGCATTTCACCCCCATTTACTTCCAAATCCTCTCTCATAGGGAGGATTAGGATTTCATTTACAAGCCCATTTACTTTCATTTCATTTGCATGAATTTACTTCTATCCAAACACCCTTAAAATATCATTTACCTTCATTTACTCCCAATTCCCTCCATTTACGAGGGAACCTTTGCTGGTTCTGTATAGTTCATTAATGGTCCACTCAAGTTACGTCGCAGTTTGTGAGACCTTGATGTGAGTTTGTCCTGTATAATTTGCATCGATGGAGATTGTTCTTGTAAAATTGTTTCTTTGTGGCTTCTATGGTGTGTTGATCCAAATAAGCTTCTAGTTACTATATTTGCGTATACATGTGCCAATGGTTTTGTTTGTATTGTACAAAATGCATGGCAAATTATATTTAGCTGTCATGGTTATGTTTATGGAATATTTTCAATTGTACGCCATCGGAAAAATATATATTTATTTTTCAATTACAGTATCAAGAAACAAATCAAAGTTAGAATATAGAAGATTGAGGCTGCATGGGACCTTTTCTGGCAATCAATGCAAACTATAATCTATATATGAACTGTAATGAAAACACCCGTTTCTGAAGGTGGCTGGTTTATCATGTTGGGGGCTGGATGGTTCTTTCCCAGAGGTTCAGGGATTTGGAGAATGTGCAAGAAATTGAGAAGGAGAGCATGCCTAATTAATGTTTTTTTTTCTTCTTCCTCTATTATTATTATTATTATTGTTATTATTATTATTATTATTTTGGGTGTGACCTTCAATAGAGATTGGTTAGCTAATAATGACTTGTCAAATGGATATCATAGGACTTTTTTCTTTCTTTTTTCCTTTTCTTTTTTATCCTTTTATTTTTTCCTTTTTTTGATGTTTTTTGATCTATATATCAAGAACCCTAATATTCATCCATGCCCTAAACATAGAACACTCCCTCACACAGGCACCACAAATGCACTCAATTGATCATCTTAGCAGCTTATTTTTGCTGCTTCCCCCACAGGATTTTTTTAGTTAACATAATTTTGAGAAATACTTTGACACTACGTAGTGTGTGATGGACGATAGCCAGGCATGTAGATATTACTTTGAAATTGCAACCTAGCATGCAAATAATTTATTATCATGAAAAAAAAATAAAAATAAAAATTTGCTGATATTTGGTTATGGAAATGTTAAATTACTGGGCATTTACTCGACGGTTAGAATGTAAAATATCCAGTGGTCTTATTTCAAAAAGCAGGTTAGTTCAACCAACCTGATTTTTATGCCGTAATTTCGTAACCAGGTTCCAAAATTTAGCCGGTTTAATATGGGTTCATAAATGCCAGTATATCATTTTTAAGTGCCTGTGTATCAGGCGCCTGCATCAGGCGTATCCAATAAATCCTTGGGATTTTATTTTATTTTTTAAAATACAAAGGGAAAGACCCAAAGAGCAGGGGATCTCACGTTAGGAGGCCTCAAAGGCACCAAAGATAAAGATGTGTAAAGGCTTATAGCTTAGCCCAGGACATCAAGAAAAGAAAATGCTTAGGGAAAAGTCATCCATATAGAACCATCATGCAACCGTATATCAGCAGAAGCAGGAATACGGATCCTACAAAACTCAGCTGCTCGAATTTGTATCCATAACCTCCCTCGCTCCATACAGTAAAAGAATTGTTCTACACACGAGGGGTCCGGATCTAGGCCTCATACAAATGCAAAGATGCCAAAGGATGAATGGTCCGATCAACAAATGTGTTTTTTCAATGGCCCGGAAAAAATTCACGGTGGCTGCTAAGACTGGTAGTCTATCACTTCGTAACATTTTTGAAGATATTCTCCCGAATATATTTTAAAGGCGCGACTATGGAGTCGAATCTTTGAGTTAACCCGATCTATATAGACATCAATGGAATCGAGTTTCAGAAGTATGGTTTCATCCGTAAATGTGTTTTGACTGATATGGAGCGAAGTGGCCCGATTGACCCAGCTCTGTGGATTGGGGGCGTAGGGCTCACAACATGGTATATAAATCGCTTTTCAGATTGGGTTTGGGATCAATCGGTTTAGCCCAACCTGGCCCGATCTGACCTCTAATCCCCAAGTTAAACAACCCATATAATCTTAATTGTAGACTGTTGGTTTCTTTCATCTAAAACGTCCATTTCTTTATGAGCGTGTACCCCACTTAATCAATTGATAGATTAAGCACAATTCAAGTGGGAAATAGGGAACTTATCAATTTTCGGTCTGGGCTTTGTCCAACCATTTTGGGCACGGCTTGTTATGTTAGGCCCATGCTGAACTTGGGTCGGGCTAAGGCGTTAGGGCCAAGCCTATCATGGTCGGACCCATTGCCACTCCTAAATTTCAGTCCTTTGGCGGGAAAGACAGGCCTGCGTGCTAGGTTAGCATGCCGCGAGAACTGATCACCTACAAGCGTCTGCACGGAACTCTTTCCCACCGAAGTTTCACATGTTTAGGACATCTGAACCATGAAATAGGATGGGCCCTACCGTTACAATCATCGGTCTTGATTATCAGGCCAGTTTACACATTAGGTGGCTGCTCTTGATTATCATCGATCTAAACCATTGGTTATGCATTGATTTTGATCTTCACGTGGGTCCTATCGTTTTGCATGGCTCCGACGTCCATAATCTAAGAAGTTTCTTTAAACGTGCAAGAGGAGAGGAGAGGATAGAATCACAATATCTCTCTCATTCAAAACATGCAAAAACACAAAAATTCCCACTCATATCTATAATATGTCCATGACTAGCAGCAGCCCAAATACACCAAGAAAACTCTTTTGGAAAAACCCAACTCACATCCTCCTGGATTCTTGCAAGAGCATGAAAGAGTTCCAACAGATCCATGCCCAGATCATCAAAGAAGGCCCATCACCTTCAAACACCCTTGCAACCCTCAAAGCAATCTTCTTTTGCGCAATTTCACCTCAGGGAAACATATACTATGCTAAAACCCTCTTTAGGGAGCTGCAAAACCCCAACATCTTCCCTTTCAATTCTCTCATTAGAGGCCTATCCACCACCAAAAACCCACTTCAAGCAATCCATCTCTACCGCGAGATGCTCCACAGAGGCCTTCAACCGAACAACTTCACCTTCCCCTTTGTGATAACAGCCTGCACTGAGTCATCGGCAACTCAGATCGGTGTAACAGTCCATGCCTATGTCGTTAAAGTCGGCCTGGAATCGGATTCATATGTTCTGAGTTCTCTGATTCATATGTATGCTGATGGGAAGGATCTGGAAGCTGCCCGTCAGCTGTTTGATATGTGCTCTCAGTGAGATGTGGTTTCTTGGAACTCGATGATTGATGGGTATGTGAAGTGTGGGGATTTGGCGGTCACACGTTGGGTGTTTGATCTTATGGAGTGCAGGGATGTGGTTTCTTGGAATACAATGATAAATGGGTATGCAATCGTTGGGAATTTAGTGGAATCACAGGCGTTGTTCCATGAGATGCCTGAGAGAAATTTGGTTTCTTGGAATTCCGTGCTGGCAGCGTATGCAAAGTGTGGGAATGTTGAAGGGGCGCGTGGAATTTTTAACAAGATGCCTCAGAGAGATGTAGTGTCGTGGAATTCGATGTTAGCTTGTTATGCCCAGAGTGGGAAATCTAATGAAGCTTTGGCCCTCTTTGAGGAGATGCAAGCTGCAAATGTAAAGCCAACCGATGCAACGATTTTCGGCATGCTATCAGCTTGCGCTCATTTAGGAGCATTGGATCAAGGGGCACGTCTCCATGCTTACATTAATGACCATAATATTGTGATTGGCACGATTCTGGGCACTGCACTTGTAGACATATATGCAAAATGTGGAAGCATTGCATGTGCAACCCAAGTCTTTTATGATATAGAAGAGAAAGATGTGCTAGCCTGGAATACAATCATCTCCAGCATGGCCATGCAAATGAAGCACATCGACTTTTTAATGAGATGCAAGAGGTTGGTGTTAGACCAGATGATATTACATTCGTTGCTGTGCTTAGTGCATGTAGCCATGCTGGGATGGTAGATGAGGGCCGTCGATTGCTCGGTTGCATGAGCCGCGGTTACGGGATCAAACCAAAAGTTGAGCATTATGGATGCATTGTTGATACTCTTGCGCGTGCTGGATTGTTGGAGGAAGCTGTAGAGCTGATAGAGACCATGCCCATGGAGCCAAATGCCAATGCATGGGGAGCATTGCGTGGAGGTTGCAGGATCCATAAGAATATAGATGTCAGCGAGCATGTAGGGAAACACCTTCTTGATCTTCAGCCCCACCAAAGCGGCCGGTAACTTGACACACCCATGAAACTATTTTGTATTACAACTAATGTACAACACTAGATCAGCATTATGTATGCGGCAGGCCAAACTCAACCATGACTTAGTCTGATATCACAAGACTCAAACTAGACCAGTTGGGCTTGGTTGAGTTGGCAAAAATGGAATAGATTTCTCAGGTCAGACCATACTAGGCCCTGGCACACTGTTGGGACACAAATTTCCTACAGCACTTGTTGCAGGAGCTGGCATGACAAGAAACTCTGGGCCCCACCTGATGTCTATGTGACATGCACTCCATCCATCAGTTGCTTCAGCTTATGTTGGGATGTGAACCTAAAAATCAGGAAGATCAAAAACTCAAGTGGGCCACACCACAGGAAACAGTGGGGATAGGGATGCCCCTCATTGAAACCTTCCTGGTGTCCACTGTGATGTTTATATGCAATCCAATCCATTTGTTATGTGAGTCCCACCAGGATGAGGAGAAGACACAAATATCAGCCTGATTCAAAACTTCGGCGTGGCCCAAGAACAATGGTTGTATCCCCATCCCCCACTGTTTCCTTTGGTGTTACCCACTTGAGTTGGATCTGCCTGATTTGCAATGAGTAATCTTACACACGAAGGGCTGATCAGTGATTGCAACAATAGTTCTTCATCCGAGTTTGACTCAACTGAGTTGATTTAACTCGTGGCAGAATTTGGGTCATGAAGGAGTAGCTTAAACTGAAATCCCTAAACACGGAGACATAGATAGGCATTCAAATGCATCTCATGCATTGTGAAAATCAGATACACCCAAACTCTCCATATTCATCTAATCTTCTCTTCCACAGATATGTCCTCCTCTCAAACATCTATGCTGCTTCTGGTCGATGGGACGATGCCAGGAAAGTGAGAAATCTAATGAAATCCAAAGGCATCGCTAAATTGCCAAGTCTAAGCATGATAGAGTTGAAAGGGATGGAGCACCGGTTTGTAGCCGGTGACAGGTCCCACCCTGAATCAGACTGCATCTACAACAAGCTGTCTGAAATCTCAAAGCAGTTGAAGATTGTTGTCGGATATTCACCTGATACAAAGCAGGTGTTGTTCGATATTGACGAAGAGGAGAAAGAACACACTCTATCCGTGCACAGTGAGAAATTGGCCATTGCATTTGGGTTCATGCACACAGGGCCGCACGCCACCATTAGAATAGTGAAGAACCTTCGAGTATGCAGAGACTGTCACAATGTCACAAAGCTGATTTCGAAGGTTTATGGCAGGGAAATCATCGTGAGGGATCGAAATCGCTTCCACCATTTCACAGATGGCACATGTTCTTGTATGGATTACTGGTAGAGAATTATTGGATGATCCGAACCATCACATTGGTGGGCATCAGATGGATGGTTAAAAGGAAAATGGTTTGCAATCGAAATTTAACGATGAACATCAGAAGATCATTTGATCAGCTTGGCCTTTTGGTTATGCTTCTTTGATAATGGGATCTGGAACCTCTGAGAAAAACAGGCAAGAGTCAATGGATCAATGCGTCAAAGCTGTCGCTGTTAATGCAGATGTTGTTGGCACCCTCCCGAAAATCATGAGCTAACAGCAACACCACTCAAGAGTAACATATGGTTGGTCACCCAAGCTTCTCTCATGAACCCACCTTCGCAGACCACCCAAATTGAGCTTGAATGTTCATTGGAACTCATCCACCTAAATTTGGCCTAAACAGGGATGACCGAGGTAAGATCAGCTTACTATTGTGGTTTGGTTGACGATAGGGCTGTCAATGGTCTGAGCCTTGGCTCAGTAAACTCATGATTTTGAGTAGACACGGCCTGAAAAGTTCAAAAGCCTGGCCAATGACAACCGCAGGCCCGGCCTGTTGATAGCCCTAGTTGAGGATGTTGACAATGGGAGTGTGACTCGAGTTGGGTCAACCCAAACCCAATTGGCCCAATCCCTCTTGAGGTTGGGTTGGGTTTAAGGGTTGAGGCCTCAAGCAACCCGAATCCAACCTAAATATGCAATAGATACATATAAGAGTCATGACTAATATACCAATATATAAACGTGGAATCATGGCTTAGATAGAAAATAGTGTCCATGGGTCCTTCCTTACTCATGCCTCATTGATAGATCAGACCCTCATGAGTTTCAACACCAGGTCATCGATTCGAGTACCCACTGATATAGACTCTATGCTATATATGGTTTATTATTGGAACTGGCTTTGGGCCTCATGCTTAGCTGTCCCTTGTCTTTTGAATAGTCTCTCTAAAAATTAGTGAGGTTTTTTCTTTCTTTCTGTCTTTCTTTTTATCTATTTCTTTAATGAGAAATGTTCCAGTGCTCCCAGTTGCATTTAGTTGCATTGGAACACTTGGACTATCGAAATCATTGATCTAGACTCTTCACTAGGATCAATGTTCATTTCATGGTCAACCATGCAATCATGTCTGACAAATATAACCATTCGATCAGTTGTCTTCAATATGGATGGTTAAGATTTGAAATGTCAGAGGGTTTGGAAGTTAACTTTTGGGATTAGGTTTTGACAGGACATTTTTTTACCTAAACAACTAGAATGTGGTGTGTTCTTAGGTGGAGATGGTGCCCAGAGTGTTGCAACTAAGGCCTCACCCCATGTGGGGAATGTGGAAACTCGCTCTTGGAATCCATTATTTCTGTAGTCGTCGGAGCTTCTGGTATTGGTTGCATCTTGAGCAACGAGGAATGGAATCTCGGGAGGGTACTGTCTGGGCCAGCTAAGTATGCAGCCGTGATTCCAAAGCCATATTCAGGACTAATCCAAGCATACTTCTTGTGGCAGGAGTTGAGTCATGATTTCATGACTTGTCAAATTGGTTCATGATGAGGTTAGGGACTATACCATTCCTTGGAGTAAAACATTGTTTTGTCCATCAAGTTTGTTATTCTGAAAAAGGGGGGGGGGGGGGGGGGGGGGGGGGGGGAAGATCAAGAAAGAAATTTTTAATGGGCAAGATATTGTGGTGCATGCCATGCGATTAATATCGAATAACATCCTGAGTGCGATAGGTCATGTGGAATTTCTGGTTTATAGATTCTTACTAGTGTCTTATTGAAATTAAGATGGAAGTATCTTTCAAAAAAAAAGAAAGGGCAAAATTAAGAGAGAAGCTTCTTGGTTTTGTATGGTTCATTAATGGGTGGGAGATATTTTTCTGATTTGTGGGATGATGTGAATTTGTAGAATTTGTAATGATGAAGGATTCTAATCTAGTAAAATTATTTTTCGTGGCTTCAATTAGGTGCTGATCTAAATAAACTTTCACTTGGGATATTTGTGTGTACATGTGCCAGTGGTTTTGTATTTCATATTTGTATGAAGCATGTGATAACTTAGATTTAACTTTTATGGAAATTTTCCAATTGTAGTATTTCAAAACAAATCAAAATTAAAATATAGATGATTGAGGCTGCATGGAACTTTTGTTGGCAATCACTCACAAACTGCCGCTGCCGTCATCATTTAAGCCTTATCTCAGCTAAATGGGGTCCTAAACATGAATTATGTTTGGCTATTCTATTTTACTAAGGGCCGTAATAATATCTTAGCACGAGTTTGGAATGTCATATCGACAGGATTCATGATGAAAGTCATGGCAAAAGTTTCACACCAGCTGCCAACCTCATGCAACCCTTTTTTATCCAGGCTTGGGACCGGCAATTAGAGGACAAAACTCATGCAAGCACTATGTAATATTTATAATAGTCTATTACATAGGTTGATTAGAATTAACGTGTTAGTCACTTGCAAACAATAATTTATATATAAAGTGCAACAGAAATGCTCATTTATGAAGATGTTTCTTTTACTGAGGTGGGCAAGTGGCATCTAAAGTCACTTTTTCAAACAAATAAAAAAAAGTGAATTTTTTCAGTACTTTTAGAATGCCACATGGCATGCATTGATTAGTGCTAAGGGTATGTTTGGACAACACGTGAATTAGAATTTAGATGAATACTAATTAACCCAAATGATATCTGAAAAGTTAAATTGTTTGCAAGGCATGCGATTATTGAGTCCAAATACCATCTAAGGCCTTCAAAATGCTATTTGCAGGCTTCCATTCCTAATAGAAACTAGAATTGCAATTTAAAAAGGAGAGAAATTCTCATGCAGTTGGCTAACTAGGATCCTTGGCTGGAAGTTATTCTTTTGAGCTGCAGGCAACCCCAAACATCAAGTCCATTAGATGGCTAGAATCACCAATCACACCGATTCTTAAAGAGTCATTGTATATATATATATATATATATATATATAAGGGAATTCCATGGGATAATCTAGATCAATGCTTAAAACTTGTTCTGTATAATCAATCTGCGCAAGTGGACACCCACATTCATCTTGAATAGCCACAGCCCAAGAGTCTCCAAACTAACCATAGATCAAGAACCCTAATTATTCACCCATGCACAAAACACAAAACTAAAGGCTCAAGTACATAGATGTTGTGCAATAACACTCAATTGGTACATCTTTGTTGTGTAATCCCATGGATGGAGAGTTCTCCAAGATCAACCAATTGAGGTAATCTTAGTCACTGGTTGGGTTACTTTCCAATGCTTAGGAAATTGTGGAACCTGTGGTCATACTTCAAAAACTTGAAAATTCAACGATGTCTGGTGAAGTTGGATCAACTCATAAAATTGGACTATTTAGACCCCTCATCTTAAAAATTACTATGTACCACTTAATGTTATATGATCGTTGAGAGGAAAATCAATGAAGAAAAATAATGGTAAACTAACAATGTATTCTACCACTAAAATTCAATCTGACCACTTCAATATCGGTTCCTTCATATTTTTATATTGGAACTAGGTAAAAATCTAGTAACACTTAAAGTTAAACTTGGGTGAACTAGGTAAAACAAAGCAGAACTGGTTAAAACTTGGTATAAACAATGTAATACTGTTAAATGAGATAGAATGGGGTAAAGTTGGTTGAATATAACTTTTGATCTTAGAAGATAGTTTAATCGAACTGTGTATCTTTGGAATTGGAGTAATTGGATTGTTCATCTTCCATATCTACTAAGTTAGACCACTCATATTCAACATTGGTACAAAAAATGAAGGTTGGTCTTTAATATCTACCTAATCAAACCACTCATCTTGAAGATCGGTTCATTGAGAGTTAATCTTCAAATTAATCCAATAAGATTGCTCATCTTCAAAACCAATCCAACCGAATTGGTTTTGTGTCGATCAGAAACGATGAGGATGCTGTCGACGACGATGATGAAGAAATTAGAGCAAATTGGTTGCTCTGATACTATAAAAGACTGTAATGAGCAATGTTTTGAAATAATTTCTTAATAGTCCATCATTGAGAGTATTGTATTTACAATTTATATAATTTTAAATTGAAACTTTACATAATGGAGAGGAGATATTCTTACCGAATTATTGGAAATCTTTTGGTCCCCTTATACAAGTTTTCCATAATGAGAAATTATTTTCAGCTGGAGGGGATATGGATGATCCTTTTTTAGGTGGTAGGCTAACAATTCCAATCTTTTTAAAATCAGTTTGACTAGGTGTTGATCGTTAAAATTAAACTCTTGGAACTACTCATCTTGAAATCAAGTGGCCACTGAATGTAGACTATGTGGTCGATGAGAGGACAATTAAGAAAATAGTGGTGAATGAATAATTTAGTCTACCACTACAGTTCACGGTGAATTCTCAGCTCCAAAGCAGTCCCATCACACCTTTAATCCTTAAATAGGCTAAACCCAACCTCTAATTGCTGGAATTGGTTAGACTAGACTATTAATCCCTATAATCTGTTCAATCAAAATGCTCATTTTAGAAAAATTCGTCCAACTTGATTGGTTACCTTCAAGGTTGTTCTAATCAATTTTCTTATCTTCGAGATCGGTTTACTTAGGTCGCTCATCCTTAAAACCAATAGAATTTGACAAATCATCTGAAAATCAGTCCGACAAGGCCATTGTGATCTTTGGAATGGGTCTAATCAAACCAATCATGTTCTACTAAGTTAATTTGACTACTCATTTTCAATATTGGGTAAAATACTACTAAAACAAGATAACTTTTGGATGAAACTCAGTTAAGTTGAAGATAAGACTGTTAAACTTGGGTGAAACTAGCTAAATTTGGTAAAGTTGGGTAAAACTCTAGAAAACTTTAGGTGGAACAAGAAGAAGAAGAAAAAAAAAAAAAGAGGTAAAACTATGAGGTTTAAGTATGTTGGAATTAGCTAAAACTAGGTAAAACTTGGGGCGGAAATGGGTAAAAATGGGTTAAACCTAATAAAAATGGATAAAAGTTTGGTGGAATTACGTAAAACAAAATAGAAGGCTAACATAACTGAGAAAGATTCTATTGAAGTGAGTATAGCTAAGTTAAACTCAAGTAAAATTTAAAAAACTTGCATAGAACCTAGTAAAATTATAATATAATTAGGAAAAAATTTGTTAAATTTGAGCAAATATTAAAAGATTTGGGTAAAATTCTATTAAAACTAGAAGCAGGTATAACTAAGGAGCTGTTGTACGTAGACCAGTGGGGCCCACTTGTGAGCAATTACTAGTGGGTACGATTACTTTAAATTAAATTTTAAATTCAAATATGAATTTGATTTTTAATTGAAGATAGAGATGTAAGCGGATTATGTGGCCTTATCCCAATCTCACTCAAACTCTCTTCCCTTTGTTAGGATGTGATCGGCTTATGTGACCGTATCCCAATCTCACCCAAACTCTCCTTCCTCTGTTATAAAAATGAGTGCACTTCTCTCATATAAATCATCTAATCATACGAAACACGAGAGTATACAGAGAGAAATAGAGTGCATTATAGTCTGTCTATTTTGGCTTGTCCTTGGGACGATCTGATCCATAGATCGCAATCCGGAGCCACTATATATCGTAGTATCAGAGGTGTGAATAGTTCAATCTGCTCTACTAGTAGATAGGTGGGCCATTGGAACACCGTTCTTCTGCTTTGTGAGGGTCCCAAACTTCGTGTAGACCGTCAGATCTTAAAAGATCATCTTCTGCGCTTTCCTACAGTGGTATCAGAGCGATTTAATAGCGGATCTCCGATTATTTTTATCTAAAAAGATAAGTGGCCTATCCCATTTTTTTTTAGATTGGAATCCTTGGTTTTCAAATGGTATCCGATCAGTATGTGCACATATAAAATTTAGATGGACAGGACTGGCTGGACTGCTGTGGACAATATCCACTACCATGGCCTATCAATTTGAATCCATCTCAGTGGTACTTAAATGTACATGCATACTATGTATTTACATTGTATTCATGCATTGGATTTACCGACTACATAATGGCCCATGATGAAAATCGTGAGTTGTTACAACGTGCGGAAGCTTAAGCTTCCGGTTCCATTGAGAAGGTCTACGTGGGATCCACCGTGATGAGTAGTCGATAAATCCACTCCCTTCATTATTTTTGTAAAATAATGTTAGGCCATGGGCCTGAATTTTAGATGGATCTATGAAGTGGACGACTCACATTTGGAAAGAGAAAAATGGAATAAAACCCATTAACGCAAGAATTTAATCCTGGTTGTCCGTGGAAGGACTCTGTTCAATTTGGGTTGGATAAGCGGGGCCCACATACGATGCCTTCTTGGAAATCCGCTCCAATCTTTATTTTCTCTGTATCATGTCATGATATGGAGTTAAAAATAAAACAGATCCAGTCATCTGGTGGACCACACCATAGTATAAAGTGTTCAACGACCGTTAATCAATTTAATCCCATTAATGATTAGACTATTCCTTATAACAACATGGATGCTAGATTAAACACGTCACAAGACGGCTACCATGTGTACAAAATGGACGGTTCAAAGGATTTCACAGAGGGCCATAAGCATCCCTGTTCAGATTAACGGTGGGACCCACTTATCAAATTAGGTGACGTATCTCTCAACAGTGTTACACGTGTTGTACGGCGAGGTAGCTTATGCTATACACGTGTGTACACGTGTTGTACACATGCTGGCTGATGTGCACATTTACACGTATGTACACGTGTTGGCTGACGTACACAACTAGCTGTTGTTTAGCTAACGTACACAACTAATATGGTTGTTGTATTGAAATACACCACTGCTGTATTAGAGAAGCGGATTGGCTGATGTTTATCACAACAACTGTATTGGCGTCAGCCACTCATGTGTGTCTAATCACAGGGTATAAAATATATCCAAACCGTCCATCCATCTGGCAATGTGGCACATGTGTATTCCGATTTACATGAGATATGGCTGATGTACAGGTGGGCCCATGTACATATATACACATTCTATACACGTGTTATATATGGCTGTACACACAACTATTGGCTGATGTGCACTTAAATTGACTGATGTGCATGATATCAACTGTTAGATTACTGAATTATGGTCCAATTGCACATTTGTGGTAACCCAAAACTCTAAAACTTTCTTGCAAAGTGTGTGTGTATATATATATATATATAAATGTTGTTTCCTTTATAACTTTTTCTTCAGGGCTGATCAAGAGATCATTAGTGATCGAAATGATCATCAACCATGATGATCAATGTTGATGAAAGGATCCATTATCAACAATGATCATTAACAGTGATGATCAAATCCATCTCTAATGGACATGATCACTAGTGAAGATTGAGCTCTCTTCATATTTAGCACTTTATTTTTTTTTTCAGATGATGATGTTTATATGTGTAAAATATAATTTGGCTTGATGTGTTTAGATCAAAGCCCTCCTTATTTTTCATTGGAACATATAGAAAAACTTAGTGCTAGAATCCTCCCTAAAATTAAACGTTGTGCATAACCTGAGTGAGAGTT
The DNA here is from genome assembly GCA_037074715.1 of Magnolia kwangsiensis. Classification (NCBI taxonomy): domain Eukaryota; kingdom Viridiplantae; phylum Streptophyta; class Magnoliopsida; order Magnoliales; family Magnoliaceae; genus Magnolia; species Magnolia kwangsiensis. The sequence continues at coordinate 93,390,260 of CM073580.1, forward strand.
TATTCTCCTCCACCAAATGATGCATGCAACCAATAATGGAAGGTTACATGTTATACAATTATAATTTTATAAAAGTACCAATTTCATCTTAAATTGAGAACTTGATTGTTCTACACCGCCTATTCGGGTATGTGGACTTTCAGATTTTTTTAAGATGTGTTGATTACTTTTATATTTTGAAAATTTGTATAACACGTAGAAATACTGATGATTAGTGTCAATACCTTAGATCTTAGCTAAATAGTGATACTCATGCAATGTAGAGATGACCACCAAAGCGTTAATCACTGAACAACTGAAAGGACAACATTTCGACGACAATAACTACGAAGACTGGTCTTGCGCGGTGCGATGCCTTCTGGATGAGGACGACATATCGCACACACTGGATGGAGCTCAAGAGAAACCCATATTGGTTGAAAACGAGAATTTATAAGAATATAGGATTGCGATGACTCGCTACAATAAGTGGCGAAAATAAAATCGTTCAGCTCGTAATGTTCTTCGTAACACTATGCACAAAGAACTCATACCTACGTATGAAGTGCATGAAACTGCTAAGGGAATCTGGGAAGCACTGATAAATGCTTATGTGAAGAAGTCAGATGCGAGAGTTAGGGCAATAGAATTAGAATTCCAGGAGTATAGGATGTCTGTCGGCTGCCCCATCAAAGATCATATTCGTAAGATGGAGCAAATGATAGGTGCCCTTAAGAATCTTGGCTGTAAATTGACTGAAAATTAGAAGATTATAGTCATGCACCATTCCTTACCTGAATCTTAGGCCCAAATCAAAAGAATTCTGAACCATACTGATTCTATCAATACGTTCAGAGACTTTTGTGGCCACTTGGTACGTGAGGTTGAAATGAATGCAATTCAGCTAGGTTCGGTTAGGGCCTTTATAACAGAGACCCATAAGTAGAAAGCTAGCAATAAACGGTTCAAAGCTCGCAAGAAGGCGAAAAAGAATAACCAAGAACAGAAGACCACAGCTCCTGCTCCAAATCTCAAGAAGGGGAATGGAAAGAAAAAACAGAAAAAGACAAACATAGTCTGCTATGCCTGTGAAAATTTTGGCCATTATGTTCGGCAGTGTACCCATAAAAAGATGGTAATTTCTCAGTCGCTAGATACTTTGTATGCACGCGTTTGTTCTGAAATCTTTTCCGTTGATACCATATCTAACGAGTGGATTTTGGATTCAGGCACAATAAAGCACGTGACAAATATTCGTCGAGGACTCAAGAAATTTCGGCCTGTAGCCAAGGGGAGTTACAAGCTGCACATGGGCAATAACGTTGTTGAAGACGTACAAGGGATGGGCGTTTTCCATCTTCATACACGCATAAGACGAACAATAATCCTCCGTGATATTCTTTATGCATCAGGGATGCGTCGGAATTTAATTTCTATTTCTAGGCTATTATTTGATGGTTTTAATATTCGATTTTCTTGGACAAGAGTTTCTTTGAGACTAAATAACCTCATCTTTGCATGGGGTAATTTAATTTCAGATTTATTTATTCTGGACATAGATTGTGATAATGTGTCTCTTACTTTATCTGTTACGTCGAATGAAACTGTAGTATCTGAATCTCAAAAATGGCATGCGAGGTTAGGTCACGTAGGAAAAGATCATATGACTAGACTCATACGTTCTGGTCTGTTATACTCCTTATCCAAAGTTGATTTGCCAATATGTGAACATTGTATGTCCGGGAAGACTTCAAAGAAACCATTTCCCAAAGCGGCTAGGTCCAAGTGTACACTAGAAATAATCCATTCAGATATCTGTGGACCCTTTAATATACATGCCAGAAACGGATGCCAATATTTTATCACATTCATTGACGATTACTCGCGCTATGGATATGTGTATCCCATCTCACACAAATCTGAGGCTTTTGATTGTTTTCTTAAATATAAAGCTGAGGTGGAAAATCAGCTTGAGAAAAAGATTAAAATCCTTCGATCTGATAGAGGTGGAAAGTATACATCTGAAACGTTTAAATCATATTGTGAAAACGTTGGAATTGTTCGGCAATACACAATGGCTTACACTACACAACAAAATGGTGTTGCAGAGAGAAGGAATAGGACACTATTGGACATGGTTAGATGGATGATGGCACAAGCCAATCTCTCTACCACATTCTGGGGAGACGCACTGTTAACAGCCGTATACGTCCTTAATAGAGCCCCATCAAAATCCATTCTTAAGACCCCATATGAGATATGGTCTGGGAGGATTCCTTCTCTAGCCAACCTATGCTCTTGGGATTCTTTAGGGTATGTTTTGCTGCCTACTCCGCATAGAGGTAAACTTGATGGTAAAACCATTGAATGTGTATTCATAAGATACCCTATGCATTCAAAGGGATACGTTCTAGTTTATGAGGACCATGGACGATGAATTGAAATAAAATCGTGGGACATGACCTTCGTTGAAAATAGATACCCAAGCCGAATGAACCAAAAGGTTCCTGTAGAATTTTTTGAAATACCCGATGTATTTCAGGAGAGTAGGAGTTCTGCTTCTCACGATGAGGATGCTCCTATAGTTCGTCAGGACAGTGAGAGTACATATCAGCAAGCTCCTGAGTTACGTCAAAGCGAAAGAGGAATGATTCCTTGAAGATACTTCGATATTGAGGGGTAAACATTCTCTTGTATTGCGGTTGATGATGATGAACCTGATTCATATCAGGATGCATTATTATATTCTAATTCGACCGATTGAGTGAATGCTATGAACGAAGAGATCGCTTCCATGGAGAAGAATAAAGTTTGGAAACTTGTTGATTTGTCTTCCAATCGCAAAGAGATAGGTAATAAATGGGTACTTAAGATCAAAAGAAAGGCAGATGGTACAGTGAAAAAGTACATAGCACGATTAGTTGCTAAAAGTTTTACACAACAAGAAGGCATTGATTACGAGGAGACCTTTTCACATATTGCAAAGTTCTCCTCAATCCGCATGATCTTGTCCATTGTCGCAAGTTTACACTTAAAGTTATATCAGATGGACGTAAAGACCGTATTCTTAAATGGTGACTTGGATGAAGAAATATACATGCAACAGCCCATGGGTTATGTGGACAAAAAACATCAAAAAAATGTCTGCAAATTGTTGAAATCTATCTATGGGCTGAAACAATCTTCAAGACAATGGTACATAAGGTTCCACTTGGCCATTACCACTTTTGAATTCACGATGAGTGAAGAACATCATTGTGTATACCTGAAACGGTTTGGAAGATCTTTTCTGATACTATCTCTATATGTAGACGATATCCTGTTAGCTAGTAATGACATGCAATTGTTGATATTGACTAAAGATTGACTATTCTCGAACTTTGAGATGAAAGACCTCGGTGAAGCCAACTTTATTCTTGGGATAAAAATCATTAGGGATCACCCCAAGAAATTTTTAGGATTGTCTCAAGCAACCTATATACAAAAGATCTTAGAGCGGTCCAGGATGAAAAATTCAAAAGCTGTTGAAACCCCTATGGATAAAGCTACCAAGCTTGAAAGGAAATCGTGTCCCCAAAACGAAGCCGAGAAATTGGCTATGTCCTCAGTACCTTATGCAAGCGCAATAGGGAGCTTAATGTATGCTATGCTTTGCACAAGACCGGATATTAGCTATGCAGTTGGCATAGTCAGCCGTTATCAGAGTAACCCGGGACAGTCTCACTGGCAAGTCGTCAAACGTATATTCGGCTATCTCAGAGGAACAAAAGATGTAATGTTGTATTATAAAGTCACAAGCCTCGAGCTCAAAGGATATTCTGATGCTGCTTGGGATAATGACGCCGACGAGAGAAAGTCTACTTCAGGATATGTTTTCTTACTCGGAGGAGGAGCTATCTCATGGTCAAGTAAGAAACAGACATCCACAGGTCTTTCATCTATGGAGGCCGAGTATATTGCATGTTGTGCTGCAGTTCAGGAGTGTGAATGGGCTCACAAATTTCTATTGAGTCTGGGTGTTGTACCAAGTGTTCGTCAGCCTATATCGCTGAAGATAGACAATACTTCTGTTATTGACTTGGCAAAGGACCTTAAACACTACCAGAAATCTAAGCACATTGAGATCAAGTATCATTATGTCCGTGATCAAGTGAGAGAGAAGAATGTCGCCCTCAGCTACATTCCTACCAAGGAGATGGTGGCTGATCCCATGACGAAACCTATAACTAGAGATCTATTTCAGGTTCACGTCAGGCAGATGGGATTGAGGAAAGCTTGACTGATATCCTTTTTTTTTGTAATACCTTTGATCTTTCATTAATGAATAATGAAATTGCGGTGAAGACTGCTTTAGTTGAAGTAGGAATAGGTCAGTATATCCTAGAGGGGGGTGAATAGGACTTTTTAAAGTTTCTATAAATTATTAAAGATCCTTATCACATTAACCCTATCACAGAGTATTGATTAGGATTACTCAACCTTAACTCTACTGGCTTCCAAGCCTGATAGAGGATCCAATCACAAACTATTTAAAAGACAAACAATGTGTAGATGAGATTGTGATGGATATGACGGTGTGTGCATAGGATGTGATCATATATAAAGACATGCAAGGCAATCACATAAATGAAAGATAATATCAAACTCAAACACAGTCATTTTATAGTGGTTCGACAACTTGTCTACTCACTCCCGGCTTCCACACTCAACCCTTGAGTGACCGAATTTCACTAAGGAGGTTTCTCATGGTTCACCTCAAACCTAAGGTTTTAAATCAGGTTCACCTTCAACCTTTACAGAGGTTTCTACTCGGTTCACCTCAAACTCTGGAGTTTTACTGGCATACTCCTAACCAGATGTTTATACCCACACAGGACAAGGGTCCACACAACACACCATGAGGTTTCTAATCGGTTCACCTCAAACCCTGGAGTTTTGCTGGCGTACTCCTAATCAGATGTTTATGCTCTCCACAGAGTAAGGGTCCACACAACGCACCCCGCACGTACACTCCTATCGGAGGCCTCCTTCGAGGACTTCAAATGGTGAGCAACACTTAAAACCCAATCCTAAAAAGGAATGATTGCAAGTGTCCTCTGGACTCTTAGTACTTACAGATAAGTTGATGAGTTCCTTTCAGCACAATGATGAAGATCTCCTTCTTTTTAATGAAGAATCTTCAACTCCCTTGATCCGCAACACAAAGATGTATATATGCTAGGCTTAAGTTGGGTTAAGGCTATGATGGAATACCACTCTCTGAAGATTTTCCTATAAGGAAGATAGAGAGGTTCCCATCATGCATTCAAGGCATCCCAGCTTAATGATGTGTCATTAAGACAGTAGCTGAAGGATCCTTGAATGCGAAAGGTCATTCTCCAATCCACTCTATGAGATATCAATGATGAGGGTGGATTGGAGGATGAACTTCCTGAGAGAAAGGGCTTAGGTAAATGATAGAAAGGTTAAAACACTCTAAAACACTCTCTACTTTCTCTACCAGCAATAAAGACTACTCTCTCTATTTATAGGCAAAAGGTTCCAACGGATATAAACGGTCATATTTATGACAGAGTTCGATATCATCGAGCAATCGTCGATATGATCGAGCGTATACTCTCGATTGTATTGGCCGACCTGTCGATGATACAAACTCAATTGTCATTTCACTTTTGGAAACCTTCCGCCAACTGGTCGATGGGATCGAGACACACATCGATGTTAACGGATTTCGAACTCCGATTCCATCGAGTGATGGTTCGATCTATCGACAGGTGAAAAATAAGAAAGAAGCTTTGAAGAATTTCAGGGTCACAGATATGATCGGGAAAACAGTCGATGTCATCGGAATTTGTACATCGATTATATCGGAGAACTTGTCGATGGGATCGAGAAATCGTATAGATTTACATGTAAGCTTGCTGGACAATTTATGTCCTGACTCGATCCAATCGACTTGGTCTCGATATGATCGATATATGAATATCGATTTATCGACAGGCACCCCAATCAACATTAAAAGCAACCTGAAATTCATGCTGGTGAAAACATGCGCCCACAATCGATATGATCGACTGACTCCCGATATGATCGATATTTGAGTTCAGATTAAATCGGACAGTCATCGATATATCGAAGCATATGTTAGTTTTCTTTAGAAAAATAGGGACGCCGGAAAACAGTCTGTCGATTATATCGATCTACTTCAGATATGATCGATATTCGAATATCGATGATATCGACACTTAAGTCGATATATCGATTAATCGTCCAGATGACTGTTTTGATTGCTGGACGCATTCTGTCCTCACTCGATTGTATCGATTGAGATGCCGAGGACATCGACAAAGCTGACCAATCATATCGAAGGGATAATCGATATAATCAACAGTGTAAGAAAAACTTTACTGATTTTTCTTTTTCATAAAAAGCTTTCTTACACAGAAATTCTAAGCTGTTCTAGTTCTTTTTAAGGGTTTAATCACCTGGTGTTTTGGGACATGGGATGTGAGGCTATGATTTACCTTTTGGCGAGCTTCCACACATCTAGATGAGGCAGACGCTTGACTTAATCTTCTTGTTAAGTGCTGTCGTCCGACTGACTCAACTTACAACGTAATTGACAAACCAGGGCACATAATATGTGCACTTTCAATCTCCCCCTTTGTCAATTACGTGAAAAATTTCCAAAACACCCTAGGAACATATCTAGACAGATATATCCTAAATTGTGTGTACATGTATTAACACAATTTTATAAATTCTAAACACCCATGTACACAACAAACAAATTCTTCCCCTTAATTCAAAAACTCTCCCTTTTTTGTTGCGGCTGCTCCCCCTAACACCTGCAACAAAGATATACAATTTTCGCTCGGGGTGTTTTGAATTGTTCTCCCCCTTTTTGTCAGTCATTGGGAAAGGTATAAGACGTGATATTGACTGAAGATTAAAGCATATGGGAGAACCACAGATAGATAGATATAAATAAAGACATCAATGAAGCAGTCAGCACAGGCATTGCATAAGCAAATAGGAATCTAATGAGAATTAAGTTCAGCCATTTCAACAAAAAGATTTCATTGTCCAGAGGTGTAAAGATACCCAAAACGAGTAAGCAAAGATAGATGCACAATCAATTATTTTTCCCGACTACACGCATGGCTCTTCCAGAAACTGTCTCCTCTTGTCAATTTGAAAGCTCACCAGTTGTTAGAAGCTCAAGAATCTATTGTACAAAGTGTTGGAGAGCTTCTATCCTGTTTTCTATTCCTGATAGTCGTTGTTCACAGTGTTGGAGTCGCTCATCAATTCTAGTGAAATTGTTTAAAAGTTGGCGCTCAAGCACATGATGCTGATGATTTGTGACAGAAACAGAATTGCAATCAGGAGTTCGATTGGACCCCCAAAGAATTTCTTCATTAAGCACGAGACCACTATCTTCAAGAGGTGGAAATATCTTCGTATCTGATAAGGCAGAAGCATACACTTGTTGCATTGCTTCATGGTCGTACCAAACTGCAGGATATACCTTATCAAATGTTTCTGGCAGACTCGCCCAGTGTGCGAGCTTGCAGATAAGAGATGGAAAAGGCAGAAATTCAAGATGGTCACTTTGATTACCTTGATCAACTGGTCTAATATGAAAGTCGGTAAGCATACAAAAATCTCTTGATAGACATTATACAGAATGTTGAGTGCAATGGGACTCAGATATGTGTCATTTACGTCACAAGGGTACACATTCGTGATGAAAATACTATGAAGGAGTCGGAACGAGATTCCTAGGTGTTTTACTGGAAGAATATTGCTATCATTTCTAGGAATTGTCCTACCTTGGCACAGTGCTTGTGTAATTTACTCCCATCTACCCAAATCATTTAGATTTCTACTAGTGACAGGGATTTGCGTCACTTCAATGTTTAGAACATGACCAAGAACTGATGGAGTAATGTGCTTGGTGTGCTGCATGAATTTCAGACATATGCAAGGTGGGTAATCTTGGGTAACATGACAACAGTTGAAGAGCTGCTGGATCATTTCAAACTGATATGGCCCGCCCATGTCAAACATATTCTTCCATCCAATGGTTTCCATTATGAGATCCACCCCATTGAGTTTGACGGTACTCATGAGAATAGTACGATCGACTATTGTGACTTGTTCCCAATCCGACTGGTTTTGAGGGGGTCTAGAATATTTCTCTTTCTTATTCTTGAAAGATTTTGCAGATGAGAGAGCCTTACCTTTTCCTTTAATCATCTTCCTTGTATCACTTGGGTGCCAAAATTTCATCGAGACTTCACGCACATCAAACAGAGGAACTGATCAGGGCAGAGAGCTGGCCTCTTTAAAAGAATTTCTAATTAGTCTTTTTATTTGGGCGCCAAATGTCGATCATATCGTCCAACCTATCGATTGTATCGAGAGGTTGTCGATCGATGCTATCGAGACTGCTGTCGATGTTATCCATGGTCATATGACTTTTCACATTCTGAACAGCTATCGATAGTATCGATCTCCAGTCGATGAAATCGAAAAAGACCATCACTGGCATTGAAAGTATTTGCTATTCAGATTCTTCCTACTTTTAGCATGCTATTATATATTTCCAAAAAAAATAAAAAAATATACCAGTTCTGTAACTATAAACGAGATAATGATCTTATACAAAACTTTCAAGGCCTCCAACCTTAGATGTTCTTTTGAAGGCTCAACAAAATTACATCATTTCAGCAAATCTCCAGATTTTGATGCATAACCTGGACTAACTTCTTCTCTCTTAGTGTTTCTCAATATCATTCCTTCCTTTTCCTACAATAATGTAGCAGTGGTTATTTGTGCGAAGACCTTTTATAATTGACTTCCCTGATTGATATAGAATCTCACATTCTTCTTTGTTGAAATTTATCACATGCCCATTATCACAAATTTACCACATGCCCAGTTATGTGTCAATCCTTTTATGCAAAAAGTATTCTCATTCTTAAATAGATTAATTCCTTCTATAATTCCCTGACCAATTACTTCAGCAGTGGTTCTGTCTCCGTAGGTGACTATCCCTTTGTGAAGATCCTTATAGTTTGAAAGAAGAGATTTGTCGCCAGTGACGTGTCTTGAGTAACCACTGTCCAGGTACCATTTAGCCATATTTCCTGATAAACGATCTGATTGAGTAACAAGGCAATTAGTCTTTTCCTTAATCACCCACTTTGTGACGGGAGTTTTACTTGTGGTAGATTTGTTCTTCTTATTTGATTTGTACACATGACTTAACTGTTTCTCCATCCTGTCAACTATCTCAAGTGGTGATGATTGCACACTTCTTTTATTTAGCTCATAAACTAACTCCTTATTTTTACAATGAGCTGGGATAGGTTTGGTGTTACTACTGGATGCAACAGATTTTTCAAATGGTTGTGCATCAGTTTTTGTTCTAGCCTTTCCATAACCTAATCCCTTTTTGTTCTCTCCATATTTTCTCATTCCTAACAGTTTTTCTAACTTTTCACCACTCTGAGAAAATTTACAGTTTATTTTGATAATTTTTATAGATTCTTCTAGATCATTTTGAAGTTTATGATTTCTATTTTGAAGGATCAGATATTCCTCATTTAGATCTTTGACTTGTTTCTTTAATTTTTCTGACTCAGATTTCAACGAGTTGTTAATTCTTTTAAGTCTATCATTGTCTGAGTGGCATTGCTGCAAATCAGTGATTAGATGAGTATTAATGTTTGAAGCTTTATCCAAATCTATTTGCAGCATTTCCTTTTTGTTTTCAATTATTCCAAGTCTTTTGACAATATTAACGCTATGGATGTAGAGTTGATTGTAAGCGTTTTCTAATTCATTTTGCTCTCTATCTTCTTCTTTTTTAATTTCCTCATCGTCAGATGAAAATGATTCAGTGGCTTGTTGTTCTTCTTCTCTTTCAGATTCCATGGGAATAATTGGAGTAGTGGAGATCATAAAAATTTTTAAAGATTTCTGATCTCCATCACTTCTTGAGTCATTGTTTTCTGAATTTGACTCCTCCGTTTCATCCCATGTGGCGGCCATCGCCTTGCCCTTGGTTTTTCTGTTTGAGCATTCGGTAGATAGGTGTCCATACTCATGACAGGCATAATATTATGGTTCTCTGTTTCTTTTCTCAAATTTGCCTGTTAAAAGTTTGTCATCCACCTTTCTACCTTTAGAGGGGCGGCCGCGATTCCTTTGAAAGAATCTTCTAAATCTTTGTGCTAGCAGAGCCACTTCCTCATCTTCATCTTCATTTTTACTCTCACTGTCCTCATGTTTTGGTTTCTTGAAGGTTTTTAGGACAGTGTTTTTGGATTTTTGGGGTTGTGTGAAGTGTAGTTTGAAAGTTTGTAGGGAACCTACTAGTTCTTCTACTTTCATCTCATCAATATTCATACACTTCTCAATTGTTATTACCTTGGGATTGAAGCATTCCGGCAAGGATCTTAAGATTTTTCTACATATTTTAGGTGTCGGAACCTTCTCTCCCAAACCACCCATGGAGTTACAAATAATATTTAAATTGGTGTAAAACTCCATAAATGTCTCATGCTCTTCCATCCTGAGATTTTCAAACTGTGAAGTTAAGAGTTGTAGTTTAGATCTCTTCACAGTGCTTGTGCCTTCATGGGTTGTTTTCAGTAAATCCCATGCTTCCTTGGATGTCCCACACATACTTATTTGATTGAAAATATCTTGGGACACAGCATAGTAGATGGCGTTTATTACTTTTGTTTCAGAATTTCGTTATTCTTTGTCGAACGCCGTCCACTTCTCATTAGGTTTGGGTTTAATGATTGTGGTTTTATCTTCAAGTACAATTTGTTCAGATGGTACCACGTATCCTTTTTCAACTGCATCCCAAACTTCATGATCCAAAGATCTCAGGAAGTAGTGCATTCTAGCCTTCCAGTACGCATAATTTGATCCATCAAATACTGGAGGTTTAGTGACAGATGAGCCCTCTCATTTGGCCATATTTCGACTTCAGTCAAGATCACTCTCTAGGCGGTGAAGCCCTTAAAGAGAGACCCGCTCTGATACCAATTGAAATTGTGGTGAAGACCGCTTTAGTTGAAGTAGGAATAGGTCAATATATCCTAGAGGGGGGTGAATAGGACTTTTTAAAGTTTCTATAAATTATTAAAGATCCTTATCACACTAATCCTATCACAGAGTATTGATTAGGATTACTTAACCTTAACTCTACTGGCTTCCAAGCCTGATAGAGGATCCAATCACAAACTATTTAAAAGACAAACAATGTGTAGATGAGATTGTGATGGATATGACTGTGTGTGCATAAGATGTGATCATATATAAAGACATGCAAGGCAATCACATAAATGAAAGATAATATCAAACTTAAACACAGTCATTTTATAGTGGTTCGACGACTTGTCTACTCACTCCCAGCTTCCACACTCAACCCTTGAGTGACCGGATTTCACTAAGGAGATTTCTCATGGTTCACCTCAAACCTAAGGTTTTAAATCAGGTTCACCTTCAACCTTTACAGAGGTTTCTACTCGGTTCACCTCAAACCCTGGAGTTTTACTGGCGTACTCCTAACCAGATGTTTATGCCTACACAGGACAAGAGTTCACACAACGCACCCTGAGGTTTTTACTCGGTTCTCCTCAAACCCTGGAGTTTTGATGGCGTACTCCTAACCAGATGTTTATGCTCTCCACAGAGCAAGGGTCTACACAATGCACCCCGCACGTACACTCCCGTCGGAGGCCTCCTTCGAGGACTTCAAATGGTGAGCAACACTTAAAATCCAATCCTAAAAAGGAATGATTGCAAATGTCCTCTGGACTCTTAGTACTTACAGATAAGTTGATGAGTCCCTTTCAGCGCAATGATGAAGATCTCCTTCTTATTGATGAAGAATCTTCAGCTCCCTTGATCCGCAACACAAAGATGTATATATGATAGGCTTAGGTTGGGTCAAGGCTATGATGGAATACCACTCTCTGAAGATTTTCCTATAAGGAAGATAAAGAGGTTCCCATCATGCATTCAAGGCATCCCATCTTAATGATGTATCATTAAGGCAGTAGCTGAAGGATCCTTGAATGTGGAAGTTGTAACATCCCGAAAATCGGGGGTCGAGCAAAAACTCCACTCCCGAGTTCCAGAACATCATTTATGTAACATTTTCAATGATGGATAAATGTTGTTCATATTAGTGCAGAAAACATGAGTGGTATTAGACCAAAACAGCATATCATACTCTAGAGACAGTTAAATTAGCAAGCGGAAGAATGTAATAGATATATAAAGTATATGAACTGTTGTGGGTCTTCAGAGTGTGAACATGTTACCAGGTTAAACATATACATGTATCTCCAAAAATGATAAAAAGAATATACATGGGTGTGTAAGAAAAAGGTGAAATACCAAGTATATTGACATCTAATCAGTAACCCTGTAACCCTTAACCCTGTCAATCAGAACCTGCATATAGGAGGGATTCTCCTCATCATCATCAAGTTCGGCTCTGCTTCGCAAGCATCGCCATCATCTGCAAGTAAGATAGGAACTGTTTGGTGTGCGTCACACCGTCCCGTAACGTGGGAGTGAATAATTAACTCAGTGGAATCATAGAGTAAAAATTAGCATGTTCTCAAATCAATCATGCGATAATAGTAAAGCAATTAATCAAACATTCCTAGATACTGTTGTTAATGCAATATGAGATGACATGATAGATGCCCTCACCGACATTCTCCCTCATACGGCACCATCTGCGTCCGTGGCATGCTTGCGTACCGCTCAGTGCTCCATATCTTCCAGGCACATGCAATGTGATGTTGATATGATTACCAAGTTATTATTAGTCCTTTTCATACAGTAGTATTGGAAAACTAAGGTACTTTACTTATATCAATCCCAACATAGATCATGTCTAGGGTCGTCACTCCTAGTAATCTCATACGATGTTATATTTGTAGGTCGCTGCAAGGGTTGTCAGGGCTGTTGCTCGTACTCGTTGCACCTCTCCCCCATCACCTTATCAATATAGGCCTAATTATCCTTAAGACTGCATAAGGACTCGTCACTCCCATGCGGTGTCAAGATAAACTCAAGGTCACTACAAACGGCTCGTCACCAATCAGTGTAGGCCGACAGCAAGAATATAGTGTCTCACACCACCATAATCTGCTCAGAGTAGGGTACTCATTGGTCACTACAGGGAGGTTTGTGGCCCTAGCGTAGGCCGACAGCTCGACCACGGTGTCCCATACCACCATGCCCGGCTCATGAGTCTTTTTGGATCAAGGTACCATGGTTGACAGGGTTTTCAATAGTAAATTCAGTACCCTAGGTTCAAGCAGTTATGACTCATATATGGTAAACATACAATGGCCAGTCGGGTTACCTGACGGGCTCGACTATCAAGTTGAACGACATGAAGTGCATGAAACACTTCGTGTGGCCTAACTACTGCCGCCAACCCAAAACACGACTCGCGTTCATCGACACATCCTCTGTAGTACATAGAAACCAACCACGAATTCAATCCATTACCGACTGCCTGGACTAGGTCATAGCCCCAAGCATTTGTGCATCAACATCAATAAGCATATGTGAGTAACAGAAATGAAATACAACATTGTAAGCATGTTGACACATGTTATAACATACAACTTAAGCAAATCATCCCACACATGCATTTCATGTATACAATGAAATCAATACATATAGCCAACATGATGGAAATCATTTACATCAGCATATTACTTGAGAATTCAATCTCAAAACTCATACACAACACCACTTACTCAATACATACTAATACAAACATTTATACAAACACTTAATCTACACACTTTAGTCTACATAGCGTATGTCGACCTAAAGTGCGCATTAGGGCGAATCTCTTCGCCAAACAGATCATACACGCATTTCTAATATCATAATACGACAAATAAACATGATAATCGTTTTTACAAAATACGGACGTATACAGTATTTTCTATAAATGTCTAAAATACCCTAAATCTCATATTTACCGTACGTTTACGAAACGGAAAACGGACAGCATGTTGTACATGTCAAACGGCGTTGCCGTCGATAATCTACTATTAAACGACATTGAAAGCTTTGAAATCAGTCAATCAAAGCGTCTAAGATCCGCACCTTTCACTTTAGATGTGTATCGTTTTGAACGGAACGAATACGCTTCGTCAACAGCGTCAATACGACCTAATGCACAAGTACATCAGCTACCTTGCTATTTGAATTGAAGAAATCTCCAAATCAGCAAGTCGTTAGGGTTTTCCTTACCTAGAAGTGCGTTGGAATCACCGGGAAAGTGATTGGAGTGCGTTGCTTTAGCACGTGTAGCAGCAGCAGCAAGTGGCAGGAAGATCTCTCCCACACTCTCTCACAAACTCTCACTTTTTCTCTCTCTAGCTAGGGTTTCTAGCAAATTCGGATGGGTGAGACAAGTGAGGGTTTCAAACCCTTTTATAGCCTAAAAGCTTCCCAAATTAGGCTTGGGAACAAGGTTCACTTGAGGTATAACCAAATCGGAGCTGTTCTGGTTCAAAAGAGCATTTCTGGAGGTCCCCTGGCCAAACGCGGTCGGATTTAAGCTCATGCATACTAGGTCTAGCACACATCAAGTTTTCATACCGGTAGAGTTCCCAGATCGCACGTGGCAGTCCAGTTTCAGTTCAGCGGTCATCGCACCTAGATCAGGTCTACAAGTCTCGTGATATGAAAGAGAAATTTTTTCTGATCCGAGGGTGTAATTTGGCTGAATTCTGACAGTCAGAATGCTTAATAATAACTCGCCAAGTCACGTGCCAGATTTGAATTAAAATTTTCAAATCTAACCCTTTTCTCACTCTCTTCACTCCAGGCTCAATGAAATATCCTCTGAACGTCGGTTGGCCTTGATTTTCGAAACGATTGTCAAGTCCAACTAAGCTGTCATAACGGTCTAAGATGGTAGATATCGGACTTTCGACGCGCGGTCTAGATCCAATATAAAGTTTCAAAGGATTCCCGAGAACAAACCAGTTTAAAGTTTGATCCTGGATTTTAGGGTAACGTAGCATCAACGATTCTACAAGTTTTGGGTCTTGCAGAACGTATTTAAAGCGATCAGGGACAATTTCACAGCTACTCCAGCGTAGCGCTAGCTAACTTACTCTTAATTTCTAAAGGAATTAATCCTAAGTGATTTCTTTGGCTTTGGAATTGGGTTCTGAGCGGTTTCCCAGGTGTTTTAGTTGACCCATTGCCAAAGGACGTCTAATCCCAGGTTGGAAAAAATCCGGGGTGTTACAGAAGTTCATTCTCCAATCCACTCTATAAGATATCAATGATGATGGTAGATTGGAGGATGAACTTCCTGAGAGAAAGTCTTAGGTAAATGATAGGAAAATTAAAACACTCTAAAGCACTCTCTACTTTCTCTACCAGCAATAAAGACTACTCTCTCTATTTATAGGCAAAAGGTTCCAACGGATATAAACAGTCATATTTATGACAGAGTTCGATATCATCGAGCAGTCGTCGATATTATCGAGCGTATACTCTCGATTGTATTGGCCGACCTGTCGATGATACAAACTCAATTGTCATTTTGCTTTTGGAAACCTTCCGCCAACTGGTCGATGGGATCGAGACACACATCGATGTTAACGGATTTCGAACTCCGATTCCATCGAGTGATGGTTCGATCTATCGACAGGTGAAAAATAAGAGAGAAGCTTTGAAGAATTTCAGGGTCACAGATATGATCGGGGAAACAGTCGATGTCATCGAAATTTGTACATCGATTATATCGGAGAACTTGTTGATGGGATCGAGAAATCGTATAGATTTACATGTAAGCTTGCTGGACAATTTATGTCCTGACTCGATCCAATCGACTTGGTCTTGATATGATCGATATATGAATATCGATTTATCGATAGGCACCCCGATCAACATTAAAAGTAACCTGAAATTCATACTGGTGAGAACGTGCGCCCACAATCGATATGATCGACTGACTCCCGATATGATCGATATTTGAGTTCAGATTGAATCGGACAGTCATCGATATATCGAAGCATATGTTAGTTTTCTTTAGAAAAACAGGGGCGCCGGAAAGCAGTCTGTCGATTATATCGATCCACTTCAGATATGATCGATATTCAAATATCGATGATATCGACACTTAAGTCGATATATCGATAAATCGTCCAGATGACTGTTTTGATTGCTAGACGCATTCTTTCCTCACTCGATTGTATCGATTGAGATGCCGAGGACATCGACAGAGCTGGCCGATCATATCGAAGGGGTAATCGATATAATCGACAGTGTAAGAAAAACCTCACTGATTTTTCTTTTTGATAAAAAGCTTTCTTACACAGAAACTTTAAGATGTTATAGTTCTTTTTAAGGGTTTAATCACCTGGTGTTTTGGGACATGGGATGTGAGGCTATGATTTACCTTTTGGCGAGCTTCCACACATCCAGATGAGGCAGACGCTTGACTTGATCTTCTTGTTAAGTGCCGTCGTCCGACTGACTCAACTTACAACGTAATTGACAAACCAGGGCACATAATAGGTGCACTTTCAAATAATACATTTCATTTATTCAGTATTGAACACTAATATAACCAGGCATAAAGATCATCAGCATTTACCTTGAGATCATGTAGGATTTCTATTTTTTTCGGCAGGCCGGTCACCCACTCGCACGGGTTGACCAACCTTGAATGTATGAGAGATGTACATTTGGGGCCATGTTTATACATTGAGGTATGAACTTCCCTTTATTGTGAATAATAAAGCATGAGAAAAATAGTGAGTCATATCCACCTACAATCTTTTAATATTGTAGATGAGACTGATAAAGTCGAATAGCATAATCGCACCATTTCGTTACATGCGATCATTGTTATGACCTGAATTTATAGCCAGGTTATGAGGTTATGAGATGAGTCGTACCTTCTGTCGAATAACCTGCGTATTGTAGACCCAACATTCTCCTAGTATTGTCTACTTTACGACGTGGATTGTAGCCACGTGCTGGGACCTATTAATTACAGATTACTTTGATTCGATCTAATCATTGCAACGTGTGAGTAGCTAATCCCGTAGGTGACTCTTTGTGTCCTTAGTTACCCTCCTCTTGTGTATATGAGGATGAGATTGAGTGTTGCTACTTTAATGTACAATGACGAAAGGTCCTTGATTGGCCAGACTCAGTTACGCTAGGAAAGTGGCTTAATTAATTCCAAATTACACATCTGCATGGGGAAGATCCCGTGACAGCTACACCAAGTTTCTATAACTATAAATACGCACTTGAAGACTTATCCGCCGGCAGTATCGAGTTGTTTTTATTAGACTTTTTGCAAACAATATTTTTCTTAAAAAATATATATATAGTATTGCTTTAAATTGATTTTATTCGAAGTTTGTGAAAAATCAAGTTTTCAGAATAACTCGATAAGTTGGATAAGTGCGTATGTTGGCCGAGTACTCCAAGTCGGGAGTTAACTCCATCCGGTGTGGTTATGCGGACTAGGACAGGCATTGCAAAGCTTGGGTTATTGAGTACTAGTTAAGTGGTCACTTAGTATTTAAACATCTGTGAGAAGATTTCGGTGATTTAATTAGTCCCACGCCTCTGATTCTTTTGATCGCGATGTTTGGTATTTAATTGTTATAAGGCAAGTTAGTTGGACAGATTTATGTGCCTATCCCACAATGTGATTGAGTGGGAGATGTTGGACGTAGACCAGTGGGGCCCACTTGTGAGCAATCACTAGTGGGTACGATTGTTTTCAATTAAATTTCAAATTCAAATATGAATTTGATTTTTAATTGAAAATAGGGATGCGAATGGATTATGTAGCCTTATCCCAATCCCACTCAAACTCTCCTTCCTCTGTTAGGATGTGATCGGCTTATGTGGCTGTATCCCAATCTCACCTAAACTCTCCTTCCTCTGTTATAAAAAGGAGTGCGCTTCTCTCATGTAAATCATCGAATCATACGAAACACGAGAGTATATAGAGAGAAATAGAGTGCATTATAGTCTGTCTATTTTGGCTTGTCCTTGGGACGATCTGATCCATAGATCGTAATCCAGTGCCACTATATACCGTAGGATCAGAGGTGTGAATAGTTCAATCTACTCCAGTAGTAGATAGGCGGTCCATTGGAACACCGTTCTTCTGCTTTGTGAGGGTCCCAAACTTCGTGTAAACCGTTAGATCTTGAGGGCTCATTTTCCGCGCTTCCCTATAGGAGCCGTTCAACATCTCTACTAATAAGAGTTTATTTTCTTATTCTTTAAAAAAAAAAAAAAACTTTTATTTTGAAAATATGTTATTTAGTAAATTTCTAATTTTACCACTTAATATTTTAGAAACTAGCAAAAAGCTCTTTAAAAAATAGTGTTGTAAATGTCACTTATTTTTCAAGAGCTTATTTAGCTTAATGGAGCGGACATTTTAAGGTAATTTTGGGATTAGTTTGACCTTGGGCTTTTTAAATAATTTGTATCTTGCCCTCTTCCTCCTCTCTTTACAATCTAAGGTGGGACCACCTAATGAACAATCCATATTGAAGGTTGGGCCCCACGTGATGAATGGTCTACATTAAGGTGTGCCACATAATGCATAGTCACATCAAAGGTGGTCCCACATGATGGACAACCTACATTAGAGTGTGGTCCCACATAATAGACGATCCACATCAAGCAGGCTCCACTTGATGGACGGTCAACATCAAAGATGGGACCCAGATGATGGATGATGGATATTGAAGGTGGGACCACATGATGGAAGGTTGACATCAAAGGTGGGCCCCATGATGAACGATCCATATTGAAGGTCAGGCCCCACATGATGAATGACCCATATTGAAGTAAGGCTCCACACAAAGAAGGGTCCACATCAAGGTGGGCCCACATAATGCATGGTTCATATCAAAGGTGGGTCTCACATCAAAATGTGGCCCTACATAATAGACTATCCACATCAAGTGGGCCCCACATGATGGATGGTCCACAGCAAAGGCAGGGCCCACAGATAGAGGTGGACATCAAAAGTGGGCCCGCATGATGAATGCCCCATATTGAAGGTGGGGCCCACAAATGAATGGCCCACATCAAAGTGGGCCCACATAATGCACGATTCACATAAAAGGTGTGCCTCACACAATGAATGGCCTCCATCAAAGTGTAGTTGAGCATGATGGACTATCCACATCAAGTGGACCCTACCTGACGGACAATTCACATCAAAGGTGGGACCCACATGAAGGATGGTGGACATTGAAGGTGCGCCCGCATGATGGACAGTTGACATCAAAGGTGGGCCCACATGATGAACGACCTATAAGGTGAGCCCCACATAATGAATTGTCCACATCAAGGTGAGCTCACTTAATGGACGGAGTGGGTCTCACATGATAGATGACCCACATCAAAGTGTGGCCCCTCGTGATAGACAATCCACATCAAGTGGGCCCCACTTAACAGATGATCCACATCTAAGGTCTCATGTGAAGGATGGCTAATATCCAAATTGGCCCAACATGATGAATGATCCACATAGCAGGTGCGCCTCATATGATGGATGGTAGACATTACAAGTGGGCCATACATGATAGACAACCCACTTTGAAGGTGGGGCCCACACAATGTACACATCAAATGTGGTCTCCACGTAATGGATAGTGGCCATTGAAGAGCCCCACATAAAGGACAATTAGCATTGATGGTGGGACCCACATGATGGATGAGCTACATCGAGGTGGGCCCACATAATGGACGGTCCATGTCAACGGTCAACCCTTAATGATGAATGGTCAACATCAAAGGTGGGTTCCACGTGATGGATGATACACATCTAATGTCCGATATAATAGATGCCCAAATGTCTTAAAACATGAAGATTGTAACGATCTATCTATTCTTCTGCCATTTGGAGCACGGTCTATCTATGGTGAGATTCACCAAGACAACTGTTAAGATTGATCCTATAATGGAGTTGTTGTAATTTTTTTTTAAAATAACATCAACTATCCTTTAAAAAACTCTTATTTAAACATTTTACCAAACATGCTTATTTTAAATAATAGCCTTTTGGGTTTTGAAAAAGTGGTTTTACCAAATGAATTTATTTAAAACAAGAATTAGAGTAAAATGAGCTTATTAGAGTAGCTCTTATTGAATTAGAGTAGAAATGTTAAATGAGCCCTAAACAAAACTCTAGTTAATTTATTTAAAACTTGGGTTATATATTTAAGCAAAACTCTAATAAAATTGTGCATAAGTTAGGTTGATCTAAATAAAAATCTTAAAAAATAGAGCAAATTTAAGTAAAACTCTAATAAAATTTTATAGAACTCCAATAAAATTAGATATAAGTTGGAAGAAATTGGGTAAGACTGATAAAATTCTACTAAAGTTGGTAAAAGTTTGGCAAAATTGTATAAATGTAGCTAAAAGTTTAGTAAATTTGGGTGAAACTTGGGTTAAACAACATAAAACTCTAGTAAAATTGTGTAAATCTTAGGTAAAACTTGAAATTTTGGTACAATTGGTTGCAATTAGGTAAAACTTCAGTAAAATGGGTAAAACTTTGTGGAAATGGGTAATAGGTGCAAGTAGGTAAAAGTCTTGTGGAACCTAATGGAATTGTGCTAAAGTAGGTAAAAGTTTAATAAATTTGGGTAAAACTTGGGTGGAATTGGGTAAAATCTACTAAATTTTGGTATAATGCGGGTGGAATCAGGTACAAATCAAGTAAAAGTGGGAAAAAACTTAGGTGAAAAATGGATCAAATTGCACATCTTCTATCCAGGCCTGTGTTGGATTGTAAGAGAGCTGGGTTGCACAAGCTCAAGGCTTTCCGACCTCAATGCATCTGTGTAAGCATTCGATATAAGGATAATTAGTGGTTGAGGTCCATTTCTTGGCTCAAGCAATTATGGACAAGCCAAGCACACATGATTGTATATTTTGATGATCTGAAACATCCCACTGATGGATCCTTATGTATCTGGACAGACTGAAAATTACTTTGGCAATTGCATTTTTATCATCGGAATGGTATCCCTCAAACAGGGCTAAAAGCAAAAATGGTTAAAGTTCATCAAATCTATACGGTGTAAAAACACATAATGATGAAAGAAAAGCTTTGAATACATATCAATGGCAATAAACGAGAGATTATGGGCTTGTTGAGATGATTGTAGTGACAACGCATAGGGATTAGTCACCTCAAAGAATAGACAACGTGTCACAGAAAGTTCCTGAGATTACAGAGGGAAAACACAAAACTCAAAAACTAAGATAAAAATCAACCTTCGAAAGCGGATGTGTGCCATGGAATCTTTCACCCATTGGCTCTCAATGACACAAGTAAAGACACTGGGAACGACTGCTCTTGCTGTTCATGTGGGTTGCTGCAATTTTCCTGGTTGCAGCACCCTGGAAAGACATTAATGCACAAATAATATCACGTCAGCAGATTGAGGCTTTTGTAATATGCTATAAAGTACAAAACATTCCACTAATAACCACCTGTAAGAGAAGTTTGAGAACGTCCCTGACAGTTGTCACCTCATATTCCTTAAGGTTTTCAACATGTACACCTTTCTTCATGTCTTCTCTCAGCTACAGCATCAGGAAAAGGCTTTAATCCAATGTGGAAATGAAAACATGGAACAGAATTGAAACAATTCGAAGATATCAAATTACTTGCAGATTGGCTGATGCTGGCTCAAGGAGATCTGTTATCTGCTCATTATATATCTCAAGAAAGGAACACTTGCAACTATACTTCAATCTTTCATCTCTCCGGTTCTCCTCTTCCTGTACCCAAATGAAGTTGTGTATATGTATGTGAGTGAGTGAGTGTGTGTGAGAGAGAGAGAAGCTTAGAATGCTCTTGTAGAGGCAACCACTAAGTTGATGAGTATCTTACCTCTCTAATTCGCATAAATAGATATTCAAAAATACGAGGTGTCATCCCACAATCTTCACTAAGTTCATTGTCCATCTCACATATGTCACCCATCATAGTATATGTCTTCCCACTCCCAGTCTGCATGAAGACATCCAAAAACTCATCAGCTCTCCTACAATACCTTTACAACCACCAAAAGCTATAGTGTGGGACCTACCTGGCCATATGCAGACATGCAACTATTCTACCCAGACATGCAATTCTCCACCATTGGCAGGCCTGCAACCTCAAAAAGCTTTTCCTTTACAAAATTCAAACCATCCATCAGATACCAGTCCATTCAAAGTATATATTTGTAGAAGACAATGTACAAAATACTACAAGCTGATATTTTTATCAAGCCACACCTGTGATATAGTCTCGCATGCTACATGATCAAAGGTAAATCTGGTCTCCGGATGCCCTAGCCACGTCAAAGTCTGTGCACTCTCCTGCCTCAAGCATCTACCAGACCCTTGCAAAGCCCTTTCTGTACTACTGATAGGTCGAACCCTTATCAAAACCTAAACACAAGGTTCACTCCAAGGCTTGAGCTCACCAATGCGTGAGTTGTCCTCCAAGCAATTTGTATATCTATTTTCATCAAAACATGGTTAGAAGTTCAGAAGGATCTTAAACAGATAATTTATAATGATATTGTTTTTGAAGCTAACAACAACAGATGGATTTAATGATATTGAAGCTTATGTGCTGTTCGCCATCAAAGAGTGGCTTGCAAACAGATTGCTGGCATGATAAAAATGTAAATTCAATTATCAGTAAGGCACTAAACCTCCTGAAAACCCGAGCTCGAAAAAGCCATGAAGTGCGTGCACTTACACATTCCCTAGTTGACACTGAGATGTTATCAACTTTTCTGGTGTGAAATCATTGTATGAAAGATCACTGCATTCCAAAATTGCATGACTATAACAGACCTTGGTACAAAAATACAAGGGTAAAAAAAAAAACTTTTCGAGTGCCAAAGAAAGATTAGTCTGCATATGTTTGAGTAGGAAACATTGTGTTCAAACTGTCCCGCTTGAGTGAAGCCCAAATATGAACAACAATTTCATTAGCAGTAAATTCAAAACTCTCTTCATGTATTCTTCCTCTGTACACTTTAAATACATCACTGAAGTCAAAAACTGTATGTTTGATATACCATCATAGTTTCATTTCAAAAAAGAAAATAAAAGAAAATAAGGATTAAAAATAAAAATAAAAAGAAAGAAAGAAAAAAGAAATCCCCCCATGTGTCTGCTTGGAAGAAGTAGAACAGGAATTGGGTGTGGAAGCTTGGAAGTAGCAGTTGCATAAGGGAGCTAAACCTACAACCAGTTGTAGTTGAGCTTAACCTATGACCCATGTCTACAAGCATTTTTCCCTTGGAAATGTATGATATTCTTGACAGCAAAAGTTTAAACAAGAATTCAGAAATCATTAAAAAGACCTGTAGGCGATCAGTTTTCAAAAACAAATGCTAGCAAGTTTCTTCTTTGCCAGTTAATTGCCTTTTAGTAACTCAACCAAACGAAAAATAGAGTAATTTATCTTCTCTCGTCAACTTGCATTTAAGTTCTTATAATTCGCCAAACAAAGTTTATCCTCAAATCTATAAACAAGGGAAAGGAAGATGGGGCTCAGAATCAACAGTTACCTACGAAAGTTACATGAAGAAATTTCTTAAGAGAAACTAGACTAACAAACTCATGTATGCAATGGAAAGATGCATACAAACTTACATAGAAACACTTGGCAGGCAAAGATAATCTCAAGAGGAAAAGAGACTCATGCACATTTCTGTTGGTTTTCAAAATCCAGTGAGGTATAGGTCCGGCAAGCCTGTTGCTGGTCAAGAACCTGAACAGAGCCATTGCTATAAGCATTTCCAAAGATGAGCAAAATAATCAGTTCTACTAAATATAATCATTGAAAGAAAGTGTCTTACATGAAATCTAGTTTTTACAACTTCTCCAAGGAGATCGGAACATTGCCTGCTGAGATCTCTGCCAAAGAAATAACACACAAGAGAAACCACTGTTTAAAAAAAAATGCCAGATTCATATTTTATCCGTACGCCAGTGATGGAAACTAAAAGCTTGGAACTATAGTTGCACTAAGCATGAAGCGAAGTGGCAACAAATTCAGTCACAGGAGCGGGGATGTGTTTGTTTCAAAAAGTAAACATGTAGAAATATTTAGGAAACATGAGCAGGAGCATGAGTCTGAAGTGCAATTCAAAGCGAGAGTGGCACCCAGTTAGAAGGATCCCACAGCTAAGCTTGGAACAATGGTCACTAATAAAAACACAAAATGAAATATATAAACCAGACACAACCTATCTATATACATATACATATATGTGGGGAAAGCTAACACCTCCCACCTTCATGGGGACCCAAATCTTTGAAATGACATGTGGGATAGATGATAGTCGATCTGGACACTCCACATTCATTTACCACTACAGGCCTGTGATGCAAAAAATGCACCAACTGGGTGGTCCGAGCCATTTGAATATTGGTATTTCATTATAACTGTATTTTATGAGCCATAGATCAAATGGCTACCACTCAAAATGAAAGGGAAATTTTATAGGATAGATATAAGACTAGCCATGTTTTATGGGACAGAATGTTGGGCAGTTAAGCTACAGCATGTTTGTTTAGTTGAAATTAAATTGTTGAATGATAGAATTACAAATGAATGCATTTGAGGGAACTTAGGAGTAGCACCAATAGGTACAAGATGAGGGAAAGTAAACTTAGATGGTATGGTCATTTGTAATGGAGACAAAGAACCACGCTGGTTAGGAGTGAATTGGTACAAGTTCAAGGCTCTAAGGGGAAGACCCAAAAGGATGGGATGGAGGTAGTTAGAAAAGACTCAATGACCTATGGTCTAACTAAAGGTATGACCCTTGATAAAGTGGAATGGCAGAACGGGATTCATGTAA
Source organism: Magnolia kwangsiensis (assembly GCA_037074715.1). Taxonomy (NCBI): domain Eukaryota; kingdom Viridiplantae; phylum Streptophyta; class Magnoliopsida; order Magnoliales; family Magnoliaceae; genus Magnolia; species Magnolia kwangsiensis. Next base: position 93,415,204 of record CM073580.1, read on the forward strand.
CCGACACCAATTAATTGGGATAAGGCTTAGATGATGATGATGATAGATCATATGGCTAGCATCCTCTTATCTAAGTGCTTTTTGGAAACATACAGAATAGATGTCAAAGATGAATATTTTTGTGCTATTCTTTTTCTGCTTGATATTCCTATAAACTAAGAATGACTCAGTGTTCTCAAATCTCTCATATTCCCAATATAGTCAGGTATATGCCCATGAATCAGGCAATTCCTCAGTATCCTGCATCACAGAATCAATATTTCAATACTTCAGTAGCATTCAACAGGCACAAGATGCAGTCCAAACCTTGTCATTGATCCTACTCACAATGTTTTCATGGATACCATTTCACTTAGCAGCGGAAAACCCAACCCCATTCCAGATAAGTCGCTGATCCTCCTAAGAATGACAATACGATGAACATTGATTGAAACCCAAAGATAAATTTTAGAAAGAAAAAGACAGAGGCAAAAGAGTGAAGTAGGAAGCACTAACAGGTCAGATAAGTTTTTCAAGGAAGAAATCCCGGAAGGAATAGGACCATCCAATGAGGTGCCTTGAATGCGCCTGTGAGACATTAATAGAGAGTTAGATGATAATAAATATTATGATTTATGCCCCTATGTTTTAGGAATGAAACGCTTACAATGTTTTCAACTGTTTCCAGTTTTGGATGAAATCAGGTAATTTTCCAGAGAAATTGTTGTCACTTATCCGACTGCATTGCATCAGCGGAAGTGAGTTTTGCCACTTCAACACTAATAGTTTGGGTTATTGACTACAGCTAAAAACTCGCAAGACGAGAACAGAAATTATACTTACAAATCCACCAGATTGGTCAGCCTAGCAAGTTCTATAGGTAACTCACCCGTCAATTGGTTTGAAGAAAGGGAACTGCACACATTTTGGAAGTGAAGTGAGAAGGTAGTATTCTATGTTCAGCTAATCAGATGAAATTGACATCTTTCCCATTCAAACTCGCATTGTGTTCATGTGAAGCCACCTTTCTTGATCCAGATTGTTCATCTGCAGGTCCCTACTGTGGGATTGATAGACTTCCACTGAACAATCCTAGCCATCTGAAAGGTGGACCTTTTCCAATTAAATTGAATCTGCTGTGATTATCTCTATCTGTTTTCCGGGAAAAAATCAGATGGCTAGGATGGTTTGGTGGGGGGTTTTTTTTATCACATTACTGGCCATCCACACTCCACCAGTGAGCAATCTTGATTGCTGAAAGGTGCGCCCGACTGATAATGCTGTTGGGTCGGGCAGAACATTCTACATTTCCCCACCACTAAAAAAAGCCATCGACAGGTAAACAAATGTAGTACACCTTACAATACAGAGAGATCAAATGAAAAGGAAAAAAATTGCATTACAGTTCCTCGAGATTGATCAAGTTCCCAAGCTCCGGAGGAATGAGCCCCGAGAGTCCATTGGCCTCCAAGTTCCTGTACATGCCCATATATGTTCACTTACAAATATGGTCCACCTGGATCAAATCAAGTAGATGATTCCAGAAGAAGAATGCCTGTAGAAAAACTGCTACATACATACATGTACTGGAGAGTGGCAATGTTTCCAATCTCCTTAGGGATCGGACCCGACAGCCGATTTGCCATCAGGGAGCTGCAAGTTGACCACGCCAAAGAGATGATGAGTGGATGCATTTTAAGGGTGCATTTGGCTGCGCTACCTAATTGAACTGCAATTATGAGTGGAAATAACCAAATTGGCAATTTCCTTAACATTCATATTGAGGGTATGGGCCGCAATTGTAATTCATCACTTTTGGATGAGTGTATGAACTTGAAAGGCATGTAATTGCAATTTGCAGGCTATGTCCTCATAACGAACACCGAGAAACATTATTGTTTCATTTCCTCTTCAAATTAAAGTTCTGTTTGCAAATCAATTAGCAACTGCATCCACACAGCAAAACATATTATTTCAGTCGAACTAACAAATTAAAATATAAAAAATGATTGGAAGTGATTTACATGCCCGTTAAGGGCAATGTGGCCCATTCGGGGGGGATCGGACCGCTGAGGAGATTTCGAGTGAGACCACTGCACCACCATGATAGGAGAGCATACACAAAAGAGAATGGTGTATAAGTAGTGGGTGTAACTATCATATACAATTGCATATGTTGTATGAGATGAAGCATAGGTCTGGTTGAAGCATTTCTTCAAACATGTAGGGGGCTGTGGACAGCGGCGGACATGGCTGCTACCCAATTTCTGGCCATCAAAAGAGGAAAATAGAGAGAGAGAGAGAGAGAGAGAGAGAACCTTCGAGTGCCTCAAAGAGAACGAGCTATGGTCCTTGATTGCTCACTGTTGAGAAAGAGAGAGTAACCTCAATCCGTTGGAATGATCTTCGGATCAGATGCTGGACATAAAAAATTTATTTTTTTTAAAAAAAACGATGTTGGACATCAATTTTCTTGGCCGTTAACCACTAGCCGTTGATTAGGGTCCTTGATTGCTCACTGTTGATGACCACGTCCGCAGGTTGCCGCCCTACTCGATCTGTAGCTCTAGATCTGATCTAAGAACCTGATAATGAGAAGAAATGAAGAGAAATAAAAGAGAGAATGAGATTTGGAGGTAAGATGGAAGATTGAATATCCAAATCAAAGATGGGATAAGCGCACGAGAAGAGAGAGAGATGAGAATGGAGAGGGGAATGAAAAACCCTTTCCGCCCTTTTTTTTTTTTAATAGATAACCATTTACGGGCAACCACATACCAAAAACAGGGGCATTTTTGGACAGCTGCCGGTGATTCTCATCATCACCGGCAGTTATAGATGGCTGCCGGTAAACATTCCGTCAGCAAAGATGCATTTTCTTGTAGTGACATTTGTTGATCGGACCATTTATCCTTTGGCATCTTTGCATTTGTATGAGACCTAGATCCAGACATCTCTCTCTCTTGCAGTCAAATGGTGCACAGAACAATTCTTTTGCAGTATGGAGCGAGGGAGGTTATGGATGCAAATTCGAGCAGCTGAATTTTATAGCATCTGTATTCCTGCTTCTGCTGACATATGGTTGCATGATGATTCTATATGGATGACTTTTCCCTGAGCATTTTCTTTTCTTGATGTCCTGGGCTAAGCCAGAAGCCTTTACACATCTTTATCTTTGGTTCCTTTGAGGCCTCCTAACGTGAGATCCCCTGGTCTTTGGGTCTTTCCCTTTGTATTTTAAAAAATAAAATAAAATCCCAAGGAATTATTGGATACGCCTGATGCAGGCGCCTGATACACAGGCACTTAAAAATGATATACTGGCATTTATGAACCCATATTAAACCGGCTAAATTTTGGAACCTAGTGATGAAATTACAGCATAAAAATCAGGTTGGTTGAACTTACCTGTTTTTTGAAATAAGACCATTGGATATTTTACATTCTAACCCCATCCAGTAAATGCCCAGTAATCTAACATTTCCATAACCAAATATCAGCATTTTTTTTTTTCTTGCATGATGCATCAATTATTTGCATTCTATGTAGTAATTTCTAAGTGCCTGGCTATCGTCCATCTCACACTCCGTAGTGTCAAAGTATTTCTCAAAATTATGTTAACTGAAACAATCCTATATGGGAAACAGCAAAAATAAGCTGCTAAGATGATCAATTGAGTGCATTTGTGGTGTCTCTGTGAGGGTGTGTTCTATGTTTAGGGAATGGATGGATATTAGGGTTCTTGATATATAGATCAAAAACATAAAAAAAAAGATTATTTTTTTTTTAAAGGATAAAAAAGAAAAGGAAAAAAAGTCTTATGATATCCATTTGACATGTAATTATTAGCTAAGCAATCTCTATTGAAGGTTACACCCGAAATAATAATAATAATAATAATAATAATAATAATAATAATAATAACAACAACAACAATAATAATAACAATAACAATAACAATAACAAGAACAAGAACAATAATAGTAGTAGTAGTAGTAGTAGAACAAAAAAATCATTAGTTCAGCATGCTCTCCTTTTCAACTTCTTACACATTCTCTGCCAATCTGAACCTCCGGGAAAGAACCATCCAGCCCCTAACATGATAAACCAGCCACCTTCAGAAATGGGTGTTTTCATTACAGTTTATATATAGATTATAGTTTGCATTGATTGCCAGAAAAGGTCCCATGCAGCCTCAATCTTCTATATTCTAAGTTTGATTTATTTGTTGATACTGTAATTGAAAAATAAATATATATTTTTTCAATGGCATACAATTGAAAATATTTCATAAACATAACCATGACAGCTAAATATAATTTTGCTATGCATTTTGTACAGTACAAACAAAACCATTGTCACATGTATACGCAAATATACTAACTTGAAGCTTATTTGGATCAACACACCATAGAAGCCACAAAGAAACAAATTTACAAGAACAATCTCCATCAATGCAATGTACAAACTCATGTCAAGGTCTCACAAACTGCGACGTAACTTGAGTGGACCATAAATGAAATATACAGAACCAGCAAAGGTTCCCTCTTAAATGGAGGGAATTGGGAGTAAATGAAGGTAAATGATATTTTAAGGGTGTTTGGATAGAAGTAAATGCATGCAAATTAAATGAAATGAAAGTAAGTGGGCTTGTAAATGAAATCTTAATCCTCCCTATGAGAAAGGATTTGGAAGTAAATGGGGTGAAATGCCCTTTTGAGCTCCCTTGGAGAGTCGCGTGACTAAACAAAGGTGGCACTATGCACATGTCCACCATACACATGACATGCCTTACCTCAAGTCATGGTCCCTAACCTCATCATGGACCTATTGATCAAGTCATGAAATCATGATCATAAACCTGCCCCAAGAGGCATGCCTGGACAACCTTAGCTGGCCAGAGAACAACATCCTAAGCTTATGTTCCTCGTTGCTCAGGATGCCACCAATACCATACGATCTGACAACTCCAGATGAAAGGATTCCAGAAGTGAGTTTCTACATTCCCCTCATTGGTTGAGGCCTTTAGTTGTGACATTCTAGGCTCCATATCCACTTGTGAAAACACTGCATTCTCTTTCCAACCAAAGCTCAAACCCGGCATCCATGCCAAACCCTCTACATTCCAAATTTCTACTAATTCCAGCAGTTACACTCCTTCAAATCCGTCGGCTCCCTACCCTTTTAATCAACTTTGAATAACTCATAGAGAACAATGTCAACCTGTTAAATTGCCCATGACCTATCATACTCTGCATTGGTTACACACTCAACCAGCAAAATAGCTTTTGCCATTAGTAATAATCAACATCTCATTCCAAAATTCCGGCTCTGCTCTTCGGTCTGAAATTTCAATTTTCAATTGCCTGAGTTCTCCTTGCCATCAACCTTCCATCCCGCCGGTTCTCCTAGAATTGAATTGCTTGCAAAAAAATCCCAATGATGGAAAGGAAACCCAAGATAATTCATACTCAATATTGTCTGACAAATTCAGTACAATTGCTCAGTAATTACAGATTGTCAACAGAATATCAATGCAAAATTCTGTCTTCAATCTTCCCCAACTTCTGTTTTCCAATCCCCATCCACTTCCCACAATCCAACCTCTGCTCTTCCATTCAACTCTTCTGAACTCTAATTCACTCAAAAAATCAACCAATTTGAATTTTCAACATCAATTGTCCGACAAACGCAGTACAATTACTCATGCCCATTACAACTTCTCAACTAAATATCCACACAAAAATTCTATTTCGAGACTCTCCAAATTCAAATTCTCAAACCCCACTCTCTTCCCACATACAATTTTGAACTCTCCTCAACTCTAATTCACTCAAATATAATTGCTCATGCTTTACATATTTTCAATTTGATATCAATGCAAAATTCCATTTCATTCTCCCCAAATTCGAATTTTCAATCCCCATTGGCCCAGCCTCTTCCAAAACTCCAACCTCTAATCTCCCACCAATTTTCCTCACCTCTAATTCACCTGAAAAAATCACATTAACAACCAATGTGAATCCCATGGTAAACAATATTTCCACTTCCAACTCTCTACAATACACAATTACAAGCTCCATCCTCTTCTTGCAATTAATCATCTGCGTCTCCAGCTACAACTCTCCTTGAATCTAAACTACTCATAGAAACACCTTGTCATCCCAAAACAACTAGCTCAAGAAGCTTCCTCCTTGCATCATATATCAGATTTGGCTTGGCCAAACGCCCCCGCCGATACACCTCCCTTAGACTGTGTGCCACTTACCCTTGGCAAAATCCATGATCGATTGTAAACATATAGGATGTTCTTTAACTGATACCACCTTGGCAAATCCCTTGATGGGATGCATGGTTGGCAAAGTAAAGGCAGCCAATCCTTCAACAAAATTCAGAGTAGAAATTGCATTCTCAGTGGGGCATTTTCAGCACTTCTCTAAGTTCTCTTCCTTCACATCCATGGAGAGTATGAATCCGTCATAGTAGAGGCGATTCACTTCATACTGCCTCAGGCCTATCTCTTGATACATCCTGCAAGTGATCATCCAATTGAAAGCTCCATTCGCAGGGACACACGTACATATGAGTGCAAGTATCTCTATTCTCTATGAGGGGGGATCTCAACCTTTCCTCCAGGAATTGCTGCCAAGGGTGAAAATTTCACACATGATATGGTACTGCTGATTTTCCTTGCAAATGAACACACGGTACCTTGTATTCTCTGGTGAGAGGGTGATAAGTGATCCCTGATAGCCGTTTTCAAACAAAGCAATGTTGGAGGTTGAAGAGCCTTCAATTGCTGGATCACATGATTGAAGGTTTAGTACAAGCTGGGAGCTTCTTCCAAGCAAATTAGACTATTCATGCATGAAATGACCTTGACGTGCTAAAAGGAGTGGTTCAAGGGGCTTGCTATCTATGTTATAGAAGAAGAATGATGGGTCTTCGTTGAAGATCTTGTTAGGATCTGAAACTTAGATGATAAAGACTCGGATTGGTGCTGAGATGTTGGATGGCTTTAATGAAGCATGTATGTCATATAAAATGATGCATGTACTCGCATACGGACAGTAATTTGATTAGGGATCTAACATAATCTGGTGAGAATGTTAGTGATAGTATCTATGGGAAGAAAGAGAATGCTTTTACCCTCTTCCTCCTCTCTGCTTTTCTTCTCTCCTTGCCTAGCCCATATAAATGATAGATAGAGATGGGTGAAAACACTATTTTCCATCCTATTTATTTACATCAGCAGATTGTGGATTGATGATTTGGATTCATCTAGACAACTTGTTGTGACAAATAATCCCAAATCCTTCTGATATTTTGAAAATATCTAACATTGAAGATCCTAACCCTTCCACTGATGGCTTTCAATAGGTAGGGAAAAAACGAATTAAACAATGCTAGGCCAGATGTATGCATAATACCATCTCGGATTATAACTTTGTACAAGTGGGACCTGTGGTTCAATGATCCAAATCAAATTTCTTTTTAGAGGGTAAGCACAAGATACCTTGACCGTTATCATCATCATCTAAGCCTTATCCCAACTAAGTGGGGCCAGCTACTGTTGAGGGTCAAATAGTGCATATTAGACCCCAAATATTGTCCGAATTTACGAGCATAATAGTGCTTAACGGCTGATTCAATCGTGTTTATGTTGCAGGTTGATTTTACAAGCTTGGATGGAAAAAGGATGTTAAAATTTGAGATTTAACGATCTGATGACACCAAAGGCAAGGGACGGACTTCAGAGGACCAAGATTGACGGATATACACGGTCAAAAATCCGAGAAAACTAAGAAACTGAAGCTCAAGTGGCTGGAAACGCATCCAGAATGCAAGATCACATGGTTCCCGACATCTGATCGGTTCGAAACTTTATACATGAGATGAGGGCCATAAATTAACCGTACACGTCAAAAATCATCCATTGGATCATCCTAGAAGTTTCCCAACAGATAGATCAGCCCATAAATTCTTGATTTGGGGCCCACATGACATCTGGACCTACTTCAATTTTGGTCTCAACGGCTCACGTAAGATGAAAAAGTGGATGGATGGGTCGGATTTAGCATACACATCAAGGTGGGACCCATATTGCATGGTGTGTGTGCACAGCATAAGTGAGGTCGCCGTGCACTGAATCGTCCAAAGTCGGTCAGCGCATGCTGGCCGACTCTCATCTTCCAAATCTCAAACGGAGACAGCGTCTTCCACGCAGCCATCCGATTTTGAGTAGTGGGGCCCACACATCAACCTTTTTGATGATCTAGACCGTTCAACGTGTCCAGAGATGGGTCTTGACCATCGCCAAGCTCGCCGTTTGGCCCCATGCACGTGTACGTACGAGAATCGTCAGAAAATGCAAGATGGACGGCGAAACAGAATATTCCGTGGGTCAAGCCAAAATCAATATGAAACCAGTCGTTTCTTACTGAAATTTCGAGAGGAATTCGGTGGACGGATTGGATTTCTCAAGTGTCTAACAAAATGGGCCCCACAAGCATCACAGCGGAAGAAGCTTCCGCTTTCGCACCGCGTAATGCACGGCCGCTGCCCGTTTTTGCGATCATCTGTGGGCCCCACACGTGCTCCATAAGCTCGATCTGAACCGTCCACCGTGTAGAGGGCTTCGAGCACTACAAAACCATGCTGACTTTTTGCACCCATGCGTGCACACGTGTGAGATACAGAGGCCACAAAAGGGCTGCCCGGTAGCGTTCAAATCTGATCTTTTTGTGATTTCTTCTCTGGGCCACGTCAATGGACGTTCAAAACCACCCATTCTTGACTGAAATTTCGTTCTGAATCCAATGGATGGGGTGAATTTTTCAGAAAATGCTTCTGTGGGGCCCACCGACCACAACAGCAAAATGGTGCGAAAGGTTTCGTACATCCGCAAAAACCGACTTTTCCGGACAGTTTTGGCCCACCATCTTTGATCATATGGCAAATCTGAACCGTCTATCATGTAGAGGACCCAAGAAAGTACTAAGGGACGGTGTTTCTTTGAAATTTGAGCGAGGAAAGTGGCGTGTTTCATGGTACCGAACTTGGCTGCGAAAATTGCACTCCGTGTCCTGCTACAACTCTGTCACTGACTCCAGCCTTCCAGCAGCTATAAAAAGAGGTTTTTGGACGTGGGGAGCATTCATTCAAGGTCTTGGGAGGAAGAACAGAGGGCTCGAGCTTGGGTTTCAACGTGGGCAAAGGAGAGAGAGAGGAGCTTGGTTTTTTCTTTCCCTTTTCTTTTCCTTTTCTTTTTCTCTTTATTTATTTGGATTGAGCCCATCCATGACAGGCTAAATCCTCCTAGCTAGGGCTAGGAGGTGAAGCTTGTAGTGAGATGAGAAATTATATGCTTTTAATTTAATTTTAATTTTTGAATTGAAGTTGGTTTTAGTTTGATTTTAATAGAAATATTTTTGGTCTTTAATGGTCTGTTGTGACTGAAATTACAATGGGTCTGCAATGCTTTGAATATTTTCTTATCCCTTTTATGTTTATGACGTTAGGACGTCCCGTTGTTCACCATAGTCTCCTGGGCATGGTTGGATGACGGTACCCTTCTTAACCTTCATACATATGATTGGTTGGTAATTAGTTTAATTCTGTTGTTTGCCATAGTCTGTGGGCATGGTTTGGTGATGGAATCCATTCTAATTTATCTTCCTTTCATCTCTTTGAAAACTAGATCAATGGCAGTTCAGTAATTTCCATGATTTTTGATGCAAGCATAAGTTCTCCCTGATCTCTACAAGTGAATCCTCTGAATCCCTAGTTTCTCTTCCTCTGATTTATCTTAAGTTTAGAAAATTATTCCTCAATTTATACTTGATTTAGAATTCATCTTTTTCTAGTTCAATTTCTATTTAATTTTAGATAACGTACAAGTTTCAGTCCCTTGGGATTCGACCTCGGTCTTACCGAGTTATTACTACATCACAACCCTGCACTTGGGGAGTGAACAAGTTTTTGGCGCCGTTGCCGGGGACTGTCGGCTACGTTTTTCTGAAATTAATTAGTTTTGGGATTAGTTTAAGATTAGATTTTCTTTAGAATTTTTAATTCTAGGTTTAGAAATAGTTATTTTCCTTGTTAGAAATTTTTCCTAACGTTAGAAACTTACTATTCTTCATTCTATCTGATTTTTAGAACTAACCTAATTTTTTTCTATTTTGTAGGAAACTTCTAATTTAGTAAGCTCTTTCCAATTTCTCTTTCTTTAGAATTTCTTCTTTTTTTTCTAGAAATTAGTTTACTCTTAATTAGGACTTTCTATTCTTAGAAACTAACTTATTTTGTTTTGTTTTGCAGATTCTTAACCTAGGACTCCAAATTTGGTAACTTCTTTCCATCTTTCCCTTTTATTTTCTAGATTTCTTCTTCCTCTTTTTTAGGTTTAAATTAGAATTTGAGGGCTGAGTGTGTTTTATGCCCCATTGGGCACGCGACAACACTCGACGTCTCGTGACTGAAGGAGGATTAGTTGAGGGGTTGACTGTCCATCGCAGGACTAGACACCACTTGAATTCTCCTGAGTTAGAAGACGTTATGGCTGAAAATCAACCTCAAGCACTACCCCAACCAGGTGTTGAGGAAGTACATGATGAGAATGACGTGCATCAGGCACCCCCGCCTCGTACTTTACGAGATTATTTACAACCGGCGGGGGTGAGTACGCCCTCATGCATGATTTTTCCTGAGAATACAGGACATATGGACATCAAGCCAGGGGTTATCCAACTCCTTCCTAAGTTTCATGGGCTTGAGTCTGAAGAACCATACTTGCATCTGAAAGAGTTCGATGAAATCATAGGCACCTTATACTTTCCTAATGTATCTGAGGATACTATTAGGCTGAAACTCTTTCCATTTTCCTTGAAAGAAAAAGCCAAGACGTGGTTACATTCACTGCGTCCTAGGTCCATTGGCACATGGAATGATTTGCAGAGGGAATTTATAAAGAAATTTTTCCCACATCATAAGACAATTACCCTCAGGAGAGCAATCATGAACTTTGCCCAAAAGGAAGATGAAACATTCTTCCAATGTTGGGAAAGGTTCAAGGATCTGGTTAATGCATGCCCACAACATGGCTTTGAAATATGGCGCATTACGAATTTTTTCTATGATGGGCTAACATCTTCCATGTGCCAAATGGTCGAGACAATGTGTAACGGAGATTTTATTAATAAAAATGTCGACGAGGTATGGGATTACCTCGATAGTCTCGCGGAAAAAACACAATCATGGGACTATTATCCAAGAACGAACACCACGTCTAGGCCGACTCATTCAAGGGAAAAAGGAGGAATATATCTCCTGAAAGAGGATAATGATCTTAACGCTAAGGTGGCCAATCTCACCAGAAAATTTGAGGCCATGGAAGGAAGGAAGGAAAATGTTAATGAAAGTGTTTGCGGCATCTGTGATTGCAACATTCATACTACTGAAAATTGTCCTTCAATACCTGCCTTTCGAGATGTATTGAATGAACAATTTAATGCCGTAAATAACTATCAAAGACCTTTCAATGGACCACCCTCTAATACATACAATCCTGGCTGGAAAAATCATCCGAATTTTAGTTGGAGGAACGGACAAACTGCTACCCCTCAAGGTTTCTTCAATCAAAATCCAAATCAGGGGAAACCTCAAGAAGAATCGGTTCAATTTTCCACACAAGAGCTGGCTCGGACAATGCAAGGAATTTCAGATTTTATGCAAAAAATAGATTCACGTATGACGGCTATGGAAAAAGGGATGCTCCCTGCACAATCACTCCCTAATCCGAAACCGCAATACGAGACAGGTGATCCCAGCTCTTCGAATCAAATGGGGCACGCTAAATCCATCACCACTCTTAGGAGTGAGAAGGTTATTGATAAAACCCTTCCGGTTAGGCCCGAAAAGCCTCAAGAACCAGAAGAGGACAACAATGATGGATCTAGTGGCGCCCCACAAAAATTTGAACCGGAACCTCTAGAAAAGCCAGTTGCTCCGTTTCCCCAACGGTTGGTTGAACCAAAACGTCTATCTAACTCTCAGGATATCCTAGAGGTGTTGAAACAAGTGAAAGTCAACATTCCTCTGCTTGACGTTGTAAAACAAATACCTTTATATGCTAAATTTCTAAAGGACTTATGTACTACCAAACGACGGAAAAGTGTTCAAAAGAAAATCTCCTTGACTGAGAAAGTGAGTGCCGTCCTAAAACAAGATGTGCCGCAAAAATTCAAAGATCCCGGTTGCCCAACCATATCATGTGTAATCGGGAACTATCGAATTGATCACGCACTTCTTGACTTAGGAGCGAGCGTCAATCTGATTCCCTATTCGGTATACCAACAGTTAGGTTTAGGTGAATTAAAACCCACTCGAACCACACTACAACTTGCTGATCGTTCTGTTCGTATACCAAGAGGGATCATCGAGGATGTGTTGGTCCAGGTGGATAGATTCTACTACCCTGTTGATTTTATCATCTTGGACACCGAACCCATCAATGACACGAGCACTCAGATTCCCGTCATTCTTGGTCGCCCATTCCTGTCCACTTCAAATGCAATTATCAATTGCAGGAATGGTGTCATGACTATGTCCTTTGAAAATTTGACATTGGAATCGAATATCTTTTTCAATAACGGCAGCAACTCAGAGGATGATGACGATTTCCACGATGTTAACATGATTGATTCTTTTGTGGAAGATAGAACATCTCTCACCTTATCCTCTGATCCTCTAGAGACGTGCCTGGCCCACTCCCATGATCTTGATGATGATATAATTAGGGAGACGTGTGCCATGCTTGATACTGCACCGGTACTTGAAGTTAACCGGTGGAGGCCACACATTGAAGAATTGCCCCAAACTTATGTAGTGCCTCTACCGTCTAACCTCAAGCCACCGAAGCTTGACCTAAAACCTTTGCCCTCTGATTTAAAATATGTCTATTTAGGTCAAGATGAGACATACCCGGTGGTGATCTCTGGCCACCTGGAGAAAGAACAGGAGAGTATGCTGATATCTACTCTCATTGAGCATAAGGGAGCTTTTGGATGGACGATAGCGGACCTCAAGGGAATTAACCCATCGATTTGTACTCACCGTATATATCTTGAGGACAATGCAAAGGCTGTTCGGCAATCACAACGTAGACTAAATCCAAACATGAAGGAAGTGGTTAAGGCCGAGGTTCTCAAACTATTGGAAGTGGGGATCATTTACCCCATATCCGATAGTCAATGGGTGAGTCCAACTCAGGTAGTTCCTAAGAAGTCCGGGATCACCATCGTAGCCAATGCCAATAATGAACTCGTGCCGACCAGAGTTACTACTGGTTGGAGAATGTGCATCGACTACAGAAAGCTGAATACCGTCACAAGGAAAGACCACTTTCCTTTGCCCTTCATTGATCAAATCCTAGAAAGGCTAGCTGGTCATTCCTATTATTGTTTCCTTGACGGGTATTCAGGTTATAATCAGATTGAAATCGCCCCTGAAGATCAGGAAAAGACCACATTTACATGTCCCTATGGCACCTTTGCTTATAGAAGGATGCCATTCGGGTTATGTAATGCCCCTGCCACCTTTCAGCGATGCATGACGAGTATCTTTTCTGACATGGTGGGGAAATATCTAGAGGTCTTCATGGACGATTTCTCTGTTTTTGGTTCATCTTTCAGCGAATGCTTAGCAAGTCTTAAATGTGTGCTGAAAAGATGTGAAGAAAAAAATTTGGTACTTAACTGGGAGAAGTGCCATTTTATGGTTCAAAAGGGAATTGTCCTTGGGCATATCATCTCGTCCAAAGGAATCGAGGTAGATAAGGCAAAAATCGATCTTATCTCTAACCTACCTCCACCCAAGAACATCAGAGATGTGCGATCCTTCTTAGGACACGCAGGCTTTTACAGACGATTCATAAAGGATTTTAGTCTCCTCTCTCGTCCTTTATGTAATCTTCTTCAAAAGGATACACCATACGAGTGGACTGAGCAGTGCCAAGAAGCTTTCACTAAGCTTAAGGGCATGCTAACCACTGCACCTATCATGCAGCCACCTGACTGGAGTCTTCCTTTTGAACTTATGTGCGACGCCTCTGATTATGCTCTTGGAGCGGCTCTAGGCCAGAGAAAAGATAAGCGGCCTTACGTTATTCACTACGCAAGTAGGACTCTAAATCCTGCCCAAGTGAACTACTCGACTACGGAAAAGGAACTCTTAGCCGTAGTGTTCGCTTTGGACAAATTTAGGTCCTACCTGATCGGATCCAAGATCATCATCTACACAGATCACGCGGCACTTAAGTTTCTTTCTAAGAATGATTCTAAGCCCCGCCTAATACGATGGATCCTTCTACTCCAAGAATTTGATTTGGAAATTAAAGATAAAAAGGGAGTAGAGAACGTAGTGGCCGATCATCTTTCTCGCCTTAATACCTCGGATTCCCTTGAGGCGACCCATATCAATGACATGTTCCCTGATGAACAACTGTTTAGAGTCTCCCATTCACCTTGGTTCGCTGATATTGCTAATTATCTTGCTACAGGTGCCATACCGACACACTGGACGTCACAAGATAAGAAGAAATTCTTTACCAAGGTGCGTAACTTTTTCTGGGACGATCCATATTTGTTTAAATATTGCCCAGACCAAATCTTAAGGAGATGCGTACCAGACGATGAGCATCAGAGTGTCATCTCCTTCTGTCATTCACAGGCCTGTGGTGGTCACTTTTCTGCTAAAAAGACCACGGCCAAGATTTTACAGTGTGGCTTCTACTGGCCCACTATGTTCAGGGACACTCATGAGTTTTGCAAGGCTTGTGAGCGTTGTCAGAAATTGGGAGCACTGTCCCGTCGAAATATGATGCCCTTGAATCCCATCCTTATTATAGAAGCATTTGATTGTTGGGGTATTGATTTCATGGGACCATTCCCCCAATCATTTGGAAATCTGTATATTTTGCTCGCCGTAGACTATGTCACTAAATGGGTCGAAGCAATTCCGTGCCGCAAAAATGACCATTGCACGGTCATTAAATTTTTGAAAGATAATATCCTGTCGCGGTTCGGAACACCTCGAGCCATCATTAGTGACGGGGGCTCACACTTCTGTAATAGACCATTTGAGAGTTTAATGAAGAAATACGGTATCTCGCATAAGGTGAGCACCCCATACCATCCACAAACAAGTGGACAAGCTGAGATTTCCAATAGAGAGATCAAACATATCCTAGAGAAAACAGTTAACCCTGATCGTAAGGACTGGTCAATCCGATTGACCGATGCCTTATGGGCGTACCGTACTGCTTTCAAAACTCCTATTGGAACATCTCCCTTTAGACTTGTCTATGGGAAAGGCTGTCACTTGCCTGTGGAATTGGAACACAAAGCATACTGGGCGATCAAAAATCTGAATTTCAATCTGGACAACACTGGCTCGCTACGCAAACTTCAGTTAAACGAACTTGAAGAAATCCGGAATGATGCGTACGAAAACTCGAGAATTTACAAGGACAGGATGAAGGCGTTTCATGATCAACATATTCTACGGAAATCATTCACGCCAGGTCAGAAAGTCCTCTTGTATGACTCTCGACTACATCTCTTTCCGGGTAAGCTTCGATCTCGTTGGACCGGCCCTTACATTGTTGTTACTGCTCATCCTCATGGGGCCGTCGAGATAAGAGATCCCGACAATGGCAAGGAGTTTAAAGTTAATGGACATCGATTAAAGCCATTTGTTGAGACATTTGATTCAGAGGACATGTCCATGCCTCTGATTGCTCCTGTTTACCAGGACTGATCTCCTAGTCTGATGGAGGTATAGGTAGGTTTATCGCTTTCAAAGGTTTAGGATAGTCGCTTTCATAGGTTAGTTAGTTCAATGTTTGTGGGTAACATTACTGCAAACCCTCACGAGACTACAACTCGTCCACTAGGGGTAACCTAGGGGTTTAAAGGCTTGTTGCATACGCTAAATGCAATCGAGAGCACCTGCGAAAGTGGTATAGGTAGGATTTTATTTTTGTTATTTTTGTTCTGCTTTCTCTCTCATGCTGACAAGCTTCCATGCCGTGATCTATTGGAAACTCTCTTGATTCGTTATTCAGGTACTATCTTCCCATCACTTCTCATTTACTTTCGTTGTCCCATGTGCATTGCATGCTCATATCTTTTACATTGAGGACAATGTAGATTTTAGGTTGGGGGTGGGAGATTAGGTTTCCTAATCAGTATTTTCTTGGTCTCGAGCAACAATTGTGAAAAAAAATTTTGAATTTTTCTGAAAATTTTTATGAATTCGCAGTGATTTTGACAGATACCCCTAATTTAGATTTTCAAGGTACATAATGGTGGATTTATGACTCTTGGATTCCGGATCTGTTAGATTTCATAGTTAAGTGAATTATTAATCCATGATTAGAAGTTGTAAACATTGATTGAATCATGATTTCAGGACACGTCTTGCTTACACATTAAGACTTCAGTCTGATATTAAAGGGTTAATTTGGTAATCACTAAGCACGAAAGGAACCAGCCTGAAATATCTTGCCATCATGGTATAAAAATTGGAAAGGATGGATAATTAATCTTCATCATAGGTTTGCTCCCTATAGGTGTGGAGTTAATTCCCCATGAATGATATGTGAAAAAGAGTCAGGTGTACGATCTTCACCATAGGTTTGCTCCCTATAAGTGAGGATTTGATTCCCCTTCCTTGGCATTACTTTGAATAGAAAAATTACAAGTTAATAGGCTAATCTATGAGGCAAGTTTTGGATTAGGTTTTGGTTGTCATGAATTTTCTTGTTGGTTACCAATGATATCATGAAATTGACGATTGGATCTCTTAATAATGATAAGCCGAGATTAGACTATACATCCATGGATCTCAATGTTTAAAATTTTTCTAATTGATGGATTAATACTTTACACTTGATTATGAAGTCTACCGCGCGCTTGAGCTCAGGAGAAAACAATTTCTAACATTCATGAATATTAAATTTCTCGTATCTTGTTCAAAATCTCACTCGATTTCGTAGAAAGTTCTCCTATGATTCTCAACTTATTTTTCGCATAATTTGCTCGGGACTAGCAAAATGCTGGTTGGAGGTTGTGTTGAGGGTCAAATAGTGCATATTAGACCCCAAATATTGTCCGGATTTACGAGCATAATAGTGCTTAACGGCTGATTCAATCGTGTTTATGTTGCAGGTTGATTTTACAAGCTTGGATGGAAAAAGGATGTTAAAATTTGAGATTTAACGATCTGATGACACCAAAGGCAAGGGACGGACTTCAGAGGACCAAGATTGACGGATATACACGGTCAGAAATCCGAGAAAACTAAGAAACTGAAGCTCAAGTGGCTTGAAACGCATCCAGAATGCAAGATCACATGGTTCCCGACATCTGATCGGTTTGAAACTTTATACATGAGATGAGGGCCATAAATTAACCGTACACGTCAAAAATCATCCATTGGATCATCCTAGAAGTTTCCCAACGGATAGATCAGCCCATAAATTCTTGATTTGGGGCCCACATGACATCTGGACCTACTTCAATTTTGGTCTCAACGGCTCACGTAAGATGAAAAAGTGGATGGATGGGTCGGATTTAGCATACACATCAAGGTGGGACCCATATTGCATGGTGTGTGTGCACAGCATAAGTGAGGTCGCCGTGCACTGAATCGTCCAAAGTCGGTCAGCGCATGCTGGCCGACTCTCATCTTCCAAATCTCAAACGGAGACAGCGTCTTCCACGCAGCCGTCCGATTTTGAGTAGTGGGGCCCACACATCAACCTTTTTGATGATCTAGACCGTTCAACGTGTCCAGAGATGGGTCTTGACCATCGCCAAGCTCGCCGTTTGGCCCCATGCACGTGTACGTACGAGAATCGTCAGAAAATGCAAGATGGACGGCGAAACAGAATATTCCGTGGGTCAAGCCAAAATCAATATGAAACCAGTCGTTTCTTACTGAAATTTCGAGAGGAATTCGGTGGACGGATTGGATTTCTCAAGTGTCTAACAAAATGGGCCCCACAAGCATCACAGCGGAAGAAGCTTCCGCTTTCGCACCGCGTAATACACGGCCGCTGCCCGTTTTTGCGATCATCTGTGGGCCCCACACGTGCTCCATAAGCTCGATCTGAACCGTCCACCGTGTAGAGGGCTTCGAGCACTACAAAACCATGCTGACCTTTTACACCCATGCGTGCACACGTGTGAGATACAGAGGCCACAAAAGGGCTGCCCGGTAGCGTTCAAATCTGATCTTTTTGTGATTTCTTCTCTGGGCCACGTCAATGGACGTTCAAAACCACTCATTCTTGACTGAAATTTCGTTCTGAATCCAATGGATGGGGTGGATTTTCCAGAAAATGCTTCTGTGGGGCCCACCGACCACAACAGCGAAATGGTGCGAAAGGTTTCGCACAGCCGTGAAAACCGACTTTTCCGGACAGTTTTGGCCCACCATCTTTGATCATATGGCAGATCTGAACCGTCTATCATGTAGAGGACCCAAGAAAGTACTAAGGGACGGTGTTTCTTTGAAATTTGAGCGAGGAAAGTGGCGTGTTTCATGGTACCGAACTTGGCTGCGAAAATTGCACTCCGTGTCCTGCTACAACTCTGTCACCGACTCCAGCCTTCCAGCAGCTATAAAAAGAGGTTTTTGGACGTGGGGAGCATTCATTCAAGGTCTTGGGAGGAAGAATAGAGGGCTCGAGCTTGGGTTTCAACGTGGGCAGAGGGGAGAGAGAGGAGCTTGGTTTTTTCTTTCCCTTTTCTTTTCCTTTTCTTTTTCTCTTTATTTATTTGGATTGAGCCCATCCATGACAGGCTAAATCCTCCTAGCTAGGGCTAGGAGGTGAAGCTTGTAGTGAGATGAGAGATTATATGCTTTTAATTTAATTTTAATTTTTGAATTGAAGTTGGTTTTAGTTTGATTTTAATAGAAATATTTTTGGTCTTTAATGGTCTGTTGTGACTGAAATTACAATGGGTCTGCAATGCTTTGAATATTTTCTTATCCCTTTTATGTTTACGACGTTAGGACGTCCCGTTGTTCACCATAGTCTCCTGGGCATGGTTGGATGACGGTACCCTTCTTAACCTTCATACATATGATTGGTTGGTAATTAGTTTAATTCTGTTGTTTGCCATAGTCTGTGGGCATGGTTTGGTGATGGAATCCATTCTAATTTATCTTCCTTTCATCTCTTTGAAAACTAGATCAACGGCAGTTCAGTAATTTCCATGATTTTTGATGCAAGCACAAGTTCTCCCTGATCTCTACAAGTGGATCCTCTGAATCCCTAGTTTCTCTTCCTCTGATTTATCTTAAGTTTAGAAAATTATTCCATCATTATTCTTCAATTTATACTTGATTTAGAATTCATCTTTTTCTAGTTCAATTTCTATTTAATTTTAGATAACGTACAAGTTTCAGTCCCTTGGGATTCGACCTCGGTCTTACCGAGTTATTACTACATCACAACCCTGCACTTGGGGAGTGAACAGCTACACGAATCCTTTTCCACCATTCCACTATATCAACGGCCATAACTTCAGGTAGGCCATAGGTTATCAAGTCTTTTCTTATTACCTCCACCCACATCCTTCAGGGTCTTCCCCTTGCCCTTTTAGAGCCTGCAACTTGTACAAATTCACTCTTAACAGGCGCAGTTCTTGGTCTCTGTTGCAGGTGACCAAACCATGTAAGTGAAGTTTCCCTCATCTTATTACCTATTGGTGCTACTCCTAAATTCCCTTGAAATGCATTCATTTCTAATTCTATCCTTCCTTGTCTTGCCACTCATCCATCTCAACATCCTCATTTTAGTCGCACTCATCCTATGGACAATATGGTAACGACCTTCTCAATCTCTCCACTTTCATGAATTATTGACCCAAGATCGCAAAAGTGGTCATCTTTGGGAGCTTCTTGGTTAGCAATCTTTGCTAATTCCCCATTCCTAATTCTATTGTTACTAAAATTGCACTCTATATGCTCTGTTTTAGTCTGACTAATTTTTAAATCCTTTATGTCATCTACAAACAACATACACCACAAGATCTCTTCCTGCAAATGCCCCGATAACTAGTCCAGAAGACACCTTGATGTTTAAGCGAAATCCAAAGCACTACTATGATGGGTCTAAGGTATTCAGAAATGGTTATGTAACAGTAATTGTGGGAATCATTATGTGTTATGGGGCCGTAATGGCTGTTTCAGGAAAAAGAAGAAGAAGAAGAAGAAGAAGAAGAAGATAAGAGAAGCCATAAACCGAATACCTTGGAGGGGTCCCACTGTGGATGGTCCATGCACCTAAATCTAACGAATGGAAAAAACGTAGCCCTTTGGCATATATCACAACAAATAAACAGTTGACAAAGAAATACAGCAATGGTTCACTAATGGAACAAAAAGAATAAAAAATAAAAATCTATAGCTTCGATCATCCAATCCAGGGTATATTTGGTGCATGGACCATCTAGGTGCGGCCCATCATATCAATGGTTTGGCTTAATGAAAATGTGCCCAACCCACTTGTAAAAATGTAGAACAACCCTCAAGCAGACTAAGAATAAATGCAACAACGGTTCATGTGCAACAACGGCTCACTTCTACATCATTCGCCACGTGGGTCCCACAAAGTATGCACCCTAGCCAAAAAAGAAAGGTCAAACTGCACGTTAAGTAGGCGTGGCATGAAAAAGAAAATCGGATGGTTAAAGGCGTGTTTGGATGTACCCCAACCGCAAGCAACAATGACATTATGGAGGGCATGACGATTTCCTAAGAGTAGATTTGTGTTTTCTGCCTCTCAAAATCCAAATCTGCATCCATTCCATTTCAGAGCATGCAACAATGAACAATGATTTGAGTGGAAAGGCATCCTACATCATCTCACTTTGCAATGCAAGAGGATCCAAATCCACTCTAAAAAAGCTGGGCCAAACGATCCATACTCAAAAGTAAAAGGCAATTAACTAATAACAATGTGGTGAAGACAGTCAACATCCTTGAAACCCAACCCGGTACATGGCCTGGATTGGAGACTTATGGCACCTCTGGATGAGGCTTAGACGTTGAGCCTGTAAGAGGATAGATAAGACTCTGGTATGTCAGAATGTGATGCATGGCCCTGCAGAAGCTTGATAGTGCTTGTCTTGGAGACATCGTTAAGGATGGTGATCATGTGGCTATAAATATGCATGAGGCCACACCGCGCGCGAGTCCCCTTCCCGAGCGAGAGAGAATCTCAGTCATTCTATTTTCATGTCTACTAGCAACAATAACTTTGCCCTGAAGATTGGCGACACAAATAACGTAGAAGGGTCTTCCCAATAGACGATGAAAGATACGGCAACGGTGCAAGGAAAGAGGTCGTTTCTCAGATTGTCAGCACTAGAGATGTCAAATATAGGATTCAACAGCTCTAAAGAGTATTTTAGCATCCACCAGACATGGGTCCACACCGATGGTGATGCCTCTACTAGACAGTAACTAGTCCATTCTAAGTGATGATGGAGGATCCTTATCAGAGTACTTAGCTTCTAGCACAATGGGCAATTTTGACCACAATTAGATTAGTGCCATGAAGCAGTGCAAAAAATCCAGAAAAGGTAGATAGATCTTTACTACGGCGGACATGATAACTTGGGAGTGTGCAGATCCAGTGGCTTTCTGATAAAGGCTGAAAATAGTGAAAACAGAGAGAAGCCAAAACGTTTTCTGTATTTGAGACAACCCTAAAGGGTCGAATATATGGAGATTACAGTCATCTATACAAGGAAAATAATAAAATCAAAATCCTCTACCTATGGAAGTGAACTATACAAGGTATACAAGGCATGTGGCCTATCTAACATCCCCTCTCAAACTAATGCTAGTCATCGACAAGTAATAGTTTACCAACTAGAAATGAGTGACGTGCAAAAGTGAGGGACTTAATGAGAATGTCTGCAATATATTCATGGGATGCGACATGTGGAAGAGAGAGAAATGAGCCCAGACTGAAACTTCTCGCGGATGAAGTGACAGTCAACTTCAATATGCTTCGTCCGTTCATGAAAAACCGGGTTAGAGGCAATCTGAATGGCACTTGGATTATCTACATGGAGTGGAGTAGGATTCGGTAAAGGAATGCCCAAGTCAGAAAGAAGTCCACATAACCAGACAAGCTCACTACAAGCAGCAGACATCGCCCGATACTCGGCTTCCGTGCTTGATTTGGAAACAGTGGCCTGCTTCTTACACTTCCAAGAGATGAGAGAAGTGCCGAGAAAAACACAGTAGCCAATGGTAGATCTTCGTGTGAGAGCGTGACCAGCCCAATCAACATCTGAATAAGCACAAAGGTCCAGAGTAGCTGTGGAGGAGAAGAACAGTGATCGATCTAGAGTTCCACGTAGGTACCGTAAGATGCGCAACACCGCAGTCATATGAAGAGTCTGATGAGCAAAAACAAACTGACTGACGACTTGGACAGCGTAGGCAATATCAAGGCGACTCATTGTTAAGTAAACAAGACTCTCAACCAAACGGCGGTATAAGACGGGCTGCGTGAGGAGATCACCATCATCATGGCCATATTGAACGTTAAGTTCTAAGGGAGTCTGAACTGTCTTCTGATCCGTCAATCATGCCAAGGCGAGAAGATCCTTAGTATATTTACGCTGGCTGACCAGCATTACACGTTGAGAACGTGAGAATTCAAGCCCAAGAAAATTGCATTTAATGAAAATTCAATGATTTTAGCTACGGTATTTTTCCGTAGCCTTTGCCCAGTTTTATGGTAGTGACTATTTTCTTAATTATCCTCTCATGGACCACATATAGTCTAAATTCAGTGGCCACTTGACTTCAAGATGAGTAGTTCCAAGAGCTTAATTTTAACAATCAACACCTAATCAGACTGATTTAAAAATGATTGGAACTGCTAGCCTACCACCTAAAAAAGGATCATACATATCCCTTCCAACTGAAAATAATATCTCATTGGCAAGAATATCTCCTCTCTAGTATGTAAATTTTCAATTTAAAATTATATAAATTGCAAATACAATACTCTTAATGATGGACCATTAAGAAATTCTTTCAAAACATTGCTCATTACAGCCTTTTATGGTATCGGAGCAACCAATTTAGGGCCTCTAATTTCTTCATCATCGTTGTCGACAGCATCCTCGTCATCTCTGATCAACACAAAACCAATTTGGTTGGATTGGTTTTGAAGATGAGCAATCTTATTGGATCAATTTGAAGATTAACTCTCAATGAACCGATCTTCAAGATGAGTGGTTTGATTAGCTAGATATTAAAGACCAACCCGCATTTTTTGGACCAATGTTAAATATGAGTGGTCTAATTTAGCAGATATGGAAGATGAACAATCCAATTGCTCCAATTCCAAAGATATATAGTTCGATTAAACCATTTTCTAAGATCAAAAGTTGTATTAAACCAACTTTACCCCATTCTATCTCATTTAACAGTATTACATCGTTTATACCAAGTTTTAACCAGTTCTACCTTGTTTTACCTAGTTCGCCCGAGTTTTACTTAAGTGTTACTGGATTTTTACCTAGTTCCAATATAAAAATATGAAGGAACCGATATTGAAGTGGTTAGATTGAATTGTAGTGGTAGAATACATTGTTAGTTTACCATTATTTTTCTTCATTGATTTTGCTCTCAACGATCACATAACATTAAGTGGTACATAGTGATTTTTAAGATGAGTGGTCTAAATAGTCCAATTTTATGAGTTGATCCAACCTAACCAGACATCATTGAGTTTTCGAGTTTTTGAAGTATGACCACAAGTTCCACAATTTCCTAAGCATTGAAAAGTAACCTAACCAGTGACTAAGAATACCCCAATTGGTTGATCTTGGAGAACTCTCCATCCATGGTATTGCACAACAAAGACGTACCAATTGAGTGCTATTGCACAACATATATGTGCTTGAGCCTTTAGTTTTGTGTTTTGTGCATGGGTGAATAATTAGGGTTCTTGATCTATGGCTAGTTTGGAGACTCTTGGGCTGTGGCTATTCAAGATGAATGTAGGTGTCCACTTGTACAGCTTTATTATACAGAAAAAGTTTTAAGCATTGACCTATATTATCCCATGGAATTATCATTTATTTTTTTTATTGACAATGACTCTTTAAGAATCGGTGTGATTGGTGATTCTAACCATCTTATGGACCTGATGTTTGGTAGCCAGCAGCTCAAAAGAATAACTTCCAGTCAAGGATCCTAGTTAGCCAACTGCATGAGAATCTCTCCCCCTTTTCAAATTGCAATTCTAGTTTCTACTAGGAATGGAAGCCCCCAAATAGCATTTTGAAGGCCTTAAATGGTATTTGGACTTAATAATCGCGTGCCTTGCAAACAATTTAACTTTTCAGATATCTTTTGGGTTAATTCATATTCATCTAAATTGCAATTCGGGGGTTGTCCAAACATACCCTTAGCACCAATCAGTGCATGCCATGTGACATTCTAAAAGTACTGAAAAAATTCACTTTTTTTTTATTTGTTTGAAAAAGTGACTTTAGATGCCACTTGCCCTTCTCAGTAAAAGAAACATCTTCAGAAATGAGCATTTCTGTTGCACTCTATATATAAATTATAGTTTGTAAGTGATTAACACGTTCTTTCTAATCAACCTATGTAACGGACTATTATAACGATTACATAGTGCTTGCATGAGTTTTGTCCTCTAATTGCCGGTCCCAAGCCTAGATAAAGAAGGGTTGCATGAGGTTGGCAGCTGGTGTGAAACCTTTGCCATGACTTTCATTATGAATCCTGTCGATATGACATTCCAAACTCATGCTAAGATATTAATATGGCCCTTGGTAGAATAGAATAGCCAAACATAATTCATGTTTAAGACCCCATTTAGCTGAGGTAAGGCTTAAATGATGACGGCAGCGGCGGTTTGTGAGTGATTTCCAACAAAAGTTCCATGCGGCCTCAATCATCTATATTTTAATTTTGATTTGTTTTGAAATACTACAATTGAAAAAATTCCATAAAAGTTAAATCTAACTTATCACATGTTTTATACAAATATGAAATACAAAACCACTGGCACATGTACACACAAATATCCCAAGTGAAAGTTTATTTAGATCAGCACCTGATTGAAGCCACAAAAAATAATTTTACTAGATTAGAATCCTTCATCATTACAAATTCTACGAATTCACGGCAACCCACAAATCAGAAAAATATCTCACACCCATTAATGAACCATACAAAACCAAGAAGCTTCTCTCTTAATTTTGCTCTTTCTTTTTTTTTGAAAGATACTTCCATCTTAATTTCAATTAGACACTATTAAGAATCTATAAACCAGAAATTCCACATGACCTATCGCACTCAGGATGTTATTCGATATTAATCGCATGGCATGCACCACAATATCTTGCCCATTAAAATTTTCTTTCTTCAATTTTTTATTTTTTTTTAGAATAACAAAACTTTATGGACAAAACAATGTTTTGCTCCAAGGAATGGTATAGTCCCTAACCTCATCATGAACCAAATTAACAAGTCATGAAATCATGACTCTACTCCTGCCACAAGAAGTATGCTTGGATTAGTCCTGAATATGGCTTTAGAATCGATCATGTCTGCATACTTAGCTGGCCCAGACAGTACCCTCCTGAGATTCCATTCCTCGTTGCTCAGGATGCAACCAATACCAAAAGCTCCAACGACTACAGAAATAATGGATTCCAAGAGTGAGTTTCCACATTCCCCACATGGGGTGAGGCCTTAGTTGCAACACTCTGGGCACCATCTCCACCTAAGAAACACCACATTCTAGTTGTTTAGGTAAAAAATGTCCTGTCAAAACCTAATCCCAAAAGTTAATTTCCAAACCCTCTGACATTTCAAATTATACAAATTTTCAGCAGTCATCCTGTCCTTTAAATCTGGTCTCTTCCCCCCCTTCTCAACTCTCCCCAATCAAACCAGTCCAATGGCTTTTCCATTAATCAGCAAAATCTCATTTCCACTCTTTCACCCAGAAATTTAAAAATCTTCAATTGCCAAGTTCTCCTTACAATTCAACCTTCCATCCCTCGGTTCTCCTCAACTTCGAAATACTTGCAAAAAACATCTCAATAACCATGACAAACCCAAGGCATTTCATACTCAGCATCCGTCATCTGGCAATGCCAATACAATTGCTCGCCTATTATAGATTTCAACACAAGATTCACTTCAATCCTCCCCAAATTCAAATTTTCAAACCCTAATCCAACGTCTACTTTCAATCCAACTCTCCTCAACTCCAATTCACTCAAAAGATCACCTCAATGAACAATGTGAATCTTCAATATTGATTGTCCAGAAAAGCCAATACAGTTGGTCACACTCGTTACAAAATTTCAATTCTATATCCAAGTAAATTCCATTTTAGTCGTTCCCATATTCAAATTTCAATCCCCATCCTCTTCCAACAATCCAAACTTTACTCTCCCTCCAATGCTCCTCAACTCTAATTCACTCATAATACCACCTCAGCAAGCAATGCAGATTTCCAACATCAATCATTTGAAAAGGCCAATACAAATTTTCATCCACTATGAATTTTGAACTAAATACCAACACAAGATTCCATTTTATTCCTCCCAAAATTTGTAATTTCAATTCCTACCAGCCCATATTCTTCCCAAAACCCAACCTCTACTCTCCTTCCAAATCTCCTTACGTCTAATTCCCTAAAAAGATCACCTCAACAACCAATGTGAATACCCTAGTTAAAGATATTTCACTTCCATCCCTTTACATCACAAGATTTCAATCCTTGTCCTCTTCCTGTAACTCATCCTCTGGCTCTCTCACCCCAACTCTACTTGATTCCAAACCAACCGTAAAAACACCTCGCCGTCCCAAAACAACAAGCTCAAGAAGCTTCCTCCTTGCATCATATATTGGATTCGGATCGACCAAACGCCCCCGCTCATATGCCTCCCTCAGAAATACTGTGTGCCTCTTCCCCTTCCTTAAAAGATAGAAAATCGCCGGATGATCCAAAAACAAATCCCGTATGTTCAAATCAATTCCAAACCACTTTCTAAAATGGCTAATCTTCTCCACCTCCACCATCTTCTCCACTGTCAAACTCAAGAACTCATGAACGATCCCGACAGCCCATTTCTCCAATCCCTTCTTCCCAGCCTTCGATCTCCTCACCTCTATCCCCATTTCCTCGTATGGCCCCATGTACGGTAGCCTCTGCCATTCCTTAACCTTACCCCTAAAATCCTTGCTCAATTTCATCCCTGGCGGGTATTCCTGCCTAAAACCGAACCTGATTTCGGTCTCATCGAGTCTCGAATTCTCGTTTCCAAGCTCTCTCCTCCGCCAATTCTCCACTGCAGGTGAGAAACTAGCACTAGGGTTAGGGTTTTCAACCAGCTTCAAGATGTGAGTGTTAGGTTCGTGAGCATCGGTGAGAGAGAAAATGCTAGAATTTTGGGAAATTACCGAATCTTCAAAGTCGTCAGGGAGGCCGAGTTCCCTCCAGACCTTGAAGATGGCCCGGAGAGGAAGAGATCTGGTCGGCGAGATCGAGAGGAGGCGGCCTAGGCGATCGACGGCCATGGGCTTATCAGCGTCCGCTGCGGCGGATTCTGGGCGGGAGACTTGAAAGGCGGTTTGGGTGAGCTTGCAGAAGCGCTGGGAAGTGGAAGTGTTGTAGAAAAGGGCAAAGATGTGGGGGTATTTACGGATAAAGGACAGGGCGCCGCGGTTGAGGTGGAGCTTTTGGGAGAGGCGGGAGAGGTAAGGGAGGGGTATGGCGAGGGTAGGGGATGCAAGTATGAGATCCTGGATGGAGACGACCTTGAGGAGGTTTATGTACTCGCGCATCAGCTTCTCGAAGGTGGGCTCACAAGCGCGGGAGGCGACGTATTGGGCGGAGGTGGTTTTGGGCCGGGAGAGGAGATGATGGACGGTCCTGGAGGTCATCTTCAGGAGGGTGGGGTTTCGAATCGCCATGGGATAGGGCAGGGAGAGAGAGAGAGAGACGAGTGGGGAGGGGGTGCGTGTTCGTTCGACTGGGAATCACTTTGCGTGTTCCTTACTCGCAGGGAGAAGTGGAGAAGGATAACCGTGCGGAGAGACGGAGAGTCATCCTCGTGGCACACGTGTGAGCGTGGGTCGCCTTGATCATGCCCTGGGACGCGGTTTGGCTAGTGACGCTGCCACCAGCCAAGTGGGTAGTGGTCGGTGCGATGTGGACCACCATAATATATACGTTTTATCCACGCCGTCCATCCATTTTGAAAGATAATTTTTGAGATAATCTAAATCTCGGGTGGACCAGGAAAACAGTAGTGATTGAATGCCCACAACTAAAAACCTCCCAGGCCCACTGTAATGGTTATTTTACATCTAAAATGTTGATTAAGTCATACAGACTTGGATGAAGGGAAGAAATATATCTATCGGCTTGATCCAAAACTTTTGTTCTCCCGGGACGATTTTAATGGTAGGCATTTAATCAACACCGTGCAGTCCACTTGAGATTTGGATCAACCTCATTTTTGGGATTATACAATAAAATGATCCGGAAGAATGAGTGGATGGAATGGATGAAACACATACATCATGGTGGGGCCCACAGAGAACCAACCATAGCCATTGGCCAGTGGTAGGGTCAGTAGCCAGTCTGTTTCCCATGCACTGGCCGGAAAATTGGGCAAATTTGATAGCACACGTATGAATGTTAGGCGGTATCTTGCATGACACAAAGATGACGACCGACTCATGTGGCAACGGATGATCTAATCCAGTGCGCGCTGCAGCCTGCAACGAACCTCGCACTGGACAGGAACTGAGCGCGGATAGGTGAGGCAGAGGTGACGGCTTCGTGCGGCGAGGCCCTGACCGTGGCCAACCTCGATGTATGTGTTATATCCGAGCCGTTCATCTGTTTTTTCAGCTCATTTTATTGCATAGTCCAAAAATTAAGGCAGATTCAAATTTAAAGTGGATCACACCGTGAAATTCATGTGAGCTAAAATAATTAATTGTGTTTGACAGCTAATAATCAGAATTCATTAGAATTCATATGAACGTGTTAGTAACTTCTATTTGGAATGTATCTGTGGAGAGTGAGAGAGAGGAGAGTGAGAGAGGACTCTGACTTGCCAAACGATGTTAATCGGAATCCATGGTATATTTGGAATCCACTGTGTATTTGATATTAACTCCATTTCACATCAGTATGGGGTAACTCCCTGCCTTAAGCTTGCTACGGGGTTGGCAATAGGCTACCCTTGGGCAAATGATGAATGATTTAGTGTAAAGATTGAATTTGATATTTTTGAATTACTTTTGTTGGGGAGAAATGTGTTAAGTTCGGAGACTCGAATTTAAGTAAGTCGGCTCTGCTGACATTGCTTGAAGAGTCCGAGACAACACCGACGGAACAGAAGATAGGTCAGGACGCATAAGCAAGGGACGATTAAAGTTACTCTGTCAGAGTGATAACCTCACCTGCAAAAGCCTACTAAAGGCAGAGCGTGTTCAAGCCACTCAGCAGATAGAACAAGACCGACTCAACGAGTTGGTTCTGTCGGTGTAACACCCTGAAAATCGGAGGTCGTGTATAAACTCAACTCCCGAGTTCCAGACCGTCAATTATGCAACAAAAATGATTATGATTCAATGTTGTCTGAGTTAAAGCATTCACATGAATAAAAGTATACCAAAATTGCAATTTATACTCCAGATCCAGTGATAAAAGCAAGCGGAAGACTAAAGAATATACATATCACTGTATGGAAAACAAAATAGATCTCAACTGTCTCAAAGTATGAATACATCTCTGAGTCTCATATACATGTAAATAAGCAAAATCAAAATGTCAAAAGTAATCCCACTGAGAAGTCCCATCAATCCAGGCCACCTAAGCAAAGCCGTCGTGGTACTGCATATATGAGAACTCGTCCTGGTCCTCATCATAGTTCGGCTTTGCCTCCTGAATCGCTGCCTCACCTGCATCTAAGACAGGGTCTGGTGGGTGTTGCAAATACCATCCCGTAACGTGGGAGTGAGTAGCTAACTCAGTGGAATAATAGAGCAAGGATTAGCATGTTCTCAAATCAATCATGCGATAATAGTAAAGCAGTAAATCAACCAATCCTAATACTGTTGTTAATGCAATATGACATGATATGATGGATGCCCTCACCGACATTCTTCCTCATACGGCACCATCTGCGTCCGCGGCATGCTTGCGTACCGCTCAGTGCTCCACATCTTCCAGGCACATGCAATGTGATGGTGATATGATTGCCCAGTTATTATTAGTTCATTCAAACACCAGGATTGGGAAACTAAGGTACTTCCCTTATATCAATCCCAACACAGATCCTGTCTAGGGTCGTCACTCCTAGTAATCTCATACGATGTATATTTTGTAGGTCGCTGCAAGGGCTGTCAGGGCTGTTGCTCGCACTCGTTGCACCGCTCCCCCATCACCTTATCAATACAGGCCTACTGTACTCTCACTGCTACGGAAGGGTCGTCGCCTCCCGTAGACTCAGAATACGCTCGCGGTCACTACAAAGGACTCGTCGCCTGATCAGTGTAGGCCTACAGCAAGAATATAGTGTCTCATACCACCATAATCTGCTCACGAGTCATAGATGCTCACTGGTCACTACGGGGAGGTTTGTGGCCCCAGCGTAGGCCGACAGCTCGACCACGGTGTCCCATACCACCATGCCCGGCTCATGAGTCTTTATGGATCAAGGTACCATGGTTAAAAGGGTTTACAGTTGTAAGTTAAGTACCCTAGGTTCAAGCAGTTATGACTCATATAAGGTGAACATACAATGACCAGTCAGATTACTTGACGGGCTCGACTAGCACGAGCGCATCTCAAGTCGAACGACATGAAGTGTGTAAAACACCTCGTGTGGCCTAACCACTGCCGCCAACTCCAAAACACAGCTCGCGTTCATCGACGCGTCGTTCGTGGCAAAGATGAGTCAACCACGACTTTACTCGGTTGCCGACTTCCTGGACTAAGTATAGTCCCAAACATTTATGAATTCACATCAGCAATCATATAAGAGTAACGGAAATGAAATACAATAATGTGAGCATGTTAACACATGTTATAACATACAACTTAAGTAAATCGTCAAACACCTGCATTTCATACATATAATGAAATCATGCATATATCTAACATGTAGGAAATCATTTACATCAGCATATTAATTGAGAATTCAATCTCAAACTAATTCATGACACCATTTAATTCAATACATACTGATACAAGCATTTATACAAACACTTAAACTACACACTTAAGTCTACATATAGTATGTCGACTTAAAGTGCGCATTTAGGCGAATCTCTTCGCCAAACTAATTATGCACGCATTCCTAGTATCCTAATGCGACAAGAAGTCATGTCAATCACATCAGCAAAATATGGATGAAAACAGTATTTCCTACAAATGACTAAAATGCCCTAAATCTCATATTTTTCGTCTGCTTACGAAACAGGAAACGGACGACATGTTGTACATGTCAAACGGCGTTGCCGTCAATAATCTACTATTAAACGACATTGAAAGCGTTTGAAACAGTCAATCAAAGCATCTAAAATCCGCACCTTTTCTCCTATAAATGTATTGATTCGAACGGAGCATGTACGCTTCGTCTACGGCGAACCGGGAACCTATTTTACAAGATGCATCAGCTACCATACTAAGGAACCAAAGGAACCTTAAATCGGCAAGTGTTTAGGGTATTTTCTTACCTAGAAACGCGGCGAAATCACCGACAAAGTGATTAGATTGCGTGGCTTAAACAAGTGCAGCAGGTAGTGCAGCAGCAGGAAAAACTCTCCCACCTTCTCTCACAAACTCTCACTTTCTCTCTCACTCTTGCTAGGGTTTCTAGAAAATTAGGATGGGTGAGAGGAGTGAGGGTTTAAGCCCCTTTTATAACCTAAAACTTGTCCAAAACAGGCTTGGGAACAATATTTACTTGATACCTAACTAAATCGGGGCTGTTTCGGTCTAAAAAGACATTTTTAATAGTCCCCTGGCCGAACGCGATCGGACTTAAGTTCATGCATGTCGGATGTCGCTCACATCCCATTTTCAGACCAGCAGTGTTCGTAAATTGCACGTGTCGGTCCAGTTTCAGTTCAGCGGTCACCGCACGTAGATCAGCTCTACAAGTCTCATGATATGAAACAGAAATTTTTCCTGATCCAAGGATGTAATTTGGCTGAATTCTGATGGTCAGAACGCTTAATACTGACGTGTCAAGTCGTGTGCCAGATTTGAATTTCAAATTTCAAATCTAACCCTATTCTCACTCTCTTCACTCCAGGCTCAATGAAATAGCCTGTGAATATCAGTTGGACTTGATTTTCGAAATGATTGTCAAGTCCAGCTAGGCGGTTATAACGGTCTAAGATTGTAGGTATCGGACTTTCGACGCGCGGTCTAGATCCAATACAAAGTTTCAAAGAGGTCCAGAGAACAAACCGGTTTAGAGTTTGATCCGAGGTTTTAGAGTATTATAGCGTCATTAGTTCTACTCGCTTTAGGTCTTGTAGAACGTATTTAAAGTGATCAGGGACTATTTCCCAGCTACTCTAGCGTTGCGCTAGCTAACTTACACATATTTTCCAAAGGAATTAATCCTACGCAATTTCTAGTCGAGTTGGTACTCGAGTCCAAGTACGAATTTTTCCAGGACGTTACAGTCGGTCACGGAACAAGGAATGACGGATAGACACCGAGATTATTCCATCCGTGGAAAGGCCGAGAACCCACCCTCCTGCGTCGGCCAAGACTCTCCCAGAGTCGGTAACGACCTGGCCGAGACAACGAGTGGCGGAATGAGAACAGATACTGCTCCGGAAATTCAGGAATACGGGTAGCCAATCCCGAGATTCTCGAGATTGAGAGCAATCTATGGAAAGGAGTAAATCTCCAGATAATCAGGAGGAGAATCCTCAGAGGATGAGGATTCGCAAACCGTATAAATCTCCAAGCTTGGGATGGAAGAAGGTACGCAGTACTGAACTGAGATAAGCCCTTTGCTACTGATCAGACGACTGACTTAAGTATCGGAGGTTCCCCGGCTCTAGCCAGGGTCACCTTGACATTGTTGATTGTGCAGGTGGAGGAAGGTCCGTCTTAGGGAAGCCGTCCCATAAAAACACAGCAACAACTTTCATATACATCGTACAAATAATATTTATAGAATATAATAGTAAAAAATTTCATTGTACGATTTATTCAATCCAAAATTGATTATTCCTTATTTATTTGTACTCATGGTTGTTCCCAAACCTATAGTATTGTATGCATTGATGATATAATAATTATAGAAAATGATATTACTACCATTAAGTCTCTCATGACATTCCTCCGATCCCATTTTCACATCAAAGATTTGTGCCCTTTAAAATATTTTCTTGACATCGAAGTTGCCCATTCATCTAAATAGATTTTTCTATCTCAGCACAAGTACGTTTTAGAAATACTTGAAGAGATGGTGTTGAGGCACAAAAATGGCAAAGGATTAAAACAAGAAGAGATAAGAGGATTGAAGGAACTTTCGGAAAGAAGAAGGGAGAGGTAGTTTTTATGATAATGCGCAGGACCTCGCAGCCATTATAGGTTGCGCGGTTCCGCGCAATCAATCTCTGTTGCGCGTGACCGCGCAACTAGAATAGCAGATGCGCGGGATCTTGGAATGAACTTCATAAAAAGGCTTCGTTCAAAATGATCCAAAGCACTGGGAAATAGTCCCACATCGCTAAGATCAGGATTTTCACACATGTGAGGGTCTATAAATACCCCCTCCCTTCCTTCATTAAAGGGAATTGAAAATTTTCAATAAGAGCAGAGCAGAGCGGAAGATAGAAGGTGGGAGCGAAGTCTCCTGGGAGTTGTGCAGGACTGCGCAACCGATATAGGTTGCGCGGGTCTGCGCAACCAGACTACCCTACAGTCTGTAAAGCCCAAGAGCCGTTATGCTGACGAAGTCCGTGGCCCAAGCTTCCTTTCTCCGTGTTTTCTCCTCTTCATGGGTTCTAAGGAGAAAGATCAGTCGATTTAATCGACATTCCTCCTAAGTCCCAGGAGATGGTTGAAATAGGCGCTGTTATGCTACCGAAATCTCTATTTAATTGAAGGCCCGTCGATCGGATCGGCATTCCTCCTAAGTCCCAGGAGATAATCAAATCAGGCGTCGGAAGGCTGTCGAAATGACCCGTCGATCGGATCGGCATTCCTCCTAAGTCCTAAGAGATGATCAAATCAGGCGCCGAAAGGCTGTCGAAATGAACTCTTGATGCTTAAAGCACAAATCCTTTACTTCTAAATGATTTATCTTAGAATCAAGGGATGTAAAGAGGATATAAACGAACTTAGTATTAATAGAATGTGATGAATGTTCATAGTACTCTCCCTCTGTTATATTTGAATAAGACAACTTCCCCAAATCAAAATGTATTTGTTTCTTTGTCGAAACAAAATGACGACTCTGCTGGGGAGTTTTCTGTCTTATTCAAAGTATTAACAGTAAGGTTGTTACGAACATTTGGCGACTCTCAGTGGGAAGTCCTCCCCTTCATCTCTAAGATAAATCACCCTAATCATTCAATTACTAACTATAAACATGTTTCGTGATAGAAGGTTTCTAAAATCCGATTACGACTCAACATCCATGGCGATCCCCGTAAGAAGAGTGAACTTCCGATTCATCTTGACAGGGTTCATGATAGAATACGCACCAAGCCACGTGCGTAAAAGTAGCAATGCTCAAGAAACAGCTGGGGCCATTTCTGCTTCGCCCCAGCCATCAGGAGACAATGCAGGCTGGACTGTCGTGACATCTCGTAAGGTACGAACACAAAACTTCAGGAATCATGGAATGAGTCAGCCTCCATTAAAGATCAGAGGACCCGTCACACGAAGCACAGTCAAAAGAAACCCGGAACTCGATCCTCTGGCGATTTATTCAGCGCAGACGGTTCCCCAATTGACAGCATGTGAATTCCCAGCTCTAAATGCATCAATGGTCGGACAAATAAGAGAGCGAAAGGGAAAAGCATCGGTTATCAGATCGCTAACGTCGTCTCTAAAAGGTTCATCAATATCGGCGTCATCTCAGTTAATTGATGCCGCAGAAAGTACGAAAAGGCCTGGTGAAACTATATCCCCTCCTTTTTCTGCAAACCCAGTCACGTCAGTATACTCTTACTCTCCTTCTCTGAATACTTCGTCAAAGAGTGGAAAAGCCACAGTGTTCATGGCTAGAACAAATCCGGATTATAAAACAACTACAGAGGGTCGTTTCGATGAAATGGTAGAGGCCCATAATGCATTAATGGAATAATACAGAAGCCTTAAAGAAGCCTTGGCGACTTTCATGCATAATGCGGCTCAAAGACAGTAATTGAAAAGGATAGTCGAATGGAGAAGGAACAAGAAGATACTAGACATTTCAGATACCGTATACCATATCCGAGAGAAATGCATGACATTCCCTTCCCGGCCAATTTCAGGTGTCCAGATTTTCAAAAGTTCGATAGGAAAGGATCCCCTGAAGAACATTTAAAGCACTTCAATGCCAGTATAGGAGGTCTTTCTGTAGTACTGCAATATTGCTTGCAATTGTTCGGGGCATCGTTGACAAGTAATGCATTCCGATGGTATTACAATTTGGCTCCAGGTTCTATTTGCACGCGGAAGTAGATGCAAGACGCTTTCACATTTCAGTTTTTCTCCATAAGTCCTGACATTAATATTGCTAAGTTGGCTTCTGTACGACAAGACAAAAATGAGTCGGCAAGGGATTACGTGGATAGATGGGGGGCATTGGGAACTTTATGCAAATCGTTGCTAAGAGAAACTGAGCAAGTCAAGATGTGTCTGAACTCTATGAAAAAGGAATTCGTAAGAGGACTGACCAATTTTAATATCAACATTCTTCATGATTTGGCCGTGAAGGCTCATGCTTTAGAATTAGTAAATCAGGAGGTGTCGAAATTTCGCCATAATACGGCCCGAAAGGATCCTAGCCGGATAACCGCAAATACCGGTGATCGCTGTCAGCAATGTAAAAATGAGAAAGGTTTCAAGGCAGAAAGTACAAAGTGAAAAGAAGACTTGGCTCAATTAAGAAAAAATAAAAGAGTTCGAATGCTTAATTCCCACGAGGGATTCGCTTTCGATAAAGGAGATGTTATTCCAATGATGGAGCAGTTGTTGAAAGTTGACGTAATAGAATTGCTAGAGCCTAAACGCCCTAAGGAGGCGACAAGGTGAAGGGAGCGAAATTTTTGTCGCTATAATCGTCTAGTGGGACATCTCACGGAGAATTGTTACCCGCTGAAGTGTATTCTACAGTGGATGATACAAAGGAATCAGATAATTATCGAAGATGGGACAAAAGAGGAAATCATGAAAGGTATGAGCCTCGATTGCTAAAATTCCAGTGGCCTAAATCATGAAAAAGGAATTTCAATTGGGATCGGCCAGGAAAGGCGAAGAAAATTTGAAGACGTAGAGACAAGGTCGGTAGCAAACATGGTTACAGCAAAAGAACTAGTGAAAGAAAGTGCTGAAGTAGTCGAACGTCCTGAAATAGCTCCGAAGTAAATGGAGGATGGGGGGCAACCGACAACAGATAGCCTGTTAGAAATAAATTTCGGTACAGAAGAGGAAACACGAAATACGTTCATTAGTGCCAACCTCTCTGAATAAGAGTCGGAAGAATACGTTCAACTTCTTAAAGAAAATAAAGATGTATTCGCCTGGACGTATGTAGAAATGCCTGGATTGGAGCCTTCCGTGGCGTTATACCGTCTAAATATCTCTAAAGAGAAAAGGCCGGTCATACAGGCGTAAAGACGATTTCATCTAGATCTGGTTCCCCTCATCGAGGAAGAAGTTAACAAGTTGATAAATGTTGGGTTTATTAGGGACGTCAAGTATCCCAAGTGGATATTGAATATCGTCCCGGTAAGAAAGAAAAATGGACAGGTCAGAGTGTGTGTCGATTTTAGAGACCTAAACGAAGCCTGCCCTAACGATGATTTCCCGCTACCAATAACTGAAGTACTAATTGATAGTACGACTCAGTATGTTGTTATGTCCTTTATGGATGGCTATGCGGGATATAATCAGATACGGATGACTCCTGAGGATGAAGAGGCGACAGCGTTTAGAACTTCGCTGGGGATTTTCTGTTATAAAGTGATGTCGTTTGGGCTTAAAAATGCTGGGACAACATATCAGAGGGCGATGCAAAATATTTTTCAAGATATGATGCATAAGCACATTGAATGTTATGTTGACGACTTGGTGGTCAGGTCAGAAAGTCATCAGGAACATCGCAAACACTTGGTGTCAGTTTTCCAACGACTCAGAAAGAAACAGTTAAAGATGAACCCCACTAAATGCGCATTCGGAGTGTCCTCCGAAAAATTTTTGGGTTTTGTTGTTCGGCATAGAGGCATTGAGATTGACCCTAGGAAAGTCAAAGCTACACAGGATATGCCACCGCCAAAAACATTAAAGGAGTTAAAGAGTTTGCAAGGAAAATTGGCATATATTCGTCGATTCATTTCAAATCTGGCTGGAAGATGTCAGTCGTTTTCTCATCTGATGAAAAAGGATATAAACTTTATGTGGAGTCAGGCCTGTCAGAATGCATTCGACTCGATAAAGGAATTGCTAAAAAAGCCACCAGTATTGACAGCTCCAGTAAAAGGGAGACCGCTCATCTTGTACACGTCTGCAGCCGATCATTCCTTAGGAGCTCTGTTGGCATAAAAGAATGAATTTGGAAAAGAAACGGCCCTCTATTACTTGAGTCAAACTCTGATAGGCGCAGAATGTAATTATTCCCCGATTGAGAAGGAATGCTTAGCGTTAATATTCGCAGTACAGTAATTAAGGCATTATTGTTTATCGCATGATATAACATTGGTTTCAAGGGCCGACCCGATAAAGTTTCTGATGACAAGGCCGATGTTGTCTGGGAGGTTGGCTAAATGGATGTTATTACTTTCAGAGTACGCTATTACGTATGAACCGGCGAAAGCTGTAAAAGGGCAGGCAGTGGCAGATTTCTTAGCAGCGCACCCCGTGGCAGAATCTGAAGCCATCAATGATGATTTTCTAGATGAGCAAGTCATGCTAATTGAGTCACAGAATCCATGGCAGATGTATTTTGATGGCGCGTCTCGAACATCAGGAGCAGGGGCAGGAGTGATATTCATTACTCCCTAAGGTGATTTATTACCTTACTCCTTTACATTAGGAGCTACGTGCACGAACAATGAGGCCGAATATAGAGCCCTGATTATTGGAATGGAGATAGTTAAAGAAATGGAGATAAGGGTATTGCACATTTACGGGGATTCTAAATTGATTATAAATCAATTGACGACTGAATACGAAATAAGAAAGCCGAAACTTTTGCCATATTGCCAGAAGGCGCAACAATTGTTAGAATATTTCTCCAATGTTGAAATCAAGCATATTTCCCAGTCAGAGAATGCAAAAGCTGATGCTTTAGCCAGTTTGGCAGCAGCTCTGTCTTGCCCTAACCGCAGTCCTCTTCAAGTAACCATAGAGGAAAGAAGATTTTTACCGACAACGGAGATTGTTGAAGTTACTGAGGCTCTGCCTGTATCATGCTTGAAAATTACAATAGATGATTGGCAACAGCCTTTCATTGATTATCCCAAGTTTAACATCCTTCCGGAAGAGTTTGCACAAAGGCAGCAACTCAGATAGCGGTCAAGCCGGTTCGTTATTTGCAGTAAATTATTATATAAAAAATCCTACAACGGAGTGTTGCTGCGTTGTTTAAATAAGCAGGAAGCGATCCAGGTGCTGCAGGAAGCACACTCTGGGGAGTGTGGGGCACATCAGGCAGGTCGAAATTTATTCCACAGAGTACATCGGATGGATTATTATTGGCCCATCATGTTCAAAGATGCTATAGATTATGCAAAGCAGTGCCACGAATGCCAGATTCATGGAGATGTTATACATGTTCCCCCAGAAGACTTGCACCAGTCTGTGGCCTCTTGGCCTTTCTCCACTTGGGGACTTGATGTAATTGGTCCTATAAACCCACCTTCATCCAAAGGAAAGCAATATATTCTGGCAGCAACAAATTATTTCTCCAAATGGATTGAAGCGGTTACCTTGCGAAGTGTTAAAGAAAAGGATGTGGTTAATTTCATCCGCCACGCTATAATATACAGACATGGTATCCCAAAGAAAATTGTTACGGATAATGGCACTCCTTTCAAAAATAAAGGTATGGAAAAACTATGTCAGAAATTTAAGATTCATCACTCATTCTCAACGCCTTACTATCCGCCGGCTAACGGATTAGCAGAAGCATTCAACAAGACGATAGTCAAAATATTGAAGAAAACAGTGACAGGAAACAAACGCGATTGGGATGAAAGATTACAGGAAGCACTATGGGCATACAGAACTACTTATCGAACAGCCACGAGGGCAACGCCGTATTCATTAGTCTATAGTATGGAGGCAGTAATTCCAGTTAAAATACAAGTAGCGTCACTAAGAGTGGCTGTAACACCCCAGATTTTTACCAACCTGGGGTTAGATGTCCTTATGCAATGGGTCAACCAAAACACCTTGGTAACCGCTCAGAACCCAATTCCAAAGCCAAAGAAATCACTTAGGATTAATTCCTTTAGAAACTAAGCGTAAGTTAGCTAGCGCTACGCTGGAGTATCTGTGAAATTGTCCCTGACCACTTTAAATACGATCTACAAGACCCAAAACTTGTAGAATCAATGGTGCTATAATACCCTGAAACCTAGGATCAAACTCTAAACCTGTTTGCTCTCAGGAACCTTTTGAAACTTTGTATTAGATCTATACTGCGCGTCGAAAGTCTGATATCTACCATCTTAGACTGTTCTGACCGCTTGGCTAGACTTGAAAATCGTTTCGAAAATCAAGCCCAACCGACGTTCAAAGGCTATTTCATTAAGCCTGGAGTGAAGAGAGTGAGAAAATGGTTAGATTTGAAAATTTTAATTCAAATCTAGCACGTGACTTGACGCGTTATTATTAAGCGTTTTGACCGTCAGAATTCAGCCAAATTACACCCTCAGTTCAGGAAAAATTTCTCTTTCATATCATGAGACTTGTAGACCTGATATAGGTACGGTGACCGCTGAACTGAAATTGGACCGCCACGTGCGATCTGCGAACTCTTCCGGTCTGAAAACTTGATGTATGCTAGATCCAGTATGCATGAGCTTAAGTCCGACCGCGTTCGGCCAGGGGACCTCCAGAAATGCTCTTTTGGATCGAAACAGCCCCGATTTGGTTAGACCTCAAGTAAACATTGTTCCCAAGCCTAATTTGGGAAGTTTTAAGCTTATAAAAGGGGCTTAAACCCTCACTTCTCTCACCCATCCGAATTTGTTAGAAACCCTAGCAGAGTGAGAGAAAAAGTGAGAGATTGTGAGAGAGTGTGGGAGGGATCTTCCTGCCACCTACATCAGCTGCTACACGTGCTTAAGCAACGTATCCCAATCGCTTTTCCGGTGATTCCGCCGCATTTCTAGGTAAGAAAAACCCTAACCATTTGCTGATTTAACATTCCGTCGATTTCATTAGTGATGTAGCTTATGTAGCTTGTGTATTAAGTCACTTGTTCGCCGTAGATGAAGCATATACGCTCCGTTCGAAACGATACACATATAAAGCAATAGGTGTGGATTCTAGACGCTTTGATTGGCTGATTTCAACGCTTTCAATGTCGTTTAATAGTAGATTATCGACGGCAACGCCGTTTGACATGTACAACATGTTGTCCGTTTCCTGTTTCGTAAGCAGACGAAAAATATGAGATTTAGGGCATTTTAGTCATTTGTAGGAAATATTGTTTGCATCCATATTTTGCTGATATAATTAACATGACTTTTTATCGCCTTAGGATATTAGGAATGCGTGCATAATCAATTTGACAAAGAGATTCTCCCAAATGCACACTTTGAGTCGACATACAATATGTAGACCTAAGTGTGTAGACTAAGTGTTTGTATAAATGTTTGTATTAGTATTTATTAAATTAAATGGTGTTGTGAAATAGTTTTGAGATTGAATTCTCAAATAATATGCTGATGTAACTGATTTCCTTCATGTTGGCTATATATATGATTTCATCATATGTAAGAAATGCATGTGCTAGATGATTTACTTAAGTTGTATGTTATAACATGTGTTAACATGCTCACATTGTTGTAATGCATTTCTATTATCTTTATATGATTGCTGATGTGGATTCATAAATGTTTGGGACTATACTTAGTCCAGGCAGTCGGTAACTGAGTAAATTCGTGGTTGGCTTATCTTTGCAACGGAGGCGCGTCGATGAACGCGAGTCGTGTTTTGAGTTGGCGGCAGTGGTTAGGCCACGCGATGTGTTTCATGCACTTCATGTCGTTCAGCTTGAGATGCGCTCGTGCTATTCGAGCCCGTCAAGTAACCCGACTGGCCATTGTATGTTCACCATGTATGAGTCATAACTGCTTGAACATAGGGTACTGAACTTACCATTGAAAACTCTGTCAACCATGGTACCTTGATCCACAAAGACTTATGAGCCGGGCATGGTGGTATGGGACATCGTGGTCGAGCTGTCGGCCTACGCTGGGGCCACAAACCTCCCCGTAGTGACCAGTGAGCACCCTACTCTGAGCAGATTATGGTGGTATGGGACACTATATTCTTGTTATCGGCCTACACTAATCAGGTGACGAGTCCTTTGTAGTGATCTTGAGTTTATCCTGACACCGCATGGGGGCGACGAGTCCTGATGTAGTCTTAAGGATATAATAGGCCTGTATTGATAAGGTGATGGGGGAGAGGAGCAACGAGTGCGTGCAACAGCCCCGGCAGCCCTTGCAGCGACCTATAAATATAACATCGTATGAGATTACTAGGAGTGACGACCCTAGACAGGATCTGTGTTGGAATTGATATAAGGAAGGTACCTTAGTTTTCTAATATTGCCGTATGAAAAGGACTAATAATAACTTGGTAATCATATCACCATCATATTGCATGTGCCTGGAAGATGTGGAGCACTGTGGGAAGAAAGCATGCCACGGGCGTAAGATGGTGCCATATGAGGGAGATCGTCGGTGAAGGCATCCATTATGTCATGTCATATTGCATTAACAACAGTATTTTGGAATGTTTGATTAATTGTTTTACTATTATCGCATGATTGATTTGAGAACATGCTAATCTCTACTCTATTATTCCACTGAGTTGATCACTCACTCCCACGTTATGGGACGGTATTTTCGGACACCCACCAGTCCCTATTGTGATTGCAGATGATGGCGCGGCCTGCGAGGCGGAGCCGGACTTGATGATGATGAGGAGAATCCCTCCTTTATGCGTGTTCTGAAAGACGGGATTACAAGGAGATTCATTAGATGCCATGACACTTGTCATTTTATATTTTCAGAGCACTCATGTATATTCTTTCTTTCTATTTTGAGGTATACATGTATATGTTTAACCTGGTAACATGTTCACACTCTGGAGACTTCCCATCAATTATATATTATATGTATGTATCACAGTTTTCCGCTTGCTAATTTAACTGTCTCTGGAGTATGATATGTTGTTCTGGCGTAATCCCACTCATGTTTAATACATTAACATAGACAACATTCAATCATACACATTTATGTTGCATAAGTGATGTTCTGGAACTCGGAAGTGGAGTTTTTACTCGACCCCCGATTTTCGGGATGTTACAGAGGCAGTGCATCAGTCTATAACTGATGATGATCATGCGAAAATAAGATAAAAGGAACTGGACTTGCTTGATGAGAAACGCCTAGCTGCACAACAGCGTGTACAAGCATTTCAAGCAAGAATATCAGCTTCATTTGATAAGAGAGTTAAATATCACTCTTTCAAAAAGGGAGATATGGTGCTAATGCTAAAAAGACCAATTGTGGTCACTCGTCGAACAGGAGGAAAATTTGAGCCTAAATGGGATGGCCCTTACGTAATAAAAGAAGTATATTCTAATGGAGTGTACAGAATTGTAGATCAAGACGGACAGAGAATCAGTATACCGGTCAATGCTCGCTTCCTTAAGAGATATCGTCCGTAAAATATATTTGCTGACTTCGCTTCAGAAAATTATTAGAGTTAGGACACTGCATCAAAAGGAAGCAAATTGGTCGATCAATGTGACCGTGAATTGTATAGCCTCCCACAGAAATATGTTGCCTTAATATCTCCAAGAGCAAAAAGAAAATAATAATAATAATAATAAAAATCCCTTCAAGGAAGTAAATGAGATAAAGCGTGCTCGATGAAAGGCAAAACCCTTCAAGGAAGTAAATGAAAGCTTACATTGGCCTATACTCGCGCTGGCAAAAGGGAAACTGCTTCCGAAGGCGATACTGATTTTGATACAGAACATTATCAAGATAATAATTCTGTATCAAAAGGG
The DNA here is from genome assembly GCA_037074715.1 of Magnolia kwangsiensis. Classification (NCBI taxonomy): domain Eukaryota; kingdom Viridiplantae; phylum Streptophyta; class Magnoliopsida; order Magnoliales; family Magnoliaceae; genus Magnolia; species Magnolia kwangsiensis. The sequence goes on from CM073580.1 coordinate 93,458,790, forward strand.
GGCAGACAAAGGCATGCGAAATTCGTTATCCTTGAAGATAGATTGCAATTTTGATGCTTCTAAATCATCGCCAAATACAAAGCGTCAATGACAATCGCTGAATAAAAGCGTTGATGATTGTTGTCAAAATAAGCAAGTGCTAATGATCGTCGCCAAGATAAGCAACTATCACTGTCGTCATCAATGGCTCACGCAAGCTTATCAAAATTGCTATCATCACCAAGCTGATAAACTATTTCAAATACAACATGGATATTCTCAGAATATATCGACAACGGCGAAATATCATCTATGGATTCACCGTTCAACAATGACAAAATATCAATTAAGGCAGCCTAGCCAAGCTTATGCGGCCAGTTACGCTTAAGACCTATAATCAATTGAGACAGGTGAGTAAAAGCTGTGAAATATATTTCTAACCATAGAATGCATTTCTTTTGTAAATTTGAATGAAAGACAGGCTTTCAGGCATAACAAGTCATCGCCAAACGCGAAATGCCAAGGACAATTGCCAAAAGCCAAGAGTCAAAAGTCAGCCAAAAGATCAAAAGGTAGCCTAGTTAAGTCCCGAAAAAAGAGAAAAAAAAAAAGATAGAAAAGCCAGAGTCCTAAAAGGACTAAAGCTCAAAAGGGACCAGCTACGTGTAAGACCTATGAAGATCGTCATTCGGGCAGCGACGAGAAGCCAGTGGCCCTAAAAAGCCCATGAAGGCCATCGTACGCATACCCATGCTGGCAGCTGACGGAGTTAATGACCAAAAGCAAGAGGCCAAAAGTTGACTAAAAGCCAAAAGCTCAAAATCTTTAAATGACCAAAGGCCGAAAGAGCTCAAAGTCTTCAAAGACCAAAAGTCAAAAGCCAAAAGTCAGCCGAAAGATCAAAAGCAAAGGGCCAAAAAGTCGACTCAAAGCCAAGTGCTAAAAGTCCCTAAATGACCAGTCAAGCGTAACACCCATGCCGTCTGTATAGCTTTCCGGCAGCGTCACGGGGAACGGAGGACAAGCCCTCCCGTGAATGGGCCCGACCTTGCAGGTGAAGAAAATGAGGGCCGTAGTGCGCACATGACAAGCCAACCATGCATAAGACCCTCCAGATTTGTGGTTCGATTCTGGTACGTACTTATGAGGAAGGGCTTAAACCTACTCATTGATGGATCGACAACCATGAATTTGGTACACCCAAAGGTAGCCTTGTGAGCTCTGCGAACTCTAACGAGTTACCGTGGGCAACCTTGTACTGTAAAACCAACCAAGTTCACGGCCCTGGTAGCTTCACTGGGCCCCTCTGATGGATCGCGGTTTGTGAACTCCCTAGGCAGTGAGAAGTCCAGTGAACTCCTAAAAGTTACAGAGACCATCACCTAAGACCCGAAGTAACACCGCTCCACTACTCATGAGCTTAAATTGTGTGAGTAGGTGTCTGTCCAGTAGTGTCGGTCTAGTGGTGTCGGTCCAGTAGTGTCGGTCTAGTGGTGTCGGTCTAGTGTCGATCTAGTGGTCGGTCAGTCCAGTAATGTCAGTCTAGTTCAGTCGAGTCTGGTCAAGTCAAGTCAAGTTAAGTTGTCTAGTCAAAGTACGAAGTTTAGCATTCAAAATGCTGCAAATGCATATTTCAATTTATATATGCTCAAACAAGCAATTACCTGATGAAAATTTTAAACATTGATTAGACAAACATGCAAAAAAGTATTTCTCTTGAATCAGGTTCAAATTACATCAACAGTAAATGCCTTTAAGATATTAGTGATTATCTACTTAAAAGCTCAAGTCTTCAAGGTCAATTACTATATTAACAAGAGCTGAGCCACGAAGATTATCTGTCCTTCAAGTATATCAGCAAGCTTCACTTCAGAAATATTATCTTTTGGAGAAATCTTTATGCGACGTTGACCTGGAAAGGGGGCAGGATTTAATGTCTTCAAAATAATTTATGCCTTGGTCTTTCTGACAATCTTTTATATGTGGCGAAAGCATTCATATGCCGAGTATTATGGATAGTAACATTGGAAGACTCCAAGTATCAGATCGGATGGAGACAAAGAATAAACAAAATCGTTATCATCAGTAACTTCTATGACCTTTGAAAAAATTATTAAATGAAAATTGAAAAGAAGTTTTGTCTATTTTTCTATTTTGTAGAATCAGCAAAGATCCAAGAAAAAGTCCATGAAGAAATGCTAAGGAGCACAAATTAGAGATGACTCAGTAAAAAGACTCAGCGGTTGAACCTCTGAAGCTAAAGATGAAATCCCCAAGAGTGCGATATAAAGAATACAAAGCGGAGCACGATGAGAAGTGCAAAGATTAATTAAGCCATATTGCGAATGTCACAATCGGCTTAAAAAGAGAAGAAACTCTCAATCTATTTTAAAAATTATTAGTGTTTCATAAAGTTATATTGAAAATTATAATGAATTAAGATACTAATTCTGATAAATTTGGCAGGAGAACCATTATTCAAAAGCTTGAGTTATGCAGATCATGAGTAAAGGAAACAATCGAAAAAGTTGTTGCGATAGGAGCAGCATTGAAGAACAGCCCCAGATATAGATTAAAAGGAAAGAATTGCTGAAGTTGATTAAAGAGACCGTTACAGCAGCGACGGTGTTGAAAGAAAGTTCTCTGATTAAATTGCTCAAAGATGAAGTTGTCACAACTGCTGCAGAAGCGTGCTTCAATGAAAAGAGAATCTTATCCTCTCTTGTGAAACATCTGCTCGACACTATTGACTGGGGGCATTCCAGTCTTCCACTCGAATGTCAGCATTCCAGTCTTCCACTCAAATGTCAGCATTCCAGTCCTCCGCTTGAGCGTCAGCATGCCAGCCTTCTGCTTGAGCGTCAGCATGCCAGCCTTCCACTTGAGCGCCAGTATTCAAGCCTTCTACTCGAGCGCCATCATTCAAATCTTATGTTCAAGCACCATCATTCCAGTCTTCCGATCGAACGCTATCATTTAAACTTCTGGTCAAGCATGATCATCCAGTCTGCCATGCAAGTGTAATCATCCAGTATCCCGTGCATGCAAAAGCATTCGGTCATCCTTCAGTTACAGTTTATTCAAAGATCTTCAGGCAGAGAAAGATCGATCCTCCCTTTGATTTCAGGAATCAATCAAGGAAGGATCGAGGGGGCATCTGTTGAGGCACAAAAAATGGCAAAGGATCAAAACAAGAAGAGATAAGAGGATTGAAGGAACTTTCGGAAAGAAGAAGGGAGAGATAGTTTTCATGACAATGCGCAGGACCGCGCAGCCATTATAGGTTGCGCGGTTCCATGCAATCAATCTCTGTTGCGCGTGACCGCGCAACTAGAATAGCAGATGCGCGGGATCTCGGAATGAACTTCACAAAAGGGCTTCGTTCAAAATAATCCAAAGCACTGGAAAATAGTCCCACATCGCTAAGATCAGGATTTTCACACGTGCGAGGGTCTATAAATACCCCCTCCCTTCCTTCATTAAAGGGAATTGAAGATTTTCAGAAGAGCAGAGCAGATCGGAAGACAGAAGGTAGGAGCGAAGTCTCTTAGGAGTTGCGCAGGACCGCGGAACCGATATAGGTTGCGCGGGTCTGCACAACCGGACTGCCCTGCAGTCTGTAAAGCCTAAGAGTCGTTGTGCTGCCGAAGTCCGTGGCCCAAGCTTCCTTTCTCCGGATTTTCTCCTCTTCATGAGTTTTAAGGAAAAAGATCAGTCGATTTAATCGACATTCCTCCCAAGTCCCACGAGATGGTTGAAACAGGCGCTGTTATGCTGTCGAAATCTCTATTTAATTGAAGGTCCGTCGATCAGATCGGCATTCCTCTTAAGTCCCAGGAGATGATCAAATCAGGCGCCGGAAGGCTGTTGAAATGACCCGTCGATCGGATCGGCATTCCTCCTAAGTCCTAGGAGATTATCAAATCAGGCGCCGAAAGGTTGTCTAAATGAAATCTTGATGCTTAAAGCACAAATCCGTTACTTCTAAATGATTTATCTTAGAATCAAGGGATGTAAAGAGGATGTAAACGAACTCAGTATTAATAGAATTTGATGAATGTTCATAGTACTCTCCCTCTGTTATATTTGAATAAGACAACTTCCCCAAATCAAAATGCATTTGTTTCTTTGTCGAAACAGATGGTATGCTTGGCTAAAAAAAATCTACTTCTCCCATGGAGCAAAACTTGAAGTTGGCATCCACTGATGAAGACTGGTTAGTTGATCTTACTTTATATTATCACCTTGTTGCATGCCTTATTTACTTGACTATCATTTAGCCGGATATACTTTAATCTATCCACATTTTAAGGTAATTTATGCACCAACCGAGAAAACCACATTTTGATGCTGCTTTACGAGTTTTACGCTATCTCAAGGAACACCCGGCTAAGAGATCATGATGTCATTCACGAGCTAGCTCTAATTATTTACCCATTGTGATTCTGACCGGCCAAGCTGCCTATGATTCGACGTTTAATTACAGGTTATTGAACATTCTAGGGTGATAGTTCGATTTCTTGGAAAATAAAGAAATATAGTATTGTATCACAATCATCCGCCGAAGCCGAATATCGTTCATGCCTATTGCATTTTGTGAACTTACTTAGCTCAAGTACTTACTATCAAATTTATGCATCTCTCATAAGGACCCAATGATTTTACATTGCGACAATCAAACTACTCTTCATATTGCTACAAATCTAGTTTTCCATGAACGAATAAAACACATTGAACTTGATTGTCACCTTGTTATAGAGAAAATTCAAAATGGATTGATCAAAACTTGCCATGTTTATACATCAAATCAACGTGCAAATATTTTTACAAAGGCCTTTGAAACTAAACAATTCTATTTCTTTATGTCACAAGTTGGGCATTCATAACATTCATGCTCCAACTTGAGGGAGAGTATTAGATACATGCATTGGCTTCTCTTCTAAATGCTTTGAGCAAAATGCCCATGGAGATCGATCCAAATGTCATGTATGGATGAGGAATATACTATGCTATCTGCAAGATCTTTGTGCAAAGCATTAAGTAGCCAAGAGTGCACCATATGGTTGCATATATTCCAAAAAGAAGAAAGAGGAGACGAGTCTTCAGGTGGCTTAAGGGAAACATCAACAAAGCTAAATTTATTCTTGGCACTTAGAGCAATCTTCATTGCTCAAGACCAAGTGGCATACTTGTTATCACCCACAAGCAGTTGAGAAGCTAAAACAACACTTGCATTGTCTGAATGATGAAGAAAATAAGGAGAAGAGGCAATGACAATATTAGTTGTGCCAGAAGATATATTAGTTGAAGTAAAATAAGGAGAAGCCATAGTATTGAGAAGAATCGAAGAATGAGGGAAGTTGCAACTAAGAATCTGAAAAAAGAAGGTGAGAAGAGAGAGAGAGAGAGAGAGAGAGAGAGAGAGAGAGAGAGAGAGAGAGAGAGAGAGAGAGAGAATATAGTGATTAGGCTTTGATACCATGTAAAGATTGAATTTGGTATTTTTGAATTACTTTCATATACATTGTACAATAACATTTATAGAATACAATAGAAAAATTCAATCCTTGAGGTATGGGATTGATAAGAGTAAAAAAAGTAAAAAAGAAATAATACACTTGTAAAAATAAAGTTGGAGATAAGGTGGTGTAAATGTGATGTGGTCAATGCTTATCTCTAATATTTAGCCTTATCAAATAATTTAGTAGACCACCATTATACAAAAGGAATGGAAGATTTAAAGATGCTTGTGAGCATTCCTAATTCAAATTCATGAGTAGTTTAATTGTACTTTTGAAGAGGGTAATGGTTTGATGATAAAATCTCCAATAAAATGGAAATCGTCATGGATGGATGGTAAATTTTTTTCCTCAATTTGTACTATTTTTAAACCATTTATCATTTCAATTTTTATTATAGACTAGTTGTAACTAGAGCATGCCTTGTAGAGCAATGACCTTTCTAACTCGATTAAGACCAATGTACAAAATGCTAGGGCCGGCCCAGCCCAACCCATTGCCACCCCTAGAGCCCCTATCACAAACTCCTTTAAGTTAGGAAGTGGATTGACTGGTGACCAAATCACCAAGGATATCCTTAGTGATTGAGCCATGTGCTACTATTAGAGATGTAGCCTAGTTAAGTACTTGACTGAGCAACTTTTAAACATGCTTTGCATGAGCCCCATCTCTAATAGTTGCATGTAACCCAATCAAATCCTATTATGTTAGTTAACTAAGGATATTATTGATGATTCGATCACCAGGAAATATGCTTCCTTAACCTTCGTTGCACATGTCATACCCACTACTTTTAGTAAAGCGGGACCCTAAGTAGACAGTTTGGTTTGAGTTACACATGTGCCATGTTTGTAGTTTTTAACAACCTGCTTCATATATTATATTCAAACTCAGAATATCAAAGGTTTTCTCATCTTTGTTATATATGATGTTAAGAGCAAACAAACATTTTTTCCTATACAATTGGTGTTGCACAGCACTCCAATAACGCAGTGAGCCGAGATCTAATCTCAAGTCTCACCCACAAACGATAAACAAGAAGAAATATAAATTAAAAATAGATCAAAACAATCCAAACAAACCACAAGACAAGATATACGTGAAAAAATCCCAAACTAGGGTAAAAACCCACGGATGCAAACTTTCACTATGAAGAAAAATGAAGATTACAAGTCAATATACTAACATCTCTCTTGGAATCATATAGAAAACCCTTTTCGCACACCTTAGAATTATTTCCCAATAATTTTTAATAATCCTAGAAAAGCCTTAGGGATACCTATATATAGTTTAGGCAACTTCCCTTTCGCACCCTTGCGAAAAGCGACTTAAAAATTCACATCCGCATCAAATTCGGAAATAAATCTGCGTAACCACGACCGGGCGAGCGGATTGTACGACCGGGCGAGCAAACCCCACGACCAGTCGAGCACCTCAGATCCAAAAAACTGATGCTCACTCGACTTCAAGTCAAGCCGGTCTACGACTGATCACGACCGGTCGAGTGGGCTCCACGACCGGTTGAGCACGGGCCACGACTGGTCATGTGCGACCCCAGATGTGGCTCCACTTCTCAACCATTGGCTTCATGGAAATAACAACTTTTCAAAATTTATAAGATATTAATTGTGATTTTCAACATATGTCAAAAGTATATACGAAACTTTGAAAGTCTATATGATTATAAATGCACCATTTGAATTTTAAATGATTAATGTGTTATGTAGGATGTCTTGCATTTTTCCATTCAATTAGAGGGCCAGTTCGGTCGAGTGGGAAATTCAGTTGAAAGCTCATTGCGATATTTCTGGTCAACTAAACCTCATTGCGATATTTCTGGTCAACCGAAGATTGTTTCGGTTGACTGAGAGTCTCTGTTGAAAGCTTGGTTGACTGAAGGTGTGATCGGTGGTTTGCTTATTTTTGCATAAGGGGTATTTAAGTCTAATTCTGAATTAGGGCTTGCATCATATGAACGCTTTCTCTCTAAGGGCAAGGGTTTGCAAGGTGAGAGGGTTTCTGACATTTGTAAGGGCTTGAGAATGGTTTTCCAAGGGTTGTGCATAGCAAGGGGAGATTAGGCGATCTTGTAATCGAAGAAGCTGAGTGGTGTACTCTAAGATTTTGATTATAGTTGAGATCCCTGTCGTTTTGTGCCATGATTTGTATACTCTAAGGCTTTAATTGTTGAGATCTATGTCGTTTTGTGCCCTAGTTTTTTCCCATAAGGGTTTTTCACATTTAAATATCATGTGTTTATGGTTATTTACTTTTCGTTTGGTTATTTACTTTATTATATTATTCTATGTTTGTTTATCGTGCTTCCCCAAAGTGCACAGATTAGTAGTGGTATTAGATCTGAATTTATAATTACTAGAGTTTGATCTGGGTTTGTTGTGGCTCGAGTTTACATCATTGTGGTTGGAAACACCCCACCCCAGGCTGGTAAGCTGATAGATTTTTTTTAATGGATGGATGGACCACCGCACCTTAATCCTAAACCTTAACCAAAAAGCCTAAACCCTAGGAACCCCAATCCCAACTAAACCTTAATCCTAAACCCTAACCCTATAAGTGTAAACCCTAGGAAACTTGGTCCTAAACCATAAACTTAGCCCATCCAACCCAGTCAACCAGGCCAGCCTAACCCTAAACCTTAGGAACCAAAACCCTTAGAGCATTGAGTCAACTCGATAAGTCAACTCAACCGGTCAACTCATTAATTCAATTCACCCGGTCAGCCTACCCAACCTAACAAACCAGTCAACTCACCTAGTTAAACCCAAAACCAAGCCTAAATCCAAGCTCGAAGCCAAGCCCAATCGGGGAGATGGTCGAAACTTCAAAGCACCAATCCTCACAGCAGAGCCTCCTTACGCTTGGAGGATGCTGCCTACCAAAGTAGGAAGTCCAAGTGGGGACCGCCAGCAGTTAGGTTGTCGATGGCCACGTGTCACTCCCCCCTCTTTCATGTAGTACCCCTTAAGCACGTGGGTTCTTCCTTTTTCAAACCTTATGTGTGCAGTTGAGGTGCATTTATTCTAATGTCTATCTCCCTACCCAAATTACCATTTTACCAACCCATCCAACCCACGAGATGATGCTATGTGGAAATCTCTAATTCCAGCCATTCAACCACATTTTACCCCTAGGATCACCATGAATTACTAAAACTTTGGGGTTAAAGACTATAAATAGCCCCCTCCTCTTCTCATTTCAAATCCCTTCTCATTTTAGAGAGAGAGCCTTAGCCACTTAGTCCTTCCTCCACCAAGGAGAGGGAGAGTGACGGTGAGAGAGAGAGAGAGGGAGAGCCCATCCCTGATCTAGCCTAGCCTAGCCAGAGTTCACGCCTCCCGAGCCACCCAAGCTCAAATCTGAGTCACTCAACCCAGCCTTGCCACACCATTATTCATCCTACCATTCAAACCTCTATCAATTTCATCAAACTAGCGCATTAGCATCATGCAATATTCATTTCCTGCTCCTCATATACATTAGCATAATAACACATCTCATTGTTTTCATGCATTTGACTGGCAGGCGTATGCTCTATAGCTTGCTGATATAATTAGATCTTGCCTATTAGAAACCTTAGCTAGTCAGTTATCGTTTTATCATATACTTTGCATTCCATCGTTTTCACCGTATCTGATTGGCGGGCATTTGCTCTGAGACCTACCGATATAATTGCAGCAGGTCCATCAGAAACCTTATCCGGTTGGCCGTCATTTTATCATAAGCATTCATACAGCATAAAAAATCCTTTGTACCTTACACTTGACCATTTTGATTGTATGCTTTGTGGCTTACCGATATAGTCAGATCCTTCCCATCAGAAATTCGAATCAATCAAATACTACCATTATTGCATCGCATTACATTTCTACATGCAAGAACTAGCCTTATTCTTCAAAACTTAGTCAAATCTTGTGAAGTAAAGACCATACATTCGTATAGACAAAGTGGGTACCTAACACCTTCCTCTTTTGTAACCACGGTCCCTTGAAATCTCTGGAACATAAAACTCACAAGTCATCTTAGTGTTAAGGATCTTGGGGTTCTTATTCTTAAGCATTTCTATGAGCTCTAACCGATTATAGAATCATAATAATTGGTTAGTGGCGACTTTGATCAAACATAACACCTTCACCCCCTTTTAGAAAAGCCCTTGAGCGAGGCAACTAGTGGAAAGGAGAGAGTAGGTCTCCTGTACCCTTGGAGAATCACTCTGTTGGGGATTTTGAACCTGCAGAATCACACGGATCTAGATCTAGGATAGAAATCCAATGGCACCAAGCACACAAGAGAACACAGAGAACACCTAGATTTAACGTGGAAAACCCTTGCGGGAAAAAACCACGACACAAAGCGACAGACCTCCACTATGAAAGCATCAATTACAGAGAGAGAGGACTTACCCGATTTGAACAACCTCGAATCTCACCCTTGCTACACTCTTTAGAAACTCTAGAACCTCTTTAGAAAGCTTTTTTCATACCCTAAAAAAGCCCTAGGAATACATATTTATAGTTTAGGCAACTTCCCTTCCGCATTCCAGTTGCGAAAGGACTCAAATCTGCAGTTTCGTGCAAAATCGCGGAACAAACTGCGTAACCTACGACAAGTCCTAACTATCCTATGACCGGTCGTAGCCCTCCTACAACCGGTCCTAGACCCCTAAGACTAGTCCTGAAAATTCCAGGACTGGTTCTAGACTGAAAAAAAAAAACAGCACAACTCGCTGGACTTCAAGTCGTGCCAGGGCTCGAACCTACGACCGGTCGAGCACCTCCCACGACCGGTCGTGGCTCCCCCACGACCGGTCGAGTAACATGAAAACTTGAAGATTGAAGGCTTCCCCTCAACAATCTCCACCAAGTCTTCATTCTTCAACCGTGTAACTACATGACCTCTTCTCTTATTTCTACATCTCATCATAGCTCTTTGTGCACACTCCGTCTTTCTTTTCCGCCATCGCCAAGCCCAGAGAAGTTACACAGAACTTGAACTTCTCTATAGGAACGATCTAGGAGAGTATGTTCGTCGAATCGGAATCCACGTGCCCAACCATCCTTGCTCCTGTCTTCTCAAAAGAAAAAACGTAGTCTTCTTACCATCTCACCGCTAGACAATATTGTTGTCGGGATACTTGCTCACAACACTGATAGCTTGTGAAATAACCGGTCTAAACCAAACCATGGCATACACTGGCCAGCGCATTCGAATAAGGCTCATGAGATATCCTGCTTTTCCTCATCTGTTTTGGGACAAATCCAGAGGAAAAATTGTGGAGAGACGTAGGGAACGCTCTCTAGCTTTACATGGCCTATCACATCCTGGATCAATACCTACACATAAGATATTCCTCCTGTGATTACCAAAGCCTATTCCTCCTTCAGTCTCAACGCCAAGAACCATCTTTGCAGACCCCCCGATCCTTCATCCTGGATGTCCCGAGTCTTCAGTACATTGATTTCAGACATGTCACAATTGGCGATCCACATGTCATCAACATACAATACCTGACTCACCATGAAGGAATCAAACTATTGCCTAGGCGACAGGTCGAACAACGACCTCCTGTAAAGTCTTTTCTCAGTCTCTTTCACTTCGAACCGCTCTGGTTGCTTCATGTAGATCTGCTCTTCACTTTCCCTTACAGAAGTGCAGACTCTACATCCTTCCTTCCAGCTCAAGATCTCATTGGCCAACCAGCGCCAATCACAGATCTAATAGATACTTGCTATACCGTTAGCATGAATATCTCTGAGAAGCCAATCCCTTCTCCTTGAGCATAACCCATCACCACCAACCTCGCTCTGTATCTATGTTGTATCCTCCTGAAGATCCACCTGCATCCAACCACTTTCCGGCCCACTGGAAGCTCCACCCGCTCTCATATGTCGGTCTGGTACAACGAGTCCATCACATCGCCCACAATCACCTTTCACTTTTTAGTACCAGGCTCACCTAGAGCCATCTGAATAGAAGATGAATCCTCCTGCGATATTGGAGTCGTCCATGTACCTCGCTGATGTCCTGCGATCATGTCGTGTGATTCTTCAAACAGGTGGTTGCTCCACCTGCTCTATATTCCTGTCCGCACGGTTCAGCCTTCTTACCTTGCTCGCTCATGTAGCCATGCCCAACATGCCACACACGTGCAGAGGTGGAATCCGCTACATCCACCGTAGCTCCACCCTTTGAAGTGCTTCCCACCCGTGAGACATAAACGGATCGATGAAAAAGCTTTCTATCAAGAGTATTCCAATCAGCATCATTCATAGTAGATTTCTGCTCCTCAAGAGCACCATCGTCGCCTTGCTTGGTTAACAGGCTAATCATCTTAACCTTCCATAACTCAAAATTATTTTTTCCTGAGTACTTCTCAATCTCATACTTAGCGCTTGCCATTATTACTAATCCCTCAGATTCAGATCTGTACCCCAACTTCGCTCTGATACCAGTTGTTGGGGATTTTGAACCTGCGGAATCACACAGATCTAGATCTAGGATAGCAATCCAATGGCACCAAGCACATAAGAGAATACCCATATTTAACATGGAAAATCCTTGCGAGAAAAAACTACGGCACAAAGCGACAGATCTCCACTATAAAAGAATCAATTACAAAGAGAGAGGACTTACCCGATTCGAACAATCTCGAATCTCACCCTTGCTACACTCTTTAGAAACCCTAGAACCCCTTTAGAAAGCTTTTGTCATACCGTAAAAAAGCCCTAGGAACACCTATTTATAGTTTAGGCTACTTCCCTTCCGCATCCTAGTTGCGAAAGGACTCAAACCCGCAGTTTCGCGCAAAATCGCGGAACAAACTGCGTAACCTACGACCGGTCCTAGCTATCCTACGACCGGTCCTAAACCCCTAAGACTGGTCCTGAAAATTCAAGGACTGGTCCTAGACTGGAAAAAAAAACAACACAACTCGCTGGACTTCGAGTTATGCCGAGACTCGAACCTACGACCGGTCGAGCACCTCCCATGACCGGTCGTCGCTCCCCCACGACCGGTCGAGTAACATGAAAACTTGAAGATTGAAGGCTTCTCCTCAACACACTCTCCCTCTAGCATCCACAATGGTTTGATAAGGAGCCAGTTTACTCCAATAAAGTGGTATTAGTGCGTCAGGTTAGACTTTCGGGATTCAATGAAGATGTCAGGATCAAAATTCAACATACATAAATTTAATAGGAAGAATAATTTTATTTTGTGGAAGCGGAAGGTCAAGAATATTCTACTTTCACAAGGGTTTAACAAGGCATTGTTGGAAACAAAACCTAAGAAGATGTCGAATGATGACTGGAGTGATCTTCGAGAGAAAATTATAAGCATCATCCATTTGTGTCTATCGGATGAGCTAATGTACAATGTCGTAGATGATGAATCTCCTCTGGAGATGTAAAAAAAGCTAGAAGACCTATACATGTCGAAGTCCCTAACAAATAATTTGTTTATGAAGAAACAACTTTTTGAGATGAAATTGAAAGAAGGATCAAATCTCCTAGAGCATATGAACATATTTATAAATGTGTGTAACAAGCTGGTAAGGCTCTGAGAGATGATTAAGGAATAAGACAAAACGGTCCTACTTGTAACATCGCTTCTCACATCATACAACCATCTCGTCAATACTCTATTATATGGGAAGAATATAATGAAGCTAGAAAAGATCACTGCGGCTCTCGTTTTTAACAAGATGAAGATGAAGTTGGTTAATGAGGACTCTCATGCGAAATGGTTAGTCACGAAAGGGGGTCGGGGACGCAGGCGATACGTCTAACGATCTTGATTTGATAGGAAGAAAAAGTCTAGATCGAAATTGAAAGCAAATGATGGATGCTTCTATTATGGCATAAGGGGCACTTCAAGAGAGATTATCATAAATGAAAGGATGCTCTGGAAAGCAAAGGAAAAGAGAACACAGGTGAATAAGCAAGTGTAACAAAAGAGAAATAAGGAGACCTCCTCTCAATCTCTTTCGGTATGAGTTGTCTCTTAAACACTTAGATACTAAATTTAGGATATTCGTATTACATATGCCTAGATAGGACTTGGTTTAATTCCTACAAGTCTTATGATGGTGGAAATGTTCTTATGGGGAATAACGCAGCATGTAAGGCCATCGAAATAGGGACCATTAAAGTAAGGATGTTTGATGGAGTCGCATGGACTCTTGGTGATGTCAGGCATGTCCAAGATCTAAAGAAAAACTTAACATCCTTAGGAGTTTTAGATACGAACAGTTGCATGTTCACCACAATGGATGGTCTAATTAAGGACACCAAAGGTGCAATGGTGTTGATGAAGGGACATAAAGTTAGAAATTTGTACCAGTTGATCGGAAGCACAATTATGGGGTGAGGTCGCTGCCACCTTACACACAAAATCCAGCACAAATGATACAAATCTGTGGCATATAGGGTATATGAGCGAGAGGGGCATGATAAAACTCTACAACTGGAAACTGTTAAAGAGAGTTAAGGCATACAAGGTGGATTTCTGTGTGCATTGCATCATAGACAAGCAATGCAGGGTAAGGTTCAAGATTCTACATATACTAGCAATGGGGTCCTCGACTATACTCATTTCTGTCTCAGGGCCAGTGAGAGTACTGTCTAAGGGATGGGCATAATACTTCATGGCTTTCATAGATAACTACTCTAGGAAGGTTTGGATCTACTTCATGAAGCACAAGTTTAAGGTACTCACCAGGTTTAAGCAATTGAAGACGGAAATTTAGCAACAAATCAGGAGATGAATTAAGTGTCTTAGGTCAGACAATGGTACGGAGTATAAAGAGGCAGAATTCATGGAATTCTACAATGATCAAGGCATCACAAGGCACTCAACTCCAGGAACCCCGCAACATAATGGGGTGACAGATATGATGAATAGAACTCTATTGGAGAGGGTGAGAAGTATGTGGTTGCATGCGGGGCTGTCTAAAAGCTTTTGGACAGAAGTGGTAAATATGGCATGTTACATAGTAAATCGGTCACCATCTACAACATTAAACTCCAAGGTTGTAGAGAAAGTCTAGATAGGCAAGGACGTTGATTACTCAAGATTAAGAATATTTAGATGTCCAGCATATGTTCACATGCAGAGTGGACATCGATCAAAGTTGGATGATACAAAGTCTAGGAGGTGTATCTTTGTCAGGTATGAAAAATATGTCAGTGGCTATAAGCTTTGGGATCCAATTTCATAAAATGTGGTTATTTGTAGAGATGTTATCTTTGATGAAGCGTCAATGCTGAAGACTAACAAGGATGCTACAGTAAGGCAGTCGAATACACATGGTGAGATTGAGAGATTTGTTGCGTAGCACGCCAACAATGTAAGTGAACCAAGATCCAATCTCTGGTCTCACCCACAAATGATAAAATAAGAAGAAATATAATCTAGAAGTAGAATCTAAGTATACCAACAAACCACAAGATAAAATAAATGTGAAAAAAACCCAACAAGGGTAAAAACCACGGATGCAAACTTCCACTATGAAGAAAAATGAGATTATAAGTAATATACTTACCTTAGATGTATAGAAAACCCTTAGCCTTACTTTAAAAACCCCTTTTCATACCCTAGAATAACCGTAGGACTCCTATTTATAGTTTAGGAAACTTCCAAAACTGCCTCAAAATTATGCAGTCCGCACCAAGTCCACGCAGAATCTGCATAACCCTTGACTAGTCAAGCCAGGGCCTCGACCAGTCGAGAGATCCTCTTGACTGGTTGAGCCTGACCCTTGATTGGTCGAAGCCAAAAAACATAACTCTCTAGACTTTGAGTCGAGCGGCCCACTCAACCAATCGAGCAATCCCCTTGACCGGTCGAGCGGCATGGTGAAAGACCTCTATTTTACAATGGGCGCATTGGTGTGCTAGCTCCATACCTCAACAATCTCTCATTTGAAGACACATCACCATAATCTTTCATCTTCTACATCCAGAGTGCACCACCTCCCCGTCTTCAAACCTGAAGACCAATCAAAGCTGAACAGAGCTTCAGCTTCTCCTGTGTGACACCTTGGTCAGCATATTCGTAGGGTTCTCACTTGTATGGATCTTCTACAGAGCAATCGATCCATCTTCTAGTAACAAATGTATGAAATGATATCTGATGTCAATATTCTTGGTCCTTGAATGAAATGCTAAATTCTTAGCCAAGTGTATTGCACTCTGACTATCACTGTACAGCTTGTAATTTGCTTGCTTCTTTCTCGACTCTTCCATGAAACCTTGCATCCATACCATCTCCTTGCATGCTTCTGTAGTTGCAACATATTATTCTTCCGTTGTACTGATGGATACTATCGTCTGTAACTGAGAGGTCCAACTGACTGCAACACTACCCAAAGTAAAGACATACCCTGTAGTGCTTCTTCTGTTGTCGATATCTCCTGCCAAATCTGAATCTACATAGCCTTGTAGCTTGATTTTCGATCCTCCATAATATAACCCTACATCCACGGTACCTACCAACTATCTAAGGATCAACTTCACAGCTTCCTAATGTTCCTTTCCGGGATTGTTCATGA
The DNA here is from genome assembly GCA_037074715.1 of Magnolia kwangsiensis. Taxonomy (NCBI): domain Eukaryota; kingdom Viridiplantae; phylum Streptophyta; class Magnoliopsida; order Magnoliales; family Magnoliaceae; genus Magnolia; species Magnolia kwangsiensis. The sequence continues at coordinate 93,474,855 of CM073580.1, forward strand.
ACCTACTAACAACTCCCACTGCTTGAGCAATATCTAGCTTTGTGCTCACCATAGCATACATGAGGCTCTCAATAGCTGACGCGTATGAGACTTTAGTCAAGTAGTCATGTTCCTCCTGCGTCTTTACACCTTGCTCCTTAGAAAGCTTGAAGTGGTTAGCTAATAGAGTGCTAACCGGCTTATCACCTCCCATACTGAATCGATCAAATACCTTGGCTATGTACTCTGCCCGTGACAAAACTAGTTTCTTATTTTTCCTATCACGCTTTATCCCCATGCCTAGGATTTATTTTTCAGCTCTTAAATCCTTCATGGCAAATTCTCTAGACAGTTGTCTTTTGAAATCTGAGATGTCCTTAATGCTTGATCTAACCACAAGCATATCATCAACGTAGAGAAGAAGGATGATGTATGACGTATTAAATTCTTCAAATAGCAACAGTGGTCTGCATGACATCTCTTAGAACCATTTTTCGACATGAAACTGTCGAACTTCTTGTACCACTGCCTCAGAGCCAGTTTTATGCCATATAGACTTTTCTTCAGTCTACACATCTTGTTCTGCTTTTCTAGTGCCATGTATCCTGTCGGCCGATGCATGTCTATCTCTTCTTCAAGGTCCCCATGAAGAAAGGCTATCTTAACATCTAGCTGCTCTAGATGTAAGTTCTCTTTAGCTACTATACTCAAGACCATGCGAATCGTAGACATTTTCACCGCTGGTGAAAATATTTTAGTGAAGTCGATACCTGTCTTTTGTTGGAACCCTTTCACAACCAATCTTGCCTTATACCATTTCTAACCATCGTGTTCCTCCTTCAGTTTGTAAACTCACTTGTTATGAAAGTTTTCTTGCCCTTAGGTAGATTGACTAGCTCCCACGTACTATTGGACTCAAGAGAGTCCATCTCATCATCCATGGCTTGCTCCCACTTAACCTATGTATCTAACTGTAATGCCTCTTCAAAACACTCTAGTTTACCATTATCTGTTAGCAGTAGATAATGTAAAGAGGGTGAGTATCAGACCTTGGGTCTCCTCTCCCGAGTAGACCTCATCACAACCAGTGTCTGTGGCTTTACCTCATTTTGCTCTTGTGTATGCTCATCCTGTGGCACTGTAACACCAGCGTCCGATAACTCTTCCAACTTTACGAATTCTTTCTCATCGGCCTTATTTTATTTTTCTGCACACTGTCCTTATGCATCACTTTTTCATTGAAGATTACGTCTTTGATTCTGATGATTTTTCCGTTCTCTATATCCTAAATTTTGTAGCCAAAATCATGTTGCCTGTAGCCTATAAACGTGCACTTTTTAGACTTCGTATCCAGCTTGTTCTGTGCTCTGCATCAATGTGAACATATGAAGTGCAACCGAACACTTTGAGATGTGCAAGGTTCACTTCTTTCTCAGTTCAAGTTTCTTCTGGTAGCCCACCATCCAATGGTGCTGATGAGATATACGACAGTATTTACAGCATCTGCCCAAAACATCTTGGGCAACCCTACATGTAACCACATGCTCCTGACGCGCTCAAGGATAGTCCTGTTAATGCGCTCAGCCACACCGTTCTGCTGTAGTGTCTCTGAAATCATTTTCTGATGTTTGATTCCATTTCTTGTACAATACTCCTCAAACTTTTTATCACAGTACTCTCTCTCATTATCTGATCTGAGACATTTTACTGTTTTACCTGTCTTATTTTCAACCATTACTTTCCACTTCTTAAATACATCAAATACATTAGATTTGTACTTTAAGAAGTAGACCCACAGTTTTCTACTAGAATCATCAATAAAAAAAATAAAATAACTTGAGCCACCAAGAGATGATACCTGCATCGGTCCGCACACATCAATGTGTATAAGCTTCAACTGATACGTTTTTGGAGCGCGTCCTGTTTTCTTGAAGCATACCCTCCTCTGCTCACCATACACGCGGTCCTCACAGAATTCTAAGTTAATAGACTTTAGCCCTTGTAGCTTCCCTTTTGACAATAACATTTTTAGTCATTTGTCACTCATATGTCCAAACCTCTGATGTCATAACTACCCATTCACTACAGTTGATGCGACTGCGAGTAAACTATACGATCCGAAAGTCACATACAAAGTACCTTCCTTCTTGCCTCGAGATATCACCAAGGCACCTTTTGTGACCTTCTAGGAATTACTAGTAAATGTTATCACATATCCGGTATTGGCTAACTGCCCCACTGAGATCAAATTCCATCTCAAACTCGGTACATATCTGACATCTTTCAATTTCAAAGTCATTTTGTCTTTCTGACTTATATGAATGTCTCCCTTTCCAACAATACTGTATGACTCATCATCACCCAGGTAGACTCTCTCGAAGTCACCTGACACATAATCACGCAGAACTTCTTTACACGAAGTGACATGAAACGAAGCACCCAAGTCTATGACCCAAGACTCATTCTGCGTATCAAGAGACAATATCAATGCCTTTGTGTCACGCTCCTCAGATATATTCACTAAATTCTTCCCACCTTGAGAGCTTCCTTTTTATTTCTTAAGTGCCCTGCAATCACGTTTCATGTGCTCCTTCTTTCTGTAATGCCAACATCCGTCCTTGTCTTCTGTCCTTTGGACTTCTTCCTTGACTTAGAACGTCAGTGTTTATTGCTTCCTTTGTTCAGCGATCTTCCTCTTCCTTCAACATTTAGAGCATTCTCCGAATTCCCTGAAACTCCCGATGCCTTTCTTCTAGATTCTTCGCTAAGAATTAGACCGGCCACATCATCGAATTTCAGTTTTGTTGACCTTGAAGAATTGCTCACGGCAATCACCAAACCATCCCAACTGTCTGGCAAACTGGACAAAATCAATAACTCCCCGACCTCATCCTCAAAAGTGATGCTAACGGATTCGAATTGGCTCGTGACTGTATTGAACTCGTTTAAATGTTCAGCCACGCTCCCACCATATGACATCTTCATGTTGAATAGCCGTTTCATAAGATGAACCTTGTTGGACACTGAGGGTTTCTCATAAATCGTAGCTAGAGCTTGCATTAATTCTTTTGTAGTCTTCACCTTGTATATATTGAAGGCGATGCTCTTAGACAAAGAGAGTCGAATTGTTTCTAAAGCCTTTCGATCCAATAAAGACCATTCATCATTTGTCATCTTCTTTGGTTTCTTCTCTTTTTCTCCTAGAGGAATGTAGAGGTCCTTCTGATATAGATAATTCTCCATCTGCATCTTCCAGAAGGCAAAGTTTGAACCATCAAATGTCTCAATTCTAGTCTTCCCTTCTTTCGTCATCGTTCTCACTTGAACTAAACCCATAACTTTGATGTCAGTTGTTGCGCAACACGCCAACAACATAAGTGAACCGAGATCCAATCTTCGGTCTCACCCACAAACGATAAACAGGAAAAAATATAATCTAGAAGTAGAATTCAAGTATACCAACATACCACAAGACCGAATATATGTGGAAAAACCCCAACAAGGGTAAAAAACCATGGGTGCAAACTTCCACTATGAAGAAAAATGAGATTACAAGCAATATCTCACCTTGGACGTATAGAAAACCCTTAGCCTTGCTTTAGAAAGCCCTTTTTCATACCCTAGAATAACCCTATGAACCCTATTTATAGTTTAGGAAACTTCCGTTCCGCACCTTTGCAAAACTGCCTCAAACTTACACAGTTCGCACCAAATCCGCGTAGAATCTTCGTAACCCTTGACTGGTTGAGGCCAAAAAACATGACTCTCTGGATACTCGACCAGTCGAGTAGTCTCGACTGGTCAAGTGGAACGGTGAAAGACCTCCACGCATTGGTGTGTTGGCTCCACACCTCAACAAGATTGTCGGTATAGGTGGAGGTAGTTGAGCAGGGGATTGAATGTGAAAATCAGTAGGAGCAAGACCCTAAGAAAAATAATTAGCAAGATACTTAGTAAAGTATAGCTAGGAACATGAAGAAAAAGAACCATTAGAGCCCCGGTTTGGTATGGGTTTGGGAACATAGTGTCTTTTGCATTGTTCACAAGGAGTGGAGGTCCCTCCACCTTTTAAGAGGTAAAAAATTAAAAAGGATGACAACATGTGGATGTCAAATATGGCGGAGGATAAAATCTCTACACAGGAATCAGACATGGGAGTTGGTGGAACTTCCTAAAGGTCAGCGGGTTATATGGTGCAAATGAGTCTACAAGAAGAATGAAGCATTAATAGAAAAGGATGTTGAAAAATACAAGGCAAGGCTCATAGTGAAGGAGTACTCGCAGAGGGAATGAGTAGATTGCAATGAATTTTTCTCTCCGGTCATGAAACATACATTAATCAGGATGCTACTAACGATGGTAAGAGAATCCAATTTGGAATTGGAGTAGCTTGATGTGAAGACGACATTCCTTCATAGAAACTTAGACGAAGTCATTTACATGAGTCAGCCTGAAGGATTCGAGAAGCTTGGTAAGGAAGGCCACATGTGTAGGATAAAGAAATTATTATATGGACTTAAGTAGTCTCCAAGGCAATGGTACAAGCGGTTTGATTCCTACAGAGTGGAGATTAAGAATGACATGTGTGAGTATAATTGTTACATATATTACATGATACTTGGGGATGGATCATATATTTTATTGATCTTTACATAGATGATATGCTAATTACTGCAAAGGATAATACAGATATATACTTTCTTAAGTCTCCGTTGAACAATGAGTTTAACATGAAGTATTTGGGCGTTATGAAGAAGTTCCTAGGCATGGAGATACACAGGGACATAGAGTCTTGAAAATTGTGGCTTTCTAGAAGGGTTATTTGCAGAAGGTGCTAGTGAGGTTCCACATGGAAGGTGTTAAGCTAATTGACATACCTTTAGTAGGTCATTTCAAGTTGTCAGTCTGATCATGTCCAAGTACAGAATAAAAGATTTCAAAAATGTCACGGATGTTTCATGCTAGTATAGTATGGAGTCTCATGTATGCAATTATTTACATGAGGACAAATATCTCATAGGCAGTCAGTGTGGTTAGTAGATATGTGGCGAATCTAAGGAAGGTGCATTGAAATGATGTTAAGTGGATTCTCAAGTGTCTCAGGGTTATAATCGATACTGGAATCATGTTTGGGGGACACAGAGCTTCAGGTGGAGTTGCGGACTATGTGGATTCAAATTATGATGGTGATGTAAGCAATAGGAGGTCCATTATGGGATATGTTTTCACATTAGCAGGCAGATCGATATGTTCGATATCTACGTTATAGTCTATGATAGTATTGTCTACAACCAAGGTGAAATACATAGTTGTGACAAAAGCACCAAAGGAGGCATTGTGGTTGAAAACTCTCATAGGAGAACTCGAGTTGAACCAGGAGGCGATTCGATTGTATTGTAATAGTTAGTGTACTATCCATCTGGCGATGAATTATGTATGTCACAAGCAAAGCAAGCACATCGACGTGATTTTCATGAGCTCATTACTTCAGGAGAAATTTTGTTTCAGAAAATTCATACGGACGAGAATGCCGCGAACATGTTAACAAAGTTGGTGTCCATAGAGAAGTTCAAGCATTACTTGGGCTTAATCAATTTGACTAGCCATTGATGAGATTAGGCACCCTTGTACAAGGGTGAGAACAGAACTTTGTTTTATGTGGAGAATGCAGGAAGCAGTCTATGCTCGAGATGGAGGTTGCACATAAGATCTTTAGGGGGCGTTTGGTGCAGGGTATTAAATGGGATTAGGTTTGATAGAATTGCATTTGGTCCTATGCAATTCCATCCCACATTTGGAGAACAGGGGAAAGGTTAGGATTAGGTGGGGTGAAATTGCATTTAGTCCAGTGGAATTGCATTTGGTCCCATGCAGGATTTCCATGGATTTTGAAATCCACTACACATGTGAGCCCCACATTGATGCATACATTTATCTATGTCCTCCATCCATATACACTGTTTACACATGACATTCTGGTTATCTATGTGTATAAGTGAACGACATCTGTTGTGAATTTGGTCCGTTGATTACAATTCCATGGTCCACCAAACATGATTTTGCTTAATTCGGAGTTTTTCCCTAGCAAAATTTTTATCACAAACATGGGATTGGATGGCTACAATACCATGGTATTTCCAGACATGCAATCATTATGCAATAATGATGTTAATCCCATCTAATACAATTCAATACCATTCAATTCCACGGACCACACACGCCCTTAAGGTGACCTGGTAGAATATAAGTCAAGATGGAGATTATTTTGCAGCATGCCTTGCATTCTGCCTTTCGGTTGCAAGGGTAGTTCGGTTGATTAAACCTTGCTGTGATATTCTCGACCGACCGAAGATTGTTTCGGTAGATCGAGAGTCTATGTTGGAAGCTCGGTCGACTGAAGGTCAATCGACGGTGCGATCGATGGTTTGCACATTTTTTCATAAGGGGTATTTAAGCCTAATTCCGAATTAGACCTTGTACCAGATGAACGTTTTCTCTCTAAGGGCAAGGGTTTGTAAGGTGAGAGGGTTTTCAACATTTGTAAGGGCTTGGGAAGGGTTTTCTAAGGATTATGCGTAGCAAGTGGAGATTGGACGATCTGTAATCGAAGAAGGAGAGTGATGTACTCTAAGGTTTTCATTATGTTTGAAATCTCAATTGATTTATGCCGTGATTTTTTCCTATAAGCTTTCCATGTTAAAATATCGTATGTTTATGGTTGTTTGCTTTTACTTTGGTTACGTGTTTTATTATATTATTCTATCTTCATTTATCGTGCTTCCACAAAGTGCACGAATTAATAGTGGTGTTAGATCTGGATTTCTAATACATAAGGTTTGATACATAAGTAATTAGAAATGTTACACATGGCATATATTATCCAAAATTAAACTAATTAAATTACAAAATTTCCTTCCATTAAGTTACAGTAAAAAAAATCAATTGGTTGAATAATACAAACCTCTAATTTGACACTTAAAAAAACTATTGGATATTTCTCATTTCTATCCTTTTTTAGAAAGGTGAGAGCACAACACCTATCACTTTAATACATAAAAGGAATTTGGCTATATAAATATTTAGGCAAGCACGAAGAAAAGAAAAGAGCCTCACCTATCATATGAGCTTAACAAAAAATCCCAACTCAAACAAAATACAGTTATAGAGAAAGAAAGAAAAAATCTCTAAATAAAACAAAACATAAAACTCTTATAAAAAGCTCCAGCCTACCTAGACTTCATTGGAGCCTAGGATAGGGTAGCCATTTTCCTTATCGTTCCCAAACTTGTGTTATTTAAGGCCACTAACCCCAGATATCATGCGAGAGCTCCTCTCTACTTTTAAATAATCGATTTGGGCACCCCCTATTATCCAACCTAGCTAGTTCATCTTCTACTGAATTGCCTTTTCTTAAGGTGCGGAAGGCATTCACAACCCCAAGTGTAGGGTAGCAATGTAGTAATAACTCGACGAGACCGAGGTTGAATCCACAGGGACTAAACTTGTACGAAAGTAGCTAGAAGTAGAACTAGAATAAGATCGAAACCTAAATTTGGAATAAAAGAGAGTAATTACGAATAAAGTATCAAATATTAAAGGGAAACTAGAGTGCCAAGGATCTACTTGTAGCTATCAGGATGTTACCTCACTTGATTCAAGAAGCACAATTAGAATTGGAGTCCTATCCTATCCAATTGGAAGATAAAGTAATTAAACCAAATCTAAACTTTTCATTGACCTAGTCACACACGAAGGAGTATTGTGATGATTAGAAGAGAATTCATCATCCTACCATGCCCAAGAGACGATGGTGAACAACAGGATTTACTAATTGTTGAGACTCAAATATTGCATATTTTCCTCCATTTATGTCTTAGTTTTACAAACATGATAATGCTTAAAGATATATTTTGTGTGTATTTATATTGCAAGGTGAACTTAAGAGCTTGTATTGAAAAGAATGCTAAAAGCATGAATTTAATGCTCGAGAATTTCCAAGGCATAGAATGAATCTTTGGAGACCAAGATTGAAGATTTCAAGACCCCAAGATTCAAGATAACCAAGTGGAGAAGGAAGGAAGTTGAAAGAACAAAGTGTTGAAATTCACTTCATTACCTGTGTCATCGACCACTGTTCGATGACATCGAAGTCATAGTTCGATCACATCAAACACATCTTGGTGACATCAAATTTTCACAGGATATATTGGGTGTTATTCTCGATTACTCGAAGACTCCCTCGATGACATCGAGGTGTTACTCCATGACATTAAATTTTCAGAAGAATTATGAAGCAACTAACTAGATTGTTTTGGATGCCTTTTCGATTGCTCGAAGCTTCACTCGATGACATCGAAGGAAAGTTCAATGACACAGAGGCTTAGACAGTGCGAAAGGAAAAAAGGCATAACTTCCGGATTCAAACCCCTTCGATACATCGAAGGCGTTGCGTAAAGTTACGCAGACTGCGTAAATTATTACTATTTTGCGAACTTGCGGAACTTGGGCTATAAATATGGGTTCCCTAAGAACTTTTTGGAATATCTAGGGTTTGGAGGAGCAGAGCAAAGGGGTGGAGCCGTCGTCCAAGAGTTTCTTCTTCTCTTCTTCTTACTTTTTAATGCATTCTTTAAGGATTTTAGATCCAATCATGTATATGGTTGGCTAAATCTCTTAGTTAGGGCTAAGGGGTGAAACTTGTAGCATAATTAAAATATTTTTCTTATTCGATTCTTGTTCTTGTTGAACTTCTTTAATTTTAATTTGATATTTATGGAATACTTTTAGTTTTTAATGGTTTGTTGTGACTCAAATTACAATAGATCTGTAATAGCTTTGAGTATCTTCTTATTCTGATTTGAGATTGTGAAGATAATAAATCCTTTTGTTCACCATCGTCCCTTGGGCATGGTTGGGTGATGGAATCTCTTTTAACCTTCTCAATTCTCCTATGTTTGGTTGTGGGATTGTTATATCCTATTGTTTGCCATTGTCTCTTGGGCATGGCTAGATTATAGAATCACTTCCAATCCTCACAACTCTCATCCGTTGAGAATTAGGTCAATGAAAGTTTAGATATGATCTTATTGATATAACTGCTAATTGGATACTTCAATTCCAATTGTGTTCCTTGAATCAAATAAGAAAACATCCTAATAGCTACAAGTGGATCCCTGGGCACCCTAGTTCCCACCTTTGAATTCCTAAGTTTTTAATTAAATGCTTCACAATTACTTCATTTTCTTCCCAATTTAGATTTAAATCTTCTCCTGATTTTGATTCTAATTGCTTTCAGAATGCACACGAGTTTAGTCCCTGTGGATTCGACCTCAGTCTTACCAAGATTATTACTATATCGCGAACCTACACTTGGGGTTGTGAACAAGTTTTTGGCGCCATTGTCGAGGACTAATGGTTGCATTGTTTTGAGATTAATTAGTTTTAAAATTAGGTTAAAATTAGGGTTTATTTACTTTATATTTTTAGGTTAGGATTTTTCTGAATTATTTTTAGAAACTAACTTACTTTCCGAATTTTTTTTAGAAACTAATTTCCTTTTCTGTTTTGCAGGATCTTAATATAGAAACTTCTAATTTGGTAACTTTTTTCTAAATCTCTCTCTTTCTATTTCTAGATTTCTTAATTGCTTTACTTTTCTCTCTCCTAGGTTTAGGTTAAGCTTAGTTACTTGAGAGCTGAGAGTATTTCATGCCCAAGTGAGTTCGTGATAACACTCGACGTCTCTTGAGTGAATGATGATTGGTTGAGGGGTTATCTATCCATGACATTATTAGACACAACCAGAGATCCACAGAGTTAATTGAAGTGATGACCGCAAATTAACTTGTAAATCCTCCAAATCTACCTCAACCTAGGGTTGAGGAAATCTAGGATGAAAACGAGGTGCATCAAGCAACCCCACCTTGTACTTTATGAGATTATTTACAACTGGCAGGGGTGAGCACACCTTCTTATATGGTTTTTCTAGAAAATACAAGACATATGGATATTAAGTCAGGGGTGATCCAATTCTTTCCAAAATTTCATGGACTTGAATATGAAAATTTATATTTACACATGAAAGAGTTTGATGAGAGATTATAGCCACTTTATATTTTCTGAACGTGTCTGAGGACACGGTCAGGCTTAAACTCTTTCCCTTTTCCTTGAAAGAGAAAGCTAAGACGTGGTTGCATTCACTATGTCCACGATCTATTGATAGATAGAACGACATAATAAGGAGTTCATTAAGAAAATTTTCCCATATCATAAAATGAATACCCTTAGAAAATCAATCATGAACTTCGCCCAAAAGGAAGATGAAACATTCTTCCGATGTTAGGAGTGGTTCAAGGATCTTGTCAATTCATGCCCACAACATGGTTTTGAAATTTGGTGAATAATAAGTGTTTTTTTTTTACGATGGGTTGACTTCTTCCATGCCCCAAATGGTCGAGACAATGTGCAATGAGAATTCATGAATAAAGAGGTCGATGATGTGTGGGATTATTTTCACAAGCTTGCTGAAAACACACAATCATGAGACATCTCTCCAAAATCTAGCACCACTTCTAGGCCTGCTTAATCAAAAGAGAGGGATGAAATTTATCTTTTGAAAGAAGATGATGATATAAATCTCATAAGAAAACTCGAGACCATAGAAATAAAGAAGGATAAGGCTACGAAAACTGTTTGTGGAATTTGTGCTTACAACATTCACACAACTAAAAATTGTCTAACAATACCTGCTTTTCAAAAGGTATTGAATGAGCAATCTAATGTCGTGAACAATTGCCAAAGACCTTTTAGTGGATCCACTTCCAATACATACAATCCTAGTCGGAGAAATCTTCCAAACTTCAGTTGAAGGAATGAACAAACTGCTTCTCCTCAAGGGTTCCCTAATCAAATTCTAAATCAAAGGAAACCTCAAGAGGATCCGGTTCTAAAGCATCTTTAAAATCAAGAGTGTTTCAATTTGTTCCAGGAATCAAACTTGATTTTTATGTAATTCTTCGATGTCATCAACATGTGTTCGATGTCATCGAACGGCGGTCGATGACATAGATAGTGAAGTTCAGATTATATGAATTTCTGCACTGTGCTCTTTCGACTTTCTTTCTTCTCCACTTAGTTTCCTTGAATCTTAGGGTCTTAAAGTTGTCAATCTTAGCCTCTTAATATCCATCCCTTACCTTGGTGATTCTTGAGCATCAAATCCATGCTTTTAACATTTTTTTCAATCCAAGCTCTCAGATTCACATTGTAATACAAACATGCATAAAATATACCCATTAAGCATTACATTTTCATAAAATCAAGATATAAACAGGAGAAAATATGCAATATTTTGACACTCAACACACCCCCAAACTAGCATTTGGCTAGTCCCGAGCAAAACATGTGTGAAGAAATTCTCAATTCTCAATGTTCAAATCACTTTTCAGAAAATAATCTTTTGTACAATTAAGTATGAATGAGTATAATTCAAAGAAGTGAGAGTGAAAATTTGAAAACCTATAGCCGAATTATATGAGCAATCAATCAAATAGCTTTTTTATTAATCACTTAAGAGCATAAGTTCATATATCAAGTTTTTCCAATGTGCTTAGTGAATTCCAACTTACTTTCCATAAAAGTACCGTTATTTCATAATGTTAGCCATGTTCATCACCTCAAGATTGATTGAATAATCAATTACTAATTTCGAAATCATCCCATTTTTCTTCTTTTTTCAGTTTTTGATTTTATATCGACGATCGCTTTTATTTATTTATTCTTTTCAGACTCTTTATTCTTTTCATTCTTTTTCAGTCTTTTCATCATACATGACCTTTTCGTCGATCTCTCTGTTTTTTAACTGGTTGTTTTCATCTTTTTAAGGTGGATAAAATTCTCCAGACTTAATTCTCAACATCTATCAATGATTCACATACTAACACTTAGAAATTCTAGCACAATTAACAAAAAGTAAATTGAATGTGTCTTGTGATTTAGGTCAACATGATATTCAAACTTCTTCTTAATTGATTAGATGAGATCACTTAAGTGTTAGTCTACTCAGTTAATTAAACTCCAGCAATTCAAAATTCAATCTCTATCTTATCATCATACTCAAGGCATTCTTAATTAAACAAGCTTTTGTTTTTCTGAACAGATTTTATTTTTTAATTTGAAAATTTGAAAATTTTTTACTAAAAGACTAAGAAAACACTGATTAGTTTACCTAATCCACACCCCCAACCTAAAATATATATTGTCCTCAATGTAAAAGAAATGAGCATGCAATGCACATGAGACAACGAAAAGAAAGGAGAAGTGATGGAAAGGTAGTACCTGAAGAAGGAGAATTGAAGCTTTTCTAAAGTTCTCGACATGTATATGGGTTAGCATGAAGTCTAAACTTATTGAAAAAGAAGTTATCCTAATTCTAAATCATATGAAAACAATAAACTTAACTACACCTCCATCAGACTAGGAAGTCAATCTTGATACACAGGATCAGTAAGAGGTATGAACATATCCTCTGAATTAACCTTCTCAACAAATGGCTTTTAGACGATGTCCATTTACCTTAAAAACATTGTCATTCATTAGATTCTTTATCTTAACGGCCCCATGAGGATAAACGTTCATAACAACGAAAGGGCCGGTCCAACGAGATCGCAGCTTACTCAGAAAAAATGTAACCGAGAATTGTACAGAATGACTTTTTGACTGGTTATGAATGATTTTCGAAGGATGTTCTGGTCATGGAACACCTTCATCTTGTCCTTGTAAATTCTCGAGTTCTCATAAGCGTTATTCCGAATTTCTTCGAGTTCATTCAATTGAAGTTTGCGCAGCGAGCCAGCGTTGTCCAAGTTAAAATTCATATTTTTGATAGCCCAGTAGGCTCTATGCTCCAGCTCCATAGGCAAGTGGCAAGTTTTCCCATAGACAAGTCTAAAAGGAGACATTCCAATTAGGGTTTTTAAAGCTGTATGGTAAGCCCATAAAGCATCAATCAAGCAGAATGATCAATCCTTATGATCTGGGTTAACCATTTTTTTCAAAATTTATTTGATTTTTTTGTTGAAAATCTCAGATTGCCAGCTTGTCTACGGGTGGTATGAAGTGCTCACTTTATGAGAGATGCTATATTTCTTCATTAAGTTCTCGAATGACTTATTACAAAAGTGCAACCCTCCATCACTAATGATGGCTCGAGGCGTTCCGAACTGGGAAATGATGTTTTCTTTTAAGAATCTAATGACCATTCGATGATCATTGTTCCGGCACGGGATCGCTTCGACCCACTTAGTGACATAATCTACTGCTAATAAAATATAATTATTTCCAAAGGATTGGGGGAATGGTCTCATGAAATCCATGCCCTAACAATCAAATGCTTCGATGATAAGAATTGGCTTTAGTAACATCATATTTCGAAGGGACTATCCTCTCAATTTCTGACAACACTCACAAGCTTTAAATGAAAAAAAAAAATCTAATATTTTGATACCCGAATAAGAGTAATTTTTAGTTATAGTACATTTAAACAGGTACCTGTAATTTGAACAATTTAGTTTGGACCATTTGTATGCCAAGTAAGTTTTTTTAATAATGTCTAACTGCATATCTACGTATCATCCATCATACTCTACCAGAGCATGGAACTATCCATAATTAAGGAGAAATTGCAATAAAGGCCACTGTGATGAGTGTATGACATTCACTTTGTGCATTTATTTCATTACTTCATGATAAGGCATTAGCCTAAAAACTAAATAGATCTCAAACTGGAGTAGGCAGTAGGCCCCGAAATAAAAAAAAGTAGGGATAGCCATCATTGTTAACCATCCCTTCATCTCTCTAAGTGTACACATGTAATTGGATCATCCCCCCTCCCTAATTTGTCTTTATTTTTCTCTCCCCTTATACACTACACATACTATATTTGAGGGACATGTTTATAGCAGAGAAAGAAAAGAATAAAAAATGAAACACTTTTTTCATGATGAGATATTTCAACATGTTTAGTTAGTAAAGAAACTATTGGATTCCACATAGTGATCAATGAATCATTTCATAGTAAAATTCTCAAATAGAAAATAAGATATGTGCGTGTGTGTATGCAAATTTTAGACAAAACTGTAACGCCCTGGATTTCGAGGGCTGAGTAAATACTTGACTCCCGATATCCGGGTGTCACTTACGCTTTGTGAAAGTGGGTTCTATAGTTTTTTTTACTTGGTATGTGAGCATTCGAGAGATTTCCAATGGACAATGTGACGTACCCTGGATTAAATAAAGATTTTAACTCAAAATACAACTAACAAGAAAATGTATATATTTAGTGTATGGGACTACATCCCAGTCAAAAATACATATAGTTCTAAAATACAAAACGTATCAACCCAAAATCTCATCGCTGCCCTAAGGCGACCTACAACAACCTGCCTAGCAACTGGAAGTACAAGAGCCCCTCCTCTGAGTTCATGAGAACATCCTTTAATGCATTAACTCCATAGTATCTGCATCTTTAATAATGTCTGGTGATGTTTTAAAGCACCGTCCCAGAATGGTTCCATTAGCATCAAGTTACGTAAATTATCAATTCCACAGGCACAATTAATGAAAAGCAACATAAACATACAGTCCATAGATACTCTTGTTAATGCACGTGTATGTTATTATGATATGATGCATGCCCTCGCAATCTAACACTCACTCATAGTGACTTTAACTCCTCATTCACAAATGACCAACACTCCCTTATTATGCGACCTTAACCCCCGAGTCACCACAACCTATACTAATGCAATGCGATAAATGATAAGGGAGTTTGATGTATTAGGGTCATAGCCTTATTGGTTACTCAATGGTCACTATGGGGAGGCTCGTCACCCCCGCGTAGGCCGATAATAGGGCACGATGTCCCATACCACCATGCCCGGCTCCTGAGACTTAGGGATTGCATCACTAACGATTATCAGTAGGCCTCTCTGGGGCATGAGGGTACTTCAGATTCAAGCATACGTGATCATGCATGGTGAACACACATGGTTGGTCGGCTATTAGTTTTGTTTGGCTGACTCGAGTGAACCTCGGCAAAACTGGCATTAGGTGCAAGCATCCCTTGTAGTCCGACTACTGTCGGTTGTCCGCGTTCAGCCCGGGTCAATCGGACTAGTCTGGGGTGGCCGACTCAATTATGACTGACCTCGTAAATTTATGATTTGCTAGCCAACCCAATTAACCCAATAGCTACAATTAATCAATATACTAATAAATTAATTATCACAGCTACATGCAATTGTACAAACAACAATCAGGAAAATTTTACTTTGTTTGGGCATTTTATCGAACATGCAGGTGAATAATATGAAGCATGAGCAACGAATCTAGCAATTTCAACTTATTTTATCATCCTATCAAACATATAAGCTTTATTACGCATGGATAATAATTCATGGAAAGTAAATGGGTCATATGAATACGCACATGTTAGCATGGATTCATCCATTTATAGCATAAATCATTAATTATGATATAGGGTTCGATAAACGGCAACCTAAGGGTAATTGTCTGCACCTTAGAGTGGTACATTGACTTTCGGACTCGCTCCTAGGGCTAGGTTCCCATGACTCAGCTTGTCGGTGCCCTGTGCCAATGAGGTTAGCTTGCAAGGGCACATGCAATCAACCTCTAAGGCCCAAATCTCAAGAAAAGGTTCAATGGTTACCTTTATTTGTTGATTGGACAACTCCGACAGTGCGACGCGGTCGCGGGCTAACGGGATGGGGCGAATGCTCTAATCTACCCCCTCTTACACTTTCTCCCCTTCTCCTCCTCCTCTCTCTCCCCTCTTTTGCAAGTAAAAATTCGTATGGGAGTGAGAGAGATATTTATGGGCTTTTATAGTCTCAGATTTTGTGTCCAAATGGCCCTAGGGCCTCTTTTCCATTATCCTTGCCCATAGTGGACTGGTTTTGGCCCCCGGGGCTCCTTCAGGGGCCCACTGGCTCATCCACAACAAGGGGCAGGTGCCCCATCATAGGATTTATAATTGGTCAAAATCGAGTAGAGATTAAATGTCTTGATCAATCGGGGGAGACCTCATCTGCGATGGATGATCATCGATGACTGATCGGGGACGCGACTATACAGATATGGGCGGGGAAATATCCTTAAGTCGTACCTCGAGTTTGGTCACTATCTAACAGTTAAAAGGTCACAACTTTGCACAACAATAAGGGGTCTATTTCACTTAAGTTTTTAGATTTGAGCCTAGGGGATTTGCATGTTTCAAGCACTTGGCTTTTGGCCCAATTTGAGCAGTTCTGGGCACTTTCTTGGTTGCCACTCTTGATGGGCGTCAAACCCAATGATGCAAATATTATTCTATAGTTTTAGAACTAGTGGCCCACTAATGAACAGTATAAAGCTCATTTGGATAATCAAGTCATTTCTGAAATAAATTAGGTATCATCATTTGATAGCCGCTAACTGGATAGCCTGGATAGTTTGACATGTTTCGAGTTATGTACCATCTACAATGAGACATATAACTTGAACGGTCTAGATTCACCCAAATACAAAAAAGAATTATAATGTCCTAACTAGTTAGATTTTTTATGGAGTTTATAGTTCAACTATCTAAACCGTTGATCGAGGGCCTTGTAATGGGACGCAGATTACCTGTCAAAGTCCCTCGCATGAACTTATTGTAAGATCCGAAACTGTCCCGAACTCGCCCGATTGCTGACCGAGTCGAGTTTAGGCTGGACATGTTAGCCCGGTGACCGGGCCAAGCCGGGTTAAGCCCAGTTCAACTTGGTTCACCCCAATGTACACCCCTAGGTGCGCGCAAATGGAGTTCGTTACGCGGGATCATGTCAAGTGTGTACACTTCGCGCAGATGAATGTCTATTGCACGAGATGTGGGCACAAAGGCATGCAGTTGTGTGGTAGTTCTTCAGCATGAAAAAGAGAAAGTGAAGATGGATGATTGGTTTTGGTATGTATAGAAGAATCTGACCCATTTATAGGACCCGATTAACCTTTGCACAAGTGCGCACCAACATAATAGGAAGAATAGAAGAAGGGAAAATTGATCATACTTCTTTATCCTAGAAAGGATAAATAAATGATCAAGGGGACATCTGTTGAGGCATAAAAAATGAAGATTTAAGGATGAATCAAAAGAAAAATTAAAAGAAGAAGTATAGAAAGAATGTAAAGAAAATGAGGAAAAGAGGAGAGTTCACAGTGTTTGCGCAACCTGCCCAAACCATGTTGGTTGCGTGGGACCGTGCAAAGGATATGATGGGTTAGGTGCTCCTACACAGCATTGGTGCAGTTAAGATGATTCGAACAGTTGAGATCTGATGAGAAGTGGGCCCATAGCACAAAGACAAGGGTTCGCACATGTGGAGGCCTATAAATACCCCACTCCCCCTCTCATTTGGAGACAACAAAGATTTTGAAGAAGATTAGAGCTCTGGAGAAAAAGAGGAATTTGAAGGTATTAAGGAGAGAAGAGAGGAAGAAGAGAGAGAAGCCTTTGTGCTGGACTGTGCAATGACATGGTGTTGCACAACAATCAATATAAAGGGTCAGAATGCCGCTGAAATGATCAAATGGAATCGGATCTTTCTTCCATACAAGAATATGAGCTCAAGAAGGAGATATAAGATGATCATATCCGCACAATATTCCTCTCAATGAGATGACCAAATTACAAGCCAAAATACTGCCGGATTTGATATCCAAACTCTTTCAATATTTGTATTTTAAGAAAAACTATCTTAGAATCAAGAGAAATTATAACATCTCAGAAAAATCTGTACAAAGACCCGAGTACCACCTCAGGCAGAAATCACTCAGGACCAAATCGTTTAGAAATTAGACGAGAATTAACTAAGTGCTAAACTAGATTACCTATGAAATTAGCACTAATCACTTTAAATATGAACTGCAAAATCTAAAATATGCAGAATCGTTAACACTACTTTACCCTAAAATCTAAAATCAATCTCTAAACCCGATTGCTCTTAGGAGCACATCGAAACTTCGTATCGGACCTGGATCGCACGTTGAAAGTTCGATAACTGCAAAACTATTCAAATATGACCGCCTTACTGGGCTCGATAACCATCTTGGAAATCAAGTCCAAATAGTATCTAGAAACGCACAACTTGAGCCCGGAGCAAAGTGTATGAGAAACACGAATATCTTTAGAAACTGAACTAAAACTCAAGTAAATTGAGTCGTTCGCCTGCAGGCCAAATATAAGGATTCAGACCATCAGAATCTGACCCAATTACACCCTCGAATCAGAGAAAATTTTTAAAACATGTCAGTGCATTTGTGGTCCTGATCGAGTACCGGTGACCGTTGAACTGAAACTGGTCCTCACGGTCGATCTGTAAATTCGATCGGACTAAAAACTTAACTTGAACTAGATCCAATGTCAGGGAGCTTAAGTCCGACCACATGCAGAAAAGGAGCCTCCAGAAGTGTTTCGTTAATCCGAAACAGATGGATTTTGGCTTTAACATAAGTATATCATGGCCCTGGGGCCATTGAGCTCACTTTTGAGCCTATATAAGGGTCTTAAACCCTCTCTCTCCCTTCACATACGAATTCGCAAACCCTAGAGAGAGAAGAGAGAGAAAAGAGAAGGAAAGAGAGAGAAAGAGAGAGTGTGAGAGATTGTTCTCGGGACTCAATCTCGCCATTCCACGTGCTTATCCATCATTCCTGTATTGCTATTCAGGCGATTCTGATCCCGCTCTTAGGTAAGAAAATCTAACCCTACTCTGTTTTAGGGTTTCAGATCGTGTAAGTGATGAAATAGCTAACCTAATTCATGCTATAGGTTGTCATTCTACCATTGATAAAGACTTAGTGTCTAAACTAAATTCGTTACGCGTTTACCGGTGAAGGGTGCGGACTATAAACATTTAGGTTATGATTTTCAAGGCTTTCAATGCCGGTTAATAATTTATAACTGATGTGGGTGTCATTTCACATGCTAAATGCGATGCTTGCTTCGCTTTACAAATATATATGAACTATGTTGAGTATAGTGTATTCCATGTGTTTGTCGAAATGATTGAATGCATGTAGAATTTGGATTCGTGTTTGACATGATTATCCATCGTGGATATAGGATTTTTGTATATGCGACAACTCCTTGACAAAAGGATTTGCCCTAATATATATTATGGCTAACATACGTCATGTATATTGTAGTGTGTAGTTTAAGTGTTTGTAGAAATGTTTGAATGAGTATAGAATTTGTATTCGTGCTTACCATAATTATCCATCGTGGATACATGGTGGTTGCGTGTGTGACAACTCCCTGGTGAAAGGAATTTCCCTAATACATGATGTGGTCGACATACGTCATGTATGTCGAAGTGTGTAGTCTAAGTGTTTGTAAAAATGTCTATATGAGTAAGTATTTCATAAATTATACTTTATATAGGTGTTGAGATAAGATTCTCAACTACCTTAACGGTGTGTATAAATCCCTCCATGCAACTTACACTATATTGTTTGTTTTATGTATGAAGTACATATGTGTGAAATCATATTTATGTTATGTTTCATGAAATGCACAATTGGTTAATATTACTTGAAGCATTAGTTTAATGCTGAGGTGCCTATTCATATATGATTCTTTGTTATGTTTAAGTGTGGTTGGGACTATGATATAGTCTAGACAATCAGTAACAGATTCTAATCAGGTGGCTGAGGTTGTCTCGCCACGCAGGACGTGTTCGATGAATCCGAGTCGTACTATATTTGTCGGCAGTGGTTAGGCCACATGGAGTGCTTACGCACTTCATGTCGATCAACTCGATGTACGCTCGTATCAGTCGAGCTCGTCAAGTAACCTGATTAACCCAATGTATGTTCACCATGTATGGACGCTACTGCTTGAACCTAAGATATCAAACTTACAAATGGAAACTCCGTTAACCTTGGTACCTTGATCCGCTAAAATGAGCTGGACATGGTAGTATGAGACACCATGGTCGAGCTGTCGGCCTATGCCGGGGTGACGAGCCCACCCGTAGTGACCAGTGAGCAACCTAAGCTCGTGAGCTGAATACGGTGGTATGAGACGCTGTATACGAGCTGTCGGCCTACGACTAGGTGACGAGCCATTCATAGTGACCTCGAGCATACTCTGAGTCTGCGCTGAGGTGACGAGCCTTTTCGTGGCAACTAGAGTATAAGCTAGGCCTACATCGAGGTGACAAGCCCTTTGCAGTGACCTGGAACCATAATATTGTATGAGATTTGCTAGGACTGACGACCCTAAAATGGATCATTATTTGAAAAATGATATAAGGGAGGTACCTTAGTTTCTCAATCTTGCTGTATGAAAAGGACTAAAAAGAATTTGGTAATCACGATCATGCACCGCATTGCATGTGCCTTTGGCGTTGGAGTTGAGCACTGAGGAAGTGATTGACATGCCGCGACCGTGAGATGAAGTTCGCAGAGGGAGTGCAGGTGAGGGCATACATCATTAATACATATCATTCTTGCTTTAACCAGAGTACTTAGGAATACTTGATTGTATTGCTTTATCATTACTGATTGATTGAATTGATAACATGTTAACATTTGCCTTATAGTTCCACTGAGTTGATCACTCACTCCCATATTTTGGGACGGTGTTTTAAACACCAACCAGACCCTATCTTAGCTGCAGGTGATGGTGATGCCTACGAGGCGGAGCCCAGCTTCAAGGACGATGAGGAGGCGTTCTCCTATATGCAATTGTCAAGCGAGTTTATGTAGACCGTTCTGATCGATGGGGCTGCAAGTTTTAGATACCATAGTTGGACCACCATATTTTGACATTTTATATTTTGAATGATTCATGTAATTGTGTAACCTGGAACATAATTATACTCTAGAGACATACCACCTCTTACATACTTTATACATATTTATTAGAGTCTTCCACTGACGTAATTTAAATTATCTCTAGAGTATGATATGTTACTATAGTCTAATCTCACTCATGTTTAAAGTACTAATACTGACAACATTTAACTCATCATTATCTATGTTGCATAAGTGATGCGTTGGAACTCGAAAATTGGGCTCCTGCTCGACCCCCGATTTTTAGGGTGTTACAGAAATCAAAGGATGTAAATGAACTCAAAATGAATAAATATGATGATTTTTCTCTTTCTATTCTCTCTGTTATGATTAAATAAGATAATCTCCCTAAATCAAATGTTTTTATTTCTTGTCGAAACGACCTCGTTGTCATCCTTGTTACCATGTTCCTCGTTTCTCTGGTCTGATCATTCGTCTCTTTTCCTATAGACATACTCCCTTAAATGTCTGTCACGAATAAGGGACTTGATCTCTTCCTTGAGATCGGACCAATCGGCGGTGGTATAGTTGTGGTTGCGGTAGTAGTGGTAGTACTTTCGCTTGTCCCATTTGTCGGCGTTGGCTTTCATCTTGCTCGACCACTTTAGGATCCTTTTGTCGCGAACTTACATGAGGACTTCCTCGGGAGTCGTGTTCACAGGAGTGTAAGAATGAAACCTGCTCTTTGGTTGATGATTCGGGCGCTGATTTCTGCCTGAGTTATCTTTCTTGCTACCGACCGTGAGTGGTGATTGCTCTTCTTTGCACTTCTGGTCCTTAGCCTAGCTTCCCACACTCCAAATAACCTTCCGCGAGCTGAAGATCTCTTCTATGTTAGAGTATTTTTGTGCTTAGCTAAGGAGATCAACTAATATAGTCGAAGGATTCTTGTCAACAGAGAAGAGAAATCTACCCTCCTTGAGACCGGATATCATGGCAGTCAAAGCTATCTACTCCGAATAGCCTTCCACCTGTTCTCCTTCTGCATTGAAATGAATGTAGTCTTTCAACAGCTCGTCTTTCCTTTGAGTAACGGTGAGGAGATGAGTCATTGGTTCCTTCTGTCCTTCCCGCCAATGAACTAAGTGATAGAGGCCTTACTGAGTTGTGTGAAGGAACTGATGGACCTCCACTTCAGCTGCCGATACCACTTTCGATAAGGTCAGGGAGAATACTCAGCACATTACTAAACTGATCGTACCATGCAGTTCCATCCACGGCCTGAAGGACTCCAAATGTTCAGTAGGATCCCTTGTTCCAGAATAAGGAGTTATCTACAACATCCGGAATCTTAGCGGGAGTGGAGATGCCATGATGTCATTAGTGAATGGTAGCTTTGTTTCCTCCAACACGACCTCAACCAAGGTCGGGACTTGGGTACAGTAAGCTTATCAAATGTCTCTGATCTGCCCTTGTATCTCCTTGAGCTCTGCCTCCCGGGGGACCTCGTTCTCTACCATTACCTCGAGAGCTTTCCCATTCCTTCTCTTCTCCAATGTGTGGCATAGGTCGAACTCAGCAGTTCCCGCAATGTGGGTGTGTATCTAGCCATGTGGCCCGAGCTGTTAATATGCCTTGTGTAAGTCGATCAATGGCTGAGGAGGTCGAGAGAGTTCGGTTGTTGCAGGCACTTTCGCTTCATGACCAAGAGGTGGAATTTGTCTTTCCAATATATGCATTAGTTGATTCATATTGCCGATTAAGGCTTTGACCTGATTCTTCAAGGAAACAAGCTGCCCCCCTCCCTCCTCCCGATCGCAAGACCTCTGCAGGGGTGAAATCGACTCGGTGTTGCAAGGGTGGATCTTGAGGGTCTGCAGATTGCTTGGGCTTCGCTAGTGCGGGAGGAGTTGCAGCGATTGCAGCGATGACGTGTAAAACCCTCTTTCTTCCTTTCGTCATCGTAAAGCAACTAAAGGTGATAGGTGAATTGGAAATGGCTTCGCTATCATTCCCACAGATAGCCCCAAACTGTTGAGGGTATTTTTTGGTCATTCCTTTCAAACCATTGTATACCTGCAAAAACCGAATGACAATGAGGACCCTGAGTTATGACAGGAGACCCTCTGATGCCAAAGTTAGATTAGGCACTCTGGGTCAAGGTCTTTTTTCATACCTTTCACCATAGGTGGGTGTTTTATTTTTAGTTGCATGGTGCCAGTTACGTAGATGGTATCTTCCTTACTAAGTAGGCACATATTATGGAAGGGATATCCTTCTGGGCATGTAACACCCCGAACTTTTCAAAACTTGAGTATTAAAAGTCCTCGAGTGTTACCATAAAATTTAACTTATTATGTACATGTGTACGATACCAATCTAGCAATCTTAACCTTACATCTGCTCTCTAACACGAATATAACCGTTGAGAATAATCTTCATTCATAGATAAGCAATCTGATCGTTGATTTTAAAATAAGATCATCATATACTCAAATATTCTCACTTGTCCATCATAACTAACCATTTAGTCAAATATACACTGTTAGATAGAGACATCTAACTGTCCGCTTTGATTTTAGACCACCCGATCGACTAGCTACTTGATCTTTATATCTATTCATACACATTAAATTGAGATTCTGATCTGTTCATCTTGTTCATCACCTATGAATATGCTTAACCCACCATTAAAACTACAATATGAGAAACTTACACACGTGAACAAGTCACTTGAATCTAACGGTATATATGTTCTGTCTCTTGATCACTTCAAAAACCCACTTGTGATCATTCGGTTACAAAACTGACCATAACCCATTTACATACATGATCAGAATACTAAGCATCAAGTATTTCTATTCTTAACATGTCATCTGATCATCTGTTTTATTGGTTGATATATATATATATATATATATATATATATATATATATATATATATATTCTCTTAATTAATTTGGTGAATAATTCTTTATTCAAAAGGATTTAGATATAATTTATTTTATAAGAATTACTTAGAAACGTGCTTATAATCATGTAAAACTATTAGATTTCTCAAAACTCTCATATCAGCAATAATTACGAAAATGCCATTAACTTAGACTCTTGAATTATAGATCACATGGTTCTCAAGATCCGTTTTTTATAAAAAATTTTACCATACCTATGTGTCATAAATTAACCATACATGTCAAATTTTAGCTCCTAGATTATTGTAAAAGTGACCCAATGGATAAATCAACCCCTTAATCGTTGATTTTGTTGTCCGTCGAGTGAAGAAACCACTTAAGTAGTCGTAGTAAGATATTTACCTTCATATAAATGACTGGAATTTCCCATCATATAGACCAAGTGTGAAATATGCAGACCCCACTTTGGTAGATTTTTCCATAGGCGCGAAATTATCCTATCAAGGCCTACTAGGTCCTTATAAATCTGGATATTCCGATTTAACCATTTCCTTTCATCCATCGCAACTCCAATTTGGACCACACTTTGGTCTCACATGACTACGAGATTATACAAAATTTAGACTCCGATATATGATCCTACATCGTTGAAGGTTGAAGCCAGTTCTTTCTTTTGGTACAAAAGGTGAAATTTTAAATTTAAATTTTTTCCACCACCGATCAACAACCAATTTTTATCCAACCATTTTCCTATCCTAACTACACATTTTCCTCAAAATTGGGCCCTGATCATTAAGTGTGGACTGTTAATTGAGTTCAAGTTCATTTTGACACCTGTTAGGAGAATTTTCAAGATAGGCCAATCTAAATTTCGAATTACCAAGAAAATCATATAACCCATCTCTATTTGACGATCCTAACACAATGAACGAATTAGATTTAAAGAAAGATTGTCAGAAAATGAAAAATTGGAGAAACCCAATCCAAGTAGAATGTGAAATATACCCCTCTCACACGCCTACTCTTAAAAAGGGGTGTACGTTCCCCTCTCCACTCACATGCACAATCTCCTAATGCCTAAGGAGAAAGAGAGAGAGAGAAAGAAAAAGAAAAAGAAAGAGGAAGAGAAAGAGGATGAGGAATAGAAAGAGAAAGAGAAGGAGAAGCCTAGATGCCCTCTTCCTTCTCCATATGTATGGTGTCTCACTCTTGCTCAAGCAATGTCGTGATTCATGTAGAAGCTTTCGTATATGGATATCTACCTAGGATTTAGATCTAAGATTAAGGTGAGGAATTCTTTTAAGTTTACATTAATTTGAATTGATATGATTTATCTTTCCATTTTATATGCTTCCATGTTACTGGAAATCCTTTCTACAATTATTTGATTTACCATCATCAATTATTTATCCTTTGAAAATTATGGTTAAGGTATCAATTGTATTATGTATGATCTTTATGAATTTATGTGAGACTATGGATACAAGTATTGTCCTTATCTTTACCAATTTTGTTGAGTTAGCCCATGCTAC
The DNA here is from genome assembly GCA_037074715.1 of Magnolia kwangsiensis. Classification (NCBI taxonomy): domain Eukaryota; kingdom Viridiplantae; phylum Streptophyta; class Magnoliopsida; order Magnoliales; family Magnoliaceae; genus Magnolia; species Magnolia kwangsiensis. The sequence goes on from CM073580.1 coordinate 93,500,111, forward strand.
TCTCCTCTTTTATTGAGTTAACCCTTACTACTTTCCTCTTTTGTTGAGTTAGTCATTGCTACTCTCATGTTTTGTTGAGTTAACTTATTGTTACTCTCCTCTTTTATTATGTTAGCCTTGTACTACCTCCCTTTATGGCTCGGGCATGTGTTTTGAAATTTCAAAACTCACATGATTCAATTTATTTTCTCTTTGGTGCAAGTGATGTGTTAGAGGTATTAAAACTAGTGATTCAAATATTTATTGTGAATGTAATGCGCTTTAGGTAGTGACCCTCTTGGTCGACGCATAATTTCATGGGTTTGGGTAGTGGTGCACAAATCGATGTAAGTAATTTGCAATGCATGTTATATCACTTTCGACATTGAATGTCACAAATAGTCGCTCCATGAACAAATCGTGTCATGTAATTTATCTGACTCATGTGTTGTGCCACCTCAAGGTGTTCACATAAATCCATGGTAACAGAGGACATGCCGGCGAATCTCCATAATTATGGGATGCAGGGTGAGTCGGGTTTCCTATAAATATTGTATTCCACATTGTGAAGATTACTATGTATAATAAGTCGTACACACTTTGCTAGGCATGTATATATATATATTGTTTGTACTTATTGATATCTCTCGTAGTGGTGGAGTACATGACGTATCAGAACCCTTACCTTACTTTATAAATCTCTTGAATTACTTTTAATCTTAAAGGATAATCATCACTATGAGTAGGGCACTAACCATTTCCAACTATACAAATAATACAGGTGATGTACAAACTGAAGACCCAGAGGACCATCTCTTTATGAAAGATTATTGTTGGGGTACAAAAAATGCATGAGTCGATAGGAGTTTGGGTTGTTGTGCATCAAGGATCCAAGATAGGGAGCCCTGCCCATTTCACGGCCCTCTCTTTATCTCCTTAGATCTCCTATTGTACAACATTCTTCCATTTGCGCGGCCCTCTCTCTATCATCCCTCTTTCTGGAAAATCTATTGTGCGTTAATAGTGCTCCGCAGATTTGATGGGTCTGTTGCGCAGTTGCGCAATAAAAGGCCTCCATGATCCCGTGCTTTGCAATTTTGAGGGTTCCCTTCTAAGTTCAATTTTCGATGTATATACCTCTCAAGTGTCGACTCGAAGCAAAGGATCTTAGACCCACACAACCCCTCTGTCACTCTGATGGACATCAAATACGTCGAAATATTATCGAAATCGTCATTGAATTGATTATCATTTCTTTTATTGCACAGATTCATTGTACTTTGTTTCAGAATCAAGGGAAACACGAGAATGTAAACGAACCCATAATTAATGAAATCTATGATGATGAATGTTCTTCTATTTTCTTAATAAATTATTGAATGAGATTTCCCCTATCAAATCGCATTAATTTTTTTTTCGAGACAAAATGGCGACTCTGTTGGGGATAACAAGTCATTCAATATTAACTTAAAATTTGTTTGAAGAACTGCTATCATTAATCGGCGCTATAATGGTGTCAAAATGATGACTCTCAACGGGAACATCCTGCTCTTCATCTCTAAAACAAAATACAATTTTATTTTATTAAACTGATGCTCTGTTTTGGACAGCAGGTATTTTGTCTTTACACAACCGCAATGTCTTTTCTCTTGACTAATGTAGTTGTTTACTTCACACTTAATGGATTCACTATGGATTACATCTACAACACGCGATTACTATTACAGAAAGTACTAGAGAAGGTTAAACTAGTTATGATCAGTGATAGGCAATGTCAATATCCTCCCATAAGAAGTATCGTCCCGCCAAGCATGGTTAAAGGGTCGATTATGCGAAATGTTGTGAGATGAGTTTTGCCTTAGTCAAGCAATCATTTTATTCAAGAAAGATTGAAAAACCTGTCACTCTCGAATACCTTCTAGTACCGCCAACTACAACTGTAAAGACATCTTTCACAAACTCATTACGAATTTAGAAGAATAAAGGGAAAGTCGTTGTGATAAGTGAATGTTTGCTTACAATACCCTCCTCAAAGAATTTAACATGAACTTATGTACCAAGGATATTGCGATTCGAGTCAGTTGGTCCTTTGAAGCGGCACTACGTTGATTTCAAATCAAACAACAGTTCATCCTCCTCAACGGCATTAACAGTGCAGCGCTCGCTTCCTCCTTCAATATTAAGACAATCGAAGTATAAAGAAACATAAAACTTGTCGACAGATATAAATCAACCTAATCGGTTTTTGCCAGATGGGCACATGGTTGAAGAAGTCCCTAATCTTCTAACGGCGACTGCTGTGAACAACATTAAACCACAAGCAGAAAGGCCACAACCACGAGTGGTTAGATTTCATGTACCGATGCCTAATATTATTCAAATTGTGACACAGGGAGGAATCTGACAGATGCTCATTGAAACCATTCATTCAGAGAAGGAACGAAATCAGAATAAAAGGTTCTGATATCAGACACTGTATCCCCCTATAATAGAAGAAACGCCATTTTTCGTTGATTTCAAACATCCAAACTTTTAGAAATTTAATGGGGACGAGTCATTAGAAGAACATATGATGCACTTCATAACAATGATGAGAAATTTCTCTAGAATTTTTCAGTGTTATTTGCGATTATTCAGGTTATCTCTGACAGGAAAAGCCTTCAGGTGGTATTTAACTTTGGATCTAGGGTCTATTCATACTTGGAAACAGATGCAAGATACTTTTATGTCGAACTTTTTATCTTCCGACAGAGAAGTCAGTTTGACCGAATTGACCTCTATTCGTCAAGGGAAAAACGAACTAGTCAAAGAATTCATCAGTCAATGGAAAGACTTGGGGGCATCATGTCGATATCTTCCTGGAGAATCAGAACAGGTTAAGCTATGTTTAGGAGGCATAAGACTAGAAGTGACATGCAACCTAATTAGTATAGATATATAGACCTTTTGTGATATTGCTACAAAGGCTTATGCTCTTGAAAAGACGGTTGAAAAAGTGTCTACTTTTTATATAAAGTCATTATATCATAATCTTTATGAAACATCGGTCAACATTACTAGCAAATAAGAAAATAAAGAAGATTATTAAGAAGACGAAAGAAATAGTAACGAAGAAGATAGAAATAATTGTGCAATTACGATGACATATAAAAGGTCTAGACAATATAAAGACCATATGAATTATACATTTACGAGAAAATACGTACTTCTTATAATTGATCAATTGTTGGATATGAAAAGTATCAAATTACCTCGGTTAAAATACCTTGGAGAAATTGAAAAGACAAGAGGATTATTATCATTATCACTGTATATTTGGACATCATACAGAAAATTGTAATGCCCTCAAGAAAAAGCTATAAAAGATTATCAATAAGGGAGAAATTGTAATAGAAGAATATGATAGAAAGATAAGAATGGTGAGTCCAAAACATTGATAATCTTTTGAGAAAGGGAACAAAATTCTAGTATTGGTATGATTTATCATGTTTATGCATAAGAAAAAAAAAGAGCTATGTAACAGCATATTAGACAAATAATCTTGATACAGAGTAATCTTTAGTCATATATCTTCATGGGTTTTTATCCTTCAGTGAAGTAAAGATGAAGAATGACTAGCAAATGGAAGAGTCAAATAAAGACAATTTCTAAAAATCTATTCATGTACTTTTTAAGAAGCGAGACGAAATTCTCAATTCACCTAATCTCAAAGAAGGTAATTGTTGATTTCCTGAGATGATAATTGTCGATATTAATTTTTACCGGTCAACATTAGGGTAAGAATCATTAGCATGACTAAATTATTATATATTAACAATGAAGCCCGCGATTATTATTGTGATTGGATTATTGTTATGGCCGAAAAAAGTGGCTCCAAAATTATTTATATTCTAAAAAAGGGAAGCCATCCCAAAATTATTTCTCAGCCCTGGACATTTATCTGCAAGATTTATGAAGCGACAATTATATCCAGATTATCGATAGTTATCAGGCTTATAATGTCAATTAAGACACGAAGAAATTCAACATATATTCTTCAAGAAAGATGATATACTGGGATTTATTAAAGGTCACTTACAAGATCAGAGCCAGGTTTAAATCCTAAATAAGATAATCAATATATTATCATTGAAGATTATATCAACAGAACTTATCAAGTTAGGGATAAAAATGAATAAGGCATTGGAATGCCTGCAGATATTTATCATATAAAAATCATTGTTCTCGAAAGGTAAATAAGTATTGATTGTAAAGATTCTAAAAAAAAAATCTCATCCAATCAAAAGGGAGCAGATCAGGAAATTGTTATACAATAGCCGCATTAAGCGTATTATCGCTTGAAGATTTATCAAAGTTGCGCCCATATTATATCTTCAGCAAGCGACGATTATTGACAATAAGACGATAGCCATCTTATATCATTCTTCATAACAAAAGATTATATCAGTCAATTGAAAAAATTATTCTTACAAATTGTTAAAGAACTAATGCCTTATATACATTACAAAGCATTGCCGATGATCAAAATCTCGTTGGTCATCGCTGATATCGCCAATGATCATTGGTTATGAAAATTATTACAAAGCATTGACGATCGCTGAGATATCATCTATTGCAGAATATTATTATATATCATCGTTGATATTGCCATGCTTGCTTCCAAGCTGATATTATCACCTCGACAAAATGATGTTATCATTTATCAAGGAGTTATTACTATCATTGAGCACTATTAGATGTCATCACTTATTATCAATATAATGGAAATTGTATTCGTATTAATGATATTACCGACTATTGAACATCGCTGACTATCGTTGACTACAAAGCGTTGATTATTATATGGCAGTAGTAAGTGCCCAAGAAGGCCAACCACGCATAAGCCCTATATTATCAGTAATGACGATTCATTTATATACGGTAGTAGTGAGTGCCCAAGAAGGTCAACCACACATAAGCCCTATATTATCAGCAATAACGATTCATTTATATATGACAGCAGTGAGCGCCCAAGCAGGTCAACCACGCATGAGACCTATATACAATGCTCCAACAACTTAAAGAACCTAAACTATAATTGTTCCTTGAGCTCAGCCCGAAAGCGGTAGTAAACTATAATTACTCCTTAAGCCCAGCTTGAAATTGACGATAAACTATAATTGCCCATTGAGCCCAGTCAAAGTCAAGTCTAGTAAAGGTTAAGTCAGTTAAAGCCAGGTCAAGTCAAAGTATGTCTGGTTAAAGTTATATTCGCCTCAACACCTTAAGAGCTTAAACTATGGATTGAAGTTGACATATTAATCATATTGATATGACTAATCTCAAGAACTAAATTCTAAAAAGAATGCAACAAATGTAATGTAAAGTATGCTGACAAGCACAAAAAATGAAATGACCAAATTATTGTCGTATTATATATCGCAAATAAAGGGAACGTGCAGTTCAAATCATTATACATTTTAATTATTTTAAATATGTCAATACGTTATGATTATTTCAGAATTGTCAATAATTATTCTGAATCTATTTTTGAAATTATCAATACTTCATGAGATTGAACTAGAAAGTTGTGATATTTTGAGATACTAATTCCAATTAATTTGGCAGGAAAGATTATCACCAGAAATCCTAGATTATGCAGGCCATGAATAAAGGAGACATTCTCAAAGATTGTTGCAGCTGGAACAACAATAACGAACAATTCTCTAGCCACAGAGTTTAAAGAAAGAGTTGCCAGAGTTGATTGAAGAGGTTGTTGCAGTAGGAGTAGCATTGAAGGACAGGGCATAGCTGTTACAGCGGCAAGTTTCGACAAAAAGAGAATTGTGTGAATAAGAGAGTTAAAACTATGGAGGACGTAATTGTGGCCCTGTTAATAGAAAGACGTTCTATTCGATTGACTGCTATAAAGACAGTGCTTTCGTTGTCGCCATTATCCTCCCTATTGAAGCATTCACTCGGTACTTTTGACTGGGGGCATTCAATCTTTCGTCGAGCGTGATCATTTAGTCTTCAGTTCAAGCGCGATCGTCCAGTCATCCTTCAACCGCAATTCATTCGAGCTCGATTCCTTCGACTGTGCTTCATTTGACAGCAATCCATTTGAATACGATTTCTCCAAGCTTGATTCTCTCGAGGTCGACTCTTCAGTTCACCGTTTGAGCGACCCTTCTCCGTTATGCGACCAACTCTATTTTTATGAAGGATCCTTCTCCGACGTAAACGGATTTTGTGCAGAAGGAAGATCAATCCTCTATTTGATTTTGTAAATCAATCAAAGAAGGATTGAGGGGGCATCTGTTGGGGCACATAAAATGCATGAGTCGATAGGAGTTTTGGTTGTTGAGCATCGAGGATCCAAGATAGGCAGTCCTGCCCATTTCGTGGCCCTCTTTCTATCGCCCTGGATCTCCTATTGCGGAGCATTCTCCCATTTGTGTGACCCTCTCTCTATCATCACTCTCTCTCTCTGGAAAATCTATTGCGCGTGAATAGTGTTGCACAGATTTGATGGGTCTGTTGCATGATCAACAAATAAAAGGCCTCCACAGCCTTGTAGTTCGCAGTTTTAAGGGTTTCCTTTACAGTTCAATTTTTTATGCATATACCCTCAAGTGTCGACTCGAAGCAAAGGATCTTGGACCCGCACAACCCTTCTGTCACTCTAACGGACATCAAATACACCGAATGCTGCCGAAATTGCTATTGAATTGATTATCATTTCTTTTATTGCATAGATTCATTGTACTTTATTTCAGAATCAAGGAAAACACAGGGATGTAAATGAACCCAGAATTAATGAAATATGTGATGATGAATGTTCTATCATTTTCTTTGTTAATTATTGAATGAGATTTTTCCTATTAAACCGCATTTGTTTCTTGTTGAAACAATTAAACTAAATGAATAAGAAGATAGTTTTATGACTTAGTTTTATGTTTTCACAGCAAACTCAATAATGTAATAAGCTCACATTGAGAGGGCATTTGATAATTTGTTGAATTCTTTTACTCTTATAAAATGATAAATACATTCGATTTTATTCTCCTGAATGGTTACCTTCATGAATGTAACTGGATGTGATCTAAATGAAAAAAAAATAAATACGGTACGATTTTTAAAGCATCAAATTCATTCAATTATTAACACTTGGTTTTCTCTGGCATGAGTATAAACTCTAGTTGTGAAAATTTGGGATGTTATAAGGGATGTCGCCCTTAGCTTTCCAAGATCTCTGACGAGGATCTAGGGGAGACCTAATCTTAGTAATAACACCTCCAAGTGGTTGGATATTGTTATGGGAAAAAAATGAGCTGGCCAAGTTAACCAACATGAGAGAGAACACAAAAGCATGAAAGAGGAGATCTGCTCAGTCGTTGCTATCGAGCACTACTCCTGCGACCAGTCTGAGGACCGACCACAAGGTGTGACCTCGACTCTAGCTAACATCCCACTATCATGACCAACGAACAGTTGAGTACTAACTCAGTCACGAGGTGGATGCCGACCACAATCAATGATTCTCCTTGGTCCATAAGACGTCAACCAACTCAACCTTGAGGTTAGCCTCGGTCATTCAAGACTGACCACAAACCTTGGCCACCTCACTTATGAGGTCGACTTGGTCATCGACCACGTGCCCCTCGAGGGCCGACCACTTGAAGATGCTGTTACTAAGATCAGGTCTCCCTTGGATCCTCGTCGGAGATCTCAGAAAGATAAGGGTGACATGCCCAGAAGGAGATCCCTTCCATGATACGCGCCTACCAAGTAGGGAAGATATCGTCTACGTAACTGGCATCATGCGATTATACATAAAACACCCACCTATCGAGAAAGGTATGAAAAAAGACCCCAACCCTACTATACCCAGAGTGCTTAATCTAACTTTAGCTTCGGAGGGTCCCCTGTCGTAGCCCAGGGTCCCCATTGTCATTCATTATTTACAGGTATATGACGGTTTGGAAGGGATGACCAAAAAACAACATCAAATATATATATATATATATATATATATATATAAATATAAATTATTAATATTTTTTTTGGCATCGAGCTGGGCTGCTAATGTATGACTAGCCGAGTTTATTTTTTAAATATATATTATATATCATTACACACACACACACACACACACACACACACACTCAATAATGTTAATCCTAGGCAGCTATGAACAATGTCTGGCTAGGGTTCCATGGCCGCCCAAATACAAAGAAAAATGAGGAGGGTTAAATTGTTTACTGGACGAATGGGCAAGGCAGTGATGAGCTGAGCTCAGACTAGGGACTAGGACAGTTGGATGAGGATGAACATGATAGCGAGGGATGGGCTTGGAAGTCAGACCAGAGGCTAGGAGGAAGGATGGACAAGTGTCTTGGGTAAAGAGACAGGAAAAAGGGTTTGGGGGTAGTTATTATTACAATTTTTTTTAAGTTGATATTTATATCAACTGACTAAGTGAGCTAAGTTGGATTGATTCGATCTGAGCCAAGTTTGAGTCACGGACTGATTCAAGTCAAGTTAAGCTCGGGCTAGCTTGGACTCGGCTCAATTTTTTTTTTTAAGCTAAAAAATTCAACTCGATTTAGCCCAAACACAATTTTGAGCTAAGTCAAGCTTATTCGAGTCAATTCGAGCGAGTTAATTTAGCCAACTTAGTTTGTATACAACTGTACTTATAAGTAGAGGTGTACACAAACCGAGCTAGCTCGGTTAGCTTGCTCGACTCGACTCGAAAAAGTTCAATTCGACCTGGTTCAAAGCTGAGTTTGAGCTGGCCTCAGCTCGACTCGACTCGAAACGAATTCGGCTCGAATCGAACTCGGATCAAACCAGTTCGGTGACTCGGTTACTTTGATATTGATGTTGCTTACTAAGTGTTTGATGAAATGACTCAACGAAGTGTTACCAGTGGCAAGGAAGGTTTGTATATGAAACCAACATCTTTTTTTTTTCTTGATTTTTATATTGCTTAGAAGGTGTTTGATAAAATACCTGTAAAATTATTGTTGCTGTCTCAAATACAGTGAGATTTTGAAGGTACAGTTTAGGTGTTTGTAAAAATGTTGCAATGTGAACTCGGCTCAAACTGGCTCAAGCTGTTGACCGAACCGAGCCGAGCTGGCCAGTCAAGCTCAAGGACCGAGCCGAGCCGAGCCGAGTTTGAGCTGAGGTCAGCTAGTGGCCGAGCTGAGTCGAGCTGAGGCCAGCTCAACTTTGTTCGACTTGATGTACACCCCTACTTATAAGGAAGTGATTTCTCACCCTTGTCTTTTGAAGTTCGGGAAAAAATTTGCTTGTAAGTTACTTATAAATAAAATTTTCTTTATTTATGGGTTCATGTTCTCGCATGGGCTGATGAGACTAATGAGACTGGGTGGGTGCCACAAAGCTTACGCTTGATGGGCTCCGTGCAACCTCTATTGGGCTCTTAGGTGTCGCCCGAGCCCCACTGGCTTAACGAACGGGCTGAAATTTTCAGCCTTGGTTCGTCTCCCCTGCCAAGCATTTCAGCCCAAGCTCGATAAGAACCATGGCTAGCACGAGCATGATGGGCCAACCCGGCCCATTGGCAGCCATAAATTCATCTCCCTCCATGAATTCTTCCGACCACGTGGAGCTTGGAGGAAGAAAGTCAGGCTCCCAGTATACCTCCGGAAGAAAGAGAGAGAAGGTTAGAGAGAGAATGGGAAGGAGAGGTAGGGCAGCTGTGGTGGTCCTCGGCGATCTCGGCCGCAGCCCTCGGATGCAATACCACGCTCTTTCCCTCTCCCGCCAGGTAATCTCTACCGTTGAATTTTTTGTTTTCTTTTTCTGGATTGATGATATCACTCGGTCCCTGAGTTTGTAGTTTACACACAAGTGGTATCGTCTGCCCGGTGATCTAGACCGTTGATCTGGTGGGCCCCACGTTGAGGGATTGTGCTACGGTTATCTCTGCGATGCCAAACCCCTAACCGTCCCGGTGGCCTTCGCATAAACAGTAGAGGAATGAATGGGTCAACGGCTCACATTCAATTGGAAAAGGCAGAAGATTGGGTTTCTAGGACCTGCCAATGCAGGAGGTTTTTGGGTGGGCCCCCCTTCATATCAATGGTCTGGATCAACCAAATCTGTTACACGCTGCCAGGAAGTCTGCACAGCCTGACAATGAAAGAAGGGAAAGAAAACTGATGGGTTTTTTTTTTTTTTCTTTTTGTCTTTTGTTTTTTTGGGTACATACCTAGCCCAAGATCATTACTCGCCTCATATTCTTTTCAAATGGTAATAACTGTAGGTTTACTCAATGAAATTGAGGGGGAAAAAAGAGTTGGGAATTGAAATCAAGAACTATGAATTCAAGTGCCTTTGCTTAGATACCTCGTTTCAACACTTGAGGTCTTGGTATCGATGCCTAGCGGGGATGGCTAACATGGAGTGTGTGTACTGACATGGCTTGTACTAACAAGCTAACCCAAAAAAAAAGAAAAAAAGAGTACCTTTGCGTAGGGCCCATTTGGCAACTCTCTTGCAGCAGCAGATGGATGCTTTATTGCACTTGTGCAGATTAACCTATATTTTTAGCAAGAGAATGGAAAATAAAATCCTGTTTGATACGGTTCCGTTCTGAGGCCAGATCCACTACAAAGCTTCGTGGGATAAGCTAATCATACAAAACTCTTTGTGGGACCCATCGTGCTTTGTAAGCATCCAATCCGTCCATCACGTGCGCCTCCTCATGTTTTCATTGGCTGCCAAAAATTGGGCTGATCCAAAACTCAGGTGTGCCACACCAGGGTGAAAAGTTGGGATGGGAACAACCACCATTAAAACCTTCTGGGTTATGTGTGGGGCTCGCCTTGTCTTGTGTACGCTGTCCAATCCATTCAGAGATGCGTTTGACCAGGATGAATGGACACCCCAAAAATCAGGCCATTCAAAAACTTAGGTTAGGGCAAGAAAAATGTGGTTTTGGATTTTTTGGCATGATTTTACATGGTGTAGCACACTTGAGTTTTGGATTGGTTTGATTTTTGGGCTCCAAGGAGAAGATTATTGGGTGCACATGGTGTACATTAGATGTCATTAAAACATCATGGTGTGGGCTCCGCAAAAAGTTTTGTAGCATGATCTTTACCTACAAAGCTTTGTAGTGGATCCACATCTACCCTTTTCTTTTACTGCCACAAAGGCTCAGAAGAATGGTTCAACCAAAGAAGGCAAACGAAAACTGGTTAGCCGTTCATCCAAAGGTGCCCTGTTAATTCCTCACTATGTAGGTTTTAGTATTCTTCTTTACTTTGATAGATTCTGGAAAGATCTATTTTGAGAATGCAAAGAAAAAAAAAAGAAAAAAAGAAGAAGAAGAAAATGCAATGTAAGAAATCATTAAAAAATATATTTGTAAGAATAGTAACAAGAAAGGCAATTAGCAAAAGTTCCAATACAGCGGGAAGCTCCAATACATATTAGCCTTTTTGAAAGTGTGACAATTATTCATCCTTCCTGATGGAGAGAAATCAGAAATTCATAGCTTCGATGATTTCAATCTTAAAACAGTTCATTGATGTACCTTATTCCACAAATCTAGGCTTCCAAAAGTAGATCAGTTGTAGAATGCTTTAGTCACCTCAATCTCTCCAATAAATTCATACACTGGGTGTTGTATTGTATAGGAAGAAAGAAGGTAGAAGAAACAAAGGATGAAGAGATGAAAGAGTCTGCCCTCAATGAAGGAAACTAGATGAGTCACAGCTCGGGATCTATGGAAGAGTCACTTCTTAAAAATGTTCAACTGCAGGAACTTACATAAAACGGGCTTGATAGTACAGCCTGGTTTAATCCAACTTATTCAACACTATTGGATAGGGTTCTTGGCTAGGGGGCCAAGCTTTATTAGCGGGCTGGGTTCAGCCTGGGGCCAGGTAGTTAGCTTATGGGCCAGGCTTAGACAAGCCTTAACCTCTCCTTTTCACAGCCTCAAATAACCAGGGCAGTTGACTAGTTTCGAGGGTGGTTTATTATAGTTACTTGTTTTAAGGAGTCAATAAGAAAAGTGATTAGTTGACCTTTTTGCTAGCGGGATTAGTTCACTCTTTTGTTTGGGGATCAGTTGACTCCCTTTTCTTTATCCGTAATGATGTCTTATTAAAATGAAAAAACAAGGTAGTTGCATTACAGAGAGACCATATTCATAAACAAAGGGAAGGACTCTTGGGTCCATTCCCAGCTATTGGAAATTTCCTTCTCTAGGAACATGAAAACAAGATGTAGAAATGTTCATGCAAACTTCCATAATCTCTTCTACTCAATTACCCATCCTCCAAAGAAACCTGCAATTTGGAAGATCCTATTTTATTGCATTAGTATTTTGTAGTCTCCTTTGATGATTATTGGATAAAGGGATTTCTGGGCAACCTCTTTGATCCCAGCTATAATGATCTTTTCTCCCCCTCATCGTAGTCCACTGTCCCAGTGAATCCTGACTAGACCCGTTGGACTCCCCTGCCGTGGTGAAGTATGCCTCCAATCCCATTGAACTAGATTTCAATGCAAAATGTCTTTAGCATCCCAACTAGAGTAGTCTTCCAAACCAAATGACTTCCCATGCTGCTTTCGTCCTCAACAGCCTTCTATGACCCCTCTTTTGAGATCATCCTACTAGTTTCTTTAAAATCTTTGCAAACAAGCCGAAGCAATAATTCTTTCTTTTCGATAGGCAACACAACTTTTATTAAAAACCACAGGCTGAGAAGCACTCAACCAAGGAGACAACTACAAACTAAGGGAAAAAGGATACAAGCATCCTCGGGATTGGCCACAGAGGCTCAATCCCTAACATCCCTCTTAACCCTTCTAACAACATCCATTTTTGACCCACTTTGCTTCCAAAGACAACGATTGTTCCTCTCCCCCCAAATTGCCCATAATACCGCCATAAGAACCAACCTCCACACAAAGGTCCCATCCTTTCCGACCCCACTCCCATGCCAAGTCCAGAGGAGGTCTACAATCAACCTTGGCATAACCCACATAATTAGAAACACCTTGAGGTTGCCGGCCTAAACTTCTGCCGCAAACTGACAATAGATGAAGAGATGATCCACCAATTTTGCATCTTTCCAGCACAACAAGCACACATTGATCTCGCTGGAGATTATCTAAGGTGAGAAACTGATTCCTAGCAACCAACCACACAAAAGCCGTCACCTTAGAGGGAGCACTGTAATGCCATGTGAAGGGGTTGAAAAGTTAGACCCATTCACTAGAGGACGGTTGAGCATCTTGTAGAGCGAACAAATTGTAAACCTTTCCCTTTTTTTTTCTCTACTCCACACCATCGAGTCCCCTATCCCCATTGTAGGATAAGAACTCTTGAGTCGATCCAAGAGTATAACAAACTACGCAACCTCCTCATCCGACAGATCCCTATAGTAAGGAGGAGATTAAAACCACACTATTTCCACTTACCAAGAAACATCAGGCAACCTCAATGCCCTTAACCCTAGTAAGTTGAACTAGCAATGGAAACTGTAAGAGAAGTGATCTCTTGTCCACCTACCAATCTTTCCCAAAACTGGATCCGCTGGACGTCACCAAGGGAAAAAGGATACCCCCTTTTCAACCCGGGGATGCTACCCCCAGTGAAGAGTCTGGAACACGAGACCTCCCACTCTGATACCACTTTTGACGCAGGACAACTAACCATTTGCTCTATAAGCTCGAACTGATAGTGTGTGACAAATCAATCCCTTTATCTTATAGCCTAGGTCAGGCCCTTGGTTGAACCCCCCTCGTGGGCCCCACTTCACATGAGTCCTACCTCACATGAGCCACCTGCCTCACACAGGCTGCCCACTCTGAGTGTGCCCCCACTTCACACATGCCACCCCACTCGAGCCTAATGTGAAAAACTGAAAATACCCTTGCATTACATGGCCTCCTAAAGGTTACCCTCTTTTTTTCCGAATTGCCACACCGATTTTCCTAAGATGGCCTTGTTCATAGTTTTCAAGTCCCGCAAACCGATGCCTCCTTCATCGATAGGCTTGCAAACCTCTTCCCACTTAAGTAAATGGAACTTGTGATTGTCTTTGGTTCCCCTCCACAATCATTCTCCCACAGGCTCTTTAAAAAATGACACCTGAATTCTCCATCTTGTCATGAGACATTTTATTTTATTTATTTATTTCTAAATGGACCACATCATAGCAAGAAGATCTATGATCCAATGAATGCTCTTGGGGGAGTTGGAAGTCAAAATCGCATTCTTGCATCTAGGGCTGTACACGAATCAAGCTAACCTGGTTAGCTCGCTTGACTCGGCCCGACCCGGAACTGAGTTCGGGTCGGGACGGGCCAATTTCCTCAGCTCGAAACTGAGTTCGGGCCGGGTTCGCATAGGCCCCAGTTCGGCCCGACTCGGTCCGAAACCCGACTCGACCTGACCCGACTCGGCTGGTTGTATTGTATATTTTTTGTCTGTTTCTTGAAAAGTAGTTTTCTTGTACAGAAAACTTCTCTTTATTTGCAATATGGCTTTCTACTTCTTTCACATAATGTCAATGTGACTTTTCATACATCCGTTGAAACACATTTTTTGATAGTTTTTTGTTTTTTCCTTTCTCGAGTCGGTGAACCTTAATTCTCAAGAAGGTCAGGCATGTCTATTTTCCATTTAATGTAGAGAGTTCAGTATTCATATCTTTTTTATGCATCCAACAAATTCTTTCATTTTTAATATTCAATCCTTGACTGTCGTATGAAAGTTCCAAATCTCGGTTTTTACACATGCATCCATGCTAGTTTGAAACATATTATTGAGGTCGTAGCGATTGCACCTAACGAGTTCCATGTGACAACTGTCACATCATGCAGTAGTGTTTGGCTTGCTGTCCAGTGGAAATCCAGTTACTATTTGCATGTGGATTTATGAGATTTTGCGGGGCAGAGACCAGACAGATGGTATTAAGTAGTAAGAAGGAAGCATCATAACATGTTTTATCCAGATAGTGAAGGATTGGTCATCGTAGCTTTTGCAGGCTTGGCAAGACTGCTCATCAAAGTAGTACTTGTGAAACGGAACATGCTCTTCCATAGTTCATCCCTCTTAAGGATTTGGATCAAGAATCCCTACTTTTTTCTCATCTGCATTTGTTGGTTAAAGAAATATTTTTTGTGCTATGGTATTTCTGGTCCCATTTTCTAGGGATGGATCAATCACTTGAACCTCTGAAGTTCTGTCGTATTTCACATTTTCACTGGGGAGGAAATGCCATGGCCGAGGGGTTGCTAAGGTGTAGGTTGTCTCAACAAAGTTCATGACATTATATGCTGGAATCTGGACACCTAAACTGGCCCGAACTCGCCCGATTGCTGCTGGGCCAGGTTCGGGTTGGACATGCTGGCCCAGCGACCGGGCCTGGCCGGGTTCGGGCTGGGTGTGGCTGGTGACCGGGCCGGGTTGGGCCCAGTTCGACTCGGATCAACCCGTGTACACCCCTACTTGCATCAACTTAACAGGGGGTTCGAGCATTGACCAAGCTGCTCCAAAACAATTTGAGTAGATAACGCGTTAGGGATGTGATGGGTCGATGTGTGAACAAATAATTTACATATTCAGTATCAATCAGACAAAGGATGCAGCAATTCCAAATGAGTACTTGACCCTTTTTGGAGGGATTAGTCGATCACTTTGCTGCCCCAAAATTGTCTTAGGTCTCCTTGTGCATTAATTGTCCAATATTGAAAACGTGGCAGGTGGGGTGATGGATCTAGGTTGTTTGTCTAGCGGTATGTTATAATGTTACCCTACTTTACTCTTTGGATAAAGAAAAAGTAAAATGTGAAGGGCAGAAAGAAGGGAAACCAGCACACATTGTTTGGAGACACATGTATTGTTGCCGCTTGTTGGGTTTGTATGCTGTTAGTGTATTTGTATTTCTTTTAATTGTTATCATATGTCAGATTTTATTTCAGCTATTTCGTTGAAGCTATTGTGATTCCGAGTCTATTGGTCTTGCAGGCACTTTTAGAGGTGGATGTTGTTGCGTACGGAGGTATGCTCTATGCCTAATGCAAGAATAGAGTAATAGTAAACATAGTTCTCTCTTTTGAAGAGTTTATCTTTTACTTGACACTCTGGGAGTTGCTGCCATCTATTGCTTCATGCTATTTGTCATGCTATGTTGTTTAGGGTTTTTGTTTAGTTTGTGTATAGGAAGGCCCGCGGAGTGACCATAGAGATCTCCTTTAATTTTGGTTTTAAGATCCCTCTGGCAGACTTTGTGGATTTCCTTTAGTTTTGGCTTTATGAAGGCAATGCATGGGGAGCACACATTTTTTTGCAGTCACCTTCATCTAGTTGGTGGTTAATGGACTCCTTAGAGCCGACGCAAAATTTTAATATTTGCACCATCTCTGCATCCACTTTTATCTCGACAAGCTCCATGGTTGATCCTTTTATTATTTCCTTATGAAAGCATAAGTTTTTTTTTTTGTAGCTTTCGTTCTCCATCTGGATGCAATTTCATTACGTTAAAACTGGTCCTCATATAATAGAAATTGGGAAAATATGCTCTAAAGAGGTTTATAAGACGTCTTTCCACTCTTTATGGGTGTCAACATGGTAAAAATAGCATTCTTTGAGGCATCCAACAGGGTAAAACGAGACAACATTATGTAGGTGGCAGCCGGGTGCACGGTGTACCTAAGCACACCTGGGTGTTAGGCACTAGGCACGTGACCAGGTGCAAGCTGGGGGACAGCGCCTTAGCTGGAGGCCAGGTAGCCCAAAACGCTAGCCACATGCCCAGAACGCCTTTGACTACACTGCTCCTATCAATTCTACAAATTTATAGTCTTACTGCATCAATCTCCCTTTTAATTTGGCTCACCAAATATTTATAAGTTTCATATTTGGACAGGTACTGATCCCCATGGTGCTCTTTTAGAGAATGCATCTATCCATCTTCACAAAATGGTATTGTACATCATTTATGTCATACTCTATCTTACATAACTTACATATTTCATCTCTCTCTCTCAAAAAAAAAATAAAAAAAAAACTTATAAATTTCACTTTAGTTCTTGTCATTGAATATGTTGGTTATAAAAATTACGTAATTTACTATTTGTTATTATTTTAAAATTTTTGCAGAAGCCAATAGTCATCAGGGGCTTGCCGAGGCTATTGCATTTGTTGGTGCTTCCACTTAAGGCATTAGTTCAATTTTTTGTGCTTCTTTGGTTTCTCTGTGTAAAGATACCTGCTCCAGATGTTTTTATTGTGCAGGTGAGGGCAAATGTTTCCATGCATTGAGATTTTTCGTGTTCTTTACTATCACTACTGACATACTGGGTTTTGTTTCACTTTTCACTAACATTTATGTTGCCTTTAGTGTTGTACTATGTACTCTTTTTTTTTTTTTTTTTTTTTTGCCCCTATTGATTATTCTAATGCTATTTGTTAATGTTTCTTTGTACTGAACTTTATATATTGTGGCGTATGGATGTCGCGGCCTGGGCCTGGTCAAGGTCAACTCGAGCTTGACCTGAAAATACAAGGCCTGTTAATCAATTTCTACCAGCATACTAATGGCGTGTGATATGCATATGGTGCCAGGCCTGACTGGCAGCTGACTCAATGGACCAATGATCTTGACTGATCTAGGCCTGATGACTAATCGGGCCTGAACCAGTAGTGCCAACCTGATCTGTAGGCCAACAACTCTAGGCTTGAGCCCCTCCCTTCATGGGGCAGGTCTTGAAGACCAGACTGGATTGTTTGACCCGCTATTAGCTTTATTCGAGGGAACTATCGGTTGAGGCCTGTCTATGAACAACAATGTAGCAACATATGCCATGTGATGCAGGCCTGTAACTGGCTAACTGCATCAATGAGAACTTCATGACCGAATTGCTAGAATTGATTAAATGCTACACACAAGAATATTAGAATAAAGAGGGATAAACGGCCCTTTCTCAAACGCTTCACTAGTTCCTAGCACTTATAAAGGCACCTGGGAAACACAGAAAAGTGTTGTCCCACAACCTAGAACAATCCTTTTTGTAGATCCTGTGACGCACCCTAGAATCCCTATGAAATATTCAACCAGGATGTTCTAACTCTTAGATGGATCCCAGATCAATCAAATGTTTCCAAAATATGATACTAAGTAGCAGTATGTCACGGACATGACACTTCCAAGTGACTAAATCAAAGACTTTGCTAATTTGTGCTCATTTGTACACTAAAGGCTTTGTACATAGTGTGTGGAGTTGTGTAGAGAATTTTATAGAAGGCTAGACTCATGTAGAGTTGCATAGAGTAGTGTAGAGATCTCTAGAATGTTCTAGGGTTCTCTAATGGGTCTTTGTAGGGGGAGAAGAAGTGTAGAATTATGTTGAAGGTTTCTAGAGGATTTTGGGTCATTAGATGTTGCCACATGGCCTCATCCTAGCCATCCATGTAAAGTAGCTAGAAGGTTCTTAGGTCTATAATCTATATAAAGAGGAGAGGTCCTTGTTTGTAAGTGGTAACTAGTGTTCGAAATATCGGTACCGCTACAAGTTTCGCTAGCCAGTGATACATAAACAATATCGATATCGTTGATAATATCGCTGATAGCCAGCAATGTAGGGAAACATGGGAAAAATGGTGAAATTTTTAGCGAAACTTTAGGAGATGTTAAAATGTACATATTTGCATATTTAAATTTTTTTTTTGCAAAAGGAATGCATACATAACGAGTTTCCATTTAATTGGGCCTTAAAAGTATATGCTGTTGTAAGAAATCAGTCCAACCATCGCATCCAGCCTATTCAACCATCCAACCTTTCATCCAAACATCCATCAATAATGCAAAATATCAACAACACATGATATTTCACCAAGAAATCATCAACAATTGAAAATGAAACGAAAGATTGTCGTCTCAATATGGCGCATGTTGCAATATCAATAATATCGAGATATTATTAATATTATCAATGACAAATTGAACACTACATACAACCATGAGCCCATAAAAAAAATTGAAATAATTTTTTTTCCAATAAACAAAATTTTGATGATATCAATACGTTGGCGATATTATTGAAATATCGTCAATATACTTTTGATACAAGCATTACCTAGAATTTACATAGTAAAAAAATATTGGCGATACATTGGTGATATTGATGCATTGGCAATACAAGCGACACCTAGAATTTACATAGTTGAAAATATTAACAATTACATCAGTGATATTAATGGTTGGCAATACTTAGCAATACGTTGCTAATACTAGGAATTTCTGATACTAACTAGTGTTATTGGTATCGCTATCAATGTTATCGGTATCACTAAGGTGGAGATAAAGATAATATTGGAGATATTTCGATAATATCGGAGATAATTCGAACACCGGTTGTAACTATGCATAGAACCCTTGAAATCCTTGGAAAGTTGTAAGCTTTGGAGCTCTTGTTTAATAGAATTACTTTTCTATTCTCACTTATCTCTATTGCATGTATCGGGGTTTAGTGCACAACATTTGGAGTTTGCACTTGGGGTAGTTTAACTCATCCATGACAGACATGTGGGTAATGAGTGTTGCACATCCGTGCTTGGGGAAGCACTTGGACCATGACAAGTATCTATATGCCTGTGTCTACAAAGTTTTGTTTAAACTGCAATCGCCTAAAATAAGATGTGTAGATTCAGAAAATTACCTCCAAAATCATCAGAGAATTTGGACAAAAATTGCATGTGTAGATCCAGTAAATCAGCCCATACAGAAAATCAACCTCTAAAATCATATCAGGATCAACAAAAATCAGCCATAATAGCTTTCCAAAAATAATGGCTGCTGTCAAGAAGTTAAAACCCCAAAAATCATTAATGAATTGTCTACAAATTCACTGCATGGTGGGCCGTACGCCGTGCCTTGAACCTACATCATTTCCCTTGAGTTGGAGATGACTCTAACGAGTTTGCTAATTCATGGCATTGATGTCTGCATCTAGCCTTTTCAATTTGTTATCCATAATATAAGTGCATTTGGAATGGTGCTTTTTTTTTTTTTACTGCTTATTCTTCCATTTCACCAGGTATTGCTTGTATTACCCTTGTCCAAGCCCTGCCAAGTAAAGGCTTCTTCAATTTTAAGAGAGGGGCAACCGCCAGGTGTTAAATGTATTATAATCAGCTCCAAAGGAGCTTTACACCTTTCCTTCTACCAAGACCAATGTTGTCAAATCGCATATGCGATCGCACAATCGCATATGCCATGGCATATTTTATTTTTTTTTGCAAATATTAAAAATTTGAAAAAAGGAAAAAATAAAAATTGAAAAAATTCTAAAAAAAAGAGGAAAAACTTGCCTAAATAGTACACATGATTGGATTGGGTTATTTTACTTATTTCATTATAGTTTGAGTGTTTCATTAAGTTATATATTTAATTACTTATATTATATTTTATAAATTTTAACAAAACAATCAACAAGCTACATTAAAAGAGAACTAATTATTATAAACCTCGAACAAAGAAATTTTACTGATAAATGGATAACTTGAAACAACTTACAAGTTATAACTTACTACTTAATTTACAAAAAGTAAGCACAACTTATAAAATACAAAAACTAAACATACTTGAAATAATTGCAGAGAGATTAGAGTAAGAGATTTAGAGCTTTGGAGTAAAGAAAGTGAAAATGGAGGGGATATGAGTGCCTATTTATAGGCAAAAGTTCTCCAAATTGAAAATAATAATAATAATAATTGCTTCCATTGACTATTGGGAAATATGCGATCGCATATGCAGCATGCGATTGCATATTGGTCGCATATAAAAGCATGCCATGGCATACTTGCTAGGATCGCACATGCCATCATGGCATATGCGATTCGATCCACATTATGCGCATATACGATCGCATATGCGCACATGCGATCGCATTTGACAACAATGGCCAAGACAACTCCTAGAAAGGGCCTTTGCCTTGCTGACGCATGTATTTACGCACAATATCCCATTGATCTTGTATTTCCTTGCACTACCATAATGGTGCCATGCCATTAAATGAGGGTCACAACCTAGCCTTTATCCAACCTTTGATAAATGGGGGTCTGCCATGTCAGACTCCCTGAGTACATAAGTACTTGTTGTAACACCGAGGATCGAAGTCCTGCGAAAGGAATACTTTTGGAATGTCAGGCAAGCAGGGGGTTGGCAACCCATCGTCATCCCAACGACGACTTGCCACGTGGCCAAGCTTCCTTTCTAGGAAGGATTTTCCTTGAAACCGTTAGCAAATGCTTATTCAGTATGAAGAGAGTTGGAGGGTTGCTACTTGGACCTTTGGTCTGGTTCCCATGGCCAAGACCAACCTGAGTTTGCCACGTGGCAAAGTTCTTCATTTAATAGGCTCTATGATGGGGACATCATGTGCACACACACGCCCCCCCTACGCATGTACGCAAGGAGGAGGAAGTGATGCAGGACATGAAATTCAGATATGATGTGCAAGAATTTAGGCTTAAGATTACGTTAGTTCAGAAACAATTACACAAATTCCATATCCTACATGAAAGTCCAAACATTCAATTAAGGGGAATCTATGCGGGTCTAGGCCTACACAGGCTAGGGCTGGAACAATAAAAATTATAAGCTAAATGATACTCAAA
Organism: Magnolia kwangsiensis; assembly: GCA_037074715.1. Taxonomy (NCBI): domain Eukaryota; kingdom Viridiplantae; phylum Streptophyta; class Magnoliopsida; order Magnoliales; family Magnoliaceae; genus Magnolia; species Magnolia kwangsiensis. The sequence continues at coordinate 93,521,748 of CM073580.1, forward strand.
GGGAAATAGAATTCAGCCACACATGCATAGTAATCAGCCCCTAATCCAAGGGATTCCCCAATTTCAATTCGAGGAACCCTAGGATGAGAAAAAAAAGAGAAAACAAATTATGGATAATGCAAACTAGGACTAGGGTTATGAAACTAGGTAAGAAAAATGAAAAGAGAAGGAAATCCTGAACCTGGAACAGATCTTGCGTGCGGGCAGCAGGGCAGGGTACCGGCGCACGTGCGCAGTAGGTGGCCGCACGTGTGGAGGAGGCCCGAATCCCAAAAGGGACTTCTTGGCCTTGGTCGGCCAGGCTCCAAATTTGATGGTGATCTGACGTACAGTTGAGGTGCGGTGCTCCGTCGAAGTTTCAGCCCTCCTGCAGGGCCATATCCTAAAAACTGGCTGTAGAAAGATAAACAATTGCAAAATAAGTGGATTTGAGGCGAAGATGATCGAAAGATGGATGAAATCAGATGGAGGGACAGATTGAGATAAACATGGCTTTGCACCATGCTAGTTAACCCTTCGAAAAGGGAGGGCTTCACACCCACTTTAATTTTTCCATTACTTAGAAATTCAGAGAGCAGAAAAACCACGCAGGAATTTTTATTCAACTTCAATGAATTAAAAGAATTACAAGGGGTGCTTATTTATAGGGAAAATCATATACCCCTAAACTCGCGCCATGTGCGTAACCTATTACTTGGTGATGAAGTAAACTAAAATAAAAATCAAACAAAGAAATCTAAAGCGTTTATGATGTTCTAAATAATAACAATAAGCAAAACCTAAAATATGAAATCAATCCGACTAGTGGGCCACGATCATGAGATCCCATGATGGGCTTTTCTTGACTATCAGGTCCGCTCTTTGAATCAAAACTCCGTCTTCTAACTAGGAGGCCCTCCCTGGACGTCGTCATTGAGCCAGATCGATGGTGGGGCCATCCTTCGTACGTATGTGCGTAGGGGGTGACGTGTGTGCGCATGATGTCCCCATCGGGAAGGCCCCACCATCGATCTGGTTCGATGACGATATCCATGGAGGGCCTTCTAGTTAGAGGGTTGTGCTATGGTTCCTTAGAGTGGACCTGATCATCATGTGGATCCCGCCATTGGATCTCATGATCGTGGCCCACTACCCTAGATAATTTAGGACTTTAGATTTTGGCTATTATCGTTATTAGGAACATCATGAACGGTTTAGATTGAATTAATTAGTTGTTATTTTTGTTACTTCGTTTTTTAGTAATAGTGTGTGCATATGGCGCGACTTTTGGGGTATAGGGTTTTCTTATAAATAGGCAACTCCTTGTAGTTTTTTTCTCATTAAAGATTATGAATAAAATTCGACGTTTTCCTGCTTCTCTAATTATTTGAGTTGAGGAATCCAATTGGGTGCGAAACCCTCCCTTCTTCGAAGGGCTAACTACCGTAGTGCGAAGCCACACCCATCCCAAATCGCCCCCACCTCCTACCCTCAATATTCATCATCTCCTACAATCATCCCATCATCAAATCCACCCCCTTTTGCAGCCGATCCTTCCTCTACAGCAGCTTTGTAGAATCAGGCCCTCCAGGAGGGTCGAAACTTCGGCGCAGCATCGTGCACAGACCGGACGTCCGATCGGCCTGAGATTTGGTGTGTGGGTGGCCCACTCATGGCCGACCAGACCCAAACTGTCCTTTTTTGGGTTCGTGGGCCCCACACACGTGCGGGCAGGATCCCACGCACATGCGTCAGGGCCTGATTGTTGTCCACACACGTAGACTATTTTCAGATTCTCTCTCCTCTAATCCTCTCCTCTCTCGACTTAAATCCCTAACCCTAACCCTAGATAAACCTAAATTTCAAGTTCTATTCCACTTTTGCAAACCCTAGACTTTGTCGAATTGAAACATGGTGAATCTCTTGGATTGGGAAATAATCCTTTGCATGTGTGGATGAATCTTACACTCTTTTGGGCATTGTTTAGTTTATAATTTTATTTGATCCAGTTCTAAACGAGTGTAGGCTTGGACCCTCGTAGATTCCCCCGTTTGAATGTTTGATCGTATGTGGGATGTGGAATTTTGTGATTGTTTAACATTGGTATGATCTATAGAAATTTTGCATGTCATATTTAATTTCATGTCCTGCATCACTCTACCACCTTGGCTTTAGACAGAGCTCTATATGAACCCCGTAAGAGGTTCCTTTGGAGGGATTCCAAGTCCTTCCCCTAGCTAGAAGAGAAGGAACCAGACTTATTGAGTTCTTCCTTCTTCTCCAAAAGGCATTTGCCTTTGCTCCAACAGAGTGCTGCCATGCCTCTGGCTCAACTTAGCCCATGAAGGTGCAACCATGCACCAAATTTGGGCCTAACCCCAGAGTTAAAACCAAAGGTGCAAGCTGGGACACCCATCTACACGAAGACTGTGGAGTGTGTCAAAATCAACATGGTTGTGGTAGTGTTTCCTTGTTATATGAAGTTGTTGAACATTGGGTACTGAGAGAGAGAAACATAGGGGTTGAATTACACGCTTCCCAGTCTCCTCCTCTCATATCTTTATTAGTAAAAAGAGAAATCCCTAATTGCAGCGCAGAGGCCAAACTGCCTCATGTGCTTTTACTATATGTGCAGCTATACTTGTCAGGCATGCACACACTAAAAATAAAATTAGGCGGGCCATACAGTAGCATGGCTACATATCTGTGTTGGATGTATGTAAGCTCACGTATTTAGTCCATACGGTTGTACGACTGCACATCAATACTCCCCCTCAAGCTGGTGCGTAGATATCATTGATAGCTAGCTTGCAATAAACTCTCTAAGATTGGCGACAACTCAAGGATATTGAGGTAAACCATATGATTGCTGTCATGTGTGTACAAATTCTGAGTTTTGCTAGGTTCAGAAGCCTCTTCACACACACACCTCTACACCTGGTTGTATGTCCCCACCATGCATGAAGTAGGCACATGTGCAAGATGACATTCTGCTAATAAGGTGGGTCACATAAATGTAAATTAGCATACCCGTCACGGTTTGGGCAAATGGCCTTGGTTGTGGGTTGGCTCCCCAGAGCCATGAGTTTGATTCCCCTCCCTGTGGATTACCCGATCCATGTGGTTGGTAGGTGATTGCGTGCATCCGCAGGAAATAGTCTCGCCTCGAAAGGGGGCGGGGACACCCTGTCGTCATAAAAAAAATGTAAATTAGCAATTTTAAAACTCCATTGTTTCCATATGGGCCACCTAATAATTTGATTTGCCTGTTTTTGGGCCAGTTAGGGCCCACTTGTTGCCTGCTTGGCATGTGTAGCCACGTGGAGCACGTCTATGTTTCAAGGAGATCTACATTTGTCCACCATGCTTCAATCTAAAGTAAATCAATGAATTGATGGTTTTGTCCTCAAAGGATATACTTTGCAACACATGCAACACATGGTTCATTTATGGAATGGTCTTTTTTTTTTTTTTTTTTCCCATCTCATACATTTTGCTTCAAATTATCAGCATACAGTTTTCATAGGCAGAACCAGAAGGTTCAATAAATTATTTATATTTCTCACTTGAGATATGGTAGTTAGCGCCCAACAAGTCCAGCAGCAGTTCTCAATTTGGTTGTCTTATTCTCTTTTTTGGGCTTCTGCAGAACCCGCCTTCTATTCCAGCATTGATTGCTGTCAAATTTGCTAGCTGGTGGAGGCAGTCTGCATTTGTAGTAGATTGGCACAATTTTGGATATACTCTGCTAGGGCTATCACTTGGGAGAAGTAATATCTTGGTGAAGATCTACCATTGGTATTGATTGATGTTGCTCCAAAAACTCTCCCTTTGTTTATGAATAACTTCCACTGGTTGCAGGGAAAATGAACAATTTTGTCTCTTCTTTTGTAGGGCTGAGAAGCATTTTGGGATGAAAGCTGATGGGTCCTTATGTGTTACAAAGGCAATGCAGCATGAACTAGCTCAAAATTGGGGAATCAAGTAGGCAGGGTTAAAACAAATGCATTCCTTTGGCTTGCACATTAAAAATCACAAGTGTTCTTGAAGTGAAATTTCTGTTAATTACCTCATTTAAAATGATTAGGGCAACAGTTCTATATGACCAGTCTCCTGAGTTTTTCCATCCTGCTTCGCTACAAGAGAAGCACGAGGTGAGTCGGTTGTGTTTTGTCAGCTCTTGTTCAAGGAAGTTTTCTTTTAGAAGCTTTTAAAATGTGACATTTAGATTCCTTTGTAGTTGTTTTGCAGATTGAAAGGAGATCTCAGTAATCTTCGTGACATTTGTGATTGTATCAGCTTTGGTAATGTTGGTGATTAGTTTACTCAATTAGTCTTTAGGTATGATTCGAATTCAGTCAAATATGAATGTTCTTTGTGATACATTTTAAACTTTTCTTCAGGAAGAGATGGCAATGCTGCACTCCAAACGGAGGAGCTGAATGCAAATAACACTCTCTTTACCACCCAAGTTGGCAATGACATTTTCTTAAGGCCAAGTAGGCCAGCCCTCATTGTTAGCAGTACTAGCTGGTGAGGCGAACTTATAATTTGAGTTTGATTTATTTATTTATTTATGGTATATATTGAAAATGCAGAGTATAGAAACTTAATATTTTCCGAAGTTTGCTTGTTACATTCTTATCCTTTGAGGTGAAATCCACCGGTTATTTATAGAAAGTCACCTAAGAGTCTAAGAACTTTGTCTGTGATTCTATATGAAGGGGCTTTGATTCGCTAGTGGAATATATTAGCTAGTCTAGAGGTTGTGTCTATACACATCGGAGCTCTGGATCTTTTTCTTTTCTCTTTCTTTTCTTTTATTATTATTATTGTTGTTGTTGTTGTTGTGGTTATTATTATTATTATTATTATTTTAAGGAGCTCTAAGTCTTATCAGTGTATCCCAACTCATTAAATATGGGATATTTTTGTGCTTTCCTATTTCTTATGTCTTATTATGGTATTGGTAGATCTGCTTTTGTGTGCATGCGTGCGTGTGTGAACTCACTTTCCCTTTCCTGATCATATATCATGATATCGGAGTGGCTTAGATATTGTTTTAGTTATTGGTTTGTCTTGCTATGGTTTCATCTGACATATGCTATGTCCATTGCTGCTCCCTTTAATCTTTGCAAAGAAATCAAAATCACATGGTCTGTTTGGTGTCCATTTATGGATTCTACTGACACACTGCACTGACATCCTGTAGGAACTTTGCCCATCAAAAAGTGAAATCATGGTAGTCGTTGTAACCATCTTTTGATGCTAGATTCAGCTTAATTTTGCACTTTGTGTGCTATAAAATGTTGAGTGCTTGACTTTGTCCGACCTAGTGTTGACCAATGTTCTGTTGAAATTCAACTATTCTTCGCATGTTGAAACTCGACCATTGTTCGCCTAATAGTCTTGACCTACTTGTAAAGCTTGCATCCTGAAATTGAACTGTCTACCACTTAAATACATATATGATCTACCTAATTTGGATATTTATTTATTTAGGTCAGTTCATCTACAGACATGACCCACTGGATGTCCAACATGTGCCTGGTTGATTTCTGACATGTGAGATCGTGTTTAGTGGTCCATGTGAAGAGGTGTGTGTGGACTTAAAAGACTCTCCTCACTATCTACAGAACTTAAGTCTGATTTCCTTTGGAATAAATTTTTTGACTGCACAAAGGGGTTATTATCAGACAACCATTCCAAATCTCAGACTAAATGTTGATATATGTGGGTGGGCAATTCAAGATGACAAACCAGAACTTTAGAAAGAATAATTGTAAATTTTAGATGTTCATGATGGTTTACTTATTCCTTTTTTCCACTTTAATTCCTCTGGAGATTCTTTGTCATGCAAATGACTGTAAACAAAGATAAACATATGTAATCAAATTGAAATTAATGGGTCCAAGAGGCAAGAATACCTTGGGTTCACAGACATGAAACATCTTAGAAATTGACTGCTTTTCTCAGGACTGCAGATGAAGATTTTAGCATGCTTCTGGAAGCAGCAGTTATGTTTGATAGGCGTGTTGCAGCTATCCTAAATGAGGACGACTCAGTTGAGGAAGAGATGCTTTGGATGGACATTTGTAAGGGGAAGCAATACTTGTACCCAAGGCTACTATTCATCATAACCGGTAAGCATTAGTTCATGAAGACTGCAACTTGTAGGTCCACATCTGCAGACTGCAGTTACAAAAGCCAAATGCTTCATATGCACATGTGAACATCTGTCTAAGATCTGGCCTGTTAATGTGCCGCAGCCCAACACTCATCAAGTGGGTAAGACATGTATGAAAATATCATCATCATCATCATCTAAGTCTTATCGCAATTGATTGGGGCAGAACACATGAATCCTGTCCTGCCATTCCACTGAATCAAGGGCCAGACCTTCAACTAGACCATAGGTCATCAAGTCTTTTCTTACTACCTCCATCCACGTCCTTTTGGGCCATCCCCTTGCCTTTTTAGCACCTTCAACTTGTACCAGCTCACTTCTTCTAACAGGTGCGGTTCTTGGTCTCTGTTGCACACAACCAAACCATATGAGTCTACTTTCTCTTATCTTATTACGTATTGGTGCTACTCTTAAGCTCCCTTGAATGCATTGATTTTTAATTATGTGCTTCCTCATCTTGCCACTCATCCATCTCAACATCCTCATTTCAGCTACATGTATCCAATGAACATGTTGTTCTTTAACTACCCAACATTCTATCCTATAAAACCTCCCTTTCAATTTAAGTGGTACATGATGATTGCATAAAACTCCAAGGCCACATCTCCATTTCTTCCGCTTAGCTTGAATTCTATGGGAAATGTCCTTTTCGCCCGCACTACTCATGAATTATCGACCCAACATATTGAAAGTGGTCATTTTGGGAAACTACTTAGTCAACAGTCTTAACTAATTCCTTGTTTTCGCTCTTATTATTGCTAAAATTGCACTATATACTTTGTTTTACTCCGACTAATTTTCAATCCTTTAGATTCTAAAGCATCCCTTCATAAATCTAGCTTTGTATTTACTCCCTCCCTTGTCTTGTCAATCAAAATTGTTACCTGCAAACAACATACACCATGGTTTTTCTTCTTGAAAAGTCCTCATGAACTCCTCCATTACCAATGCGAAACCCCTGATATATATGCCTATAATGATTGGGAACTCACTTGTCTCTCCACTAGTGGTCCTCACATTGGTTATCTCACCCTCATACATATCCTGGACAATGTCAATATATCCTCTTGAGACTCCTTTCTTTTCCAACATGTACTACATTTGCTCTTTGTAGGCCCTATCATATGCTTTCTCTAAGTCAATAAAGTCTGTGAAAATCCTTCCTCCACTCTTTATATTTCTCTATCAATTGTCTAAGTAGGAAAATAGCTTCAATGGTAGACCTCCCAGGCATGAAACCAAATTAATTTTCTGATACATTCTTCTCATGCCTTGGTCTTTGCCTAATCATTCTCTCCTTAAGTTTCATAGCATGGCTCATAAGTTTAATCCAATGATCAACTTGATACAATGAAAAGGGTGATGGTGTGGTGTGTAAATTGGACTTGGAAAAGGCTTACGACCATGTCAATTATAGTTTCTTGGATAATTTGTTGTAGTGGTTGGCATGTGGATCTAGATGGAGGGGATAGATAAGGGAATGTCTTAATTCAACTTGGTTCTTTGTTTTGGTTAATGGGTCCTCGAAAGGTTTCTTTAAGCCATCAAGAGGTATCAAGCTTTGGGTATATGGAAAGCTGTCAACTCTATCGGTCCCTCGTTCAAGCAAGGATTGGTGCTTTCTTTCGAAGATGGGACTCGTGTCTGATTTCAGGAGGACCCTTGGTGTGGGTATAATCCGTTGGAATGAGAGTTTTCATCACTAGCAAAACTAGCCTCATAAAAAAAAATTTAATTTTAGCTAGTTGTTATTTCCTTTATGGTGGCAACAACATTCAGTGTGTTGAGATGTGGAGCCACATCTGGGGGCCGCTTGACCAGTCGAGTGCCCTGCTCGACCGGTCGAGTGGCCCACTCGATCAGTCGTGGGCTGACTCGACTCAAAGTCCAGCGAGCATCAGTTTTTAGGTTTCGAGGTGCTCGACCAGTTGTGGCCCATGCTCGACTGGTCGAGGGGTCCGCTCAACCGGTCATGCAGCCTGCTCGACCAGTCGATGTTACGCAGATTCGTTTCTGGATTTGATGCGGACTGCGGATTTTTGAGTCAGTTTTTCTCAGAGGTGCGAAAGGGAAGTTGCCTAAACTATAAATAGGTATCCCTAGGGCTTTTCTAGGGTATGAGAACTAATTCTAAGGTGTGGGCATGGGGTTTTCTATGTACTTCCAAGGGAGAGGTTAGTATATTGCCTTGTAGTCTTCGTTTTTCTTCATAGTGGAAGTTTGCATTCGTGGTTTTTTACCCTTCTTAGGGTTTTTCCACGTATATCTTGTCTTGTGGTTTGTTTGGAATGCTTTGATTATTCTTCTAGTTTATATTTCTTCCTGTTTATCGTTTGTGGGTGGGACCAGAGATAGGATCTCGGTTCATTGCGTTGTTGGCGTGCTGCGCAACAATTGGTATCAAAGCTATTGGTTTTAGTTCTATTGGGAGCGATGACGGAAGAAGGGAAGACTAGAATTGAAAAGTTTGATGGTTCAAACTTTGCCTTCTGGAAGATGCAGATGGAGGATTATCTGTATCAGAAGGACCTCTATATTCCTTTAGGAGGAAAAGAGAAGAAACTAGAAAAGATGACAGATGACGAATGATTTTTTTTGGATCGGAAGGCTTTAGGAACGATCCGACTCTCTTTGTCTAAGAGCTTCGCCTTCGATATATTCAAGATGAAAACCACAAAAGAATTAATGGAAGCTCTAGCCACCATGTATGAAAAACTCTCAATGTCCAACAAGGTTCATCTTATGAAACGGCTATTTAACATGAAGATGTCAGATGGTGGGAGCGTGACTGAACATCTAAACGAGTTCAATACAGTCACGAGCCGGTTGGAATCCGTTAGCATCATTTTTGAGGATGAGGTCAGGGCGTTATTGATCTTGTCCAGTCTGCCAGATAGTTAGGATGGTTTGGTGATTGCTGTGAGCAATTCTTCAGGGTCGACAAAATTGAAATTTGATGATGCGGCCAGTCTAATTCTCAGCGAAGAATCTAGAAGAAAGGCATCAAGAGTTTCAGGGGATTCAGGGAATGCTCTAAATGTTGAAGGAAGAAGAAGATCGTTGAACAAAGGAGGCAATAAACATGGACGTTTTAAGTCGAGGAAGAAGTCCAAGAGACCGAAAGACAGATGGGTATTGGCATTGTGGGAAGAAGGGGCACATGAAACGTGATTGCAGGGCGCTCAAGAAACAAGAAGGAAGCTCTCAAGGCGGGAAGGATTCAGTGAATCTATCTGAGGAGAGTGACACAGAGGCGTTGATCTTGTCTCTTGATGCAATGAATGAGTCTTGAGTTATACACCCGGGTGCTTCGTTTCATGTCACTTCATGTAAGGAAGTTCTGCGTGATTATGTATCAGGTGACTTTGGGAGAGTACTTGGGTGATGATGAGCCGTGCAGTATTGTTAGAAAGGGAGACGTTTATATAAATCAAAAAGGCGGAACGACTTTGCAATTGAAGGATGTCAGACATGTACCGAGTTTGAAACGTAAGTTGATCATAGTGGGGCAGTTGGCTGATACCGGTTATGTGACGACATTCACCAGTGATTCCTGGAAGATCATAAAAGGTGCCTTGGTGATATCTCAAGGCAAAAAAGAAAGTACTTTGTACGTGACTTCAGGATTGTATAGTTCACTCGCAGTCGCATCAACTGGAGTGAATGGGCAGTTATGCCATCAGAGGTTGGGATATATGAGTGAGAAAGAGATGAAAGTGCTATTGTCAAAAGGGAAGCTACCAGGGCTGAAGTCTATTGACTTGGAATTCTGCGAGGACTGCGTGTATGTCAAGCAGAAGAGGGTAAGTTTCAAGAAGACAAGATGCGCTCCAAAGATGCATCTGTTGGAGCTTGTACACACTGATGTGTGGGGACCGACACAGGTATTATCTCTTGGTGGCTCACATTATTTTGTTTCTTTTATTGATGATGCTAATAGAAAACTGTGGGTCTATTTCTTAAAGCATAAATCTAATGTAGTTGATGTATTTAAGAAGTGGAAAGTAATGGTAGAAAATGAGACAGGTAAGATAGTAAAATGTCTCAGATCTGATAATGGGGGAGAGTATTGTGATAAGAGATTTGAGGAGTATTGTGCAGCAAATGGAATCAAACATCAGAAAACGATTCTAGGGACACCGCAACAGAATGGTGTGGCTGAGCGCATTAACAGGACAATCCTTGAGCACACCAGGAGCATGAGGTTATATGCAGGGTTGCCCAAGACCTTTAGGCAGATGCTGTGAATACTGCCGCATATCTCATCAATAGACGTCCCTCAGCACCATTGGATGGTGGGCTACCAGAAGAAATGTGGACTGGAAAAGAAGTGAACCTTGCATATCTCAAAGTGTTCGGTTGCACTTAATATGTTTACATTGATGCAGAGCACAGAAACAAGCTGGATGTGAAGTCTAGGAGGTGCACGTTTATAGGCTACGGGCAGCATGATTTTGGCTACAGGTTTTGGAATGCAGAAAACAGAAAAATCATTAGAAGCAAAGACGTAGTTTTCAATGAAAAAGTGGTGCATGAGGACTGTGTGCAGGAAAATAAGGCTGAGGAAAAGGAATTCGTAAAGTTGGAAGAGTTAACACGGGTGTTACAGCGCCACAGGATGATCATGCACAGGAGCATTATGAGGCAGAGCTACAGACACCGATTGTGAGGTCTACTCGGGAGAGGAGTTTCGATACTTACCATCCTTACATTATCTACTATTGACAGATAATGGTGAACCAGAGTATTTTGAAGAGGCATTACAGTCGGATACACGGTTTAAGTGGGAGCAGGCCATGGATGATGAGATGGATTCTCTTGAGTCTAATCATACATGAGAGCTAGTCACTCTACCCAAGGGTAAGAAAGCTCTTCATAACAAGTGGGTTTACACACTGAAGGAGGAGCACGATGGTTCGAAACGGTACAAGGCTAGACTGATTGTGAAAGGGTTTCAACAAAAGGCAAGTATCGATTTCACTGAAATATTTTTACCTGTGGTGAAAATGTCTACGATTCGCATGGTCTTGAGTATAATGGCTATAGAGGACTTATATCTAGAGCAGCTAGATGTTAAGACAACCTTTCTTCATGGGGACCTTGAAGAAGAGATATATATGCCTCAGCCGACAGGATAAGTGGCACCAAGAAATGAGAACAAGGTGTAGAGACTGAAGAAGAGTCTATATGGCTTGAAGCAGGCCCCGAGACAGTGGTACAAGAAGTTCGACAGTTTCATGTCGGGAAACAGTTATAGGAGATGTCATGCAGACCACTGTTGTTATTTGAAGAAGTTTGAAACGTCGTATATCATCCTTCTTCTGTTCGTTGATGATATACTTGTGGCTGGTTCAAGCATGAAGGACATTTCAGATCTCAAAAGATAACTGTCTAGAGAATTTTTCATGAAGGATTTAGGAGCTGCAAAACAAATCCTAGGCATGAGGATAAAGCTTTACAGGGAAAACAAGAAACTGGTTTTGTCACAGGCAGAGTACATAGCCAAGGTACTTGATCGATTTAATATGGGAGGTGCTAAGCTGGTTAGCACTCCATTAGCCAACCACTTCAAGTTTTCTAAGGAGCAAGGTGCAAAGATGCATGCGGAACGGGACTACATGGCTAAAGTCCCATACACGTCAGCTATAGGGAGTCTCATGTATGCTATGGTGAGCACGAGACCAGACATTGCTCAAGTAGTGGGAGTTGTTAGCAGGTTCATGAACAACCCCGGGAAGGAACATTGGGAAGCTGTGAAGTGGATCCTCAGATACCTGCTAGGTACTGTGGCTATAGGGTTGTGCTATGATGGATCGGAAATCAAGCTACAAGTCTATGTAGATTCAGATTTGGCAGGAGATATCAACAACAGAAGAAGTACTACAGGTTATGCCTTTACTCTGGCTAGTGCTGCAGTCAGTTAGGTCTCTTAGTTATAGAAGATAGTATCTATTAGTACGACGGTAGCAGAATATGTTGCAACTATAGAAGTGTGCAAGGAGATGTTGTGGATGCAAGGTTTCATGAAAGAGTTGGGTAAGAAGTAAGCAGAGTGTAAGCTGTATAGTGACAGTCAAAGTGTAATACACTTGGCTAAGAATTCAGCCTTTCATTCAAGAACCAAGCATATTGACATCAGATATCACTTCATATGTTCGTTACTGGAAGATGGATCGATTACTTTAGAGAAGATTCATACAAGTGAGAATCCTGCGGATATGCTGACCAAGACAGTCACACGGTAGAAGCTGAAGCTCTATTCAGCTTTGATTGGTCTTCAGGCTTGAAGATGGGGAAGTGGTGCACTCCGGATGTAGAAGATGAAGGTTTATGGCAATGTGTCTCCAAGTGAGAGATACTTGAGATGTGGAGCCACATCTGGGGGCCGCTCGACCAGTTGAGTGCCTTGCTTGACCGGTTGAGTGGCCTACTCGACCAGTCGTGGGCTGGCTAGACTCAAAGTCCAGCGAGCATCAGTTTTTGGGTTCCGAGGTGCTCGATTGGTCGTGGCCCATGCTCGACCGGTCGAGGGGTCCGCTCGACTGGTTGAGCAGGCTGCTCGACCAGTTGAGGTTACGCAGATTCGTTTCCGGATTTGATGCGGACTGTGAATTTTTTGAGTCGGTTTTTCGCAGAGGTGCGAAAGGGAAGTTGCCTAAACTATAAATAGGTGTCCCTAGGGCTTTTATAGGGTATGAGAAATAATTCTAAGGTGTGGGCAAAGGGTTTTCTATGTACTTCCAAGCGAGAAGTTAGTATATTGCCTTGTAATCTTCATTTTTTTTCATAGTGGAAGTTTGCATCCGTGGTTTTTTACCCTTGTTGGGGTTTTTCCATGTATATCTTGTCTTATGGTTTGTTTGGAATGCTTTGATTCTTCTTCTAGTTTATATTTCTTCCTGTTTATCGTTTGTTGGTGAGATCGGAAATTGGATCTCAGTTCACTGCGTTGTTGGCGTGCTGCGCAACATAGTGTCCTTATTAGAGGAATTTATCTAACGAGGAGGCGATTGATTATGCCAAATTATTGGAGCGATTGCAGAATATTCATCATTCCTCAGTTCTTATAGATTCTCCAATCTAAAGTTCTCCATCAGGAAAGTTTATAGTTCAAGCTTTCTACAAGTTGATCTGAAAATCATTGATCTCTCCAAGTTAGGAATTTTTTCATGGCTTTTTGTTCTATGGAGCTCCAACTAAGGTGGCAGCTTTTGCATGGCTGGTCGGGAGACAGAGTCTTAACCGCAGACAACCTCCGTAAATGGTCTATGATTCTTCCCCAACATTTGTCTCTTGTATATGAACAATGTAGAGTCGATGGATAATCTCTTTCTTCATTGTCACTTTGCGAGGCAAGTTTGGATCGCTTTTTTGGCTATATTGGAAGTTGATTGGGTAATGCGTTCTTCAGTAAATGCACTTTTTTGGGGTTTGGCATGGAGGGATCCCAGGAAATGATGAGTTAGTCATTTGGCGCATGGTCTTGCTAGCAGTTTTGTGGAACATTTGGAAGGAACAAAAATAGAAGGTGTTTCCTTAATAATAAATGTTCTTGGGAGGAGGTAATTTGGAAGTCTAAAAGAAATGTGCTAGAGTGGGAATCCAGGGTTAAGAATGTCAAAGATTGTAAAGTTTTATCTTTGGTCAGGTTGTAATATGGGGTTGTATTCTTCTTTTCTATGACTTTTGTCTTGTGGCTTATCAATAAAATTAAGTACTCATAAAAAGAAAAGGCAAGGAAATCTGTTATCCTCCTACTTGTTCGTAGTTGTGGCTGAGGCTTTGGTCATGATGTTATCTAAGGGCAAGAAGTTGGTCTCTTTCGGAGGTTCATAATGGATAGGGTGAAACTGCCTATTTCTCATCTCCAGTTTGCTAACGACACTCTCTTATTCTGTGGAGCCAACGAGACTATAGTGGAAAGATCGAGAATGGTCATCCTCGGTTTTGAAGCAGTTTCAGGACATCCTGTGGAAAGACTAAAGGGAATGTTGCTAAGAGCGAAGTGCTGGGGGTGGATGTCCCAAGGAGTTGGATTAGTTGGCAGGGGTATTGGGGTGCAAAATGGGTACTTTCCTGACAAACTATCTCAGCCTCTCGTTCTATATTCGGAAGCCAACTAAGCATTATACAGTAGTGGAGAGATTCAGAAAGGAAATTAGCAAAATGGAAAGGTTGTTATTTATCTTTAGGTGGATGGATAATGCTCGTCAAGTTTGTTCTTTTGAGCTTGCCAAATTCTGTCATCAACAAGCTCGAGAAGTTGAGAACAAACTTCCTTTTGCAAGGGTTGGATGATAGAAAAAAAGTTCCACTTGTTGAAGTGGGATGGGGTTTGTAAATCTTTGAAAGATAGGAGAGCCGTTATTTGGAATTTGGAGTGGATGAACAACGCTCTTTTAGGAAAATGGATGTGGCACTTTGGGGAGGAAGAAAGCTCGTGGTGGAAACACAAGCGATACATTTAAAAGCAAAAGAAGAATCACTAGATTAGGTTACATACATGTTTGATTTGATGTTTGAACAGAAAGATTGCAAACGATTTGCGAGAAATTGGGAAATTTTGATTTTTTTCAATTTTCCTCAACTTGGCCTATCTCCTCCAAATCTCGAACTTAAAGCTCCCAGTCCATTATGTTTCATGGAAAAGATGAAAAATTGAAAAATCATGGATTTGTAACAATTTGACACTAATTTACAGAAAATAAAAGGATTGAAATTCAAAAATGCTCACTAGATCGAACATGTGGGATATATCGCACAAGTTGTGCGTTTCGTATCGCACTAGTGGGATACAAGATATATCGTGGGATATGTCGACTGATATCGTCGATGTTTAAAACACTGCCTAAACCTACCCACCACACTTGAAGCTCCGTTCCACAAGCTTGACGTCCATGCCTCACTGGCAACTACCTCTCTCTAAAGGTTCTCCTCCTTTGTTTCATATCTCCACAAGGTTCTCTCAGGGATACTTCTAACCAACCACCTAAGGACAATGTTTTAAATATGTCGGCTGATATATATTGTATCCCACCTGTGCGATACGAAACACATAAGTAGTGCCAATATATCCCACATGTTTGATCTGGAGAGCATTTTCAATTTTCGTTTCCTTTTATCTTTTTGTTGAAATTATGTTAAATTAGTGTTAAATGGTTAAAAATCCATTGGTTCTTCATGTTTTCAATGAAAAATCATGGAGTTGGAGCTTTGCTTTTGATATCCATTGGTTCTTCATGTTCTCTATGTTTTTTTGAAACTTTCCTTCAACCAGCTGTCAATTGTGACTAATTTCGAAATTTGTGTATAGGTGGTCCAATTTGGGAAAAATTCGAAACGTACCAATTTCTCCTAAATCGCTTGCAATGTTGCACTCCAAACAAGAAATCAAGCATGGATTAGGGCTGATCTACTGATTTGTTCAGTTGCTGTTAATTTTCGAAAAATAGAAATCATTTTTTAATTAAAAATTATTAAAATATTATTATTTTTTAAAATTTCCCTTCAACCAGCTGTCAATTGAGACTAATTTCGAAGTATTTAGGAGTGTTTGATGAAATGATCATCACATATGCTCTAAATGTTATGCAATCAATTTGAATATAGTTGCATTAGTTCAGTTAGACAACGTATAACTTAGGACCTATACAAAGGAAACCTATTATGTGCGCTTCTTTTTTGAGATGTTATGATTTAAAAGTGTGTATTAAGGTCTTTTTTAACAATCCCTGAAGTTTCATCGAAAAATTCAACCATTTTCCCATTGTTTCCCCATGTTTCCCAAAAAGTGTGATAAATTACCCGATACAAATGATATATCCCGTGCGATAACCGATACATATCTATATCCCAAGGGTGCGATATGTAACGCGATACCGATATTTTGAACACTGCCAAGGAGAGATAGCGGCTCTTCCGTCTCAACAGCTTCAATTCCACCTTTTCAATTACCTTATCCTATGGATGTTTTGCTAGTTTGTTGATGCAAAGAGGGAGCTTGAGGTATGATGAGGGGGAAGATCTCGTGTCACACTCAAAGACCCTCATGAAATCCTCCACTTCTTTTGTGGTCAAGTACACACCCAATATCTCACTTTGGAAATATTTGCTTTCAACCCATAGACTATTTCAAAGAACCTCACTGCTTTTCTTGAATTATCTACCATAACACTATCTGCTTCACAAAAGAGAATAGTATCATTTGCAAATTGAAGGTGGGAGATCTGAAGACCCGTGTTTGCTATACCAAAACCTCAAAAGAGGCTAGCCGCTCGACCCTTGTTCAACATTTTATTGAAAGCTTCCACCACCACAAACAAAAATGGTGAGAGCAGATCTCCCTAATGAATTCGTCCAGAAGTCTTGAAAAATTCTTTTGGGGCCGACCGGATGCATTTTCAAATCTAGCCTCTCCGTCTCCCTAGCATGTAGTCAAAGAAGTCCATTGATGTGATTATATGCCTTTTCAATATCCATCTTGCATACAATATCCTTTTTTCTTGTCTTATACTGAGAATCAATGCACTCATGTGCAGTAAGTGCACTGTCGAGAATTTGCCTACCTGCAACGAACACCTTTTGGACCTTAAAAATCACATATGAGAACCACCCAAACTCTTGATGCTAGAGCTTCCGTTAGAATCTTATACAGTCCCCCGCTCAAGCTAATCGGTCTAAAATCCTAGACATTCTACATATAAAGCATGGTGGAGACAAAAGCTCTCCACTACTCTTCTCTAACCCAAATTGTCGTATCTCAGGCTACCACAATGTCCCCTGCTGAACCAATAGCATCTAGAGACACCCAGTCTTTTCTCCCCACACCCCACAATGAATCCATCATCTTCTAGTCACCAGCTTGCAGCGCTAGTTTCTTGGAATGCCACTAGTTGAACTTTTAATCCACGGCAGAGGTTTTTCACCTTTTCTCTTCTGCCAACACCCCAATCCCTTAACATTCCAGTTGAGGATCTTCATTGAGACACCAGCCTTCCCTGTCTTCACTTCATCTTGCTACCCGAGAGGGCTCCAGCATTATAATTGATAGAGGACGCAAGCCTTTCCAGTTCCCTCTGTCCTTTTAGAGATCTCTGAATTTTCTTCTGGAGCTCGACCTTACTTTTCTGGGCTCCTCTTTCTTTCATGAACTTGAACAACGCATAGTGCTCGTTGTTGCAATCTCTGAAAGAGATGCCAACCATCCTCCCTATGTGACCCAACACATTTCTGATTCAGTGTGTACCCCTGGCCATTGAGGCACAATCACCAGTTCTCCCCTCCAGTAGCCCGCTGTAGTTCCCTGGGGATCAATCCACCATATGCTTGTAATGGGGGAATGGTGAGTGCCTCTGACAAGGGCTCCTCAGCACATTGCACTCCTTGAACTACCATGGATTCACTGCTCTTGCCATTCTTGCTTCCGGCCTCTTGCTTCACCACCACCAAAGCCCGCCTTGACCTTCCATTGATTACATATATCGAAATATGGACTGTTTAAATGAGAATGAGAACTAAAGATCCACATTCAACATACATGTGTGGTCCACTCAGTGACAGAACCAGCCTAATTGTTGGGCAGGGAATGATAAGGGTGGGGCTGTCCTGATAATGATCCAGATTTTGTCCACATGTGCCAAGGGCTGTCCTGATAATGATCCAGATTTTGCCCACATGTGCCAAGGGCTGTCCTGATAATGATCCAGATTTTGCCCACATGTGCCATGTTGGCACATGCAGATGCACTTTGGCAACTAGCTTATTTCGCTTGCTATTTATTCCTATGAATATTTTGAAGTTCTTGTGCAAAATCCAACATTTACTGTTATATTTCTGGAGTCGAGATCTTACACCACTAATCCTTAAAGGTAAAGGTCCGGAAAGAGAAAAATATGAAGAGCAAATTAAGAAGTTGCATCTCAAACGTGTGGCCTTCCGTACAATGTGGCTATCAGCAGAGGATTATCCGTTGTTGCTTGGTAAGTCTTTGTTTATGGAAAAGCCAGTGTTTTTTCACCTATATCTAGGTTATCAAGTACCGTATCACCACACAAGTGATATCATTCATGTGACCTATCTTCAATGGGATTTACCCTCAAATTACACTGCCCAAATGATCCTATGCACCAATTGGGGAGTTTTTGGGGGATGACAGAGAGACCATCTTGAGTATTTCCAACCAGAAGTTGACATTAAATGGGCAAACATCCTCTACTTGGCAGCTATGATCATTTGACCACTGATTTTCAACAGTCCATCTACAGTAGGGCTCAACAAATGAACAGTCTGGATCTCATATGTGTGCTGTGTCTACAAGGGATGCTTTTAACTCGGTCTTAGTAGATACATGCATTTAAGATTATGTTCCAGCCCTTCTTTTCTTATGCTTTATTGAACGTCATTGTTGGTGTTGACCTGCACTCTTTATGTCTTATATATTCGCAGGATCAGCAGATTTAGGTGTATGCCTCCATACATCTTCATCTGGCTTAGACCTTCCCATGAAGGTAGCTTACTATGATCAGAGCCCAAATTATCTCATGCTTTAACTGTTCTAGCTGATTTCTTTCCTCCTGAAAAACTAATTATATTTGATTCCTTGAAAATGAATGGTAACAGGTTGTAGATATGTTTGGGTGTGGATTACCAGTTTGTGCTGTTTCATTCTCATGGTAATCTCTTACTGCTAATTTCCTCAGTAATCCTTGATCAGATGTCCAATGCATATGTGACACTTGCCACACATTTTGATACAATTTTGCATCTTTTAGTGACGATTCTTTCATTGCTTGATTGTATGGAAGCATTGAGGAGCTTGTGAAAGTAGAGAAAAATGGCCTTCTCTTTTCATCGTCTTCTGAACTAGCTGATGAACTCCTGGTAAGCTTGTTTGGTTTTGATAGGCTGTTTCTGATAGTTAAAAACCATGTGACAAGGATGCTTCATTTCTTAAAGAAGTGCAGTTCTAAAACCCATGTTACAGGTGCGTGTTGGACACATTGACACTCTAGAGGAAAATTTTTAATTTATCTTCTCTTCCCTTTTATCTGAAGTTGTATACTTCTTCTATGGTTCCTAGTGTATCTTTTGTTAGATGGATACATTTTTTCTCTGTATTGTTGTGTATATGAAATAAAATTTAAGCCATAATAGTTATGTATCTGTTTGGGTTCATGAGAAGAGGAAGTTTGGACATGTGCAACGGAGACCAAGAACTGTACTGGTTAGGACTGAGTTGGTTCTAGTTGAACGCTCAAAAAAGCCTAGAAGGATGTGGCTAGACGTAGTAAAAAAAGACTTGATGGCCTATGGTTTAACTGAGGATATGGTCTATGATAGTGGAATGGTGGAATAGGATTCATGTAGCCAACCCCAATTAGTTGGGATGAGGCTTAGATGATGGTGGTGATCTATATGGGTGTGTTGTCCTGTTAGTTTTTCAAGGTCCTTCTGGCCAGCAGTTTGTGATAATTTTCGACACCAAATACACGCTTGTGTCCATGTTACAAGTAGATTAAACAAACATAGTATACCTAACTAGCTTGTGTGATCTTGGATGCCCTCTTTAGTCTCTTCATGCAAAACTGTGTCATTTATATCCTCCCCTCCCCCCCCCCCCCCCCCCCCCCCCCCCCTAAAAAAAAGAAAAGAAGAAGCAATGAATACATTGCCATGAGAAGTGTTTGAAGTATCAGTATCGCTGGCTGGGGTTACAGAAACAATATCGATATCGTTGATAACTAGAAATTAGGGGAAACATGGGGAAAAGGGTGGAATTTTCAGTGAAACTTTAAGAGATGCTAAAATACACATGCTTATTTAGGAATTAAAAAATGTAAAAAGAATGCATACATAATAAGTTTCCATTTAATGGGGGCCTAAAAGCATGTGCTGTCATAAGAAATCAGTCCAGCCATCCCATCCATTGATATTTCAGAATATCGATAACACATGATCTTTCAACTAGAAATCATCAACAAATGGAAATGAAACAAAAGATTGTGGTCTCGATATCGTGCATATTGTGATAACGATAAATCGATAATATTGATTTATTATCAATATTATCATCAACAAATTGAACATTGCATACAACCATGTGCCCATGAAAATTTTGAAACAGAATATTTTTAATAAACAGATGTTTGTGATATCGATACGTTGGCGATATTATCGATATATCGCCGATACAATTGTGATACAAACAGCACCTGGAATTTATAGAGTCGAAAATATTGGTGATAGTTTGGCGATATCGATACATTGGCAATACACGCGACACCTGGAATTTACGCAATTGAAAATATTGGCGCAACATTGGTGATAACTTAGTGATACATTGCCTATACTTGGGATGATTGTATACAATTATGGTGCAAATAAGTTGTATTGGATACTAAAATAGGAGAAGAGGAAGAAAACAAAGAGAGACTGTGTGGAATGGAGACTATATACCCCCCTCTACAATTGTCATTTTTATGTTAAAAGAGTTTACAAAAGATAAGGATTCTAAGTTACAATGATAAGCATGATTAAGCATAATCTAGTAAGATTACCATAATCTACTCTTAACATATTCCCTTTCAAACTCAAGGTGCTCTTGAAGGAGTAACTTGAGTTTGAAAGGTACAGCGAACATTTATTCAAAAGAATGAAAATTTTAATGGTAACACGGTGACGAAACAGCGAGTAGCATGAGGCGAGCATGCAAACTTTTGGTATGTGAACCATTGGCACATCCAATAATTAGCGAATGATCTATTGACACTTTCGGTGGAGGGGATTTCAACAATTGCTTTTCAGGTGGATACACATTTCCGGGGGCTGGGAGTTTAATTGTTATTCTTCTGGTGGCTTTAAAGGAACTTATTTCCCATGACAGGTGGCCTGATAGCTGATGCATCACACCTCTTTAGATAAGATTTTTGGATTCGAATACGTTTGAAGTCCGCGGATTCGAAGATTCCTGTAATCCGCAAGCACCACTTCCATCTATAAATAGCCGGATTGCTTATGTAATAGGCAGAGTCTACCTAAGTCGAAAAAGGTCTTATCTTCTAGTATGCTGTAATGTTTATGAGAAATAAGAACTGTTTTAAATTTCGAGTCCGTCTTAAATGTCTATTAGGCTTTTGAATTTCGCCTTTTGTTTTTATTAAAGACAATCTTCTACACCCCTTGTCCTCGTAATATTACCCTTCGCCATTACCAACTTACTTCTTACCCATGTGTCCGTCATGTATTATTGCCTGTGTAGGATTTACAGTCTGTATAATGGTCATATTGTGTGGTTTACTTCTCCGATGTTTTATGAAAAAACCTTAGCAGCTTTGAAATAAATGTCTAGGTTCCAACAGTTTCAGGTATCCCTTTGCTACAATAATTTTTCTACATTAACTTTGTTATAGTAGCTTAGGGTTTAGGGTTTATTGTTTAGGGTAGTTTAGGGTTTAAGTGTTTATTGTTTAGGGTTTAGGCTTTATTGTTAAGGGTTTAGGGTTTATTGGTATCAGAGCCATGAACGGCTAACTTTCGGAGGAAATGATTTATACTTTCGAAGCGATAACCTCTGGTAAGCTCTACTCTTTTGCATATTTGCATAGTCTGTTACCTTTTATTAGTAGTTAGATACAGTTGCCTCGATTAGTATGCTCTACAGATGCACTTCGTGTGATCTTCTGTATCAGAATACAAGGTTCGACAGTATCTTTCGAACAACAAGGTTGTAGGACTCCTTTGCACCATTCAATGAATTATTGGTGAGTTTCCAGACCATTTTGGCCAAAGATGGCTTACAGGTCTTCCCTTGTAGCCAATAAATTCTTCCCTTGTAGCAATGAATACGTTGCCATGAGCAGTGTTTGAAGTATCAATATTGCTATAAGTTTCATTGGCCGGGGTTACAGAAACAATATCGATATTGCCGATAATATTGTTGATAACTGGAAATGAGGGGAAACATAGGAAAAAGGGTGGAATTTTCAGTGAAACTTCAGGAGATGCTAAAATACATATTTGCTTGTTTAGGAATAACAAATTGTAAAAAGAATGCATACATAATAAGTTTCCATTTAATGGGGGCCTAAAAGCATGTGTTGTCGTAAGAAATCAGTCCAACCGTCCCATCTAACCATCCAACCATCCAACCATCCATCGATATTTCAAAATATCAATAACACATGATATTTCGCCTAGAAATCATCAACAAATGGAAAGGAAACAAAAGATTGTGGTCTTGATATCGCGCATGTTACGACAATGATAATATTGATATATTATCATCGACAAATTGAACTCTGCATACAACCATGTGCCCATAAAAAAATTGAAATGGAATATTTTTAACAAACATATTTTTGTGATATCGATATGTTGGCGATATTATCGAAATATCGCCGATACAATTGTGATACAAACGACACCTAGAATTTACAGAGTCGAAAATATTGGTGATACATTGGCGATATCGATACATTGGCAATACACGTGACACCTAGAATTTACGCAATTGAAAATATTGGCGCTACATTGGCGATATCGATACGTTGGCGATACTTAGTGATACATTGCCAATCCTTTGGATTTTTTTATAATACCAGTGTTATCAATATTGCTGAGCTAGAGATAAGGATAATATCGCGGATACTTCGAAAAATGGTCGTGAGCGAGCATGGAGTTGCTTTTCACCAAGAATACTAAGCTTAGAAGTCACTTAAACCTTTACGGAGTTGATAATTGCATGTGGGGGAATGATTGTATACAACAACTTTCCCCCCATTATGGTGCAAATAAGTTGTATTGGATACTGAAATAGGAGAAGAGGAAGAAAACAAAGAGAGACCGTGTGCAATGGAGAATATATACCCCCCTCTACAATTGTCATTTTTATGTTAAAAGAGTTTACAAAAGATAAGGATTCTAAGTTTACAAAAGATAAGCATGATTAAGCAGAATCTAGTAAGATTACCATAATCTACTCTTAACGTATTCCTTTTCAAACTCAAGGTGCTCTTGAAGGAGTAACTTGAGTTTGAAAGGTACGGTGAACATTTGTTCAAAAGAAAGAAAATTTTAATGGTAACATGGTGACGAAATGGCGAGTAGCATGAGGTGAGCATGCAGACTTTTGGGATGTGAACTATTGGCACATCCAACGACTGGCAAATGATCTAGTGGCACTTTCAGTGGCGGGGATTTCAATGATTGCTTTTCAGGTGGATACACATTTCCGGGGCCTGGGAGTTTAATTGTTGTTCTTTTGGTGGCTTTAGATGTTTTGACAATAAATAAAAAACAGGTCCAATCCAAATGTCCGACACAATAACAGGTCCAGTCTAACAACCAACACAATAAGAAGTTCGGTCCAAATGACCAGCTCAATAAAAGTTTGGTTCAAAAGCCCAGCACAAACGGAAAAACACATCCTAGTCAAAAAGCACGACACAACAGTTATGGTAAAAAAAAACAAACAAACGACGATGGGTGGTGATCCAAGGGCAATGATGGTGTGGCAACACAGGTGTTGGGTCATGGTGACTATAACAGTGGCTGAAAATGAATTTGCACTAGAAACACAAATATGCACACAGATTAACCAATGTGCATGGTGATAGGAGTGTATGTGCACATGTGGTAGCGGATATGCAAGTGCAAATGCACAACAAATGTGCACAGATAGAGCACCAAAGGAAGACCTTAATAAAACAACCATGCTTCTTGTTGCAAAAGAGAAGAAGAGGTCTCAGCTGCGAATGTCAAGATCTCTGATGATATGGGAGATCTCTAGCTGGAGACGATTGTTCTATTGCGGATGACAAGGTCGGGATCAAGAAGATAGGTGCGGTGGATCAGTTTCAGGTTTGGGATGAGAGCAGAGTGGTGGAAATAAAAAAAGAGAGGATAGAACGGTGTGAGGGAGAACCTGCTCAATCATGAAGATGTTAGGCACTGGATGGCTGTTTCATGGTGGTTGGCTCGATGCAGACCCTAGAAGGAGAAGATGGATGTTGGGTGGAGAAGAGAGACGTGATGGTGCAGGTAGGAGTGCCGGAAACCACGTCGTGATACACTGATTTGGGACCAGATCCGGCAACTATGAAGTAGGTTGCTAGAAATAGAGATGATGGTGGCTCAGAATGGTTGCAGTTGGATTTTGTTAAGTAAATCAAACAGAGAATGGGTTTCAGTTCTGGATCTGAGATGGCCAGCCGTAAATCTGATGGGTTTGGGTGATTAGATCGGCTGTAGCAGATGGCGACAAGTTATAGTAAGGCATACGCTCAGGTTCAGCAATGATGGAGATCCCTGGGCCCTGGTGGTCAGATGGATGTGATGGGAAGTTGCCCTCGAGCGGCAATTACAGCTGTTGCTGCAGCTTGCAAGGGAAAGTTGCCCTTGAGCAGCGATGGGCACGGTGATGGAGGCAACAAAAGGGCGCTGGGATTAGCACCACACTGATCGTTGGAGATGGTGGTTTTGCTGGGGATAGTGATGAAACCAACGGGGTCAAGATTGAGATCGGATGGCCAATGATGGTGATGGTGATTTACAGGGGGTTTCCCCTACGGTGGTGTGATAGATATCGATGATTGTGCTGGTGAGTTGCCTTGGGCTGGCTTGATAGGAGATAGGATCGGATGGTGGTGGGGACACGGTAAATCAGAACCATCACTCTTGTACCATGTGAAATAGTAGAAAAAGGAACAAAAGAAAGAGGGACTGTTGAATGAAGAAAAGATATCTCCCACTCTCGCTGGCGGTCCTTTTATAATAAAGGAGATTAAAAACGATGAGGATTCTACCTGCCCGGGGTTTGGGCGAATGGCTAGTGTTGTGAGCTTGCTCCCCACGGACGCGAGTTTGATTCCCCTCCCGTGCTTTACCCGTTGCACGTGGTTTGTGGGTGATTGCATGCATCTGCAGAGAATAGTCTCACCTTAAAAAGGGGCGGGGACACTTTGTCGTCATAAAAATAAATAAATAAATAAAAGAAGAAACAAGAAGAAGATGAGGATTCTAAGTTACAACGTTAAGCATGATTAAGCACGAATCTAATGACACTGGTAGAGGTTATGATCATCCGATCAAAGTGATTCTTGAGAGAATCAATCTTGAGGGACATAAGCAATCCACAGTGGGGTGTACCTTATGCACTGGATAGTTTCATGCTTAGTTGTTTTTTACTTATCAGTAATGCCCATCTTGCAAGCTACTGATAGGATGGTTAGGATTTTCCAATAAGTGTGATTTGGCTTGAATAAATGTTGGATTGACTAATTTGCATCATAATATGGTTCGAACTTGTTGCATATGATCATTCCCTTTTACATGTTAAGGTTTGATTGTCGTCAAAGCTTGAATAAGTAAGGGAGACCTTTCCTTGACTAGCTGGGTGGTGCAATTCAAGTGCGGTGGAGGCAGTGTCTCTTTCTGAAGGATTGGCATGTGTTTGACATCTTACTTGGGGTCCTATTCATGGAAGGAGTTTCCTAGTAAATGTCGTGTGGGCTGCCAAGAATGGGTTTGAGCTGTGGAGACTTTCTTTCATATTTGATATGAGACGCTAAGATGTAGTTTCCAGGATGAACATTTTGTCTGCCAATGCAAGGCTTATGGGGTTGCTGATTCTTTAGCGAAAGGGAGTGGGACAAGATCCGATTTTTCATCTTTGTGTCAGGAACAAGTTTCCCTTTGTTTGATGTATTCTTTTCCCCTTGACTAATGAGTAATCTATGAGAAAGAGAAAAACTGGAGATTTTGTTAATGGTGGCATTTGCTCCAATGCTGACAAAAACTGCCTGCCACTGTAAAAAAGAGAAAAAAAGAAGAAGAAGCGGCATGATATGATTGCTGACCTGAGGATGTGCACAATATACTTGGAAAGCTTTGCCAAGAGCACGTGTGTGAAAGCTCATGTACATGCCACACATGTGCCAGCATGGCATACAAGTTTGAGATCTAATACATCCATCAGGTTGGTCCAATCTTCTACATGTTTCCCAATAATGAATCTGGGTTACTCAGCATTTGGGCCCTAATACTGGAAACAGGTGGATGGGTTAGAAAACTTTAGCCAAGTTTTTCAGAGCCATATATTTGTGACTCACCTGACCAGTGGATTAACTTGATTCTTGGGTTAGGGCATCAATATAGCATTGCCTTTATGATGGATGGGTTGGATCTTGGACCTATAATCACTTGTGGCACATATATGAATTCTATTAAACATGCGTGTGGGCTTTGCAAAGTTTTATACTCAATTCTTTCATTTTCGTGCCCATCATTTGGTTCTTCAGACTATTGGTCTGTTGCATCTGATTGTGGATGGACATGACCCAAAATTCTTTCCAATAGGACAATCCTAACCTTTCAATTTTTGGCCTGCAAGTTGATGGCAAGAAGTGACATAAGCCAATGTGCATATTCAGTTGACAAAAGGTCTAAGATTGATGGTTAGGATCTTCCAATCTTGGAGATTTCCTATGCATAGCCCATCTATGGCTCGGACAACAGATCAATGGTCTGGATCATTGAACCATTGGCTCCACTCCTGGAAACCTGAGTATAATGTGCATATCCTCGCCTCAAGGATTGTATAATTCCTCTTAAAGAAAAGGCACGTGTAAACATGATGCAGGAGTTGATTATAATCTAACAAGGTTCATTTGCCTTCATTTGCATGATGCATCTGTTCTATGCTCAAGCCTATACTACCATATTTGTTGACAGTGTTGCTTCCCTGTTTCTTTGTTTTCTTTATAACCTTCTTCTGTTTTTTTTTTTCCTTCTATTTACAGTGAGATTGTTCTTGGAAACTCAGGTCAATTTTGTTATTACGTTATCTTTTAATATTTTTGCTGGTGAAACCCATGCAGATGCTCTTCAAGGGTTTCCCAGATCAATGTGATGCTCTGAAATCTCTGAGGGACGGTGCCTTGGAAACAGGGTCCACTTCAAGGTGGGCCGCTGAGTGGGAAGATCATGCTTTGCCACTTATAGATGAGGCAAGTATCATCTTCTTTTTACAACTTGACGACTTTCCTCTGTGCAAATTGATTAACGACTGCTGGAGTGTCAGATTATTTGCTCTTCAGGGCTCAAATTGATGAAAATGACGGATCTACTCAAGAATGATGGGGACGCATGTAATGAGTTGTGGGTCCCCTCCAAGCATGGATGGATTCCATTGTCTTGAGCCCATGAGAACAGTGATCTAACTAATTGGGGATGTCAAAATGGACATTAGAAAAACAATCAAATGATCTTTATTTGGCCTTACACAATGAAGATACGCCACTTAAAACCAGAGGAATTACATGACGGTGTGGTATGTACATGTTTTTAATTGTGAGCAGGGGGACCAATGGTTCAATATTCCAGATCGTTGGTCTGTTGCATCCACTCACGATGGAATATGGGCCTCACTTTTCCGAATTGAAAACCTTTGTATGCTGTGCAAAGTTGTGGGTGCAGCATATAATTCCTCTATCCCTCTGGACTAGGTCTTTTTTTTTTTTTTTTTTCTTCTTCTTTTCTGCAATCCCTTTGAAATGAAAACGATATCCGCGGTATCCTACTTTCCACCCTTTGTGAACCCTTTGTGAAAAAAGAAAGCTTGGAATCCATTTTCCATTTCCAAGTATATCTGCAAAAACACAGATATTCATGTTGCCCAAAAAATGTTTTAAATTGATTTCTGAGGTGCTCAAAGGGGCCTGGCGACTGCTTGATGGCTAACATTTTTTACATTTCCACATGAATCGACACTGCAAATGAAAAGAAGTCCTCATGGAATCCATTCTTTTCCATTTCTAACTGATTTGATGTTCTTTTTCCATAATCCACATATTGGATTCAACAAAAACAAACACATCTTAAAGGAGTTATAAGTAATTTCTCACCACTTCATATATCATTTTATTTAGAACCCATTAAGCTTTCCAAATTGCCCATCTGCACTGTCCATTGTTCTCTACAGCATGCCTGCCTGTTAGGGCCCGTGAAAAGCACGGGCTTGGCCTGCAATCAGACCCTTAGCTTAGGCACTGGATGGTCATCCCTGCATCCAGGCTCATTTATTGCTGTCATGGCCTGAATTGGTCTTGTGGTGGGCCAAGGGGGTTGGGTCTATTTTCAGCACCAGAACCTAAACAGGCTGCGCTTGGGCCTGTTTTTGGGACTGAAACGTAAGGGTCCACTTGGGTAGGGGATCCCATATAATCAGGATTCTAATCCCAATTTTGGTGGGCCCCATGCCCTCTGTGTAGGATTCGCTGTACCAAATTGGCGCTTTCCTCTGCATAAACACAAATAAGAAAGTTTTAGAACCAAAAACCAAAAATGCCACTAATTGCACGTGTGGAGGAAAGTGCCGCTTTAGTGCGGCAAATCTGACTTGGAGGGCATGGTGGTCATCAAAATTGGGATTAGACTTAAATTCTGATTATGCTGGATTCCCTATCTAAATGAACTCTTTGTATAAACAGGGCGTCCTTGCTAGTTTACCTAGGCCTATTTATTGACCTCCCATTAATGCATGATTTGGTTTGCATCTGTGCTCACTTATGCTTTTAACTAATTGGAAAGGGTTGGAATTAATGTGTAGGTTGTTTTGGGGAAGAACAAAGCAAATGTTCGAGGAAAAACATCCTGATTGCAGCAGTAAATTAAATAGCCTTTTCTTATGCATAGACGATTGCTTTGGTAAATTTCAAAAAAATGTCTGATTGTTGCTAGAAGTTTCTATGGGCGTAATCGGATGCACTCCAAGCAAAGGCAGTTTTGGACTCTTTTCGGGATCAAGCTGTGCGATGGAGGCATCATAGAATACATGGAACAACATGTCTGCGATATCCAACCTGCTCTAAAATGGGAAGTGCTTAGGAACCTTCTTTTTTTTTTTCCTTTAAACATTATCACTGTATTTTTGTTGTCTTTTGCAGGGATAATGTGAGAAAAAAGGGGTTTTGATATACAAGCCCGTCTTTTGGTCCATTTCCATAGAACTACCATATCTGCATTCCAACAAACTCCTCTCGCTCCTCATATGGTTAAAATTATCCCTCAGACGTTCTGTCACAAAACTCAATGGAAAGTTGCAGCGGAACAACTGTGAATTTTCCTTCATGAAAATGTATTTGATCCCACGGCAGAGGCCCTAACCGATTCATCAGGTAGGGTAGAATGTAAACATTTCATGGACCAAAAACAATGTTGCCTCGTTGATCAAGTGGGTCGAAATTGTATGAGAAAAATGAGCCATTACAAAAATAGCCCAACATTCCAAAGCGAATGTTAAATGTGGGGCTCACAACTCACTCGATGAGTTGACAACCTTGAGATTTGGTATATGGCATGTTCATAGTGCCTGCTACCTGATGAATGGCCTGAAGATTTGACACTCAAACCTGTCTTTTCAGATCTTTGAGGTTCACTAAGGAGTTGAAGTCCATTGCATAATTTTAGGCAATGGGCCCAAAAATGACAAATCCATCCTAGGATTTGGCATTTGATTTTATGGCATGAGCCCAAAAAATGAAATTGATAAAAAAGCTCAAGTGGCAGTGGGGTTTGAAAGCCCACGATTGAAATTTATAACAAATCCACTCAGTGCATCTGTGTTTCCAAATCATTTTAGGGAATGGGCCCAAAAATGACGCAGACCGGCAGCTCAAGTGGGCCACATGACAGGAAAGAGTGAGATTGACGGCCCACCTTTGAAACATCTGTGGGCCCATTTTAAGCATCAGATCTGTATAATTTTTGGGCCCGTGACCAAAGACGAGTTCGAAAAACAGATTGACAAGGTTTAGTTGGCACAGCAATCAATCTCAATCTATGAGGTTTGGTTAGGGCTGTCAATGGGCCTGGCTCAGGCCAAGCAAAATCAAAATTTCGAACGGGCCTAGCTCAAACAGTTCCAAACCCTGGCCCAAGCCAACCCCAGCCGGGCGGTTGACAGCCCTAGGTTTGGTGGGCATTAGACTCCAGTGGGCGAGGGTTGGGCCCACCACGACATTTGTGACGAAGCCACTCTAACCATCTGTTTTACTACCTCATTTTAGGGCATGGGCACAAAAAATGTGGGTGATCTGAATCACAATTGGGCCCAACGAACATGAAACAGTGGGGAATTAAACGCCAGCCATTGAAACATTCGTGGAGCCACATGATTTATTTTTTGATCATAGACTAGCTTATTTGGGCCGCATTGGGTTGATCTATGGTGATGGCCCTTACAATGATGGGATGAGTGGTCCAGATCGCTTGTTGCCATACATTCGCATCAAACTGCAGTGGGTCCTACTGTTTATTCCACAGCTTTAGTATTGCATGTGGTTTCATTCCTTATCATCCATGCTTAAGGAAAAGGACTGATAGCATCATTTTCGGCATGTGCCTGCTTTTTTTATGGGTGGGTTTCACCTTGAAGCAAATCCAGACCGTTCATTGGATGGTCCACACCATGGATTGGAAATGCTGCCAAAAACTTGCCCTAGAAATTAGGTGGTTTGGATCATGGTTTAAAAACTCAAAAACTCCACTTGGCTCAGAAACTGGGGTGAGTTGACCCAGTTGAGTTTTACGAGTCGGTTCAACTGAGTCACCATTCAAAACTCATTGCAATTGAAGTTTTGTGACCCACAATATCATTAATGCCTGAAATCATGCTCGTTGAACAATCTTAGAATGGTAAGAGTCATCCAACGACTGCAGTTTTTGGGCAATGGCTTGAAGGATTCATTAGAATCACATAAACTCTGTAAGATGATCCGGGCCATTCAATTAAATGACCTTTTAATGGACATAATTAGAAAATTGAAAATAGCTGCCATTATTTCGAGAGCAACAACATTTCTGCATTATACAACACCATATAGAGTGACCTTCTTTCTCTAAACCTTGCTCCATAGTTCTAAAACTTGGTGACTCAACTCGACCAGAAATCAAGCTGAGTTAGTGGAACTCACTGAGTCAACCTAACACGACTATCTTTCGAGTCAAATGAGTTTTTAAACCATGCCTTGCTCAAAATGAAGCTGCCACTCCCTGATGTACTCCACCAAAATTCGATTTTGGTTTACCATCCAAACGCCACTCTAAATTGCAATTTCAATATGAAAGCATCTAACCCAGGTTATGCAGCGCACACTTCAGTTCCTAAACACACATGGAGCCCTTGTATATTTCCTTCATACAACTAAAAAAACTCATTCTCTTATTTCTCTCCAAAAATCATATACAAAGTACTTTGACCTTAAACTCTCAGCAAGCAATGAATTTTCTATATCCCAAGTAATTACAATTTCCGTTAGATGTTAGCAGTCTGCAATGTGGCCTCTCTGCACAGTTTTTTCATTCTCTTATTTCTCTCCAAAAAATCATATACAAAGTACTTTGACCTTAAACTCTCAGCAAGCAATGAATTTTCTATATCCCAAGTAATTACAATTTCCGTTAGATGTCAGCACTCGGCAATGTGGCCTCTCTGCACAGTTTTTTTTTTTTAAAAGAAAAAAAAAAAAGGCTAGAGATCACCTACAACCATCTGCAGGTTAGCTAGAGCTGGTGATCAGGCCTCCTGGCAGTGATTAGACATTTTCAGCCTTCCTAATAATCAAACAGACTGTATTCTATCATCTAGTGATCTCACTGGTAGGGCCCACATTTTGCATGGCCTGGATGTGGTATAACTTTATATGTTGGAACCTGTTGTCGCTTCTAGCTTAACCAAAATTATGACCGTTTGTAGGTGATCATCCCTTTCAAACAAAATGGAATTTGAATGAAATAATGAAAAAGATGGAAACTACAATGAATCATGATACCATCCCCTGCATATGTACGTCTCTTGATCCTACCGAAGCGTGGGTGCGTCCTGTCTAAAATGGACCGTGTTTGTTTGTAACTAGAACCTTGGATTAAGCTCCATGAATGACTCCTG
The DNA here is from genome assembly GCA_037074715.1 of Magnolia kwangsiensis. Classification (NCBI taxonomy): domain Eukaryota; kingdom Viridiplantae; phylum Streptophyta; class Magnoliopsida; order Magnoliales; family Magnoliaceae; genus Magnolia; species Magnolia kwangsiensis. Next base: position 93,553,856 of record CM073580.1, read on the forward strand.
CTCAAATCTTCTAAATGTAATCTGTACAATCTCTAAAAAACGGCAATGTTTTTCATCCTCAAAGAATCTGTACCCCATACTCTATAAGTGATTGGCTTGATCATATCCTAGTTGCTGATACATCATTATCACGAACGGGCACTGTTGCAAGGCCCCAATGGAAGTATCAGTAAAAGATCTTTATGTGTATATAAGGAGACCTGACCATTGGGTTGGTCCCACTCATCAGGTGCTGTGCACACGACATGTGGGCAGCTAAAAGAACCTGTCCAAGCTTTTCTTAGAAGTCCCTTTTTTTTTGTTTTTTTTTGTTTTTTTTGTATGATGGCCCTCCTGATTCCATCAACAAGGTGGGGCCAGGGAAGGACGGCTCAGATATGATGTCCCACAAACGTGCCACAGGTTTAAAAGGGCTTGGACACTTCCATGCACATGGAATTAGCAAGCCTCTCAATCTATGAAGTTAATTTAAGAAATGTGAAGGAAAACATACTCGACAGATATTTGCTTTGCCCGTTTGCTCTGTTTGGTTAGCTCAGTTTCTTGAATCAAGGCCTTGGGACTTGAACAATAATCACCACTTGATGAGAAATGCACAAGAGTCTCTTCACCTGTACCAACTTCTTTATGATTGTTGGACACTGGTTCATAAGGATTGATGCTCTGGATTAGTTTAAAAATGATATCGCAATCCATGTCTTCATTTCTTCCACTGTTCCCATCTAGGATTTCATCCTTATTTCCTGTAGAATGTTGTGGCAATGCAATATAAATGACTATTATATGCAGTGGAAAGACACCAAAAATTACATATATTCTCTAACATTATTTCTTTTACACTTCAGCGTGTCATTCTGATGGTTTAACAAAAAGGGGGAAAAAAAATCCACCAACATAAAATGTTCAAATCATGGGTGCCAACTTAGGTGTTATAATGGGGAGTGCATCCATGTGCATGGCACGTGCGATATACTATTAAAATGCTTAACAAAGAAAAAAGAAAAAAGATGGAAGTCCAACAAGCATCTATACGAATGGTCTGCGAGTGCCATTTTGCAGTAGATAACTGGGCTGAAAGATTATTAGGCTAATCCACTAATCAGATAGGCCAAGCATTATGGAAGCAATGGATGGTTTGAAAAATTCTCATCAGCCAAATTCATTTAACACATCTGGCCCACCTAAGTGGACCCGCCTTATTTTAGGCTAAGTTACATGGTGGAGAACCAAATATACATGGCTTTGATGTTCCAACTGCATATGCCCAAATCTGTAACGTGGCTCCTTGGCTAAATTCTAGCAAGTGTTTTAAATAGTGAATACTGTATCATGTATAGTTTGCTCCTCTAAAGGGCGAGGTGTAAGCTACATGGTGTGTAACATAACCTACACTAATTCTAAATTTTATTTAGAATATGAGAAAAATAGGACAGAATAATATAAAGATAAAAAAGTAACAGAACTGATTTAATACAGTTGCTCACTATTTCAAAAAATAAAAATAAAAAATCATTGCAAACATGAACTATTTCTTGTTTCTAACAAATCATTGAAAACATTAAATGAGTTCAGTGAAAAATAGCATCTAGCATAGGCCATGGTGTGTGTAGGCATCGGCTAGTACATAACGTGTAGCACATATGACATGTGACCTGAGCTATTTTCATGAACTACGGGGGTGAAAGCTAGGCTATAGAGCATAAGCCATTTTAAATACTGATTCCGGAATGGAAAATGGAAGCTTGCATAAGAAAAACGTATCTAATGCATAATGGTCTGTTTGGGTAGGGATCCTGCAAATCAGGATTGGTGGGCCCCCAAGCCCTCCACATTAGATTCCGGAATGGAAAATGGAAGTTTGCATACCTGCAGATTCCACTGCTTTCATTGTGGCAGGTACCGTCAAGAGTTTCTGGCACATAACAGTCTCTTGAAATTCAAGAAACACATGATGCAAAAATTCTAATCTTTCAGAACCTGTCATTTTGGTGAACCCAAAGGCAGTAGTCCATGTCTCTAGAGTCTGAGGAATCGCTGGCAAAAACAGCCTCTCCACCCCCATATAAGAGAGCATCTACATAACAAATAAACAGAACAACTAGTAAGAATCCAATCTGGAGTCAAAGGAAATACCACCTTTTGTTGGCAACACAACCAAGCACATGCAAATCTAATACAAAGGGAAAGCTGGCAAGAAGGCATTATGGGGTACATGATATCTATTCCTAAAAATTTTAGGCCTATTGTTTGACAGTTGAGATTGTTGATCTGACATAGGCCCAACATCTCCCACGTAGGAAGAAACTGACCACTCAAGCAGGGGGCTACAAGGAAGATGTTTGAGAATAAAAATTCAGCAACTGTCTATGTTCAACAGAAAATGGGCCAAAGAATAGAAAGGCTAGTATGACAATTGGGGCAATGGAGCCATAGGGCGCCACATGTATGGGAACCCATGTTCAGGAACCTACAATCCCTCAACTATAGAGCCTCTCACCAACAATGAATATACATATAAAACTCTACATGATTCTCCTGAGCTCTATATGGCACTGTGTTATTGAATATCAAAAGCCTCCATTTATTGCTAATGACAGATTATTGTATTATGGACCAATATCTATTTATGAAATTACCTTTTCCAATTCATTCATGAGAAGGCGGCACATCCCCTGCCGCCGATATTGATTAAGGGTACAAATTAACGGCACTTCTGCAACCTTTCCACCAAAGACCCTACAATGGGAACATGGAAAAGCCCAAAAAGAATCATATTTCAAGATAGCATACCCAAGAGGAGAAATACAACCTCTGCTAAGCAATGCAGAGAAATATAAATAAGAGATGGAGCAATAGATACCGAATTGTAGCCACGGCTACCGGTTCATCAGCCTTCTCCAAAAGCACAGTATAGAAACCCTGAAAATTCAGCCGATTTAGTTGCGACCTGCATTTAGAAAAAGATCCTCAATATAATGAACATGGGAACACTAGTATAACGAGTGAATTTACAGTTCCGTGTATCTTTTAGAAATACAATGAAGATGCACAGTATTGAGTCTGAGCTCAATAGTGCATTCAGATGCACTATTGAATCAAGCTGCAGCTAGTCCAATTATAAAGTAAAAATGACCAGATTGTAGTTTCTTTCCCTGAGCATTTGCATTGAGAGTCTGGGCTCAAGGCACTTTGATGTTTTGACTTTAAAAGGGATGTAAATACAATTTGAGAGCTGCTTCTGCATTATGAATACTATGAAAAATCATTAGCCTTTTGTCATTTCTTGATATTACTAAACTGAATGTTCTTTTTTACTTATCATTTATTTATTATCTTATTATTTTAGTTTTCTTTAATTTTTATATTTATTTTCACTTCCATATACACATATTGCCCAAATGAACCGGTGGTTTCAATAATGCTTTAAAGAGACAAAAATGTGAATTAATTAAACAGTGACTACTATTCTATACCAAGTTAGAAAAAAGGGCAGAGCTGTAGATTTTTTTTTCAGGAAGGTGATTCTTAATGCAAATGAGTGGGCAGAAGTATTGAATTCTTAGCTTCAGCTGGGAGTTTTGATAGGGTGTTCACTTGTACATTTGTATATTTGTAGCCTTTGGCTTCGGCCTTTTTTTAATGAAATATAATCATTGTTTCAAAAAAAAAAGTTAAAAAATTAAATAACCAAAAAGCATTGCATTGCCTTTTTACCAGCTTCCCCTCCCATCACTAAAGTTAGCCACTGTATTTGTAGACAAAGGCTCTTCTGTAGATTTGAACATATTGAAGCAACTCAGAAAACTAAGAAGCTGATTGAGGACATGGTCAAGAAAATTAGAGCATGACTGGCTATCTAAATATATTCTCAGAGTCACGTTCGATCCACAGTAGATGCATAATCTCCAAAAGTGTTGTTCCAATCATGTGATGACATTTTCCCCATAGAAACTTTTTTATTGCTTGGAAAAGGTTCAGTGATCAGCTGCCTGTCCAAATCCTCCTCTACCCAAGCTGGTGAACTGCTTGGGCATGGTACCAACCAGAGTTATAGCTCGTCTACATAACCATCTTAAAATGTGGATATTCTGACCAATATATTGGTTTTTTTATTTTTTTATTTTTTATTTTATTTTTAATTGGTAATAATACCATTAACGCTAACTCCATTTATTTTTCCTTTACTATTTAAAGGCCACACCAGTTTGAAGACGTCTTCAGTCATTCAAGCAAATAACACAATTTATATAATAATTACACAACCTAGAAAAGAGGCTGCACTATATGAGTTAACAGTTTTATAGGCAGAAAGGAAAAACGTATCTAACGCATAATGGTCTGTTTGGGTAGGGATCCTGCAAATCAGGATTGGTGGGCCCCCAAGCCCTCCACATTAGATTCTCACAGTGGAAGCAGTGCCATCCTCTGCTTAATCACAATTTGGGAGTTTTTACTATAAGAAAACAGTTAAACATTGTGATTCGGCAAAAGAAAGAGCCACTAATATGATGTGAATCTAATGGAGGGTATGGGACAAGGTTACCTGGACCATGGTCTCTGCAGTGTGTGGTATGGGTGCAGGAATGCAGTATGCTGCTTCCTCCTATGCACGGTATGCTAGGGGTAGGACATGTTTCACTACAGTACATACAATAAATATATCATATATGCAGTGTGGTATATATACGAATTGACAGTATAATTATCGATAAAATAATGAATGTCACTATCATAGATTCCACATGCCTATATTCATGCTATTGGATAAATCAAAGTATAAATTTTTCTTTTTGAAGATGATAATTTTATTATTAAACAAAAGGGCCAAAGCCAAAAGAATTACAAATCTGACCAAGAAGAAGGAAAGGAAGAGCTTTCAACTAGAACCTTTAAGGCTAGAGCCCAACCCCATTACATTCAATTTCGCCCTATTAAACACTACCCATACCAGTCCCCTATTGTTCCTGAAACAATAATTATTCATTTTCTCCCAAAGGAACCAAATGCCGCCCAAACAAGGAAAGTATCCAAATTGACCTCCCTATCTTTACCCAAACCTCCCCCATGCGAAGCCAAAAAGAATTTCTCCATTAAACCCCACCATACAACAAGCAAAACGAAAAGGCTATCCCAAAACTCTTTGGCAAAAGGACAATGAACGAAGATATGATGATTGACTCATTGCCAAGGTATTCAAAATCGGTTACGTATCTGCCGTAATGGCCGACATAACGGTAACGGTCGACATCGCTACGCGATACAGTGAAACAGTGACCCCTTAAAATTTGGACTCGAAACGCCCGTCACCCCCATGACGGTCAGATAATAATGGTCAAAAAAAGGTTTTTCGTCTTTTAAAGTTGCGATTTTTCTCATTTTTGGCACTTTTCTCTTCCAAATTCTTTTCTAAACTATTTTACTGCAAATTTCGACCACTCTTAGCTTGAATTTGAGGATCAAAACAAGTTATTTTAAGGATTTTGTTGAATTGAAGCTCTGTGGGCTATTTTCCGAAAAATCTTCAAAAATAGGTATTTATACCTTTTTTTTTTCTTTTTTTTCTTTTTGGAATCTCTGTTGTTATGATTGAATATAATGCTTTATTCAAATTAGAACAAAGGAATGTGCATTTGATAGGTTATGCAATTGATTCTTTTTTTTTTTCTCCCCCCTTTTTTTTCCTTTTTCATTTTCAAACTATTTCTGGCTGATTTTTAAAAATTAAGAAAAATAATTTTTTTCAATCCCTTTTAGTTTTAATGGTTGAATATGATGTGTTAATCATAGTACAATATATCAATATATATTCAACAGATTATGCAACTAATTTTATATTTATTTGAATTTATTTTTTAGACTATTTTCAGCTGATTTTTAAAAATTAGGAAAAATTATTATTATTCAATATTTTTTTATTTTAATGGTTGAATATGATGCATTAATCATAATAGAATATATCAATGTGCATTTAACATATGCAACTGATTTTTTAATTTTTAATTTTCGAATTAGTGACTTTATGTTTATATTTTCTTATTTTGGATAGGTTTTGGAGCTTCGTAAGGTTTAAAACTTAATTTCTTCTTTATTGATTAAATTCAAAAGTTTGAAATTTATTTCATTAATCTATTTACAATAAGTTTCGAGATTTAATTAATTCATTCTCCTATAAAAATTGTATTTAAACTTAGAAAATCGAGTAGACTCTCACATATGCCATATCTACCTAAGAAAATGTCAGGGGCTAGCTAATAAGGAAGTGCTTGGGAGGGGGGCAGTGGGAACGTGATTGCAATTGCAAGTGGGGTTAGGGGTATCTTGGGTGGATTACGACGTATGTTTGGCAGTCGATGGGAGAAATCTTCACGTGATGCCCCTGTACATGTGGAAAAAGAAGTAAATGAGACTAAGAAACCCTCGGTTAATCCAATCCTGTTTAGAAAAGAATCAACTAAACAAAAGAAAATAAAACAAATGTGTAGTAAAACTTCTATTGAGAAGCTAAATAAGACAACAACAAATTTATTTATACATATCAACATACCCCCCTAACATAGCCAATTCTCCGCATTGGCAAGTGATTAATGATGCAGCATCAGAAGCAGACTAAACAATTAACGGCTAAGGAGATTAGGTAGAAATGGACAAATATAGAGTATGCGAATGTGAAAGCATATGTGGTTACCTTTAAACCCATATGGCAGGGTAGAGGACGATCATGTGCGATGGTTGGACTGACCCAACTAGATGTGGAATGATCAGCTTCATAGTATACAACCACTTTGGAATGATGTACCATAAGTCAATTGACGCCTTAAAAGAAACAAAAAAATGTTAATTATATTTTTTACCCTAATGGATAAAGTGGTAGATAAGTTTGGAGATGAGAATGTGGTGTAGATTGTGATAGATAACAACGCAACATATAAGGCTGCGGGACAAAAGTTGATAGTAAAGAGACCACATATATTTTGGTTACCATATATTGGGAAGACGAAGAGTGTTAAGGAAATAGTTGAAAGGACAAGACATATGACGACATTTATTTACAACCATAATCAAGTAGTCGCAATAATGAGAAAGTTCATAAAGGGACGAGAGTTGTTGAGGCCTGCAGTGACTGGATTTGCAACAAACTTTATAGCCTTAGAGAGTTTATACCAGCATAGGCGAGAATTGAGTGAGATGTTTGCTTCCCGAGATTGGCTCAACACAAAACATGGGAAGAAGATATCAGGGACACTAATTGATGTTGTGAACACTATAAGGGATAACAAATAATGTAAGAAAGTCTAGAGAATCCTAAAGGGGATGGAACCACTAATAAGGGTACTCCGTCAGTACCTAACATGGGCCATTGATAATGCAAAGTTAACAATTCAACGTGATTGTACAAGCTGAAAGTCTTCTTGGAAGATGATCGACAAGAGATGGATAACACAACTCCATCACAATCTTCATGTAGCAAGTTACTATATAAATCCTAGGTATAAATATACCCAATCATTTGTTGCGGATAATGAAGTTCGTGTCGGGTTAAAGAATGTGATAAAGAGATTAAAGCCTAACTTAGATATATAAATAAAGGAGTTGAATAAATTATATACATTTGAAAATCGTCAAGGTAGCTTTAGAGATGTTTTAGTACAACATGCAGTACTTAGGTTGTAACCGATTGAACGGTAGATGGCTTTTGAAAAGAGTACGAAGGTTCTCCAAAAAATTGCAGTAAAAGTTTTGAGCCAGACATCTTCTAACTGTGAAAGGAACTCGAGTTGTTTTACACTTATTTATTTAAAGAATAAGAATAAATTGCAGACTAGGACATTGGATAGACTTGTCTTTATGTACTACAATATGACACTAAGAATGCGGAGACATCATAAGAGTATTACAGGCACTGGCAACACAGACTACTATCCAATAAACTTGGACAATATTTATGACTAGGACAACCTGCTTATACCTTGATTGAAAGAAAGGAAAAAACATATTGAAGAGGATAGTAAACAATTGGAAGTTAATGACCCAATAATATGCATGGCGCAACGAAAGTCATACAACTATGTTAGACCCAGAAAGAGGGGTAGAGTTCAAGCAAAGTCCATCTCAACAGAAAAGTACAAGCAGTAGTAGTAGCGAGACCATGTCAGATAATCATGATAGTAGTGGTGATGACGCACCTAATTTTGGTCCCGGTTCTGGTGTTTGCTTAGCACACCATACAACCATCTAAAAAGTGCGAGGCCGATGAACAACGACAGGCACACGAGGTTGGACTTATGAGTATACTGAGTCACGATACAGCCAGCAAGAGGAGGTTAGGTCTAGTGGTGCATCGGGAGGTCCGGAACATCAGCAAGCGCACGGTCCCGAGCATTATGATGGATATTCTTATGGCCAATGGGATTATAGTTATAAGGAACCTATTCCGTCGCATTCATGTTGGAGTAGTCCTCTCAATCCATGTTTATATGATTATAGTTATCCATATCCAAATCTAACTTACTCATCATAGACACATTCTCAATCTCAAGATTCTCAACAGCCTGAGTACGGGCACCAATACGGCTATTCAACGGGCATTGATGGATATCCTGACTCGGGGTTGGAGTCGTTGCCTAGTCAAGATCAGTCATCCTCTGGTTTCGTTAACTTGGTCTTTCCATCTGGCATTAGATATTATGGATATGAAGCACCATTCCACAGCTGCGGCCTAATGATGATGATGACGTGGAGGTTGAGCAACCACAATAAAACAGATTTTTATTTTGGTGGTGACTCGACAATTTTATTAGGGTAAGTATATATTTTTATAAATATTACTTACATTTAAGATAAGTATTGCTATATACCCATTTGCCCATACATTCACCAAGTAAGCACACACTGGACGCTGCCAAACTTGTACTTAAAATAACTCCCCTGACAACCAATCAAGTAATCCTTAATCAAGTTGCAGGGGTGTATATCAGACACTAATATATTTTTTTTAATATCTTGACTTGAGGATGATAGGACAAGAATCATAGGATATAAGAAGTCTCTGACATGTTGAAGACTTTAAATAGAATGAACATTGTAATTTATGCAAGTCCTTAGGTATGTAATATAGAATAAATTATGAAAAATAATAGCAAACACCTACATATGTGAGATATTTTGATATTACATTCATTCTAATATATCTATCATTGATATTAGATAGTTAGAAAATTACATCTACGAGTTTTGCAGTCAATTACAAGTTGTTAGGTTCAGCCCGAAACAAATTTCTCACCAAAGAGTGGACCGTTACACTCAAAGTGTTCCAAAACGGTAACGGTGGCCGTAATGGCCACCACCATTACCGTTATGATACAAGTCGTAACAACCCTCGTATCGGTCGTTACAACCCTTTTTTATTTTTTGAAAAAACTGTTACAGGACCATTACGGGTTGTTTTTTCTGTAACGGCCATTACGCCCGTTTCAGCCTCGTAACGTGCAACGGCTATAACCGTTATTGCTACGTAATAGCCGTTATGTAACCAATTTTGAATACCTTGGTTACACCAACATAAACATGTTCAAAATTATAAATGAATGTATATTTTGAATATTTAGAATTTTCTGGATTTAATGAATATTTTTTCAAATTTTTTTGACAAAAAAAATTGACCGTTATAGGGGGTGTATCAGTAGTTACAGCCCCGTATAGGCCGATAAGGCCCATAACCGTATTAGTAACACTGGGGACCGTTACGCACACCGTTACTGAAATGGTACACCTTTCTCTTCACTTTTCATACACATGACACATACATTTTGGGGCACCATCATCCTTAGACAAGGGTTGTCCACCATCAGCGTCTTGTTACTTACCACTAACCAGGCCAAAATTGCTACCTTGGGCGAGACACCGTAGCACCACATGAAAGCTATCAAAATATAAATATCTACATCCTAAATTAATTCCACATTATAACTTAAATAACAATCACAGTATGGAACAAAAAAGTCAGGCCAGTAATAATAGTAAGATCGCAAATAACCCATAAATCAGATTGAATGATAAAAATGTAGGGGGGTAGGCAATTTATGTAACATTGGTATGTGATGTACCAAACTCAGGTTTCGTGTGAGCTCCAACCAAACAGAGCCAAATACAAGTGGATAATATGCAAAAGAGGTTTGTTAATTCTATTGGCCACCCTTTACACATCAACCTACATGTTGCCTTTCATGGTAGTGAGATTAGTGTTTTAAATAGCTTCGCTATGTAGTGTGTAGCTTATGCTACATAGTGTAGTTTAGCGTTAATGCCATGTAGCTCATGAAAATAGCTCAAGTCACGTGTAGCCTAGCCAATGGTACATGCTAATTTTGAATATGCTAAGAGCTATATAGCCTATGGTACACACCACATAGCTTACAGTATAAGTTATTTTTCACCAAAACGTTAAAATCAATTAATGTTTTCAATGATTTGTTACATTTTTCATTTTTAATGAAAATTAGTTAAATCTTTTTCTTTGATTTTAGTAAAATAATATAGTAATAGTATTAAATCAATTAAGTTGCTCTTTTTTACCTTTATACTTATTTTTTTCTTATTATTTTAGGCTGTGTTTGGCTGCACTAATTGCCATTAAGTTTCATTATTAATCAGACTAATTTGGTGCAAAATATCATGAAATTTCATGATACTTGGCACAACCAGGCACAACTCAACTAAAAATCTAGAAGTAGCATGTAGCTTACGGTGCATGCTATATAGCTTAAGCTTCACGCTTCAGAGGGGTGACTGCTACGCTACAGGTCATTTGCTATTGAAAATACTGAGTGGGATAAATGTATGCTCCATTCTAAGACACGCATCTGGTGGTGCCTAATGTTTATAGAGGGATAATCTACAATAGAGGATTGTTAATTCAACAAGCTACCCTTACACTCCCACTAACATGTTGCCACTTACTCCAGTGTGGTACATGTGTGCCACATCAAAGCCATGTATCAAGTGGGGCCCACTGTGTAGAGATGATCTGGCCCAAAAATCAGGCCAGTCCAGTCGTTGGGAGGGCCACACATGCATTGGATGTGGAATGCTGGAGAGTTTTTAGCCATCCATTTTATTTATACATGTGTGGTCCACCTGTTGATGAACTGATTCTGTAAGGAATCAAAATAGTGGGATCCAAACTGCATACTTTGATCTGGCACGGGTAGGTGGGGTGTCTCCAGAGGGTGGACTTAAGAATCTGCAAACATCACAACATATCATTCCAAACAAATAAGGATTGTAAGGATTCCTTCTATTGAAGACGAATATATCTCACCCTCTATTGAAAACCACATCTGTGAGAAGATCTCTCTTTGTGAGGGGTTCAATGACTGGTGTGAAACAGTCATGCAATGCTTTAAGTGCAGCATAGAGCTTGCTGCTGTTCCCGGTCATAGCCTCAACATCGGATATATCAAGATTGCCGCCATTCCCTTCCCTTGATCTCAACATAGTCCAAGATACACCTTCTACACATGTTGAATTTGACTTCCCAAGAAGTTCGTGGAGACAAACATATACCTGCATCACAACCAGTATGTTACAGTGAACTGAAACTACTGTGATTGAGCACATACAGAAAATACTGACATCAGTAGATTAATCATCTGTCTCTACAGAAGCCCATGGCTGAAAAACAAATTCCAAAAGCACATTATCAGGTATTTAAGAGTTACCACTTTAGAGAAAGAAAGACTGGTTTTTTTATGATAGAGCAGAAAAATAAATTTAAAAAATAAAAATAAAATGCAATTGAATGTGTGTCCTGCTTGTTGATGGTTTAGACCTGGACACTGCAACATTACTTGTCTATACAATGTGTATAGCCATATAATGTAATGCTATTTTCTATATTACAGACAATCTAATATCATATTATGTGCATGGAAATGAATACAGAGTAATAATAACAGTAGGATAGTATGGAGTGGTTAATAATAATAATAATAATAATTATTATTATTTTACTTTTCATTGTCTAGAATTTAATTAGTGTTTTTGACATACACGGCCATTCCCAAAAAGATAATCCTACCATTTTTCCATGTACAGTTGAAACAACCTGGAGAACAATAATGGAAAGCAAAAGCACTGCTAACTTTTGACTGTTAGGGCATGCAAGTGATACTTTTGCCCCCATTCTTTATAAAGAGCACCAAAAGGCCGATTTGTCCTTTGTGGGACTAGCATGATCTATGATCGGCATCTGCTCTGTCCATCATCTGCACCAATTCATGTTATGACACTAGCCCTAAAACATGGCCAATCCAATGCTCAAGTGGGTGCCAAAAAAAATTGGCATGGTGATGCCTACAATTTTAACCTTCTCAGGATGCACCATGATTTTTATAAGCCATCCAAACTGTTCACGAGATGAGCCCCACCAGGATGTAGGGAAAACAAAAATATCAGTCTGATCCAAAACTTTGGTGGGCCTACAGAAGGTTTCAATGGCAGTCATCCCCATCCCCACTATTTCCTATGGTGTGGCCCACTTTGGATCCACACCCTTTTCAGGCTTGCATCCTAACTAACATGACCTAATCCAATGGATGGACAGAGTGGATGTGAAAGACATTATGATAAACCCCATAGAGCTTTTCGTTGCAAGGTGGGAGTGATACAGGTAAGTGCGATTTCATCATTTTAAAAATACACAAAGTGTTCATGTTGATAACTGATTGTATGGGTTTCTTCAACTGACGGGAAAAAAGGGAGTGGTTTATGTGTCAAAAACCCATTTAATTATTCGAATAAATGACCATACAACCCGACAGATCCATGTTTTGTGAAAACCTTATACATCTCTGCAACTGATGCTAACGTAAATGTCCAAGCAACATAAATTATAGCGAATTCATGTAATTAAATAGCTCCAACCATACCAAGAAAGAGGACTAAGTATACATGAATGGGCTTATTAGATCACTATTGGGCCCCACCCTGATGAAATCAGCATAAACAATGACAAGCTACAGGCCTGTCATTCTGGGATCATTTACAGTCCTTTCCATCTCTTGTTTGGCTACTGGAAATCCCGTGAAAGCTATCTATAGAGAAATATTGGGGAGGTGAATAGCACTAAAAATCTAGAACTAGTACAGATTGCAATGTTGAATTCGGAATGATTTGGATTTCATCTTTGATATTTTTATATGTTAAAAACCAAAGCAATTGGATGCATGCATCATGATACATAATTCCAATTGAAAATAGAATGAAGAAAATGTTTTCAACACAAGCAAACATGTTATCTAAGTATCTAATTCTCAGTTCTGCCATTTGGAATGTTCTAATATGAGTGGCATTTCAGATTGGACTGAATAAGAGTTTACATCAAGTAATCAGCGTACGTCAAAGGATTCGGAATAAGTGAAACTAATGTGCAAGCAGAACAAGACACTTTCCTCTTTCCACATGTTATGGTAGTACCTCTGAGCATTTTTCACTGCAAAACCAATTTCCTCTGGGACAACTATCTACCTCTTTCATTCCTCTTGCTCTCAAGCACCCCACATGATCTAAAGAATTTGGAGAAAATTGTGAGTGTCGGGGATTTTGATGTATAATGTCGCCAGATAGGGAAAGAATAGATGGATCTAAACTCACATTCTCTCTCGCATTGATCGCAATAGATAACTGTTTTCTCACTATACTGCTCACCGTCACTGTTGAATTCTCCCTGACCACATATGCCACATCGACAACATGGACAAAACCATTCTCCTTCAGGCAGTTCCTACATAAACATCAACATCCAATTGCTTAGTACCGAAAATGAGAGAATGTTTATTATATGCAACATTCCAGTTTAGGGAAATAAAAGAACGACGACAACCCACTGAATATCTTGCAACTACTATTGCTGAAACATTCATATGCACTCTTTTCGAAATCTTCCGAAGAAAGAAAAGAAGCATTTCGTAAACAAATATGTACCACAACACAATCAGCTGCATTTTATCATTCCTTGTGCTCACTAACAGCACTTATGCATGTTTACATAGTATATGGTAGTAGAGATGAATTCTATTGAGCCCGTATGCATACAGGATGTTAGACGAAGCATGCATGAATAAATCTATGGGATCACATGCATGCACATCCAAGTACTGAAAACAATAATTGGACTGTGAGAACCTGTTTGCAGAAGGTATCACCTGCAAATGAATTATAGACTGTCATGCATGAACTCGTTGCACTAACAAATCTCAAGTAAGAACTTAATTACATTGATTCAGGAAGATCTTGATTGGATGACTTAGAAATTGTTTTAGAAAGCAGAGTAACTTCAGAATGGACCAACTCTTGTCTAAATGCAGATCGACTGGAGGAACAAATCGTCAAGGTTCCTAGGTTTCTCTTTTTTCAGTAATTAGCTGCTAATCTTGTTAGGAAGCTTGAGCAGTTTCCCATTTCCCCGTCATATTGTACGAAAGATGTTCTACTTTCATGTAGAAAAGGGTTCGAAAACAGAGAATGTGGCAAAAAAATTTCTAAAGTATTGTTTGGCAGCCGGGATCATGGGAAGTTGTGGATTTGAAATCCAAATCCAAAGATTTTCTTTTTTTTTTTGGCTGCCAATATGATTGAAAATCCTCAAAAGGCCACTTTTTTATTATCTCTAAAAGATGGGATGCAAAATCTGAGGATTTTCAATCCTCTCCTCTCAATGAAATGGCCCTTTTGAAAATCCAGATTGCCAAACACAGTTTTCTGAATTCTACAGGATTGAAAATCCAGGCTGCCAAACAGAACTGACAGAATGAAAATCCCAGGATTGAGAATCCTGAATTTGGATTCATAAGTTAAAATCCAAATCCAAGGTATAGAAAAAATAGACACTACAGTGACAAACAAAGGAACAAGCATGCACTACATACAGGAGGAAAAAACAATACTAAAACAATGTAAATAAGCAGGAATTTCTACCAAAAGATGAGATGAGAAGGAACCCAAAATGTACCTTTAAACCAATACAGTTCAAATGAAAACACGATGGGCAGTGATCACATAACACCAAATCACCCCCGTCGTGACAGATGGAGCATATGCTGTCGCCTTCGAGAAGTGATCTGGTGCTATTCATTTTCCTGCCTGAGAGCTTATTGTCATGCCCTATCTGCATTTGGCAATCTAACAGTGATCTGCCGTCTTCTAAGAAAATGTGGGCAGCAGGTCGGTGATTAGCGCTCTTGGCATGAGCCTCAAACCTGCTAAGAGCAAACACCATTCTGCAGCAGTCGCACTCAATTCCCTCACGAGTTATCTTCCCTTCTGCCATCGCAGTATGACCATTCTTATGCATGTAGCGCACCTTCTGCCCTGGCAGTACCAAGCTCTTATCTATCAGCAAACACAGGCGTGCGTTGTGCTTGCTTCGTGGTCTCTTTTGTGGCGGTCGCACCAGGTGCTTCGAGTAACTGCATTCTGATTTATTGTCTTGTTTGGTAGGAGATTGAGACGCCTTCCCCTTTTCCAGAATCTGAGAACCATCAGAGCAATCTAATGGATGTCTTAGCTTTTCCTGGCAAGAAATAGCAACTGCCAATCCATTTTGTCTATTGTTTGCAACTACAGAAGCATTCTGATGACAAAGAGGTTCAAAAGAACTTCCCCCGAACTCAGGACATAACATTTCAGTAGATTGATTACTCTCTTGTTCCATACTGGTTGTAAGTTCCTCGAATTCATAAAGAATCCCTTCATTTTCCATCCACGCCTTGCAAGCAGTCAGAAGAGAACAAAAGATCTTCCCTTTGGGTGAACAATAACGTAACTCCTGCTTCATCGTTTTGTATACGTACCAAAACTTCCATCCTGCGGATGAAAGGTGCTTCTTTGCATTTAATCTTACTTGCTGCATGTCCACATTCAGGTCTTTGTTCTTAAACGTCATACAGTAATCTATTATCGCTTGAGGGCAGAATGCTGATTTGATAGTCAAATCCTCAGAACGTTCTAACTGCCTTTTCATGAGAGGATGAGGATCATAGCATACAATGCTTCGTTCTTCAGCTGCTCCATGCGAAGAGACTCGTTTTTTTCGTCCAGATGGAGAGTGATTACTAATTCCAACTACTCGCTCTTCTTCAACAATTCCATGAAAAGATGCCCGTTTCCTCCTGCCTAAACTTCTACGTTTTTTAATGCCAGATGGAAGGTGATTACTAATTCCAACTACTCGCTCTTCTTCAACAATTCCATTCAATGCCTGTTTCTCCCTGCATAAACTTCTACCCTGACTGTTTCTTTCATATTCCTTCAAATATGTGCAAACCATATGTAGAGAGTAGAACGGACTTCCATCAGGTGAAGTGTAACGATATCGAGGTTGTTTCCCATATGCTTTGAACGCAATCTTCCAACCCATGGCCAAAAGATGCAGCTTCACATTAAGAGTGATTTCAGTTTTCTGCTCCTTTTTTGTGGGATCAATATAATCTGTTACTGCTTGCAGAGAGAATTTAGGTCTTGGAAAAGAATTCTCATCAATGGGTAGCCAACAACCTTTTGTTACAGTAAATTCTATTTTGCTGTCTCCATTTACAGTATCTTCAAGCATTCCTTGTTCTCCTTCATCTTCTTCGCAGTCATCTATCACTTCTCCATCCAAGTTTTGGAAGTCTTGGTTAGTATAACCACACATCTCCTCAAAAGCATGAAAATGAAAAGCTCCTCTCAGTAGACTGCAAATGATAAAAAATCACACATGAGTCTGACTACTAATGATATACACATTTCAGCAGGCAGGTTGGACCATGACCCTGTGAGCCCCACCTAGGTGAGCCACACCCAGGTGAGCCATTGACAAGAATTCTCTGACCAGATAATCCTACTCTAACCATCTGATCAGTAGCATACACATGATAAAAGATCACATATGATGCTAAGTACGACTTGTCACGATCGAATACATCTCAATGATTTGGCCCATAACCTGGCAAGCCCCACCTAAATTAGCCATAGGCAATAACTTTCAAGACCAGTTAATCTTATTCTGAGAGTGGATTACCTACTGAGTAACCCATTAAGCTATAGTGTACTGAGTAAACTCTGTGGGGCCAACCGTGGATGTATGTGTCTTATCAATGCCGTCCATCCGTTTTTCGAGATCATTTTATGGCATGAGTCTGAAATTGAAGCACACCCAAAGCTCAAGTGGACCCCACCACAGGAAGCAGTGGGCATAATGACGTCCGCATTTGAAACCTTCCTAGGGCACACAGTGTATGTTTTGTTTTGTCATCCAACCTGTTCATAAGGTCACACAGTTACGGATGTAGGGAACTAACAAACATTAGGTTGATTCAAAACTTTTGTGGCCCCCAAGAACTAATCAACAGTAGGCATTCAATTCGCACTGTTTCTTGTGGTGTGGTCCACTTGATCATTGGATATGCTTCGATTTTGGCTCATACCCTAATGTGAGCTCTTAAAATGGATGGACGGCATTGATAAGACACATATATCATGGTGGGCCCCACATAATTTACTCAGTATGCAACCCACTTCCTCCTATTCTCACCATCGATCGGTAGCCTGTACATGATTAAAAGTAAAAGGAACAGAAATGCAGATTCAACAGATAGAAATCATCTTATCAGGAGGTCAACTATGGCTAATTCATGGTGGTTCTGGTACTGGACAGCCTGCTGAAATTGGCCAATGACTGGTATCATTTTCTCAGACTAATACCATGATATTAAGGAGCAGAGGATCAGATCTGCAGAGAAACAAAAGGAAATGGGAAGTGGAAGTATGTTCAGCATATGAAGGGAATAATGAAGATGGTCTTGGTCCCATTACCACATTAACCAAATGAACTGAACTGTCCAAACAGTGGGCCACGCACACCAACAATTACAGAGGAAAAGGATGAATTTCTTCTGGTGATGGTTTGTTGATCGAGACAATTATTGGGTACGGCTCATCAAAAATGAATTCATCTGGATGAATGGTCAGCGGTTCTTTCTTGTGTCTCAATGTGCACACCATTGTTGGCAAAAAGCCAAACGGCAAACAAGGGTATGGGAAATGCTAGTGCTTGATTTGATCCTTTAAAAAAAAAAAAAAAAAAAAAAATCCGTAAAAAAATAGAATGTAAAAATTTTGAGAACAAGAAGATTTGGGTTCAGTATGGTTTTGAAAAAATGGCTAATCATAAAAATCCAATTAGAACAATTAGATTTATATTTTTGGTCCATAAGTAACAATATACATAGGTAATCAAATATTGGGTTAAGGTCACAAAATTTTCCCACCTTCCACTCAATTCGTTAATCGATGAAGACAACAACTGTCTTTAAATCACCCTCAAAAGCTCTTTTTATGAAGCAAAATAGTTTAATAGGTAATCAAAAACTTCTTCCTTTCTTTGGCAACGTTAACCCTTTGGGATAATCGGGCATTCCTTGACACACCGACTGATACTTGCATTCTTCAGGAACTGCTATTTTAGCCTTTGTTGTTTTGATTTTTCTAAGTGTTTGGGAGCTTGGACCGTCTTTGGTTGGAAAATAATTTCCAAGAAAATGACATTTTTCCTGATCAAGATTTTAGTTTTTGGTTGAGAACATTTTTAGAAGAATATGTTTTCACAGCAATAAGTCCAAGAAAACCTTTCCAACCCTCCCCCAGTAATTCTCTCTCCCAATGCTTTCTTGGAAAATAACTTTCAAAGAAAACCACACTCCTTTTATTTTCCAAACTCCCAAATAGGCCCTTTAATGTCTTGATGTATTAGAGATGCAGCACAAGTGCACAACAATGGTCTAAACTAAGAAAGATCTAGCAAAAGAGCATTGATAGAGTTAATCAAGAGAGAATTCAAGGAAAACTGGTACAAATTCCAACTAAACGATCATATCAACATGCATAAATAAGAAAATAAAAAGGTGAAGCTTATGATGCGCCGCTTCTTCAGTGGAAAAACAAAAATAAAAATACAGTGCTCATAAATCCTTTTTCAATTGTGTGTGCGTTTTCTTCCTCCTAAATGACTCTTTGGAGTTATCCAATGGAGTAAATAAAAAAACATCATATTCCACCAATACATTTCCTTACTGCCACTCAATTTACCCTAATACTAACAGACCCCACATTACCAACCAATGTTAGCCCACTAAAAGACTCCAACTTTCACTCTTGGGAGCCTTTTTCTGATTCAAAATGGTTCCCAAGATATCATGACTTTGTTTTTCTTTTCTTCCTCATTTTGGTAGGTAAGCAGGCTCAAACCTGAGACCTCAGTGTTGAAACACATCCTTTTGCCCACTGAGCCACTTGTTGATTGTAATCAAGCAATGTAATTGACTATTAGATAGAACTTGATTGCAATCAACCTATGTAATAGTCAATCATATTGCGCTTGTGGGAATTTTGTGCTCTCATTGCCAGTCCACAGCCCAAAGGAGGGTAGTGTTAGGGTGACAGCTGGCATCAAACTTACATCATGAATCTAAACATGAAATAGGATTCATGTAGCCGACCTGGAGTAATTGAGATAAGGCTTAGATGATGATGATGATGATTTCCTGGATTTCCGTTCAAATTTGCCTCTCCTAATTGACTCATTTAGTTCTCACTGAGAACATCATCCACCCGATTAGTTGTAGATGAGAAAATCATGTGACTAGCCATATATAGGGCCCACTGTGTTCTATGTATGGCGGTCGAACTGTGTACCAGGGGTGCCTCACATTGAACATGGGATGTCCCAAAAATCAGGTTGAATCAACATCAAATGGTCCACCGCATGATTTTGAAAGTTTTTGGTGGTTGTCCATTGTTTTCTATGGTGTGGCCACCATGATTGGAGCAACCTGATTTTGGGGTTTCTCATTTTCATTTTGTGGTGACCCTGCTGTACCAGTTGAAATCCTTGTTTAATGGAGGCATATGCACTATGTGGATCACCTAACCATGGGCCTCACTAGTGCAGAATGGAGTCGGGACCATATTATTCTTCACAGTTCTCTTGTTAAGCCAGTGGATTTTGTGCCAACTCGACAATTGAGTTGCATCGCATTAAATCAAAAACTCAACTGAGTTGACATATTTTTTCTGGGTTGCAAGATTTTACAATAAGGGCTTCTTTTGGATGCCTGTTAATTTTGTAAGTGGTAAATGAATTGCAGGTAATTGAATTACAGGTGTAAATTGTTTACAGTCAGTCCTGTTTGGTTTTAAAATGTAATATTTACAGGCAAATAGTTGTTTGTTTTTGGATACTGTAAATCGTTTAGTTGTAATCTACTTCATAGCCAAATTTCAAAATTCTAGCTGTTAGGCTGACTCCTGTGTTAGTTTAGCACCATTTTAAAAACTGCCAAGACTCATCCACCTCACATATGGCACTGATGTACAGCCATCCAAACCATTCAAATTGTGGGCTCCATTGTGGTCAGAGCATATCTAGAATCCCACCGATTAATAGCTATCAAACAGATGGTTAAGGAGAAAAATAGTTAGTGGTCCAAATTTCAAGGGAAAAAACAATGAACGGTTGATATTGCATTCTCAATGCAATTTTCCTGCTTATGCTCCATCCATAGACGGAGACTGATTTGGACCGTCTAATTTGCCGTACAACTACACCATGCATACCTCTGAAGTGTCACCACAATTTTTTAACTAGTGTAAAACTAACACAGTTGAATAGCTAATTCTTTGATTATGCAAGCTTGCACTTTGCAAATCAAGACGAATTTGTAGCTGAGTCACTGAGTCGACTCAGCGTGACCGAGTTTCGAGTTGAGTTGGATTTTCAGGTTCTCAAACTCAAGCTTACCATCTTGAGTAGGTTAGTTGCTTCACAAAGCAGGAGAAGCAACCCTCTTGGATTTTAGTTCTTGATGATCTTGGACATTGCAACTGAATGTGGCCCATCGAAACTTTCCTTTCAGCCATCCATTCGATTGCCGGTACTCAGATGGGTAGGAATCGTGGGCCAGTGTGATTTTTAGGCCACAGCACGGATAATGCGATCTTGTCCGTCTGATCGGTGTACATTCTGTACGGTGGCCCATCCATGGAGGGATTACAAGAACTACACCGTTCCAAACGCCGATCTGATCAGGAGATTGGGAGTAGGGCGTACGATTTTGGATGCCTTTCAGGACACCATTATTTTCTTTATTGAGGAAAGGGAAAGATAGGATGGGCCCCGCCGAAGAAAGAGAGTAATGCCAATAAAGAAAAAGTAATAAAACGAGAAAAAACGACAGAAAGCGATCCTGCAACGTTGCGTCCGTACGCGAGAGAGAGAGAGATGGAAGGACCTGATAAGAGCTTCTCGAAGGAGATCGACGGGACTGTGAGAGCTTCTCCTGTCGTCTTCACGCGAGTTAGGGTGAGAAAGAGAGAGAGAGAGAGAGGGACGTTTTATGGGAAGCGTAACAGGTGTTACCCGGTAATACGTTAGTGGGTGTTCCCCTGACCGTGGGGCCCACATTGATGTACGTGTTGTATATCCACGCCGTCCATCAGTTTTTTCCAGATCATTTTAGCTCGTAGTCCAAAAAAAGAGACATCCAAATCTCAAGCGGACCACACATTAGCTACTGTATTCTCACCGTTAAAAACTTAAAAGCATTCTATCAAGCTGATATCTGTGTTTTTCCTTCGTCCATATCGTTGTGTCATCATTATCAGCCGTTGGATGGCAAATAAACATTACTGTAGGCCCTACTAAAGTTTTAGTGCTAGACCTTCAATGGTCACTGTTTCCTGCAGTGGGGTCCACTTGAGATTTGGATCTTCTGTGGACCATGCACTAACAGCGTGGATATACAACACGTACGTCAAGGTGGGCCCACGGTGAGGGAAACACCCAGTAACGGACGTGGATTGCGTCCCACCCTCGCCGGTCTCTAGCCACTGTGGGGTGGTCCACTTAAGCTTTGGATCTGCCTCATTTTTGTACACATACCTTAAAACGATATCAAAGACGGGAATGACGGGGTGGATAAACAGATACAACATGGTGGGCCCGCCCACATAACTGCCCGTTCGTGGGTAGGGCGCAATCCGCGCCCCCCAGTGACGTGTTAAAGGAAAGCGGATTGACTATGATGCGGGGCTCTTTAATATCTCAGTGCGCCTTGGGTTGTGTGAGGCCAACAGAAATGTTAGTGAAAATCCACTCCGTCCATCTGTTTTGAAAGACCATAATAGAACAGGATTCTAAAAAATCAGATAGATCCCATACTCGTGTTGGCCACACCAACTAAACAGTGGGAACAGAAACATGCACCGTTGAAACACAATTTATGTCACCCTACTCGTTCAATCCTTATTATTTAATTGGGTATAGCCCACATGAGTTTTAGAATCCTATATTACTGTGGTTTTTCAAAATAGACGAACGGACTGGATTTAGAAGGGACATATCTGTAGGGCATCATGTAGCCCCGGGCACAGGAATATCTCTAATTGCTTTGCTTCGTTTTAAAGATACTCGTAAATAATTAAATAAACAAACACGTAACAAAGAGACGTCAGTGCATGAGCAAACACGCGCTATATATACGTGTTTGGGAAATCGTAACATGTTAAATAAATGTCCCTCAAAATTCGGCACTGGTTTCCAAATCCATTCGAATGTCAAAACACGAAGTACATCCACCCTACACACTGAATCTAATGAATAGGTACAGAATCCACATCAACATGTTTTGTAGGTCCACCATGATGTATAGGTACATCCAGACCGTCCATTCATTTTCCCATATCATTTTAGGTTATGAGACCAAAAACCAGCAAATCTAAAGGTCAAATGGACCATACCATGGTAAGCAGGGATTGAACGCATGATATTGAAAACTTCTTGGGGGCCACAGAAGTTTTGGATTAATCTGATATTTGTGTATTCCCTTCGTCTAATTCTATGTGACATTACAAACATGTTGGATGACAAATAAGCATCACAGTAAGCCCCATGAATGTTTTAAGGTGAATGTAACCGTGTCATTGTCCCTGCTACTTTTTAGTGTGATCGACATCAGCTCTCAGCTCTGAATCTTCCTCATTTTTAAGCCCATGCCGTAAAATGATCTCACAAAAAGGATGGACGACACGGATATAATACTTATGTCATGGTTGTTGGGGGCCTTGCACAAAACCTTAGGATCTAGCCATCCGGAACAAATCAGAATTATGAAATAACAAAGCAATGAAATAAATCAAAGCATCAATCACACACCATACAAGAGACTTTTACGTGAAAAATCCTCAAAGAGGTAAAAATCACGGGACCTCATCCAAATCAACAATCTACTATGAAATAGAATGTTACAACCGATCACAAACACACCTTGCTATGATCAAACCTCCATTACTTACGTAGGAGTGGATAAACAGTAAGAAAAATAAAAAAACGAAGAGATCACATCGATTATGAGGACGTAGAAGTGATAAGATATTGATTGCACTGTAGATCACATCTACGAGTATAACCTCCCTTTTACAAGCTTCCTCTTTCTTTTTTTCTTTCTCTCACCCCTTTAATAGTCCTCTTGTGTTTTTCCTACACCTAGAAAAACCCTAGAGATCCCTTTTTATAGTTTTAGGAAACTCCCTTCCACATCCCAGTTGCGAAAGGACTTGCGACATAAAATCCGTGCAAAATTACGAAACGAATCTACATAACCGCTACTAGTTGTGCGCCACCCACGACTGGTCGAGCACCACCTACGACCGGTTGTGAACCACCCACGACTGGTCGAGCACCCCAAAGAAAAATAGTCCAAACTCGCTGGACTTTGAGTCGAGTTATGACTCGACTCCATGACTAGTCGAGCACTAGCCCACGATCGGTCATGCAGGGCTCACGATCGGTCGAGCACGGGAAAAAAAACCCCATCAAATCTCTCCCTTTTTGACCTGGGAGGAATTTACTTTCTTCAAGCTAACCTGATTTCTACAAACCTCAAACTTACCCTTGAGTAAAGCCTTGGTCATCATGTCTGACCCATTATCGTCCGTGTAGACCTTCTCAACCTGTAACACCTTCTATTCTAAAGTATTCTTGATCCAGTGATACCAAATCTCTATATGCTTTGACTTGGAATGCTGACTTGGATTCTTGCTCAAGTGTATAGCATTCTGACTATCGTAATAAACCACATGCTGCTCCTGCTTTAAGATAAGTTTCTGTGGGAACCTCTTCATCCAAAGTATCTCTTTACATGCTTTTGTGACTATAATGTATTCGGCCTTTTTCGTCGACAATGCTACGACCCTCTATAGCCTGCTATGTCAAGAAACCGCTCTCCCTGCAAACGTGAACATGAATCCCGATGTAGACTTCCTGAAGTTTATGTCACCTGCCATATATGTATCTGTGTAGTCCTCTAACACAGGTTTACTGTTACCATAGCATAGGCTCAACCTGGATGAGCCTCTTAGATACCGCAATATCCATTTCATCGCTGTCCAATGCTCTTTGTCAGGATTGACAAGATATCGGCTGGCAACACCAACCGCATACGCTATGTCTAGGCATGTACACACCATAACATATATCAAACTTCCCACAGCTGACGTGTAGGGTATCTTCTGCATCTCTGTCATCTCTAACTTCTTTTTGGGACACTGCTTGTCGCTCAATCTAAAGTGACCATCCAGTGGAGTACTGATCGGCTTCGCTGCATTCATATTGAACCGCTCTAAGACTTTCTCAATATACCGCTCTTGTGACAGCCAAAGCTTCCTGCTACTTCTGTCACGGGATATTTTCATTCCTAGGATCTGTTTAGCCTAGCCTAAGTCTTTCATCGCAAAAGACTTGCCAACTCCTGTTTCAGCCTGTCAATCTTCTTGATGTCTTTTCCCATGATGACCATGTCATCAACATATAACAGCAGAACTAAGAAATCACCATATGAACTTGCGCATGAACACACAGTGGTCTGACTCCATTCTCTCATACCCATGCTGTAACATGAACAAATTGAACTTCTTGTACCATTGCCGTGGAGCTTGTTTCAGCCCATACAAGCTTTTCTTTAGCATACAAACCATATGCTCTTTACCCTTGACTTTGAACCCCTCTGTTTGGTGAATGTAGATCTCTTCTTCCAAGTCACCATGAAGGAAATCAGTTTTAATATCTAACTGCTCTATCTCCAGATCCATGCTAGCCACCAACCCAAGCAACACCCGTATGGATGTCATCTTCACCACTGGTGAGAATATCTCCTCGAAGTTCATGGATTTCCTCTGACTGAATCCTTTTACCATAAGTCTGGCCTTAAACCTCGTCTGTGAATTCTTCTGCTCAACTTTCTTTCTAAACACCCACTTGTTGCTCAAAGCTTTCTTGCCCTTAGACAATTTCACCATATTATAGATGTGGTTCTTATGCAAGGATTTCATCTCCTCTTGCATAGCTTTTAACCACTCCTCTTTAAGCTCGTCGGCTAGGGCCTCAGAATAGTCTTCTGGCTCTCCCCCATCAGTTAGCATATTGTACTCATGCGGCGAGTACCTCTTGGACGGTTGTCTGTCCGTAGATGACCTCCTCACCTGTGACTCAACAGGTGGATCAAGTGGGGGCTGCTACCCCGGTTCATCTTCTGTAGGAACTCCCTCGTCCTCTGCACCTTTTCTGTACTCCCCCGTCATCAGGCACTACGGGAGAAATAATCGGATCCATATCCTTTAGCTTACCTGACTTAGGCTGGTTCTTCTCTGGCTTACCAATATTTTCTATACACTGATCTTCAAAGAAAACCACATCTCTACTCCTGACGAGCTTCCTCTCGATCGGATCCTACAATCTGTAACTGAACTTTTTATCACCATACCCCAAGAACACACACTGCTTGATCTTCATATCGAGCTTGGACCTCTCGTCCTTTGGTACATAAACGGATGCCTTACATCCAAACACTCTGAGATGACTGTACGATGGATCCTGTCCAATCCACACCTTCTCAAGTACTTCTCCATTCGATGGGGCTGATGGAGACCTGTTTATCAAATACACCGCTGTGTGCATTGCTTCTCCCCAGAACGTCTTTGGCAACTTCGCATGGGATAACATGCATCTGATTCTATCTACAATGGTGTGATTCATTCGCTCAGCTACACCATTATATTGGGAGGTCTTGGAAACCGTTTGTTCATGCCATATACCCAGGGACTTGTAGTACTCATGAAAGTCGCCAATTTATTCACCATCATTGTCAGTGTGGATGCACTTCAATGATCTACCTGTCTCTCTCTCAACCATAGCATGAAACAATTTAAACACATCAAAGACCTTGTCCTTGGATTTCAAAGCATAAACCCAAACTTTCCTAGATGCATCATCTATAAAAGTGACAAAATACAATGCCCCACCTAAGGTTTTTATCCTTATGGGACCACAAATATCAGAATAAACCAAATCTAATGCATGCACTTTATTAACATGAGAAGCAGATTTTACAAATGAAACTCTATGTTGTTTCTCTGATAAATAATTAAGACAGGTTTTGAGAGGTGTACCTGTCACGTCTGAAAGGAGCCGGTTCCTCGCTAGTAGCTGAAGCCCTTTTTCACTCATGTGGCCTAGACACTTGTGCCACATGTCAATAACTGAATCTTTCGCTGTGTTCAACCTACCCTTGCACACACTGAGACATGCCTTATAAAGGGTGCAACACTTCTTTCCTTTGGTTGCGATCAACGAACCCTTGATGAGCTTCTAGCGCCCATAAGCAAACCAGCTTTCATAGTCATCATCATCCAGCCTTCCCATTGACATCAAGTTGAGGTGAAGGTTTGGGATATGCCTCACATCCCTGAGAACCAATGTGAAGCCCACATCATCCTTCACACAAATATCACCGACCCCTACGATCTTCGATACGCTAGAATTTTTCATATTCACAGTACCATAGTCACCTAACTTGTAGCTTGTGAAGAAGTCCCTACGTGGAGTCGCATGAAAAGAAGCTCCTGAGTCTATCACCCAGTCGGTGTCCTGACTCGTAGCCGTAAGACATAAATCATGATCTGTAGAAAGAATAACTACAACATCGCCATCTAAAGCGACCGCAGTAGAATCTGATTCATCTTTTTTCTCCTTTTCTTTTCCTTTCTTGTCGTTCTTAGCCTTACGACATTCATGCCTATAATGGCCATTTTTACCATAATTTTAACATTCAACATCTTTTCTATTACTCAATTGCTTCTTGATTTATCTCGGGCCTTCCCGCCCTTCCTGTTCTTTCCTCTCTCCCGTTCCTGTATCACAAGGGCCTCTTGCTGAGTAGACCCCTGAGACTTCCTCCTTGTCTCTTCATTGAAGAGACAGCTAGTCACCTGTTCCATGGATATTCCGTCTGATGCGGAGTTACTTAGAGACACCACCATTGTCTCTCAACTGTCAAACAATGAACTAAGCAATAGCAAAGCCTGCAATTCATCATTCATGACCATCTTCATAGCGGAGAGCTGATTCACTATATTGTTGACCTCATTCATGTGCTCGACCACAGAACCACCATCCTTGAACTTGAGATTCACAAGTCGCCTTATCAAAATTTTTTTATTATCGGCTATCTTCCTCTCATATAACCCTTATAGTTTTAGCCATAGGCTAGTGGTTGAGATTTTCGTAGACATATGGTGGAACACAGAATCATCCAACCATTGTTTAATAAACCCCACGCCTTTCGGTCCATCTTCTTCCAATCATCATCAGACATATCCTTGAAATTTTCTAATATGCCTAAAATTGAAGAATATAGGTCCTTATAATAAAGTAAGTCCTCCATCTTAGCCTTCCATATGGTCCAGGTAGAACCATTGAGGCTGATCATCCTTGATGAGCCACCTTCCATAATTCTAAATCGATCATACCCGTTTAATGAACCTGACTCTGATACCACTTTGTTGGGGGCCTTGCACAAAACCTTAAGATCTAGCCTTCTAGAACAAACCAGAATTATGGAATAACAAAGCAATGAAATAAATCAAGGCATCAATCACACACCACACAAGAGATTTTTATGTGAAAAACCCTCAAAGAGGTAAAAATCACGAGACCTCATCCAAATCAACAATCCACTATGAAGTAGAACATTACAACCGATCACAAGCACACCTTGCTATGATCAAACCTTCATCACTCACGCAGGAGTGGATAAACAGTAAGAGAAACAAAGAAATCGGAGAGATCTCACCGATTACGAGGACGTAGAAGCGCTGAGATGTTGATTGCACTGTAGATCACCTCCACGAGCATAACCTCCCTTCTAAAGCTTCCTCTCTCTCTTTCTCTCTCTCTCTCACCCCTTTAATAGCCCTCTTATGTTTTTTCTACACTTAGAAAAACCCTAGAGACCCTTTTTTATAGTTTTAGAAAACTCCCTTCTGCATCCCGGTTGCGAAAGGACTTGTAACACGAAATCCGCACAAAATCGCGGAATGAATCTGCGTAACCATGACTAGTTGTGCGCCACTCACGACCATCAAGTGCCACCTACGACCGGTCGTGAACCATCCACGACCAGTCGAGTACCCCGAAAAAAAATAGTCCAAACTCGCTGGACTTTGAGTCGAGTTATGACTTGACTCCACGACTAGTTGAACACCAGCCCACGACCGGTCGAGCACAGGGAAAAAACCCCATCAATGGTGGGTCCACAAAACTTATTAACTTCATCTAAACCCAATTTGAAAGTAAACCGTATGATTTACTTTTTTAATACTTACATTTCAAACATAGCATTACAACCATAGGATAAATCCAATTCACAAACAATACCTACGCTTTCATTTATTGCAACTTTTGTAGTCCTATTCACCTTAATCCCACCTAATACAGCTGGCCAAACAGTCACTTATGCATTAGTCTTTACAGGGAGCACACGTGCGGATGTGACAAGCGTGTGAAGCATCTAAGTGGTGCATAAGGTGGGCCCAGTTAGACGATGCAGAGAACTAGGCTGGCCTAAAGAAAAAATTCCAATCTTCCATGTTCTTATGGCCCGCCAGATGTATTGAGAGATATAGGTAAGTAAAAATCACAGTACACGTGGCAAGGGACATCAATCAGGATCATGTACATAGTTTAAGATCTCATGGATGGTTTAGTATCAAATATTACACCTATAAGACAATCATAGCCATGGATTTGATTCAATTTCGAGCCTGAATCTGAACCATTAAACATCTTTCTCTACAGTTTATCTGAAGGCCACTGATTAGTTAAGAATGATCAGTGTTGAGTAGGGGTGTACATCGAGTCGAACCGAGTAGAGCTGCCCTCAGCTAGACTCGGCTCGAACACTGGCTAACCTCAGCTCGAACTCGGCTCGCCTTGGTCCTTGAGCCTGATTGGCTAGCTCAGCTCGATTCGGTCAACAGCTTAGGCCGAGTTCGAGCCAAGTTCGTCATTGAGGCATTTCCACAAACACCTGAACTGCAACTTCACAATCCCACTGTTTGTAAAATAGAGGTAATAGTTTCCTAGGTGTTTTATCAAACACCTTCTAAGTAACATAAAAACTAAAAAAAATAAAGAGAAAAAAAGTTTTTGTTTAATGTATATACCTTGCTTGCCATAGGCCAAAACTTCCTTGCCACTAGCCAAACCTTCCTTGCCACCGGCCACATTTGGTTGAGTCATTTTATCAAACAGTTGGTGAGCAACATCAATGGCAAAGTAACAGAGTCACCAAATTGGTTCGATCTGAGTTCGATTCGAGTTGGATTCGATCCGAGTCGAGTCAAGCTAGGGCCTGCTCGAACTCATTTTCGAGCTCAAAAAATCAGTTTGACTCGGCTCGAACTCAGCTTCGAAAAGAGTCGACTTGAGCTTTTTCAAGTTGAGTCAAGCAAGCTAATCGAGCTAGCTTGGTTCATGTACACCCCTAGTGTTGAATGAACGACTCTTTTAGAAGCTTATATTTGGTATAAATTAAAATTCAAATCACAATCCATTTGGAATCTAAAATTTATGTTTAGCAGTGTGTAATCCCTTGGAATTCTGCTGAATATTTATATATAAAAAAAATTAATTGAATTACAAATCAGCTCTAAAATTCTAAATTAGTGTAACACGTGATGTTTCAAGAAATAATTGTAATAAGTCTGTTGAAATATATCCTTTGGCTAAAAATGAGAAAAATATAATTTTTAGACAGTTCATAAATTTAAGGATCTTATATGACTTAATTGACCAGCATTTTTTAACAATTCGTTAAATAACTAAAATTTTGATAGTTTAGATCGATTTATTAGTGTGATTTTAATAACGTGGCCAGTAATAGAATTATTCAAGAATATCATCCGTTACCTATGCGACTCGTGTATATAGAAAAAAGAGCTAGTAAAGGTGTTTCTGTTTGCACTTGATATAGCCAGGTTAGATATAGGGATTCAAATTATGTAAAATCTTGATAAGAGATAAATGAAAGATTTCTTCGACTGTTTGACTGCCATATTTGATTAAAGTTCGAAAGGTTATGAGTAGCCCAAAAGAGATAGGTTCAGTTGGCTATTGTCATAAGATGCATGTCATATATCTCGCTTACGTGGTAGAGTCGACTATTCACTATGGTGGCCTCATGACCGATAACTAATTTGACCAAAATACGGTCATGATTAGTGACAGATTCAGCCAGTGCACTACACCATCACATGGAGGAAACCTTTATAGTCGAAGCCCCTTAAAAAACTATGAAGCAACATAATAATATCGTCAAACTAACCAATTTTCACAATGCATAACAAATGTTCGAACAAGGAGAAAGATAATGATCACCAACACTTGGCATTACAAGAACTCTCCTCCGCATCGTATGTGTAGGACGTGTGCATAACCAATGGTCAACCCACAACAAACGAGTAACACACATTGTACTGCATAATAGGCCATAACCGTTCATGTGCCTAAATAACTATTTCCACATCACCAAGCGTGAGGAGTGGTTATGAAAATCTCTTCAACTACCACCTAAAAACTCTATAAATATGAAGAAGATCAAAGAGCTTTAGATCCTCACCAACCCAACACAATGTAACATTATAGTACAACTTGTTTATCCTAGTTTATCTTATCTCAGTATATCTTGGTTTAGCTTAGTGTAATCCAGTTAATTTATGCTGCTATGTTGGACTGACTTTAGCTTAGGAGTAGTATAGTTTACTCTCAAGTCGCTAGACCACGGAATACTCTAGCTTTCAAACATTACCATCTACGCTGTAGTTGTTGGATCATCGATGATTTTCTTTTATAAGTTTTTATCATTTTTTTATTAATGCAATTATGTTAGTTTTACTCTCACATTATCATAATCAATCAATATTTATTATCATGGTGAGAAAAGGTCTTTTCGACTAAAAGGAAAAAGAATTCATTAGAAGTATGAACCCTCTCATTCACAAATCATCTAATTTCTTTTACAGGTAGTTTAATAAACAATTGAACTGCTTATTTCTTGATCATCAACACCACCCCCAAATTCTCTTTACATATCTTGATGCTTGGGATTAAAGGTGTTTGGTTCGTATTAAGCCACATTTAGTTTTGATATGCTTAGCATCATGTATATGTGCTAACGATCAAATTTCGAGCCAAACAATTTCACACTCACCTTTTCATTCACCACCCTTTAAATGATGTCAAACCGACCAAAAAGGTGCAATTACTATCGATTACCACCGGATACCACCAAATACATGATTTTAAACAACATGTTATAGCGGTTAACTCATCAATGAGTTACCTTGTAAAGAAAAATGGATAGCTTAAATAAAATTTCTGATCATCCACATCTAACTTAAATGTGTGGCAAGCCTAATGCACCAACCTGATCTCCTCCTTATAATTGAACATCATTGTTGTATCAATTTAATCAAACATGAGACCACACATGTGAACAAGGGCTTGTATTCGGATTTCGAGTGTGTGTATGATGCATGGGTGTGCCAAAGTCTACTCAACTCAGTGTTTGATTAGACCGCTAGTGTCCTTTGCGTTGAGTTAAACTAATAAAAAACTAGACATCCTCTCAACCATCAGTTATGATCAGTGATTAGGTGATTTGTGAAAGGGTATGGGTTAGCCCCTCTGAATTAATTCATTTGCCTTGTGTCAATGGACTTAAGGACTTGTTCTTTTAGTAAGATTTGCTACTGTAATTCAACAATAACAATAGAGAAAGAAGATATAAGCTTAAAGTATTCTTCTATTAATGATATTTACAATAGTGGCACTCACAATCGCCTTGAGGGATGATGATCCATTTGTTGTCCAATCACAGGTTAAGTTTCATAGTGGGATGGTGGTGATATGCGAGATGGTCATCTATTCATTGCTCGATTGAGAAGTGGGTCTTATGGAGAAACAACCGATGGAGGATAGATCTTCGACATCTGGTCGTTGCTCGATCAGAATCAGGCTCTGTGGTGAGATGGCCGGCGATGTGACATGTTCATGGTCTTAGTAGGAACCAAGCACGTGGAAAGACAGTTGTAATTCAATTATTCATTCATCATCTAGTGTAGACCAAACTTTATGGCAAGATGACCGGCGAAATCACCTAGTATGTAGCAGGAAAGTCCCATTGCCTTTTCGTTCAAAATTGAGTGATATTACTTGCAATCCAGCGACATACCGTGGATGAAGAATGGAGAGATAAAGCATGAATTGACAAAAGTAGACAAACTAAGCTAATACACTACATTAATAATTGCCCATGGAGGATGAAAGGGATAAACAACGTAGAGCTATAAAGATACTAATTGATCTGTATTGGCGAGGGCATGGAGCTCTTATTCAAATGCTGCTTTTATAGACTTCTGAGAAGCAGTGGCCGTGCGTAAGGTTCTGTGACTTGTGTGTGAATCTTTCGACTATGTAACAGTCATATCCCATTGAGATCTAGATAATTCCTTATGGTGTTTTGTCATCATATGCGATCCACTTTAAATTTTGGATGGCTTTCCGTTGTTTGCTCCTAATTCCTTATGTCTTTTGAGAAAGTCTCAGATATTCCTTGTAAAAATTTCTCTTTTAAGTTAATCCAAATGACTATGCCATGCGTATGTTAACTACAAAGGATTTAGTAACAATATTTTTTTAAAAAACTTCCTTAATATGCTAAGAGTCACACTGTGTACATTGATCATGTGCTATGTGAAAGATGACATACTTTTCAGGTGTTAACCGTGTGTACGATTTGGAGCATTTACTCCTTTTAGCAGTTTACCTGTCCTCCACAGATAAACATTGACAATCTCTCTTAACACGAGTATATTTCTTTCTCATTCTTTGTATGAGTGTGCTAATACATGACAACTTCTAGTTGTCTGATATGGATTGCGCAGGTTAGGTATAAACACGTTCAATGGATCATGCTCATGTGGGAAATCTTAACCTTTTGAGTGGTGGCACCCAAATTTATCAAATTTACAGTTAAAATAAATACAACAACGGTCTATATTCACTAAGAAAAGGCATATGAGCGAATAGGTTAGATGGAGAATTTTGGAGCAAAGTCCATCCAAGGCCGAATACATCCCCACTCAATCACTGCGGACAATGAACCGTGGGCCCACTTGCAAAGGATGGATTTGACCCTGACATGTCCTCAAGGATGATGGGATAATTCCTCATGAGTAGAGTACGTGTTACCTCGGTAACATATTAGTGGTTGTTTCCATGATTGTGGGTCCACTTTGACATACATGCTATATATCCACATCGTCCACTAGTTTTGCTAGCTAATTTTAAAGCATGTGTAACAAAAAAATAAAATAAAATAAGCAGATCCAAATCTTAGATGGACCTGTAGACTCCCTGCCCCGAGTAGATAAGCTTATTGAGTACGAACTAATGGATGGTCAACCAAACCCCAATCATGAACTCTAACCTTAGAAGCTTAAATCTTAAGAACCCTAATCCCAAACCCGGCCCATTCAACCCAGTAAACCCAATCAGCCTAACCCTAAACCATAGGAACCTAAAACCCTAGAGCCTTGAGTCAGCTCGATAAGTCAACTCACCCCGTTAACCCGCTGAGTCAACTCACTCGATTAGCCTACCCAATCCAACAACCCAATCAATTAACCTACTTAAGCTCAAAACCAAGCCTGAATCTAAGCCCAATCGGAGAAATGTGCAAAACCTTAAAGTAGCAACCTTCACAACAGAGCCTCCCCACACTTGGAGTAGGCTGCCTGCATAATAGGGAGTCCAAGTGGGGACTCGTGGCAACCAGGTTGCTGCCGTCCACATGGCACTCTCCCTCTTTGAGGTGGTGTCCCTCAAGCATGTGGAATCTCCATTTTTCAGACCCTAAGTGTACAGTTGATGTGTATTTATTCTGATGCCCACATCATTAACCAAACTTACCATTTTACCACTTCATCCAACCCATGAGATGATGCTCTGACTTTACAAGAAAACCAAGTTTGGAGGTTATAAATAACCCCCTCCCATTCTCATTTCAAGCATCGAAAATTTAGAGGGAGTCTCCCATTACATTTAGTGGTCCCGATCCATTCCTTCACTAAAGAGAGTAAGAGTGGGAGTTTGTTTTGAATGTATGCCCTGCGGCTTACCGATAAAATCGGATATTGCCCATAAAAAAATAGAATCGGTCAATCGTTATTATCATCACATCACATTACCTTTCTACACGTGAGAATTAATCATATTTTTCAGAAATTAGTCAGATCTTATGAAGTAAAAACAATACATCTATATATGCAGAGTGAGTGCTCACACATTCCTTCTTTGTAATCGTAGTCCCTTACTCAGAATCTTTGGAACACAAACTCGCAAGTCATTTTAAGGTTAAGGATCTTCGGCTTCTCAATCTTAAGCGTTTCTATATAATCTAACCGACTGTAAGATCGTAATAAATGGTTAGTGGCAACTCGGGTAAAATACAACACATTTTTTACCCTACACGAAAGTCCTGAAAACTAGTGGAAAAGAGACGACCTCTTGTCCCCTCAAAAAATCTATTCACCGGCATCTACAAGACCATACTATAGAAAATAATAGTTATTAAACACCCACCATTAGCTTGATCAAAAACTTTTGTGGCCCTTAAGAAGTTTTTAACAGTGGTCATTCAATCCCAACTATGTGGTCCACTTGGGGTTTGGATCTGCTTCATTTTTTGGACCATTAAAATGGCCAAGATATATGTCCTAGAGGGGGGTGGTGAATAGGACTATGCCAAATTAAAATTAAATACAACGAAATTAAATTAAATAGATAATCAAACTAAAATAAATCAATTTACAATGTAACCTCAAAATTCAGATCTTGAGAGATTGATATAAAAGTTGTTCTAAGGACAACTTTACACCAAAAATCAAAGGTTTATGGTAGGACAACTTGATTTTTAAAAAGATCTTTGTATCAAGAACTCAAACTGAAAGAGAAAAATATAAATTCAAAAAGAATAAATTACAATCTTAAGAATTGATTATTCTAAGGACAACCATGCACCATAAAAATGGTAGGGCAACCTTACTAGAATAATTACAGAAATTGAAGCTCAAATTGATAAAGGAATATCAAGAGATAAATTACTGAAATAAAACTCTAAACTATTACACCATTATCCATACTTTCTTGAAATGTAAATTGTTACAACATTCACATCCACATATACATTCCACAAACTGAATGATAAAAGATAAAGAATTAAGCAAACATTCAATCCACAAGACAAGGAGTTATAGTGGTTCGCCTGTGTGTTCACCAACTGTTAAACAACAGCCACACAGAATGCTACTTCCCTCCTAATATCCTCACACAGGGATATTAGCGTTCACTATCAAAATAGGTTTCACAGGTTCACCTAAAACCTTCACAATTGTGTCTTTTTCACTTGGGCTTACACAATTAAAAAAAACTCCTCTTTTCTGAGTTTTCTGGCTCTCCTCAGACAACCACAAAAATTGAGATTTTTCTGATGAATCCCAAACAAAAACCAAAATAGAATGGAATTTATAAAATTATAAAATACCTGAACTTCTCCTCCTGTAGCAGCCCGGAAGAACCAATTGGAGTAGATGTTCGAATATGAAAGTTCAATGTCCAATACTCACTTTACAATGGTTCTAAGTTCTAATTAATTTTAAATTAAATCAGATTGGACTAGCTCTATTTGATTTTAATTCCAAGAAGAAGGAAAACAATAATTTCTCTTTTCAAATCAGATTGGAATATAGAATAAAATCAAATAGTAAAAAGCTAACAAAAGGAAATAGAATTATGCACAATATAGCTTAAAAATAAACACAAACTTATCTCAGAGTAGAGCTTCAAATTTACTTAGATTTTCAATGAATAACTCTGAAATTCGTGTGCTACTTATAGCAGCAGAAATTCATCTTCGACTGGTCCCAGGGTCACCACGACTGGTCGAAGAAGAAACGAATTTTTAAATTTTTGAGCGCGATCGGATAAAACTGTTTTACGACCGGTCGAAGATAGTCCACGACTGGTCGAAGGCAATCTACGACCGGTCGAGACCCCTCTACGACTGGTCGTGCGACACTTGATTTAGTTGCTGGAGTTTGAGTCGTAGCTCCACGACTGGTTGAAGGTCGAGTCGAGACCATCCTACGACCGGTCGAGCAGACTCTAGGACTGGTCGTAGCCGAATAAAAAAAATTTGATAATTCGCAACAAATCTACGACTGGTCTTGGAATTTCTTGGGCTAGTCGAACCAGTGCTAGGACTAGTCGAAGCAGATCCAGGACTAGTCTTAGGACAGACCAAAATCATGTATAATTATAAAAATTGGATTATGTATCCAAAATGACCTACTCTAAGGTCAAACTAAGGTCTATCAAACCTGGGACACGAAGTATGGACATTGAAAACTTCACTTTTAAGTTAATGTAGCTTGAACACATCACAAGCTTTAGTATCACTTTAAGTTGCACTTGTCTCCCGGTCTATCTTAAGTCTCGAACTTGAACTCTTTATTGTAGCTTGAACTAGCTTGAGCTTGAACTAACTTGAACTTAACTAGCTTGAACTTGAAGTGTTGATGAGGTGTCTCGAACACAGTTATCAAGAAATAAACACAACAAACACAAGACATATATAGAGGTTTTGACATATAAAATTTGACAACCAAAGGAACATGAGACCATAACACTTAGAATCTCCCCCTTTGTCAAATTTATGACAAAACATGCTCTTATAAAAAAATAGCACTATCAATAATTAGCAAGAGAAGCACAAGCACAAGCTGTTATAACAATAATCAGCAAGAGAAGCACAAGTACAAGCTGTTATAAACCAGGTGCAACAAAGAATCATGCATCAGTTGTTATAAAACAACACAAAGAATCATGCACTGGTTGTCATAAGAAGATAAGAAATATACAACTTCTTAACTCCCCCTGAGTAGTGTACCCCATCATAATTCATAATGTCATCATAATCCATAATGCCATAGAATTCACAAATTCTCCCCCTTTTTGTCAAAATATGACAAAGGAAGAAGCAAAAATAGGATATGAAAGACAGTATATAGATATCAAGATAGAAAGTTCAAAGTACATAACATATCATCAGGAGTTAACAAGTTAAGTCAGATAAAGTCTCACATACAAACACAAAATATAATAGTTATTACAGACAAAAAAAAAGTTTCAATCTGATTCAGAGGAAGGAGCTGGTATGTTAGGATCACTTTGATGAAGACTCTTCTGTAAGCGCTTAAAATACTTGTGCATCTTTTTATATTGATCATTGTGGCCAACATTCATCTGTTCTACCTTCTCTTCTAATGCACTCAGTCGTGCATTAAAATCAGATGGTTCAAAGTTTGAATCATTTCCAGAGTCCGAATCAATTTCATTAAAAATATCATCCATGTCTATATCATCTAGCAGCAAATCATCACCCTCGACACCAATTTCAACTTCAGCAGCAGCTCCACCCGCACTAACATCAACTTGGCCTGGAGCCAATTTCAACTTCATTTTGTTTATGTCGAAGTTGTTGAATATGAGGTGTTGGATAGGAGCCTCTCCGACGGGCATAGCGACTAACATGTGAGTGGCTAATACATTCATTAGATACCCAAATGGAATATCACTATGACCAGGATGGATACGGAATTGAATAATAGAGGAACAAATCAAAGAGGGTAAACGACATTAGCGCCAGTACTGATTGAGTACATAATACGAACCA
Source organism: Magnolia kwangsiensis (assembly GCA_037074715.1). NCBI lineage: Eukaryota > Viridiplantae > Streptophyta > Magnoliopsida > Magnoliales > Magnoliaceae > Magnolia > Magnolia kwangsiensis. The sequence continues at coordinate 93,592,075 of CM073580.1, forward strand.
TAAGTAGAGTCAACTCAGTTTTATTTCCAGAATGGGGATACAGATTAGAGGTAAAGATACGATGTAAAAGTCTATATCTGGGTAACAAGTATCTGGACGCGAGGGCATTCCCATTTTGAGTCTGTGGTGCATCCATGTTACACAATGCTCTAGTAAAAACACGTTTTTCTGATTCAGTTACTTTTTCAGCCAGTGTGCTAGGATGAATACCTTCATCATTTACTGATATGTCTATAAGGCCTGAAATTAAATGTCAATCAATAAGAAAAGGCACTTCTCTAGTAGCAATAGTAAAAGTCAGTTGCTCAGTATAAAATTCAGTTATGCAAGCTACCATGGCCTGCGCTATACACTGGTATGTCGGTCCGCCCCAGCATAAAATATTTTCCCAACCTACAGATTGAAGGAGAGGAAGAAGACTGAAAGGAGCGATATGGTTTAAATCAACGGCCTTTTCAATTATCACATTGTGCATACGCAAATCACGTACATATGGTGGATCATCTTCAGGAGCCCTAAGATGACGTCTAGTGATAATATTTGATCTAGAAGAAGAAGCACCTCTAGGATTTTTCTTTTACCTTTAGAGTCCATTTTCTTGAAGAAATACCAAAAATTTTAAGAAAATAGAGATGGGTTTCACTAGATTTAGCAAAAGAGGAAGAAAATCCCAATATCTAGAAGAACGAGTTGAAATAGAGAGCTACAATCAAGAAATCTAAGAGAAAAGACTATGATTCTTCAAGAAAATAAGTAAAAATACTCTAACCTGAAGGAATCAAACAGAGGGTTTCGACGGGTCGTAGCTCGGTTCGTTGGAGAAGAGAAATAGAATGAAAAAGATGAGATTTTTTCCCCAAATAAAGTAAAAAGCGCACTCCATGATTGGTCGACGGACATCCTCGACCGGTCGTGACACGACTGGTCGAGCTCGTTCTCGACTGATCATGTACCAGAACAAATATGCAATTCTCTACAAATTTTAAAATTTAATATATTAAAATATTTAATATATATACACTATGATACAAAAATGCATGATCAATCATTTTAAATTGCACATACCAAGATCAAATTTCAATTTATTAAACCTGTTTTTGTCGAGCGATTTAGTGAATATGTCAGCAAGCTGAGTCTCAGTAGGTATGTATTCTAAGGATATTAATTTTTCTTCTACTAATTCACGAATATAATGAAATCTAATGTCAATGTGCTTAGTACGTGAATGCTGGATTGGGTTTTTCAAAATATTTATCGCACTGGAATTATCACAGTATAAAACCATTGAATCCTGTGCGATACCATAATCACTCAACATACGTTTCATCCAAACCAGCTGTGTACATGCATTTCCAGCTGCAATATATTCAGCCTCAGTAGTTGAGAGTGATATGGAACTTTGCTTCTTGCTAAACTAAGAAACCAAGCAGTTTCCAATGTAAAAACCACTACTGGTTAATTTTCTGTCATCGATATTACCAGCCCAATCAGTATCTGAATACTCAGCCAATTGAACACTAGTATCATAAGGATACCAAAGACCCAAATTAACTGAACTTACGACATATTTAATAATTCTTTAGGATTAGATTGATATCTAGCGCAAATTTCAACACTTAAACCAATATCAAGTCTACGAGCAGTTAAGTAAAGCAAACTACCAATCATGCTACGATACAATTTAGGATCTACTTCTTTACCTGTAGAGTCTCTTGACAGTCTTAGAGTTGTACTTATAGGTGTATCAAAATTCTTACCATTATCAATTCCAAACATCTTAATCAAGTTCAAAGCATACTTGGTTTGAGAAATAAAAATTCCATCAGGTTTTTGTTTTACTTGCAATCGTAGGAAATAATTTAATTCTCCAACCATGCTCATTTCAAATTTAAATTTCATTAACTCTGAAAACCTAACAGTCATGTTAGTACACGTTGATTCATAAATAATATCATCTATATAAATCTGAACCATTAGAATATCATCGTTATGCTTCTTAACAAAGAGCGTCTTATCGACACTACTCATTTGAAAATTGTTACTCAGTAAAAACTTAGTCAATTTTTTGTACCATGCCCTAGGAGCTTGTTTCAGACTATAGAGAGCTTTTTTAAGATGATATACATGATTAGTAAACTTAGGGTCTTCAAGCCATATAGGTTGTTCCACATATACCTCTTCATGTAAATCGTCATTCAAAAAGGCACTCTTCACATCCATTTGAAAAATTTTAAACTTCCTAATACATGCGATGGATATAAAAATTCTGATAGATTCAAGACGGGCTACAGGGGCAAAGGTTTCATCATAGTCAATACCTTCAATCTGTGTGTACCCCTGTACAACTAGTCTTGCTTTATTTCGAATAATATTTTCAAGTTCATCAGACTTATTTTTAAAAATTCATTTTGTTCCAATTATGTGTTTATCTTTAGGTCTAGGAACAAGATACCAGACATCATTATGAATAAATTGATTACGTTTACCGGTTCAATCTGGGATGTAAAACATATGTAATTACATATGTCTTCTAATTGTCTACGAGTGTGTACACCAGTGAGAGAGTTTCTAAGAATTTGAGTAGTTGGATGATCTTTAACAGTCCTTAATTCAGAATTAATTTCATTTGATGAAGTATCTGATTTTTCAATTACAAGAACATCATTATCTGAACTAGGGGCAGGTGTATTCAAGTGATCATCAATGACCATATTAATTGACTCTTGAATCACATCAGTCCTGTTGTTCAATACACGATAAGCATGACTGTTTAAAGAATATCCTAAAAAGGTCCTTTCGTCACTTTTAGTGTCGAACTTTTCCAAATTTTCACGGTCACGCAAAATGTAGCACTTGCTGCCAAAAATATGAAAGTATTTGACAGTAGGCTTTTTGTCAAACCACATTTCATAAGCCATTTTATTATTAGATTTACAAGTATAAATACGGTTAATAATGTAGCAGGCAGTATTCGCTGCTATAGCTCATAGATTTTTAGGGAGCTTCATGTTATTCAACATAACATTTTCCATTTCTTGAAGCACTCTATTTTTCTTTTCCATAATACCATTTTGTTGTGGTATTTTGGGCACAGAGAATTCATGTGATATTCACTGATCGCTACGAAATTTCTCAAAACCGCTATTTTCAAATTCAGATCCATGATCACTACGGATCTTACTGACTTGATAACATTTTTTAGTTTGGATCCGTTTGATTATTTTTTTCACTTTATCAAGGGTTTCTAATTTGTCTCTTAAGAATGAAGCTCAAGTGTATCTTGTATAATCATCTACGATAACCAAGATGTATTTTTTGCCACATCGACTTTTCGTTCTAGTTGGTCCTATAAGATCCATGTGGAGAAACTCGAGTGGTCTTGATGTGGCATTGGAGTTCACCTTTTTGTGAGAGCTCCTAGTTTGTTTACCGTACTGGCATTCACCACATATTTTATCTACTTTTTACAATTTAGGTAGACCTTTAATTAGTTCTCATTTGCTCAATCTGTATAAATTTCGATAGTGTACATGTTCAAGTCGTTTATGCCAAAGTTCTGTCTCAGTGGTATGGACCATGTAGCACTTTTGGTTAGATGAGCTATCATCACTTACTATTTAGCAGTTTTCAGAAGTTCTGTAACTAGTTAATATTACAGAACCCTTTTTGTTTATGATCTCACAACCTTGATTGGAAAATTTCACACTATGGTTGTTATCGCATATTTGAGATATGCTTAACAGGTTGTGTTTTGGCCCCTCAACATATAAAATATCTTTAAATAAAGGGAGGTTGTAAAGTTGAACCGTACCTTTGCCAATAATCTTACAATTGCTTCCATCACCAAATGTGACTGACCTATCAATCATATCTTTAAGATCGACGAATAAAGCTTTGTCTCCTATCATATACCTGGAGCATCCACTATCTAGGTACCACTTTGAATGACTTATTGTTTTAAAAGCAGTGTGGGCAACCAAGCAGGCAGCTTTAGAAACCAATTTCATAATTGTTTTGGGTTTAGGAGTATAGTTGGTCTTCTTTTGATCATAGTTGTAAGAATGACCTATTGAGTTAGATTTTAAGAGCTCCTTAAGTAAATCAACTATTTTTTCAGCTAGTGGATTTCTGATCTGATTTTTAAAATAGCTACTTTTAGGTTTTTGAAAAGTTTTTGTATTTTTAGAAAAACCTTGACAAGTACCTTTTCCTTTTGAGTTTGAGACCTTTCTTTTCACAAAATTGGGAGGAGTATTCTTTTGTTTAGGAGATATATTTTTATCATAGCCCAACTCAGATCGATCACCACATTTTCTTGATCCGGATAATAGTTTTTCTAATTTTGGATCACCTTGGGCATATCTCCATGTGTCCTTCAAACTCAGAAGAGAAGATATTTCATTTTTAAGTTTCTCATTTTCAGATTTCAAATCTTTAATCAGGGAGGTTTTGAATTTCAAATCACATTTTGATTTTTCAAAACAATTTGAAATTTGTGATTTTTCTAAAACAAGAGTCTCAAAATATTCTTTGAGTTTAGAAAACTTTCTTTTTGAAGTTTAAGTTTGACAATAATTTTACAACTTTTCTTATATAAGGCATTATAAGCATATTGAAGATCTTCTTCATTTTCATGATCACTATGAAAATTTTCTTCACTAGTTGAATCATCGTGATCTGAAAATGTGAACTTGGCTATAGTCATAAGGGCTTTTATTTCATTTTCCGACTCGGTTTCAGAATCTTCTGATTCAGAAGAGGCTTCAGAATCAGATGATTCATCCTAAGTAGCCAACATACCCTTCTTCTTGGGTTTGTCCCTTTTAGGACATTTGTTTGCTAAATGCCCATATTCTTGGCAGTTATAACATTGACTATCTTTCAAAGACTTCTAAGTTCTAGACTTAGGTTTAGATCGTTTCTTTTCGTTTGTCTTTTAAAAATCGACCCTTTTCTTACTTTTGAAAATCTTGTAAAACTTTTTTGCTAGAAGCGCCATATCATCTTCTGAATTTTCTAAATTCGAGTTTTCTTGAGAAATACCTTTAGAAGATTTTAAAGCGATAGATTTACCTTTAGGAGCTTTAAAATTTAATTCATAGGTTTGTAAAGAACCAACTAGTTCTTCTACCCTCATATTATCCGTATCATGAAGTTCCTGAATTGTGGTTACTTTAGAGTCGAACCGTTCAGGAAGTGAGCGTAGTATCTTTGCACACACTTTACTTTCTGGAATTTTATCGCCAAGACCCCACATTGAGTTTACAATGTCATTCAATCTAGTGTAAAAGTCCATAAACATTTCATTTTCCTCCATATGAATTTCTTCAAATTTAGTTGTGAAGAGTTGGACTTTAGATTTCTTGACAATTGATGTACCCTCGTGTGTCATTTCTAATATATCTCAGGCTTGCTTTGAAGTATCACAGGATATGATTCTTTTGAACTCATCCGGTGATAGTGCGCAAGTGATAACATTTAGTGCTTTAGCATTGACACTACTCTCACTTTTCTGAAGTGTAGTCCATGAGAAATAAAGAGGCACTCTTATTGTCTTTGAACCGTCGGTTCCAGTCACTTCAGTGGTAGGGGGTTTCCATTCAGTCACTGTGGCTTGCCACACACTCTCATCCATTGATTTGAGGAAGATCCTCATTCTGACTTTCCAATATACATAGTTGGAACCATCAAATGGTGGAGGCCCAGTGACTGAAAGGCTATCGAAATTTGACATATTTTTATATAGCTTAGATCGTTAGCTAAGGAAATAAATCCAAATAAAAAGTAATAAGAACAAACTATTAGGCTCTGATACCACTTGAAATGACCAAGCTATATGTCCTAGAGGGGGGTGGTGAATAGGACTATGCCAAATTAAAATTAAATACAACGAAATTAAATTAAATAGATAGCTAAAATAAAATAAATTAATTCACAATGCAACCTCAAAATTCAGATCTTGAGAGATTGATATAAAAGTTGTTCTAAGGACAACCTTACACCAAAAACCAAAGGTTTATGGTAGGACAACCTGATTTCTAGAAAGATCTTTGTATCAAGAACTCAAACCGAAAGAGGAAAATATAAATTTAAAAAGAATAAATTACAATCTTAAGAATTGATTATTCTAAGGACAACCATGCACCATAAAAATGGTAGGACAATCTTACTAGAATAATTACAGAAATTGAAGTTCAAATTGATAAAAGAATAGCAAGAGATAAATTACTGAAATAAAACTCTAAACTATTACACCATTCTCCACACTTGCTTGAAATGTAAATTGTTACAACATTCACATTCACATATACATTCCACAAAACTGAATGATAAAAGATAAGGAATTAAGCAAGCTTTCAATCTACAAGACAAGGAGTTATAGTGGTTCGCTTGTGTGTTCACCAACTGTTAAACAACAGCCACACAGAATGCTACTCCACTCCTAATATCCTCACACAGGGATATTAGCGTTCACTATTAAAATAGGTTTCACAGGTTCACTTAAAACCTTCACAATTGTGTCTTTTTCACTTGGGCTTACACAATTAAAAAAAAATCCCTCTTTTCTGAGTTTTTTAGCTCTCAGATAACCACACAAATTGAGATTTTTCTGGCGAATCCCAAACAAAAACCAAAATAGTATGGAATTTATAAAATTGTAAAATACCTGGATTTCTCCTCTTGTAGCAGCCCGAAAGAACTAATTGGAGTAGATGTTCGAATATGAAAGTTCAATGTCCAATACTCACTTTACAATGGTTCTAAGTTCTAATTGATTTTAAATTAAATCAGTTTGGGCTAGTTCTATTTGATTTTAATTCCAAGAAGAAGGAAAACAATAATTCCTCTTTTCATATCAGATTGAAATATAAAATAAAATCAAATAGTAAAAAGCTAACAAAAGGAAATAGAATTATGCACAATATAGCTTAAAAATAAACACAAACTTATCTCAGAATAGAGCTTCAAATTTACTTAAATTTCCAATGAATAACTCTAAAATTCGTGTGCTACTTATAGCTGCAGAAATTTATCTTTGACTGGTCCCAGGGTCACCGCGACTGGTCGAAGAAGAAATATATTTTTGAATTTTTGAGCGTGATCAGATAAAACCATTTTACAACCAGTCGAAGATAGTCCACGACTGGTCGAAAGCAGTCCACGACCGGTCGAGACCCCTCTACGACTAGTCGTGTGACACTTGATTTGGTCGCTGGAGTTTGAGTCGTAGCTCCATGACTGGTCGAAGGTCGAGTCGAGACTATTCTACGACCGGTCGAGCAGACTTTAGGACTGGTCGTAGCCGAACAAAAAAAATTTGATAATTCACAACAAATCTATGACTGGTCTTAGAATTTCTTGGACTGGTCAAACCAGTGCTAGGACTAGTCGAACCAGATCCAGGACTAGTCTTAAGATAGACCAAAATCATGCATAATTATTAAAATTGGATTATGTATCCAAAATGACCTACCCTAAGGTCAAACTAAGGTCTATCAAACCTAAGACACGAAGTATGGACATTGAAAACTTCACTTTTAAGTTGATGTAGCTTGAACACATCACAAGCTTCAGTATCACTTTAAGTTGCACCTGTCTCCCGGTCTATCTTGAGTCTCGAACTTGAACTCTCTATTATAGCTTGAACTAGCTTGAGCTTGAACTAACTTGAACTTAACTAGCTTGAACTTGAAGTGTTGATGAGGTGTCTCAAACACAGTTATCAAGAAACAAACACAACAAACATAAGACATATATAGAGGTTTTGACACACAAAATTTGACAACCAAAGGAGCATGAGACCATAACACTTACAACCATGCCCTATGATGAGCTAAAAAATTGATAGATAACGCAAGGTGGGCCATGGAAAGGGAAAATACCCACTGACGTGTTCCTAGGGGAATACCTAAGCCACTCCCCAGATGCTCAGATGCTTTGAATCATTTAGTCACAGGCTTCCGACTAAATGACTAGGACAATCTAACGAGTGCATATTTTGGGACATGACATCAACATGGCCCACTGGATCACCCATGCGGACAAAAAAAATGGTTTAAAAATAAATAAATAAATAAAACTTCATGGGAGCATATGCATGTGCTCAGCCAGTAACACGCATAGCATAAATGTAGTTCAATCTAAGCCATCCAGATGGTGGGATCCATTGTGATCGAGCATATCCTCAAGATGATATTAATGGGGCAATCTTAACGTTTGATTGATGGAATATCTTTTTAAAGTTCTCACTTTAACAACGCATTAGATGGCCACCAACCAACTAGTTAGGTTAGTCCTTCTACTGTAATATTCAGGTGACAGCGCCATTCGAGTAAATCTTCGGACGGTTTGGATTGAGTTAAATGAATTCCACATGTATAGTGGCATACATGCACCTGTAACACCCGGGCCAAATGTCATAGCATCCTAGGGCATCCACTAGCGGAACCACCATAGGACCGCACTAGGTAGCCGCATGAAGCACATGTTCTAAGCCCTAAAAAACTAGGGATAAATGACGTCAGGTGTCACTATCACCAAGTTACGAAAGGATGAGGTCACAAACATATTTAAACTTAAATATAACCTGAATCAGAAACGGGCCGCGGGGCCGGCTCTCCCAAAAACTGCTCCGACAGACTAAAATGAGCATGGGTCGCCTGTCGAAATTCCACTAAGTCTGAAACTATAAGGAATTGTAGGCCTCACTGGGCTTGAGGTCCATCGCAAACGACAAGCCCGGATAGTGCCCCAAATTGTGCAATTTGGACCAAGAAAGAAGTGCATGAAATGAACGACTCTCGTAGGCCTGAACTTGAAACTTAAGTGAAGTTGGCTTCGCCACTAAATTGTAAAGTTACGATTTTTCAACCATTGGATTGCGACCAAACTTGAACCATAAGTTAAGGATATTTCCTTGCTCACATCCATATAACTGTGGCCCTGATTGAATGTCGATGGCTGTCGATCGCAAGTAGAGTCCCCGCGGTCAATCAAGGCATCCGGTTTCCACTAAATTTGGACCAATCGCTCATCTGATGAAGGGGTACTTGCCTCATGGCGCATATGGGTCAATGGGCCCCCGACATAGCCCTATAGGCCAAATTTCAACCCACTAGGGGCATACATGCTAAAGAAAGGCCCCCCAAGGCAATTTAAACAAAAAATTTAGAATATAAAAGGCCCATAAATTCACTCCCTCACTCCCATATGAATTCTAACTACAAGGGTGAGAGGAAGTAGGGAGAAGTGGAAGAAGGGGGCCCCTTTGTGGAGTTGTTTGGGAATTTCTCTTGCTGCCATTACCCACATTGGAGCCCACAACTCTGCCTACTGTAGAGAGCGTCCATCGGCATTAGAGAGGGAATCATCTAACCCTCTTTGGATTTCGGCATCTTAGGCCATTTGCATGCGCCCTTACAAGCAAATTCAGTCAGCACAAGGCCTCAATACGCCAATCCGTGAACCCGAAATCATAGGACTGGCACCACGAATCGACGGACTACTCCTAGGTGTAGACCATTAACCTTAGGTGACCAATTATCGAACCTAGGTTACAACTAATGATTGTGTCGTGCGAAATCAGTGCGTATGTTAATGGTAGACACCCAACCCAGGATGACAACTTGAAGAGGCTAAGACAGTTCAAGAACCATGATTGTATCTACACCCGAAATCCTGATCCAGACCTCAAACCCCCAATCCGCAATCCAAAGCCCTAATTTAAACCGTTCAATCCACATACAACTCCCACCTACACCCTAAATCCTGACCTGAGCCCATTACCCAAACCCCAACCCACCTATCTGAACTCCGAAAGTCTAAAAAGGGGATTGTCAGACGAACCAATGCACCAAACAAACCCACACGCTTGAGCTCGGACCGATCCCGTACCGGACGGTAGTCTAACTACCGCCGGCGATACTTGGAGTGCCGCCGCTCATGGCCCGCGTGTGATCTTCTGGGGACAGCTGTCCTAGCGTTCGAAAGTTAACTTTCTTAAGAAATTACTCCCTACATGATCTTATTTACTGTTTTACCAATCCCAAAACTAATGAAAGTGCACCACATGACATTCCTCTCCCCTCAACCACTTACAACTTGCCATATCAGCTTTTACCCCTCTTAAACCCCACATTTACCATAAGGCCATTGGAGAAGGCTATAAATAGTCATCTCCTCTTCACATTTTGACAACAACCACTTCTCATTTCCAAGCTTAAGTGAGAAGGAGAGGGAGAGAAAGAGAGAGGAAGAGAGTGAGGGTGAGGAGAAGCTCCCAAGCCTCCAAGTCCATATTTTTCAGCTATCTCCTTAGCCTACTCCCTACCTTCCCAACCATCCTAATCCCCAAGCCTAGCTCGGATTGATCAGGGCTCAGTCCATATCTTAGCCTACTTAAGAATCAAGCTAAAGATCCACTCATTTTATATATAAGCATTCATTATGACATTTATTCCCTTCTCAACACCCTTGCTCCTCTAGATTTCTAGTGAACGTATGTTCTGTGACTTGCCATACATCGGATCTTGTCACATCAGAAACTCCTATTGATCTAGTCTACTTTTTCTTATCCTTTTACATAAGCATCATCACATCCGCCTTCTAGACACATTGTTGGACATATACTTTGTGGCTTGCCGAAATCTCGAATCTTGCCGCATCAGAAATCCACGTATGCCTAGTCCTGCTTCGACCATATCATTCATCCCTTAATATTTTCGTACCACACCAAGTAGAGTACGGGCAGAGAGGGTGCCTAACACCTTCCCTCTTTGTAACCAAGGTCCCTTACCCGGAATCCTGGATGGCAAACCAGGAGTTAATCTAAGGTAGGAGAGTCTTCGAATTTCTCCAACCTTACATATTCCGCGGGTTCTAGCCAACTGCGAGATTCTGAGATTAATTGGCTAGTGGCGACTCCAACACTCGTAAATCAGCCTACTAACCCCCTCCTTTCAAACCAAAAAGATGCAAAATCAACGTGGGCGTCAATTTTCAGTGTCTACAGAATGATGACTCCATTGGGGACTTGCTAGAGCGCACTAGCTGAGGCCCGACTCGAAAGTGTGTGGCTCCCCAATCTCAAGGGACATCATTACTGCATTCATACATAAACCATCAATCAATCTTTGGCTTATACTTGCTTAGGCATCAATTCGAACCATGGCCACTCAATCTCGGGTAACCATGACTCTTAGGCAACCCATGAAGAAGAGCCAGTGGTTCCGCCAGTTTCTGAACCATCAGCATCAGAACCAACACCTATGCCAACACCAACACTAGTACTAATGGCCCAAATAGATTTACCAGTCACAGCAGCCTTGAATGAGATGTCTCGGAACTTTAAGGTGTTACAAGAGTTATTGCTTTGCCCAGTACTAAGTGTAGTACTAAACACGCAGGCAGCACAGCTCAGCGTACAGAACAGTTCAATCCCTCAAAATCCTTTTACTTTTTTCCTCATCCATCTAGCAAACCCTGTTCTCCCTCTCCCAGAAGATTCAACACAAGATCAACAACAACAAATAAATGGGAGCAACCCTCCCACACATCTCTACTTAGCACATCACTGCAATTAGGTTACAACACAGGTTTCCCCTAACGGGAACCACAAATAAGAACTGGGGGATGCCCATGAAGGGGGTTAGATTCAAGTTCAACTCACTCCCCCTAATAGAAGTAACATCCTAGAATTGGCAGATACCCCAGGCGGGAGCCATTTTTGAATATCACACACTCCTCTGAAAGGGAGCGGTATTCAATTCCAGCTACCTCCCACCACCAGGAGTCCGTCTTCTTTCCAACAACCCTCCATTCTCGATCCATATGAAGAGGAAGTAGCACAAGCCCTACAACAAGGGGCAAGATATCCGCAGTAAAGTAAGTTAGAAATTGAGGAACTATGAGAACAGTTGCAAATGGTATAAAATCAGCTCCAAAGGCAGTAAGGAGTGGATCACCCATCCATCGAATTCATGGATTTATGTCCCTTCCCAGATGCCCGAGTACCTTCGAACTTCGAGGTACCCAAATTTAAAAGGTATGACGGTAGTGGGTGTCCCACAACACATTTGAAAGCTTTTTGTGGGAAACTCAATGCAATAGTAGGCAATGATGGAGCCTTGATACAACTCTTCCAGAAATCCCTTAAAGGAGACGTTTTGGATTGGTACACCTCACTGGACACCAATCAAATCAGGACTTGGGAGAATTTCTCCCAGACATTCATTAACAGATTTTTATATAACTTGAACATGGCTTTGCAAAGGGCAGACTTAGCTGTCCTGAGACAGACAAGCGACGAATCATTATCAGCATGTGTAGTGAAATGGAGGGCCATGATAGCTCGAATAAGAAACCTTATCGATGACGAAGAGCAGATATTCATGATCATCCACTCTGCAAACCCAAACATTTCTGGATATATGATCTCATACCCATACGTGAATTTCTCATAGCTCATTCGAGCTGGGGAACAAGTGGAAGCCTGGATCAAAGCTAGAACCATTTCTCCATGGCCTCACCAGGCCCCCTCAATCAAAAGAAATAAAATCGAGGGGAAACCTATCGGATATGGGAATGGGAATAGTACTGCTCCCGCGTAATGCATCACAGAGGTCAATAATATCGTCGCCAACGCTCAAGGCAACCAATACGCTCCACAACTGGAGCCACAATAAAATAGGCAGTACTAGCCACTGAACCAATAATACCATCCATAGTAAGCCCAACAGGGATATCAGGCGTAGTCACCTCAGCAACAGCCTCGGAGAAATGCGCAAGGCCCATACAAGCAGGCAATGCTAAGTAGGAAGTTCACCCCTCTCGCACAAACATACAGTCAGGTGCTAACAATGTTAATGCAAAAGTAACTTCTAGCACCGCTCCAGCCTCAACTTCCACCCAATCCTCTACCACCAGGATACAATGAAAACCAGTATTGCATATATCATCAGGCTCCCGATCATCTAACATACCGTTGTTTAGCCTTGAAACATGCAGTTCAAGACTTGATCGAGAGCCAGAAGAATGTAATTACCTCTCAGGTAGGCAATGCTAATCAAGCCAACATTCTCCATAATCCTCTACCATCGCACCTAGCGGGACCCAGCACGTTTGCCACATCTACCGTCAACAACATCTAAGGAGAGCATCCTGCATACTTTTTTCCACATCACTCTATACAAGCAATCACGCCCAATATAGCAAATCAGACATGGGGATACCAACAAGCGTCTCCGCCTGGACCACAAATATACCTCGAAGCAGCACCGACAGCTTCACCTCTCATTCTCGAAGCAACATCAACCACACCACTCCTCGTACTCGAAGCGGCATCGACATCACAACCTCGCACCCTCCAAAGGGAATCAATAACATCCAGGTCACAATCTCAATCTTTCACCCTCCAAGGGGCACACTGGCACCACCCTCGGCATATCCAAACAAGTCAGGTCTTGAACCTGTCATCCTTCCGATTGGTCTCCCTGATCTGGCCTCACCGACCCTGCAAGGGGCACCCTCTGTCCAATCTCCAAGTCTCCTCTTGCCTCACCAATTGACACATGCCCAGAGGATCCCTCCTTCACGAAGTACACATTAAAAGGAAGAGGAAAATCCCACTATTAAACCCTATGAGGATTCAGTCACATCCCAGGGGAAGTCTCGAGTCTACCACAGATAGATCCCGTCACTTAACCTCAAGAACCGGTGATATATTTGGAAGGGAGGATAGTTTCCTCCTATAACCCAAAGACAGTCCCATGGCACTATCCTGAATGTGTCGAAGTGGACAACAATTGTAGGTATTTCATAAGAGATAATCAGAACCCAAAAGAAACCCGGGGGACTATGGCAGGAATGACCTACAAAGTTGACACCGCTTACAACATAGCAGCTCAGCTCAAGTCCATTCTCGCACATATTTCCATTTGGGAACTCCTATGTACATCAAGGTCACACAGAGAGATCTTTGTAAAGACCCTGAATGATGCACACATCTCTCCTGATGTACCACCTAAAATGGTGGTAAGCATGATCGGCCAACTCCTCGCACCACGAGCGATCACATTCTCAAACGAGGAGTTGCCACTCGAAGGCTGCAAACATGGACGCTTATTAAATATAGTTGTCTGTTACAAGAACTTTAAAGTCCCACTCGTGCTTATAGACAACGGATCAAGCCTAAATGTTTGCTCTCTAAGGACTGCCGAATGTTTAGGGATAGAACCATCCTCCTTCTGACCCAACACTATAAGTGTCCGAGCTTTTGATAACTCCCGAACGTAGGTAGAAGTAGAAATAGACATTGAGTTACAAATTGGACAGACATAACTCTAGTCACATTCTAAATTATCGATATTCCTACCTTTTTCAACCTTTTATTGGGACGGCCATGGCTCCATACTTTCGGAGCCATCCCATCTACTCTCCATCAAAGGGTCAAATTCACATCAGGAAATCAAATCATCTCGGTGCTAGCTGAGCTGGAAGTCATCCTACCAGTGGCGGTTAATACCCCAAAAATTGACATTCCAGTGATTGATGTCCAACATGCAGAGGGTGACATATCATATCACATTATAAACTCCATTGCCAACCTCCACCCACTTGCAGTCGAATATGTCATCCCTCTAGGTGAACGTCTAATCCTGAACTACCGTATCGAGTTCCATGGGAAAGGTATGGTAGTAAAACTAGCCCGGGCCAACATACAAAGACAGGGACTGGGGTATCAATCGACACTGGAAGATCAGGCCACAAGGTCTAAAAAGAGGCGACCATCAAGTGCACACGCATCAAGTTCGTCAAGGCTGGAATAGTCTGTGGGGACATGATGATCTACCTTGAAGAGCACTGCCAGCGGCTCAAATGAACAGAACATTCTAGCCAGGAGTCCATTTAGCCACCAATAAGGTGGGACAAGATCCTCAGAGCACCAAAAACACATCCAATGCTAGGGGCAGAACCCCCAAACCCATCACATGAGGCTAGGGGCATGGAAGCAGGGCCACCCACAGAGGACCCAGGACCAGAGGTGCCCATTACAAAGGACACATGCAAGAAGGGGGCATCACCCATCCCCACCAATAGTTAAGGTGAAACACCCTCATCAACAACTCAGTAGCACAAGGGGTAGAAGAAGCTCATTCATTGGATTGAGAAAGGGAAGTGGACTTCCCTTGATTGGACAGACATCAGGATCTCACCATAATGTAGACCTAAGGAGCCCGAAGAGCTCCAACTCTTGAGTGAGGAGATTGAATTGGATTCTGAATCTAAGCCCAGCCCAGCAGACATCAAGCTCATCGGGACGGATGACCCACACGCAAAGTAGAACAACGAGATCAAAAGGGGGAAAGAACCAGGATGGACATCCATCCCCCTAACGATCGAATCAATCGGTAAACCACCCATGGATGCCAGCCTAAAAAAGGCCAATGTAAATAGTAGTTGCTACCCCGAACCAGGATATGATCAATTATGGTTTGTAACGTCATCTTGTTCGGGACCCCTTGGCAACACAAAAAAATCAGAAAACCTTCAAAACATAAAAACATCACATATTCCAAAAAACACAAAAACATTAAATATTTCTCAAAATCATAAAACATAAGAAAATCCTCAAAATACAAAAACAACAAAAACACTTTCAAAAATCTTCGTGCTAAACACTTCACACGCAGTGCCAGAGTTTGAGGTCGACTCATATAATTTTGATCTAGAGTTGGACTTCGAACTCATGTGTTTGATGATGTCCTAGATGAGGAAAATGATGATACAGCTCTCTAATTCGAGGACTCTCTCGAAAGGTTTGAAACAAAGGCCAATGTTGTGGCAGATGACTTTGAAGTTATGTACTTGGGATCACCGGAACTCGCTAGAGAAGTGCGCATCGGTAAATCACTGTCCCTGGAGTACAAGCAGAAGATGATGGAATTCCTGAGACCGAGGCTATCCAACTTTACCTTCTCTTACGAAGACATGCCAGGGCTCAACGAAGATTTGGTGGTACAACAGTTACCAACAAAGCCAAACATGAAGCCTATTAAGTAGAAACTATGGAGAATGAAGCCAGAATAGGCGCTAAAGGTCCGTGATGAAGTCATCAAGCAATACAATGCGGGGTTCCTGGTAGTCTCCAATTACTCGGAATGGCTGGAAAACATCGTACCAATTCCAAAGAAGGATGACAAAGTTAGGATGTGCATTGACTTTAGGGATCTCAACAAAGAAAGTCCTAAAAATGATTTCCTTCTGCCTCACATTGACATGCTAGTAGGTAACACTACAGGACACAAGATCTTCTCCTTCATGGATGGCTTTTCCGGCTACAATCAGATCAAGATGGCCATTGAAGATCATGAGAAGACTTCCTTCATCACACCATGGAGTACTTTCTGCTATCAAGTTATGCTCTTTGGGTTGAAGAACGCAGGAGCCACATATAAGTGAGTCATGACTACCTTGTTCCACGACATGATAAACAAGGAAATGGAAGTTTATGTGGACTATATGATTGTTAAATCTCACACAATCAAACGACATTTTGAAGACTTCTTCGATAGGTTGGATAAATTCAAGCTCCACTTCAACCAAAAAAAATGTGTCTTCGGTGCAACCGAAGGAAAGCTGCTAGGCTTCATCATCAGTGAAGATGGTATCCGGGTAGACGAGAGAAAGACTAAGGTAATCATCAAAATGCCACCGTCCAGGACTGAAAAGGAAATTCGGGGCTACCTTGGATGGATCCAATGCATTAGCTAATTTATCGCACAGCTCACGCCCATCTGTGAGCCCATATTCAAGCTTCTCAGGAAGAATTCGCTAAAGGAGTGGAACGACGGCTGTCAAGTGGCCTTCGACAAGATCAAGAAGTACCTTCTAAACCCTCCAATGCTCATGCCACCTACCCCAGGTAGGCCACTACTGTTGTATATCTCCGTCATAGTAGAAGCAATCGGATGCGTCCTCGGCCAACACGACGATAGAGGAAGAAAGGAGCAAGCGATCTAGTACCTAAGATGATGATTCACAAGCTACAAAGCCAAATACTCCTGCTTATAGAAAACGTGCCTCGCCCTGGTCTGGGCAACACAACAGTTACGACAATGCATGATCTCTCACTCAGTCCTCCTACTCACTCGCGTGGACCCATTGAAGTACTTGTTCGAAAAACCAACACTAACAGGCAGGATCGTAAAATGAAAACTACTGCTTTACGAGTTCGACATCACCTATGTCACTTAGAAGGTAATCAAGGGGCAAGCACTGGCTAACCACCTAGCAGCAGACTTTTTGCCTGATTACCAACCACTGAAGACCTTCTTCCCTGATGAGGACATCCTCTGATTGAGGAAGAAGAAGAAAGAAAGGCAGGAGAGTGGATACTCTTCTTCGATGGAGCCATAAACTTAAAAGGGAGCGGAGTAGGTGTCATACTCTACTCTCCCGATGACGTCCTAATTCCCATATCCAGGCGATTAGCATTCTAATGCACCAACAACTTAGCTGAATATGAAGCATGTGTTGCTGGTTTGAGAGAGGCCATCATCCTCAACGTGAAGAAGTTGCGAGTCTTCGGAGATTCACAACTCATCATCAACCAGACAAATGACAACTGGAAGACCAAGGATGAAAAGTTGATCCCTTATCATGTCTATCTAGAGAATCTAACTAAGGAATTTAAAGAGATCACATTCTCTTACATGTCCCGAGCTAAGAACCAGTTTGTGGACGATCTGGCTACCCTCGCCTCAATGCTGGAGATCCCAAAAGGAGTTGCTGAATGAGAGCTCACTGTCGAGCTCTAAGAAGAACCCATGTTCTGCGTACAGATAGATGATGCTGAAATCTCCTCGAATGATCAGCCATGATATACAGACATCAAGGAATATCTCAAGCATCAGAAGTACTCGGAAGGAGCAACATCAGCCAATCGTCGCGCCATCCAATGACTAACAGCCCAATTCACGATCACCAGGGGCATCCTCTATAAGCGATCCTTCAACCAAGTCCTTCTCCACTGTGTGGATGAAATAGAAGCAGCGTAGATCATGTCAGAAATCCACGAAGGACTATGTGGCCACAGATGAACGGACATATGATGGCAAAGAAGATCTTACGGCTCGGATACGATTGCTGCAAATATGTCAGGACAGTCTTCAAGTGTCAAGAACACACAAACTAAATCCATGCGCCTACTTTCAAACTATATAATCTAATGACATCATGGCCCTTTTCTATATGGGGACTTGACATCATGGGCAAAGTCAGCCCCAAAGCTTCAAACGGGCATGAATACATCCTCGTGGCAGTGGACTACTTCACCAAATGGATAGAGGTAGCATCCTATACCACCATCGCAACATCTCACGTGGTAATGTTTATGAAGAACAATATCATCAGCTGATATGGGATCCCTCAGGCCATTATTATAGACAACAGAACTCTGTTCCTTGATAAAAGGATGGCGACTTTCTCGACAAGTTTAAACATTCAGCATCATCGGTCAAGCCCCTATCGCCCTCAAATGAATGGTGGGGTCGAAGCCGCAAACAAGACTATCATCTGCATACTGGAGAAAATGGTGAAGACATATTGCGACCGGTCAAAAATTCTCCCATACGGACTTTGGGCTTATCGGACGTCTATATGGTCTGTTACAAGCGCAACTTCATACGAACTTGCATACAGAATGAAGCAGTATTGTAATCGAAATCACATCACTTCGAGTATTGTTAGAGAGCGAAGTCGAGAAAGTCGAGTGGTAGCAAGCAAGATACGATCAACTGTATTTGGCAGATGAAAAGCGCATGCATGCGCTAAGTCACTCACAGTGCTACAAAAGAAGGATCACATGGGCCTACAATAAGAGGGTCCAAAAAAGAAGTTTCAAAATTGACGACATGGTCATGAAGCATATCCTACCACCACACTTGCCAGATCCCAGAGAAAAATTCAAACCCTCATGGGATAGACCGCTGATCATTCTAGAAATACTCCCGGGAGGTGCACTTCGGCTCACCAGTCTGAGAGGAGAGGATCTTCTTGTGCCCATCAACGCCGACAATGTGAAAATCTATCATAGGTAACTATACCTAACCTTGTTGATGAGTACAATTGCAAAGCTGTATCCACCACCTCTCCTCCAAAAACTAGAAAAATCTTATCACTCCTCCCACCCAAAAGATATTCATCCTTCCTCTCGCCAAGTACAAAAATAACAAAAAGAAGAATACTCGTCATTTCTCCCATCAAAGAAGAGGTTAATACCCACCAAAAAAAAGAAGGAGAAATAACACCACAAAAAAAAAGAGAGAAAAAAGAAGAAAGAGATAGAAAACCTCGAAAGGAAGACCAAAAAGGAGAAGAAAATAAGACCATCCCACATCCCCAAATAATCCAACCAAAAACAACTTACGGTTGTGATCAAAGACAAGGACAGGAAGGTAACCAGTTAGCCGACTATGAAGGAAGTCTCTCCGTCTCTCTCGACACTCTAAAATAAAACACAAAAAAAAAGAAGAGAAAAGCATGTCTAAGCAAAAAGAGTGAGGTGAAAACCCGAAAGGGCGCCTCGAGTAAAAACAGCGGACATGAAGCAGACTTGGTGAAAACTTAAAAAGGTGCCAAGGGTAAAAACAACATAGCTGTCAAGGGACAGACAAGATTAAAAACTCAGGACGTGGTGAAAATTTGAAAGGACAGTTAGGGGCAAAATGATGAGAAGAGCCGGACGTAGTGACAACCTGAAAGGGCACTACGGGTAAAAATGGCTGAAAAATAAAAAAAAAAGTACATAAGATCCCACCTACACAATTTAGACTACTGCACACAACATGGGTTGAGTCCAACATTCTGATCTTAATCATCCAAAGCACAAATTCAAACACAAGCAAGCACTGGAAAATTTGGCACAAACAAAATTTTTCATTCCTTTAAAATCTTTTGTAAATACATTACTTTCCTTCTTTATAAAAAATAAAAATAAAAAATAAAAAATCCATACATATAGGACAAGCAGATGGTTAAAGTCTGGAACTCTAGGAAAGCCCCTATCACTTATACATCGACAGCATCTGCCTGAGCCTCTCTATCTCCATGTGCAGGTAAAAGACCTCGTCCCTCTCCAGGCGATGCTCGGTGAGAATGCTTTCATCATACCACCTCCCCACGACCAGCCGACGGGCCATATCCTCACAAGAATGGCGAAGAATGACAATCTCAGAGATAAGGTGGCCATGTGTCGCAAGAAGAAAAGACAGATCAATGAATGGTCGTTCTTCGAACGCATCTAGCAAGTCATCAACACACGAGGAAGACGAAGTGGTATCACCGACCATATCTTGATTAGTAGCCTCATCCGCCAAGTGCCAACTTGGAACCTGACAATAAAGCGACTGCTCTACCACCCGTGGCTGATATCGCACTGTCGCTAAAGGTGGAACCCAGGACTCGAACTCCAGAACCATCACATCCAAAGAGCCTTGCCAAGAAGTCTAGACTCGTCGATATAAAGCAATCAAGTCAGAAGGAAGATGAGCATGTCCAAATCTAGAAAAGGTGAAATCCGGGATATCCTGCTAGAAGCCAAACTACCAAAGGAAACGAGTAGGATGATAAGAGCAGTATCCCCGGAGGCCCAACAATAGTAGAGGAGTACGAGTCACGCTGCAGATCAAGGGAGTATGATAGAGCCACGGAGCCTCCCAACTAATCTCCCACCCTCGAAGCTGAGAAAGCATACGACGATATAGCGACTCGGTGGCCTCAACACACGAAGGAAGGCTATCGAGTAACAAAGACAGCACATCGTCACAATGAGAGTCAGACCACAGAAGTAGAGGGGTCATATAAAGGTGCTCTCACAACCACACCTAGAGGAAGGTGCAAGTTGAGCTCAAATTGTAAATGGATAACAAAGTAAAGGAAGGGAAAGAGGATAAGAGTGAAAATACCTAGAGGAATGTGCAACAACAACGGAGAATACAAGTTCGGCCAAGAGAACACTCGGTCAGCCCAAAAAAGAGCCCCGCTTATACCACAAAAACCATACTCCTACGGCCCAGGACTCGGTGGAATACATCCAGTAAGATTGTCAATGAAGACTCCTGCCAACCGGAGAAGAGCAACTCGACTAAAACATAGAATATCAATGCATTAAAACACTAAAGCTGGCGATCTGACCCAGGACCTTCTTGGGCGGTAGAATAACGATCGTACAGGAGCTCAAGTAAAAGCTCACCGGCCCTACCCTCTGCAGTAGGAAAAGTAGCTGAAAACCTAAACCAGGAGGTCAGATCAGCAGGACGAACTAGCTCGGATGAAGGAACATAAGGCTCTCAGGAAAGAGGAAGACTAGATAGACGCACAAGCTCCTCCAACAATGGACCCAACTCCAGATCATTGAAGGAAAATAGGTTCAACATTAGAACTCAATCATACAAAGTTGCACTCAACAATTGCCAATCTAGGCGAACTCGGTGAAAGTGAAGAACCTCCCAAAAGCCCAAAGAGCCCATCTCAAAGATCTCAGACTCGGTCAAGCTTTCGATCCAGATACGCAATCACTCAGAACAGGTGTCATGTGGCTCTAATCAGTAAGTCCGAACAAGCACACCCTCTACGATTTGGACCCCTAGATCAACAACAGAACCATCAAAGATGGGCATCCCCTCATCCAATAGATTTATCTCATGATGACGAAAGAAACCGGACTCACCCAGTGCGTCCCGCAGAATGCCCTGAAAAGCTGCAACAGGTGGGCCCAAGCCTCCAATGATCACCACATCAGGAGCAGTCTGGAATGCACATGCCCCAGGAGCTGCAACGCCTAAAGTATCCTAGTAGCTGACTGGACTGATATCCTGATCCCTAACAACAACTGCCTATCCCATCACTGCCTCGAAGTCTGCACCAAATATCTGACTTAGGCCATCTGTAAGGAGTTCATCATCTACTGAATCCAAACCACTCGAACCACCAAGGTGGGGCCTGCCACCCGCCAGGACCCGATCCACCCCATCCGTACCATCCACTACCATCAACATATCATCTCCAATACCTAAATGCGGCCCACCGAAATCCGGACCACCCATTATCCCTCCAACACCATCCATACCCTCCGATGGTCTCACAATAACAACACCTAGTGGCCCACTAGGCAGGGAAGCATCAAAACCATCCACACCATCAAAACTATCTAATACACCCATCCATCTTCCATCTTCACCATTAATGATGGTAGGAGCAAGATCATTAATAACATTAACATCTGCCAAAGGGCCCATTACTCCACCACCAACCACCATTAATCCATCCATAAATGGATCCTCTCCACCATTTATGGACCCACTAACCTCTCCACCATTTATGGACCAATCCTCTCATCATGGTCAGCCATAATAACTCCAAAAAAGGAGAAAGAAAGGGACAAAAGAGGAAGAAGACAAGGAAGAAGACACAAAAGAGAAGAAGGAAGGGACAAAGGGAATGATCAAAGGGTGTGGACGGACGAGAATGTCTAGAAAGGGACTGAGTGAATAAACATAGAAGAAGAGGACTTGCTGGAAGAAAAGATGGACGGAGGCGATAATTCGATTACCACCAGTGGTACTCCAAATATCGTTGTCAAACCTGACATCTCCGCATCATTACAGCACTGACAACACAGAACGGTAGAAAAAAAAAGTCAGTGGCATAGTCGAACTACTGCCCGGGCCCACAATTGAACGCGGTTAATGGCAGGGTCCAATTTCAGGACTCTTGGGGGTCAATTCATCTCTAGATAAGTGTTAAGGCCATCAACAACAACATTCCAAGGACCAACGGTAGAAGAGGCAGGCGAGAAAAGTTTTTCATATATATCTAAGAAACAATTGTACAGAGCAAGCATACAAGATCACATGATACAATAGAAACTAGTCATCCTTGTCAGGTATGTATTCGTCTCTACCCTTTTAGCGGACATGTGGACCCAGGAGACCACCACCGGTGAAGCGCACACCATCACCGGGAGCATAAGCAAGTTGTAGTATGGGGCCGATACCATACTGCTCGCACTAGGAGCTGTACTCCCTCACTGGGTCGACGAAGGCACTAGCTTCAAAGCCCTCTAAAGCAGCAACTAACTCTCGCTCAGGTACTACTCTCCAATTAGATGGACCAGATGGTGGACTGAACGGGATGAGTGGACTCCCATCCAACTACTAGAAGAGCCTCTCGCCAAGGTACTATTTCGTCACTCGAGGGTCCTCCAGGATACGATGCCACTTTGAGGCCTGAAAAGCCTCCTGGGCAGCAGGAGTAAGGGCCACCTTCGATCGAAGATACGACCGAGTGAAACTGCAAAAACAGAGGGCACACATAAAGTATAGGGCAAAACAACACAGGGCAACACAGAATAGGGCAATTACTTACATCATCAAGAACCAGGGCGTCTATGTTTGATCTCTAACCAAGATCAGAAAACATACGTGTGCGGCTGTGGTTATCCTTGTACTACTGCATCATGCGAGGAAAAGAAGGCGAATGATCGATCAAAGTGGGTGCCAAGTGAGGAAAATGGTCGAAAAAGCACACCTGCATGTTATCACAGTTAGCGGCTGACTCCAATCATCCCAAAAGCTGAAAAATGTGAGGAGACAGATCTAGGGGATACCTCAACGACTAGATAAAAGCTAGTCAGAGACCTACTGACGCAGCGGCTGACCTTGTCCAATCCTTCATACAAATGGGCAAGGAGAGCTGCATTCTAATTGTATGGTGTGGGGAAGGTGATATCTGCCACCAACGTCAATAGATGGGAACTCACCAGCTCGTTCCCACGACAGAAGATCATCGCACCCATAGTGTACAGTATCAGGGCACTGGCCTTCACGATGGCTGCGGCCTTGGTCTTAGGAACACGACAAGTAAAGTTTGATGACAACCAGAGCAACCTGAACCGATGACCGAAAAAATTCGAAGCATCTGACATCATTCCCAGTAGACTCATCCAATCATCCTTAGAAGTTACCGAGAGATCATCCTTAAAAGGGACGAATCCCCCGTCATACCTAAGGCCCAGTTGCATATAGATATCATATGGGGTGATCCCCCACTCTCCAAAGGGCAGATGAAAGGTATGAGTCCCAGCATGTCATCGCTCCGCCAAAGTCGACAGAAGGGACATGTTCATCTTGCTTAGACGAATCTGGAACAAACTGGCAAACGGAGTGCGCTCCAGTACATCGAAGAATAGGGGATGCGGATCATGAAACCAATCTGACCAATGTGTCCTAACCCCATGTCCCCTCAAGATCGCATGTACGCCACCATCCCAAGCCACGTTAGATAAATGGCGACCCTCGGGAGGCACAAAATAAGGGTCAACTGACTGACGGGAAGAGCTAGCATCACTCCTACCACCACAAGGCATGCTGCACAGGTAAAACTCACAGGTAAGCACCTCCGTACTATCAAAGCTTAAAGATAGAGCCCTACTCAAAGCCTAAGTCGAATAGTCAACGGTCAAAGGTTCAAGTCAATGGTTGTCAGGCTCGTATCCTAGACTGTACCATTCCATAGGCTCCCGCGATCCTCCCAGTCGAATTCCTGCAACCCACGATCTGTTATTAACATTTGCACGCTATCTTGAGACGTGTCCCTTAAATCAGAGTCGGCTCGACCCAAGACTTGTACCAGTGCGACCACGCCATCGCCGCGGTTCCAATGCCGTATCTTACACGCCGATGCGGTACCCTGGCCAGGAGCTATGGGTCCACATTTAGTTCGAGGAAAAAAGCCCCACGTTGCAAATCCCGAGAGAATTCATCACATCAATCACCTCATTTGTCAAAAGTACACTCATTACTCTCCCCATTCCCAAGTACAAAAAGCAAACTCAAAAGTCAACTTTCCTATCACCTCACTATCCTCTCTCCCATTACTTCTCTTACACCTCTCTCTCTCTCTCTCTCTCTCTCTCTCTCTCATTTTTCAAGCTCCTCTCTCCAAGCAACTCACGTCCATGGCTATCATGGTGGGGCTTATAGTGGGGCCCACGGTCCTACCCGTGTTACAAGTAGTAACATCCTGGACGCTGGACGTCAGCACGCCCCTGGCTATATAAATTTTATTTTATTTTATGTAGTTTTCTGGTACTTTTTCATAGGTGGGGCCCATATCAGGACAATCCACACCATTTACTGGATTCTATGGCTTATGGTGCACCCAATGAGTCTAATATTAGATATTTTTTTTACCCATGAAAACATAATAGCAGGTCCTAATAAGTTTTAACTATTAAAACATCCATACATTAAGGTGGGGCTTGCATGAGCAACCCACCCCAAAAGCAAAATTATATATATATATATATATATATATATATATATATATATATATATATATATATATATATATATATATATATATATATATATTGTTAGCTTGTTAGTACACACCCATGCTAGTACATGCACTCCATGTATATATATATATATATATATATATATATATATATATATATATATATATATATATATATATATATATATATATATTGTTAGCTTGTTAGTACACACCCATGCTAGTACATGCACTCCATGTTAGCCATTACACCTCTAGCGTCCAGGGACGTTGGACGGCATGGATAAACACAGGCATATGTGGTGGGTCCCACTTGGACATGGCCCACATTTCATCAAGGTGGGTCCCACATGAACGTGGCCCATCTGATTAGAATCAATCTGATACTTGTGTTTTTCCACCACCATAAGGTAGGGTCCACATGACTTGGATGGTTTGGATAAGACATACATCAAAGCGGGATCCATCCAAGTGGGCCACACGTCACAAAAAAATGAGAGAGAGAGAGAAGCACCCACCTTTTATCTTCTTGAATTTCTTCTTCCATCAACATATCTTAGAGCTCTAAGGGATGCATTTGAACGGTAGAGATTGATTTTGGAGAGCGGGATTGAGTGGTAGAGAGTGGGTCACACCAAGCTCCTCCATGGAAGCCATGAACGTGAGTTGCTTGGAGAGAGGAGCTTGAAAAATGAGAGAGAGAGAGAGAGGCGTAAGAGAAGTAATGGGAGAGAGGATGGTGAGGTGATAGGAAAGTTGACTTTTGGGTTTGCTTTTTGTACTTGGGAATGGGGAGAGTAATGAGTGTACTTTTGACAAATGAGGTGATTGATGTGATGGATGCTCTCAGGATTTGCAACGTATGACGTTTTTTCTCGAACTGAATGTGGGGCCACAACTCCTGGCCAGGGTACCGCATCGGCATGTAAGACGCGGCAACTGCGTGGTCGCACTGGTACAAGTCTTGGGTCGAGCCGACTCTGATATACGGGACATGTCTCAGGATCGCGCGCAAATGTCAATAACAGATCGTGGGTTGCCGGAATTTGACTGGGAGGATCGCGGGAGCCTATGGAATGGTACGGTCTAGGATATGGGCCTGACAGCTCTCCCCACCAAATAAAAATTTTATCCTCGAAATTTACAGAACAGACAAGGGAGAAAGAGACATCATCAAGTATATAAGTCAAGGCATAATCAATCTAGCAAAAGATGAAGAGAGCACTCTCTAATCTCAACTTCGCCCTCTTAAGACACATTATCAATACTATGATGACTCTACTAATCTTCCGATCTCGGATCAGAAATGATCGAAAATTGAATACTAAGTAGCCTCACAATTTCAACAGTAGGGAGCTATATCAGAAAATCTCTAAGTTATTCGAACTTGGGGATCTGACTATTCTAGGTTCTCAACAATCAGAGAGTGTAGGGTTTCTATCAGCAGATATGTGATGTTATCTTCAAGTATTACCAAGTTATGCTCTGATACCAACTTCTGTCATGCCCCAAATTCAGAAACCGGGCTTACAAAATTTTCGATCGCTGAATCTGGCGCTGACAGCCTCCGTAAAACCTCATTCTCGGCTCTCAGTGCCCATTCGCTAGGTTCCGATCCTGGGATGTTACGAGGAGAATTTTTAACGTTATTTTGATTCGTAATAAGCATAACCAAAGACATAACCCACAACAACAACCAAAAACTCCATTACATTTTCACTATGATAAAAAAATTTACAAGTACAATGAGCATAAAGGGAAATATAATGATAGTGGACGATAACTTCAAAATGATCTGCAAAGCGCTCCTGCCTCAGCACTGCTGTGCTCCAACGTCACCTGCACGCAACGGTCATGCATAAGCTTATAAAAAGCTTAAAGGGTGGTGAAAGTGTGTGCGCAGGGTAGTAATATAATCATATAATATCAGAATAATATAGAATATGCAGATGGATCCATGAATACCATTAGCCGTACCAAGGCTATGCGATGTGAGATGCAACTCAAGCATACGAATCCTCATCTAAGTCCACATATCAATACAGCTCAAATCTAGAATATCACCGAGGTCTAGTACACTCTAAACCAGATCGTCGCCCCATCGTACGCAATAAGGTAAGTGAAAGAGACCTCACTATCCGTCGGCCAATATCGGGCTCAACTCATCGATAGCGGACCCATTCCTCGAGCTGGTTAAACTCGGCCTAACTTTGCCCCTACTCTTGGATCGGTAAGGCCGCACCCCCTTCCAACAGACCACGATACAGTGGAAAGCGCGGCCGTTTGGTAATCGGCACTCGAAGCTCATGTACCTACTCGGTCTAGACGTTGGAGCAACCTCTTGATACCATAAGGGTTTAAGGACTTTCACCTAGGGATATCTATAGCACCCCATGTAGAACAAGATTTCTGGTGTCCCATCTCGCCATCCACGATATGCTTGTGGAGGCTACAGCCCTAATGTCGCTAGGGCGTTTGGTAATCATAATCACACAATGCGAGATGCATGAGTCACACAGTCCAATCATGCATCAATCCAACGCATACCGTGCGCTCATGTGGGGAAACTCCGCCTATCAGGGAGTCCTATGAATAACCTGCCCTATGACATATGTAACGGTCAACCATATCTCATAACAAACATACAGATGATGCGTATGGTCATGTATCATGATGCTATGCTGTCATATACTCATAATCGATATCAATAACTGGCATCAACAATCGGCTCTGACAACATGGACATTTAACCAACATTGCCCACAAGGAATGACCCACATAGAGCTAAACATATAATGGGTCCACAGCCTCATATAAGGACCTAATATATAACACAATGGGCCTTACTCAAGGGCTACACACACAACACGTGGGCCCTGTTCATGAGCCTCAAATACATGACATGTGAGCCCTACACAGGTCTCGAATACATCAAATGGGTTATGCATCATGGGCCTAATACATATCACAATGGGCCGTGCCCATAAGCCACGAATACATCACAATGGGCCTTGCCCATAGGCCTCAAATACATCACAATAGGCCTTACCCATGGGCATCAATACATCACAATGGGCCTCATCGCCTAGCCCTCAAATACATCATAATGGGCTTCATCACAGCGGCCTTATATTCATCACATTAGACCTTACACACGTGCTGAATACACATCACAATGAGCTTCAAATACGAGTCGCATACGCATCACATTGGGCCCCAAACACGGGCCACATATACATCACACAGACCGAATACACATCACAATGGGCCTCAACTACGAGTCGCATATACATCATATAGGTCTCGACAATCAGTCTCGATAATCGGAATCGGCAAATCGGTCACGTTAATTGGAGTTGGTAATCAGTCACGACAATCGGAATCGATCGATAATCAGAATCGACAAATTGGTCACATCAATTGACAATCGGCCCCGATTAGAATGGGCCAAACAAGGCCTAAGGGAAGGTCGCAATGTGGACATCTAGCCAACATTGCCTCCCAAGGGGTGGCCCACATAGGGATTCATACACAACGTATTGGCCACACATATATCATGTTGGGCCCCCATTCATGGGACTCTCATACATCGCGTTGGGCTTCATATAAGGGCTTCAAATGAATCACAATGGGTCACGCCCATGGGCCTTGAATACATCACAATTGGCCCAACATACATCACTATGGGCCGCTCATAGGGGCCCAATACACAACACAACAGGCCACACGAATGAACGACATAGATATACAATACACATATCACGGCGAACTGCATACACGGGCCTAATATACATCACCAAGGGCCACTACCCATGGGCCTCAAATGCATCAAAAGGGGTACGACTTATGGGCCTCAATATACATCAAGTGGGCTACGTCAATGGGCCGCACTAATGGGTCATCATATATATCAAGTGGACTATATCACATGGGTCGCACAAGTGGACCTCATATATACCATAATGGGTTTCAAATACAAAATAGGTGGGCCTCATCACATTGGCTAGGTATACATCTCATTGGGCCACATGATATGGGCCTCAAATGCGTCATAATAGGCCAGATGGGACAACCCATACGGTCCAGAATAAATGGATAGCATGAATATGGAACATATACAACATAGTAGGCATGCAAGATGGGCCCCACTAAATGGATAGTATGTATGAAATACACACATCACGGCAGGCCCCATACATACACCGTGGGTCTCTATCAATTAGCAATTGGCCTTATAAAACACATGCTTCTGGTGGGACTGAAAATTGTTGGAGGACAAGGATGAAACATATATCATAGTAGACTGCAGCTCATGAACTACGTGTACACAAAACATACCTTAGGTGGGTCCCGTCCCAACTAAATGGTGCCGATAAAATACATACACCACGGCAGGGCTCATCGTCCTTTAGAAGGTATAGATAAAACACAGATGTTATTTTGTGGCCCAGCAGATGGGTGGCACGGATATACAATGTATACATCAATGTGGGCCCCACACCACCCCTGGCAGATGGATAGAGTGAATATACAATAAATGCATCAAGGTGGGGTCCACGTCCCCAAGGATGGACGTTGAGCATACGACACACCTCGTATGTGGGGTCTCAAAACTTGGGACGTCAGTACATCCGCCACTGATGCGTGGGTTGCTGGACACGTACCGCAACGGTTTGCATACAGAACATACTGCAAGGTGGGCCTCACCCACACGTGCAGCACGTGTGGAGTGGTCCCACAGCAAAACAGATGGGCGGCGTGAGAGAAACACATACGTCATGGTGGTGATCCACCGTCCCAACCAGGGACGGTGTGGACTTAATACATACATCACGGTGGGTCTTACATGCGTGACCCACCAGAATTTTGGGTCTGCCTCACGTCCAGATGGACAGTGAGGTGCCACGAATGGACGGCATGGAATATACAACACCGTCCAACAATGGACGGTGTGGCATATAGATACATTATGGTGGTCCACACAGGTGGACGGTGTGGATCATCTTCAAGGTGGATCCCACCGTCAATGGACGGTTACATCAGGTCAGGCCCACGGGACCTTGGTGACGTGATACAGCAGCGGCAGATGTAGTTGTGTATTCGTACACTAGCTAATTCACTTGCACGTGGGACCCACGTGGGGCCCACCACAACGTTTACCTCCCATCCCATCTGTTGATAAGGTCAGACGCACCTAAATAATAGGAGGAAAAAACAAATTTCATGTTTATCCAAAACTTCTGAGACAAAAAAAAAAAGGGGTTTCAATGGTAGACGTTCAACCTCCTGCTGTTGGGTGGTGTGGACTACCAGATTTCCGTGAACGGATGATTTTTGGAGTGTCCAAATAATAAAAGGGGGCCCATCAAATGGGCGGTGTTGATGTTCAAAAAGCATCATGGTGGGGCTTATAGTGGGGCCCACGGTCCTACTCGTGTTAAAAGCAGCAGCGTCCTGGACGCTGCCCCCGGCTATATAAATTTTATTTTATTTTATGTAGTTTTCTGGTAGTTTTTCATAGGTGGGGCCTATATCAGGACAATCCACACCATTTACTGGATTCTATTGTTCATGGTGCACCCAATAACTCTAATATTGGATATTTTTTTTTACCCATGGAAACATAACAGCAGCTCCTAATAAGTTTTAACTATTAAAACAATGCTCTGGACGGTGTGGCCTACCAAAGTTTTGGATCAGATTCATTCTTCGGCTCAACACCTAAAATGAACTGAAAAATAAGATGGACGGTGTGGATTAAATCCATACATCAAGGTGGGGCTTGCATGAGCAACCCACCCCAAAAGCAAAATTATATATATATATATATATATATATATATATATATATATATATATATATATATATATATATATATATATATATATATATATATTTGTTAGCTTGTTAGTACACACCCATGCCACTACACGCACTCTATGTTAGCCATTGAAACTCCAGCGTCCAGGGACGCTAGAGGGCATGGATAAACACATGCATATGTGGTGGATCCCACTTGGACGTGACCCACATTTCATCAAGGTGGGTCAAGAATCTCAAGGCCCAATTTCCAAGGCCCACTTCAAATCCCAGTCTAAAGGCCCATTTAAAGCCCATCCCCAAGGCCCATTCCCGAGGCCCATTTCAAGGCTCATTTCAAAGCCCATTCCCAAGCCTAGTCCAAAGGCCTATTCCCAAGGCCCATTTCAAGGCCCCTTTCAAAGCCCATTTTCAAAGCTCATTTTCAAAGCCCATTTCAAAGTCCATTCCACAAGGCTCACCAAAAACCCAAGTAATCAAGGCCCATATTCAAGAGCCTAAGACCCATCCTCCTAGCCCACATCTCCATAATTCAGGCCCACTTTCACAAGTCCATCTCTGGGACCACATATCCACATTCAGATACATCTGACCACATCAAGATCATGATGTGGGGCCCACTTGAAAAATCTCATTCATACAACATCGACAAGGCAACCCACCATCAAGGTCTACGACATCAAAGCACTCAAGTGGGCACCAGATCATTCATCCTAAAGTCCAGGTCATCCAAAAAATAACAAATATATATAAAAAAGATAAAATTCTAAAAGATTGGGCTCCTTTCTTATCACACCCTACTCTAACAAAATAATAATAATAATAATAACAAATAAAAATAGGAAAATCCAGCCAATTATTTGGCCCAAAACAGAAAGATCCAGCAAGATCCAACTGTTGAGATCAGGTCAAGACAATTTAACAGTCCCGATCATGGTTCTCCTAGGCCCAAAAGGAAGATCCAAGCCCATCAATTGGTCCTCCAAAGCATTCCATAAATAAGGTTCAACAAAACTCCAGCAAGCACAAAACACCCATCAAGGCACCTAAGAAAATGAAGGAAGAAATGGAGTAAAGTGGGGACCACAGAGGAGGCAAGATCACAACTCAAAAACCTTCCAAGGAGCTACAATGGTATCCCTGGAACGGATATGGAATAAGGAAGTATAGGGGAAGAGACCACACCCATCGGACCAATGTCTACCAAAAACAAGCAGACAAACCGGGCGACCTACGGTAATCGGACTGCCGTCCCTGCCCAGATTCCCATGGGACAGCGGGCAGGTCCCTTATTACATGATGTGTTGACTGATCCTCTCCTGGATCCGCTAGATAAAGCCCAAATGATAGAGAGAAAAAGATTCTCCCTCAAAAAGTAAATTTCATCTAAAAATCTTACGATAAATTCAATTTCTTGTGAGAAAATGAGAATCTCAATAAAACATATCTTGAAAATTGCTGGAAAATACAAAAGAAAAAAATTAAAAAATTTTAAAAAAAAAGGAAAAGAGGAAAAGAAAATGCAAATGCCCCATTAGTTTATTAGTGGAGGTCATCTGTTAATTTATAAAAACTGGACGATCTCGACCGTCCATGAGATCAACAAATCTTTCAATCCAAAAATGGTTTCAAAAGCCCCATTAACTTTTTAGTGGAGGCCATCTAACTTTTACAAATAAAAACTGAACAATGACACCCACCCACGACATCAGACGAATATTTTCTAAAAATTTCAAAAATATATATATTTGCAAATAAAATCCCCAAGGAGTCTAGCCCTGAAGAGGATAATTTTTTGAAACGCATGCGACACGTAGTACACTGAGGAATCTTCCATATTCTCCAGTTGCGGTCTGTGCAAGAAGTTAAATAAGGTTTGATCTCTTCCGATTTCTTCGAAGAATGATTGAATCTATACATGATATATGTACGATTGGCCTAATTTCTATATTTGGACAGTCGTACGGATGCTAGTAAAAATGATTGTATCTATCTTTGGAAAGAATACTCAAACTCAAAGTGACAACTATCCATTGTAACCAAATTATTAAAATTAGCAAACTGCATGACAAAAGATTACCTGCACATACCTGGTCGAGGATGTTTGAAAATTTTAATCAAATCCAAGTCAGCGTAGTGAGTTCCTTGTAAGGCCACACCAACACGCAAAGCAGCTAACCACTTTGACGATCAAATAAACCAAATATTCCTAGGGTGATTACATAATAAAGGAAACGATAGATCAAACAGTACGGGAATCCTTTTAAAGACACGACGAATGCGCAGAGGCACTTACTTTTCAGACTTACTCTCTGATGCTATCAACAATCTGATGTAAAAGAGTTGTGATTGGTGACCCGTAAAGCCGTGACGAATGCGTAGCGGACAATCACAATATTTTCCTCAATCCTCGTGATATGTGCAAGTCATCTCTTTTTCAAATAATTAGCTGATAATGATACAATGGCAGATGACAGATTCGAGTTGTTACCACTTTCTGACCAGAAAGGTGGGGTGTCCACTCGCTTTGGCTCTCGGTTGCTTGCAACCTCTGCCAAAGAGGGGCATCTGTGGACACCCCACCTAGGATGACAACTTGAAGAGGCTAAGACAGTTTAAGAACCATGATTGTATCTACACCGAAAATCCTGATACAAACCTCAAACCTCTAATCCACAACCCGAAGCCCTAATCCAAACCATTCAATTCACATACAGGCCCCGCCTACACCCTAGATCCTGACCTGAGCCCATTACCTAAACCCCAAACCCACCTATCTAAATTCTGAAAGTCTAAAAAGGGGATTGCCGGACGAACCAATGCACCAAATAAACCCACACGCTTGAGCCCGGCTCGAGCCCATATCGGACGGTAGTCTAACTACAACTGGCGGCAGTTTGACTACTATTGGCAGTACTTGGAGTGCCGCCAGTCGCGACCTGCGTGTGATCTTCTGGGGACATCTGTCCCAGCATCCGAAAGTTAACTTTCTCCAGGAATTACTCTCTATCCAACCTTATCTACTATTTTACTAATCCCAATAGCCAATGGAAGTGCGCCATGTGACATTCCTCTCCCCTCAACCACTCACAACTTGCCACGTTAGCTTTTACCCCTCCTAAACCTCACATTTACCATAAGATCATTGAACAATATTATAAATAGCCTTCTCCTCTTCACATTTTGATAACAACCACTTCTCATTTCTAAGCTTAAGTAAGAAGGAGAGGAAGAGAGAGAGAGAGAGGAAGAGAGTGAGGGTGAGGAGGAGCTCTCAAGCCTCCAAGTCCAGATTTTTCAGCTATCCCTTTAGCCTACTCCCTACCTTTCCAACCATCCGAATCCCTAAGTCTAGCCCGAATTGATCAGGGCTCAGTCCATGTCTTAGCCTACTCAAGAATCAAGCCAAAGATCAATTCATTTTACATACAAGCATTCATCCTAACATATATTCCCTTCTTAAACCCCCTTCTCATATAGATCTCTAGTGAACGTATGCTCTGTGACTTGCCGTACATCGAATCCTTTCACATCAGAAACTCCTATTGATCTAGTCCACTCTTCCTTATCCTTTTACATAAGCATCATCGCATCCGCCTTTTAAACACGTTATTGGATGTATGCACTGTGGCTTGTCGAAATCTCGGATCTTGCCGTATTAGAAATTCACGTGTGCTTAGTCCTACTTCAACCATATCATTCATCCCTTGAGATTTCCGTACCACATCAAGTAGAGACCATACATTTGTACAGGCAGAGAAAGTGCCTAACACCTTCCCTCTTTGTAACCGAGGTCCCTTATCGGGAATCTTAGATTGTAGACCAGGAATCAATCTAAGGTAGGAGAGTCTTCGAATTTCTTCAACCTTACATATTTCGCGGGTTCTATCCGACTGTGAGATTCTAAGATAAATTGGCTAGTGACGACTCCAACACTAGCAAATCAGCCTACTAATCCCATCCTTTCAAACTAAAAAGATACAAAACCAATGTGGGCGCCAACTTTCAGTGTTTACAGTTAATTAGCGAGTAATCTTTAGTTGTTAGTCTTCCCTGAATTTGCCAAGTCAATCCTAGTATAGACAATATTTGCTTCCATGCTAAATTAGGCCAAAACTATTAAATTGCTGCCCATGATCTGTTCTATTTTCTGTCATATGTGTTAAGTGTCAAATATTGCATATTTTTCCCCATCTATATCTTGGTTTTATAAACATTATATTGTTTACTGTTATGTTTTACTCATGTTTGTGTTATAAGGTGAACTTGAGAGCTTAGAATGAAAATAGTGTTAAAAGCATAGATTTGATGCTCAAGAATCACCTAGACAAATATTACATATTTTCTTTCATCTATATCTTGGTTTTATGAACATTATATTGCTTACTGTTATGTTTTACTCATGTTTGTGTTACAAGGTGAACTTGAGAACTTAGAGTGAAAACAATATTAAAAGCATAGATTTGATGCTCAAGAATCACCAAGGCAAAGAATGGACATTTGGAGACAAATATTGAAGATTTCAAAACCCCAAGAGTCAAGAAAACCAAGTGAAAAAAGAAGAAAGTGCATAAATTTGCAAGATCTGAGCTTAGATGACATCGAACTAGATTCGAAAATATCAAAGCTACTCTTCGATGATATTGAAGGAGTCTTAAATGACATCGAAGAATTACAGAAAAAATTAAGTTTGGTTGTTGGATAAATTGGATGTAGTCTTCGATGACATCAAAGCCAGTCTTAGATGACATCGAAAGTAGTTCGATGTCATCGAAGGGTTTATGCGGAGCCTACACGGAGTGAGAAAATTTGAGGTGGTTTCCTGATTTTTGCAAATAATTTTGAAGGAGGGAATTCCCCACTTATAAATAGGGCTTCCCATGGCATTCCTAAGCATCAATTTATAATTCAATTCAGATTTCATCAATTGATTTAGGTTAGGCTTGTAGTGAGATGGGAGATTTTATTTTATGTTTTTAATTTAATTTTAATTCATGAATTGACGTTGATTTTAGTTGATTATTAATGACATATTTTGTTTAGTCTTTAATGGTCTGTTGTGACTGAAATTACAATGGGTCTGCAATGGCTTGGAGCATGTCCTTTTCTTTTTTATGTTTATGACGTCAGGAAGCCCTGTTGTTCACCATAGTCTCCTGGGCATGGTTGGATGTCGGTACTCTTCCTAACCTTCATACATGTGATTGGTTGGTAATTAGTTTAATTCTGTTGTTTTCTTTGTCTCATGGGCATGGTTTGGTGATGGAATCCATTCTAATTCATACACCTTTCATCTCTTTGAAAACTAAATCAACGGCAGTTCAGTAATTTTTATGATTTTTGATGCAAGCATAAGTTCTCCCTGATCTTTACAAGTGGATCCTCTGAATCACTAGTTCCTATCTCTGATTTTTTTCCTAAGATTTAGATTAATTATTTTACAAGTATTCCACCATTGCTAATTGATTTAGAATTCATCTTAACCTAGTTCTAGTTCTATTTAATTTTAGATAACGTACAAGTTTCAGTCCCTTGGGATTCGACCTCGGTCTTACCGAGTTATTACTACATCACAACCCTGCACTTGGGGAGTGAACAAGTTTTTGGCACCATTGTCGGGGACTGACGGTTGCACTAAATTTACCGTCTTCAGCCAGACAAATAAAGCAACAATCCTAGTCCTATGAAAGCGATAAACCTACCTATACCTCCATCAGACTAGGAGATCAGTCCTGGTAAATAGGAGCAATCAGAGGCATGGACATGTCCTCTGAATCAAATGTCTCGACAAATGGCTTTAATCTATGTCCATTTACTTTAAACTCCTTGTCATTGTCGGGATCTCTTATCTCGACGGCCCCATGAGGATAAGCAGTAACAACAATGTAAGGGCCGGTCCAACGAGATCGAAGCTTACCTGGAAAGAGATGTAGTCGAGAGTCATACAAGAAGACTTTCTGACCTAGCGTGAATGATTTCCGTATAATATGTTGATCATGAAACGCCTTCGTCCTGTACTTGTAAATTCTTGAGTTTTCGTATGCATCGTTCCGGATTTCTTCAAGTTCATTCAACTGAAGTTTGTGTAGCGAGCCAGCGTTGTCCAGATTGAAATTCAGATTTTTGATCGCCCAGTATGTTTTATGTTCCAATTCCACAGGCAAATGACAAGTATTTCCTTAGACAAGTCTAAAGGGAGATGTTCCAATAGGAGTTTTGAAAGAAGTACGGTACGCCCATAAGGCATCGGTCAATCGGATTGACCAGTCCTTACGATCAAGGTTAACCATTTTTTCTATAATATAATTGATCTCCCTATTGAAAATCTCAGCTTGTCCACTTGTCCGTGGATGGTATGGGGTGCTCACCTTATGCGAGATACCGTATTTCTTCATTAAACTCTCGAATGGTCTATTGCAGAAGTGTGAGCCCCCGTCACTAATAATGGCATGAGGCGTTCCAAACCGCGACAGGATATTTTCTTTCAAAAATTTAATGACCGTGTGATGGTCATTTTTGCGGCATAGAATTGCTTTGACCCATTTAGTGACATAGTCTACGGCGAGAGAAATATACATATTTCCAAATGATTGGGGGAATGGTCCCATGAAATCAATGCCCCAACAATCAAATGCTTCTATAATAAGGATGGGATTCAAGGGCATCATATTTCGACGGGACAATACTCCCAATTTCTGACAATGCTTACAAGCCTTGTAAAACTCATGAGTGTCCCTGAACATAGTGGGCCAGTAGAAGCCACACTGTAAAATCTTGGCCGTGGTCTTTTTAGCAGAAAAGTGACCACCACAGGCCTGTGAGTGATAGAAGGAGATGACACTCTGATGCTCATCGTCTGGTACGCATCTCCTTAAGGTTTGGTCTGGGCAATATTTAAATAAATATGGATCGTCCCAGAAAACGTTACGCACCTTGGTAAAGAATTTCTTCTTATCTTGTGACGTCCAATGTGTCGGTATGGTACCTGTAACAAGATAATTAGCAAACCAAGGTGAATAGGAGACTCTAAATAGTTATTCATCAGGGAACATGTCATTGATATGGGTCGCCTCAAGGGAATCAGAGGTATTAAGGTGAGAAAGGTGATCAGCTACTACGTTCTCTACTCCATTTTTGTCTTTAATTTTTAAATCAAATTCTTGGAGTAGAAGGATCCATCATATTAGGCGGGGCTTAGAATCATTCTTGGAAAGAAGATACTTAAGTGCCGCATGATCTGTATAAATAATGATCTTGGACCCGATCAGGTAGGATCGAAATTTGTCCAAAGCAAACACTACGGCTAAGCGTTCGTTTTCCGTAGTCGAGTAGTTCACTTGGGCAGGATTTAGAGTCCTACTTGCGTAGTGAATAACGTAAGGCCGCTTATCTTTTCTCTGGCCTAGAACCGCTCCAAGAGTATAATCAGAGGCGTCCCATATAAGTTCAAAAGGAAGACTCCAGTCGGGTGGCTACATGACAGGTGCAGTGGTTAACATGCCCATAAGCTTAGTGAAAGCTTCTTGGCACTGCTCAGTCCACTCGTATGGTGTATCCTTTTGAAGAAGATTACATAAAGGATGAGAGAGGAGACTAAAGTCCTTTATGAATCGTCTGTAAAAGCCTGCGTGTCCTAAGAAGGATCGCACGTCTCTGATATTCTTGGGTGGAGGTAGGTTAGAGATAAGATCAATTTTTGCCTTATCTACCTCGATTCCTTTGGACGAGATGATATGTCCAAGGACAATTCCCTTTTGAACCATAAAATGACACTTCTCCCAGTTAAGTACCAAATTTTTTTCTTCACATCTTTTTAGCACACATTTAAAACTTGCTAAGTATTCGCTGAAAGATGAACCAAAAACAGAGAAATCGTCCATGAAGACGTCTAGATATTTCCCCACCATGTCAGAAAAGATACTCGTCATGCATCGTTGAAAGGTGGCAGGGGCATTATATAACCCGAATGGCATCCTTCTTTAAGCAAAGGTGCCATAGGGACATGTAAATGTGGTCTTTTCCTGATCCTCAGGGGCGATTTCAATCTGATTATAACCTGAATACCCATCGAGGAAACAATAATAGGAATGACCAGCTAGCCTTTCCAGGATTTGATCAATGAAGGGCAAAGGAAAGTGGTCTTTCCTTGTGACGGTATTCAGCTTTCTGTAGTCAATGCACATTCTCCAACCAGCAGTAACTTTGGTCGGCACGAGTTCATTATTGGCATTGGCTACGATGGTGATCCCGGACTTCTTAGGAACCACCTGAGTTGGACTCACCCATTGACTATCGAATATGGGGTAAAGGATCCCCACTTCCAATAGTTTGAGAACCTCGACCTTAACCACTTCCTTCATGTTTGGATTTAGTTTACGTTGTAATTGCCAAACAGCCTTTGCATTGTCCTCAAGATATATACGGTGAGTACAAATCGATGGATTAATTCCCTTGAGGTCAACTATCGTCCATCCAAGAGCTCCCTTATGCTCAATGAGAGTAGATATCAGCATACTCTCCTGTTCTTTCTCCAGGTGGGCAGAGATCACCACCGGGTATGTCTCATCTTGACCTAAATAGATATATTTTAAATCAGAGGGCAAAGGTTTTAGGTCAAGCTTCAGTGGCTTGAGGTTAGACGGTAGAGGCACTACATAAGTTTGGGGCAATTCTTCAATGTGTGGCCTTCACCGGTTAACTTCAAGTACCGGTGCAGTATCAAGCATGGCACACGTCTCCCTAATTATATCATCATCAAGATCATGGGAGTGGGCCAGACACATCTCTAGAAGATCAGATGATAAGGTGAGAGGCGTTCTATCTTCCACAAAAGAATCAATCATGTTAACATCGTGAAAATCGTCATCATCCTCTGAGTTGCTGCCGTTATTGAAAAAGA
Source organism: Magnolia kwangsiensis (assembly GCA_037074715.1). Classification (NCBI taxonomy): domain Eukaryota; kingdom Viridiplantae; phylum Streptophyta; class Magnoliopsida; order Magnoliales; family Magnoliaceae; genus Magnolia; species Magnolia kwangsiensis. The sequence continues at coordinate 93,632,150 of CM073580.1, forward strand.
TATTCGATTCCAATGTCAAATTTTCAAAGGACATAGTCATGACACCATTCCTGCAATTGATAATTGCATTTAAAGTGGACAGGAATGGGCAACCAAGAATGACGGAAATCTGAGTGCTCGTGTCATTGATGGGTTCGGTGTTCAAGATGATAAAATCAACAGGGTAGTAGAATCTATCAACCTGGACCAACACATCCTCGATGATCCCTCTTGGTACACGAACAGAATGATCAGCAAGTTGTAGTGTGGTTCGAGTGGGTTTTAATTCACCCAAACCTAACTGTTGGTATACCGAGTAGGGAATCAGATTGACGCTTGCTCCTAAGTCAAGAAGTGCGTGATCAATTCGATAGTTCCCGATTACACATGATATGGTTGGGCAACCGAGATCTTTGAATTTTTACGGCACGTCTTGTTTTAGGACGGCACTCACCTTCTCAGTCAAGGAGATCTTCTTTTGAACACTTTTCCATCATTTGGTAGTGCATAAGTCCTTTAGAAATTTAGCATATAAAGGAATCTGTTTTACAACATCAAGTAAAGGAATGTTGACTTTCACTTATTTCAACACCTCTAGGATATCCTGAGAGTTAAATAGACGTTTTGGCTCAACCAACCGTTAGGGAAACGGAGCAACTGGCTTTTCTAGAGGTTTCGGTTCAAATTTTTGTGGGGCGCCACTAGATCCATCATTGTTGTCCTCTTCTTGTTCTTGAGGCTTTTCGGGCCTAACCGGAAGGGTTTCATCAATAACCTTCCCACTCCTAAGAGTGGTGATGGATTTAGCGTGCCTCATTTGATTTGAAGAGCTGAGATCACCTATCTCGTATTGCGGTTTCAGATTAGGGAGTGATTGTACAGGGAGCATCCCTTTTTCCATAGCCGTCATACGTGAATCTATTTTTTGCATAAAATCTGAAATTCCTTGCATTGTCTGAGCCAACTCTTGTATGAAAATTTGAACCGATTCTTCTTGAGGTTTCCCCTGATTTAGATTTTGATTGAAGAAACCTTGAGGGGTAGCAGTTTGTCCGTTCCTCCAACTAAAATTCGGATGATTTTTTCAGCCAGAATTGTACGTATTAGAGGGTGGTCCATTGAAAGATCTTTGATAGTTATTTACGGCATTAGATTGGTCATTCAATATTTCTCGAAAGGCAGGTATTGAAGGACAATTTTCAGTAGTATGAATGTTGCAATCACAGATGCCGCAAACACTTTCATTAACCTTTTCCTTCCTTCCTTCCATGGCCTCAAATTTTCTAGTGAGATTGGCCACCTTAGCGTTAAGATCATTATCCTCTTTCAGGAGATATATTCCTCTTTTTTCCCTTGAATGAGTCGGCCTAGACGTGGTGTTCGTCCTTTGATAATACTCCCATGATTGTGTTTTTTTAGCGAGACTATCGAGGTAATCCCATACCTCGTCAACATTTTTATTGATAAATTCTCCGTTACACATTGTCTCGACCATTTGGCGCATGAAAGATGTTAGCCCATCATAAAAAAATTTTGTAATGCGCCATATTTCAAAGCCATGTTGTGGGCATGCATTAACCAGATCCTTGAACCTTTCCCAACATTGGAAGAATGTTTCATCTTCCTTTTGGGCAAAGTTCATGATTACTCTCCTGAGGGTAATTGTCTTATGATGTGGGAAAATTTTCTTTATAAATTCCCTCTGCATATCATTCCATGTGCCAATGGATCTAGGACGCAGTGAATGTAACCACGTCTTAGCTCTTTCTTTCAAGGAAAATGGAAAGAGTTTCAGTCTAATAGTATCCTCAGATACATTAGGGAAGTATAAGGTGCCTATGATTTCATCGAACTCTTTCAGATGCAAGTATGGTTCTTCAGATTCAAGCCCATGGAACTTGGGAAAGAGTTGGATGACCCCTGGCTTGATGTCCATATGTCCTGTATTCGCAGAAAAAATCATGCATGAGGGTGTACTCACCCCCGCCGATTGCAAATAGTCTCGTAAAGTACGAGGTGGGGGTGCCTGATGTACCTCATTCTCGTCATGTACTTCCTCAACCCTTGGTTGGGTAGTTCTTGAGGTTGATTTTCAGCCATAATGTCCTCTAACTCAGGAGAATTCAAGTGGTGTCTAGTCCTGCGATGGACAGTCAACCCCTCAACTAATCCTCCTTCAGTCACGAGACGTCGAGTGTTGTCGCGTGCCCACTGGGGCATGAAACACACTCAGCCCTCAAATTATAACTTAAATCTAAGAAAAAGGAAGAACAAATCTAGAAAATGAAGGGGAAAGATGGAAAGAAGTTACCAAAATTGAAGTCCTAGGTTAAGAACCTGCAGAATAAACAAAACAAGTTAGTTTTTAAACAAAAAATCTTTAAAATAGAGAATTTCTAAAGATATAATAAGAACCAAAGTTAGGATTTCTAAAAAGAGTTAGAATTAGCAACTACTAAAAAGAAGAACTAAATCTTAATCTAGAACAGAGAGGAAGAATTTAAGAAAGAATTTACCAAATTTGAAACTATCTTAGAAGCCTACAAAACAAGTTAGTTTTTAAAAATCGAAAAAAAATCTAAACCTAATCTTAAACTAATCCTAAAACTAATTAATTTCAGAAAAACGTAACCGACAGTCCCCGTCAACGGCGCCAAAAACTTGTTCACTCCCCAAGTGCAGGGTTGTGATGTAGTAATAACTCGGTAAGACCGACGTCGAATCCCAAGGGACTGAAACTTATACGTTATCTAAAATTAACTGGAAATAGAACTAGAATGAGATGAAATCTGAATTGAATTATAAATTGAGGAATAATCGTAAACTATTAATCTAAAACTTATAGGAGAAATCAGAGGTAAAGAAACTAGGGATTCAGAGGATTCACTTGTAGAGATCAAGGAGATCTTATGCCTGTTTCATGAATCAAGGAATTTACTGAACTGCCATTGATCTAGTTTTCAAAGAGATGAAAGGAAGATGAATTAGAATGGATTCCATCACCAAACCATGCCCAAAGACTATGGCAAACAACAGAATCAAACTAATTACCACCCAATCATATGTATGCAAGTTAGGAAGGGTACCGTCATCCAACCATGCCCAGGAGACTATGGTAAACAACAGGGCTTTCTGACGTCATAAACATAAAGGGGAAAATGACATGCTCCAAGCCATTGCAGATCCATTGTAATTTTAGTCACAACAGACCATTAAAGACTAAACAAAACATGCCATTAATAATCAACTAAAATCAACGTTAATTCAAGAATTAAAATTAAATTAAAGACATAAAATAAAATCTCTCATCTCACCACAAGCTTCACCTCTTAGCCCTAGCTAAGAGGTTCAGCCCATCACAGACATGATGAAGCTGGACATGTTAAAAGAAAATATGAAGAAGGAAAAATAAAATAAAAATAACAAAATTACTCTACTCCCTCTGCCCTCGTTTCCACCCCAAGCCTTGAGCTCTCCACCTCCTGATCTCCTTTCCAGACCTGAATGAATGCTCCTCACGTCCAAAACCTCCTTTTATAGCTGCTGAAAGGCTGGAGTCAGTGACAGAGTTGTAGCAGGACACGGAGTACAATTTTCACAGCCAAGTTCGGTGCCTCGAAACACGCCACTTTCCTCGCTCAAATTTTAAAGAAACACCGTCCCTTAATACTTTCTTGGGTTCTCTACATGATAGAAGGTTCAGATCTGCCATATGATCAAAGATGGTGGGCCAAAACCGCCTGGAAAAGTTAATTTTCGTGGATGTGCGAAACGTTTCACACCATTTCACTGTTGTGATCGGTGGGCCCCACAGAAGCATTTTCTGGAAAATTCACCCCGTCCATTGGATTCAGGACGAAATTTCAGTCAAGAATGGGTAGTTTTGAACGTCCATTGACGTGTCCCAGAGAAGAAATAACTAAAAGATCAGATTTGAACGCTACCGGGCAGCCTTTTTGTGGCCTCTGTATCTCACACGTGTGCACGCATGGGTGAAAAGGGACAACATGATTTTGTAGCTCTCGAAGCCCTCTACAAGATGGACGGCTTGGATCAGATGTACGAAGCTTGTGTGGGGCCCAATAACGTCCGTGAAAACGGCCACCGGCCGTACATTACGCAGACGCGAAAACGGAAGCTTCTTCCGCTGTGATGATCGGTGGGGTCCACTTAGCTTTATTTGAAAAATCCACACCGTCCATTGGCTTCAGGATGAAAAACCGTCCAGGAAAGGCGTAATTTGAAGTGAAATCGGTGCGACCCACTTGATCTTCTGTTCTACCGTCCATCCTACTTTCAATGGCCAGGATATTCCAATCGTTTGCATGGGACCCAAAGGTCAACATGGCTGTGGTCGTACCCATCTTCTGGACACTATGGACGGATTGAATTTTTCATAATCATGATGAGTGGACCCCACTGAGATCAAACGGACGGACAGCGCTCACCGCTGTCTATTTTTTTTTAAATTTTGAAATTGGCATGGGTCAGCGCCTGCTGACCGCGTGCTTTGATTCCATGTGAATCGGGAGTGCACCGTATGGTGCACTCTACTTACGTAAGGTGGGCCCCGCCTTGAGTTATATACAGAATCCAATCCGTCCATCCTCTCTGTTCTATCATTTCAACCGTCAAGACCACTTTGGAAGCATATTCAGATAACAGGTGGGCTCTAGATGGATGATTTGTGGGCTGATCTAGCCATTGGGACACTTCCACAGGGATCGAACGGCTGAAATTCGACGTGTACGGTTAATTTATGGTCCCTTGACCCTGTATGAAGTTTCGTGCCGAACGGAAGGTGGGAACCCTGTGATCTTGTATTCTGGCTGACTTTCGGGCCACTTGAGCTTCAGTTTCCTGATTTTTGCAGATCCTAGATGTTGATCTTGATCCCCTGGGGTGTATCCCTTGCTTCTAGTGTCATCGAAGCGTTAAATCCATGCTTTAGGCACTTATTTCAGTCCAAGCTTGTAATTACACCTTACAGCACAAACACGGTTAAAACGGACCGTTAGACAGTACAACATTCGTAAATCCAGACAATATCTGGGGTCTAATATGTAATATTTGACCCTCAACATGAAAAAAATAGAAATATAGTTATTACAGAACAATAAATAGAAAATGAACTAATCTAAACCAGATGAAGGAGCAGGGATGGAAGGATCAAGTTTATGCATGCCCTTATTCAAGCGCCTAAGATACTTGCGCATATACTTGAATTGTAAATCATGGGCAATAGACATATTTTCCATCCTAACATTAATATTCTCAACTTTCTCCTCCAAGGCACTTAGTTGAGCATCAAAAGCAAAAGGCTCATAATCTGGATCATTAGCAGAGTCAGATTCAATTTCTTCAAAAATATCATCTATGTTAATATCAGCAGGAGGAATATCACCAGCTTCTTCCTCATGTTCAGCTTCAGCCGTATCAACACCATCTCTTTGGCCAGGAAGAAATTTCAGCTTCATCTTATTGATATTAGAGTTGTTAAATATCAGATGATGGATAAAGGCTTCACCAACCGGCATATCGACTAACATATGCATAGCTAATACAGTCATTAAATAACCAAAAGGGATATCACTATGACCAGGATGGAGTCGAAACTAGATGATAGAGTGACAAATCAAGGATGATAACCAAATATTAGCACCTCTGGCAATATTATGAAGAACGTGAACCATAACAAAAATCTTAAGGGGAGTGCATTTCCTTTATGTGTCCATTGAACATCCAGATTGCATAAATCCTTAGTTAGCATGCGTTTTTCAGTCTGTGAGGATTTTTTAGATAGTGTATGATTGAGAGCTCCCTCATCATTTACAGAAATTTTCATAAAAGCTGAAATCAAGTGACGATCAATGTCAAATGGTCCTTGTCTTGTGGCAATTCTAAACGTTAGATTTTCCAGCAAAAAATTAAATATGCAAGTAAACATGGATTGGACAATGAACCGGTATGCAGGCCCACCCCAATGTAATAAGTTATCCCAACCTACAGCTTGGAGCATAGGAAAGATATCAAAAGGAGCAGTATGATTAACATCAACAGGATGTTCAAAAATAACATTACGTAGTCTAATGTCCCGAACAAATGATGGATCATCCTCGGGAGCCCTAAGATTATGCTTAGTGAGAGAGGCCGTTCTAGAAGAAGAAGGATCATGGAAAGTTGTTCTTTTTCCTCTAGAAGCCATTTGCAACAAAGATTTCAAGAAGATAAAGAGTTGCAAAGGATTGAGAAGAGGGTTTTCTCAAAACAGATTTTTCAAAAGAAAAACTCCAAAATATAACGAAATATAAAATAGATAACTTCAAGTGAGAAATAGAAGTAATCTAGACACAAATCTACAAGAAAAACATAAATGAAGCATTAAACATGGAGATTTCGAAGGTTGGCTATGACTAGTCGAGGTTCGGTCCGTTGGAGAGTGAAATAGAAATGAGGAAGATGAAGTGATTTCCACAAATTAAAGGCATTCATGAGCTTCACGACTGGTCGTGGATTTACACGACCGGTCGTACCACGACTAGTCGTGTATATTCCCGACCGGTCGAGGACCAGCCAAAAAATGCAATTCCATTTATGAATTCAAGATTTTTCTGTATATTTTACAAATATTGAAATCTATCCTAACAAGCATATACAGTATGATACAAAAATGTATAAAATATCATCTTAAAATGCACATGCTAAGATCAAATTTTATTTGATTAAACCTACTTTTATCAAGAGGTTTAGTGAAAATATCAGCACGTTGATTCTCGGTGGGTATATATTCCAAATATATAACCTTTTCTTCGACTACTTCACGGATATAATGAAATCTAATGTCAATGTGCTTAGTACGAGAATGCTGAATAAGATTTTTTAAAATATTTATGGCATTGGAATTATCACAATATAATAACATGGAATCCTGTTTAATTCCATAATCACTTAACATTCGATTCATCCAAACAAGCTGCGTACATGCATTGCCAGCTGCGATGTATTCAGTTTCAACTGTTGAAAGTGATATAGAACTTTGTTTCTTGCTAAAGCACGAAACTAAACAGTTTTCGATATAAAAGCAACCACCACTGTTTGATTTTCTATCATCAAGATTTCCAGCCTAATCAGCATTCGAGTACCTAGATAATTGAACACTAGTCTCATGTGGATGCCAGAGACCGAGATTCATAGTACTTGTAACATATCACACAATCTGCTTGACAACAATCAAGTGTGATTCTTTAGGATCAGACTGATATCTAACACAAATACCAACACTCAGTGCAATATCAGGTCTACTAGCAGTTAAATACAATAAATTACCAATCATACTCCGATATAATTTTGGATCAACATTTTTACCTACAGAATCTTTTGAGAGTTTCAAGGTAGTACTCATAAGAGTATCGAAGTTCTTACCATTCTCAAATCCAAATCTCTTAATTAAATTCAAGGCATATTTAGATTGAGAAATGAATATTCCATCAGGTTGTTGCTTTACTTGAAACCTTAGGAAATAATTCAATTCCCCAACCATGCTCATTTCAACTGTGATTTCATTGCAAACTCAGTAGTCATGTCAGTACAAGTAGATCTATAAATGATATCATCAACATAAATCTGTACCATTAGAATATGATCATTATGTCTTTTAATAAACAGAGTTTTATCAACAGATTCCATTTAAAAATTATGGCTTAACAGAAACTTTGTTAATTTCTCATTCCATGCCCTAGGATCTTGTTTTAATCCGTAAATTGTCTTTTTAAGGCGATACACATGATCAGCATTTTTGAAATCTTTGAAACCCATTGGTTGTTCAACATAGACTTTCTCATGCAAATCACCATTTAAGAAAGTACTTTTCATATCCATTTGATAAATCTTGATTTTTCTAAAACATGCAATGGATATAAACAGTTTGATTGATTCAAGACGTGCTACCGGTGCAAAGGTTTTATCAAAATCAATACCTTCAATTTGAGTGTAACCTTGTACCACTAGTCTAGCCTTGTTCCTAATTATATTTCCAAGCTCATCAGACTTATTTTTAAAAATTCATTTTGTTCCAATGATATGTTTATCTTTAGGTCTAAGCACGAGATACCAAACATCATTTCTTACAAATTGGTTAAGTTCTTGCATCGTACCAATCAATTTTTCATCAGCAAGAGCTTCATTTACGCTATATGGTTCTATCTGGGATGTAAAACATACGTAATTACATATATCCTCAAGTTGTCTATGAGTACGAACACCAGTGAGAGGGTTTCCAAGAATTTGAGTAGTTGGATGATCTTTAACATCCTTAGTTCAGAATCAGTCTGATTAGATGAAGTATCAGATTTATTAACTACAAGAACTTCATCATTATCTGAACTTGAGACTAGTGTGTTTAAGTGATCATCAATGACCACATTGCTAGACTCTTGAATCACACCGGTCCTTTTGTTCAGAACTCTATAAGCACGACTATTTAAAGAATACCCTAGAAAGATCCCTTCATCACTTTTTGTATTAAATTTTTCCAGATTTTCATGATCTAGTAAAATATAGCACTTGTTCCCAAAAACTCAAAAGTATTCGACAGTAGGCTTTTTATCAAATCACATTTCATAAGCCGTTTTATTATTGCCTTTACTGGTGTAAACTCGGTTAATAATATAGAAAGTTATATTGACTGCTTCAGCCCAAAGATTTTTAGAGAGCTTCATGTTATTCAACATGACATTAGCCATTTCTTGTAGCACTCTATTTTTTCTTTCTACTATCCCATTTTGTTGTGGAGTTTTGGACGCTAAAAATTCATGTAATATTCCTTGGTCGCTACAGAACTTCTCAAAACCGCTATTCTCAAATTCAGATCCATAATCACTACGAATCTTACTGATTTGAGAACTTTTTCAATTTGAATCCTTTTGAGAACTTTTCTTACTTCTTTAAGGGTTTCTGATTTGTCCCTTAAGAAGACTACCCATGTATATCTAGTAAAGTCATCTATTATTACCAAGATATATCTTTTGCCACCTTGACTCTCCATTTTGCTTGGTCCTATTAGATCCATGTGGAGAAGTTCAAGTGGTCTTGATGTGGTATTGGAATTCACCTTTTTGTGTGAATTCCTTGTTTATTTGCCAAGCTGGCATTCACCACATATCTTATCTAATTTTTGAAGTTTGGGTAGACCTCTTATAAGTTCCTTTTTGCTCAATCTAAATAAATTTTGGTAGTGTACATGTCCAAGACGTTTGTGCCATAATTCAGTCTTATCTGTATGGACCATGTAACACGTTTGATTAGATGAGCTGGATTTGCTAAAAATATAGCAGTTTTTAGACGTTCTAAGTCCAGTTAGTATTATTGAACCCTTATTGTTTAGAATCTCACAGCTTTGATTAGAAAACCGAACACTATGGTTATTATCGCATATTTGAGATATGCTTAATAAATTATATTTTAGTCCTTCAACATATAAGACATTTTTAAATAACGGAAGGTTATAGAGTTGAACCGTACATTGGCCTATAATTTTGCAGTTACTACCATCACTAAATGTGACTGAACCATCAGTCATATCTTTTAAATCAGTGAATAAAGCCTTGTCACCTGTCATATGCCTAGAGCATCCACTATCTAGGTACCACTTTGAATGGTTTGAAGCTTTGAAAGCAGTGTGAGCAACCAAGCAAGTGACCTTTGGAATCCATTTCATAACCATTTTGGGTTTAGGTGGATAGTTGGTCTTCTTTCGATTGTAAGAATTATAAGTATGACCTATTGAGTTAGACTTTAGAAGCTCCTTAAGTAAATTAATTATCTTTTCAGCCAAAGGATTTTGATTCTTATGTTTATAGTTGATATAATTATTTTTAGGTTTTTGAAAAGATTTAGAGTTTTGAGAAAACATTTGATCTCTCTCTTTTAAATGTAAAGTTTCTCCTTTTACAAACTTAGGAGGTGTATTCTTCAGTTTAGGAGAACCACTTTTCTTGTAGCCCAAACCGGATCTATCACCACATTTCCTTGATCCAGACAAAAGTTTTTCTAACTTTGGATCTCCTTGGGCATACTTCCAAGTCTCCTTTAAACTCAAGAGAGAAGAGACTTCATGTTTTAAATATTCATTTTCAGATTTAAGATTTTCTAACTGGGAGGTTTTAAAATCTAAATCACATTTTGTCTTTTCAAAACAGTCTGAAATATGAGACTTTTCTAAAACAAGAGATTCATAAATTTCTTTGAGTTTAGAAAATTTTTCTTTTTGAAGTTTCAGTTTTACCACAATTTTACAACTCTCCTTGTATAGGGTATTATAGGCATCTTGAAGATCATTTTCATTTTCACATACACTATTCAGATTTTCTTCACTTGTTGAATCATTATCTGAAAATGTAAATTTGGCTAGAGTCATAAGGGCTCTCATGTAACACCGCAAATTTTTACCAACCTGGGGTTAAACGTCCTTAGGCAATGGGTCAATCATAAAACCTTGGTAACCTCTCAGAACCCAATTCCAAAGCCAAATAAATCATTTAGAACCTAATTCTTTAGAAAATTAACGTGAATTAGTCAGCGCTACACTAGATTTCCTGTAAAATTAGCATCAACCACTTTAAATACGATTTGTATGACCCAAAACCTATAGAATCGTTGACGCTACGTTACCCTAAAACTTAGGATCAAACTCTAAACCCGTTTGCTCTCAAGAACCCTTTGAAACTTTGTATTGGATCTAGACCGCGCGTCGAAAGTCCGATATCTACAATCTCAGACCATTATGACTGCTTAGTTGGACTTGACAATCGTGTCAAAAATCAAGCCCAACTGATGTTCTGAGGCTATTTCATTGAACATGGAGCAAAGAGTGTGAGAAAGAGTGAAATAAATAAAAATTTAAATATCATTTAAATGAATCTGGCACGTTTCACTTGCGGGTTCAGTATAAGCATTCAGACCGTCGGAATCTGACCCAAATACACCCTCGGATCAGGGAACATTTCTCACTCAGGTCAGTGTACTTGGAATCCTTGATCGAGTCTCCGTGACCGCCGAACTGAAACTGGTCCGCCACGTACGATCTGGGAACACTACCGGACTGAAAACTTGATGTGAGCAGGATCCAGTATCCATGATCTTAAGTCCGACCGCATTCGGCTAGGGAACCTCCCGAAATGCTCTTTTGGATCGGGAAAGACCCGATTTGGTTATAACTCAAGTATACCCTTGTCCCAAGTCTATTTAGGTGAGGTTTTAGCCTATATAAGGGCTTTAAACCCTCTCATATCTCTCCCATCTGAATTTGTATTAAACCCTAGAAAGAGAGAGAGAGAGAAAGTGAGAGATTGTGAGGGAGTTGTGGGAGAGATTTCCTGTCACTTGCTACAACTTTTGCCCGTGCTTAACCACCACATTCAAATCACCTTCTCGGTGATTCCAACTCATTGCTAGGTAAGAAAACCCTAACCTATAGCTGTTTTAAGATATCTTTCGATTCAAATATCGAAATAGCTTATGTATCTTGTGCATTAGGTTGCCATAACACCGTTGACGAAGCGTAGACGTTCTATTCGAATCGATACACGTCTATGGCGAAAGGTGAGGATTGTAGATGTTTAGGTTGACTGTTTTCAAAGCTTTCAATGTCGTTTAATAGTAGATTATCGACAAGAATGCCGTTTGATATGTAGAACATGCTGTCTGTTTTTCATTTCAACTGCGTACGGTGAATAGGAGATTTAGGGTATTTTAGGCATTTATAGGAAATACTGTATACGTCCGTATTTTGTTAAAATGATTACCATGTGTATTTGTCATGTTATTATACAAGATATGTGTGTACGATCTGTTTGGCGAAGAGATTCGCCCTAATGTACATATTGGTCGACATATGCTATGTAGACTAATGTGTGTAGACTAAGTGTTTGTTGAAATGCCTAAATTAATATGATTTATGCCTATCATATGTTTGGAATGTATAAACATGATTGTTGTGTATTAGACAACTCCTTGATATAAGGATCTGTCATATTATGTGTTGGAATCAACATACGTCAAGTTGAATAGTCTAAGTGTTTATATAAATGTATGTATTAGTAAGTATTAAGTAAATGGTGTTGTAGATTAACGTTGAGACTGGATTCTCAACTACTTTGATGATGCACATGATTTCCTCCATGTTATTGTATTTGAATTGATTACCTTAGGTGTGAAATACTCGTGTATGATTAACTGCTTATGATGTATGTTATATTATGCTGATAACATGATAGAATTTCTTGTATTTCGATTCTGTCTCCCTCATATGATTATTGATGTAGATTACATGTGTTAGGGGCTATACTCTAGTCCAGGCAGTCGGTAATAGTTTAAAATTCGTGGTTGGATTCTATTCGCCACGAAGGATGTGTATGACGAACCCGAGTCGCACTAGAGTCGTCGGCAGTGGTTAGGCCACGCGAAGTGCTTATGCACTTCATGTCGGTCGATTCGACGTGCACTCGTGCTAGTCAGACTCATCAAGTAACCCGACTGACCATTGTATGTTCACCTTGTATTCGTCATAACTGTTTGAACCTAAGGTACTAAACTTACTAGTATTAACCCTGATAACCAGGTACCTTGATCCACTAAGACAATGGGGAAAGTTACCATAGGGATAACTGGCTTGTGGCAGCCAAGCGTTCATAGCGACGTTGCTTTTTGATCCTTCGATGTCGGCTCTTCGTATCATTGTGAAGCAGAATTCACCAAGTGTTGGATTGTTCACCCACCAATAGGGAACGTGAGCTGGGTTTAGACCGTCGTGAGACAGGTTAGTTTTACCCTACTGATGATGTGCCGCGATAGTAATTCAACCTAGTACGAGAGGAACCGTTGATTCACACAATTGGTCATCAAGCTTGGTTGAAAAGCCAGTGGCGGGAAGCTACCGTGTGCCGGATTATGACTGAACGCCTCTAAGTGAATCCAAGCTAAACACGCGGCGCCTGCGCCCGCCGCCCGTTTTTCGACCCGCAGTAGGGGCCGCAAGGCCCCCATGGGCCCGTGTCGTTGGTGAAAGCCCCCGCGGCGGACGAGCCGCGCAGGGCCGCCTTGAAGCGAAATTCCTGTCGGACGGCGGGCCAAATCCTTTGCAGACGACTTAAATACGCGACGGGGTATTGTAAGTGGCAGAGTGGCCTTACTGCCACGATCCACTGAGATTCAGCCCCGCGTCGCATCGATTCATCCCTCCCCCCCTTTTATCGAAGGGCACCGGTGCCGGAGGTTGGAGGCGCTCGCATGGATGGCAAGGGGCTCCGCTTCCGATCCACGGACTCCCGTCGGCCTTAGAAAGAGTCGGAAGGAGTTGATGAGACGAGAGGGGAGGTCGTTCGGGGCCGAAGCGCACGACGCCGACGCGCTGCGCCCGCGCGCGCCCAGAGTACAGAACGGTATAACTGCAGAGACGCTCTGGGCCCTCATTGCCGCTGTGTGGGGATTTCGGCTCCCATATTCCTTGAGGAGCGGCGCCGCTGTCAGGCCCGGCCTAGCCCGCTCCCGCGCTTACGTAGCGAGTAATGTTGGGGACTTTCCTCGAAGATGCCTTGCTCGCGGTTGCACTAGCCCCGCCCTCTTAGCACTGCTAATTCGCCCCGATGACGCCTTACCAGCCGTGGTGCTAGCCCCTCCAGCTTAGCGCGGCGTCCCTGTCCGTCGCCTAGTTAGCCCCGACGATGCCTTGCTCGTCGTGGCACTAGCCCCGCCCGCTTAACACGACGTCCCACCAAAAAATGCACGCAGGCGGTGGCAACTGGCCCCGCCTGCTTAGTACGACGCCCTGGGCGGCCGCATAGTTCACCCCGACGAAGCCCTTCCTGCCGCCTAATTCGCGGCCGACCCTGGGATCCATATACTATTTCAGTTGCGCAGCTTTGCCAGCGCCATCGTCGCCCCCCACCAAAAAATACTCTCCCGCGGGTCGGCGGGCGGGCGGCGCAGGCGCTGGCGACTGGCGCACTTGGCGCACTTAGCGCACTTCGCGCACTCGCGCACTTGCGTAGTGAGTAATGCAGGGGACTCTCCTCGACGATGCCTTGCCCGCCGTGGCACTAGCCCCGCCAGCTTAGCACGACGTCCCTGCCCGCCGTGGGACTAGCCTAGCCCACTCAACACGGCGTCCCTACATGCCGCCCCGACGATGCCCTGCCCGCTTAGCACGGCGTCCCTGCACGCCACCTAATTCGCCCCGACGATGCCCTGCCCGCTTAGCACGGCGTCCCTGCTTGCAGCCTAATTCGCCCCGACGACGCCTTGCCCGCCGTGGCACTAGCCCCGCCAGCTTAGCACGGCGCCTAATTCCCCCCGACGAAGCCCTGCCCGCCGCCAAAATCGCTGCTGACCCTGGGAAACATATACTATTTCAGTTGCGCAACTTTGCCAGCGCAATCGCCGCCCCCTGCAAAAAAGCACGCGCGCGGTTTTGGCCGGGCGGCGCGGGCGCTGGCGAATGGCACACTTCGCGCACTCGCGTACTTACGTAGTAAGTAATGCAGGGGACTCTCCTCGACGATGCCTTGCCCGTCGTGACACTAGCCCCGCCCGCTTAGCAAGGCGTCCCTGCCCGCCGTGGCACTAGCCTCGCCCACTCGGCACGGCGTCTGTGCACGCCGCCTTATTCGCCCCGACGGTGCCCTGCCCGCTTAGCATGGTGTCCATGCATGCCACCTAATTTACCCCGAAGATGCGTTGCCCGGCGTGGCACTCGCCCCGCCCGCTTAGCACGGCGTCCCTGCCCGCCGCCTAATTCGCCCCGACGACGCCTTGCCCGCCGTGGCACTAGCCCCGCCAGCTTAGCACGGCGCCCTAGCCCGGCCGCCTAATTCGCCAGGACGATGCCCTCCCGGCCGCCTAATTCACCCCGATGATGCCTTGCCCGCTGTGGCACTAGCCCCGCCCGCTTAGCACGGCGTCCCTGCATGCCGCCTAATTTGTCCCGACGACGCCCCGCCGGCTTAGCACGGTGTCCCTGCCCGCCGTGGCACGAGCGCCTCCCACTCTGTACGGCCTCCCGGTACGCCGCCTAATTCGCCCCGACGATGCCCTGCCCGCTCAGCACGGCGTCCCCTCGGCGCCTTATTTGCCCCGACGGTCCCCTGCTCGCTTAGCACGGCGTGACTGCACAGTGCCTTATTCGCCCCGACGGTGCCCTGCCCGCTTAGCACGGCGTCCCTGCATGGCGCCCTGCCCGCTTAGCACGTCATCCCTGCCCTCCTCCTAATTCGCCCCGATGAAGCGTTGCCCGCTCAGCACGGCGTGTCCCCGCACGCTGCCTTATTTGCCCCAACGGTGCCCTGCCAGCTTAGCACGGTGCCCCTGCACGCCGCCTTATCTCCCCGACGGTGCCCTGCCCGCTTAGCACGGCGTCCCTGTCCGCCGCCTAATTTGCCCCGACGATGCGTTGCCCGCTTAGCATGGCATCCCTGCACGCCGCCTAATTCACCCCGACGATGCCTTGCCCGCCGTGGCACTAGCACCGCCCGCTTAGCACGCCGCCCCTGCCGTCGTGCTGCCGTGCTCTGTGGGCGTGCAAGCGTGCTACCGTGCTGTTGTGAGCGTGCTGTTGTGAGCGTGCTGTCGTGCTGCTGTGGGCATGCCAGCGTGCTGCCGTGCTGCTGTGGGCGTGCGGGCGTGCTGTCGTGCTGCTACCGTGCTGCTGTGGGCGTGCTGGCGTGCTGCCGTGCTGCTACTGTGCTAGCGAATTAGGCGGCCGGGCCAGGGCGCCGTGCTAAGCTGGCGGGGCTAGTGCCACGGCGGGCAAGGCGTCGTCGGGGCGAATTAGGCGGCGGGCAGGGACACCGTGCTAAGCGGGCGGGGCGAGTGCCACGCCGGGCAAGGCATCGTCGGGGCGAATAAGGCGGCGTGCACGGACGCCGTGCCGAGTGGACGAGGCTAGTGCCACGGCGGGCAGGGACGCCGTGCTAAGCGGGGGGGGGGGGGGGGGGGGGGGGCTAGTGCCACGGCGGGCAAGGCATCGTCGAGGAGAGTCCCCTGCATTACTTACTACGTAAGTACGCGAGTGCGCGAAGTGTGCCATTCGCCAGCACCCGCGCCGCCCGGCCGAAACCGAGCGCGCGCCTTTTTGCAGGGGGCAGCGATTGCGCTGGCAAAGCTGTGCAACTGAAATAGTATATGTTTTCCAGGGTCGGCCGCGATTTTGGCGGCGGGCAAGGCTTCGTCGGGGCGAATTAGGCGCCGTGCTAAGCTGGCGGGGCTAGTGCCACGGCGGGCAAGGCGTCGTCTGGGTGAATTAGGCTGCAAGCAGGGACGCCGTGCTAAGCCGGCAGGGCATCGTCGGGGCGAATTAGGTGGCGTGCAGGGACACCGTGCTAAGCGGGCAAGGCATCGTCAGGGCGGCATGTAGGGACGCCGTGTTGAGTGGGCTGCACGTCGAGGGACCGTTGGGGCTCATCTTAGAACAACACGCTTTTATCCTTTTGTTCAACTAGAGAGAGCTCTGACGGCGTCGTGCAGGGACACCATGCTAGTGCCACGGAGGGCAAGGCATCGTCGGGGCGAATTAGGCGGCATGCAGGGACGCCATGCTAAGCGGGCAACGCATCATCGGGGCAAATTAGGCGGCGGACAGGGACGCCATGCTAAGCGGGCAGGGCACCGTCGGGGTGAATAAGGCGGCGTGCAGGGGCGCCGTGCTAAGCTGGCGGGGCTAGCACCACGGCTGGTAAAAGGGTAAAAGCTCGTTTGATTAATCAGAATCGAATTTCTTGTATTTCGATTCTGTCTCCATCATAGATTATTGATGTAGATTACATGTGTTTGGGGCTATACTCTAGTCCAGGCAGTCGGTAACAGTTTAAAATTCGTGGTTGGATTCTATTCGCCACGAAGGATGTGTATGACGAACCCGAGTCGTACTAGAGTCGTCGGCAGTGGTTAGGCCACGCGAAGTGCTTATGCACTTCATGTCGGTCGATTCGACGTGCACTCGTGCTAGTCAGACTCATCAAGTAACCCGACTGACCATTGTATGTTCACCTTGTATTCGTCATAACTGCTTGAACCTAGGGTACTGAACTTACTAGTATTAACCCTGATAACCGTGGTACCTTGATCCACTAAGCTCATGAGCCTGGCATGGTGGTATAGGACACCGTGGTCGAGCTGTCGGCCTACGCTGGGGCCACAAACCTCCCCGTAGTGACTAGTGAGCACCCTACTCTGAGCAGATTATGGTGGTATGGGACACTATATTCTTGCTGTTGGCCTACATTGATAAGGTGATGGGGGAGTGGAGCAACGAATGCGAGCAACAGCCCTGACAGCCCTTTATAGTGACCTTGAGTTTATCCTGACACCGCATGAGGACGACGAGTCCTGATGCAGTCTTAAGGATATAAACTAGGCCTATATTGATAAGGTGATGGGGGAATGGAGCAACGAGTGCGTGCAACAGCCCTGACAGCCCTTGCAGCTACCTAGAAATATATCATCGTATGAGATTACTAGGAGTGACGACCCTAGACATGATCATTGTTTGGGTATTGATATAAGGGAGGTACCCTAGCTTTCCAATCCTGCTGTATGAAAAGGACTAATAACAACTCGGTAATCATATTCATATCGCACTGTATGTGCTTGGAAGATGTGGAGCACTGAGGGAAGAAAGCATGCCGCGGATGTAAGATGGTGTCGCATGAGGGAGTATGTCAGTGAGGGCATCCATCATGTCATTTCATGCTTGCATTAATCACAGTATCTAGGAATGTCTGATTGTTTGCTTTACTATTATCGCGTGATTGATTTGATAACATGTTAACCCTTGCTTTATGATTCCACTGAGTTAGTTACTCACTCCCACGTTACGGGACGGTGTTGTACACACCAACCAGTTCCTATTTCAGTTTCAGATAATGGCGATGCTTGCGAAGCAGAGCCAGACTTAGTGATGATGAGGAGGATCCCTCCTATATGCAGGTTCTGATCGACGGGTTTACAGGGTTACTGATTAGATGCCAATACACTTGGTATTTTACCTTTTATTTACACACTCATGTATATTCTTTTCTTTCTATTGTAGAGTATACATATATTTAGTTAACCTGGTAACATGTTCACACTCCGGAGACCTACAACAGTTCATATATTCTATATATCTATCACATTCTTCCGCTTGCTAATTTAACTGTCTCTGGAGTATGATATGCTGTTTTGGCTTAATCCACCTCATGTTTTATGTACTACTGCTGTCGACATTCATCCATCATTGAAAATGTTACATAAGTGATGTTCTGGAACTCGGGAGTAGAGTTTAAACACACGACCCCAGATTTTCGAGATGTTTCAGAGACTCGCTACTAAAGTGACGTCACCAAGTTCTATGAGCCCCATCATGATGTATGTGTTATATCCATACTGTCCATCCATTTGGATAGATGATTTTAGGGCATGAGCCAAAGACCGTGGTGGATCCAAAGCTGAAGTGGATCCTGTCACAAAAAACAATGGGAAGAGTGGCGCCCACCGTTGAAACTTTCCTGAAGTCCACCATGATGCAACCCGTTCATAAGCTAACACACATGAAATAAGGGAAACCACAAATATCAACTTTAGCTAAAACTTTTGTGACTGTTAGAAGTTTTTAATGGTGGGCGTCACTCTCCCCACTCTTTCTTATGGTGGAGTCCACTTGAAATTTTGATCTATTCATTCTTTGTGTAATGCCCACTATCAAAATGAATGGACGATGTGGATACAAAACATATATTTATGGTGGGGCCCACAAAACTTGGTGACGTCACTTTAGTAGCCAGTATAGCTACTCAACCTATAAATAGCTAATATGCACATAATCTACTGACAGATTTTGCTAGTGACAAGCTGAGTAGCCAGACTTGCTAGTGAAGTGAAGTCATCAAATTCTATGGGCCCAACCATGTTGTATGTTTTGTATCCACACCGTCCATCCATCCATTCAAAGATATCATATTGGGGCATGATCTAAAGAATGAGTCAAATTAAAATATCAAGTGGACCCCATCAAAGAAAACAACGGGGAGAATAACGCCCACCATTAAAAAGTTCTAAGGGCAACAAAAGTTTTTGATCAGGATGATATTCGTGTTTTCCCTTCTTTCAAGTCTGTGTTAACACATGAATAGGTTGGATCTCAAAAAGACATCATGGTGGACCTTTGGAAGGTTTCAAAGGTGGTCGTCACTCTCACCACTGTTTTGTGGTGGGGTCCACTCTAGCCTTGTATCTGCATTATTCTTTGGCTCATACCTTAAAATGATATCTAAGAATGTATGAACGGTATGGATATAAAGCATACATCATGGTGGGCCCACATAACTTGGTGACGTCACTTTTGTGGTGAGTCTCGCTACTTTTTTTTCTTTTTTTTTTTGAGGGGGGGAGGGGGTGTTAGCTTGTTAGTACACACCCATGTCGCTACTTAACCTATTAATAGCTAATTCGCGTCCCTTGCGTGTGGAAACGGATGGGCTACTCCCCTGCCATTTGCCAATGGCTAGTGGTCGGTGCTCTGTGGGCTCCCTCGCGATGTATGTGTTTCCTCCATGCCATCCATCTATTTTTATAGATTAGTTCATGATATGAGATCAAAATTGAGGTATATCCCCTACATTACGAGACAACCATTAAAAACTTTTTGGGGGTCATAAAAGTTTTGAATCAAGATTATCTCAATTTTTCCCCTTCATTTGGGTCTGTATGACCTAATCAACATATTCAATGTCAAATAAACAGTATGGTGGGCCTTACGGAGATTTTAATGGTGGATATCCAATCACCATTGTTTTCTTGTGATGTGGTTCACCCGAGATTTATATCCCTTTCATTTTTAGGATGAAGCCCTAAAATTATCTATAAAAATGGATGAATCACGTACATCATGGTAGGGCCCACAAAGCACTGACCACCAGCCACGGGGCTGGTCTGCATATGCGTTCGGGCAGAAATGGATTGGCTACTCCCATGCCACTAGCCTAGTGGCTGGTGGTCGGTGCTCTGTCGTACCCACCATGATGTATGTGTTTCATCCATTCTGTTCATCCATTTTTACATATCATTTTACGGCTTGATACCAAAAATGATAGGGATAAAAATCTCAAGGGACCCACACGACAGGAAAATAATAGTGATTAGATATCCACCATTAAAATCCTCATAAGGCCCACTGCTGATTAGGTCATACATACCCAAATGAAGAGAAAAAACAAATATCAACTTGATTTAAAATTTTTATGGCCCCAAAAAGTTTTTAATGATCTACGTTCATTCGATAATGTGGTCCACTTGAGATTGGGATATACCTAATTTTTTCTCTCGTATCGTTCGATAATGTAGTCCACTTGAGATTGCGATATACCTAATTTTTTCTCTCATATCATTCGATAATGTGGTCCACTTGAGATTTAGATATACCTAATTTTTTCTATCGTACCATAAAATATATCGAAAAATAGATGAGTGGCATGATGTATGTGTTTCATACATTCCATCCATCTATTTTTATAAATCATTTTATTGTATGAGGCAAAAAAAAATATAAGTTATATCCATTCTCAAGTGGAGCAAATTAGAGGGAACACCGATGAATGATCATGCGTTAACAACTTTTTGGAGGCTATAAAAGATTTGGATAAAGCTAATTTTTATTTTTTCCCTTCATCTAGGTATGTATGATGTAATCAAAAAATTGGATGTTAAATAAAAAGTACAATGGGCCTTAAGAGGATTTTAGGGCATGTTTGATTTCGGGTGAAATGGTAAATACCATATAAAAAAATAATGATTATTTTCCTATGCATTTATATCATACCTGATTTGACTGCTTACTTTTTGACACAAAAATCATGAATATTGTAAAATATCTGTGGGTCCCACTATCATGCATTTTGCTCATCCACACCATTCATCCATTATTCTAATTGAATTTATAGCATGAGTAAAAAAATGAGGCATATCCAAAACCTAAGTGGACCACATCATACGAAAAAGAAAATTAAATATTGACTGTTAAAAACTTTATGGGGCCACTGTTTCTTTTGGTGCGGGCCACTTGAATATTGGATCTACTTTATTTTTTGTCTCATACTTCAAAATATTGCAGTAAAATAGATAAACAAAATGGATATATCATATGCATTATCATGTAGTTTAAAAATTAAAATTATTTCTTTTGAATCAATTTCAAAGGCAGGTATTCATATGAATTTTCAAACACATGAAACACGGGGAGTTATCTTTTACCATGTATTTATCATTTTTTTGAAAAAACAAACAGGCCTTCATTGGTGGATATCCAGCCACTATTGTTTTCTTCTAATATGGTATACATGAAATTCATATCCATTTTATTTTTTGAATAAAGCAATAAAATGATCTTTAAAAAGATATTGTATGATGCAAAATAACCATGGTGGGACAGAGAACCGACCACCCGCCACCGGGCTTGTGGCATGGGGAGTAACCGATCCGTTTTCCGTTTTGGCAGGGCCGCACGGTATCACCCTATCCACGCCTGTCCTGTACTATTCTGCTGGTACGGGCTATTCCTCTACTATATAATGGAGCGGCTGTTATGTACGACACCTCTGAGCCTTGAGTCGGACCACAAGGGGCCAGTAGATAAGTGATCCAGACCTTCCACCCGGTGGGCCCAGTGAGGATGGGAAACTTCCCATGACTCCTCCTGATCAAATTTGTATGAGCAATCAAACAATTAAGAGGAAAACAGCACAGTTGTCCATTTGTAACGAAAAAGGACCAAATATTGCATGGTTATAAGCTTCCTCTCTAAGTTAACCTTTTACAGATTCCTCCATCTATAGTGGGGCCCGTTATACCAATCGTCTAGATCATCAATCCATGGACCCCACATCTCCAAACTCAATTCTCGAGGAGAATGTGTACTCGAGCATTGGATAATTCGTTTACTTAAGACCGTTCCCCTGGCAATTCTCTAAGGGCGTGTTTGGCCAGTTGCATTGGGAAGTATTAGGAGGGATGGGATTCTAAAAATATAATTATTACCCAGGGGTTGTTCCCTCGTACCATGGGATAAACGTAATTCTATATTTTATTTATAATACAGTGGTGCATCGAAAGAATATACTCACCATCATTTAAAACAATGAGAATAACATACATAAGTTATATCTAAGCTGTTCATTTATTTTGTAACCTTATTTTATGGCATGTGCTTAAAAATAAGGCAGATTTAAAACTTATATGGCCCCAAAGAAGTTTTCAATGGTAAGTATTTAATCCCCATTGGTTTTTATGGTGGGTTCACTTGTGCTTTAGATCTACCTGATTTTTTAGCCCATGCTCTAAAATAATCTCAATTTTGAGTGGACAGTATAAATATAGCCCACACATCATGGTGAGACCTACACAACTTGCAATAATTGAGTGACATCGGCACAGGACCAATACGATTCCACGTAACCTAATCCCACACCTTCCAAACGTAGAGTGGAATTGGCACACGACCAGATGCAATTCCATCCCACCTAAGCCCGTCTAATCAGCCGGCCAAACACGCCCTAAAAGATTGCAATATCATGTCGTTTGCAATAGAAAAATTTTCGACTGTACGACCCATTTATGGTCCATTTTAAAAAATGAGCTCACTTATCTTGAGCTCTCAAGAATAAGCCCCAGTTGTACGGCCCCCTTTCTCAGGTCAAAAATGCCCTTGTTTTTTCAATTACTAGCTTGAGCTACCTTTTGCTACGGATTGTACCGTAGCTATATTTATAGTCCTATCCATAGCCATAATCTACCGATTGTAAAAGGGTGCACAGCGAGTTGGGGCCAATCGAGCCTGAGTCACTATCCCACTAACTCGATCGACCCCAACTTGCTATTCCACCTGTTTACATTTTTATTTTAATACAAGGAAAACATTCTCTCCTACAATTTTGTCTAGTACATGTATATAAGCATATAAAAAAAATTTCTCTAGTTTTATTTATTTCTTTCTTTATTCATATAATAAACATATATCTTAAACCAGAATGAGTTACCTGACGTACCATATAAGATTTTGG
This sequence comes from Magnolia kwangsiensis, assembly GCA_037074715.1. NCBI lineage: Eukaryota > Viridiplantae > Streptophyta > Magnoliopsida > Magnoliales > Magnoliaceae > Magnolia > Magnolia kwangsiensis. The sequence continues at coordinate 93,655,210 of CM073580.1, forward strand.
GGTAGGAGATACTATTTTAGCTAACTAACCTACTTATTTTTGAAGATTCTATTAGGTCGATGGTTGAAAATTCATTTCATTCACTTCGCAGTCAATTTCATTCATTTCATTTCACGGTCAATTCCATGCATTTCACGGTCAATTCCCTTCACTTTCATGGTCAATTCGCTTCACTTCACAATCAATTCCATTCATTTCATGGTCAATTTGCTTCGCTTCACGGCCAATTCCCTTCACTTCACGGTCAATTCGCTTCACTTCATGGTCATTTCCATGCATTGCACGGTCATTCCTGGTAATTCCAAGTTGATTCATGGTCATTTTCATGCATTTCACGGTCAATTTCCTTCACTTCATGGTCATTTCTACGCATTTCACGGTCAATTTGTGTCACTTCACAGTCATTTCAATGCATTTCATGGTCATTCCCAGTAATTTCGTGTTGATTCACGGTCATTTTCACAAATTTCATGGTCAATTCCCTTCACTTCATGGTCATTTCCACGCATTTCACAGTCAATTCACTTCACTTCATTGTCATTTCCATGCATTTCACGGTTAGTCCCAACGATTCCGTGTTGATTCACGGTTATTTTCATGCATTTCATGGTAATTCTCGGCTATTCCGTATTGTTTCACGGTCATTTTCATGCATTTCACGGTCAATTCCCTTCACTTCACGGTCATTCCCTTCACTTCACGGTCATTTCTATGCATTTCATGGTCATTCCCAGCGATTCCGTGTTGATTCACAGTCATTTGCACGCATTTTACGATCAATTCTCTTCACTTCACGGTCATTTTCACACATTTTACGGTCAATTTGCTTCGCTTCACGGTCATTTCCATGCATTTCACAGTCATTCCCCTCGATTCTGTGTTCATTCATGGTCATTTTATGAATTTCATAGTAAATTCCCTTCACGATCAATTCCCCTCACTTCACGGTCAATTCGCTTTACTTCACGGTCATTTCCATGAACTTCACGGTCATTCCCGACGATTCCGTGTTAATTCACGGTCATTTCCACGCATTTCACGGTCAATTCCCTTCACTTCACAGTCATTTCCACGCATTTCATGGTCAATTCGCTTCACTTCATGGTCATTTCTATGTATTTCGCAGTCATTCCCCGTGATTTTGTGTTGATTCACGATCATTTTCACGCATTTCATGGTCAATTCCCTTCACCTCACGGTCATTTTTACGCATTTCACGGTCAAATCGCTTCACTTCACGGTCATTTCCATGCATTTCACGATCATTCCCAGCATGAAAATGACTGTGAAGTGAAGGGAATTGACCATGAAATGCATGGAATGACTGTGAATCAACACGGAATCACCAAGAATGACCGTGAAATGCATGAAAATGGCCGTGAAGTGAGGGAAATTAACTGTGAAATGTGTGAAAATAAACGTAAATCAACTCGGAATCATCGAGAATAACCGTGAAATGCATGAAAATGACCGTGAAGTGAAGAGAAATGACCGTGAAATGCATGGAAATGACCGTGAATCAACAAGGAATCACCGGGAATGACCATGAAATGCATGGAAATGACTGTGAAGGGAAGGGAATTGATTGTGAAATGCATGGAAATGACCGTGAATCAAAACGAAATCGCCAGGATTGACCATGAAATGCATGGAAATGATCATGAAGTGAAGCGAATTGACCGTGAAATGCATGGAAATGACTGTTAAGTGAAGGGAATTGACCGTGAAATACATGGAAATGACCATGAATCAAAACGAAATCGTCGGGATTAACCACGAAATGTATAGAAATGACCATGAAGTGTAGGAAAATAACCATGAAGTGAAGAGAGTTGACCATGAAATGCATGAAAATGACCATGAAGTGTAGGGAAACGACCGTGAAGTGAAGGGAATTGACTGTGAAATGCATGGAAATGACTGTGAATCAAAACGGAATCCCTGGGATTGACCGTGAAATGCATGGAAATGACTGTGAAGTAAAGAGAATTGAACGTGAAATGCATGAAAATGACTGTGAATCAAAACGGAATCACCGAGATTGACCATGAAATGCATGGAAATGACCGTGAAATGTAGGGAAATGACCGTGAAATGCATGAAAATGACTGTGAAGTGAAGGGAATTGACCATGAAATGCATAGAAATGACCGTGAATCAAAACGAAATTGCCGGGATTGACCATGAAATGCATGGAAATGACCGTGAATCAAAATAGAATCACCGGGATTGACCGTGAAATGCATGAAAATGACTGTGAAGTGTAGGGAAATGACTGTGAAATGCATGGAAATGACATTGAAGTGTAGGGAAATGATCGTGAAATGCATGAAAATGTCTGTGCAGTTAAGGGAATTGACCATGAAATGCATGAAAATGACCGTGAATCAAAATGGAATCGTCGGGATTGACTGTGAAATGCATTGAAATGACCACGAAGTGAAGCGAAGTGACCTTAAAATGCATGGAAATGACCGTGAAGTGAAGGAAATTGACGGTGAAATGCATGGAAATGACCGTGAATCAAAATGGAATCGTCGGGATTAATCGTGAAATGCATGGAAATGACTGTGAAATGTATGGAAATGACCGTGAAGTGAAGGGAATTGACCATGAAATGCATGGAAATGACTGTAAATCAAAACGGAATCTTCAGGATTGACCATGAAATGCATGGAAATGACCGTGAAGTGAAGCGAATTGACCGTGAAATGAATGAAAATGACCGTGAAGTGAATGGAATTGACCGTGAAATGCATGAAAATGACCGTGAAGTGTAGGGAAATGACCCAAAATCATATATGGTACGTCAAATAACTAATTTTGGTTTAGAAGACATTCTTGATAAATAAGTAAAGAAAGAAATGAAAAAAAAGGTGAGAAAATATGTGTTTATACATGCGTAGTTATATAAATATGTACCAGAGAAAAATGTACGTAGAATAAAGTTCTCCATGTAAATAAATAAAATAAAAGGTTTTTAAAAAAAAAGAAGAAGAAGAAAGTGCATATAGTGCGGAGTCACTATGATTATAGCTATGGTTATAGCTATAATTATTAGCTGTAGCTATTGACCCGGTCGACCTGCTCCCAACTTGGTTGACCCGACTTACTGTGTATTTTTTCTTTTTTTCTCTTTCCTGTTGTAATCCTCACTGCTTTGTGGGGTCTTATTATGAGGTATGTGTTATATCCAAACCGTCCATCTATTTGGTGAACTCGTATTAAGGCTTGGGACGAAAAATAAGATAGATCTAGCTATCAAGTAGACCACACTGTAAAAGGCAGTGGAGGTTTGGACGTCTATCATTGAAACTCTTTTAGGGGTCAAGAAGTTTTGCATCATTACGAGAACTGTATTTCCTCTTCATCAGGGTCTTTATGGCCTTATGAATGGATTGGATGAAAATAAATGTTATGGTGGGCCTACAAAAGTTTTAACGGTAAAAATTAATTTTTCTGTTGTTCTTTGTGGCGTGGTTCATTTGATCTTTGGATATGGTTTATTCTTTTTTATAATTATCCGAAATGGTCTCAAACATCATGGATATAATAAATACATAACTGTGCGGCCATGTTACTTTGATATCTTTTGAACCGTTCGTTAAACTAGGAGTTCAAGGAGCGCTTGCGCACGTCTTCGAGCACCTGGCGACTGCTACCGGACAGAAAGCAGGGGCATTTTCGACATGAGAAATGGGGCCGTACAGTTGGGGCTTATTCTCAGGAGGTAAAAAGCAAGTGGGCTTCAAAAGGTTGATGAGCCATCTATGGGTCGTAACAGTTGGATATTACTCTTTGTGATATATTTGCATACTCGTGGAAGAGGTCATACCGTAGCCATTCATACACATGCAACCGGATTTGTCACTCTCTCTGCATTTAACTCAAATCAAAACCGTCCAAATAGTGGGCCTGCTTTAGATGTTAGCAAAACTCAAAAATAAGATCGATCCTATAATTTTCTCCTCACTTCGATAGATTTTTTTATATTGAATCTCATCCGCCAAAAACTTCACATTTAACCATTCATTCGATTGCCACCAATCGTAACCATTCAACTAGTTTTAACCGTCCATTGAAGTCTGGCTACTATTTGAACGGTTTTAAATATGCCACGTGTAATCATCCGCGTGAAAGTTTATTGACATTCATTCTCCGCCCGTTCATCTTGATTCCTTAGAGAGGAAGAAAGAGCTGTCCGAAAGTGTCCATCGTCTGCAGCTTCATTGGCAGATTCTCCGTCTCCGCCAATTTTTTAAAATCCCCAAAACACCCTCCTTCGCAGAAGAAGGAGAGAAGATGGAGGATCCGAATAAGAAATTACCATCTCTGCCATCGAACTACGTTACCCTTCAACAGCTCCAAGAACAGAAACTCAGAGAACAGCAGAAGCAGAGAGAAGAAGAAGAAGAGAGAGAGAGGCAGCTACAGAAGCAGAGAGAAGAAGAAGAAGAGAGAGAAAGGCAGCTACAGAAGCAGAGAGAAGAGGACGAAGAAAAGGAGAGAGAAAAGCTGCTTCAAAAATCGCTCAAAACCCTAGAAGCCAAAGCCCCAAAACGCTTTTCCGGAAAATACCACAAAAGTCGCTTCCAGAAGGATGGAATCATCCCTGCCGTTGAAGGAGAAATCGACGGTCAGGAGCGAAAGGTGGAAGAGCCCAAGAAGTTAGGGAAGAGGAAGTTTAAAAGGAAGATGAAGGTGAAAGAAACCCTCGATGCCAGTCTGGGAAAATCGGAAGGGGATTCGGCGGGGAGAGATCGGTCCAAAAGCGGTGAGATTTCAATGAAAATCTCCGTTCCGACGCTGGGGATTATTCAGAAGATTGGGGATCTTGCAATTTGTGAGAAGACAGGGGAAATAGATGGATCGGGTGCGAAATCGATGGCTGAGAAGAGAGATGACTCTCTACTGAAGCAGGGTTTTGGATGGAGGACGAAGCTCGTGCCTAAGATAGTTGATCGTGAGAAGAACGGTTCGGATGGAGCGAATAAGAGATCTACGGCTACGAGAGGTAGCTTTCGAAGCAAGAAGAAGGGTGTCGGAGGTAGGCCGGAGTCTTTGCGTCAGACACTGTTTCTTGATTGTGAGAAGCCGGGGGAATTGGACGGTTCGGATGGAGTGGATGAGAGACCTACTGCCGACAAGATAGGTAATTCTCGAAAAAAGGGTTTCAGAGGGAGGCCGGAGGAGCCCATGCGTCAGATGGTGGTCGTTGATTTTGAGAAGCCGAGGAAAAAAGACCGTTCGGATGAAGCGGATGAGAAATCTACGGCTGAGAATGTAGTTCGTTTTCAAAGGAAGACGGATTCAGGACGGAAGCCGGAGCGCGTTCGTCAGATAGTGGTTGCTGATTGTGAAAAGAGGGTCGAAGTGGACGGTTTTGATAGAGCGGTTGAGAAATTTACGGCTGAGAATAGAGGTAGCTTTCGAAGGAGAAGGCATCACGGAGGCAGGCAGAAGCCCGTTCGTCAGATAGTGGTGGCTGACTGTGAGAGGAGGGGGGGAATGGACGGTTCGTATGGAGCAGATGAGAGCTCTACGGCTGAGAATAGAGGTCGATTTGGAAGGAGGGGTTTGCGAGGGAGGGCTGCGGTGTATCAGACATGGGTTAGGAAGGATGATATTTCTGACGGTGCTCCCGCAGGGTTTCAGTGCTCCAGCAGACGGGGAAGACCGTCGGGAAGAGGTGAATACACTGAAACTGCGAGTGTATCGTAGCTGCTGCCTCCGTAGCATTAAATAGGTATATACTCCGACTGCTATCCTGTATATAATTCTGTTTTTAAAATCGGACGCCGATTTCGTCTGGAAGGTAATCCTGGAGTGCAGGGCTCTGTGGGGCCACAGTATTGTATGGATTTTATTCACGCCGTCCATCTATTTTTCCAGATCATTTCAGGGTATTGCAGATATAAATCTCTAGTGGACCACACAACAGGAAGCAGCGGTGACGATGACATCCACCGTTGGTTCGTATCCTGAGATGATCTGGCGAAATGGATACATCGCGGTGGGTCCCACAGATCCTTGACTGGACAGGTGGGCCAGGACAGAATCCGCTTCCTTTAAAATCGCATTGCAACTCGCGTGTGTATGAAACTACGAATTCTCGCGCTTTTATTACACGGGATTTTGTTTCTTTATCTATAGTTGTGTGGGCACAATGGGCCAATCTATGATAACGGTGGACCATGGTTGGTTGATCAATGCCATTCATTTAAGGGCCTGCAAAATGGACGGTGAGATACCCATGCTGTCGATTTTGGATGCGTTTACTTCAATGGCTGTGGATATCTAATCACGGTTACTTTTGGGACATGCATTTTGCGGTGTGGTCATTGTAACCAAGCATTCTTTCTTCATGGGTGGACCCCACGTGTATGCTTTTTGTTTGCATTTCTGTTTGTGTTTTGTTTTCTCTCTTTGAAGCCGGGTCCTCTATGATGGAGGGCCCACATCCATCTATCAGTTGCCCCCATTCAATTTCACTTGGAATTATAAAAAATCAGGCCGATCCAAAACACACAGGTGGTTCCCACCACAAGGAACAGAAGGGAGTTGGGAACAGCAGGGTCCACACAATTCCTCTATTTGAGGAGGAGAGATCACTGTTAAAACATTTCAGAATGTATGTGGGGGCCACGTTGGTTTCAGTTGTGCTTCAATTCATTCAGAAGACGTGCCCCACTCCACAAGGATGAACATGAACTCCTGATTCCAGCACTCAAGCCATGCTAATTTTGGCACTTTTGGGCATGATTTTACATGGTTTGTACCACTTGAGTTTTGGATTAGCCTTACATTTGGGCTATTAGGAGAATATGGCCAGGTGCACAAAATCCACAGATTTGATGTCATACATACGTTGCGGTGGGTCCACCCACCTATGAGGTGAGATGTAAGAACACATGAGTTATTTCTTCCCATTCGGAAACACCTTCTCTTAAGTTTACAAATGCTTTTTGAAGTCTAGTTTCCTTGTCTATGTAACTCAACTAGTTTTTATAAAGATTACTATAAAAATTGAAATTCAAGTAGAAAGTAACGGTGATTTATTATAATGATTCAAGCATGTTATGCTTAGATAAAAATCCAATATTTCATGCTCAGATCATGCACATTGATGTATAATGTAGTTTTATTCATGACATGATTAAAAATAGATAAATCTATTGCAAAAAATTCATACTAATGACGACATAGTAGCTAGACATGCTAACGAAACCTACTGTAAGAAAGAAATTTATTTGATATATGACTTCTCTTAGACTTGTTATCTAGTGGTAGGTGATGTTTGGACAATTGTTATTGAGAGTGTTTTTTACATTATTAGAAAAATTAATCTTCAAATGAGAGAATGTTGAGGTGGTAATAAATGCACAAGGCTTTCCTATTGATAAGAGAAATGTCCTCTCTCTTTACTCTATGGATAGTGTATTGTCTTTGTAAAGGGAACACATGTATAGACAGAGAGAGAGAGAGAGAGAGAGAGAGAGAGAGAGAGAGAGAGAGAGAGAGAGAGAGAGAGAGAGAGAGAGAGATAAACTAATTTTGTTTCTATTGTCTCTTTGAAGGGGAGAGAGAGAGAGAGAGAGAGAGAGAGAGAGAGAGATAAACTAATTTTGTTTCTATTGTCTCTTTGAAGGCTACTGTATCAGTACCTTCAAGCATTTCCGTCTGTTTATCCATTTTGCTGGCTCATTTTAGGACATGATGAAAATGAAGATCCAAAAATTTGGTGGGTCACACAAGATCAAATAGTTGGGATGGGAAAACCTACCTTTTGGTCTAGCCCACTTGAGTCTTGAATTTATCTCATTTTTGGGCTAACATTCTGACATTGCCAACACGACCAATGATCAGAGTTGATACTAATACATACATCCCGGTGGGCCCCACAGGGCCCCACGTCACAACGGATTCTTGTAACTCCACTTTATAGGGATCTCATGTCCTAATCCGACTATGAGTGAGACTAGAGCTTGACACGAGCTTAACCGGGTCGAGCTTGGGATGGCTCAGCTTGATTTGGCCAGCAGGTTACCTCAGCCTGAGTTCAGTTTGGCTCGGTCCTTGAGCTGTAGTGGCCTATTCAGCTAGGTTAGATCAGCAACTTGGGCTAGCTCGAGCCGAGTTCAAGTTTGAGCCTGGAGCTATTTTATAAAACAAGCTGAAATGAAAGTCATGAAGGGTGAAGATAGATTTTATCTTATACACACACAAGCTGTAAATCGAGTTGAGCTCGAGCCGAGTTGAACTGAATCAAGTTCGAGCTAGTTTCAAGTTGAGTCGAGCTCGAGCTCTGCTCAATTTTTTTTTTTTGAACGAAAAAAAAAAAAAAAAAAAAACAGCTTGTCTCAAACCCAGCTTAACCGAGTTGAGCGAGCTAACCAAGTTAGATCGGTTGGTTTGTGTCCAGCTCTACGAGTCACCCTGCCATGTAGGGTGGAGAACCATGACATTGGACCCCAATTGCCTGTCCCTTTTTAGGAAGTTCATTTTAGTGGAAGCTATATAGCGTCCATTGTGATGTCAATGTGACATTCACTCCATGTTAGGACATGGCTCTAGAGTGGATGGGATTGGATCGCATTAGAGTGGATTGCACGGATTTCAAGGTAATGATAGCTGCGTCAGTGGATTGGTGCAAGATCTATGGGATTGCTATATTGGGTCTGTTTGGCACGCCCGGCCTATCCCAAGATTAAACCTTCCAATCCCTTTCAATCCCTCGAACTAAACACGTCCCAGGCAATTTGAAGGGATTAGGGTGGATTGGATGGGATTTAAAGGTAACGATGGTGATGTCCGTGGATTGTCTTAAGATCCATGGGATTGCTATATCCCAGGATCAGGATCCCGTGTTTGTTTGGCACGCCTGGTCAATCCCGGGATTTATCTTCCAATCCCTTCCAATCCCATCATTTGGCCGGGAGGATTGGAAGGGATTGGAAGTTAAATCCCGGGATTGGCCGGGCGTGCCAAACAAACCGGGTGATCTGATCCCGTGTTATAGCAGTCCCATGGATCTTAAGACAATCCATTGACAACACCATCATTACCTTTTAATCCCATCCAATCCACCCTAATCCGTTCAAATTTGCCTAGGATGTGTTTGGTTCAAGGGAGTGGAAGGGATGGGAAGGTTTAATCCTGGGATTGGCTAGGTGTGCCAAACAGGCTCGATATAGCAATCCCATGGATCTTAAGACAATCCACTGACAACACCATCATTACCTTGAAATCTATGCCATCCACCCTAATATCACTCAATCCCTTCCAATCCACCCGGCCAAATAGGCCCTAAAAGAGAGGCATATCCAAAACTCTAGTGGAGCATGCCATGGGAAACAATGGGATTCATTACCCACCATTGAAACCTTTTGCTGGGCTGAAAGTTTTGAATCAGACTAATATGGAGAGTTGTACATGAGTTGAGCTTAGCCCAACTCGGCTAGCAAGCTACCCCAGCTCGAACTTGGCTCGGCTTGGCTAGCAGGCTACCCTATCCCGAACTTGGCTTAGCTCGGTCCTTGAGCCTGATCAGGCAGCTCGACTTGGCTCAGCTCGGTTGGTAGCTCGGGTCAGATCGAGCTCAATCTTTCGAGCCGAATTCAAGCCTATGAGTTGAGTTCGAGTTTAGGTTTTATGGTTTTTAATATAAAAAAGTATATAATATATATTATAATATAAATATTTATACTAAGTGAACTCGATCCGAGTTGAATCGATTCAAACCGAGTCAAGTTCAATCTAGTTCGGACTCAGCCCGCAATATTTTCAAGCTCAAAAAATCAGCTGGACTTGGCTGGAATATAGTTTCAAGTTGAGTAGAGTTGAGCTTTTTCGAGTCGAGTGGAGCTATTTAACTGAGCTAACTGGATGATCTCCAGGGTTTTTAGTTCACACCAGAGAGAGTAACCTTACGAAAGGTGTGGATGGCATATGAGCATCAGTGTGCCCTGGGAAGGTCTCCAGGGTGGGTATTTCCGTCCCACTGCTCCGTATCATACGGCTAACATGAGTTTTGAATCTGCCCCATTTTTGTGCTCATGTCCTGACATAAGCTGGTGACGCTGATGGATGGAGTGGATTGTTGACAAAATCTTGGTGATCACGCACACGTTAATGAATGTAGCATCCATGCTTTTTAATAGCAATCTTCTCTTCAAAAAGCCGGAAAAAAAGGTTTGGGGAGGCATACACGGCAGGCATATACATCGATCCAAACCCTCAAAATTGTGGGCCTTGATATGGATAGAACATGACGTAAAAATCATGCTAACTGAATAATCTTAACTCTCTAATTTTGGCCGTAACTTGGATTGTTTACAATCTCCTTAGATCCATCCATTTCATGCTTATTTGTTAGACCTTTATGATTATTGTGACTTTTATGCGCACTCAATGCCTATTAAGTGTGTTGGTCATCACGTGTGCCAACATCCAAAATCCAAGCCACTCATCTGGTGCGCCCCACCACAAGGATTCGCTGGCCCAAAAATTAGCTAGATCCGCTAATCTGGTGGGCCACACTTAAAGAAAATGAAAAATGACCAGCTCGATTCCACTTGTTGACTCCCAGCATGATCAAATTAAAAATGGGCCAGGTTCCCTCCTATCTAATGGTCTATTATAATCACAGGTGAACTCATGTGGGGTCCACATAGGAAGTTGGAGCCCATTGGATCAGCGGTTTACAAATAAACAATATATATCTGTGGGCCATTACGCCATTAATTCATACATGTCCATCTTGTAAAGTATTAGTCAGCCTTTCATAACCATTTATTTATCTGATGCCATTGATTCATGACCCTTCCATAACTTAAATTTGTATTCTTCCATCACAGTGCAATATTCGGTCCTATCATAATTTCTATCAAATAATTTAAAATTTAAAGTTAAAAGTTGAGTTTGATTACATAAAAAGGTGAGCCACACTAGCTCTCCAATTTGGCACTTCTTAATAAATATATGAAATAGCAATTCTGATTTTTTACTTTATAGACCAGCCAAACACAAACAAGTTTAGTTGCCGGGAATCAAGATGCTCTGCTGGAGTTCTGTCCCAACAAGAAATTGCAATTGTAAAGTAACAGTAATATCTAGGTATTAAAGTAGCTGGTTGTTGAAATATCCAGACCATTCAAATATCTAAAATGTAATTTTGTCATTTGCTATAAAATAATAATTTGACTATCATAAGGTATCTCTACTTACACATGATGTCAATAGCAAGTAATCTTCGAAACATTAGTTTAGAGAGTGAATTTGCTATAGAAATGTAGTCGCTTGATAAGGAACGGTTGAGATTTTACGGACATTAGGGATTGCTTAGATTGAATTCACTTAACTTTTTTTAGTTGTGTGTAGCCCGCACGACATCTCTTCTTCTTTATATGTAGTATGGAAGAGCCTGCGAAGCTACGTGGGGTTGATCATATTGTTGTTTCACTTAAAGAGTCATTCGCGCGAATGCGTGCAGGGCGTACCAGAGCTGGGTGTAGCTCAAATTGAACCGAACTCCTTGTGACCCAGAAGTTGAGATACACTGATTATGACTGGATCTATGAATATCCACCGTCTACCTAGCCATCGATAATATGAGATTAGGTGATCTGCAAATGAGAAGATTTGTCATTCGAATATATTCTTTTTCTTGCCTTTCGGCTGAAATGACAATATTGGCACAATTTCAACCATAGTTCAATGATAGACAATAGAAAAAGAAGATAAACTTGTTGGTCCTGGTTTTCGGTAGTTGGAATGCGGGTGTGCCAAAATTGAATTTGTAGCTCAATTCAAATCGAACAAATATGACCCCCCCAAGCACTGAGATAAGAAGATACATAGTATATGATTGAGATTTGATGAGATCGGTCACCTATTCAGCAACTCACTCAATGTGTAAATAAGATTAAGCGATATTTAGAGGGCATGGTTCATCCTCTAATGATGGGTTATACATTTGTCTTTTGTACGAAAGAACTTTTCAGTACATACAAAATAGAAATGAGAAAGAGATTCTTACAGTTGGTCACGGAGAATAGCTGGCGCAATAGTATTTTGAGTGAAGAACTGAATTCAATATATGAACGTAGACCCAAATTATAGTTAAAGTTACCAGTTTCTTAATGTTACGAATTACACTATGGAGGCAAAATTTAAAGGATTACACTAAGGAATGTAACTAACTTGGTAGGAAAAGTAGAGTGATTACATTACAGAATGTAAGATGAATAGTAATTGAAAGGATAATTGAAAGATAATGTTTGGTTTTAATTAGATTGGTGTGAAATGAAATCTTCATGTTGAATTCATATATTATTTATAAATTTAATCTCACCATATGGATCTTTTTCACGTTCTGATGGTTGCTATAACCATCCACTTCGTGACCTACTCAGTTTCTTCTTTTGCCATTTATCATGTAACCGCTTCATTCTGTAACCGCTTCTTCATGATTGCTCTTTCATCGGGTGCTTAAACAATGATGTAACATTGTTTGATGCGCTCCAGTTGTACCACCATAAAATCTTCTTTGTACATCTCTGCAAATGTTTAAATACACCACGCGGATCCATGCAGATCATGTGTAACTCGTTTTGATTGGTTCCCACAGGAAATGACGACAATAAGGATGAACATTACCCGTCATGCCGCTTCGCCTTTAGAAAAGGTGAAAATGACGTGTGACCTCTCATTAATGCAACAGTACCCTTATACACGTGGCGACATCTTGATAACCGTTTTAGGCTGATTCGTCCCACATATTAGCAGTAACCACTATTTTTCGAGATGAGAGCTGAACTTATAACAACCATAGTTCTAATGGTAGTTGCATATGTCGGTACCTACAAATGTGCCTCATATGGAAAGTAGTGAATAATTAGCAACGCTGTAAAAGAGATATTCTCATTCACAATATGGGTAGGATCGCAGAATTTCAAGGACGAAATTCTCTTTAAGGAGGGTATATTGTAACACCCCGTACTTTCAGTACTTGAGTGTTACCATAAATACTTAGCTTTTTGAGTCGTTCACTTACACTAATCATTGGGAGCAATCTTTATCCATGAATCGAACTAAATTACTGTCTAGTTATAAAATCAATATTTAGATTTTCATTTAGACAATTTTTAGGACACCTGGAATTGGTGTAAAGTGATTTCGAACAATTTATGTGTTGAACCTCCTGATTTGACCATTAAGATTGGAAATAAATCATTGGATTAGATATTGATCATTACATTAGACCTCACATCAAATGATGAAGGATCTGACCATCAAAAACCAGTTATTAGATTCATCAATATGCTTTAAAAAGACTCATGGACTGTTATGATTGGATTTGAATAATTTAACCGTTTAAACTCGTGATCATTCATTCAACAAAGTTTTCTAAATAGGACTACGAACCCTTATAACCGTTAAAGATTTAGATCAAAGGTAATCTAGCCGTTGGATCGACAAAATCCACAATTAAAAGGCCATAATCAAACATTATGATCCACCTGAATGTCGGATCCACCTCATCTTTGGTGGGATGGCCCAACATCGGTATTCAAGACGAATGGTTGGAGTAGATTTCATTAAACGTCACTGCAGGCCCCACACAAGGGTCGTGTGTCCACTAGGGATGGTGCACCCGTAATGCATCAAACCCACTAGCACGGTCAAACTGAGTTTGACCCGTGCTTTCCAAAAGAAAAGAGAATTCTCTCTTTTTCTTGTTTTTCCTGCCGAAAGGGTGTTCGTATGAACAACCTTTCGCTGGCATCGTCTGTGACCTACCATGAACCCCAACTGGATGATTTGAATCGTTCGTCGGGTATGGGATTGACGTCTGGCCAAAACCTCAATCGCTAATAGGTTTATATGTGCATGCGTATGCATAGTTGCGAGGGAAAGATGAACTGTGGGGGAGCTTTAAAATTTTTTTAAAAAACCGACTGTAACGTCATAGATTTTTCATAGTTTTGGAATTTCAAAAACCATTGAAAATTTTTCGCTATAATTAGCTCGCATTGTCACTAACTGACTCTTAATGCTCATGGTGAGCCTATACGTGAGCGATACCAATAAATAACTACACAAATTTGATTAATCAACCGTAGAAAACTAACGAATCCGTCCGATCACTTAAGCACCGAGTATAACCTCGTGATTTGTTCACATAGGGTTCAAATCTAGCCGACTTATCACCGACTAATCAAGTCGACCACAACTAAATTAAAGATCTACCTAAAAGCCGAGACAACTAAGGGTCAGATCATAATTAACAAACCAAAGTGACCTAATTATTTATTTAGCCTACGAACCAACGGTTGAGAGTAATTATGACTGAATTGTTATTTTCCCTAATTGCGAATAGGCCACACTATGAACATAGTTAATCTAAACCCTAATCAATGCACACAACAAATCTTGATACTTAATTCATTCAAAAAATGCCTTAATTATTCCAACGAGCTCTAGACCGCTCGTTAGCAGACCACAAATTTTGAAACTATAGAATAATGTCCGTCTCACTGGGCTTGACGTCCATCGCGGGAGCCAAACTATGATAGTGTCTAGGATTGCTCAACTTGAGCCGAAGGACGGGTGCATGAGAAGTGCAAATATCTTAGGAAAGAAAAAAAAATAAAAATTCTAGGAAAGAACCTGAAACTTAAGTGATTTAAGTTGTACACTTTTTCACGAAGTTGAGAATTTCGGACCGTCGGTTTAAGACCAAATTTCACACATAGGGTAAGGATAATTCCCCGCATACATTCGTATAACCATGGCCCCGATTGAATATTATCGACCGTTGATCTGATATAGGCTTCCCACGGCCGATCTACATATCCAATCATACTGAAATTGTGTTTTAGCATTGATCCATTGGTGGGGAACCTACCACATGGCATTGATGAGCCCACGAGCCCTCCTGGTGGCCCCATTAGTTAGAAATGACGACCCATATGGTATAAGTATTAAATAAAGCGGCCCTAGGGCCATTTACACACCATCTGGAGCTATAAATAGCTCCTAAATCTCCCAAATCACCAAATTTTCTCTCAATCTGAAATTGAGAGCCCTAAGGTGAGAAAAAGAAGATAAAGGAGGGAGATAAGGAAGAAAGAGATCGATATAGGGCTTGCTACGAAGGGTGACCCCTCTCCCACTTGACTTGTTATCCTAACCTCCACCGTCCTTGCTATTGGAACATCTCCAACGACGACCTATGGTAAAACTACAAACTTCCTTGTAGATATAAGTATCCAAATGGGTCCTCCACAACCCTAATGAACCTGTGTACTTGTATAAGTGGCTGATGATTCTTCCTTGGAAATATACTCCTAGAAGCGAGTCCTAGTCGGACGTGCTACCAATAGGTGCGGACCATAAATGTTTTGGTTTCCGTTGATTAATTTTACTGTTCAGTGAATGATTTATGATTGCCAACTTGGAATTTGCATGATAACCTATGTGTATTTTGATTTCAATCCATGATTTACAAATCTTAAGATAGTGGCACCTATGTGTTCAATGAAATGCCTGAATGAGTAGATTATTGATTTTGATGGTTGAATATTAGTCCAATCATCTTTAATGTTCGTTGACTTGATTAGTTTAAGAAGTAGGACTACAAGAGTAGTCTGGTTAGTTGATAAATTCCCGGATATTATATTGCCACATTTTGTTTATTTTTGGAATTGCACACACACACACACACATATATATTGAACCCAGCTGTCGACCCATACTTTGGAAGAAATCTCACAATATATGTTTTTGTAACGCCCCGTGCTTTTGAATACTCGGGTGTTACTGTGTAACCAAACATAGTATAAGTACCAACCTAGCTTATGTTAACATTTACCTCTAATATAGCCTAAGTGTGACCATTGAGAGTAATCTTCAATCATAGATCAAGTTTTTATCCAACCGTTAATTTTAATAAATCGATAACTGAAGGTTAAGACCCATGTATCGTGGCCCACTTACAAAATAAAATAATCCAATCTTTCTCATTAAAGCCCGATAAGGGACGAATGAATGGATAAATGACATTGATCGGAGTGTGACCCACGAAAATAATCTAGAAAAAATTAATAATAAAAATAATGATTATATAAATATTTAAATATAATAAGTAATTTAGTTTTGAAAAACCTGTAAGACATCCCCGGAGGAGAGAACCAACAGGTTAGATATAAGTAATTAGTGATTAAAAATATAATAACAATTTTAATAATAATGAGGATATTAAAAACAACATAAAAATGATATTAAATATTATGAATACGTATTAGGCCATCTAATATATATTCTAGCCATTAAATTTTTGATAGATGGTCCCTTGGGACCATTTTGATCATTGATGCTCAACCATAGAATAATCTAACCATCATATCGATAGAAATCATTAGTTAAATCATGAAAATAGAACAAAATGGCTCACTTGAGCTTTGGATCAGCCTCAGCTCTGGTCAGATGTCCTAGTTGGACTCATAAAACCTGATGGACAGTCCAAATTTCTCTAGTCATCATGGTGGACCCCACCTTACATGGTGCATGTGCACAATTGGTGCGCACTCGCGGTGCACCAAACTACAGCTCGGGTCAACAAGCTGTTGACCTAATGAAAATCCAAAAAAGAGGATTTTCCTCTTTCTTTTAAACTCTCCTGCTAGTAATGGCGTTTGAAAAACACCGTCCATGTGCATTGCATGGGGCCCACCATCATGGGTCATTTCAATGATCTGAACCATCCATTATGTTGTCATGGTGGGTTTGACCAAAACCCAGCTCCTTCCACACGTGGATGCACGCGTACACGTACACGATTTCTTGCACAAATCGGGTATGTGCGGTTACTTTTCCAAAAACGGAAAACTCCATTTCTTCTCTTGTTTGCCAGGATGGCTACGCGCATGCAGAAACTCCCTAAATCCTAGCCCTCCACCTCAGCAAATCCCTGCCTTACAATCCACGTAGACTTTAGGGCTCCCATCCTCTCACAAGAGCCACCGCTACCTCATATTGAAAGTGAGACTTAAAACATTAATGGCAATGCATCTAGTGGGTCCCACAGTGATAAGTGAACTCATCCAAACCATTCATATGAATCAGATCACCAGATCAGCCACTCATCATGAAACTGCCATTACGGATGAGATCTTCTCCGTTTAACCGTAGACACCCATCACTAGGAAATGGGCCATTTTCCCTGATCTAAGCCATTCATTTGACGACCCAAACCTCAGATGGCCAATCATGGTGCTGGATTATGTCCATGAAAGCTTGATTCGGTTATAACAATGCAAAACGACACACCTTAACCGTTAAACACCGTAAATAATCTCTTGATTAGTTACACTTTCGAAACGCCTAGAAGAGGTTAATAGGGCCTTTATAAGGCTGCCTTTTAGGGCTTCCTTTCTGGAAATGGAGAGAGAGAGAGAGAGAGAGAGAGAGAGAGAGAGAGAGAGAGAGAGAGAGAGAGAGAGAGAGAGAGAGAGAGAGAGAGAGGGCCCCGTTTTGGGTGCCACATTCGGTCAAGTCGACTCAGTTCGAATTGGGTTGAGTCTCATCAAATCTAGCTGCTGGATGGTGGTTGCTGGAAGGAAGAACAAAGCAAAAGAAGATCGGAAAGGAGAGAAAAGAGAAGAGTGAGAGGAGAGGCACAGTTTGGATTGCTGCCACGCCTGGGTGATCCAACCGGCTATGAGTGACTTGGTGAACCATCTACACTAAGTTGCTGGTTTAACCCCGTGTTGGGTGCCCGTCTCACCAAAAGGAAAAGAAAGGAAGAAGGAACAAAGAAGAAGAAGGAAAGAGAGAAGAAGATGAGAGGAAAAAGAGAGGAGAAGAAAGAAAAGAAAAAAAAAAAGAAATAGAGAGGGAGAGTGAGTCAAGCTGAGTTGACTCAGTGTGTCGACCCACCATTTCAACGACGAGTCGGGCTGACTGGGTTCGAGTCTGAATTAAACTCAGACCTTGTAGAATGCCAGAGAAAAGAGAAGAAGGAAAGAAAGATGATGAAGAAGAAGAAATGAAGAAGGAAAGAAGATGATGTAGAAAGAGGAAGGAGAAGTGAGTTGAGGGTCATGTCGGCTTAATGAGTTGACCCACTCATTTAGGGTTGAGTCAGATTAGTTGCGGGTTGAGTTTGGTTGAGTTAGTAGCATTGCATCAGGGATTGAAATTGATTTTAAGAGCCATTCGCAACTTCTAAACCTCATTTGATTTGAATAGAGTCCGCACTCTAAGGTGAGGAATTTCCCCATAGCTTTTTTCATTCATTCATTTCCATGTTAGCTTAATCCTCTAATATAGAATCATAAATATTGATTTCATCCTTCTTGCTCTTAGTTTGGGTTGATAGTTATGAACTCTTAATCTCTATTACTCTAACTCCATATTTGTTAACCATGGTTATAGAATGTTGTCCTAAGATTTTCATTTGTGATTGGTTGAATATGCATTTACTAATCATGGCATGAAATAGAGAATTTTCATATTATTCTAGTTATAAATTATATAGTGAAGAATTACCCTTATTAACTCTTACAACCACTAGTTTCTATCTTAGTTTAAATTTAATTTGTAGAAAATTTTAAAATGTTGCGAATATGAATTTGTTTCTGTCATTCATGTATATGAGTTAATGCTTTGATTCCTATTCTATATAGATTATCCATGTGTATAGAATTTAGCCTTGTACCCTCTATGGCACATATGCGATTGTTTATATAGGTATATTTCTAGTGGGTATGATAGGAGCCTTCAAATTACATTTTATTTTGTCTTATAGACTGTATAATGTGGATTACATGTTGAACTTCTTCTGTTGTAAGAAATGTTGAGTAAATTTTTAAATATTCCAAATTGTTTAACCGTACTTGAGATGGATATGCCGCATTTGTGGGCCTTCGTTTGAGCTTAAAGTAATTATAAGGATCCATGTTAAACTCATGTTTGATGTTTAATAGTTTACCAAGAGCCATATGATTTGATTAATGTATGTGATTTAAAGAGCTATTTTTCTAAATCTAAAGAAAGTACATTAATACCATGGTGCATGACATCTACGCATGACGTATAAGCTTTTCTAAGTGCTCAATGTAAGGCACACTCTGTTCGATTTATTGAAAGTTCAACCACTTCAGTTAAACTCACAGCACATATGCATTTGTGTCACTTTGGATGCTCTTCTTTACATTAGGGCCTCCTCGGGTGTATCCTGAATATTTTTCCATGAGGTCAGACATCCTTGAGCGCACTCTCTTACATAGCCTTTTCTAGTTAATTAATATACCAAGTGTGGTATTTTCTTTTGACATGGCCTTTTCCATGTAGTTCATCTACCGCGGGCGGTTTTTTCTTTTGATAGCTGGATGTGCATCCCCAGATCTATGACTTAAGCATACGTTCATACATTCATACTTGTATTCATACGACTTTGCCTTCATTATGATATTACTGTCTTATGAAATGAAAATGTTGGTTTAATCTACATTGGAATGATTTGACATGCTTAAATCTTTGAGGGAAGTTCTCATTGAGTTTCCATTCATCTAATCGTGCGGTTGCACCAAATAGACGCAGGTTTGATGACAAGTGGAGACCCATATAACAGAATCCTAGGGACGACTGAGGTGGAGTTTGACGAGGAAGAACTCTATGAGAATGAAGCTGAGCCATTGGAGCTCAACTGATAGTTTATGATTTACATAAATTTAGACTTGTGTTTCACTTGAACTGTAATAAAAATTTCCTTTTGAAGGATTTCATTTTGTTGTGACTCACTTGTATTGGAATGCTTTGTTGTCACTTATGATATCCTCCACTTATGCAATAGTTATCTTATTCGATGTATGAGATTTGCTACTAAGTAAATGTATGTTAGTCCACTTCATAACGTATTACTCGGGTTCTCGATGAGGAGTGGTTATCCTCGGGTTATGAGAACCAGGGTGTTACGGTTTTGGACTTAAACATTTGCTTTAATGAGATTAAATCTAGAGTATGATACACTATTTAGTATAATTCTATGCATGCTCAAATGCCCAATGTAGAAGTAATTGAAAAATTTGCTTTTGCAAAGCAAAAGTCATGTCCAGAATCTCGGGAGTCGAGCTTTGCTTGACCCTCGAAATTCAAGGCATTACACCGACGCTGTAATGCGTGATGGCCCACCATCTTGATTCGTTGAAATGATCCAAACCATCCATCATGTGTAGACCTCAATTTCAACCAAACCCTTGGTCTTTTCCACTATTCCTATGCACATGTGCATGCACAAATTCGGGACAAAATCGTGCATGTGTGCGGTGCATTTCAAAAACGAAAGAAGGTTCTGTTTCTTTCGTCTTAGCAGGCATTCACACGCATCCTCCCCTTGCATCCTAGTTCTCTACCTCCGCAAATTCCATCTTACAATCCAAGTCGACTTTAGAGCTTTCATCGCAACGAAAAAGCTGCCGCATGTTAAAACCAAAACTCATTAAGTGAGAACACTAATGACAACACATCTGGTGGGTCCCACAATGATCACTGATCAAATCCACACCATCCATAGGCATCAAATCATAAGATCATCCAACTGTTGAGAATCTGCCATTAATGGTTATCTTCTCCGTTTGGCCAGCAAACCCACCATCTGAACTTGGGTCATAATTGTTGATTAGAGACGTTAGAGACGATCATATGGTGGGCCAGGGAACCTAAAGTTCAGCTATGGGGGTTGATTGGGCCCATGCAGTTACTAAGATGCATTTTTAAACTCCTTCGAGTGGAATTCTCGAGTCTTCCTTAGCTTAAATCGTAACTAATCCAAGGATTAGTTGATAGTACAATCCTCTAGAAGAGGATTAGTGGAATCTATTTTAGGAAACCTTTTAGGGAATCCTTTCCGAAAATTAAAAGATAGTGAGAGAGAGAAAAGAGCGTCGTTGCTAGCAAGTTGAATCAGTTTGAGTGGCGGTGAATGCGGGCTGAGTCCAAACTCATCTGGATGTGCGGAGAGTCAAGGAGAGAGAGGAAGAAGGGGGAATGGAAGAGGAGATCGTAAGAGCTATTGCATTCTTGGCCAAGTCAGGCCCACTACTATCATGCTGCACTAAGGCTGGACTGAGTTCGATTCGAGTTGGGTGCGAATTTGGGTTGAGTCCAAACCTCACGAAAATTCCATAGAGAGAGAGAGAGAGAGAGAGAGAGAGAGAGAGAGAGAGAGAGAGAGAGAGAGAGAGAGGAAAATGAGAGAGAGGGCGCCGTTGTAATTTCGCATCAAGTCAAGTTGTAACATCGAGTTCAGTGACTCAGTGAGTCCTTTGGGCTGCCATTTCTCATTCTAGGCTTGAGTTTAGGTTGCTGGGCAAGTCCTCGAGAGAAAGAAAAGGAAAGCTAAGGAAGAAAATGGAAGAAAGAAAGAG
Source organism: Magnolia kwangsiensis (assembly GCA_037074715.1). Taxonomy (NCBI): domain Eukaryota; kingdom Viridiplantae; phylum Streptophyta; class Magnoliopsida; order Magnoliales; family Magnoliaceae; genus Magnolia; species Magnolia kwangsiensis. Next base: position 93,676,641 of record CM073580.1, read on the forward strand.
AGAAAGAAAAGGAAAGTTGCCGAGTTGACTCGGCTGAAGCTTGTCGAGTCTCGCGGTGTCAAGTCAAACCAGTTATATACAGATCTGAGCTGAGTCCAGACCTGGTCTGGATTTAGAAGAGAGAAAGAGAGAGTGAAAGAAAGAAAGAAAGAAAGAATAAAAAGGAAGGAGAACCAAACGAGAGAGTGAGTTCGGGCATTTCATTCCGAGCCGACTCAACTGTGTTGGGCTGACTCGGGTTTATTCCATAGCCCAACATCCATCTCCAGACATGGCTGATTGAGAGGAGAAAGAAAGAAAGAAAAACTAGAGAGGAAGGAAGAGAAGAGATAAAAGGGAAGACGATGAAGAAGAGGAAGAGGAGGAAGACGATTGTGGTTTCCTTTGGCCTTTGAGTTTACTAAGTCCAGGGCTGAGGCTAACCTGGGTGCAATAAAACCACTATAGTGTCCAAGATGATGGCTTAAAAGCACGGGTTCTTGACCGGATTCAAGTCATATTGCGCCGGGTCTAGGTATGTTAAATCCAGTTTCCTATTTTCATGGGATCTATCAAATTTTAAAAAGTTGATGGTCAGTTATTTCAGTCTAGCATTTAGTGCATGCCTTTCAATCTCCCTCCATGATGGAATCATTTGGGAATTGAATCGAAACATGTCAGTCTCGTGAGTTAGCTCAGTTGCGCTAGGTAAGTTGACTCTGTTTCATTACGCGATGTTAAGTTCAGTTGGTTAATCCTTAAATTCATAATTAACCGTGGAATCTAATTAGTGTGGAATCTAAATCCTCTAGGTACATTTATGTCTGTACGAAGTTAATTAAAAACCAACTTAGGTTGGATTGTATTTGTGGTGTCTGGGACTTGAGATCAAGTGTTTAGCGAGAAGTGAGAGGTGTGCCCACACAAAAGGTGAGGATCACCCTTCAAGCTTTGTTACATCATGATAGTTAGACTTGTAATTTATCCTCATTCATTTATCTTAATTAATTGCTTAATATAGTATTAAGTGGAAATGATGATAAATGTTAATCTTTGATTGAGTAATTCTTTATAAACGAATGATGATTGGACTTAAATTCAAATATCTGAACATGCTATGGATCTCAAATACCTCTATTTTAGGTTAAGATGAACATTATATGTGTAAATGCTATTAAGATTATACGTGACTTGTTTTATTACTTGTGATGACTTGATGGTGTTTATGAAGGTCTTTGAACTAAGGCCTATGTGTTAACACTGAATTTTTGCACTTAATACGGAAGAAAATATTCCATGTTTAGTGGTGTTTGTTAATGCAGAATAAGGAAAGCACTCTACCATTTTATGCCAAAATTTTTCTGTGATAGGAGTCAAGAATGGGGAATCAAGAATGTGCTCCATGATTATTTTTTTAAAAATCCAAAATTGTCTTTTACGGCAAAGATTTTCTCCCTTGCGTTATACACATCCCAACTTTTAACATGGGGCACTTCTCTGAGCCCACCATGATTTATGTATTAGATCCACTCTGTCTATTAACTTTTTTATATTATTCTAAAGCATGATTCGAAAAAAGATGCACATCCAAAGCTCAAGTCAACCACACCACATAAAGTAATGGGACAAGAACGACTACCGTTAAAACCTTCCTGATGTCCACCATAAAGCTTATTTGCCATCAAATCTCTTTATAAGGTCACATAGACATATATGAAGCTAAAAGACAAAAAATAACTTGATCAGAGCTTTTTGTGGCCCCAAGAAGTTTTCAATGATGGGCACCCAATTCCCACAATTTCTTGTAATGTGGCCCACTTAAGCCTTATATTTGCCTTATTTTTTGTCTTAATTTCTAAAATAATATGAAAAAAAATGAGTGGACGGTATATATAAAACATATATATATCATGGTAGGCCCCGCAAAGCCCTTAAATATCCATATTTAGGTAGATGTTGGTGGGGTAGTACACAATCCCCTCATAGATTTAGGGTGCGAATTATGTGGAAATGCCTTTTGCAGGAAGTTCTTACACGTTGGAATCTTAGGTGGAGCGCACCATTATGTTTGTGATAAATCTAATTTGTCCATCCGTGTTTTGAGATCATTTTAGGAGTCAAGAGAAAATATGCGGATGATATAAGCCTTAAGTGGGCCGCACAAAAGGAAAAGATGGGTAGGAAAATTCCTATCGTTGAAACCTCCCCGAGGTCGATAGTGATGTTTACATGCCATCAATATGGTTCATTATGTCATTTCTAGTGAGATGAACTCAAACCACACATATTGGCATAATTGAAAACTTCTGTAGCCCCATGAATATTTTGATTATGGGCGTTCAATCCTCATATTTTCAGCCCATTTGAGTATTGGATATGGCTCATTTTTAGCACTATATCTTAAAATGATCTCACAAAATAGATGGAGAGGTGGATTTCACATAAACATCACGGTTGGCCCCACCTAGATTTTCAGCGGTGGACTTCCTAGAAAGGCTTTTCCATGAAATCTGTCTCACACCTAGGGCCTACTCTGATATATGTGACTTCATCCATACCGTCCATCTATATTGAAAGCTTATTTTAGGGCATGATCCAAAAAATAAATTAGCTTCAAATCTTAAATGGACCTTTGTATAGGAAACAGTGGTGATTGACCATTTAAAAATTCTTTTGGGCCACAAAAGCTTTGGATAACGTTGATATTTGTGTCATCTCTTCATCTAGCTGTTTGTGACCTTTTTAATAGGTTGGATGACAAATAAATATTTCAGTGAAATTCATGGAGTTTTTAAAGGTAGGGATTCAATCACAATTGTTTCGTATGGGTAAATGTGTCAAATTAATATATTTCAAACATTTCTGACGTTAGTTAATAAACAAGTTATTCTAGATTCATTATTAGTTTTCTGACTTTTGATTCAGATTTTAAATTTAGACTTCGGATTTCAGATTTAACAAATGGGCCCCTAGTGGCCACTTTATCTATTAGGGCCTGTTTGGAAAACCAATTACCCCGGTAGTTGGCGGTAAAGAGGGCATTAATTATGATTTACATGTATTAGCAATGATTAGAGTTTTTTTTTTTTTTTTGGGGGGGGGGGGGGGGGGGGGGGCGAGGATTTCGGCTGTAATAGACAGTGAGTCATGAGTCTTGTGTTTGGGTAGTCAGTGTAGTAGTCACGTCAATCTGTTTATGTTGTTATGATGTCCACCATAGTAGCTCTACAACACTGCAATTAGCTGTTTGATTCTTCGTTGAATTAATAGCAGATTTCAACCAATTGCGTTTTACGCCCAATAACAGACCTCAACCAACTGTTTGATTCTTCGTGCCTTTGAGGACTTAGTGGCAAATTTAAAAACCATTACAAAGGCCAATTGAGGACCCAATTGCTGGAGCTTCCTTTGCTTTTGAGGATTGCCACATAAACTGTACTCACCTCCACAATTGTCTTCTCTAAACGTTAATTGTATCTGATATATTCATACCTAACGATTTTCACAAAGTGGTGCTCAAACGTTTAAATTGTACAAATCTTTACATTTTTCGATTATATCTATTCATTTTCCTTTTGATATGCACCACGGTAGGTTGCGCAATAACCACCGAGCATTCTTCTCTGAATTGTCCGTTTCTGATTGTCAACCATGGAAACAGGTTGACAGTCAGGAGTTTCAACACCTGGTTGTGGATTCGAGTACCAATAGGTGCTGAAATCCCACCACGGCGTGTGCGTGTGTAGAAAAAAATGGAAATAGGGAAGAGTTATGGACCGAAATGGATAAAGGGATCTAAGCATGACAGGTTTCTAAAAATGGCCAACGATGTCATGCATGAAAGACGAATGTCAGCAGTGTGAACCCAGTATCGATTTACTTGAACAGAGTTAAGAGGAAGAAAGGAACGAAAAATGTCATTTTCGGCTACCTGATGAGGAAGAAGAATGGAGGGAAGTGTGTTTTATAGCTTTTTCGGACAAACTGCCTGAACTTCTGTAGGCACGCGGACTACCAGGTCGATTTCGTATCATTTTCAAAATATCTATTGCAGTTTGATTTACCTGCAGCATCTGATGGATTTGGGCGGCTGCAATACATCAAAATACCGCCGTTTTAGACGTCCTCGATTACCGACATTTATATATTTTAAAACAAACGTCCGTCAGAAGTCATCATGACTTATTTACGCCTGATTGACGGTATTTGATAAAACCAAATGGGCCCTTAGATTAAATGAGAATTTTTATTATGGACTTACCACCTTGAGGAACCTTTGTGCCAATGTGGCGTTTGGGGATAATCCCATTTTTTATTGTATCATTCGGATGGACTGATTGCCCTACGTGGCTCGATGGAACATTTTCTTAGAACCTTGCGATGGTAAGTTACACTTGTTAAACAATGACTGACCACTAGTTGACGAGGTAACCTTTAAAACACCTTAATTGTTAGATTCTCATAAGTTGAGGATGTTGACATGGAATATTATGCCAAGTTGTTGGCCTATGTTAGGTGCCAAACCCTCATAGTGACCTAAGAGTTGTTGGCTGATGTTAGGTGCCGAGTTGAGGATGTTAGATTCCCATAAGTTGGTGAGTACTTTACGGGCTTTATTAGTACCGTAAAGTACTTTACCAAGTGATCCTAAGATATCGTCGCGTGCATTCGACTACCATGGGTTGTCCTTTTTGCATGGACTTTTTTGGGTGTATAGTTTTCTTTGGACATATAATAGAATACTCTTTCAGGAAGCTAGGTTACCTTGGGAGTCCTTGTTACATGGTCTTTTCCAGGTAACTAGTGCCCCTTGGATGTACCTTGAGTACTTTTTGGGTTACTAGTTCTCCTTGGGAGACCTTTTACCAACTACATGAGCATCCCCAGGTCTGTGAGCATGTGCATGCATCCATGCATTTAAGCAAGAATACCATTGCGAGATCTATTTATGTTTACACATCTGATGAACTTTGTCTCATTATTATGGTGGTTATTACGAAATATTCCTTATGGACTATTCCTGATAGACTATGCTTAATTACCTTGATGATTCGATAAATCTTAGGGGTTATACCTCAATGGGATAGCCATTGACACTATTAAACCATATTTAGTGTGCAGGATACATGGATGATGTAAGGGTTAATTCTGATGTGTAGTATTGAGATATCGATGACTATGCGGCTCTAATTTTTAGCTTACTTTTAATATTTGGTTGTTCAAATTTTAGTTACAAGACATTGGTTTGTATAAGCTTTTGGGCAGCCACTTGTAAAATCTTAATATGTATATGTGAACTTTCCTTTTATGTATGATTTGTTTCTATTGTGCTTAATTGCTAACTTTGATAAAGAATACACACACACACACACACACACACACACACACACACACACGTTCCTGTGTGTGTTAACACTTGGATTTTCGGGAACGAGGTGTTATAAACTCCATTATGACATGTGTTCCTGTATCGTTTCCCACAAAATCATAATGATGCCCTATTAAATGCTCCATCATCTCGGTCAATAGAAACACCTCTTCGATATTCTTTCATCACACGCTTCCCTTTTTCTTTTTGAGTTTTATATTCATAATTTCACTCTCATCTTCGAGTAATGGCTGCCTCATTGTCTTCCTCTCCTTCATTCCATCAAGATGATCTTGTCATAGTGATGGATGCTTTTTCTGAAAAATATTCAAGTAAGATAGTCTTCAATTCACATATTGGAAATTATTACTAAATGGGTCTAGCATTCTCTCATACAATAAATGCTAATGATGTTAGCATGATGGATCCCTTGTTTCCCATTTACCTAGGTGAGACTCTACTAATTCAATCTGAATCCATTTTAGAACCTACCAATGCTATTAAGAATCTCCGATCATGGCCGAGGCCACTAGTAGAATGGAATGCTTAGTTCGCTCATGTTTCCTCTCAATATGAGGCAACATAGAGAAATTTAGGTATTTAAGAATGCATCAAGTTATCCGTCCACGAATATGTTGCGCAACACGCCAACAACGCAGTGGGCCGAGATCCAATCTCAGGCCTCACCTACAAACGATAAATGGATGAAAATATAAACTAAAAATAGATCAAAGCAATCCAAACAAACCACAAGACAAGATATACGTGGAAAAATCACAAACTAGGGTAAAAAACTACGGATGCAAACTTCCACTATGAAGAAGAACAAAGATTACAAGGCAATATACTAACCTCTCCCTTGGAAGAACAGAGAAATCCCTTAGCTCACACCTTAGAATTACTTTCTCCTCTTTCTCATCTACCTATAAAAGCCCTAAGAACCCCTATTTATAGTTTAGGTAACTTCCCTTTCACACCCTTGCGAAAGGCGACACCAAAATCTACAATCCGTATCAGTTTCGAAAACAATCTGCATAACCTACGACTGGTCCTAGGATCCCTACGACCGGTCGCAGATCCCTACGACCGGTCTTACAGTCCCTACGATCAGTCCTAGGGCCCAAAACAGTAAAAAACAGCATCGCTGGACTTTGAGTCGAGCCGGTCCACGACCGGTCGAGCAGGCCCGTACGACCGGTTGAAGACGTCCTACGACCAGTCGAAGGCGGCCTAGATGTGGCTCCACATTCTCAACAATCTCCCACTTGGAGACACATCGCCAAAACCTTCATCTTCTTCATCCGGAGTGCACTACTTCCCCGTCTTCAAGCCTGAAGAGCAATCAAAGTTAAATAAAGCTTCAGCTTCTCTCTTGTGACCGCCTTGGTCAACATATCTGCAGGATTCTCACTTGTATGAATCTTCTTTAGAACAATCGATCCATCTTCCAATAACGAACGTATGAAGTGATATCTGATGGCAATATGCTTGGTCCTTGAATGAAAGGCTGAAATCTTAGCCAAGTGTATTGCACTCTGGCTGTCACTGTACAACTTGCAATTTACTTGCTTCTTACCCAACTCTTCTATAAAACCTTGCATCCACACTATCTCCTTGCATGCTTCTGTAGCCGCAACATATTCTGCTTCTATCGTACTGATAGATGCTATCTTCTGTAACTGAGAGACCTAACTGACTGCAGCACTACCCAGAGTAAACACATAACTTGTAGTGCTTCTTCTGCTGTCGATATCTCCAGTCAAATTTGAATCCACGTAGCCTTGTAGCTTGATTTCTAATCCACCATAACACAGCCCTACATCCTTAGTATCCACCAGGTATCTGAGGATCCACTTCACAGCTTCCCAATATTCCTTCCCAGGGTTATTCATGAACCTGCTAACAACTCCCACTGCTTGAGCAATGTCTAGCCTCGTGCTTACCATAACATACATGAGACTCCCAATTACTGATGCATATGAGACTTTGGCCATGTAGTCCCGTTCCTCCTGCGTCTTTGCACCTTGCTCTTTAGATAGCTTGAAGTGGTTGACTAATGGAGTGCTAACCAGCTTAGCACCTCTCATATTGAATCGATCAAGTACCTTGGCTATGTACTCTGCCTGTGACAAAACTAATTTCTTATTTTCCCTATCACGCTTTATCCTCATGCCTAGGATTTGTTTTGTAGCTCCTAAATCCATCATGGCAAATTCTCTAGACAATTATCTTTTGAGATCTGAGATGTCCTTCATGCTTGAACCGGCAACAAGCATGTCATCAACATACAGAAGAAGGATGATGTATGACGTATCAAACTTCTTCAAGCAACAACAGTGGTTTGCATGACATCTCCTAAAACCGTTTTCCGATATGAAACTATCGAACTTCTTGTACCACTGTCTCGGGGCCTGCTTCAGGCCATATAGACTTTTCTTTAGTCTGCACACCTTGTTCTCATTACCTGGTGCCACGTATCCTGTCGACTGATGCATATATATTTCTTCTTCAAGGTCCCCATGAAGAAAGACTGTCTTAACATCTAGCTGCTCTAGATGTAAGTTCTCTGTAGCCACTATACTCAAGATCATACGAATCGTAGACATTTTCACCACAGGTGAAAATATTTCGGTGAAATCGATACCTGCCTTCTGTTGAAACCCTTTTACAACCAGTCTCTCCTTGTACCGTTTTGAACCAAAATGCTCCTCCTTCAGTCTCTAAACCCACTTGTTATGAAGAGCTTTCTTACCCTTGGATAGAGTGACTAGCTCCCATGTACGATTAGACTCAAGAGAGTTCATCTCCTCATCCATGGCCTGCTCCCACTTAACCCGTGTATCTGACTATAATGCTTCTTCAAAACACTCTGGCTCAACATTATCTGTCAGCAGTAGATAATGTATGGAGGGTGAGTATCGGACCGTGGGTCTCCTCTCCCGAGTAGACCTCCTCACAACCGGTGTTTGTGGCTCTTCCTCATAATGCTCCTGTGCACGATCATCCTGTGATGCTGTAACACCCATGTCCGGTAACTCTTTCAACTCTATGAATTTCTTTTTCTCAGCCTTATTTTCTTTCACACTGTCCTTATGCATTACTTTTTCATTGAAGACTACGTCCTTACTTCTGATAATTTTTCTGTTTTCTGCATCCTAAAACCTGTAGCCAAAATCATCCTACCCGTAGCCTATAAACATGCACCTCCTGGACTTCGCATCCAGCTTATTTCTGTGCTCTACATCAATGTGAACATATGAAGTGCAACCGAACACTCTGAGATATGTAAGGTTCACTTCTTTCCCAGTTCACGTTTCTTCTGGTAGCCCACCATCCAATGGTGCTGAGGGACTTATATTGATAAGATATACGGCAGTATTTACAGCATCTGTCCAAAAGTTCTTGGGCAACCTTGCATATAACCTCATGCTCCTGGCGCACTCAAGGATGGTCCTGTTAATGCGCTCAGCCATACCATTCTGTTGCGGTGTCCCTGGAATCATTTTCTGATGTTTGATTCCACTTGCTGCACAATACTCCTCAAATCTCTTGTCACAATACTCTCCCCCATTATCAGATCTGAGACACTTTACTGTTTTACCTGTCTCGTTTTCTATCATAACTTTCTACTTCTTAAACACATCAAATACATCAGATTTATGCTTTAAAAAATAAACCCACAGTTTTCTACTAGCATCATCAATAAAGGAAACAAAATAACGTGAGCCACCAAGAGATGATACTTGTATCGGTCCCCACACGTCAGTGTGTACAAGCTCCAATAGATGTGTCTTTGGAGCGCATCCTGTCTTCTTGAAGCTTACCCTCTTCTGCTTGTCATATACGTAGTCCTCGCAGAATTCCAAGTCAAGAGACTTCAACCCTGGTAGCTTCCCTTTTGACAATAGCACTTTCATCCCTTTCTCACTCATATGTTCCAACCTCTGATGCCATAACTGCCCATTCACTCCAGTTGATGTGACTGAGAGTGAACCATACGATCCTGAAGTCACGTACAAAGTGCCTTCCTTTTTGCCTCGAGATATCACCAAGGCACCTTTTGTGATCTTTCATGAATCACTTGTGAATGTCGTCACATAACCGGTATCAGTCAACTGCCCCACTGAGATCAGATTCCTTCTCAAACTCGGTACATATCTGACATCCTTCGGTTTCAAAACCGTTCTGTCTTTCTGATTGACCTGAACGTCTTCCTTTCTAACAATACTGCGCGGCTCATCATCACCTAGGTAGACTCTCTCAAAGTTCCTTGACACATAATCAGGCAGAACTTTCTTACATGAAGTGGCATGAAACGAAGCACCCGAGTCTATAACCCATGACTTATTCCTCGCATCAAGAGACAAGATCAATGCCTCTGTGTCGCTCTCCTCAGACAGATTCACTGAATCCTTCCCGTCTTGAGAGCTTCCATCTTGTTTCTTAAGCGCCCTACAATCACGTTTCATGTGCCCCTTCTTGCCGCAATGTCAACACCCATCTTTGTCTTTCGGTCCCTTGGACTTCTTCCTCGACTTAAAACGCCCGTGTTTATTTCCTCCTCTGTTCTGCGATCTTCCTCTTCCTTCAACGTTTAGAGCATTCCCTGAATCCCCTGAAACTCCTGATGCCTTCCTTCTAGATTCTTCGATGAGAATTAGACCGGTCACATCATCAAATTTTAGCTTTATCGACCCTTATGAATTGCTCACTGCAATCACTAAACCATCCTAACTGTCTGGCAGACTGGATAAGATCAATAGCGCCCTGACCTCATCGTAAAAAATGATGCCAATGGATTCCAACTGGCTCGTGACTGTATTGAACTCATTTAGATGTTTAGCCACACTCCCACCATCTGACATCTTCATGTTGAATAGCTGTTTCATAAGATGAACCTTGTTGGATGCTGAGGGTTTTTCATACATTGTGGCTAGGGCTTCCATCAATTCTTTTGTCGTTTTCACCTTGGATATATTGAAGGCGGCGCTCTTAGACAAAGAGAGTCGGATCGTTCGTAAAGCCTTCCTATCCAGTAAAAACCATTCATCATTTGTCATCTTTTCTGGTTTCTTCTCTTTTCCTTCTAGAGGAATGTAGAGGTCCTTCTGATACAGATAATCCTCTATCTGCATCTTTCAGAAGGCAAAGTTTGAACCATCAAACTTCTCAATTCTAATTTTTCCATCTTCCGCCATCGCTCCCAATAGAATTAAACCAATAGCTCTGATGACAGTTGTTACGCAGCACGTCAACAACGCAGTGAGCCGAGATCCAATCTCAGGCCTCACCCACAAACGATAAACAGATGAAAATATAAACTAGAAACAGATCAAAGCAATTCAAACAAACCATAAGACAAGATATACGTGGAAAAACCACAAACTAGGGTAAAAAACCACGGATGCAAACTTTCACTATGAAGAAGAACAAAGATTACAAGGTAATATACTAATCTCTCCCTTGGAAGAACAGAGAAATCCCTTAGCCCACACCTTAGAATTACTTTCCTCTCTTTCTCATCTACCTAGAAAAGCCCTAGGAACCCCTATTTATAGTTTAGGTAACTTCCCTTCCGCACTCTTGCAAAAGGCGACACCAAAACCGCAATCCGTATCAGTTTCGAAAATAATCTGCGTAACCTACGACTGGTCCTAGGAGAGATACGACCGGTCGTAGGATCCCTACGACCGGTCTTACAGTCCCTACGACCAGTCCTAGGGCCTAAAACAGTAAAAAACAGCATCGCTGGACTTTGAGTTGAGCCGGTCCCCGATTGGTAGAGCAAGCCCCTACGACCGGTCGAAGACGTCCTACGACTGGTTAAAGGCGGCCTAGATGTGGCTCCACATTCTCAACAGAATATCCATCAAATCCTACTCTTCTTATTGTAGCTTCAACATTTTAGAGCTATTCTACCAATAAGTTTTTCTTCGACTGTGGCCCCATGAGTCCAACTATCTTGGACATTACAATTTTGACCTAACTTCTCCCCTTCAGTGAAGTTGTCTTCCCTAGTTTTGCACAAAAGGAACCTAAACCCTTCACGAATAAAGCCAACAAGGCTTATTCTTATTTTATGCAGGCACACCACAAATGCAGTGAACCGATCGATTACGTAGAGCATATGGCTTTCCTATTGCTTTGGATTTGTCAACATTTACTCTGTGTGAATGCTCTACTGGTTACAAATGAGTATGATCATCTGGTCGAGGCACTTGCTCAAGGTTAAAAACTTGCTCTGCCACCTTTTGTATTCAGCCATTTATATAGAGGCATTTACAAAATCACCTATATCTTTTAGGGGGACCACTGTAGCTTCTTTAGATATGGATGTACGAATACTTCCACTCTTTATTTGTACATGATTCCATCCACTCAAGAGTTGTTTATTCTTCGTACGATGAACGCGTCATCAATTCCCCCCCCCCCCCCTCCCCCCCCCCCAAGGAAATTCAATCATTTTATGTATGAGTACTTTATTCTTTTCTCTAGAGATAAGCGAAGTTGGTCATTCATTCCATTCTATGGAGAAGAATACAACCCTGCTTGGTTCACTAGCCGATAGGACCAAGGGGATGATAAAGAGGTATCTCAGATGCACCTTGCATGGGAAAGCTACCTCGTTTACATGGATCTTTCTTACGGTAGTATAATTAATATCAACAAAAATGTTAAAGCTAGGATTGAACAGTACTGTTTGAACTTGCTCGCTTGCCAATTTGGCCTAGTCTAGTGCATTCCTTGCCCATTTACTCAAACAACTTGCAACCAACCTCCTTTTAGTCGGACGATCACAAATCGCATCGATCTCTATCACTCTCTCCACTCCACCTTTCAATCAGCCAGTCTCGATCTTTCTTGCTATCCAAACTAGCCTCAAGTAATGGGCACCTTTGATGTTTAGTGGGATAGCGACTATAAGGAACTGATTAACAAATCTTCACAAGATATCATACCTCAACTCTCTTTTACCATGGAGCTTAGAGGAAAGAAAAGAACAACATCTCAATCGACCACGCCTCCTAGTTGAAGAACAAATAAGCCAAAGACCGAATTGGCCCGTGCATCTTCTCAGCTAACTTCACCAATGGATACGACAACTACCTAACCAAAGCACATGGTAAAGGTACTTGTTGCTCCTACATCTCCACCAACTCACCAACCTCCATCAACTTCAAAGAGAATTCTTGACCTAGGAGTTCCTTTTGGTCTGCCTCCTAAACCTCCTACTCTGGTTTTCAAGCGCACCAATCCACCTTCCTAGCAAATCACTGCAAATTGATCGTTGCCGACCTCATCAAAGGGACGACAACAATCAGGCACTTTCTTGGTTGAGGTCGTATATTCATTTGAAAAATACTTCAAAACCAAATACTGGCCAGGACTCTCCGCTGAAGATTATTATAAAGAAATCGAGGAAGGTTGAAATTGTCATCAGGAAGCTCATTATAATAAATGCTGAAACAAACGGTGGCAAGATAGGAAAATATTAAATAATATTGATCTCCCATTTGATGAAAAATTTCTTAATCCCTATCATATCATTCTGCCACCTTTCCCCACTTTAACACGAGCAATGGAAATGATTTAAAAAAAAAAATCTTTAGACTGGATAAATGATTCATCACCTACGTCGTCCGTTTCGATTTAGGTGGAGGTTACCTGTACAATTATTCTGAATATTTTTTACTTCTCATGTTGATTAACTATATCCTTCTTTTGTATTTACTCGAGATCTATTGGCCGCAGAAAAATAAATTATTGTGGTGCAATGATTACAACAACCTCAACTAGTGATCAATGCTCTTGAAGTTGCTGACGTACAAACTATCAATCATGAGAACACAGTCAGCGATAAAGCTCTTCCTTCCCATAACTCTCCTGAAACAATGACTCTTTTTACTGAGTTCGAATATATGGCTTGTTTATGGGACACCCCTTGTTCTAGCTTTACACAAGCAAAGCTTCGAGCCTGTCTCTATTGTTCGAGCTTGGTTTAGCCTAGATTATATGAGCTTGAGCTTGGTTTGGTCCAGCCCAAATATCCGAACCAAATTTGAATAGGGTCGACTCTTTTATTATTATTAAACAATATACATAATATAAACTTTTTGTAGGACGTGATCCAAAATTGAATTGTATGCAAAGCTCAAGTGGACCAAATCACAATAAATAGTGTGCATTCATGTGTGTGTGTGTGTGTGTGTATATATATATATATATATATATATATATATATATATATATATATAAAATCTAGGTTGTTATGTATAGGTACTATCCACGTTGTCCATCCATTTTTACATATCATTTCAGGACATAATCCCGAAATTGAATCATATTCAAAGCTCAAGTGGATTACACCATAAGAAATATTGTGCATACAATCTACAAGCTGAATTAAGTGGAATCAAACCAAGCTGAATATCAAGCCAAGTCGTGACCTGGTTTGAGCTTGGTTTGTTTTTTAAAATGAGCTCAGACTCCCAGGCTTGGTTTGCTTTAAATTTCTATTCAAACCAATCCAAGCCAAACCTTTTAAAACCAATTTGTGTTGAGCTTTCGAGCTGGCTTGGTTTGTGTCCAACTCTAGTTTAAATTATGCTATATATTACTAGTTTGAGTAAATTACCCATAAAAATAGGGTTATTTAAAAAAATTTGCCGCAATAAAATTTTGAAGGCCATTAAAAACTAGGTAACTCAGACCAACTCATTGGGTCCTAAGTTGATTGCGTCAAAGACTTGCCTTAAATGGGGCTTAGTCAGTTCAACTTGCTTGATGGGGGACTCAGGATCATTGAGTCTGAGTCAACTTGGCAAATCGCATTACCTTCAATACCCAACTGTTTCGCTTCTCCTTTGTGGTAGTTGGCACAATAACCCGGTGAATTGACTTGACTCAGTGAGAAATCTAGCTGAGTCATCATGAAACTTGCTAGCGACTTCAACTATGCCACTAGCAGGTTCCTGCACCCAGCCACCCACGGCTTCTTTACTCCCTAGCCTTTTTGGGACCTATGGGCATTGTTATAAAACTCAGTGACTCAACTTGAAAATCATTCGGGTCAACTCGGCTCAATGACATTTCAAGCTAAGTCAATAAGAAACTTGCTTGAGAAAACTAGCCCAGGTCGTGTCTGATTTTCACCCTTAACCCAGTCTGCATTTACTTTGACTCGGTGGGACTAGGGTGGCAATGGCTGGCTTTGGCCTGGGCCCATCCTGACACTTAATTAGACCCAAGGGCTGAGCCCAGACCAAGCCCAAAAAATGGTTGGGTCCATCTGACCCACAAATTGATAAAACCGCCTATAACTAACTTGAAAGTTCCTAATCCATCCGTTGATCTAGTGGGGCCACAGATACACAAAGAAAAAGACATTTGAGATAGATGGGTTGCGTAACAAAGGATTGGAATGCATACTCGTAGGATGTAACACATCTAAATATAAAAGTTGTGTAGGGTCATACTGGCTAGGCCAGGTCAGGCTAAAATGACTTGACCCAAGCCCGGATTGAAATTCATGTAAGGCCCAAGCCTGGCCACGGGTCAATCCCAACCCGGCTTTGGGCTACCAGCCCATTGCCACCTTTAACTGGTGCATAAAACCCGATTGGCTGGTTCAAGTACCAAGTCAACCAACCTTGTGCCCAACCAGACTTGATACTAACTCAGCAAAACTTTTCAAGTCAGCTTGCCAACCCAGTCAGTTCTGTTGGGAACCGCAGAAGCACATAGAGACTAATCAAACAAATTATACATAATCGCAGTAGTCCAAACACTAACAATCATAATTTTACGTATAAAAATCCTCACGGAAAAAAACCACAAAACAAAGTGATGAGTATGCACTATGAAAGCAGAAATTACAAGAGACAGTGTTACCGATTCGAACAAGCCTCGAATCCACTTCACAAGCCCTAACAATGCCCTTAAAACCCTTAGAAACAATTTAAAAAGCCTTCACACACTTCTACTTGCCCCAAATCCTGATGACACCCGATATATAAAGTATCAACTGGAATAGGAAACAAATCCCGTGCTTGCGCAATTCTGCGTGCATGCTTGATGGGACTTCGATGGCATTGATGATCTATCAATAGCATCGAACTTACTTCGATGACATCCAACACTAAAAAGGTTCCATCAATCAACATGGATTTTCTCAATGGGACTTCGATGGCATTGATATAAGCTCGATAGTACTTCGATGGTATAGACAAACTCTGTTAATTATAGATTTAAGACATCAACAACAAGCTCAATATGATTTAAAACTGAGTCCCTCACCGATTTAGACATGTAAGTCAAACACATGATTCCCAAGGCAAAATGTATGTCTCACTACCCACTTGCCATGAGCTCCAACTCCAACAAGGCCATTTTTCATACTCACACAAACATCTATGATTAACCCACACAAATCCTAATTTAATTATTAAATATCGAGGCGATTCGAGTCAGAATCTTCAAGTCGACCCGACCTGGCTGATTATCGAGTCGACTTTTCAGGTTTTTTGAACTACGCAATGGGGTACATCCACGGCTTATGTGGCCCAAAAAGGTGGGCCCGAAGATGACTTGTCACAGTGCAACCATTGATGTAGATCTGCGAGGCCTCTTCGATAAATGTACATATCCAACTATAAAAATCAAAGGTAGGAATGGGCTAACTGCGCTTCCGAGAAGGAAGCTAGTCCATGCAATTCAAGAATGAGAAGGTGACCGTTGGTGGCGTTTGCATCCATGCAACCAAGTTACCAGATATTCTCGCAGCATGTCAAATAATGAGAAATAAAGGAGTTGCCTGCACGTTATTCGCCTCTTAAAAGTCCCATTTCAGATTTTAAAAATATATGAACTTTTACCTCCCTACTATAAATCAAAACAATAGAGAAACGTCTTGCAAACTCTTTCAGATCTCTTATCTACATCACTCTCCTATAATTGCAGTGTGAAAAATCACTCACAACATTCACCTTGCTGTAATCATGACCGTTGGATCAGTAGCAAAATTGATCAATGAGAGTGATGAATGTGATACAGTTACACTGAACTCGCTGCGCCTTATTCCTTAATTATGATCTTCTTACTCTGTGAATTGGGAGGCATGGTTTATCCCCACCAGCCTTCTTGATGCTGAGGAGCGCATGCCCGGAGATGATCTTGTTCTTGGAGATGAACCAGTTTGAAGATGTCTTGTCAAAAAGCCTCTGATTGTCTGTTATAAGCTTTTTTTTTGAGAGATCAGACTCATAGATTTGAACATTTGGGATCCAACACAAACCTGTCCAAACAATTGATTAGGTTGTCAGCTAATGCATTCATCATCCCTAAGTCCTTGTTTGGGATCAAGGAAGTGAGAAAGTGAATTTCGTAAATCCAGGAATTTGTCAAATTCATGGATTTGCATTGTATTTGGCAAATTTCAAAGTAAATTATTTGGGAATCAAACTATAAATTCATTGATTTAGGGAGCATTTATTGTTAAGGAATTACTTTAAAAAAAGCTCTTTGCACTTTTAAAGAAGTCTTAGTTTAAGAAATTGTTGAGTCTTTTAGTTTTTCTTAGATTTGGTTTTACTCCAAATCCATGGATTTATGGTGTGGAATTGGGAAATCCATGAATTTGAAAAATCCCAAACAAAAACCAAACAAAGGAGATTTGAAACCACGGATCTCACATATCCCTACACCAAATCTCTCACCCCCAAATAGCCCCAAGGGGAAAAGAAAAACTAATGATAACTTATTACATCACCTCCAAACCCAATCCATACGCGCCTTATTGACGTAGGGAAGGACGTGAGCTCGAGCACCATCTTCCTCAAGGGCATAACTATTCCAAATAAATGAAATTTCTCTTGACTCCTCATAGAGACTTCTCAAATCCATGAGGAAAAAAATAAAAAAACAGAAAATAAATTCTATAAAATTTAAAATTGATTGATGAATGAAATAAACAAGTTTACAACCCTTTAAATAGGGATACTAAGCAATGAAAGAAATTTCAGAATCAAACTACAACTAAAACTCCTAGAATTCGCAAACTTACTATTTATAGACGGTTGTGATGTGGCAAAAAATAGTAAGTGTCCATTTCACTTCACCACGATTGTTCTCCTAATTATTCTAAGCACTTTTCATGTTGGGTGCAACTCCTAGAACCCAATGGATGAAGAGTTATAATCAAACTAAAACTTATTATTTATAGTAAGAACGGAATTAAAATATGGAAATGACCGTGGATCTCATGATATTTCGCAAATCCAGCGTATGCAACCAGGCATAGCTAGGTTGGGTGGCTAAAGTAGCTCGTCCTACTCTAAAATCATATATTTTAAGTTCGATAACTCATTCCAGTTTGTGAGATACATCCGTTTTAAGTTCTGATGATCCGCATCATCTCCGTCTCCGATCGGGCCTTTTCTGGTCCATATTGGCCATGAAATTATCCACGACCTGCTCTACATCACTTATACATGTGACAATTAAGTTGCATATGCATACAAGTGACC
This sequence comes from Magnolia kwangsiensis, assembly GCA_037074715.1. NCBI lineage: Eukaryota > Viridiplantae > Streptophyta > Magnoliopsida > Magnoliales > Magnoliaceae > Magnolia > Magnolia kwangsiensis. The sequence continues at coordinate 93,694,512 of CM073580.1, forward strand.
TGCATATTTGTGAAATCCGATCAATTGAATACAATTCCATGGTCCATCAAACATAGGTTTCACTTTATACAGTGTTTTTTCCTATCTATGGGTGCATGTGATGTGAAGCGAAGCAGCAAAATATTATTTGCATGAAAGGTGAAGATGAAGCACCAAGCGATTCAGCTGCAAAAGCACGAAAGTATTTGTTTCAAAATGTTAGAAAGTAAGAACTGCTAGGATGTGGGAGTGGGAGCATGAGTCTAAAGTGCGATTCAAAGAATGCACTGTGGTTCCCATCTACCTGGTAAAATACCATCAGGCAAAGAGAGGTTTCAAAAAAATCACAGAAGAGTATGTTCAAGCATGCATCTTAAAATAACTATTGATGTGAGGTTCTAATGGCATACTAGATCCTTTAAGGGATGATTGAGAAACAGACGTAGGTGCGATGAAATATAGTAAAAATGCTTACAATCCATTGAACATGAAGGGGATCTACTAAGTATGTCTCCAGTTACTGTAATAGTTGTGAATTCAAGGGGATTCATTATTGTTTTTCTGCTTCTTAGATTAGAACATGAAATGTGCTAATGAACAACTTCAAATTGCATTTTAAAAAAAAAAAAAAAAAAAAAAATTGTTTCTTTGCCACTTTGTTGGGTTTTTTCAAAATAAAGAAAAAATGTTGTGTTTTTTTTTTTTTTTTTTTTTAAAATTCCAAATATAAAAGGAAAAAGAAGATAAAAGATTATGGGTTTTCCATGCTTATTGGTAGCCATTCATTTGTGAATGGTAGTACCTTGGGTCATTTCAAAATCACAACAATTCCAATAATCTCTCTTCTTTATCTTCTTCTCCAACGTTTCCTTTTTAGGTCTTTTTAAATTGTTGCAGAAATTGTAATTTTTTTAAAAGGTAAACTGCAAACAACAAAACATCCTGAGATAATTTGTAATAGCAAAGAAGCCAAAGGTGTATGCAAAAGTTTATTTGGGATATGATTTTTCAATATTATAAGCCGAAGCCTAGATTTTTTTGGTTTAGGAAAAGAGGTTTATCATATCTTATAGGCTGATTTTTTGTAACCATCTTGCAAATTGGTTTAACCACTAATAGGGTATGAATATGGCTTTAAAGATGGTGACATTGTAATGTGTCTTAAGCATCTTTAAGTGAGTACTTCCATTATTTCTACCTCTACACCTTCACACTCTTCCTTCCACTATGTTGCAATCAATGTCTTAAATAGCTTATAACCAAATGATATAGCCTAGCCTTCACTCTTTATAGAACATGAAAAATAGTTTAAGTCGCATGCGGAGTATGCTCCAAACTATATGGTATGGAGCTACATGTTATGTAGCATACACTACCTGATATGTAACTGATACTTCATACTATGTAGCCATATGGTAATTTTCACTAATACAGTAAAATTAATTAATGTTTTCAATGAGTAGTTACATTTCGCTATTTTCATTTAAATTTAGTTAATATTTTTAATGATTTTGGTGAAATAATATGAGGAATAGTATTAAATCATTTCCATTGCTATTTTTATCTTTGTATTTGTTCCTTTATTTTTCTATTATTTTAATTAAAAATTTAGAAGTACATATGTACTAGTTATGGAATCACAGCTCATGCTTTGAAAGGATGACCTTGCACTACACACTATTCACTATTTAAAACATTGATGGCATCTAAAAAATGCATAATACTCGTAACATTTAACAGATCAGATTACAAAAGAAAAAAAAAATCACACGTTGGAGGTTCTTTGGCATCTAAGAAAAATTCTGAAGTCCTTTACAAGCCATAGCCTCATAGTATGTTTAAAGCGCCATCATCATCACAGGGTGAATGTGCGACCATCCTTGCTAGAACTGAGTTCTCAAATGGTTTTCTCACAATCCCTAATCCATTCGACACAATGGGCTTCTTTCCTATTTGGATTCAACGGTTTGCACAAGTCGGAGAAGCGGCTATCAAAGACAGATCAGAGGGCTTGGACACAAACAGATGATGTAATGCATGTGTAGGATAGCTCAGGCTTTATGGAGGCCTTAAAGAAATAATAATCTTGAATCTAACCTTGTTAAACAAGTGTGGATATGCATTTCAAGTACTGCCAAGTTTGGGTAAGGAAAATCTTCTGAATTCAAATTCTACTTATTATACAAGTAATGAAGGATTTGATACAACTCATGAGTATAATCATGTTAAAATATTTTCCAGACAATAAAATAAGTCACTCTTGTAGCCCAACTGCTTAATTCGTTCTATGCATCTATACTATATATAATGCAAGTAGCGTTTGGAATATTTTAACCTTGCAATTAGCTGTAGGATGACGTAGGAATGAAGTAGACCTACCGAGATAATATTTCTGCAAAATATCATATGCAGGTTTGAAATTCCTTAGATTATTGTCTCTGATAATGGAAAATAGTTCTACAATAAGCAATATCAAAGAATATTCAAGAACCTCAGGATTCGCAATGTTTACTCATCACCATGACATCCTCAGGCGAACGGACAAGTAGAGGTAGTCAACAAAATCATCAAACACTATCTTCGAACCAAGCTCAAGAATGTTAAAGGAGTGTAGGCCAAAGAACTTCCCAAAGTTTTATGGGCTTACCGAACTACTACCTGAACTACCATTGGAAAAATTCCGTTCTCTCTAACATACGGAGTGGAGGCAATTACCCCTATAAAGATCGGATTACCTATGGCTTGGACAAGCTTGTTTGGCAAACTGACCAATAACGAACTTATGTCCCTCAGTATCGACCTCCTGGAAGAGCGAAGGGAACAAGCTCGGCTTTAAACCGTCCTTCGCCAGCAATAGGTATCGCGGTTTTACATCATTCAGGTCAAGATCAGAAGGTTTCGAGTTGGAGATCTTGGTCTTCGAAAAGTGTTCCAAAACACCAAGGAAGAGGGAACAGGGTCCCTGGGTCCGAATTAGGAAGTGCCCTATGTGGTATCGTGTACAAGCTGACCCGGGTCATATCGACTAGAAGAACTCGGTAGTCAGTTGCTCCCGCACCCTTGGAACGCTGAGCATTTGAAGATCTACTACTCATAGGCGGGCCAAAGTGATATTCATTTTTTATACTAGTTAAAGTTATGTTAATAAATTCACTTGTTCTCTGCCCGATTTAAACCTGACCTATATCTGATCAAGATCTGACTGAGATCTGACGAAGATTTTCTCATACACAGTGACTTCGACTAGCGCCAGTTGACGTCTAAGCTATAGCTCGGTTTCAATTCGACCAACAGTGGCAAGGCTATTCTAATTGTTCAGCTCAAACAAACAGAGATCAACCAAAAGGGAATGTTTTTCATTGATAAAACTCAAAATGGTCTGATTACATCGGCTTTACATTAACTACAACATCAAGTTTTGTACATCGGATAACGAACAAAATATCAAAAAGGAAGATGACACCGGATGTGCTTGAAGTGCCTAAAGCCCGAGCGTTTGGTGTGCTTGAAGTGCCTGAAGCTGAAGAACTCTACAAAATTAACTTCAAGATTCGGGCACTGGCTCAGAAGCTACATCATCGTCTGACCCATCAGAACTCGACTCCACCTCGTCGAAGGCCGAGAGATCAAGGTTGGGAAAGGAGGCCCTCATGTCCTTCGTACACTCAGCGTAGCCTTGGAAAAATAGGGTGTCTCTCCCATCCATGAACACCTGGAAGGATACGAATTGACGGACGAACTCCTCCTAAGTTTTAGTGATGATGCCCTTAGTCTCCACTTTCAGCTTGTTAAGCTTCCCCTTGGCCTCGAGCAGCTCGGCGTGGCACTTATCATGCACGCGTCTGACCTCCTCTAGCTGAGTCATCATCGTAGCAGTCGACACTTCAAGGGCCACCTTTGCGACCTTAAGCTCGGCATCCAGCCAAACTGCCTTCTACTCAACTGCCTCCGCCCACTGGCACATCCGAGCGAACTTTGCACGTGACTTTAGCACTCACGGAGTGAACTATAGATGAAAAAGGAGAAAGATGAGTATGAGAAAATCAGAAAAAAAAAATTCACTTCAGACGAGATACTACCCCGAGCAAGGTAGTCGTCACGTGCGCAAGGGCCATCTCAATTAGAGTGTCAAACGAAGTGACATATTCTACGTTGGATGTATGGCGATCGATCCAAGGAAAGATCTCCTCTGCCCCTTCAGAAGGCCAAGCCTCGGCAAGAGCTCTGAGTTCCTTGAGTTCCGGCAGGGGCAGGGTAGTCAGGGACGACCCTTCCCGCCGCCTCGGAAGAAGTCTCCACCTCCCTGCCCTCTCCCTTGCCCACGACAAGGGTCGGGCGAGAGGCGCCGACCTTCTCCTTGGACTTCAAAGAAGTCTTATGCTTCTTTTTCTTTGGGGCCGCCCCCTCGTCCCGAGGAGGCTCGCAAACCTTCGAGAGAGGGTGAATATAAGGTTGATTCTCAGGCATATCTGTACAAAAATGAATGCGTTAGAAAAGGCTTTCAAGCAAAGGAAATTCTCATAGTTGTGAAGCTCGACTGAAGATCTTACCAAAGGTCATACCTATGAGGACCAAGTCTAAGCCTACTTGGAGAAGTCGCTTGGGTTGAAGAAGGACCCTCCAAGATTGCCGACCTTTGTCGAGGGCCCGCAGATCCCTGATCCGAGCTAAGGACCCACTGTCGAGCAAAGGTGGATTCTTGGGAATGACTGATGCAAAACAAGTGAAAAGGGTCAGTTAACAGTATAAGCTGATCAACGAGGGACGATCAACCGATGTAGTAGAAACCTGGTTCGGAGAAAGCTCAAGAATGAGAGACTACGTAGATTCTGGGTTAGTCGTCTCCTTGCTTCCATAGACCCAGAACCACTTATCCCTTCAGTGCTTATTGGAGGAGGGAGGGTCGGTTATCAAGGCCCCACCAGTGTTCCGCCATGTGGAGAAGTAGTACCAGTTGGGTTGAAGGGTGTTCGACTTCACTTGAGACAAGTAGAGGAACTCGTCCACTGATAGCTTAGGCTACTCCAGCTCAGCCCATGAGATTGCCTAGCCAAATAAGTCCCTCCGCCTATTCGGAGTTAACTGTCCTGGGGTTAAGCCAAGATAGGTCACCCTGAAGTGGGAATCGTAGACCGCATTGGAGCACAACCTGAAAAATTGTCACTACCCCCTTAGGAGGTTAGTCTGGGAGTTCATTGGTTGAAAGAAGCCTAAAGTCATAAACTTGAGGATGTGATACCTGAGCTTGATCCAGACTAGTTCCTCCTCAGTCAAATTCGAGGGCACTGGCCCCCTCGGATCCTCCTCGCTCGCTCCATCCTCATCAAGCAGCTCATGCGCCTCAGCGACTTGGTCTGTTGCTAAAGGCACATTCAGTCCTTACATCCCAGGTTGTAATGCCTTGAAAATCGGCACTCGAGCACAAAGACTCCGGTCCCGAGTTTCCATGTGTTAACTTAATAAAATGCACAAGCGTCTTCATTCTAATTCACATTTGGTCCGCACATGAATAATCAGAGTTGCGCAATTCAACTTAGTGGAATTTAAGCAAGGCAAAGATAATAAAATATTTAGAAATATATGGTTAAGAGTCAAAAATATAATTCCAGTAGTGATGATCACCCAAAATGAAGATTATACAAGCCACAATATACATGTCCAAGATTATTAAAGTTTAAAGCTTTTAGTTTACGCCCAATTTTTCAAAACATAACGGCATTGACACAACCCGATATAATCCTATCGGTCTGAGGTCTCACTAGTACCTGCATCAATGATACGCCTGGTTGGTGTTTTAAAATACTGTCCCAGGTGGAAGTGAGTAGCTAACTCAGTGGTTCCATTAGTTCTAAGTTACACATGTTATCGACATAATCAGCGCAGTTAATGATAAATAAGAAATCAAACATTTTCTAAATACTCTTGTTAAATGCACATATGAAGATATGACATGATGCAGATCTCACCATTTGACACTCTCTCAACACACGACTCCAACCACCTAAGTTTATAAATGACAACACTTCCTAAACATGTAACTTCAACACCTGTTTCACCGCATTCTAAATTAATGCGATGTGGTGAATGATCATATTAGCCAAGTAATTATTTTGTTCAATTCATTTAGTATATTAGTGAAGCTAAGATACCAACGTTATATCACAAGTCCTTATCCGAATCACGTGGTTCATTGTCACACATAGCTACTTCCTTGATCCGATTCACGAGTCCTAACCAGTATCCCTTGATCCAAATTTAGGTGTCACCCATTTATCTCACAAATCAACAATTCCAAAGGTACGGTATGATACCTAAATGAATGAGGATCAACTCGGTATGGGTCGTCACCCAAACTAAGTATGATCATTCAGTTCCGAGGGGCGGGCTTGTCCCATAAAATTTAAAAAATATAAAGGAAAAAGCTCGTCATCCAATTTCATTCACGCCCGGGTCGTTCGAACGGTACTCTAGCACGGAATCATCGGTCGGATAATTTGACGGGGGCCATTCGAACAATGATTTTTCACCTCCATTAGTGCTCACTGGTCACTATGGGGAGGCTTGTCACCCCAGCATAGGCTGATAGCTTGGATACGATGTTTGATACCACCTCGCCTGGCTCATGAGTCTTAGTTGCTCACTGGTCACTATGGGGAGTCTCGTCACCCCAGAGTAGGCCGACAGCTCAGACACAGTGTCCCATATCACCATGTCCAGCTCATGAGTGTTAGAAAAATCGTATCGCACTAACGGTTATAAATGAACACATCTATTGAGAACGGAGTATCCTAAATTTTATTTAGTCGTGTTATACATTATGAACATACATGATCAGTCAGCTAATAGACTAATTTGATTAACTTAGGAGAACCACGATGCAACCGACATTGGGTGCAAGCATCTCGCGTAGTCCAGCTACTGTCGGTCATCCGTGTTCAACTTGGATCGATCGAACAACCTAGGGTGGCTGCCTTGAGCCACCCCTTGGTTCAGGTGATTTACTGACTGACCTAATATCCTACGTAATCTTAGACATCACTAAGAGCTAACAATTCATCAGGAAATCATATTAAGATTTCATATGAAACCTAAATTTAACAGCATAACTACCTATGCATTTCGTCGCACATGTGAGCATTAATAGAAGTAACACACCTACTTAGACATTTTATCAAACATGTAAGCATCAATGCAACAACAGATCTTCTTAGGAATTTTATCAAACGTATGAGCATTAATAAAAACTAAACATTCACCTAGGCATTCCATTTAACATGTGAGCATCAATAAAATAACACATTCATTCACTTAGGCATTTTATCAAATATATGGGCATCTATAACAAAGTAATAACATGTGTTGTGATCAAATCAATATGTGAACATGTTAGCATACACCAACCTATTTATAAATAATAAAATCATTAACTGAGACCCTCAATGGTCGATAAATGGAAACCTAGAAATAATGGTCCGTACCTTATGGCGATTCGCTTGACTCATGACGCTCATAGGGTTAGGGATTTGAGAAAAATTATAAATTCTTATATAAACACCAAGAAATATGTGAGATCCATACAATTCATCTTAGAAAAACCTAGGTTAGGAAATATGTTTATCTCTTACCTCCCAATCACGAATGGGGTGGATTCGGCGGAGGAAAATGATTGATGCTAGGGCTTTGATTGAAGGAAACCGATGAAGGGAAGTACTAAAGCCCCCCCACTCATATTCTCACTCTTCTTCTCTTCTTTCTCTTCCTCTTTCTTTCTTTCTCTCCTTTAAAAAATATAAATTCGTATGGGGAGAGGGGTTGCTCAAATGAGGGCTTGATATAGTGCCAGATGTTGCACAAATGGCCCCAAGGGCTAAGTTTTCATTATACTAGCCCTATGGGAGAGAGTTTCTAACCTTTAAGGCCTATTATGAGGTGTACATGTTGAAATACACTATACGATAGTTAGCCCTAATGATGATCTACGTATGGATATGATCAGCATACCATTTGGATGCGCCAATCAATGGATATGATTAGAAATCTATTTAACGGTCACTGATGGTCGATCAGGGTGGCAATTACACGGATATGAGCAGGGAAATGTCATTAACACATGCCTCGAGTTTGGTTGTGATCTAACGGTCATAAAGTTACAACTTCGTGCAAGAATAAAGTGACTAGTTTCACTTACGTTCTAGATTTCAATATAGGGGATTCACGCATTTGAAACACTTAGATTCTAGCCCAAGTTGAGTAATTCTAGGCACTATCTTGGTTTACCACCCATGATGGGCGTTAAGCCCAACGAAGTATACATTATTTTATAGTTTCAGAACAAGTGACCCACTAACGAGTAGTTTAGAGCGTGTTCAGAAAATCGAGGCATTTTTTGAATGAATTATGTATCAAGATTTCTTGTGCACAATTATTAGGATTTAAATTAATTACGTTCATAGTGTGACCTATTTATAATTAGTAAAAATGGTGATTCAGTCTTAATAACCTTAAACCGTTAGTTTTTAGGCTAAAGGGGTAACTAGATTGATTTAGTTTATTAATTAAGATCTGACCCCTACTTATCTCAGCTTTGGGTAGATCTTTATTTAGTTATGGTTATCTCGCTTAGTTAGTGATAGGTCGACTAGGTTTGAACCCTACGTGAACAACTCTCGAGGCTAAGCTCGATGTTTAAGTGATTGGGTGGATTTATTGGCTTTCTACGGTTAATTATTTGGATTTATACGGTTCTTTACTAGTACCACCTGCATATAGGCTCACTTCAAGCCTCGAGGGTCAATAAGTGATAACGTAAGCTGGTCATATCAAAAGTTGTCAAGGATTTTGAAAAATTCAAAATAACGAAAATCTGGGATGTTATAATCTACCCTCTTAAAAATAATTTTGTCCCCGAAATTGCCTAATATAAATAGGTAAAGATATTCTAATTTCATACGCCTAAGTTTTGGTTGATTTTACGTTCATATACATGTTAGGGTATGTATACTAACTCTAATAGCTTGGCTTATTGCGTCTACCTCCCCTTAAAAGTTTCCACTTATGAGGTGTGAAAATAGAGGTCAAAATCATTATTATCGCATTATGTGTTTGACAATAAAATTTACTAAAGGGTGGTATATCATGCTTTTTACAATTGGGTTAATACAGAAAAACAGTTGTGATAGGCTCGAATCCAATACGTTAATTGTCCGTGTTACGCCCAGTCTAAAAAGAGAACATTGTCCTGAGGCACATGTGTGAACTGATGCATAATCGGATCATTCGGTCACACGTGTGGGCCTACTATGGACTAATTATGTCAAACTTAACCAATAATGAGATTGAATCAAATTGTGCTCGGGCTGAGCACGGGCCGTAGAGCCAGGCAGTTGAGCCATACTTGGCAGCAGTTTGTACGGGTCGTGTATCGCCCAAGGAAGGTCCAAAAATTTTAAAAATGTGTTAGGCCTTAGGTCTTATTGGGCTTGTAGTCCCACGCAAATGCCAGGCCTCAAAGACACCCGAAAACGGTTAATTGATGCTGCCCTGCCGACACTTGCCTATAAGTCGCCTGGCCTAAAGAAATTAAATCATATAGCCCTGCAGCTTGGTCTGCAAATTTGAGCTTTCTACCCGTCGAATCTCTTCTAAATATACATCAAATGTTAGAGATGATTCCCGACCCTTACCTATAAAATCTGGCCGTTGATCGTCGGACGGTGACCGTTAATCGCGAATCGGGTTGCTACGGCAAAATCCCGCATCCGTTTGCAATCAAACTTTGCCCAACCCTTCATCGGGCTATGAGGCGTCTATCCTATGAATCATATGGGCAAGTGGCCTATCAGAATAGCTCTAATAACCTGATATGGGCCCCACTTGTCTATTCAGGGAATTACCCAAAACGCAGGGTTAGCTGAAATAATTCTGGGCATATAAAAGAGCTGCCCTTTAAGGCCCGTATCCTAATTCGTACCATTCATTAGGCTTCTGCGGTCCTCCCAGTCGAATTCCGTCAACCCGCGATCTATTATTGGCATTTGTGTGCAAGCCCAAGTCATATCCTATATTTCAGAATCGGCTTAACCCGAGACTTGTACCCTAGTGACTGCGCCGTCGCTACGTCTCGCTCGCCGAGGAGATACCAAGGCCAGAAGATGCAGGCCCACATTCAGTTCAAGGAAACGTGACGCATTTGGAAACCTAAGATAATCTTTCAAATCAATCACATCACATCCCATCAATCAAGTACCACATCACCTCACATGTCAAGCCATGCCCCATCCCCAAGCAACCCCTAAGTCAACTCTCTCTCTCTCTCCACCCATCACTCACCTATCACTCTCTCTCTTACAACCCTCTCTCTCTCTCTCTCATCTCTCCCTCATTCTCCAAGCAACCCACGTCTAACATTTCCATGGGAGAGAGGAGAAGCTAGTGTGGCCCACCTCCCTACCACTCAATCCCACCATCTAAAGACCATCTCCACCATTGAAATGCATCCCTTAGAGCTATAGGATGCATTGATGGAAGAAGAAGTCCAAAAAGATAAAAGGCGAGTGATTTTTGTTTGGATTTGATGATTAGAGGGCCCACATATGATGGGACCCATCTTGATGTATGTTTTGTATGTAAAGAGAGGCCCCTCCCATAACCGATCTTTCTCTCTCTTTCTCTCTCTTTATGAATTATGGCCCGCCCTGATGTATGATCCACATTGTCCATCCAGTGGGACCACAACTATCCGAATAGTGGGGTGCCCACTGTCCATTGCTGGACTGTCTCGTTGCCCAACAGGAGGGAAACTACAAATATCAACTTGATCCTAGAATGGTGGGCCACACTGACGTGGCACCACCTCTAATGTATATGTTAAATCCCGATCACCCATCTGCTTGGACAGCAGCCGTGTGGGCCATCATGAGGTATTGTTATATCCAAGCCATTCATCTGTTGGGTCCCATGCAGTAGGAAGTTGCTGCTGCCCTGGATGGTAGTAGTTAGACAATTACCAAGTAACACCTCGAGTTTTCAGGGGCCGTGTAAGAACTCAGCTCCCGAATTTTCAGGTGTCATGGATGCCCTAATGGGTTCATATTTAATTACATTTGGATGATCTCATAAGCAATGAAGGATTTAGCAAGGCATGAAGCGTAAGTACATCATAAAGTAGTATTAATTACTACTAAATAAAAAATATCCAAACCATGATTCCAAACTCATCTAAAGAGGGAACTAGTCTCATCCATACATGACCCAAAGTGACTAGGGCCCTGGTTCATACCCCGCGGTAGCCCGAACTCAACTAAAAGGATCCGCCGAAAATGTAGAAGTAGGGAAGCTCCTCTTCCCTATCCAAGCTCACCTCGCTCGGTTCATCAAGCTTCGCCTCACCTGCATCTAGTAAAAGGTCTGGTTGGTGTTTTAAAACATTGTCTCAGAGTAAGAGTGAGTGATCAACTCAATGGGCACTATTAACTTAAGTTATAACAGGCATTAATTACATTATGAACTTAATGAAAAACAATCATTCATAAATACCTAACTAATCTTGTTAGTGCATATACATGATATATGATATGATGCATGCCCTTGTCATAACACTCTCTTGAGCGACTCCATCTAACGATCGCGTATGACCAACACTCTCTCAGAGCGACCTCGACTGCCGAGTCGCCAACCTAACTAGTGCGATGCGATGATATTGTTAGCCAAGTTCTTAGCTAATTCCAATCATCCAGTAGGTTAGAATAACTGATACACCCCATGTATCAATGCCCTTAACTAGTTGCAATGCCAAGGCCCCTCAACGCGCTAGGCCAGGGCACCACGATCCTTGATCCCGTCAGGTTCCCCATCCCCGACTTCAAGCATATGGGGAGCGCTGAGAATTGGGATCGCTCGCGGTCACTATGGAAAGGTTTGTCACCCCAACGTAAGCCGATAACTCGAACACAGTGTCTCATTCCACCATGCCCAGATCACGAGTCAGTGGATCGACTTCAATTTGGTTATCGATGGGCTATAACAGTTGTAGGGTATTCTAGGTTCCATACATAAGTGAGCAAATAGGGTTAACAAATAAGGTTGGTTAGTAAATAAGCTAGACCGCATGAGTTCAGGTAAGCATGTGACAGATGACACGGGTATGAGCGACCTATGTAGTCTAATTGCTGTCGCCTACACGCACCTACCCAAATCCATGGGTTTAGCCTCAGGATAGCCCTACTAACGGGACCACCTTCACTCTCCTCATTTTTTGAACTAACCCAAGGGTTGAGGGTAATTTCATAACATGCTACAATCAGGGTTATCGTCTAATACAAGTAGAAGCATATGTTCATATCTTCCAAATGGAATCTTAAATTTCTCTACCAAGTAAAGCTAATCATGATGTGAACTAAGGGTGTAAGTGTGTTGTGTGGGTTAATGAGGAAGCTAAGCACTTCTTACGCTTCATAGAACTAAATAGCACAAGAATTAAGGAATTATACATGTTATAAAGAAATACCTTATAAGAAAATCAAACAAGACATGAACATATAATCAACCATTGTAGCAAATTATGTAAGAGGCAAGAACAACATCATGTGAGAACTAAACAAAACATACAATTCCATGCAATTCCAAACAAAACATACATTTCCTAGGTTTTCTTTAGAATTTCCAAATACATCATTCAAGAAATCAAAATCATTAGCTTATAATATAGCTGGTGTTAGGACACCTAAGGATAATAGTCCACACCTTAAGAGGAGATTTTCATTCTTTGAGATCTTAGGGTTTGGAGATTTGGGTAAAACCGTCAATTCCTAAATTAAAATCAAGAAAGACAACATTAATGCCTAGAAATCTACACTAGGTTACTCTATTGAAGGGAAATATACCATTCTTACCTCCGCTTCTTGGTATGGGTGGGTTTGGTAGAGGTTTTGTAGCAGCCACCGATTTGGTTGAGGAAATACCAACCCTACAAGCATCAAGATTTCCTCCACCCACACAAACACTCTCTCCCTTCCTCTCTTCTTCCTTTCTTCTTTCTCCCTTTCCTCTCTTCTCTCTTTCTCTCCTTCTCTCTTTTTTTTCTCTAGGGTAAAATCGTATGTGGAGAAGGATGCCCCAAATGAGGCCCTTTTATAATGCCAAATTTGGCATAAATGGCCCCAAGGGCTAGGTTTTTACTATACTAGACCTATGGGAGGGTCTTTCTAAGATCTAGGGCCCACTATAGGGTGTACATATTAATATACACCATAGGATGGTTAACCCTAATGATGATCTATGTATGTATATGATCGGCCCACCATTTGGATGCGTCGATCGACATATATGATTAGAAGGTTCAACGGTCACCGATAGTCGATCGGGGCCGTGACAATACAAAAATGAGCATAAAAATATCCTTACTCTACGTGTGAAGTTTGGTCACAAACCGACAGTCCAAATCCTCAACTTTGCATAAGAGTGAATGACTCAATTCACTTAAGTTTCAGCTCCTTTCTTTAGGGTATTTGCGCTTCTCATGCACTTATCCTTTATTCAAGTTGAGGGATTCTGGACAGTATTCAGGTCTGACTCCCACGATGGACGTCGAGCCCCGTAAGATGGACATTATTCTATAGTTTTGGAACTAGTGGCCCACCAACGAGCGGTCTAGAGCTTGTTTGGAGAATCAGGGCATTTCTGAAATAAATTAGCTATTAAGATTTTTCATGGGCACTGATTAAGGTTTGGATTAACTACATTCATAGTGTGACCTATTTATAACCAGTGAAAGTAGAGATTTGGTCATGATTACTCTAAGCCGTTGGTTTTAGGCTAAAAGAGTAATGGGGTTCATTTGGTCTATTCAACAAGATCCGGACCTTTTCTGACTCGACGTCGGTTAAATTTTTAATTTTGTTATGATTATCTTGATTTATTAGCGATGGGTCAGTTAGATTTGCACCCTATATGAGTAAATCATGGGGCTAAACTTGGTGTCAAGTGATCGGGCGGATTCGTTGGCTTCCTATGGTTGTTTTATCGGACTTGTGCGGTTCTTTACTGGTATCACCCCTGTATAAACTAACATTGAGTGCTAATGGTCATTAAGTGGTATTATAAGTTAAGTAATAAAAAAATTCAAAACAGTGAAAATCCAAGACGTTACAATCTACCCCCCTTAAAAATAATTTCATTCCCGAGATTGCCTAAGGGTAATAAGAAAGGATTTTATTATTTCATTTGCCTAAGTTTTATTGATTTCAAGTTTACATGCACGGCAGGGTGTATACTATCTATACTAGTTTGGCTCATTTCAATCTACCCCCCTTAAAACTTGTTTACCTTGATGGTTTACTATAATTTATTTAATTATCTATTTATTTTTAAAGATTTGGATTCATGACAACAATTTCTCTCTATCTAGAGTAAAATATTTATTTTCAATGTTAGACCAATATGGAGAGACGGTTGTAGTGGGCTTGAACTCAATACGTCGATCATTTACCTGACCAGGGTAGAAGGCTCATCGTATCTCTTCTTCATCATTGTGGATCCTGGTCTTCTGCTCGATCAAAGCAGTGAGTCCATTGGTATTCACCCAGGATCGATAATTAGGTTAAGCCGCAAAAATTTTACAATTGTATGGTTTTGTATTTTCGTAGTTCAATCATTCTTAACATTTAGAAGATATCAAAATTTATTAAAAAGTTCAAGTTTCACATTTATAATATTTTAGTAGGTGCTGAGTCTCCCATGGTGCCTATGATCAAAAGACCATCCTAAAAAGGGTTTCAAAAACTTAAGGTTCCTCTCGACATTACCATTTTGATCCTATAGTTAGGGAGTTATAGACCAATCATGCTTTAGTTTCGTAAATTTTAACTGGGAAGGAAGAATTGAAAGTTTTAAGGTATTTTGGAGATTTAAAGCGATGGCAAGGCAAGGAAATTCCGTAAAAAAGGAAAAAGGAAGAACATTATCTCCTCAAAGTGGTATGAACCTTGAATCTAGAGGAGTATAAGAACCTAAAATATTTTAGTAAAGTCCACTTCAAATACGAACTCACAAATTCTTAAGCAATGTAACGAAACCCTACTTAAGAAGTCTAGTTCGTCAAGTTATAGATTATTTAAAATAATAAAATATACTAAAATAAGGATTTAATTTAATCACCCAGGATGATTCCTAAGATCTTTGAAAATAATTCTTATTTTACTTCGAATCCTAAAACTCTACGATGAAAGAGATATATCTGTTCCATCGACAACTTTTAGTTGTAGAAACTTTCGGTTTCAATTCATCTTTTGTTCATAGAATATTTATCACTTTTAATTACTGGATAATTTTTATGATAATTCATCATTAATTTGACCCCTTTTATTCAAAATTTTAAGTTTCATAAAAATTATAAAACTTTTTTAGAAGCATAAGTTATTCGAAACTAATGATTTTCTATAAGATACTAAAAATGTATCTAATTCTTGTAATGTTTCCTATACTTTAATAACTAAATTATTTTTAAAATTTTTATAATAATTTATCATTAAGTTTTAAGTCATTCCATAAAATTTCAAATCATTTGAAGTTGTAAATAAATTATCAAAATTCTAGGAACAATAGCTGTCCAAAATTAAAAATTTTTGGATAGTTGGTAGAACATTTAAATTTTAACTATATTATAATTTTTATTTTATTTTATTTCTATTTTTATATAAAACTAGACTTGTTAATCTTTAATCTGACTTTTGAATCACCTAAATTGAAATTGTAATGAAGGAGATATGAATTTTTGAAAGTCAGATAATAATTACAGAAAATGGGATAGAAAACGGACTGTCCAGCCCCTTAGACAGTTGGGCGCTGGCGGCGCCGGCCCGCTAGATGGTCGGGCACTATGGCACTAAGCCTCTAGACTGGTGGACCTTACAATGCCCATATCTTACAAACCAGATTGAGTTACACAACGTGCCATATATGAATTTAGGGTAGGAGACACTACTCTACGGACCTAGTAATTTTGCAATATTTTATCAAGTTAATGGTCAAAAATCTATTTTATTTACATTTTTACTATTTATAGTAAAATTTTTTTTGATTATAGCTTTTCATCCTTTGAGCTTTGTAGTTGTGTCCCATTTGAAAGTACTTAGAGAAATTAGAAGGATAAAGTAGTGGAAAGTGAGATTTTTTTGAAAGAAATGGGTTGGAAGGAGGAATTGAGACTTAGGGGTTAAGTTTTGAGAGCTTAGGAAGAAAATGGGGTGATGATTGAGGGTGAAAGGGGTAGGATTGGCTAGAAATGACCATATGGAGAAGGTCTTTAAGGAGCTTGGAGAGGCCAGAAGGGGTTCCCCACGTGTGGGAGGGCCCCACCTATTCATCGGGCCAGAATACATTAGATTTTGGGATCGCACAAGCTACTTTAGTAGCTTGAACCTATCGCATTTAGGTCGGGTCGACTCACGTCGTCCAACCTTCCAATTAGAAGTGATTTGGATCACTTTGCGCAGTCTAAGTCTTTTTATTCATAAACTCTAACGTTCTAGTCTTCGGACTTGCCAAATGACATGATCCTGGGATCCTATAGATGTCTCTAAGTTCGTTCGCTCCCTCCTACGTCAGCGAATGCGTTATAGAGAGTTCATAATCTATAGCTGCCTAATTAATTGGAAACCATTGCTCTGATACCATCTGTAACACCCCGGGTCTTCAAGGGCCGTGTAAGAACTCGGCTCTCGAATTCCCAGGTGTCATGGATGCCCTAATGGGCTTCATATTTAATTACATTTGGGTGATCTCATAAACAATGAAGGATTTAGCAAGGCATGAAGCGTAAGTACATCATAAAGCATTATCAATCACTACTAAATAAAAAGTATCCAAACCACGATTCCAAACTCATCTAAATAGGAAACTAGTCCCACCTATATATGACCCAAATCGACTAGGGCCCTAGTCCATACCCCACGATAGCCCGAACTCAACTAAAAAGATCCGTAAAAAATCTGGAAGTAGAGAGGCTCCTCTTCCCTATCCTTGCTCACCTTGCAAGGCTTGTTGAGCTTCGCCTCACCTGCATCTAGGAAAAGGTCTGGTTGGTGTTTTAAAACACCGTCCCAGAGTGAGAGTGAGTGATCAACTCAGTGGGTGCTATTAATGTTAAGTTGTATTAGGCATCAATTACATTATGAACTTAACGAAAATTAATCATTCATAAATACCTAACTAATCTTGTTAGTGCATATGCATGATAGATGATATGATGCATGCCCTCGCCATAACACTCCCTCGAGCGACTCCATCTAACGATCGCATATGACCAACACTCTCTCAGAGCGACCTTGACTGCTGAGTTGCCAACCTAACTAGTGTGATGCGATAATAATGTTACTCAAGTTCTTAGTTAATTTCATTCATCCAGCAGGTTAGGGAAACTGATACACCCCACGTATCAATGCCATCAACTAGTTGTGATGCTAAGGCCCCTCAACGCGAGAGGTCAGGGCACCACGATCCTTGATTCCATCGGGTTCCCTATCCTCGACTTCAAGCACATGGGGAGTGCTGAGAACTGGGATCGCTCGCGGTCACTATGGGGAGGTTTGTCACCCCAGCGTAGGCCGACAGCTCGAACACAGTGTCCCATTCCACCATGCCCAACTCACGAGTCAGTGGATTGGTTATCGATGGGCTATAACGATTGTAGGATATTCCAAGTTCCATACATAAGTGAGCAAACAGGGTTAACAAATAAGGTTGGTCAGTAAATAGGCTAGACCGCACGAGTTCAGACAAGCATGTGACAAATGACATCGGGTACGAGCGACCCATGTAGTCTAAATACTGTCGCCCACAGGCACTTGCCCAAATTCATGGGTTTAGCCTCAGGATAGCCCTACCAACGGAACCACCTTCACTCTCTTCATTTTCTTGACCAACCCAAGGGTTGAGGGTAATTTCATAACATGTCACAATCAGGGTTATCGTCTAATACAAGTAGAAGCATACGTTCATATCTTCCAAAATGGAATCTTAAATTTCTCTACCAAGCAAAGTTAATCATGATGTGAATTAAGGGTGCAAGTGTGTTGTGTGGGTTAGTAAGGAAGCTAAGAACTTCATACGCTTTATAGAACCAAATAACACAAGAATTAAGGAACTATACATTTTTTAAAGAAATACCTTATGAGAAAATCAAACAAGACATGAACATATAATCAACCATTGTAGTAAATTATGTGAGAGGTAAGAACAACATCATGTGAGAACTAAATAAAACATACTATTCAGTGCAATTCCAAATAAAACATACAATTACTAGGTTTTCTCTAGAATTTTCAAATACGTCATTCAAGTAATCAAAATCATTAGGCTCATAGTATAGCTGGTGCTAGGCCACCTAAGTATAATAATCCGCACCTTAAGAGGAGATTTCCATTCTTTGAGATTTTAGGGTTTGAGAATTTGGGTAAAGTCGTTAATTTTTAAATTAAAATCAAGAAAGACAACATTAATGCCTAGAAATCTACACTAGGTTGCTCTATTGAAGGAAAATATACCATTCCTACCTCCACTTCTTGGTATGGGTGGGTTTGGTGGAGGTTTTGTAGTAGCCACTGGTTTGGTTGAGGAAATACCAACCCTACAAGCATCAAGATTTCCCCCACCCACACAAACACTCTCTCCCTTCACTCTCCCTTCCTCTCTTCTTCCTTTCTTCTTTCTCTCTTTCCTTTTTTCTCTCTTTCTCTCCTTCTCTCTTTCTTTTCTCTAGGATAAAATCGTGTGCCCCAAATGGGGCCCTTTTATAATGCCAAATTTGGTGTAAATGGCCCCAAGGGCTTGGTTTTTACTATACTAGACCTATGGGTGGCTCTTTCTAAGCTCTAGGGCCCACTATAGGGTGTACATATTGATATACACCGTAGGATGGTTAATCCTAATGATGATCTATATATGTATATGATCAGCTCGCCATTTGGATGCGCCGATCGACAGATATGATTAGATGTCTGTTCAACGGTCACCGATAGTCGATCGGGGTTGCGACTATATGGATATGAGAAAGAAAATATCCTTACTCCATGTGTGAAGTTTGGTCACAAACTGACGACCCAAAATCCTCAACTTGCATAAGAGTGGACGACTCAATTCATTTAAGTTCTAGCTCCTTTCTTTAGGATATTTGTGCTTCTCATGCACTCATCCTTTGGTTCAAGTTGATCGGTTCTAGACAGTATCCAGGTCTGACTCTCACGATGGACGTCGAGCCCAGTAGGATGGACATTATTCTATAGTTTTGGAACTAGTGGCACACCAACGAGCGGTCTAGAGCTTGTTTGGAGAATTGGGGTATTTTTAGAATAGATTAGGTATTAAGATTTTTTATGGGCACTGATTAGGGTTTGAATTAACTATGTTCATAGTGTGACCTATTTATAACTAATGAAAGTGAAGATTTGTTCATGATTACTTTAAGCTGTTGGTTTTAAGCTAAAAGAGTAATGGGGTTCATTTGGTCTATTAGCTAAGATCCGGGCCTTGTCTAACTTGGCTTCGGTTGGATCTTTAATTTAGTTATGATTGTCTTAATTTATTAGGGATGAGTGGGTTAGATTTGGGCCCTATGTGAGTAAATCATGAGGCTAAACTTGGTGTTTAAGTGATCGGGCGGATTCGTTGGCTTCCTACGGTTGATTAATAGGACTTGTGCGGTTCTTTACTGGTATCACCCCTGTATAAACTAACATTGAGTGCTAATGGTCGTTAAGTGGTATTATAAGTTAATTAATAAAAAAATTCAAGGAATTTTGAAAATCCAAAACAGTGAAAATCCAGGACGTTACATACCAGCTGTCCAGCTGGTGGGCCATGTGTAGTGGGACCCAACCCTGATGCATTTGTTATATCCTCACCGTTCATCAGGGACGGTAGGATCCACCATGATTTATGTAAATTTATCCACACCGTCCAATGCTTTAGACGGTGTTGGACATCGTGAGAAGATGCCATGGGCCCCACCGTGGCATGTATTATATCTAAAACCATCCATCAATTGCTAGTGGGTCCCACACGTGTGGACCCACCAGATGTAGGTATTGTATATCTAAACTGTTCATCCACCGGGGGCACGCAACAGTTGCTGTGGTTAACGTCAACAACTTCTGTGGCCCCATCTCGTGAGGTATGGGTTATATCAAAACCGTTCGTCTAGTAAGAGGACGTAGACCCCACTCACTAATGTATGGATCTTATTCACACCGTCCATTGCATGGACGTGGGCCACTTGATGTTTGTGCATTGATCCACACTGTCTAGCCTCTTGGACGGTGTGACCCACCTCTCTCTCTCTCTATATATATATAACATATTAATATATTAATATAATACTATGGTAGGCCCCACATGGGACCCACCTTTTTGGAAGCGGATTGGCTGGTTCACTCCAACAGCATTTAACTGGTACATTATGCCAGCAAGTTCTGTAGGCCCCATTCTGCATGATGTAGGTGTTGTATCCACCGTCCATTGCTTGGACGGTGGGCCAACTTGGTGTATGTGTTACATCCAAACAGACCATCCAAACGGTAAGTTGTTTTAAGGCTTGGGACAAATGAGGCAGATCTGTTTATCAGTGGACCACACTGCCAAAAGCAGTGGAGATTGAATGCCCACCATTGAAAACCTCTTTGGGTCACAGAGGCTTTTGGATCAATATGATATTTGTTTACCCTCTTAATCCATGTCTTTGTGACCTTGTGATCAGATTGGATGGAGAATAAACTCTATGATGGGCCTTATGATTAATCTAATAGTGAAAATCATTATCTCCACTGTTATTTGTGATATGGTCTAGATGACCTTCTGATATGATTCATTTTAGTAACGTTCCAAAATGATCTGTTAAATAGATGTATGGTGTAGATAGCTCACCTAGAACAGTGGGACCGATTAGATGAATTTGAGGCCATCTATTATGTATAAGAGGCCCATTGGTGTGACCCATTGATGCAGCCCACTTGTTGTATTCGAGGCCATTGAGTTGTGGCCCATTATGATGTATTTCTGGCCCATATGATGAGGCCCATGTGATGTATGTATGGCCCATGGGATGCGGCCCACTTTGATGTACATGAGGCTTAGGTATGAGGCCCACTTAATTGTATTAGACCCATGTGATGTGGCCCACTTGATGTATATGAGGTCCGTTGGTGCGGCCCACTTGACGTATATTGGCTCATATAGTGTGGCCCATTTGATATATATGAGACCCATTTGTCCTTATGACGATTCCGATTGTCGAGGCCGATTCCGATTGTTGTATTCTCGATATTGGCTCATATAGTGTGGCCCACTTGCCCATATGACGAGGTTTGATGTGATGTAATCATGGCCCATGTACCGAGGCTCACTGTGATGAGTATTTGGCCCATGAGTGAGACCCATAGTGATGTGCATTAGTTCCTTGTATGAGGCCATGGGCCTACGATACGTTTGGCTCTATGTGGGCCACTCCTTGGGAGCAATGATTGAAAAATGTCCATATTGATAGGCGATGATGGTGTAATGTCCACATCGTGACATTCTCTTAGGCCTTGTTAGGCCCATTCTCGCTAAGGCCGATTATTGAGGTCGATTCCGATTGTCGAGGTCGATTCCGATTATCGAGACCAATTCTGATTATCGAGGTCGATTTCGATTGTTATGGCCAATTTTGTTTGTTGATACTGATTCCGATTATCGAGGTCGATTCCATTTGTCAGACTAATTCTGATTATCGAGTCCAATTCCGTTTGTTAAGATCGATTATATTTATCAAGGCCGATTTCGATTGTCGAGGCCGATTCTAGTTGTCGAGACTAATTCCGTTTATCGAGGTCGATTTCGATTGCAGAGGCCTATTCCACTTGTCGAGATTGATTCCGTTTGTCGAGGCCGATTCTGATTGTCGAGGCCGATTTCGATTGTCGAGGCCGATTCTGATTATCTAGGCTGATTCTGATTATCGAGACCAATTCCGTTTCTCGAGGCCAATTCTGATTATCGAGGCCGATTTCGATTATCGAGGCCGATTCTGTTTGTTGAGACCAATTCTATTTGTTGAGGCTGATTTGGATTGACGAGGTCGTTTCTGATTATTTAGGCTGATTTTAATTGTCAAGGCCGATTCCGATTGTCGAGGCCGATTCTGATTATCGAGACTGATTCCAATTGTCGAGGTCGATTCCATTTGTTGAAGCCGATTTCGATTGTTGAGGCTAATTCCATTTGTCGAGGCTGATTTCGATTGTCGAGGCCAATTGTATAGGCCGATTATCAAGGCTAATTATTGATACTAATTATGAGTATGTGACTACATAACATCATGATATATGCCCATACGCATCATCTATATGTTTATTATGAAGTGTGGTTGACCATTGTATATGCCATAGGGCAAATTGTTTATGGGACTCCCTGATAAGCGGAGTTGCCCCACATGAGCGCGCGGTATGCGCAGGTTTAATGCATGACTGAATGGTATGACTCATGCATCTTGTATTTTGTGATATGACCACTGTACGCCCTAACGACATCAGGGTCGTAACCTCCACGGGCATATCGTGGATGGCCAGATGGGACACCGAAAATCTGTTCTACATGGGATGCTATAGATATTCCTAGGTAAAAGTCTAAGAACCCTCTTGGTTCCAGAAGTTACTCCAACGTCTAGACCGAGTGGATGCATGAGCGCATGAGGGCCGTATACCGTTAGGCTGCGTCTCCCACTATGTCGTGGTCAGTTGGAAGGGGGTATGGCCTTACCTGCTTGACAGGAGAGGGTAATGCTAGGCTGAGTTTGACCAGCTCAAGGAATGAGTCCGCTATCGATGAGTCGGGCCCAATATTGACAGGTAGATAGTGAGGTCTTTCTACTCACCTTGTTGTGCGTGATGAGGCGACAATCTGGTTTGGAGTGTAATGGACCTCGGTGATTCCTCGGAGAGGAACCATACTAATATGTGGACTTATTGAGCAAGAATTTCATACTCATTCATTCATTCATTCACTATCCACTTGGGCTGGTGGTGCGTAACTATTTGTTATGTATACCTTCGCATGGCTAAGATTTCGGTTGGGCACGCGACTAACCTGAGATTAGGAGTTTACCACGTTAAGTCTGACTATTAAAATTTAGGTATGAGACTGATTTGGATAGAAGTCTCTTGTGATGGACTCCGTAACCTGCGATAGTACGTACTATCATCCCAACCTCACACTCTAGCTTGGTCATTTCATTCGTATCGAATATTACATCAGCAGGCATATGATATTTTAGGTTGTTATATTTTGTGTACTTATATGGCCTAGATGGACTTAGCAGGATTTACATATTGCATTGTACCCTCAACATCTGATATTTGACTCTCTATGACTCCTCATTTGCATAGCGGATCTGTATTGCTTACTCTGATATTGTATGACTTATGGACTTGTCGGTATTTCCGCTTACTCTGTTATCTTATGATTCATGATCTTGCCAATATTTCTGACACTGTATGATTATGGCATTGCATTGAATACTTAACACTTATCTTATACACACACTTACACCACCTTCTAAGCTTTCTATAAGCTTATGCATGATAGATGCGTGCAGGTGATGTTAGGTTGCAACAACATTGAACTTGGAACGTGCAATGGTCTTCTGGAGCTTTGATTTTTTTTTTTTATATATATATATATTTTTTCCTTTCAGTATTGTATTCAAATATTTATATTAGTGGATATGTGATGATGATGTTACCTTTCTGATTTGGGTAAACTTGTGGTTATGCTTCTTACGAGATAAATGTACGTTGAAAATCCTCCTTGTACGATCCTATGATCGGAATATGGCGTATGGGCTCTGGAAGCCGAGAATGGGGTACTACGGAGGCTGTCGGTACCAGATTCGGTGATCGGATAATTTTGTGAGACCGGTTTTCAAGTTTGAGGCGTGACATGCCCTCTCTCTCAAAACCCCATTTCTCAGTTGTGTGTGAGAGAGAGAGAGTGAGGAGAGAGAAAGCCCCACCTTGATGTGCATGTGAGCTTGGTTGTTGGATTTTGAACATCTCGGCACCCTCACCTCTCTACCAGCAAACTTCATCATTTTTCGCCATTTGAAGAGAAATTCCAACCCATCTAAGGTAAGATGGGGTTCCAAATTATATCTTCCTTAAATTTTTACAACATGCATGTGTCTTATTCTTCGTTCTATGCAATGTAGGGACCCGATACCTCGAGCTTGCGGACCCGGCGTCGCTAGAACCATCTCTGTAACCTTCGAATAAGAATAACTAAGGACCATTATGTAACACCCTGAAAATCGGGGGTCGTGTATAAACTCAACTCCCGAGTTCCAGACTGTCACTTATGCAAAAAAAATGATTATGATTCAATGTTTTCTAAGTTAAAGCATTCACATGAGTAAAAGTATACCAAAACTGCAATTCATACTCCAGATCCAGTGATAAAAGCAAGCGGAAGACTAAACAATATATATATCACTGTATGGAAAAACAAAGTAGATCTCGACTGTCACTAAAGTATGAATACATCACTGAGTCTCATATACATGTAAAGGAACAAAATAAAATGTTTAAAATAGTCCCACTGAAGAGTCCCGTCAATCCAGGTCACCTAAGCAAAGCCATCATGGTACTGCATGTATGAGAACTCGTCCTGGTCCTCATCGTAGTCTGGCTCTGCCTCCTTGATCTCTGCATCACCTGCATCTAAAACAGGGTCTGGTGGGTGTTGCAAACACCATCCCGTAACGTGAGAATAAGTGATCAACTCAGTGGAATCATAGAGCAAAGATTAGCATGTTCACAAATCAATCATGCGATAATAGTAAAGCAGTAAATCAGACAATCCTAATACTGTTGTTAATGCAATATGACATGACGTGATGTATGCCCTCACCGATGATCTCCCTCATACGGCACCATCTTACGACCGCGGCATGCAATCGACCCTCAAGTGCTCCACATCTTCCAGGCACATGCAATGGTATGGTGATATGATTTTCGAGTTGCTATTAGTCCATTCAAACAGCAGGATTGGGAAACTAAGGTACTTCCCTTATATCAATCCCAACACAGATCTTGTCTAGGGTCGTCACTCCTAGTAATCTCATACGATGTATATTTTGTAGGTCGCTGCAAGGGCTGCCAGGGCTGTTGCACGTACTCGTTGCACCGCTCCCCCATCACCTTATCAATACAGGCCTACTGTACTCTACTGCTACTGAAGGGTCGTCGCCTCCTGTAGACTCAGAATACGCTCGCGGTCACTACAAAGGACTCGTCGCCTGATCAGTGTGGGCGGACAGCAAGAATATAGTGTCCCATACCACCATAATCTGCTCACGAGATTAGGTGCTCACTGGTCACTACGAGGAGGTTTGTGGCCCCAGCGTAGGCCGACAGCTCGACCACGGTGTCCTATACCACCATGCCCGGCTTATGAGTCTTTGTGGATCAAGGTACCATGGTTCATAGGGTTTACAATGGTAAGTTCAGTACCCTAGGTTCAAGCAGTTATGACTCATGCAGGGTGAACATACAACGCCAGTCGAGTTACTTGACGGGCTCGACTAGCACGATCGCATCTCAAGTTGAACGACATGAAGTGCGTAAAACACTTCGCGTGGCCTAACCACTGCCGCCAACTCCAAAATACGGCTCGCGTTCATCGACGCGTCGTTCGTGGCCAAGATTAACCAACCACGAATTCGCTCGATTACCGACTGCCTGGACTAAGTATAGTCCCAAACAATTATGGAATCACATCAGCCATCATGTTAGAGTAATGGAAATGAAATACAATCATGTGAGCATGCTAACACATGTTATTACATACAACTTAAGTTAATCTTCAAACACATGCATTTCATACACATAATGAAATCATGCATTTGACTAACATGTAGGAAATCATTTACATCAGCATATTAATTGAGAAATCAATCTCAAACTAATTCATAACATCATTTAATTCAATACATACTAATACAAGCATTTATACAAACACTTACACTACACACTTAAGTCTACATATGGTATGTCGACCCGAAGTGCGCATTTAGGCGAATCTCTTTGCCAAACTAATTATGCACGTATTCCTAACATTCTAATGCGACAATAAACCATGTCAATCACATCAGCAAAATATGAATGAAATCAGTACTTCCTACAAATGACTAAAATGCCCTAAATCTCATATTCTTCGCCGGTTTACGAAACAGGAAACGGATAGCATGTTGTACATGTCAAACAGTGATGCTGTCGATAATTTACTATTAAATGACATTGAAAGCATTGTAAACAGTCAATCAAAGCGTCTAAAATCCGCACCTTATTTCTTATAAACGTGTGAATTCGAACGGAGCGTATATGCTTCGTCTACAGAGATAAGAGAACCTAATTTACAAGATACGTCGGCTAACATGCTATGAATCCTAGTGAACCTCAAATCAGCAACTTCTAGGGTTATTTTTTACCTGAAAATGTGGAGGAATCATTGGCTGAGTGATGGAAGCGTGTTGCTAAAGTACGTGCAACAGGCGGTGTAAAGGTAGGAAAATTCTCTCCTAATCTCTCTCTCAAACTCTCACCTTTTCTCTCTCCCAATCTAGGGTTTCTCTCAAATTCGGATGGGAGAGAGGAGTGAGGGTTTCAACCCCTTTTATAAGCACAATCTTGCCCGAAATAGGCTCGAGAACAAGGTTTACTTAGGGCATATCCAAATCGGGGCTGTTTAGGTCCAAAAGATGATTTCTGGTGGTCTCCTGGCCGAACGCGATCAGAATTAAGCTCATGCATACTGGATGTAAAACGCATCAAGTTTTCAGTCTGGCAGGGTTCGTAGATCGCAAGCAACGGTCCAGTTTTAGTTCAGCGGTCACCGCACGTAGATCATGCTTGCAAGTCTCATGATATGAAATAGAAATTTTTTCCTGATCCGAGGGTGTAATCTGGCTAAATTCTGACGGTCAGAATGCTTAATACTGACGCGTCAAGTCGTGTGCCAGATTTGAATTTTAAATTCCAAATCTGTCCCTATTCGCACTCTCTTTAGTCCGGGCTCAATGAAATAGCCTGTGATTATCGGTTGGACTTGATTTTCGAAATGATTGTCAAGTCCAGCTAGGCGGTTCTAACGGTCTAAGATAGTAGGTATCGGACTTTTGACGCGCGGTCTAGATCCAATACAAAGTTTCAAAGTGGTCCAGAGAACAAACCTGCTTAGAGTTTGATCCGAGGTTATAGAGTATTATAGAGTCATTGGTTCTACTCGATTTGGGGTCTTGTAGAACGTATTTAAAGTGATCAGGGACTATTTCCTAGCTACTCTAGCGTAGCGCTAGCTAACTTAGACTTATTTTCTAAAGGAATTAATTCTACGCGATTTCGGGTCGAGTTGGTACTCGAGTCCAAGTATGGATTTTTCCCGGGCGTTACACATTACCTTTAGGTAGCCGGTTATCGCACCTAGTATAAGTTTAATGAACTTTTTTAGTGAATGTTAATGCAAGTGGCTGAATTTTTCCTTTTATGGTATAATAGAGTAATGAATTAGAAATTGCTGAAATATGGAAGGGCATTAGGCCCCAAACCCCCAAATAATTGATTAGCAAATTTTCATGCTATATTGGATATGAAATTGTGGATTTCCCCAAATTGTTGCTAGTTAGTTGTGTTTTTCCTAGTTTGGTGTTAACTATGCTTAGCATGATGACATGAAGTGCTGTAAATTGCTATTTGGTATTTAAGTCCTTAATTTTCTGAACTAATGACTAATTATGCTTGAATGAAGGCATGAAATGTTCTGGATTGGCTGATTGGTCGAGTCATTTATCTGGATTTTCAATACATGGCTGAATTATATGATGAATATTGACATGTGGAAGATTTATGTTAGTACATCACTATATGGCTATCCATATAATTGTATTGGCTAGAATATGTTATGTAGAACCTGTAAATTTGAGTAGAACTTTGCGTGTGGCTGTCCATGTACTGATTATATGGAAATTGTGCCTGATATATATGAATTACATCCATGGAATCCATGTTTTGTTGTGAATTGTTACACATTCTCCTATGGATTGGTCGATTACTTGGAATTACTTGGATCGTCCTTTTTGGACCTATCCGTGAGTGAATCTGCTCGAAATAGTTGAACTATACGATATTGGTCATAGTTGGACTACACGAGACAATGTTCTTAGGCCGATTAGCTATAGTTCAGCTCGTCGGGGCATATTGACTATAAGTCGACCATCCTTGTATGTTAACCATGTTTGATCATGCCTGTATGAACTCAAAGTAACCTGAGACCATTGCGCCCACTTCTAATCGTTATGCAAGGTCTACAAAGTCTCATGAGCTGGAGATGGTGGTATGGGACACTATGCCTATGTTGTCGGCCTATGCTGGGATAACGAGCCTCCCCATAGTGTTCATTGAGCACCTAAACTCGTGAGTTGGGAACAGTGGTATGGGACACTGTACCCAAGTTGTCGGCCTGTGATGGGGTGACGACGACCCTACAGTGACCGCGAGTAGGACATTTAAGTCCCAATCTATTTCGTCTATGTTTATAATACTTTTCAGGATTGATGACCCCAACATAGGGCTAAGGATCGCAAGAGTCACACGACCACGACCCTTGACCCGCACAATCAGGTTAGGGCAATAACTTCATTAGGGTATTCATGCTTCCCCAACCTACTGAATGAATGAACTTAACTAATCAACCTGGCTAACATGTTCCATGGTATTGCATTTATTATTGTGGCGATTTTGCAGTTGAGGTCGCTTTGAAGGAGTGTTGGTTCATTCGTGAACGTAAGATGTCGTCACTTAAGGGAGTGTTGGTTTGATAGGAGAATGCATAATATCATAACCATGTATTTGCATTAACGACAGTGTTTAGGATTCTATGCTATTTACTGTTGATTAAATATATCCTATGCATAATAATTCGTATACCTATTGCTAATGGTACCACTAAGTTGATCACTCACTCCCACTCTGGGACGGTGTTCACACCAACCATAACCCGATATAGATGTAGGTACCCTGGAGCAGCATGCATTGGACAATGTCGGTGCCGATGACAACGAGGAGCAGGTGTACTACCAGGAGTTTGGTAGAGCATATTAACGAGGTGGATGTCGACGGGACTGGGCCAGGGCCCATATCATTTTGGGGAGTGATGAGTGTATGAGATTGAATCCCTGGATGACCGTTATTTAAATTTATTAAGTTGTTATGTGATATAAATTTACAATGGAACTTTACTTGGTTAGTAGCTCTTGGAACTTAATTACCTGATTAGTAATTAAACATGCTTAGTCTAATTCGTCATTGCTTACTAATACCTGAGTAATTATATGCATTTGTAACTCATCATTACATACGTGGCACTTGGGAATTCTGGAGTTGAGTAACTACTCGGTCCTTGAATTTTGAAGCGTTACAAAGTTTGGTATCAGAGCATGATTTGGATTAAACTGGTCCTACAGTAATGGCTTTATCACGACGCACTCTGACTTAGGAGGGAGTGACTAAATTTAAGGACAGTACTAGGATCCCAAAACTTTGTCTAATCGGCGAGATCGACCCCTGTAGAGTAGCCTAGGATAATAAGTAGGACCACTTAAGTTATATGAAGTGATCCAAGTCACTTCTAACTAGAAATTAAACAGTCTAAGTTGACCAAGGTTAAACAATGTAAGTCTAAACCGCTCTAGTAGCTCAAAGGACTTCTATAGTCCAGTCTATGAACTTGACGGTCCCATTTGACGCTGAATCAGTTTGATTCCAGCTAGGACGAACCAAGGATGCGTCTATATCAAATTTAAATTACCTGGGCTAGAGTACTCAGCTTATAAACTCCCATTTAGGCAAAAAACAACCCCTGCGCCGCAGTACGTGCACCATATTCAACTTAGAGATGAAATAGATACATTTAGGGGGGACCCGGGGGGTCCCACGGAGCGAAAACACAAACCCTAGGGAGGTGGCCACCTTCGAATGGCGACAACACCGCCAGCCCGACCATGTGGGACCCTCCCACATGCGGGGCCCCCCCCTTACACATCCCTACACCCCTTTTAACTCCTTTTTATCCCTTTTCAAACCATTTCACCCCTCAAACCCTTCCTAAACCCTCTTTCACTCTCAAATCCTCCTCTCTAAGCTCCTAGGACTATTTTCCTCCTTGCATGATCCATCCCTAACTTCCTCTCAATATTAATATTCCTAAATCCTCCCTACACATCCCAAACTTCTCTCATTGGGGCACAAAATCCCCTTTCTAAGGTCCTATAACCTCTATCTCTTTGAAATTTCTCCATTCTATACACCTTTCCACCTTCATGGCCTTCTTTAAGGTGGTAAACTTCATTTTCTCCATCTCTATGCTCTTTTCTCTCATAGGAAAGAAGCGAGCGGCCCCGGACGAAGCCGAGCCAAGCTGCTCAAGCGGTTCCAAGAAGAAGATGAGTATCGGTGCAAGTTTGAGCATCGAGCGAAGGTCAAAGTGGGACCTTGATCCCCAAATCCCTATAGAGAGGTCTCTACTAGCAGGCATTGAGCTCGGTAAGTTCCGTCAACTCAAGGTTGTTTTTGAAGCTCATGTGAATGAGAGGCTATTTGGAGAATATCCAGTGATCGACCACCTTCTAGCGAATGGTTGGGGTCCTGTATTTGAAGGAAACTCTCACGCTAGGGGGGGCTTTGTGCGAACCTTTTACATACACATGAAGGACCTAACCTTTGAACCTCTCCAGTTCATCATTCCCTTGGGCAAACAAGAAGCCAGGGTTGATGTAGATGTTATTGCCCGCATTATTGGAGTGGAGCACGACGTTGTTTATGCCAGTGAGACTAATCTCATTGAGAGGCGGGAGAGAGATCATCGCATGCGTTTCCTATGCGGCTGACTCATTGAATGGAGGTGAGAGAACAGCCTCAAAATGACACACATGACCCCTGACTATAGCCTGCTCCACCATATATGCACGTATAACGTGTATCCCAGGTCGAGCAACCGCACGGAGTGCACTAGATTCATGGTGGACTTCCTATATCGGGTAGGACATGGAGATAAGGTGTGCCTGCCCACTCTTGTCTTAACCCAAATTGTGAAGGCGGCGCAATCTGTTCGGGAGGATCAATCCCTCCCATTTGGCCGATTGATTTGCAAAATTGCCCGTAGTTTTGGGTTCAGACTGCACATGAATGATCTCGCCCCTATCCACTTCATCAACGAAAATGCCCTCAACAATATGAAGATAGGCCCTAGGAAGCGTATGACCCAACTGGAGGAGATAGGGGATGAGATGGAGGAGGAAAGTGAGGATGAAGAACAGGAAGAAGAAGTGGAAGCCCAGGACTCCGACTGAGAGCCTCCTGCCACTCATAGCGAGCGGGAGACCCTGGCCAAGGTGGTGGAGAACTAGGAATATTTAAAGAAGAAATTCAAGAAGATGTCTTGCACTCTGAAGCCCTCCTGTGTTGCATGCAGGATAAGGGAGCACCTCCACCTTCACCAGAGTCGAAGGATTAGGAGTGTAGTATGTGTTTGTCTCTTTCTTTTTGTGATAGCCTTGGATAGGCTTAGTTTGGTTGTATGGGGTTATGAATGTTGAAGTTCTCCTGTTTAGTTAAAAATCATGTGTTCTCTGTCATTGTACATGTAATGTCATAGCATATGTAACAGTGACAAATTTTGTTTAATGAAATGCATGAAACTACTTTTGTTAAGTAATGTGTGGAATGTTTGGAGAATTGGTGATGTATGTATGATATGGCTTTAATTCTATGAATATCTTACCCTATGTCTATGAGTGTTTGATATCAAAATATTAAGACATTGGCTTTCAGGACGATGAGGCTCGAAGGTGACAGCCATCTTGCCCGCCTAGCCTTGGGCGGGAGAGACGATTGTGAGCAGCTCGCCCTAAATGAACTGTCTCCTAGTCAGGGCAGAGCCAGTCAAATTGTCATGGACAATGAGATGCCGAGCCAACTCACAGAGGCACCACAAATCTAGGGCGAGATCCTTGCGCATTGAGCTGCCCCAGTTGGGGGCACTATGGAGCAAATGTTGCATGTGATGCAACAACAATAATAGTTGCTGCATACCTTGGTGGGAGCAATGACCCATCATATGAATGCACCATCACCAGGTCAAGTTGGAATGTCAATCGTGCCATACAACCTTTTGGAGAACTTCTAAAGGTTAAGACCACCTACTTTTGTTGGTACTCATAGACCCGATGAGGCCGAGAGTTCGCTAAACCGGGTTACAAAAGTGATCCGTCATCTTCATTGCTTGGAAGTCGAGCAAGTGGAGTTAATATCTTACCCGTTTGAGAAGGAAGCTGATGTTCGGTGGGACAACGTATTAAGAACGGTCCCTAAAATTTTTATATGGACGTGAGAGGACTTCGAGACGTGATTCTTCCAAAAGTATTTTCCATGTACCTACCATATAGAGAAGGAGAATGAATTCTTGTGCGTCCAACAGGGAGATATGTCGGTGGCCGAATATAAATATCGGTTTACTGAATTATCTTGATATGCTCTGAGGATCGTGGCCGACGAAAAAACACGCATGAGGCTCTTTGCCAAGGGTTTGAGAGCCGGGATTCATACGAAAATGTGCTGTGTGAATATTCGGACTCATGTAAAACTGGTAAAAATGTCCCTGCGGTTAGAGTAAGATGACAAAAGGGTTTCTCGGGCACGTATATAGGCCAAGTCCCAAGGAAGAACTAGAGGACAATCCTCGTCCTCATCAGGAAAGAGAGTGCTACCCAATCCGCCTCCCCAACACATGCCTCGTTCACCTGCTTGCGCTCATCTCGACTGTGTGTGCGGGTATTGTCGAAAGGTGAGCCATTCAGAGGCCTACTGTTGTTCAAGAATGTGAGATCACGGATTTATACCCCCACAGCGCATTAGCCATTCACCATAGCTAGCATCACCTGCACCCCCTCAATAATGGTTCGCACCTTATGACAATCTGCTCGACTCGTGACGCTAGTACGGTTAGGGATTTGAGAAAAATCATAAATTCTTATACAAACACTAAGAAATACGTGAAATTCATGCAATTCATCATAGAAAAACCTAGGTTGGGATATAGGTTTGTTTCTTATTTTTCAATCGCGAATGAGGTGAATTCGGCGGAGGAAAATGATCGATGCTAGGGCTTTGATTGTAGAAAACTGATGAAGGAAAGCACTAGTCTCCCCACTCTTACTCTCACACTTCTTCTCTTATTCTTTCTCTTCCTGTTTCTCTCTTTCTCCTTTAAAAAATACAAATTTTTATGGGGAGAGGGGGTGCCTAAATGAGGGCTTTATATAGTGTCAGATGTTGCACAAATAATCCCAAGGGTTAAGTTTTCATTATACTAGCCCTATAGGAGAGTGTTTCTAACCTCTAAGGCCTATTATGGGGTATATATGTCGATATACACCGTAGGATAATTAACCCTAATGATGATCTATGTTTGGATATAATCGGCCTGCCATTTGAATGCGCCAATTAACGGATATGATTATAAGTTTGTTTAACGGTCACCAATGGTCGATTGGAGCCGTGGCTATACAGATATGAGTAGGAAAATATCATTAACTCATGTCTCGAGTTTAGTTGTGATTTAATGGTCAGAAAGCCACAAGTTCGTGAAAGCATAAAGTGACTAGTTTCACTTAAGTTCCAAATTTCAACATATGGGATTCACACGTTTGAAGACTTAGATTTCGGCCTAAGTTGAGTAATTTTAGGCACTATCTTGCTTTACCACCCACGATGGGCATCAAGCACAGTGAGGCTATGAGACCTGTATCCTAGCCCTTACCGTTCTATAGGCTTCCATGGTCTCCTGATCGAATTCTGGCGACCTGCTATCTGTAATAGGCGTTTGTGCTCGACCCTGAGTTGCATCTTGTCGATTTGCGTCAGCTCGACCCGAGACTTGTATTCTTGCGATCATGCCGTTGCTGCGGTTCCGACACCGAGTCTCACACGCTGAGGCGATACCTGGCTAGGAGATGTGGGCTCGTGTTCAGTTTGAGAAAAACACCGCGCGTTGCAAATCCCTAGAGAATCTCTAATCAAATCAATCCGATCAAATGTCAAGTACCGCATCCCATCCTTAAGTACAATTAACTCTTACCTCTTTCTTATATTAGTACCCTAAAGTCAACTCTCTCTCTCTCTCCACCCATCACTCACCCATCACTCACCATCCCTCTCTCTCCTTACATCACATCTTTCTCTCATCTCTCTTATTCTCCCAAGCAATCATGGGAGGTGGACGTCCAAGCTCTCCATGAGAAAGAGTTAGGTGTGGCCCACCTTCCTACCACCCAATCTAACCCTTAGATCATCATCTCAACCATTGAAATTGTTCCCTTAGTACTCTAGAGCCTTAGGTAGAAGGAGGAAGGAAGGAATTCGAGGTGGGTGATTTTTGTTTGGATTTGATGATTTGAGGGCCCACATATGGTGGGACCCATCTTGATATGTGATTTGTACCAAAGAAGGGCTCATAGTTGTGAAGTCCTTCCGCTATTCTGATCTCTCTCTATTTTTTTTGTAATGAAGTGTGTCCCACTTGATCCATGCCGTCCACAAGATGAACCCCACCTTGAAAATGAATTGGCTAGGTACCTCACACCAGTTATATAGCTGGTATATTGATGCTACCAAGCTTTGTGGGTCCCACTGACGTTATCAAATGCTGTGGGTCCCAACATCTACGCCGTCCATGGACCGGACAGGTGGGAACCGCCATGATATATGTGTTTTATATCTAGGATGTTGTTCCTGGACGGTCTTGTGAGACCCACGCATGAAGTATGTATTAGATCCATACCATCCTGTCCACTGGACGTGCACCCCACCTATGATGTATATGTTAGATCCAAGCCAGCCGTACGTGGGTCCCACATGGTGGACATTTAAAACAACAAAAGATAAATAATAATAATATAAAAATATATCATATTATATATATATAGAGAGAGAGAGAGAGAGAGAGAGAGAGAGAGAGAGAGAGAGAGAGAGAGTATGTGTCAGCTGTGGTTAAAGGCTGCTGGTGGGCCACACCACGTGGCCCCACCCGATGTATCTGTTTCACCAAGGCCATCCACCGTCCAAACCCCTCGACGGTGGAATTTGCACGATGTATGTATTTTAAATTCACACCATCCAGATCAGGGTCTCGCCCTCATGTATCTGTTTACCCACTCGGGTGGACCCCACCATGGCAGCGTGTGGGGCCCACCTTGTGTTGACGTGTTGCTCTCACACCGTCCAGCAAAGGACGGTGCTGGGGCACCTTGACGTAAGTGTTTTATCAACGTTGTCCATCAGGGGCCACGTGTATGTGGGACCCACTGATGTATGGGTTTTATCCACCCCGTCCATTTCACGGACGTGGCCCACCTTGATGCATATGCCGTATATTCCTGCCATCCATCTGTCCACGGCACGGGACCCACCTGACGTGTGGATTTCATTCACACCGTCCGTCTGTTATGCGAGTATGGGACCCACCTTGGATGCATGTATTGTATAACCCACCGTCTATCTGTTTTTCCTCTACATCGTCCAACTGCTGGTCACACCAGCAAATATAGCTGGACGTCTGCGGGCCCTACCGTGAGACACATTGGCTGGAGAACGTCACACCATCTATATAGCTGGAATTGACATCAGTAAGTTCCATGGAACCCACCACCCAGATGTATGTGTTATATCCAAACCGCCCGTTCATTTGGTGAGCTCGTTCTAAGGCTCGAGACTATGGAGCAGATTCAAATATCTGGTGGGCCACGTACGTGGACCCCACCCCTGATGTAAGTGATACATCCAGACCGTCCATCCATTTGGTGAGCTCATCCTAGGGCCTGAGATGAAAAATAAGTCAGATCTAACTATCATGTGGTCCACACTATAGAAAGCAGCAGGGGTTTCAACGTCTACCATTGAAACGCTTTTGGGTCACAAAAGTTTTGGACCAATATGAAATTTATTTTTCCTCTTATTCAAGTCTTTATGACCGTATGAACAGATTGGATAGAAAATAAACGTTATGGTGGCTCCTAAGAAATTTTTTAATAATGAAAATCACTATCTCTGCTGCTATTTGCAATGTGGTCCATATGATCTTTTGATATGATTCATTTTAGGTAATACTCTAAAATGATCTCTAAAAACTGATGTACGATGTAAATGGTGAGGCCCAAGTAATGTGGCCCACTTGTTGTATTTGTGGCCCTATATGACGTATTTTGGGCCCATTTTATGAGGCCCGATGTAATGTATGTTGGCTCATATGTTGAGACCCAATATGATCTATTTGCTGCCCAATTGATGAGACCCAATATGATGTATTTGGGGCTCATTTAATGAGGCCCGATGTGATGTGTATGTGGCCCATGTGTGAGGCCCATTGGTGTGGCCCGTTGATGCAGCTTATTTGATGTATTTGAGACCCATTGATGTAGCCCACTTGATGTATATGAGGCCCATTGGTGCGGCCCATCGATGCGGCCTATTGATATGGCCCACTTGATGTATATGAGGCCCATTGGTGCGGCCCACTTGATGTGTAAGACCTAGGTAGTGTGGCCCATTTTGATATGTATTAGGCCTATGAGACGCGGCCCATTGCGATGTATAAGGCCCATGCGATACGGCTCACTGTGATATTTTTGTAGCCCATTTAGTGAGGCCTATTATGATGTGCATTGGACCCATGGGTTGTAGCCTATTGTGATATATTTGAGGCTCATGGGTTATAGTCCATTGTGACACATTTGAGGCCCAGGTGGTGCAGCCCATAGTGATGTATTCGAGGCCCATGGGATGTGGCACATTGTGAGATGACCCATATCATGAGGCCTGACTTGATGTATATTAGGCCCATGTGAGCGGCCCATTGCAATGTACATTATGTCACGCCCCTAACTCAGAAACCGGGCTCGCAAAATTTTCGATCACCGAATCCGGCGCCGACAGCCTTCGTAGAACCCCATTCTCGGCTCCTAGCGCCCATTTGCCAGGTTCCGATCATGGGATGCTACGAGGAGGATTTTCAACGTCAGTTTGATTCGCAATAAGCATAACCAAAGACACAACCCACAAACAACAACCATAAACTCCATTACATTTTCACTATGATTAAAAACTTTACAAGTACAATAAGCATAAAAGAAAATATAATGATGTAGAATAAAAACTCCAAAAATATTTGCAAAGTACTCCTGCCTCAGCACTGCTGCGTCCTAACGTCACCTGCATACAACGGTCGTGCATAAGCTTATAGAAAGCTTAGAGGGTGGTGAAAGTATGTGCGCAAGGTAGTAATATAATCATGCAATATCAGAGTAATGTGGAATATGCAGATGGATCCATAGATATCATGAGCCGTACCAAGGTTATGCGATGCAAGATGCAAGTCAAGCATACAATCCTCATCTAAGTCCACATGTCAATACAACTCAACTTTAGGATATCACCGGGGTCTAGTACACTCTAAACCAGATCACCGCCCATCGCGCACAATGAGGTAAGTGGAAGAGACCTCACTATCCGCCTGCCAATATTGGGCTCGGCTCGTCGAGTTGGTCAAACTCAGCCTAGCTTTACCCTTACTCCCGGGCAGGTAAGGCCGCACCCCCTTTCAACCGACCACGACACAGTGGAGAGCGCAACCATCTGGTAATCGACACTCAACGCTTATCTACCCACTCGGTCTAGACGTTGGAGCAACCTCTTGGTAGCATAAGGGTTTAGGGACTTTCACCTAGGGATATCTATAGCATCCCATGTAGAACGAGATTTTCGGTATCCAATCCTGCCAACCATGATCTGTCTGTGGAGGCTACGACTCCGATGTCGATAGGGTGTACAGTAACCATATCACACAATGCGAGATACATGAATCACACTATCCAATCATGCAGCAAATCCTTGCACGTAACGTGCGCTCATGTAGGACAACACCGCCTAATCGGGAGCCCATAAACAACCTACCCGAAGGCATATGCTATGATCAGTCACCTCTTATATCAAGCATACATATGGTGCGTATGATCATGAGTCATGGAACTATACTAAACATGTAATAAAGTAATGAGATATCCTTACAACGCAGATGGGCCTAGACGGCCTATACACAACAAGTACGGGCCTAACAATGGGCCCTAAGGAGAGTCGTAATGCGGACATTTAACCAACATTAACTCGTAATGTGGACGTCAAACCAACATTACTCCCAAGGCGCGGTCGTCATGATCATCATTACATAATCCGTGTTGGGATCAAACATTGTAATGGACCTTAGGTACATCCCATTGGGCCTTTAAATATATCAAATGAGCTACATCCCATGGACCTTATATTCATCAAGTGGGCCACATCAATGGGTCGCACCAATGGGCCTTTAGTGCATTGCAATGGGTCATAACCCGTGGGCCTTAAAATGCATCAAATGGTTCTCGACCCATGGGCCTTATATATATCAAATGGGCCTACTCCCATGGGCTTTAAAATACATCAAATGGGTCCAATCCCATGGACCTTAGAATACATCAAATGAGTCCACTCCCATGGGCCTTAAATTATATCAAATGGGCCTAATCCCATGGGCCTTGGAACACATTAAATGGGTCCACTCCCATGGGCCTTAAATTACATCGAATGGGCCTAATCCCATGGACCTTGGGACACATCAAATGGGTCCACTCCCATGGGTCTCAAATTACATCGAATGGCCTAATCCCATGGGCCTTGGAACACATTAAATGGGTCCAATCCCATGGGCCTTAAATTACATCGAATGGGCCTAATCCCATGGGCCTTGGGACACATCAAATGGGTCCACTCCCATGGGTCTCAAATTACATCGAATGACCTAATCCCATGGGCCTTGGAACACATTAAATGGGTCCAATCCCATGGGCCTAGAGGCCTACTGAAATGTTTATTTGTCATCCAAAGTGGCAAAGGGCCCACTGTAATGTTTATTTCCATCCAAAAATGGCAAAGGGCCCATTGTCATATTTATTTGCCACCCAACCAGGGGAACCCATCGTCCAGCGTGGACGACGCAGATATAACATATAAATCATGGTGGGTCCCACCGTCCAGGGATGGACGGCGCGGACAAAACACAAGCAAGGTGGGCTCCACCATCAGGCAGACGGTGTGAATGAAAACCCATATATCATGGTAGGTCCCACCGTCCAGATGTATTCATCACTGTGGGTCCCACGTATGTGGCCCACCATAATGTTTAAATGCCATCTAAACCGTTCATAAGGTCACTCAGACCTGGATGAAGAGAAAACACAAATTTCAGATTGATTCAAAACTCATGTGGGCCCAAAAATGAGTTTCAATGGTAGAGGTTCGATCCCACTGTTTCGTGTGGTGTGGGCCACCCGAGTTCTGGATCTGCCTCTTTT
Organism: Magnolia kwangsiensis; assembly: GCA_037074715.1. Taxonomy (NCBI): domain Eukaryota; kingdom Viridiplantae; phylum Streptophyta; class Magnoliopsida; order Magnoliales; family Magnoliaceae; genus Magnolia; species Magnolia kwangsiensis. Next base: position 93,734,002 of record CM073580.1, read on the forward strand.
TTGGAGGAGGCCTGCTTCAGGGAGGGACCCACCATATGAACGGCGTGGATAAGACATATACATCATGGTGGGGCCCACGGCAGCAGCCGTGGGTGGCTGGCCGCCCGCCCGCCCGCCCGCTTGCTGCACGCTGCGCTGCTGCTACAGCGCAAGAGACAGAGGCAGAGCCTCTGTATTGATTTTTTAAAAAAAACTGGAAAACCCATTATTCCGGGGTTTTTCTTATCTAGGGCCCGCAACAAGTAGATCCACCCCATCCATTGTCATCTACAAGCTATGACAAGTCCATCAAGTCCAATGTTGAATATTTTTGGCCCGAAGAAAGATTTAAAATGATTTATAAACGGTGAGAACCACTGTTTTGAAAAGTATGGCCCGCCCAATGAGTGGATTAGCCTCATTCTTTGGCTCAACGCCTAAAGTGATATGGGAAAGAGGATGGACGGCTTGCATTGTACCCATACATCAAGGCGGGGCTTACATGAGTGGCCCTTCTCCAATGCTTGGAAAGCCAAGCTCATGATTGTGTTTTCACTCCAGCAAACGTCTAGACGATGGACGTTCTTTATTTCATTTTTTTTTCTTTTAGGTGGGACCTGCTTAGGTGGGCCACCACATGACAGATGATGTGGGTACAATGCCTATAAGGTAGGCCCCACTTTTAGATGGCTTGGGTCAATACATACCTAATGGTGGGGTCCATCCAAGTGGGCCACACAATCATATCATGATTCATAAGAGAAAATGAAATAGAGAGGGAAAGAGAGAGATAGAGAGTGGGACACGCGTGAGATGGAGGGACCCCGACATTATGGGCCCTCCCCTGCAATGAACCATACATCAAGTGGGCCCTAAAGCATATGGGACCACCGAAATCTAAAATCAACGGTGGAGATCCTTTCTCCACCAATATGGACGGTCTAGATGACCTTTCTATTGCAATGAAATAAACATCATGATGGGGGTCCATGGAGAATGGCCCCATCATGGATGATCGTGATGATCAAAGTGGTCCATCGGCCACCACTTAGGGTCCCAAGTAAGATCCAAACCATTGATCGGTTGGCCTTACTTGGCCCATCTCAAAAATAAGAAAAACTACCATTATCAAGCACCCACCGTCCGATCTTCTTACTCCTATGGGTTGCTTAACACCTTAGCTTTGATTTCAATAGAGGAGATGAGAAATGGATGACTAGGATGAGAGATCTTGGGATGGAGAGGTGGGCCACACTTAGAGTTTTTGGAAGAGAGGGAGAGGCTCATACGTGGGATTTTTTTACTTGGAGATAGCTTTGAAAATGAGAAAGAGAGAAAGAGTTGTAAAGGGAGAGAGAGAGAGTGATGGGTGATGGAGTGATGGATGAGAGAGAGATGGGTGTGTAAGGCTTTGTTGACTTTGGTGGCCTTTTGTGTAAGAAAGGTATGGGCATGGAAGAACTTTTGAACTTTTGTGGTTGCTTGGGTATGGGTGAAAGGTGATGTGTACTTGACATGTACTTGACATGTGATGTGATGAGATTGATTGATTGATGGGATTGATGTGACACCTCGTAAAGATTCTCTTGGGTTTTGTAATGCGCGGCATTTTCATCGCACCGAATGCTGGCCTACATCTCCTGACTAGGGTATCGCCTCGGCGCACGTGTCGCGGCATCGGAACCGCAGCGACGACGCTGTCGCTATGGTAATGGTCTTGGGTTGAGTTGATACGGGTTGACGGCATATGGATCAGGGTCGCGCGTAAATATTGGTTAAGGGTCGAAGGTTGCTGGAATATGACTGGTAAGACCGTGAAAGTCTACGGAACGGTACGGACTAAGATACGGGTCTTACAGCTCTCCCCTCCTAATAAAAATTTCATCCTCAAAATTTATACAATCATCGCAACTAGGCATAACTCACAAGGAATAAGAGACATAACATCATCATATAGAATCGGAGATAGCATACAAAATACATCACATGATCAACCATCAAAGAGATAAGGATAACGCTCTCGAATCTCGACCTCACGCTCTGAAGAAGCCTCCTCTATAGAATGGTGACCCCACTGAACTTTCACTAAAGGAATGACCTTGGTTTTGAGGACCTGCACCTTCCAATTAAGGATACAGACTGACTGCTCAATGTAAGAAGCGTCCTCACGAACCTCTAGTGGCTGCCAATCAATAATGGAAACAATGTCTGACCCACACTTCCTCAACATAGATACATGGAAGACGTTGTGGACGCCAGACAACTGAGATGGCAAGGCAAGCCGATAGGCCACGACACCAACGCGCCCAGTGATCTTAAAAGGTCCTATTAATCTCGGAGCAAGATTGCCCTTCGCTCCAAATCGAACTACGCCCTTCATGGGCGAGACCTTGAGATACACATGGTCCCCTACGTCAAACTCCAAGGGACGACGCCGACGACCAGCAAAACTCTTCTGTCGGCTCTGAGCTGTGCGGATCCTCTTCCTGATGATGTTTATAGCCTCTGACGTCTCCTGCACAAGCTCGGGACCTAGGAGACGATGCTCTCCAACCTCAGTCCAGCAACTCGGTGATCTGCATGGTCTACCATATAATGCCTCAAAAGGAGCCATGTCGATGGTCGCCTGATAGCTGTTATTGTACGCGAACTAAGCTAATCGCAGATGCTCATCCCAGCTACCCCCGAACTCAATCACGTAGGCCTGAAGCATATCCTCAAGGATCTGGTTGACCCTCTCGGTCTGGCCATCAGTCTGCGGATGGTACACGGTGCTGAGTTACAAATTAGTCCCCATCGCTCGCTGGAAGCTCCCTCAAAACTGAGACGTGAAACACGAATCTCGGTCAGAGACGATCGAGGCTGGAACGCCATGCAGTCTCACGATCTCCTCGATGAATAATCTTGCAAGCCGATCCATAGACCAATATGCACGCATAGCCAAAAAATGTGCCGACTTCGTCAGACGATCCACAACAACCCAAATGACGTCATGACCGCACTGAGTCCTCGGTAAACCCATAATGAAATCAGTCGACACGTGCTCCTACTTCCACATCGGAACGCTCAACGGTTGCAATAGACCAGGGGGTCTCTGATGATCGGCCTTGACATACTGGCACGTGTCACACTCGGCCACAAAACTGGCGATCTGGAGCTTCATCCCCGCCCAAAAATACACTCACCTCATATCACGGTACATCTTCGTCGAACCAGGGTGGATAAAAAATCGCAATCGATGTGTCTTGGTCATAAGCTCTCTGCGCAACTTTGGAATGTCCGGGACACATAATCGGCCTCTGAAGCAAAGTCCACCATCTGTACCAATCAGCCAATCAGCCTTACTCTCAGATGTAGCCTCAGCCATATAACTCTGTAACGATTCATCAGCCTGATGAGCCTCCATTACCCTAGCGACAAGAGAGGGTTGAATCGATAGGCTTGATAACTACATGATAGAAGACTGCATGCCAAACTCAAAATCATACGTTGCGATATCCTTAAGCATCCGTCACTCCTAAATCATCATATGCGCCACTAAGCCTCATGGCTGACGGCTGAGGGCATCTGCCACCACGTTTGCCTTGCCTGGGTGGTATTGAAGATCGAAATCATAATCTTTCAAGAGCTTCATCCAGTGCCTCTGTCTCATATTCAACTCAGACTGTGAGAAGAGGTACTTCAAGCTCTTGTGATTTGAGAAGAGCTCGAACTTAACCCCATAAAGATAGTGCGAAGACAACTGCAGCCAGCTCCAGATCATGCGTAGGATAGTTCATCTCATGGACCTTGAGCTGACGAGATGCAAAGGCCACTGGTCTCCCGTGCTGCATCAGAACAACACTCAAACCAATATGCGAGGCATCAGTGAATACAATAAAATCGTTACTCCTAGAGGGAAGAGTGAGGACAGGAGCGGACATCAGACGGTCCTTCAACTCCATAAATGCTCGCTTGCAGGCGTCACTCCAAATAAACTCTACGCCCTTCCGAGTCAACCTGGTCAGCGGGGCTGCAATACGAAAAAAATCCTCAATGAAACGCAGGTAATAGCCCGCCAAACCAAGAAAACTACAGATCTCTGTCGTAGTCATGGGCTGGCCCCACTGATGCACTACCTCGACCTTCGAGGGGTCCACTGTGACGCTATAACACCCTGAATTTTTGCCAACCTGGGGTTAGACGTCCTTAGGCAATGGGTCAACCATAATACCTTCATAACCTCTCTGAACCCAATTCCAAAGCCAAAGAAATCATGTAGAACCAAATCCTTTAGAAATTAAGCGTAAGTTAACTAGCGCTACGTTAGATTAGCTGTGAAATTGTCCCTGATTGCTTTAAATACGTTATACAAGACTCAAAACTTGTAGAATCGTTGACGCTACGTTATCCTAAAATCCAGGAAACTCTAAACCAGTTTATTCTCGGGAACTCTTTGAAACTTCGTATTGGATCTAGACCGCGCGTCGAAAGTTCTATATCTATAATCTCAGACTGTTATGACCGCTTAGCTGGACTTGACAATCGTTGCGAAAATCAAGCCCAACTGACGTTCAGAGGCTATTTCATTGAGCCCGGAGTAAAGAGAGTGAGAAATGATAAGGATTTGGAAATTTTAATCCAAATATTGCACGTGACTTTGCGCATTATTATTAAACGTTGTGACCGTCAGAATTCAGCCAAATTTCACCCTCGGATCAGGAAAAATTTTTCTTTAATATCATGAGACTTGTAGACTTGATTTAGGAGCGATAACCGCTGAACTGAAATTGGACCACCACATGCGATCTGCGAACACTACCGGACTAAAAAATTGATGTGAGCAAGATCCAGTATCCATGAGCTTAAGTCCGACCGCATTCGGCCAGGGGACCTCCAGAAATGCTCCGTTGAGACGAAACAGTCCGTATTTGGACATAAAATAAGTATACTTTGTTCCCAAGTCAATTTAGGTTATGTTTTAGCCTATATAAGGGCTTTAAACCCTCTCACAACCCTCCCATATGAATTTGCAATAAACCCTAGATAGAGAGAGAGAGAAAGTGAGAGATTTTGAGAGAGTAGTGGGAGAGAATTTTCGCCACTTGCTGCAGCTTTTGCACGTGCCAAAGCACCGCACTCCAATCACTTTCCTGACGATTCCAACGCACTCCTAGGTAAGAAAAACCCTAACTACTTGCTGTTTTGGGATTCTTTCGATTCAAATATCGAAATAGCTTATGTATCTTGTGCATTAGGTCGCATTTATGCCGTTGACGAAGCGTATACGTTCTATTCGAAACGATATACGTTTAAGGCAAAAGGTGAGAATTTTAGACGCTTTGATTGACTGATTTCAAAGCTTTCAATGTCGATTAATAGTAGATTATCGACGGCAACGCCGTTTGACATGTACAACATGCTGTCCGTTTTTCATTTTGTAAACGTACGATAAATATGAGATTTAGGGTATTTTAGTCATTTATAGAAAATACTGTATATGTCCGTATTTTACTGAAATGCTTGACATGTAAATTCATCATGTTATGATATTATGTATGCGTGTATAATCTGTTTGGCGAAGAGATTCGCCCTAATGCGTACTTTGGGTTGACATACGCTATGTAGACTAAAGTGTGTGGACTAAGTGTTTGTATTAGTATGTATTGAATAAATGGTGTTGTAAATTAGTTTTGAAGATGAATTCTCAATCCACATGATGTTGTATATGATTTCCTATATGTTTGTTATATGAATTGATTTCCTTAAATATATAGAATACATGTGTTGGTTGATTTGCTTACTTCGTATGCTATAACATGTGTTAACATGCTTGTATTGTTGTATTTCATTTCTATTACTCTCATAGGATTACTGACGTTGGTTTACAAATGCTTGGGGCTATGACCTAGTCCAGGCAGTCGGTAATGGATCGAATTCGTGGTTAGTTTCTATTTGCCACGAAGGACGCGTCAATGAATGCGAGTCGTGTTTTGGGTTTGCGGCAGTGGTTAGGCCACGCGAAGTGTTTTATGCACTTCATGTCGCTTAGCTTGAGATGCGCTCATACTAGTCGAGCCCGTCAAGTAACCCGACTGGCCATTGTATGTTCACCATGTATGAGTCACAACTGCTTGAACCTAGGGTACCGAACTTACCATTGGAAACCCTTTTAACCATGGTACCTTGATCCATAAAGACTCATGAGCCGGGCATGATGGTATAGGACACCGTGGTAGAGCTGTCGGCCTACACTGGGGCCACAAACCTCTCCGTAGTGACCAGTGAGGACCCTACTCTGAGCAGATTATGGTGGTATGAGACACTATATTCTTGCTGTCGGCCTACATTGATAAGGTGATGAGGGAGTGGAGCAACGAGTGCGAGCAACAGCCCTGACCGCCCTTTGTAGTGACCTTGAGTTTATCTTGACACCGCATGGGGGCGACGAGTCCTGATGCAGTCTTAAGGATATAAATAGGCCTGTATTGATAAGGTGATGGGGGAGCGGTGCAACGAGTGCGAGCAACAGCCCTGACAGCCCTTGCAGCGACCTACAAATATAACATCGTATGAGATTACTAGGACTGACGACCCTAGACAGGATCTGTGTTGGGATTGATATAAGGAAGGTACCTTAGTTTCTCAATCCTGCTGTATGAAAAGGACTAATAATAACCCGGTAATCATTATCCATTTCGCACTGCATGTGCCTGGAAGATGTGGAGCACTGCGGGAAGAAAGCATGCCGCGGACGCAGATAGTGCCGCATGAGGGAGTATGTCGGTGAGGGCATCCATCATGTCATTTCATGCATGCATTAATAAAAGTATCTAGGAATGTTTGATTGACTGCTCTACTATTATCGCGTGATTGATTTAATAACATGCTAATCTTTACTCTATGATTCCACTGAGTTAATTACTCACTCCCATGTTACGGGACGGTGTTCCGGACACCACCAGACCCTTTTATAATTACAGATGATGGCACGACCTACGAGGCAGAGCCGGACTTGATGATGATGAGGAGGATCCCTCCTTTATGCATGTTCTGATCGACGGGATTACAGGGAGGTTGATTAGACGCCATAACACTTGTCATTTTATATTTTTGGAGCACTCATGTATATTCTTTTCTTTCCATTTTTGGAGTATACATGTATTTAATTAACCTGGTAACATGTTCACACTCTAGAGACTTACAATTAATTATATATTTTATGTAGTTATCATAGTCTTCCGCTTGCTAATTTAACTCTCTCTGGAGTATGATATGCTGTCTTGGCTTAGTCTCAATCTTGTTTAATGCCATTCTACAGACAACATGCATTTATCATTATCTATATTGCATAAGTGACATTCTGGAACTTGGGAGTTGGGTTTCTACCCGACCCCCTATTTTCGGGGTGTTACAGACGCCCTCTCTCATCACCACGTGACTGAGAAACTTCACCTCCTCCTGCCAGAACTCGCACTTCTCCAGCTTCGCATACAGCTGGTGTGTGCGGAGGGTCTGCAAAGTAATCTCCAAGTGCTGCTCGTGCTTCTCACGGGTCCTCGAATAGATTAGAATGTCGTCGATGAAGACTACAACAAACTGATCGAGATAAGGGCGGAAGACCTCGTTCATCAGCTGTATGAAGACTGCAGGTGTATTGGTCAGTCCGAAGGACATGACCTGTAACTCAAAATGACCGTAACGCGTCCTGAATGCTGTCTTCGGTATGTCCTCATCTCGGACCTGAATCTGATGATAACCGGAACGCATGTCGATCTTCGAAAAGAACTATGCACCCTGCAGCTGATCAAACAAATCATCAATCCTAGGGAGCGGGTATCTGTTCTTGATCGTGACTTTGTTGAGCTCACGATAGTCAACGCAGAGCCTCAATGAGCCATCCTTCTTCTTCACGAAGAGTACCGGCGCTCCCCATGGCGAACTGCTCGGACAGATAAAGCCCAACTCACACAACTCGTCCAACTGCTTCTGCAGTTCCCATAACTCCAATGGTGCCATACGATACGGGGCCTTCGAAATAGGCGCGGTACCGGACATGAGATCAATCTGAAACTCGGTGAGTTGACGAGGTGGTAATCCCAAAATCTCTTGGAACACATTGAAAAAATCGTACACCACGGGTAACTGGTTGATGCTCACAGCTATAGGCTCCTCTATGGCACATGACATCAAACAAGATAACCGCTCTCCTCTGAGCTCTACAATGAACTAGAACTGCGGCACGCTGGGTATAAAAAATGTGACTGTCCTCGCTGCACAGTCTAACATGGCATAGTACTCGGTGAGCCAATCCATGCCTAGGATGACATCGAACTCGGATATCGGCAACGTAAATAGATCGGCAGGCAAAAAGATATCTCCAACTAAAATGGGGTAAGACGACCAAAATCGGGCCAACACTGCAGTCCTCCTCAATGGAGTCGATACTGATAGGCTCTCATAAGAAGATTCCAATGGTAAGCCGGTCGATCGGCAGGAGCTCTCAGCCACAAAAGAATGCGATACACCAGAATCAAACAACACACGTGCAATGCATGCCGAGACTGGAAGTATACCCTCAACGACTCCTTCTGATGACTGTGGATCTTGCTGAGTCACATAGAATCTAGCTTGAGCTGGCTGGGGAGGTGCCTGTCCCCTCTGAGCATGCTGCTGTTGCTGATGAGGTCGCTGAGGCAGTCGAAACTGCTGCCTCTGCTGCTGTGGCCTCGAAGGCTGGTGCTAATATTGCTGCTGAGGTGGCCTCAGTGGTGGGGGCTTTTGTCGCTACTGCTGTGGGGTTCTCTGCTGCGTCTTTGGTGGAGGCTGCTGTGGAGCCCTCTGCTGCTGCTGGGGGCTAGGACACTCTCACGAATGGTGTCCCATCGCACCGTACCTAAAATAAGTGCCGGTGAACTACCTCGGAGGTGGTGCTAGAGGTAGTGCTGGTGCTCGTAAGGCTGGGCGACCTGTACGCCTCTGGTGTTGTGGTCGACGCTGCTGGGAATCACTAGAAGGAGCCTGCCTCTTTCGGTCTCTCCTCTGACCGCGATCAGACTGAGAACCTGCCCACTCAGCCTCAAAGATCTGGGCCTTCCGCACCACTTCCTCAAAAGTCAGAAGTTCATGCCCAATAACACGGCTACGAAGACCGTAACGTAGGCCGTCCTCGAAGCGGTGAGCTTTTCGCTCCTCGTCATCAACCAGATATGGTGCAAATCTGGACAGCGCTACAAAGCGAGCCGCGTACTGAGCCACTGTCATATTACCCTGCACCAGGGCCTCGAACTCTAACGCTCGCTGTCGTCGGATGTAATCAGGGAAGTACTGTCTGTCAAATTGATCCACAAAATTCTCCCATGTCCATACAAAATCAGCGCCTGCTGCTCGGGAAACTGATGCCCACCAGTGCTCAGCCTCACCATGGAGAAGAAATACGGCTAATCGAAGTCGCTGCTCAGTTGTACATCCCATTGTCTCAAATATCTTCTCCACATGGACGCGCTATCTCTCAGCTACGGTCGGATCTGGCTCACCCTAAAAATGCAGGGGATCGAGGCGTCGAAACTCACGAAGGAGGGCACTCGCATGATCCTGCTCTGCCTGTGTCGGTGAAACGATTGGCTGCCTGCCCTGTCCCTGTATTGCAGTCGTCACAGTCTGTAACATCTGCTACAACTGGGAGGCATCACGGATACGGTCGGGTCCGCACCGGTCTCTGGTGGAGGAGCATCATACTCAAGATGAGCAGTAGAAGTCTCTGGTGGTGGAACGGGCATCGTAAGTGGTAATGCGGGAGCCGCAGGTGGTGGAGCGGGATCCTCAGGTGGTGGTGCCGGAGTTGATCGGGTCACTCTCCTGGGCGGCATGTCCTATAGAAAAGAGTGACGACGCCTATCAACTTGAAAGCTCTCGAAGGCACGCACGTTAAGAGTCTGTAATGAGAGATCGCCAAGCTATCCGAACTTCGGGACTTAGCCATTTTACACTCATAGCAAATATTTAATGTTGTTCTCGATTATTTTCAAGTTATGCTCTGATACCAACTTCTGTCATGCCCCAAACTCAGAAATCGGGCTCACAAAATTTTTGATCACTGAATCCACCACCGACAGCCTTCGTAGAACCCCATTCTCGGCTCCTAGCTTTACCCCTACTCTCGGGCTGCTGAGGGCTCATAAAATTTTTGATCACAAAATTCTCCTTATCGATAGCGGACCCATTCCTCGAGCTGGTTAAACTCAGCCTAGCTTTGCCCCCTTGTAACATCCCGAAAATTGGGGGTCGAGTAAAAACCCAACTCCCAAGTTCCAAAATGTTATTTATGCAACATAGATATGTATGATTGAATGTTGTCTGTGTTAATGTATTAAACATGAGTGAGATTAAACCAGAACAACATGTCATAATCCAGAGACAGTTAAATTTACAGGCGGAAGACTGTGATAGTATGTATAACATATATAAACTGTTGTATGTCTCCAGAGTGTGAACATGTTACCAAGTTATATGTATACATGTATACTCTAAAAGTAAATAAAAGAATATACATGAGTGCTCTAAAAATATAAAATGACAAGTGTCAAGGCATCTAATCAATCTCCCTGTAATCCCGTCAATCAGAACACGCATAAAGGAGGGATCCTCCTCATCATCACCAAGTCCAGCTCTGCCTCGCAGGCCGCGCCATCCTCTGCAATCACAATAGGGACTGGTGGGTGTCCGAAAACACCATCCCGTAACGTGGGAGTGAGTAGTTAACTCAGTGGAATAATAGAGCAAGGATTAACATGTTGTCAAATCAATCATGCGATAATAGTAAAGCAGTAAATCAAACATTCCTAATACTGTTGTTAATGCAATATGACATGACATGATGGATGCCCTCACCGACGTTCTCCCTCATACGGCACCATCTTATACCCGCGGTATGCTTGCATCCCGCTCAGTGCTCCACATCTTCCAGGCACATGCAATGTGATGGTGATATGATTGTCGAGTTATTATTAGTCCATTCAAACAGCAGGATTGGGAAACTAAGGTACTTCCCTTATATCAATCCCAACACAGATCCTGTCTAGGGTCGGCACTCTTAGTAATCTCATACGATTGTATATTTTGTAGGTCGCTGCAAGGGCTGCCAGGGCTGTTGCTCGCACTCGTTGCACCACTCCCTCATCACCTTATCAATACAGGCCTACGGTATTCTACTGCTATGGAAGGGTCGTCGCCTCCCGTAGACTCAGAATACGCTCGTGGTCACTACAAAGGACTCGTCGCCTGATCAGTGTAGGCCGACAGCAAGAATATAGTGTCTCATACCACCATAATCTACTCACGAGACATAGGTGCTCACTGGTCACTACGGGGAGGTTTGTGGCCCCAGCGTGGGCCGACAGCTCGACCACGGTGTCCCATACCATCATGCCCGGCTCATGAGTCTTTGTGGATCAAGGTACCATGGTTGACAGGGTTTACAATGGTAAGTTCAGTACCCTAGGTTCAAGCAATTATGACTCATACAGGGTGAACATACAACTGCCAGTCGGGTTACGACGGGCTCGGCTAGCACGAGCGCATCGCAAGTCGAACGACATGAAGTGCGTAAAATACTTCGCGTGGCCTAACCACTGCCGCCAACTCCAAACATGACTCGCGTTCATCGACGTGTCCTTCGTGGCAAATACGAGCTAGCCACGAATTTTCTCTGTTACCGACTGCCTGGACTAAGTATAGTCCCAAACAATTATGAATCCACGTCAGCAATCATGTAAGAGTATTGAAAATGGAATACAACCATGTGAGCATGTTAACACATGTTATAACGTACAACTTAGGTAAATCATCTAACACATGCCTTTCATACATATAATGAAATTATGCATATCGCCAACATATAGGAAATCATTTCCATCAGCATATTAATTGAGAATTCAATCTCAAACTAAGTCATAATGAAATCATCAAGCACATGTTATAACATACAACTTAAGTGAATCATCAAGCACATGCATTTCATACATATAATGAAATCATGCATATGGCTAACATGTAGGAAACCATTTACACCAGCATATTAATTGAGAAATCAATCTCAAATTAATTCATAACACCATTTAATTCAATACATACTAATACAAGCATTTATACAAACACTTAAACCACACACTTAAGTCTACATATAGTATGTCGACTCAAAGTGCGCATTTAGGCAAATCTCTTCGCCGAACTAATTATGCACACATTCCTAATATTCTAATGCGACAATAAGCCATGTCAATCACATCAGCAAATTATGGATGAAAACAGTATTTCCTACAAATGATTAAAATGTCCTAAATCTCATATTCTTCGTCTATTTACGAAACAGGAAACGGACAGCATGTTGTACATGTCAAACGGCGTTGTCGTCGATAATCTACTATTAAACGACATTGAAAGCGTTGGAAACAGTCAATCAAAGCGTCTAAAATCCGCACCTTTTCTCTTATAGGTGTAACGATTTGAACGGAGCGTATACGCTTCGTCTACGGCGAACTGTGAACCTGATTTATGAGATCCATAAGCTAACATGCTATGGAAATGAAGGAACACTAAATCAGCAACTATCTAGGGTATTTTCTTACCTAGAAAAGCGGAGAAATCGTCGGCAAAGTGATTGAGTTGCGTGGCTTAATCACGTGTAGTAGGTAGCACCAGCAGCAGGAATTTCTCTCCTACTCTCTCTCACAAACTGTCATCTTTTCTCTCTCTCAAACTAGGGTTTTTCCCAAATTCGGATGGGAGAGAGGAGTGAGGGTTTCAACCCCTTTTATAAGCCCAAATGTGCCCGAAATAGGCTCGGGAACAATGTTTACTTAGGTTATATCCAAATCGGGGCTGTTTTGGTCCAAAAGAACATTTCTGGTGGTCCCCTGGCTGAACGCGATCGGACTTAAGCTCATGCATACTGGATTTATCACACATCAAGTTTTCAGTCCGGCAGGATTCACAGATCACACGTGGCGGTCCAGTTTCAGTTCAGCAGTCACCGTACGTAGATCAGGCCTACAAGTCTCATGATATGAAATAGAAATTTTTTCTAATCCAAGGGTGTAATTTGGCTGAATTCTGACGGTCAGAACGCTTAATACTGACGTGTTAAGTCATGCGTCAGATTTGAATTTCAAATTTCAAATCTAACCCTATTCTCACTCTCTTCAGTCCAGGCTCAATGAAATAGCCTGTGAATGTCGGTTGGACTTGATTTTCGAAATGATTGTCAAGTCCAACAAGGCGGTTCTAGCGGTCTAAGATAGTAGGTATCAGACTTTCGACGCGCAGTGTAGATCCAATACAAAGTTTCAAAGAGGTCCAGAGAACAAACCGGCTTAGAGTTTGATCCGAGGTTATAGAGTATTATAGCATCATTGATTCTATAAGTTTTGGGTCTTGTAGAACGTATTTAAAGTGATCAGGGACTATTTTCCAGCTACTCCAGCGTAGCGCTAGCTGACTTATGCTTAGTTTCTAAAGGAATTAATCCTAAGTGATTTCTTTGGCTATGGAATTGGGTTCTGAGCGATTTCTCAAGTATTTTAGTTGACTCATTGCCTAAGGACGTCTAATCCCAGGTTGGCCAAAATTCAGGGTGTTACACCCCTACTCTCGGGCGGGTAAGGCTGTACCCCCTTCCAACTGACTACGACACAGTGGAGAGCGCAACCATCTGGTAATCGACACTCGATGCTCATCTACCCACTCGGTCTAGACGTTGGAGCAACCTCTTGGTACCATCGGGGTTTAGGGACTTTCACCCAAGGATATCTATAGCACCCCATGTAGAATGAGATTTTTGGTATCTAATCCTACCAACCACGATCTATCTGTGGAAGCTACGACCCCGATGTCACTAGGGCGTAAAGTAATCATATCACACAATGCGAGGTGCATGAATCACACTATCCAATCATGCAGTAAATCCTTGCACGTAACGTGTGCTCATGTAGGGCAACACCACTTAATTGGGAGCCCATAAACAACTTGCCCGAAGGCATATGCTATAATCAGTCACCTCTCATATCAAGTATACATATGGTGCGTATGATCATGAGTCATGGAGCTATACCAAACATGTAATAAAGTAATGAGATATCCTTACAACGCAAATGGGCCTAGACGGCTTATACACAACAAGTACGGGCCTAACAATGGGCCCTAGGGAGAGTCATAATACGGACATTTAACCAACATTAACTCGTAAAGTGGACTTCAAACCAACATTACTCCCAAGGCGCGGTCGTCATGATCATCATTACATAATCCGTGTTAGGATCACACATTGCAATGGACCTTTGGTACATCCCATTGGGCCTTTAAATATATCAAATGGGCCACATCCCATGGACCTTATATTCATCAAGTGGGCCACATCAATGGGCCGCACCAATGGGCCTTTAGTGCATTGCAATGAGTCATAACCCGTGGGCCTTAAAATGCATCAAATGGTTCTCAACCCATGGGCCTTATATATATCAAATGGGCCTACTCCCATGGGCTTTAAAATACATCAAATGGGTCCAATTCTATAGACCTTGGAATACATCAAATGGGTCCACTCCCATGGGCCTTAAATTACATCAAATGGGCCTAATCTCATGGGCCTTGAAACACATCAAATGGGTCCACTCCCATGGACCTTAAATTATATGGAATGGGCGCTAAGAGCCGAGAATGGGGTTCTACGGAGGCTGTCGGTGTCGGATTCGACGATCGAAAATTTTGTGAGCCCGGTTTTCGAGTTTGGGACGTGACACATTAAACCCTTGAGATACGACCCACTTGATTTATATGAGGCTGGTGTGATGCGGCCCATTGTGATGTGTATTTGGCCCATGTGATGAGGCTCGTCGTGATGTATATGTAGCTCTTGTATGAGGCCTAAGTGATGTATATTAGGCCCTTGTGTGGGGCTATAGACCCGCTATATGTTAGGCTCTATGTGGGCCACTCCTTGGGAGCAATGTTGGTTGAATATCTACATTGATGGGCAATGATGGTTAAATGTCAAAATTGTGACCTTTTCCTTAGGCCCTTTAATAGGCTGATTATCGAGGCCGATTCCGATCGTCGAGGCCGATCATATAGGTTGATTTAGATTG
This sequence comes from Magnolia kwangsiensis, assembly GCA_037074715.1. Taxonomy (NCBI): domain Eukaryota; kingdom Viridiplantae; phylum Streptophyta; class Magnoliopsida; order Magnoliales; family Magnoliaceae; genus Magnolia; species Magnolia kwangsiensis. Next base: position 93,749,100 of record CM073580.1, read on the forward strand.
TCGAGGCCAATTCTGATTGTCGAGGTTGATTTCAATTGTCGAGACCGATTCCAATTGCCGGGGCCGATTTCGATTGCCAATTCCGATTGTCGAGGCCGATTCCAATTGTCGATTTCGATCCTAATTGTCGATTCTGATTGTCGAGGCGGCTTATGGAGGCTAATTCCAATTGTCAAGGCCAATTTCAATTATTGAGGCCGATTTGATGGCTAATTCTGATTGTTGAGCCGATTATTGAAGCAAATTCCAATTGTCTAGGATGATTCCAATTGTCCAGGATGATTGTCGAGGCCGATTTTGATTATCGAGACCGATTTCGATTATTGAGGTCGATTCCAATTGTCGAGGCTGATTCTGATTGTCGAGGTCGATTATATAGGCCAATTCAGATTGTTGAGGATGATTTCGATTGTCAAGGCCTATTGTATAGGCTGATTATCGATGTCAATTATCGGTGCCGATTGTCGATACAGATTATGAGTATGTGAAAGTATAGCATTATATACATGCCCATAGTATGCATGTTTATTATGAGATGTGGTTGACCATTGCATATGTCATTGGAGAGGTTGTTATGAGACTCCTTGATAGGCGGAGATTGTCTCGCATGAGCTCACGGTATGTGCAGGATTGATGCATGACTAGATTATATGACTCATCCATCTTGCATTGTGTATTGTGATTACTGTACGCCCTAGCGACATCAGGGTCTTAGCCTCTACAGACATGTCATAGATGGCTAGATGGGATATCAAAAATATTTGTTTCGAGCATCTAGGTACTTTGGATGTCCGTAGGTGAAAGTCCCTAAACCTCCATGGCCAGGAGACACCCCAACGTTTAGACCAAGTGGATGCATGAGCGTCCGAGTGTCGAATACCAATAGGCCGCGTCTCCCACTGTGTTCTGCTCGGTTGGGAGGGGGTGTGGCCTTATCCGCCCAAGTGAGGGGGCGGTAAGCTAGGATGAGTTTGACCAGATCCCAAATAGGTCCGCTATCGACGATCCGGGTAGGCATTGAAATATTATTGGCAAGCGGGTAGTGAGGTCTTTTCCATTCGTTGGGCTTCCCGGCCGACCGGGGCGGTAACTAGCTTGGAGTGTACTAGACCTCAGTGATAATCACAGAGATGTACAGTATTAATATGTGGACTAATTGAGCAGGAGTTGCATACTCAGCATTTTAATCATTCATTTATTCATTCACTATCCACTCAGGCTGGTGGTACGCAACTAATTGTTATGTGTACCTTCATAATGACCAGGATTTCGCTTAGGGTGCGTGACTAACCTGAGATCAGGAGTTTACCACATTGAGTCTATCTATCTAAATTTAGGTATGAGACTAATTTGGATAGAAGTCTCTTGTGATGGACCCCGTAGCCTACGATACTATGTACTATCATCCCGACCTCACAATCTAAGTTGGTTATTTCATTTGCACCATATTTTGCATTACATCCGCGACATCTGGCATGTTTCTGCATTTATATGCCCTAGATACGACTGACAGTATTCGTGAACTCTTCAGGAATTGTATATTGCATTGCATCCTCAGCATCTGATATTTGGCTCTTTATGACTCCTCATTTGTGTAGCTGATCTGTATTGCATACTCTGATATTATATGACTCATGAACTTGTCAATATTTTCGCTTACTCTGATATCATATGATTCATGATCTTGCTAGTATTTTCGATATTGTATGATTATGGCATTGTATTGAATACTTGGCACTTACCTAATGCACACACTTATACCACCCTTTAAGCTTTATATAAGCTTATGCATGATAGATGCATGCAGGTGATGTTAGGTTGTAAAAGCATTAAGCTTGGAGCGTGCAGTGGTCTTCTGGAGCTTTAATTTTTAATATATGTATTTCTCTTTTAGCAATGTATTCAACTATTTATATTAGTGGATATATGATGATGATGATGTTACTTTTGTGATTTGGGTAAACTTGTGATTATGCTTCTTACGAGATAAAGGTACATTGAAAAATTCTCCTTGTAGGATCCCAGGATCGGAATCTAGTGTATGCGTGTTAGGAGCCGAGAATGGGGTACTACGGAGGCTGTTGGCATAGGATTTGGCGATTGAGAATTTTGCGAGCCTGATTTTCGAGTTTGGGGTGTGATAGAGGCGGACATTATTCTATAGTTTCGAAACTAGTGGCCTACTAATGAGCAATATAGAGCTTGTTCAAAACATCAAAGCATTTATAGAATGAATTAGGTATTAAGATTTCTTGTGTATAATTATTAGGGTTTAGATTAACTACGTTCATAGTGTGACCTATTTATAATTAGCAAAAATAGAGATTCGATCTTAATAACCCCAAACCGTTGGTTTTTAGGCTAAAGAGGTAACTGGATTGATTTAGTTTGTTAATTAATATCTTACCCCTACTTGTCTCGGCTTTGGGTAGATCTTTATTTAGTTACGGTTATCTCGATTAGTCAGTAATAGGTCGACTAGATTTGGACTCTATGTAAACAAATCTCGACCTTAAGATCGATGTTTAAGTGATCGGGTGGATTTGTTAGCTTTTTATGATTGATTATTCAGATTTGTACGGTTCTTTACCAGTACCACCCGTGTATAGGCTCACTTCAAGCCTCAAGGGTCAATAAGTGACAACGTAGGCTAGTCATATCAAAAGTTTTCAAGGGTTTTTGAAATTTTAAAATAACGAAAATCTAGGACATTACACTGGCGTTGTCTCGTGCCTAGGTGATAGATTTAATGCCCTAGCAAAGAGCACCGATCTCTGTGCTGGGGACCTCTCCTCTACCCTCTTCGACGACGAATACCGAAAAGCAGCATCCGCCATTACTACCGGTGGCAAAGGTGGGTTTAAAATTACCCTAAGGCGACTGCTCTCCCCACTTTCGCCACTAGAGACCCCCTCCTACGAGCTCCTAGAATCGGACATCGAATGAAAAAATGAGAGGAAGAGAAAGAAAGGAGCCCACCGGAGTTAGGATTAGAGGGATTCCGATTGGATTTCAGCGAGAACAATCGCCGAAATGCACGTGAGGAAGTAGGAAAAGCATAAAAGGGGAAGAAGATGAAATGCAAAGGAAAAGAATCCTAAGTGTTAGGGCTCTCCTTATATAGTCGTGCCACATGACAACGAATTAATGCCCCCATTAACTCCATGTCATGCGAACTCCCCATCAGCTACCCTGACTTGCCACGTGTCACAACCCGACATGCCCTCGCCCATGACATCAAGTACGATGCCATGCGTCGCGATCTCGTTGGACTGTCACCGAAGCAACGGCTTGATGCCCCACGTGACCTTGTGTAACGCCCCAACTTTTCTGGACCCGACTACACGACCCGTTTCCCAAAAACCCGAGTGTTAATCTTAAAGGATGGTCAAATTCAAGTTTTTTTTTTTAAAACTATCAGAGTAAGCAGATGAGTGTAGAATGGAAAAATCATACATAATGGAAAATGTCATTTATGTTTAGGATGTACAGAGAATTGTTCATAATGACTTATACAAATTAATGTCCCAAACTTATAATTAAAAAGTGCAATGATATTACATGTAAACAAAGTAAATTATAACAAATCTAGAACTGTAAAACCATGTAGCACAATCATGCATCTTCGCAGTGGTACTTTACTCCTCATCAGTCTGAACCTGAAAATCAATTCAGCCACTTGTGTGACCTATACGGTTGTATATTTGATGGATGAGTGGCCAATTCAGTGTGAATTCTCCTCAATATTACACACTGCCACTTTAGGTAAGAAATAGTATAAAACATCTAGGCAGCCAAAACAGAGTAAATGCAGTCTTATTATATGTATGGATGCATGAATGCAATCATTGTCCCGGGTAAAACATCCAAACAGACATTGGGCTCGTCACCCATGCAATCATCGACCCGGGTAAAACATCTAGATGGTCTATGCCCTGGGTAAAACATCTATACAGACATATAAGTACAATAACAATAGATGATGGTTTATGCCCCAGGTAAAATATCCAGTCAGGCGAATCCGTATGTCACGTACTACTGCAATAGATGTTGGTCTGTGCTATGCATGCATGATTAGCCAACCCGTTATTAGTCCAATTACAACCAGCCAATTTAAATAAGCTCACGATCACTACGAGGAGCACATGGCCTAGCGTAAGCCGACGGCTCAGGCATAGTGTCCCATGACCACCATCCTCGGCCATGAGACTACCATCTTAAGATGTTAAATGGAAACCCGTCGACTAGTGGCCAATCATATTACAGTATATGGGGCTTACCATTGCATGGTTGTAGAGCATAAAACATCGAACCTATATAAGAAAAATACTAAAATAAATCACGTAGGGCCAATATCAAAACAAGCCATATATGGCGATTCTCAAAATAGGCTACATAGGGCGAGTATCAAAACCATTCGATAAAAGACCATCCTTGAAAATCATTGGACATAACAACCACGGATGGTAGGCCCACATCAATAGTCAATTTAAACCATCATTCAATAACTACTAAGCTGAAGGTCCATTAGGATCACAACCAGTCGAGTTATATCCCAAGTATGGGTGCACATTTATAAGTGGAGGTTTTCCACTAATGTACCAGTTTAAGTTCCATAAGAAATCCACAACTAATCCACAAGCATGAATAAATATGCAAGATAAACATTTAGCATGTAATGTAGCAATTCAATTCCAACAATTAACACATGTGACTATGAAATGGAGATATCAATTATAACTTAAAATGAAAACTATAACTTAAGTTAATGGAAAAAATGAAAAGCTCAAGGGAAAGAATCATCACCCGACTAGTCAAATCGCCATTGCCAACTAAGGCTGCTAGGAAGCGCATGCACCCTTAGAATCGGATCCTATCATGAATTGTGAAGTTGTACATGAGATCAATGTTCTAAAAAGTGTCTACGGTCAAGGTTAATATAACCTAAGGTTTGGATTACTTGTTGTTAGGGTTTTGATGTAGACTTAGGGTTTTATCCTAGGGTTTAGTCATAGACTTAGATTTTAGGATTTAAATGCTAATCACTGTACTACGATGTATACGTGGTTCAACACAATGTAATAATATGGCTAATTACATTTTAACGTAAATGATAAATTAATATTTGCGACCCTAGTGATAATGAGTATTACAATGGTAATGAAATAGTATAATTTATTATTTAAAGATAATATTTTCATTAATGGATACCATGTTAATATCATTAATGGTAGTTTCATTTATTATGACTATCATTAGTGTGACGTCCTTAATATTATGGTATACTATTTATGCTAATATTTAAGAGTGACCAACAATGCAATAGTATTTAATAATGATATTGTTTTATATGTAATGACTAATATCAATGTAGGTAAGTTAATAGCGGCCATATATTCCTATTATTAACGATCCAATTAACAATAGGAATGGAAATTAAAATACTACTATTTAATAGTTGTAATTATGTTTATAATGTTTACCATCAGTGTAAATAGTCTACCAATGGCCGATCATGTTTGATTTATCGAACCAATTACCACAATAACAATTTATGGTAAGTTAAATAATCTAACTTAGGGAGAAAAGTTTACTTACATTAGTCGATTTGGTAGCTCGACTCGACGTAACTGAGCTGTCCAACTCGACCTTAGTATTTTGATGAGGCCCAAGCATAACACGTCATTAGTGAAGCCCAAACTAGGCCCAAGCATGTTTCGGCCCATCTGGATTCAATCCCAACCGAATTTGACTCGGTTTCAGCCGAGTTAACTCGGCTCAACTCTTCTTCTCCTCTTCTTTCTTCCTCTTTCCTTCCTTCTCCCTTTTCTTTCTCCTTTCTTCCTTTCACTTTTCTTCCCTCTTCTCTTGCTACTGGAAAATCCCAGTAAGGGGACCGACCGATTCAAGTTGGGATCCAAACCGAGTCGAGTCTAATTGACTCGCCAGCCAACCCCATTAAATTCCCTATTTTCCTTCTTCTTCTTCTCTCCCTATCTCTTTCTTTCCTCTTACTCCCCCTCTTCCCCTGTTCTCTATCTTCTGAAAATGTCCAGCAACGGACTCAGGAGAACCTGACCCGACTCAAGCTTGTAGCTCGGCAGAGCCAGACTCGACCCAAACTCTCCCTCTCTTCTCTCTCTCTCTCTCTCCTTCTCTTCTCCCTACATCTCTTTTCCTTTCTTCTTACTGGAACATCCAACAACTACTGGACCAGACTGCACTTAACACCTGGTCCTGCAATACAGCCGCCTCCTTTCAACTCAACTCGGTGCGGTAGCAGCAGCCGCACCACCTTACCTTTCTCTCTCTCCCTTGTTTCTCTTCCTCTGCCATCCCCTCCTTCTCCTGTTCTCTTTCTTTCACTTCTTATTCTACCTTTCTTCCCTTCTATTATGACCAGAAAATGCTCTGGTTGGACCTGATTCTACGCCCGAACGAGATGGGTACAGTAGAAGACGAGGAAGGAGACCATGGTCGAAAATGGCGGATTTGGATGTGGAGCTTCTTGCTCCAATCCGGACCTTAGGGATGGTCCGTTTGGACCTATGAAAGCTTGTAAACAAGCTCCATTGTAGCTTGGTGAAGGGTAGGCTAGTGGGTTGGAGTTTGGAAAGAAACGAACTCTTTTCTCTCCCATTCTCTTTCTTTTCCTAAAACCTACCTTAGGACGGTTAAGATCACTCTAGTTTGAATGGTGGAGATGTCAGAAGAGGAGGCTTACATGGATCGCTGGCGTGGAGTGGCAACAGTTTCTATTTTTGAAAACGGTGTGTTTGTAAGGTTGGTTTGCAGCGAGGATCGTGCGTCTACATGTGCATGAAAATCTATTGTGAAAGTTGAGTTTTGGCGGGCCCGAGCCCTGGACACGATGGAGGTCTGGATCAATCGGGCGAATGATCATGGTGGGCCACGGACGTCCCAAACGGACTCCTGTTTGCTTGTGAAAATGAGAGAGAGAGAGAGAGAGAGAGAGAGAGAGAGAGAGAGAGAGAGAGAGAGAGAGAGAGAGAGTCCCAAACGGACTCCTATCCGCTAGTGAAAGCCAAGAGAGAGAGAGAGAGAGAGAGAGAGAGAGAGAGAGAGAGAGAGAGAGATTCTCTCTATTTTGAGGGAGGGCGCAGGTCAGCGCTGGTCGGCCAGCACGCCACATCCTATGTACTGGTGGCCTTAGTGCACCTCCACTTCGTGTGGGGTCCACTGTGATGTTTGTGATAAATCCACTCTGCCCATTCTCCTGAGGAGCTCTAACATATGGTCTTGGGCTGTTGATCAGGCTGGTCCAAGTCCGAGTGGGCCATACTAGTGGAATTAACATCTTTTATCATCGATTGTTCGATCCAACGGTCGGATTAGTTCCATTTCGACTATCAATGGTTAAAATGTCTTAAGGGATCACTTATGTGTCTAAGCACACCATCATATGCTATTATTCAAATAATATATAAATTTTAATATTAATATACTATCATATACGTGCTATGGATCACATGTTTATTAGTATAAAATTCACAATATATAATATCAATATATATTTAATTAAAATCATCTTTGCATTCCATAATATTGTTAAATCATATAAAATCTTATTAAATTATATAATAAATTTTTTACTCATATTCATAGAAGATATTTAGTACTACATTAGTATTTATAATTCATTTATACATTGTAAGATTATTACTCATTATAATATTATTTTCGTAATATTTTATATACGTTAGTTATATACATATCACTCTATTACAACACATTTTCATACATTATTTATATGATAAATAAATTATCAAATGCGTCCATAATTCTTTTGATCTATGTTTGTGTAAAACTTATAATATAACAAATAATATATATATATATATATATATATATATATATATATATATATATATATATATATATATATATATATATATATATATATATAATATTACTAGACGGTTTGATTCTTCTATCGAAGTAGTTGAGATCTTAAAATAGTCGTCTCTAAACTATTTTGAAAATCAATCAAATGGATGGCTTGATATACGAATGATGTTGTACTAGACGATTAGGATTGATGATACTAGTATAGATGTTCATGGTAACACTCGAGTACAAAAAATACGGGGTGTTACACCTTGAGCCACATGACGACATGTCATGATTATAGGTGGACGATGCTTCATTTTCCATGTTGGCCGTCATACCTGGCATTAATGATAATGTGGCTTGACCTAGTCCACACATAACTTGACCTAGTGATGGTCGAGCTTACTTTCCAAACTTCATTCAGAAAGCAAGGGGGGCTCACTGTCGGGGAAAAATCTATAAGTCTACAAGTCAGCTTATGGAATGGACCAACTCTACTGAACCAACACACAATCATAAGAGCTTAAGCCTAATCAAGCTTTGACGTCCAAAATGAAACAAAGTACCTCTCCGAAGAGAGCAATGCAATTGTAAGGACACATAAGGAACATAGATCAGTCAATAGCTTAATCACAGACCGATCGTAGACCGGCCATAGTTCGGTCATAGATCAAGTACAGATCAGTCACAATTTGATCATAGACTGGCCATAGTTTGGTCATAGATCGGCCATAGATCGATCGCAGACCACTCACGAGTAGATCACAGACCGACCATAGTTTGATCATAGATCGGTTATAGGTCAGTCAAAGACTGATGATGCCCCTGGTGGGGGTGAGGTCTCAAATACCCGAAAGATGGAAACACGAACCTTCTGGCTCGTCTGATGGACAGAAATACTGAATGTCGATCTATCGATCAGGATTGGCTCCTGCTTTAGATCTGACCTAAAGCCGGACTATAGATTTAAAGAATCCTTACCAGATCCAGAGATCTCTTCTGAGATCCTCGAAACATAAGGTCGAATCTCGACAATCTCGAGATCTCGCAATCCCGAGAAAATTCTAGATTGCATCAAATCTCCAAGATATTAGCAAAGAGTCCCCTTTACGGTCGGATCCTCTCTTCCCTATTAATATATGAGCATCTCCTGCTGTATGGAGGTACGTACACACAAGCCCTAACATTTGACTGGTCTCTTTTTTGAAGACCCTACCCTACTTCAAAGACCTCAAGACTGACTTAGGCATCAGAAAGTCCCCTGTACAAGCTAGGGCCTCCTTTGTCTCTCACCTTTTTCCAGTGCAGGTACAGGAAGGTGCACTGTGGAGGGTTTGCCAGAAAACTGCATCAATAAACGCAATGATTTCAATCATCGACTTCCTCAAGGATAACTACTCGGAATCCACAGAGCTTCTCTGGACTCCTCACATATACTTCTCGAATCCATGAGGGAAAAACAATAAGAAAAATAGAAAGTAAATTCTATAAAATTTGTAATTTTATTGATGAATGAAATAAACGAGTTCACAACCCTTTAAATAAGGATACTAAACCATGGGAGAAGTTTCGAAATCAAACTACAACTAAAACTCCTAGAACTCTCAACTAACTATTTATAGACAGTCATGATTTCTACTAGTGCGCAAGGTTTTTTGCCAAAAATAGTAAGTGTCCTATTTGGCTTCACCAAGATGTTTTCCTAATTATTCTAAACACTTTTCGCATTGGGTGCAACTCCTAAAGCCCAATGGATGAAGAGTTCTAATCAAACTAAAACTTACTATTTATAGTAAAAACGGAATTAAAATAGGGAAACGACCGTCGATCTGATGGTATTTCTAAAATTCGGCATGGGTAACCTAGCATAGCAGGGTTGGGTGGCTAAAGTAGCTCATCCTACCCCAAAATCATATACGGTATATTCGATAGCTCATTTTGGATTGCGAGATATGCCTGATTTAAGCTCTGACATTCAAGATCACTTTTGTGGTCGACCGGGCCTTTTTTGATCCATCTTGGTCAGGCTTTACATTAGTCTCTTTCACTTCAAAAGAACTCATCCTGCTTTGGTTCATGATACTCGGTCAGGCCCACGACATTGAAAGTCCGTGAGATCGCCATGTCATTTGGAAGATAAACAACATAAGTGTTATAATTGATCTTTCAGATAAATGGCGTCGGTCCAACCTTCTTATTCTTCAATTTTTTGTATGTCACAGTCAAAAATCTCTCTTTGTGTAGATGGACCATAACGTGGTTGCCCACCATGAACACTTTGTTGTCGATGCTTGTCTGTTTGCTCCTAGTACTTCTTGTTTGAGGCATGTAACTTGGTCTACACCTCTGCATGAATGCCCATGATCCTGTCTACCATACGTTCTGCTACAATGTTCATGCCTGGGAGCCTGGGCAAAGAGATTAAGTCAAGCATATGGTAAGGCACTCATTCGTAGATAATTTGGAATGAGAATTTTTCGGTCAAGTAGTTCACCATGTTATTGAATGCAAACTCCACTTGAAACAAGGTCAAATCTCACTACTTTGGTTTTTTTCCTGAAATACATCGAATGAGGTTTCCCAACGTGCGATTCATAACCTCGGTCTGCTCATCAGTTTGTGGGTGGTAGGCATTGCTGAACTGAAGTCGTGTATCGAATCGAGTTCATAAAGTTCACCAAAAGTGGCTAATGAACTTTGTGTCATGGTCAGAAGTAATGGTTTTGGAGACCCCGTATAGCCACATGACCTCTCTAAAGAATAGATTCGCCACGCATGTTGCATCGAGGGTCTTCTTACATGCGATAAAGTGTGCCATCTTAGAGAAATGATCTACTACCATGAATATTGAATCCATGCCACTTTGTGTTCGTGGGAGACTAAGCATGAAATATATAAATAAATCCTTCTAAGAGCCGTTAGGCATAGGTAACGGGGTGTAGAGGCCCACATTTTGAGATTTCTCCTTGGAGGTTTGACAAATATGACAACATTGTACTGCTTTTCCCACATTATGTACCAATTACAGCCAGTAATACCACTCTTCCATGAGAGCTCACATCTTGTCTCGCCCAGGGTGTCCACCAAGACCACTTCCATGTAGCTCCCGAATAATCTACTTCCTTAGAGAACTTTGGGGGATGCACAATCGATTCCCTTTGAAGAGAAAACCATCCTATATATATAGGTCATTAGGATGACCTTTTTGGCACTTCATCGAAGAATCTTTAAAGTCCTCATCCTCATCCTCAACATACAACTCCTTGAGATAATCGAAGCCAATCACCTCATTGCTCATTGTAAAAAGTAGTAATGTATGATGGCTAAGTGCTTCAGAATGAATGTGAATTCCTGTAAAAATGTAACCCATCTAACATGCATACCATTCACATTAGTCTAAATAATAATAAACTTTAATGCTTGATAGTTAGTGTATAAAACAAACTCTCTTTGAATCAGATAATGCCGCCAATATCACAGGGCTTGAACAATTATGTGCAACTTAAGCTCATTGCTTCTTTTGGGCTTCGCTGAGCTTCTCGTTGTAAAATGCTACTGGCCTGCCTTCTTGTAATAATACTCCTCCAATTTTGACATATGAAGCGTCACACTCAACTTCAAATAGCTTGTCAAAATTAGGAAGAACCAAGAGTAGTGTTGTGGACAACCGATGCTTGATCTCATGAAAGCTCTTATTAGCCTCATCAGTCCACTGAAATAGTTATTTTTTCATGCAATGTATAATAAGTGTAACTATCATGCTAAAATTTTGCACGAATCAACGATAGAAGATCGCTGACCCATGGAAACTCCTCACTTCATGAATGTTTGTCGGGATAAGTCATTTCCTAATGACTCATACCTTTTCATTGTCCACATAGATGCCCGTAGACGTTACAAAAAATCCTAAGAACAACATATTGTCTATTAAAAAGCTACACTTCTTCAAGTTGAGGTACAATTTATTAACTTATAGGACCTGCAACACCTGCCCGAGATGTTCTTATGCTCTGTCTCATCTTGGTTATATATTAGGATGTCATCGAAATATATTACCACAAATCGACCAGTGAATGATTTCAACACTTATTTCATCAAACGCATAAAATTTCCTGGTGCGTTAGATAGACCGAAGGGCCTGACCAGCCACTCATTCAACGCCTCCTTGGTCTTGAATGTCATTTTCCAATCATTACCGAATCGGATATGAATCTGATGGTACCCACTCCTTATATCTATCTTAGAGAATACCTTGGCCCCTTCTAGCATATTGAGCATGTTGTCCAACCACGGTATTAGGAACCGATATTTGATTGTAATTTTATTAAGTGCTCGACTATCGACACACATGCGCCAGTTTTCATCTTTTTTTTTTAGTGTTAACATTATTGGCACGACATATGAGTTTATGCTCTCTCAAAAGACCCTTATAGATCAATTCCTCTACTTGCCCTTGAAGTATTTCACATTCCTTCAGACTCATCCGATAATGAGGGGGGTTGGGCAGGTTAGCCCTAAGGACGAGGTCTATGTAATGTTGAATGTCCCTCACGGGGGGCAATCTATTGAGTAAATCTTCCGATAAGATTTCTTTGAATTCGTTTAGCCATAGCTTTAAAGTTAAAGGAATGATTGAGGGCTCCAATTTCTTGTCCTTCACCACTATAGCATATACCTCGTCGGTTTCCTTGGATTCTTCCATAAAATTCCAAATGATCAGGAGGGAACTCCTCTCCACTTAAGAGGCTTCAGGGTGGTTCTCTTGTGCCATAAGGGCAATGATTATTTTTTGACTATCATTGACGAAGACGTAAACATTATCTCATCCTCGATGGGTTGTATCATAGTTCGACTGTCATGGTCGACCGAGCAACATATAGCATGCTTTCATGTCAACCATGTCACAAAGTAGTTGATCCTTATAATTTTTGTCAATTGAAAATGAGACAGTGCATTGTTTAATTACCTTAGTCTTGTTCACCTTTTTTATCCATCCAATTGAGTAGGGAGAATGATGATTTATTGTTGGTAGCTGCAACTTATCCACCATCACTCTTGAGATGATGTTCTTGCTACTGCTACTGTCTATGATTACATCATAAAATTTTTCATTAACAGTGCACCGCGTAAAGAATATATTGTATCACTGTGGATTTAATTCCTTCCGTGGGATATACAGTAATCACCTCGCAATTAAAAATTTACACTATCCTCGCCCATCCATTCACTGTCATCTACTCCTTCCTCAGTAGGTGATTTATGTTCATTAAATCCAGAGTCTTCTTCTGCGGCCTCACCTTCAGTGCCCCCTTCGTTTATGGTCAAGTGTGTTGTGGGATGTTGAGGACAAGTATTTGATAAGTGGCTTGGTTGGCCACAACAGTAACAATTGTTCAACCTTGAAAAAATGTAAGGATTTGGAATCCTGCTTGGGCCCGCTATTTTGGGTGCTACACGTTGAGGCCTATATGAGTCGCTTCCTGTATCATGGTTTACGATTGCAGAAGGTTGAGGACGTTCTCCTATTGGTTCTTTTTCTCATGCTAACACTGGATCCTATGTGGGACCCGTCATGGGGGGGTCAAGTTGAAGGATAACTCTGAGCAGGAACTCTTACAAGTTGCGTTTCTACCCTACCTGCTTGAGGTGTACATGAATCGAATCGAGTCGAGCTGGGCATAACTCGACTCAGCCACTTGCTGACCTTATCTCGAACTTGGTTCGACTCGGTCCTCGATCCTGACTGGCCATCTCGGCTCAGTTTGGTTAGCAGCTCAAGCCAATTCGAGTCGAGTTTGAGCCAAGATTGAGCCGAGTTCGCATGTGCAGCATTTTCACAAACACATGGACTACACCTTCAAAATTTTACTGTATGTAAAACAGCAGTAGTGGTTTTACAGGTATTTCATTAAACACCTTCTAAGCAACATAAAAATTAAGAAAAAAAAAAGGTTATTTGTTTCATATACTTACCTTCCTTGCCACCAGCCACACTTCGTTAAGTCATTTCATCAAAAACTTAGTGAGCAACCTCAATATCAAAGTAATCAAGTCACCAAACTGGTTCGATCCAAGTTTGATTCGAGTTGGGTTTGATCCGAATTGAGTCGATCTTGAGCAAGCTCGAACTGGGTTCAAAATTTTTTGAACCGATTCAAAGTGAACTCAATTTGAACCGATTTGAACCAAGCTCAGCTTGAAATCAGCTCGACTCGACTCGAACTCAATTTTAAACTGATTCAAATCGAGCTTTTTCGAGTCGAGTCAAGCGAGCTAACTGAGCTAACTCGGTTTGTATACAACCCTATTACCTGCCAATTGAACTTCTTCATCCACGATCTTGACTGGGTGCATCTAAACTGTCCTAAATCGTTGATCGTAACCCACCTATAAATAGTGCTACCTTCTGTGATTCGGTTTCTAACAGGTTGTTTCATGTTGCCCACCGCTATAATTCTTTGGTGTAGTCAGTGATGGTTCGATTCCCCTATCGGTAGTTTTAGTATTAATGGAATAGTACCTAATCATAATCACTAGGAAGGAATCTTGATCAAAGAAGGCGTCTCATCCATGGCCATAATGAGATAAGTGTCTTATTATGTTGGGCACGTGAGAGTTGTAATTGCTCATACCATGAAAAAGTATCAGATTTTAATTTAAACGCTACTAATTTCACCTTTCTATACTCTATCACATCCACGTAATCAAAATATCCTTTTACTTTGATTAATCAGTTGTTCACTCCCCAAGTGCAGGGTTGTGATGTAGTAATAACTCGGTAAGACCGAGTTCGAATCCCAAGGAACTTACGTTATCTAAAATTAAATAGAAATAGAACTAGACTAAGACGTACACTAAATCAAATAGAATTTAAGAAATAATGATGGAATATTTATCTGAAACTTAGGATAAATCAAAGGTAAGGAAACTAGAGATTCAGAGGATCCACTTGTAGAGATCAGGGAGATCTTATGCCTGCTTCAAGAATCATGGAAATTAACTGAATTGTCATTGATCTAGTTTTCAAGAGATGAAAGGTATATGAATTAGAATGGATTCCATCACCAAACCATGCCCAGGAGACTATGGAAAACAACAGAATTAAACTAATTACCAACCAATCATATGTATGAAGGTTAGGAAGGGTACTGACATCCGACCATGCCCAGGAGACTATGGTGAACAACAGGACTTCCTGACGTCATAAACATAAAAGGGAAGGAAATACTCAAAGCCATTGCAGACCCATTGTAATTTCAGTCACAACAGACCATTAAAGACTAAAAACATTCCTATACTAATCAAACTAAAATCAACTTCAATTCTTATATTAAAATTAAATTAAAAGTATGGAATCTCCCATCTCACTACAAGCTTCACCTCTTAGCCCTAGCTAAGAGGTTTAGCCAAACATGGTGTGGCTAAATCTCATAAATTAATAAGAAAGAAAGGATGAAAAAAACTAAAAAATCTCCTCGTCTCTCTCTCTAAGCCTTCCCACGTCCAAGCCCAAGCCTTCCTCAACTCCAGCCGTATATGATATCCCCTTTGCTCCCCTTGTTCTCTCTTTTATAGGCATTGCAGCCGGTTGGAGTGGAGGAACTTCCTTACGCAGCAAGGTCGGTGGCTTGCGTAGCCTTACGCAGTTACCTGTAGAAAATGTAAACAGATCCTCGTTTGGGGCGAACTTTTGGGGAAGATTCATTCGTGCCACTCATTTAGACACCATGGTTGGGGTTAATGGACCATTTATGATCTTGTGGACGGTCTGGATCATAGATCCGATATCGATCTTGATCATACAACTAGCCACAGCGTTCGGCTTTCACGGACGCAGAGCCTCTGCGTAAATTCTTGCGCTGAGATGATGGTGGGGCCCACGATGGTTGACGTACCAGAAATCCACTCCGTTCATTAAATGCGCCTTGAAATATTGATAAGGAATGGACGGTTTTAGTTGTTCAATGATGCAGATCAGGGAAGTAATCTCGCTGCAACGATAACAGACGGTCCTTTTGTAACTTCTGTAGCCAACACGTGTGCTTTCATGGCTGACAACGGTTAGCACGGTTTTGACTATTTCGAGCTCCTCTTCATGATGGACGGATCGGATGAGCAAGAACCTGGACCGTGGTGGCCCACGAAACTCATCCGCAGGCTCTGTTGCGAAACATAGCCTGCGTATTCGGCTCCGCAATGGCTGGTGTGCCCATGCTCTATGTCAGTGAGGATATCCACAGTGTCCATTGACATCTACTCGAAAAACCAGTTGGGAATAACTGGTTTCGAATCAAATAAGGTGTGGCCCATGGGTAATTTCGTTGCACCATTGATCTTCTATTTTAACGGCTGAAATCATCTCTCCGTTGTCTTTCGAAATTTCGCCACCTAGGCTTTGGTAACATGGGCCTTGGGAATATGATGGACGGTTTGGATTGTCTATTGGGACAATGGGTGGGCCCCACAACAGCAACCGAGCAACCATTTCACGAATGTTGTTTTAAAAAAACTTCCCTCGTTGAAGACGCTGCGGGTCAGCGGTTGCTTGGACCGATCATCTGGTCCGGTGCACGGCACATATATGTGCACTGTGTATGCACACGTGCATATACAGGGCCCACTGTGATGTTTCTCAGAAATCTAAACCATCTATTCATTTTATTTTCATGTTTAAACCGTCGAGACCAAAGTTAAGGAAGTTCCAGATATCAGGTGGGCCCAGAATGAACGGTTTATGGGCTGATCTGTCAGTTGGGGCACTTTCATAGTGATCCAAAGGTTGAAATTTGACTTGTACGGTTAATTTCTTGTCCTCAGGCTACGTATGAAGTTTCGAGCCGAACTGATGGTGGGAACCCTGTGATCTTGCACTCTGGACGTCTTTTAGGCCACTTGAGCTTCAGTTTCTCAGTTTTCTTGGATCCCTGACGTGTAATTCCATCGATCTTGGTCCCCTGGAGTGTGTCTCATGCTTTGGTGAATTTTGAGCACTAAATCTCAGCTTTAAGCACCCTTTTTTCAGTTCGAGCTCATAAAGACACCCTGCATCACAAACACGATTAAATCGGGCTATTAAACGGTATCATGCTCGTAAATCCAAACATTAAATGGGGTCTAATATATAATATTCAACCCTCAACATCAATTGAGGAAATCTTCTATGTGTAATAAACCGTTAAAATTAAGAAGTTCAGTCTTACCTCAAAAGTCTCTTTTAATACGATCTAGATGATTGCCTCTATGGATTGGTCATCGGGCAAAGTCTTCATTAAGGTCTCTGTCTCTAGAACTTGAATCATCTAGTGTAGCTCTACGATTTACCACTGATAGTACTTTATGAAAATTGAGGTTATGTTGTACAACAACCACAGGCAGTGGATCATCACCTAGGGCTCGAGGCGGAAGTAACGCATCTGCAAGATGTTTAAGGATTTTCTGTAGCCTTTGCATGGTCAATTGTTGAGGGTCAAATATTGCATATTAGACCCTAGTTATTATCGAATTTTATGAGCATGATACAGTTTAGTGGCCTGATTTAATCGTGTTGTGATGCATGGTGTATTTACGAGTTTGGATCGAAATAAGATGCTAAAAGCTGAGATTTAACTCTCAAAATTCACCAGAGCAAAGGACGGACCCCAGGAGACCAAGATCGACAAAATTACATGCCAGAAATCTGAGAAAATCTGGAAACTAAAGCTCAAGTGGCCCAAAAGTCAGCCAGAACGTGAGATCACAAGGTTTCCACCATCTGTTTGGCTTGAAACTTCATATGTGGCTTGAGGACCACAAATTAACCGTACATGTCGAATTTCACCCATTGAATTATTATGTAAGTGTCCCAACAGATGGATCAATGCATTAAATCCTTAATTGGGGCCCACCTGACATCTGGATATGCTGAAATTTTACTCTCAACTAATTAAATAAGGTGGAACAATGGGTGGACGGAGCGGATTTCACATATAACTCATGAGCGGACCCCACTGGAAGTGCAAGTGCATGAGTGCACAAGTGCACTCGACGTGCACTGAACCGAGACGGTCGGTCAAACACGCGTGACCCATCTCTCCTTCTCCTACTCTGTTTCAAACAGTGTATGAACCGCGACCGCCATTTTTACGTAGTGGGCCCCACACATCACTCGTATCAGCGATCCGTACCATTCATTCTGTCCAAGAGCTGTCCACAATCCTCGCCAAGCTTTCTTTTTGACGCCATGCAAGATATCATGCGTTCCTAGCCGTAAAACGCGCGATGGACGGTGGAGTAAATAAGTTTGTGGACCACACCGATTTCACTCGAAAAATACTCCTTAGCTGATTTTTTTTCAGGAGTTTAATGGACGCGGTGGATTTCTCCATAGACATCAAGGTGGGCCCCACTGATTGTCACAGAGCCAACGCGGAAGCTCTGTTTCACGTCAGAGCTTGCGGCCGATCCTTGTGGGCCCCCATTAGGCATCGATGGTTTGATCCGGACCGTCCAATAGAATCCTAAGGGCCCTCTTATCTAAGCCTAGGTGATGAATTCTTAAGAAACAGTGAAGATCTGTTGTTAACCGTCTAAACGGAGGTTGAATGATTGAAGCACAAGTTTCATGGGCCATGATGAATTTAAGCCTAGTCGGTCCATTACCGACAAAAAATCTGACGAGAACTGAGTGGATGGAGTGGATTTCCTGTCTAACCTCAATCAAGGGCCCACCAATCATGACAGATGCGTAAGATACTTTTGAGCCTGATGCATAAACAGAGTGCGTCTCCAACTCTGTTACAGCAACTCCCACCACCTTGCGTCTTCTATAAAAAGAAAGGATGTGAGCACGGGGGGGAGCACGGTTGAAAAGGCCTAGCTATATGTCCTAGAAGGGGGGGGGGGGGGGGGGTGAATAGGACAATGCCAAATAAAATTTGTAACAACAGAAATTAAACAAATACGATAGCCAATAATTAAAGTAAACCAATCCCAATGCAGGAATGTAAAGAATGTAATAGAGGAATGTAAAGCAACCTCAAAATTCAGATCTTGAGAGGTTGATACAAATGTTATTCTAAGGACAACCTTACACCAAAAACCAGAGTTTATGGTAGGACAACCTTATTTCTAAAAAGGTCTTTGTATCAAATCTCAAATCGAAGAGGAAAAGAAAATTAAATGCAAACTATATTGAAGAATAAACTGCAATCAATTATACACTGTTCTAAGGACAACCATGTACCATAGAAATGACAGGGCAACCTTACTAGAATAAATAAGAATGCTGAAAAAGGAATCGAAAGAAATAATTGCTAAATTATTACAACATTCCCACAATACAACCACGAGACACAAGGGATAATAGTGGTTCGCCTGTGTGTTCACCAACTATTTAATAACAGCCACACAGAATGCTACTCCACTCCTAATATCCTCACATAGGGGATATTAGCATGCACTATCAATTTAGGTTTTTACAGGTTCACCTAAAACCTTACAATTATGTCTTTCTATGTGGGTTTACACAATTAAAAAAAAAAATCCCACTTCTAACTTTTCCTGACTCTCCTCAGATAACCAATACAATGAGATTTTTCTAGCAAATCCTAAACAAAACTAAAAATAAAAAGAAATTTATAATTAAATGTAAAATACCTGAATATCTCCTTCGTTGTAGCAGCGCAGCAGAACCAAGTCATAGTAGATGATTGAATGTCCAAGTTCAATGTCCAAACTCACATTACAATGGTTCTAGTTCTAATTGATTATAAATTAAATCAAATTGGGTGTAGCTCTATTTGATTTTAATTCCAAGAAGAAGGAATACAACAATTCCTCTTTTCAAATTAGATTAGAATTCAGGAACAAAATCAAATAATAAAAGCTAACGAAAGAGAATAGAAATTACGCACAATGTAGCTTAAAATGAATACTAACTTATCTCAGAGTGTAGCTTTGAATATACTTGAATTACTTATCAAACCTCTGAAATTCGTGTTCAATTTATAGGCGAGAAAATCACGTCTTCGACTGGTCTTAAGACTCCCACGACTAGTCTTAAAACCAATAGAAATTTAAAATTTCAAGCGAGATAAGATAAGACGGTTTTACGACTGGTCATGAGTACCCTACGAATGGTCATAGGTCACATTTGACTGGTTGTAGGTTCCACATGACTAGTCGTAGACCTATGATTTTCGTTGCTAGACTTTGAGTCGAAGGTATATGACTGGTCGAACAAACCAGTCGACACTGTTCCTACGACTGGTCGAATGGTCACCAGGATTGGTCGTAGAGTAACCAAAAAATTCTGAAAATCCTCAACAACTTAGGACTGGTTGTGGAATTTCTTGGACTAGTCGAACCAGTGCTAGGACTAGTCGAACAAGGTCCAGGATTAGTCTTAAAACAGACCAAATTTACGTATAAAACATATATGGATTATGTATCCAAAATGTCCTACTCTAAAGGTCAACCTAAGGTCAGTCTTACCTCAATAGTGAAGCAAGGACATTGAAACTTGAAGACAAGTGACCTTTGAGTATAGCATGAAATTTCGGTGAAGACCTCTTTAGTTGAAGTAGAAATAAGTCAGTATATCCTAGAGGGGGGTGAATAGGACTTTTTAAAGATTTATACATTATTTTTTAGTCCTATCCCACTAATCCTATCACAGAGTATAAATTAGGATTACTCAAGAATTAACTCTATTAGCTTCCAAGCCTAATAGAGGATCCAATCACAAACTATTTAAAAGACACACAATGTAGATGAGATTGTGATGGATATGACTGTTTGTGCATAGAATGTGATCATATATAAAGACATGCAAGGCAATCACATAAATGAAAGACAATATCAAACTCAAACACAGTCATTTTATAGTGGTTCGACAACTTGTCTACTCCACTCCCGGTTTCCACACTCAACCCTTGAGTGACCGAATTTCACTAAGGAGGTTTCCCATGGTTCACCTCAAACTCTGGAGTTATGCTAGCGTACTCCTAACCAGATGTTTATGCCGACACAGGACAAGGGTCCACACAACGCACCCTGAGATTTCTACTCGGTTCACCTCTAACCCTGGAGTTTTACTGGCGTACTCCTAACTGGATGTTTATGCTCTCCACAGAGTAAGGGTCCACACAACGCACCCCGCACGTACACTCCCGTCGGAGGCCTCCTTCGAGGACTTCAAATGGTGAGCAACACTTAAAACCCAATCCTAAAAAGGAATGATCTCAAGTGTCCTCTGGACTCTTAGTACTTACAGATAAGTTGATGAGTCCCTTTCAGCGCAATGATGAAGATCTCCTTCTTGTTGATGAAGAATCTTCAGCTCCTTCCGCAACATAAAGATGTATATATGCTAGGCTTAGGTTGGGTCAAGGTTATGATGGACTACCACTCTCTAAAGGTTTTCCTATAAGAAAGATATAGAGGTTCCCATCATCTATGCATTCAAGGCATCCCAGCTTAATGATATGTCATTAAAGCAGTAGCTGAAGGATCCTTGAATGCGGAAGTTCATTCCCCAATCCACTCTATGAGATATCAATGATGAGGGTGGATTGGAGGATGAACTTCCTGAGAGAAAGGGCTTAGGTAAATGATAGGAAGGTTAAAACACTCTAAAGCACTCTTTACTTTCTCTACCAGTAATGAAGACAACTTTCTCTATTTATAGGCAAAAGGTTCCAACGGATATAAACGGTCATATTTATGACAGAGTTCGATATGATCGAGCAGTCGTCGATATGATCGAGCATATACTCTCAATTGTATCGGCCGACCTCTCGATGATAAGAACTCAATTGTCATTTTACTTTTGGAAACCTTCTGTCAATTGGTCGATGGTATCGAGACACACATCGATGATATCGGATTTCGAACTCCGATTTCAGCGAGTGATGGTTCGATCAATCGACAGGTGAAAAATAAGAGAGAAGCCTTGAAGAATTTCAGGATCACAGATATGATCGGGAAAACAGTCGATGTCATCGAAATTTGTACATCGATCATATCGGCGACCTTTCAATGGGATCGATAAATCGTATAGATTTTACATGTAAGCTTGCTGGACGAATTATATCCTGACTCGATCCAATCGACTTGGTCTCGATATGATCAATATATGAATATCAATTTATCGACAGGCACCCCGATCAATAATAAAAGCAACCTGAAATTCATACTGGAGAGAACATGCGCCCCATAGTCGATATGATCGACTGACTCCCGATATGATCGATATTTGAGTTCAGATTGAATCAGACAGTCATCGATATATCGAAGCATATGTTAGTGTTCTTTAGAAAAATAGGGGCGCTGGAAAGCAGTCTGTCGATATGATCAATCCACTTCAGATATGATCAATTTTCGAATATCGATGATATCGACTCGAAGGTCGATATATCGATAAATCGTGTAGAAGATTGTTTGATTGCTGGACACTTTTTGTCCTCACTCGATTGTATCGATTGATATGCCGAGGACATCGACAGAGCTGGTCGATCATATCGAAAGGGGAATCGATATAATCGACAGTGTAAGAAAAACTTAGAAGATTTACTTTTTGATAAAAAGTTTTCTTACACATAAACCCTAAGATGTTCTAGTTCTTTTTAAGGGTTTAATCACCTGGTGTTTTGGGACATGGGATGTAAGGCTATGATTTACCTTTTGGTGAGTTTCCACACATCCAGATGAGGTAGACGCTTGACTTGATCTTCTTATTAGGTGTTGTCGTCCAACTGACTCAACATACAACGTAATTGACAAACCAGGGCACGTAATAGGTGTACTTTCATAACAAAGCCTGAGATCTTTAAACTTGAAGGATTCTTGAACTTGAACACTTCTGAGATCTTGAAAGCTTCTTGAACTTGAACACTTCTGAGATCTTGAAAGCTTCTTGAATCACATATACAAGATTCAAAGTAGTGTCTTTGTCACCATAAATTTGATAATAACAAGGGGCTATAAACTATAACACTCACAATCTCCCCCTTTGTCAAATCGTGACAAAACACATATCCAAGATATGATACTAAGATAAAATATCTGATTAAAGAATCATGCACCAGTTGCTATCAACTAGTACACATTCATGTACCTACAAATCAATATTCAACCATCATACAATCCATACTCATACACTCCATACTCATATAGTACACCTCTGTACATACTCCCCCTGAGTAACATATATCTCACAAAATTTAGCACTGTAATGCAATTCAATGCTACTCCCTCCTTATAACACCAATCCAACATTAAAATCAGAAGCAAATCAGAATCAAGAATCAAATATCTACACTCCCCCTTTTTGTCACAATATGACAAAGGAAGCACAAAACAGATTGGTAAGGAGTACTAATTAAGGAGATAAATAAGAGGTTATCGGACAAGATAAGAGAATAGAGCATAAGGAACACATATAATATATAAACTGATCTAAATCAACGATAGAAACAGTAGTGAATCCAGTCAAATTAGACTAGCAAAATAGAAAATGATCTAATCTGAACCAGATGAAGGAGAAGGGATGGAAGGATCAAGTTTACGTATGCCCTTATTCAAGTGCCTAAGATATTTGTGCATATACTTGAATTATAAATCATGAACAAAAGACATGTTTTCCATCCTAGCATTCATATCATCAACCTTAGTTTTCAATGCATGCAAACGTGCATTGAAAGCAGAAGGTGGATAATCTGGATAATTTGTAGAGTCAGAATCAAGTTCTTCAAAGATATCATCAGGAGGAAGATCACTAGCTTCTTCCTCATGTTCTGCTTTAGCCGCACCAACACCATCAACTTGGCTAGGAAATAATTCCAGCTTCATCTTGTTGAGATTAGCATTATTAAATATTAGATGATGGATAGGGGCTTCACCAACCGGCATATCGACTAAAATATGCGTAGCCAATACAGTCATCAAATAACCAAAAAGGATATCCCTTTGACCAGGATGAAGTCGAAACTGAATGAAAGAGTGACAAATCAAGGATGGTAAGAAAATATTAGCACCTCTGGCAATACTATGAAGAAAATAAACCATGAATGTCATTAAATCAGTCTTATTACCCGATTGAGGATACAGATTAGACACAAAAATCCTGTGCAAAACTCTGTATTTAGGTAACAAAAATCTTGAGGGGAGCGCATTTCCTTTATACGTCCATTGAACATTCAGATTGTATAAATCCTTAGTTAGCATGCGTTTTTCAGTCTGTGAGGGTTTTTTAGATAATGTATGAATGGGAACTCGCTCATCATTTACAGGAATTTCCATAAGAGCTGAAATCAAGTGACAATCAACGTCAAATAGTCCTTCTCTTGTGGCAATTCTAAATGTCAGATTTTTAAGAGAAAATTCACATATGCAAGCAAACATGAATTGGGCAATGGACCGGTATGTAAGCCCACTCCAATGCAATAAGTTATTCCAACCTACAGCTTAAAGCATAGGAAGGGTATCAAAAGGAGCAGTATGATTAACATCAACAGGATGTTCAAAAATAACATTACGCAATCGGATGTCCCGAATAAAGGATGGATCATCCTTGGGAGCCCTAAGATGACGCTTAGTAATAGTGACCGATCTGAAAGAAGATAGACCACGAGAAGTTATTTTTCTTCCCCTAGAAGCCATTTGCAACAAGGATTTCAAAGAAATAGAGAGTTACAAACGATTGAGAAATGGGTTTTCTCAAATCATATTTTTTAAAAGAAAAACCCCAAATCACAATGAAATTTGAAATAAATAACTTCAAGAGAGAAATGGAAGTAATCTAAACACAAAACTACAAGAAGAAATGAAAATGGATCACTAACCATAAAGATTTTGGAAGTTCGCTTCGACTAGTCGAGGTTCGGCCCCTTGGAGCGTAAAATAAAAAATGAGGAAGATGATGGATTTTCCCCAAATAAAAGATATCCACGCGATTCACGACTGGTCGTGGATGTACACGACCGGTCGTACCACGACTGGTAGTGTATATTCACGATCAGTTAAGTCCCAACCAAAAATGCATTATTCCATTAAGTTTACACATTTTTCAGTATGAATTACAAAAATTAAAGTCTAAACTAGCAAAAATATACAATATAATATAAAAAGGCATAAATTATCATCTTAAAATGCACATGCCAAGATCAATTTTCATTTGGTTAAACCTGCTTTTATCGACAGGTTTAGTGAAAATATCAGCACGTTGATTCTCGGTATGTATATATTCTATAGATATAACCTTTTCTTCTACTAATTCACGGATATTATGAAATCTAATGTCAATGTGCTTAGTACGAGAATGCCAAATAGGACTTTTTGAAATATTTATGGCACTGAAATTATTATAATATAATAACATAGAATCCTGTTTAATTCCATAATCATTTAACATTCGATTCATCCAAACAAGTTGTGTACACGCATTACCAGCTGCGATGTATTCAGCTTCAGCTATTGAAAGTGATATAGAACTTTGTTTCTTGTTAAACTAAGAAACTAAACAGTTTCTGATATAAAAGCAACCACCACTGGTTGATTTTCTATCATCTAGATTACCAACCCAATCAACATCTGAGTACCCAGCTAGTTGAACACTAGTCTCATGTGGATACTAGAGACCGAGATTCACAGTACTTGCGACATATTGAATAATCCGCTTGACAGCGATCAAGTGTGATTCTTTAGGATCAGACAGATATCTAGCACAAATACCAACACTTAGTGTGATATCAGGTCGACTAACAGTTAAATATAATAGGCTATCAATCATACTCCGATATAATTTTGGATCAATATTTTTACCCACAGAATCTTTTGAGAGTTTCAAGATAGTACTCATAGGAGTATCGAAGTTCTTACCATTCTCAAATCCAAATCTTTTAATTAGATTCAAGGCATATTTAGATTGAGAAATGAATATTTCATCAGGTTGTTGCTTTACTTGCAACCCTAAGAAATAATTCATTTTCCCAACCTTGCTCATTTCAAACTGTGACTTCATCAAATTTGCAAACTCAGTAGTCATGTCAGTACAAGTGGATCCATAAATGATATCATCAACATAAATCTGTATCATCAAAATATGATCATTATTTTTTTTAACAAACAGAGTTTTATCAACAGATCCCATTTGAAAATTATGGCTTAACAGAAACTTTGTTTGTTTCTCATACCATGCCCTGGGTGTCACGCCCCAAACTCGAAAATCAGATTCACAGGAATCCTGATCGTTGAACCCAATGTCGACAACCTTTGCAGTACTCCATTCCTGGCCCCCAGCGTATATAAGCTAGGTTCCAATCCTAAGATCCTACAAGAAGGATTTTTCAACGTATATTTGTCTCATAAAAAGCATAACCACAAGTTTACCCAAATCATAAAGGCAACATCATCATCACATATCTACTAATATAATCATTTGAATACAATGCTAAAAAGAAAATAAATATATCGAAATCAAAGCTCCAGAAGACAGCTGCATGCTCCAAGCTCAACGCTGCCGCAACCTAACGCCACCTGCACGCATCTATCGTACATAAGCTTATAGAAAACTTAGAGGGTAGTGAAAGTGTGTGTAAGGTAAGTACCAAGTATACAAAAAGTCCATAAATCATACATCATCGAGATAAGCAAGAAAAATGACAAGATCATGTGATATCAGAGTAAGCGAAAATGTACTGGTAAGTCCATGAATCATTCAATAACAGAATACGCAATGTGGGTCGACTATACAAATGCGGAAGCCAAATATCAGATGCTGATGATGTAACGTAATATGCAAATCTTGCTAAGTCCATCTAGGCCATATAAGTGCAAAAATATAGTAATCTAAAATGCTAAGTACTGCGGATGCAATGTAATATGCGGTGCAAATGAAATGACCATACTGGAATGTGAAGTCGGGATGATAGTACGAAGTATCGCAGGCTATGGGGTCCATCACAAGGGAATTCTATGCAAACCAGTCCCCTACCTAAATTTGGATAGTCATACAAAATGTGGTAAACTCTTGATCTCAGGTTAATCGTGCGCCCAACCGAAATCCAGGTCATGTGAGGGTACACATAATAACTAGTTACACACCACCACCCCGAGTGGATAGTGAATGGATGAATGAATGAGTATACAACTCCTGCTCAGTAGGTCCACATATCAGTACAGTTCCTCTTTGAAAAATCACCGAAGTCTATTACACTCGACACCGACTGCCTCCTCCCTAACCTCATAGCCCAACGAGCGGAATAGACCTCACTATCCGCCTGACTAGTAGTCTGCCAATACCTACCCGGCTCATCGATAGTAGACCCATTTATGAGATGGTCATACTCAGCCTAGCTTATAGCCCCCTTACTCGGACGGATAAGGCCACACCCCCTTCCAACCGACTACGACATAGTGGGAGACACGGCCTCATGGTATAGGCACCGACGCTCATATTCCACTTGGTCTAGACGTTGGAGCATCTCCTGGCACCAAGGAGGTTCTGAGATTTTCACCCAAGGACATCCTACGTGCCCATAGTGCTAAAACTAAGCATTTTCAGTGTCCCATCTGGCCATCCATGATGTGTCTGTGGAGGCCACGACCCTGATGTCACTAGGACATACAATGATCATATCACACATATGCGAGATGCATGAGTCACACTATCCAGTCATGCAGTAATCTTGCGTGTACGACGCGATAATGTGAGCACTCCGTCTCATAAGGAGTCCCATAAATAGTCTGCCCAATGGCGTATGCTATGATTAAACATTTCTTATATCAGGCATACATATGATGCATATGGGCATGAATCATGGAGTTATACTAAGTATTTTATATGGTGATGAACTATCCTCACAACGAAGATGGGCCTTAATGGCCTACACATAATAAGTATGGGCCTAACAATGGGCCCTAGGGAGAGTTATAATGCGGACATTTAACCAACATTTTTCTTATAATGTGGACGTCAAACCAACATTGCTCCCAAGGCACGACCAGCCATAAACATCATTACCTGTATTATAGTGAAATCGCACATTTCATTGGGTGACATTCCTTGCATTGAGTTACATACACACCACATCGGGCCTAACCATGTGGGCCACAACTACATCCAGATGGGCCTCATCACATGGGTTGAAAATATATCACAATGGGCCACAACATATAAGTCAGAAGTACATCACAATGGGCCTTGCCAAATGGGTCAGGAATACATCACAATGAGCCTCAACTCACGGGCCTGAATACATCACAATGGGCCTCGACCCATGGGCCCCAAATACATCACAATGAGCCTCAACCCATGGGCCTTACATTCATATCAAGGTGGGCCTCAACAATGGCCATAAATAAATCAAGATGGGCCTAATCATATACCAAGGTGGGCCTTAATGGATGGCCACAAATAAATCAAGATGGGCCTTATACATATGCCAAAGTGGGCCTCAATGGATGACCACAAATAAATCAAGATGGGCCTTATACATATACCAAGGTGGGCCCCAATGGATGGCCACAAATAAATCAAGATGGGCCTTATACATATACCAAGGTGAGCCTCAATGGATGGCCACAAATGAATCAAGATGGGCCTTATTCATATACCATGGTGGGGTTCACTTGAACTACAGATCTATCTTATTTTTAGTCTCAAGCTGTAAGATGAGCTTGCCAAAGGGTTGGACGGTTTGGATGCAACTCATCCATAAGAGAGGACCCCACACATAACGCCAAGGTGGGCTCCACACAACCTACCACATCACAGTTATAGGGCTGCTGTGTTGTACACCAGCCAATCCAAATCCTTCATAGGTGGGTCCCATGTGGGGCCCACCATAACATTTATTTTCCATCCAACATTGATAGGGTCACACTGATCAAAATAAACAAATAAATAAATAAATACTATATTTATCCAAGACCTCTGTGACCAGAGGGCTCCAATGGCAAACGTTCAATCCACCATCGTTTCCTGTAGTGTGGACCACCTAAGTTCCACCAAATGAATGGACGGTTTGGATGTAATGCTTACATCAGGGGTGAGGTGCTGAACGTCCAGCAGATGGACGATCCTGAATCCACCAAGTGGATGGATAGTTTGGATAGATAGATACATCATGGGAGGGCCCACCGTCAGATGGTTGGACAGTGTGGTGTAATACATACCCCGTGGGGACCACAAATCTGGTGACGTCATTCCACCAGATATATGGTTGGTGTGAGACTCACCAGCCCATGTACTTCAAGAAGGTGGGCCTACGTGGGGCCCACTATAATGTTCATATACCATCCAATCCGTTGATGAGGTCTCACAGACCCAAATGAATAGGAAAAAGAATTTCATAATGTTCTAAAACTTCCATGTCAACCCAAAAGGGTTTCAATGACAGACATTAAATCACCGCCGTTTCCTATGATGTGGACCATCTGAACCTCATATAGGGCTGATCTTTGGAGGGGGCCCACTTCAATAAGGGGCTCACCTAATGAACGGAGTGGATGTCCTCCATGCATCACAGTGGGGCTTGCAATGGGGCCTATGGCCCTGGCCTCTCATGCCCGCCACACCCAGAAGCAGTAGGACGCTACTGTGGGTCAAACAGTGACAGCGTCTGCTGCATCTGTTTGTGTG
Organism: Magnolia kwangsiensis; assembly: GCA_037074715.1. Classification (NCBI taxonomy): domain Eukaryota; kingdom Viridiplantae; phylum Streptophyta; class Magnoliopsida; order Magnoliales; family Magnoliaceae; genus Magnolia; species Magnolia kwangsiensis. The sequence goes on from CM073580.1 coordinate 93,778,570, forward strand.
TATATATATATATATATATATATTATTTTTTATTTCCTGAGGATTTTCCTAGGTGGGGCCCGCATCGGGTGAATCCACCCTGCCCACTGGTCTCCATATCTCAAGACAATCCAAATAAGTCCGATATCCAGTATATTTCGGCGTGTCGAAAGATTCAAGTAAATTGAAACGGTGAAAATCGTTGTTTGCTAAGATATGGCCCACCAGAAAGTTGGATCAGCTTCATTTTTCGGCTCAACGCCTAAAATAAGTTGGTAAATAGGATGAATGGCATGGATTGAACTCATTCATCAATGTGGGGCCTACACAAGTAGCTCACCCAAATAGCCTTGAACCAAGGATAATATTTTTGTTTCCCACCCAATGTCCAGCATCCAGGGACACTGGACGATTGCCTTTCAAGTGGACTGCCCATGTGGGCCACCAAATGATGGATGGGGGTGGACACAACACTAATAATGTGGGCCCCACCTATAGATGACTTGGATAAAATACATGCCTTATGGTGGGGTTCATCCGGGTGGGCCACACGGCCACAACATCACATAAAAAAACATGAAAAAGATAGGGAGAGAGAGAGAAAGGAAAAGAGTGGGACACGTGTGATGGAGGGCTCCGCCACTACGAGCCCTCCCTTGCGTTCAATCATACATCAAGTGGGTCCCATTACACATGGGTCCATCAAAATTGAAAATCAACGGTGGAGATCCTTTCCCCACCAATATGGACGGTCTAGATGACCTATTTAATGCAAGGAAATAAACATCATGATGGGGTCCATGGAAGATGGCCCCATCCTGGAATGATCATGAGGATCAAGGTGGGCCATCGGCCACACCTAGGGTCCAAAGTGAGATCTATACAATCAATTGGTATGCCTCACTTGGCCCATCATCAAAAACATGGAAACTAGCGTATAGAAGCACCCACCGTTCGATCTTCTCGGTCCGTTGGAAAGTCGATCTTCTTGTGCTTCACTATGATGGTAGAAGATGAGGAATGAATGGCTAAGATTAAGAATTTGGGATGGGAAAGCGGTCCACCAAAAATTATTTTTCTCTCACTTGAAAAACCATGGACATCCACACTTTTTCTCTCCTTTGTTGCTTGGAAAATGGTGTAGAGAAAGAGAGAGAGATGGGATGTAATGAGAGAGAGTGATGGATGTGAGTGATGGGTGAGGTGAGAGATGGGTTGACTTAGTGGTTGCTTAACTTGTGGAGAAAGAAAGCATGGGTCTGTGTACTTGACATGAGGTGATTGATTGATGGATTGAGCGATTGATTGATGGGACATGTTGTAGAGATTCTCTTGGGATTGTAAACATGCGGCATTTTCTTCGAAATAAATGCCAGCCCACATCTCCCTGCCAGGGTATCGAATCGGTATGCAAAATGTGGCGTTGGAACCACGGTGATGGTGCGGTCACAATAGTACAAGTCTCAGATTAAGCTGACTCAAATCTATAGGATACAACTTAGGGTCGCATACAAACATTGATTATACATCGTAGGTTGCCGAAATTCGACGGGAAGGATCGCGAGAGTCGACTGAACAGTACAGGCTAGGATATGGGTCTTACACTGGGAGCTTCTTTTAATCCGTAAAGTGCCTTTTTAAGGTGATACACATGATTAGTATTTTTGAGATCTTCAAAACCCATTGGTTGTTCAACGTAGACTTTCTCATGCAAATCACCATGTAAGAAAGCACTTTTCACATCCATTTGATAAATCTTGATTTTTTTAAAATATGCAATGGATATAAATAGTCTAATTGATTCAAGACGTGCTACTAGTGCAAAGGTTTCATCAAAATCAATACCTTCAATTTGAGTGTAACCTTGTACCACTAGCCTAGCCTTATTCCTAATTATATTTCCAAGCTCATCAGACTTATTTTTGAAAATTTATTTTGTTCCAATGATGTGTTTATCTTTGGGTCTAGGTACGAGATACCAAACATCATTTCTTACGAATTGGTTAAGTTCTTCTTGCATCACAATAATTCAGTTTTCATTAGCAAGAGCTTATTTTACGTTAGAAGGTTTTATCTGGGATGTAAAACATACGTAATTACATATATCCTCAAGTTGTCTACGAGTAAGCACACCAGTGAGAGGGTTTTTAAGAATTTGAGTAGTTGGATGATCTTTAACAGTCCTTAGTTCAAAATCAGTCTGATTAGATGAAGTATCAGGTTTATCAACTACAAAAACTTCATCATTATCTGAACTTGAGACTGATGTGTTTAAGTGATCATCAATGACCACATTGATAGACTCTTGAATCACACCGGTCCTTTTGTTCAGAACCCTGTAAGCACGACTATTTAAAGGATACCCTATAAAGATCCCTTCATCACTTTTCGTATCAAACTTTCTCAGATTTTCATGATCTTGTAAAATATAGCAATTGCTACCAAAAACTCAAAAGTATTTGATAGTAAGCTTTTTTATCGAACTACATTTCATAAGTCATTTTATTATTGCCTTTAGTAGTGTAAACTTGGTTAATAATATAGCAAGCTGTATTGACTGCTTCAACCCAAAGATTCTTAAAGAGCTTCATACTATTCAACATGACATTAGCCACTTCTTGTAGCACTCTATTTTTTCTTTCCACTATCCCATTTTGTTGTGGAGTTTTGGGTGCTGAAAATTAATGTAATATTCCTTGGTTGCTATAGAACTTCTCAAAACCGCTATTCTCAAATTCAGATCCATGATCACTACGAATCTTACTGATTTGAGAACCTTTTTCAATTTGAATCCTTTTAAGAACTTTTCTTACTTCTTCAGGAGTTTCTGATTTGTCCCTTAAGAAGACTACCCATGTATATTTAGTAAAGTCATCTACTATTACCAAGATATACCTTTTGCCACCTCGACTCTTCGTTCTGGTAGGCCCTATCAGATCCATGTGGAGAAGTTCGAGTGGTCTTGATATGGTATTGAAATTCACCTTTTTGTGTGAGTTCCTTATTTGTTTACCAAACTAGCATTCACCATATATCTTATCTAACTTTTAAAGTTTGGGTAGACCTCTTATAAGTTCCTTTTTGCTCAATCTAAATAGGTTTTGGTAGTGTACATGTCCAAGACGTTTGTGCCATAATTCAGTCTCATCTGTATGGACCATGTAACATGTTTGATTAGATAAGTTGGATTCACTAACAATATAGCAGTTTTCAGACGTTCTATGACCAGTTAATATTATTAAACCCTTTTTGTTTAGAATCTCACAGCTTTGATTAGAAAATCGAACACTATGGTTATTGTCACATATTTGAGATATGCTTAGCAAATTATATTTTAGACCTTCAACATATAAGACATTTTTAAATAACAGAAGGTTATAGAGTTAAATCGTACCTTGGCCCATAATTTTGCAGTTACTGCCATCACCAAATGTGACTGAACCATCAATCATATCTTTTAGATCGGTGAATAAAGCCTTGTCACCTGCATATGCCTGGAGCATCCACTGTCTAGGTACCACTTAGAATGGCTTGTAGCTTTGAAAGCAGTGTGGACAACCAAGAAAGTGACCTTTGGAATCCATTTCATAACCATTTTGGGTTTGGGTGGAGAGTTGGTTTTCTTCCGATTGTAAGAATTATAAGTATGACCTATTGATTTAGACTTTAGAAGCTCCTTAAGTAAATCAACTATCTTTTCAGCCAAAGGATTTTGGTTATGCTTCCTATAGTTGAAATAATTTCGTTTAGGTTTTTAAACAGACTTAGGATTTTTAAAAAACACTTGTCCTTTCTCTTTTGAGTTTAATGTCTCTCCTTTTACAAACTTAGGAGGTGCATTCTTTAGTTTAGGAGAAACATTCTTATCATAACCTAGACCTGATCGATGATCACAGTTTCTCAATCCTGATGAGAGTTTTTCTAATTTAGAATCACCTTCGGAATATTTCCAAGTTTCCTTTAAACTTAAGAGAGATGAGACTTTATGTTTTAATTGGTCATTTTTAGACTTAACATTTTCAACTTGGACAGTCTTGAAATCTAAATCGCATTTTGTCTTTTCAAAACAATCTGAAATATGAGACTTTTCTAAAACAAGAGATTCATAAATTTCCTTGAGTTTAGAAAATTTCTCTTTTTGAAGTCTCAGTTTTACTGCAATTTTACAACTCTCCTTATATAGGGCATTATAGGCATCTTGAAGATCATCTTCATTTTCACATTCACTATTCAGATTTTCTTTACTTGTTGAATCATTATCTGAAAATGTGAATTTGGCTAGAGTCATAAGGGCTTTCACTTCATTGCCCAACTCAGTTTCTGAATCTTCAGATTCAGAAGAAGCTTTAGAATTAGAGGATTCATCCCAAGTAACCAACATACCCTTCTTCTTAGGTTTGTCCTTTTTACGACACTTGTTAGCCAAATGCCCATATTCTTAGCAGTTATAACATTGACTATCTTTCAAAGATTTTCTAGTTTTAGATTTAGATTTTAATTTTTTCTTATCATTTTCTTTTTGAAAATCAACTCTCTTTTTACTTTTGAAGATTTTATAAAAAAAATTTGTCAAAAGAGCCATATCATCTTCAAAGTTATCTACATCACAATTTTCTTGAAAATTGTTTTTAGAAGTTTTAAGAGCAATTAATTTTCATTTTGGAGCTTTAAAAGTTAACTCGTAGGTTTGAAAAGAACCAACTAACTCCTCAACCCTCATATTATCTGCATCACGAAGTTCCTGGATTGTAGTTACTTTAGAGTTGAACCGTTCAGGAAGTGAGCGTAGTATTTTTGCACACACTTTACTTTCTGAAATTCTATCACCAAGACCCCATATAGAGTTTATAATGTCATTTAATCATGTATAAAGTTTATAAATGTTTCATTTTTCGCCATATGAATTTTTTCAAATTTGATTGTAAGGAGCTGGACTTTCGATTTCTTGACAATTGAGGTACCCTCGTGTGTCATTTCTAATGTATCCCAAGCTTGCTTTGCAGAATCACAGGATATAATTCTTTTGAATTCATCTAGTGATAGTGCGCAAGTGATTGCATTTAGTGCTTTAGCATTTGCACTACTCTCACTTTTCTGAAGTGTGGTTCACGAGAAATAAGGTGTCATTCTCATAGATTTTGAACCATCAACTCCAGTTACTTCAGTGGTATGAGGGTTACAACTATTCACAGTGGCCAACCACACACTTTCATCCATGGATTTTAAGAATATTCTCATCCTGGCTTTCCAATAAGCATAGTTAGAGCCATCAAAGGGTGGTGGCCTAGTGACTGATAGGCTATCAAAATCTGACATCTTAAATAACTTAAATCGTTAGCTCAGGAAATAAATCCAAGAATTAAGAATTAAACAGAGCTATTAGGCTCTCATACCACTTGAAAAGGCCTAGCTATATGTCCTAGAGGGGGGAGGAGGTGAATAGGACAATGCCAAATAAAATTTGTAATAGCGAAAATTAAACAAATACAATAGCCAACAATTAAAGTAAACCAATCCCAATGCAGGAATGTAAAGAATGTAATAGAGGAATGTAAAGCAACCTCAAAATTCAGATCTTGAGAGGTTGATACAAATGTTATTCTAAGGACAACCTTACACCAAAAATCAGAGTTTATGGTAGGACAAATTTATTTCTAGAAAGGTCTTTGTATCAAATCTCAAATCGAAGAGGAAAAGAAAATTAAATGCAAACTGTATTGAAGAATGAACTGCAATCAACTATAAATTGTTCTAAGGACAACCATGCACCATAGAAATGGCGGGGCAACCTTACTAGAACAAATAAGAATGCTGAAAAAGGAATCGAAAGAAATAATTGTTAAATTATTACAACATTCCCACAGTGCTTGAAATAAATGATTATAGCATTCACATCCACATATACATCCCACAAATGAACAATAAAAGATATGAAATATAAACCATTCAACCATGAGATACAAGGGATTATAGTGGTTCACCTGTGTGATCACCAACTGTTTAATAACAGCCACATAGAATGCTACTCCACTCCTAATATCCTCACACAGGGGATATTAGCATGCACTATCAAGTTAGGTTTTAACAGGTTCATCCAAAACCTTACAATTGTGCCTTTCTATATGGGCCTACACAATTAAAAAAAAAACCTCCACTTCTGAGATTTCCTAGCTCTCCTTAGATAACCAATACAATGATATTTTTCTGGCAAATCCCAAACAAAACCAAAAACAAAAGAAATTTACAATTAAATGTAAAATACCTGAATATCTCTTTCGTTGTAGCAGCCCAGCAGAACCAAGTCAGAGTAGATGATTGAATGTTCAAGTTTAAATGTCTAAGTTCAATGTCCAAACTCACATTACAATGGTTCTAGTTCTAATTGATTTTAAATTAAATCAAATTGGGCGTAACTCTATTTGATTTTAATTCCAAGAAGAAGGAATATAGCAATTCCTCTTTTCAAATTAGATTGGCATTCAGGAACAAAATTAAAAATTAAAAGCTAACAAAAGAGAATAGAAATTATGCACAATATAGCATAAAATGAACACTAACTTATCTCAGAGTGGAGCTTTGAATATACTTGAATTACTTATCAAACCTCTAAACTTCATGTTCAATTTATAGGCGAGCAAATCACGTCTTCGACTGGTCTTAAGACCCCTATGACTGGTCTTAGAACCCACAGAAATTTAAAATTTCAAGCCGGATAAGATAAGACAGTTTTACGACCAGTCGTGGGTACCCTACGACGACCGGTCGTAGGTTCCACACGACTGGTCGTAGACCTATGATTTTCATTACTGGACTTTGAGTCGAAGGTCTACGACTGGTCAAAGAACTAGTCGACACTGTTCCTACGACTGGTCGAATAGTCACCAGGACTAGTCGTAGAGTAACTAAAAAATTTTAAAAATCCTCAACAACTTAGGACTGGTCGTGAAATTTCTTGGAATAGTCGAACCAGTGCTACGACTAGTCGAACAAGGTCTAGGACTAGTCTTAGAACAGACCAAATTTACGTATAAAACATATATTGATTATGTATCCAAAATGTCCTACTCTAAAGGTCAACCTAAGGTCAGTCTTACCTCAATAGTGAAGCAAGGACATTGAAACTTGAAGACAAGTGACCTTTGAGTATAACAAAGCCTGACATCTTTGAACTTAAACACTTTTGAGATCTTGAAAGCTTCTTGAATCATATATACAAGCTTCAAAGTAGTGTCTTTGTCACTACAAATTTGACAATAACAAAGGGCTATAAACTATAACACTTACAACGACTGAGAAGTTGGACGTCAGCGAGTGTTTTTTAAAGTTTTTATTTATTTATTTATTTTCTTTTTATTATTTTTATGAGATTTAGTCCAATCATGTTGGGCTAAACCTCTTAATTATGGCTAAGAGGTGATGCTTGTAGCATGATGGGAGAGCCTTTGCTTATGTCTTTTGTTTAGCCTAAATTGATATTGATTTTAGTTTGATTATGAGAATGTTTTTAGTTTTTAATGGTCTGTTGTGACTAAAATTATAATGGATCTGCGATGACTTTAAGCATGTTCCTTTCCTTTATGTTTATGACATCAGGAAGCCTTGTTATTCACCATCGTCTCTTGGGCATGGCCGGATGACAGTACCCTTCCTAACCTTCATATCATGTTGATCGGTTGGTAATTAGTTTAATTCTATTATTTACTTTGTCTCCTGGGCATGGTTTGGCGATGGAATCCATTCTAATTCATACACCTTTCATCTCTTAAAAATTATATAAAAGGAAGTTCAATTGATTTTCATGGTTACACCCATTCCACTAGATGCGGATGGACTCTAAGTCCAGTTGAGTTCTTGAAACAGGCATAAGATCTTTCTGACCTCTACAAGTGGATCCTCTGAATCCATAGTTTTTCATCTCCAAATTCTTTAAGTTTTAGATTGATAGTTCATAATTATTCCTCAAATTATAACTCAATTTAGATTTAATCTCATTCTAGTTCTATTTCTAGTTAGTTTCAGATAACGTACAGGTATCAGTCTTGGGGATTCGACCTCGGTCTTACCGAGTTATTACTACATCACAACCCTGCACTTGGGGAGTGAACATCAACTGACTCTCTTGGTGGAAAGCTTCTATTATTTCCAAATGATAATGAATCATTGAATCACCGTCTATAGGATTTTGATTCATACCTTTGTTGTTTGTTATTGGCCCAAGGGGAATCCTCGCTCTGATACCAATTGATGTAGGGATGAACATGATGAGGTCGATCACTATCTTCTAAAGGATAACTACTCCGAATTCACGGAGCTTCTCTGGACTCCTCACACAAACTTCTTGAATCCACAAGGGAAAAAATAAGGAAAATAGAAAATAAATTCTATAAAATTCATAATTTTATTGATGAATGAAATAAATGAGTTCACAACCCTTTAAATAAGGATACACAGCCATGTGAGAAGTTTCAAAATCAAACTACAACTAAAACTCTTAGAATTCACTACCTAATATAAAGAGTAAACTTACTATTTATAGACGGTTGTGATTTCCACTAGTGCACAAGGTTTTCAACCAAAATAGTAAGTGTCCTATTTGGCTTCACCATGCTATTCTCCTAATTATTCTAAGCACTTTTCACGTTCGGCGCAACTCCTAAAGCCCAACGGATGAAGAGTTATAATAAAACTAAAACTTACTATTTATAGTAAATCTGGAATTAAAATAGGGAAATGACCGTCGATCTGATGGTATTTTTCAAATTTGGAATAGGCTTGGGTGGCTAAAATAGCTCTTCCTACCCCAAAATGATATATGGTACGTCTGATAGCTCATTCCGAGTTGCGAGATACGCTCGATTTAAGTTTTAACGATCTGGATCACTTCTGTCGTCGATTAGGCCTTATTTGATCCATCTTGGCCATGAAACTGTCTGCGACCCGCTCTACATCATGGGAAGGCTCATAAGAGTTTCAACACAAGGTCATGGTTCGGTACCCATTGTAGTGAAATCCCACTATAGTGTGTGTGGGGTTGTGAGTGTGCATGTAAGAAAAGTTAATTTTTGGGAGTGTGGTGGTCCTGAGTGATATTTCACCTTTTCATTTCTAAGGATAGTTTACCGTTACTTTTCTCTTTATGTATAGCTCATACGTAAACATGTCACAAGGGAAGTGTGCAACAAAAACTCCAACGAGGCCCACCATGATAACTATGTAACATCTATAATTTACATCTGTCTTGCTCACTCATGTTAGATAAAGATCTGTAAAGCTCTAAAGCTCTGGTGAGCCACAACACCCAAAAAGTGAACATGGGTCACTAACCATTAAAATCTTTCTCTCTTTGCATGAAGCCCATGTAGCCACACCCTTAACCTGAGTCTGTCTTACTCACTGTTCATGTAATGTTCCACTTAGGGCTGTTTGTTAACGCTGAATTTTTGCACTTAACATGGAATTGGAAAAATGTTCCGTATTTAGCAGTGTTTGTTAATGTGTCGTTAACGCAGAAGAAGGAAAACACTAAGTGTTTTTTGAATGAATTCTTTCCGTAATAGGAGTCTGGCTTATTGGTGAATGCGGAATGCGTTCAATGAATTTTTAATTAAACAAAATTTTTTTCTTCTAAAATTACCCCTTTTCAAGTTAGTACGTCAATCTTTTTTTCTCTTTAAATTGTTTGCACGGTACAAAATCAACTTTTAACCTATGAAACTTCTTTATGCCCCACCATGAGGTATGTGTTTCATCCATTCCATTCATCCATCTTTAAAGATCATGTTAGGGATTGGCACAAAAAATGAGAGGAATATAAATCTCAGGTGGATCACACCACAGGAAAACAATAGTGATTGGATACCCACCATTAAAATTCTCCTAAGGCCCAATGTACTGTTTATTTGACATCCAATCTGTTGATTAGGTCATATAGACCTAGATATGAATGAAAAAAAAACAAAGATCAGCTTGATCCATAACTTTTATGGCCCCCAAAAAGTTTTTAATGGTCGACGTTCATTCAATACTATTTTCCTGTAATGTAGTCCACTTGAGATTGAGATATAGCTCATTTTTTGTCTCATATCATAAAATGATCTAGAAACATAGATGGATGGCATGGATGAAACACATACATCATAGCGGGGCTCACATAGCACCGACCATCAGCCATTGGCTGGTGGCAGGGGAGTAGCCAAGCTATTTCCGCAGACGCGGATTGAATAGCAAAAGGATGAGTAGCAAGACTGCTATTGAAGTTATGTCACCAAGTTATGTGGGCCCCATCATGATGTATGTTTTGTATTCACGCCCTCCATTCATTTGGAAATATAATTTTAGGTAAAGATCCAAAGACTGAGTCAAATCGAAAGCTCCGGTGGACCTCACCACAACATATAGTGGGGAGAGTGACGCTCACCATTAAAAACTTAAATAGGCCACAAAAGTTTTCGATCAAGGTAATATTTATTTTTTCCTTTCTTTCATGTCTGTTTTAACTTGTGAACAGGTTCGATTTCAAAAAATAAAATAAAATCATGGTGAGCCTTAGGAAGGTTTCAACAGTAAGCATCAATCTCACCATTGTTTTTTGTGGTGGGGTCACTACAAGAAAAATGGGCAAAGGCTACGGCCAAAAACTGTAGTAAAAACCCTTTTGCTATGGATATGATCTGTAGCACATCCGTCGCTATTGGTGGGATAGCTAAAGGTATAGCTACGGATATAATCCGTAGCAATAGATACCAATAGTTACGGATTATATCCGTAGCAATAGATGCAATAGCTATGGATTATATCCGTAACAATACCTTTAGCTACCCCACCAATAGCGATGGACGTGCTACGGATCATATCCGTAGCAAAAGGAATTTTATCCGTAGTAATAGATACCAACAACACCAACAATATCCGTAGCAATAGATACCAACAGCACCAACAATATCCGTAGCAATAGATACCAACAACACCAACAATATCCGTAGCAATAGATACCAATAGCTACGGACAAAAGCTGTAGCTATAGCTATGGATTATATTTGTAGCTATTTTTTTTTAAAAAATATAATAACATGACCTGTTTCCATTATAAGAACCTGCTGTGATTGATAACTCATCTAAGCTTAATGCTGATAGAAATAGTATATAAAATGTAATCAGAAAAAAAATGATGCATTTATTACAAATAGCAAACAAATCATATAATGCATCCTATATTCATATTTCTAAATAAACAATACTTCACTTTGCTCAACCTATCATAAGAATTACAACTAAGGCGTGCCCTCATGTGCAAGAAACAAATACACTCCAACACAGTAAACACCCTCCATATGCATTCAATAATGCTCATGTTTTTACAGAATTTTCTTCCTTCAGACAATCAATTTCAGTAAATGTAGAAGATAGAGCTTCTTCTTTCCTTAAAACTGTAGATGTAACTTCTATGGACTTCGACACAAGATCACTTTCAAGTTCTGAAACCCTTCCCTTGTGAAAAATAATTTCATCATCTACTAACTTCTTTAGATTGTCAGCCTGTATAAAACAACATTTGTAGACACAATCAAACAAGCATGCCTTTGTATACATCTCAAAAGAAAGAAAGATAAAAAAAAAAAAAAAACACTTATATATGAAAAAATAAAAAATGTACCTACAAATCTTCTAAACTATGGTAAAATCCAACATGAGTAATGTGTTCAAACCTAGGATGGACTCTTAAACTCAAAACCTAGGTTTAGGTTAAGGTTATAGGTTTAGGTTTAGGTTTTAGGTTTAGGTTAAGGTTATAGGTTTAGGTTAGGTTTAGGTTATAGGTTATAGGTTATAGGTTATAGCTTTAGGGAATTAAGAATAGGTTAAGGTTTAGGTTTAGAAAATTGGGTTTAGGTTTAGGTTTTTAAGTTTAGGTTTAGGTTTTAGGTTAGGGAGTTGAGATTAGGATTAGGTGTAGGTTTAGGTTTAGGTTAGGGAGTTGAGATTAGGATTAGGCGTAGGTTTAGGTTTAGGGATTTCAGAATACATTTAGGTTTTAGGTTTAGGTTTAGGTTTAGATTAAAGTTAGGTTATAGGTTATAAGTTTAGGTTATAGGTTATAGGTTATAGGTTAAGGTTTAGGTTATAGGTTTTGGTTTAGGTTAAGGTTTAGGTTATAGGTTTTGGTTTAGGTTAAAGTTATAGGTTATAGGTTATAGGTATAGGTTAAAGCTTTAGGGAATTGAGAATAGGTTAAGGTTAAGGTTTAGGAAATCGGGTTCGGGTTTGAGATCGGGTTTAGTTTGGGTTTTCAAGTTTAGGTTTAGGTTAAGGAATTGAGATTAAGATTAGGTGTAGGTTTAGGTTTAAGGATTTGAGAATACATTTAGGTTTTTGGTTTAGGTTTAGGTTTTAGGTTTAGGTTAAGGTTATAGGTTTATGTGTAGGTTATAGGTAATAACTTTAGGGAATTGAGAATAGGTTAAGGTTTAGGTTTAGGAAATTAGATTCAGGTTCGGGTTCGAGATCAGGTTTAGGTTTTGGTTTTCAAGTTTAGGTTTAGGTTTAGGTTAGGGAGTTAAGATTAGGATTAGGTGTAGGTTTAGATTTAGGGATTTGAGGATACATTTAGGTTTTAGGTTTAGGTTTAGGTTAAAGTTAGGTTATCAGTTATAAGTTTAGGTTATAGATTATAGATTATGAGTTAAGGTTTATATAACGCCCTGAAAATCAGGGGTCGAGCAGAAGCTCAACTCTCGAGTTCCAACGCATCACTTATGCAACATAGATAATGATGATTGAATGTTATTCATATTAGCGCAGTAAACATGAGTGGGATTAGACTAAAACAACATATCATACTCCAGAGACAGTTAAATTTCACAAGCGGAAGACTGATAAATATATAAAATGTATAAACTTTTGTAAGTCTCCAGAGTGTGAACATATTACCAGGTTAACTATATACATGTATACTCCAAAATGAACAAAATGAATATACATGGGTGTTCCCAACAGTGTAAAATAATAAGTGTTATGGCGTCTAATCAACATCCCTATGACCCCGTCGATCAGAACATGGTCTACATAGATCCGCCTGATAGCTGCATATAGGAGAAACCCTCATCATCATAAAAGTTCGGCTCCGCTTCGCAAGCATCGCCATCATCTGAAACTCAAATAGGGATTGGTTGGTATTTAAAACACCGTCCCGTAACGTGGGAGTGAGTGATCAACTCAGTGGAATAATAAAGTAAAGGTTAACATGTTATCAATCCAGTCAAGCAGTAATGATAAAGTAATACAATCAAACATTCCTAAGTACTCTGGTTAATGCAAGAATGATATGCAATAATGATGCATGCCCTCGTCTGCACTTCCCCAACATCTTCATCTTACGACGCGCATGACAACCACTCGAAAGTGCTCTTCCTCTCCAAAGCACATGCAATGCAGTGCATGAACGTGATTACCAAGTTCTTATTAGTCCTTTTCATATAGCAGGATTAGGAAGCTAAGGTACCTCCCTTATATCAATTCTCAAACAATGATTCATTCTAGGGTCATCAATCCTAGTAAATCTCATACGATGTTATGGTTCTAAGTCGCTGTAAAGGGCTCGTCACCAATCAATCCAGGCCTAGTTATACCCTAGTTATTACAAAAAGGCTCGTCGCCCCCATGCAGTTTCAAGGTATACTCGATGTTACTACAAAGCGCTCGTCACCAATTAAAGTAGGCCGATAGCACGAATACAGTGTCCCATATCACCATATTTGGATCGCGAGGCTGGGTTGCTCACTGGTCACTACGGGGAGGCTCGTCGCCCCAGCGTAGGCCGACATCTCGACCACGGTGTCCCATACCACCATGCCTGGCTCATGAGTCTTAACGGATCAAGGTACCAAGGTTAACAGGGTTTCACTGGTTAGTTTGGTACCTTAGATTCAAGAAGTAGTGTCCAAACATGGTGAACATACATCGGGTCAATCGGTTTATTAGACGAGTCCGACTATTACAATCGCACGTTGAGTTGACCAACATAAAGTGCATAAGCACTCCATGTGGCCTAACCACCACCGACATCCCAAGTACGGCTCAGATTCATCGAACACATCTTGTGTGACGAAAACAACCTCAGCCACCAGTTCGAGGCCTGTTACCAATCGCCTGGACTATAATATAGTCTCAACCACGTGCAATTACAACAAGTAAGCATATGAGATTGTCAAAGCAGTAATAAATAAATAAGTCCATCCTACAATCATTTGAGCATACTATGGAAACATGAATATACAGTACATGGAGGAAATCATACACACAGTTAAACATGAATCATATACAGTATATGGATGAAATCATACACACAGCTAAGGTAGTTAGGATTCATATCTTAACTCCCTTATAAATCACAATTTACTAACTACTAACTCATTCAGACATTTTTACAAATATTTAGACTACACCTTCCAACATACATCACGTATATTGGTTATATTACTTATTAGGGCAAATCCTCTTACCAAGGAGTTATCGCATATATGACAAGCATGTACCTACGACAGTTAATCATGGCAATCAAAAATCTAAATTCTAAACGCATACAAACATTTCAACAAACACATCTTAAACATGTTATCATACATAGGTAATTCGCTCATAAATCACATAGTAGTAAGATAGGTTACATAGAGAAAACTGTAACTATGCATGAGGGGATTGAGGATCGCATCTCAACATCCTCATTAAATACATTACAAAGTGCATTTTCTCATTCAGGAATTTTATTAAACACTTAGGCTATACATATTCACATACATATAATAGCTTAGTTAAACATATATTACAGCAATTCCTTCCACATAGGAGTTTCCACACATACACTAATCATGTATTTCTAAGCATCAATCATAACAAGTGCAAACCGTAATTCCATATTCATTCAGGCAATTCAACAAACACATATAAAGCATTTAAAAATCAACAGAGTATATATATTTATGTAATATACGGAAGACATCGTATCTAGCATGTGCAATAACAATCAAGTCAGACATAAATCATTCCTGACATTGAAAGCCTTGAAAACCATAACCTAAACATTTATATTCTGTACCTTTCGCCGGTAGACTCGTAATGAACTCGCTTCGAACACTATTCCTTCATCTATGGCATAACAACCACCTATAACAGAGAATATGTTAGCTATTCCAGCACTTACACTATTTGAAACCCTAAAACAGATTAGGGTTAGGTTTTCTTACCCAATTTCTGAATCGGAATCGCCGGAATGGCGATGCAGAAGTGGTAATTTAGCCCGTGGAGCGATGGGATCGAATCCCAGGAACTCTCTCCCACTCTCTCTCTCTCACTTTCTCTCTCTTTCCTTCTCTTTTTGCTCTCTTCTCTCCTATGGTTACAAAATCGTATGGAATAGAAATGGTGTGGGTTTAGGCCTTTATATAGGCCTAGGACTGATGGAAATGGCCCCATGGCCAAGGTATATTTAGATTATAGCCAAAACTCATCTGTTTAGACTCAACGGAGCATTTCTGGAGGACCCTTTACTGAATGCGGTCAGACTTAAGATCCCTGATATTGGATCTTGATCAAGCTAAGTTTTTAGTCTGATCGGGTTTACAGATCGACCGTGGCGGACCAGTGTCAGTTCAACGGTCACCGACACTCGATCAGGGCCACAAGTATATTGGTATGAGTGGGACATTTCTCCTGATCCGAGGGTAAATTTGGATCAGATTCTGACAGTCTGAATGCTTATAATTAGCCCACAAGTGACACAACTTAGATTACTTAAATTTATATTTAATTTCTAAAAACACACACGTTTCTCACACACTTCGCCCGTTGAGTCGAAATAAATGAGTTTTGACTATAATATAAGCAATCTGGACTTGATTTTTGAGGTGATAAATAGTCTCAGGATATCATCTAGACTTGATTTTTGAGGTGATTGTCAAGTCTAACTAGGCAGTCATATTCTTCTAAGTTCGTCGCTATCGGACTTTCGACGTGTAGTACAGGTTCGATATAGAGTTTCTGAATGCTCTCGAGAGCAACTGAGTTTAGAGATTGATCCTAGGTTTCTAGATAACGTAGCATTAGTGGTCCTACTCATTTTTAGTCTTGTAGTTCATATTTAAAGTGGTTCAAGCTAATTTTATTGAGTATTCAGTTTAGTACTTAACCAAATTCCATCCTAATTATGGTAGAATACGGTCCTAGGGCCATTCTGTGCCCCATTTTTGGCACTTCTAGTTATTATATTATTTTAATTATTTTTTTAATAGTTCATCATCAAGTTTACCCCATTCCACCAAATTTCATGAGATTTTATATTGTAGAAAAATTGTAAAAGTTTCAAAAGCAGCAGCTGTCCAACAAGTGATTTTCGGATAGTTGTCATAACGACCTACTTTAAACTATATTAAATATTTTATTATATTTTTACATATTTTTATATAAAACTAGACTCATTTATCTTCAATCTGATTTTGAATCACCTAAATCGAAGTTATAACGAAGGACATATGATTTTTTAAATTTAGACAAAATGCGCAAAAAAAATACAGAAAATGGGCTGCCCAATCCGCTGTGCGGATGAAGCCTCGCCAAACCAGCGAGCCCCACGCTGGTCACTGGACATTTGGGCGAGGGCTCGCCCTAGGGGTGATATCCTCCCCCCCCCCCCCGGTTACCGTAAACATGTGGGACCCACCCCAGGTCCCCCAAATTGAGTCGTTTGGGCCCACGAGTGCGTCGAGCCATTATCGGGTCTCATTTGTAAATTGGAATGAGTTACGCGATGTACAATATATGATTTTAGGGTAGGAGAAGCTAATCTATCCAATTAACATATCTATATTATGAGATTCTAAAATTCAATAGTCAAAATCTCATTTTATTCATGTATGTACCATTTACAGTAAGTTTTAGTTTAAGTACGGTTCTTCACCATTTAAACTTTAGGATTTGTGTCTGATATGAAAGTACTTATAGAAATTTGAAGAATGAGGTGGTGAAAGGTGAGATTTTGAAGGAAATGGGTTGAAAAGTGATTTTTTTGACTTTGGGATTGAGCTTTGAGAGTGTTATAGTTGACCCATTGCCTAAGGACGTCTAACTCTAGGTTGGTAAAAATCCGAGGTGTTACAGTTTAGTTTATAGATTCTGATTTAGGTTAATGTTATAGGCTTAAGTTTAGGTTTAGGTTTAGGTTTAGGTTATAGGTTTAGGTTAAGGTTTAGGTTTAGGTTATATGTTATAGGTTATAGGTTATGGCTTTAAGGAATTGAGAATAGGTTAAGGTTTAGGTTTAGGAAATCGGGTTCAGGTTTGGGATCGGGTTTAGGTTTGGGTTTTCAAGTTCAGGTTTAGGTTTAGGTTAGGGAGTTGAGATTAGGATTAGGTGTAGGTTTAGGTTTAGGGATTTGAGAATACATTTAGGTTTTAGGTTTAGTTTTAGGTTTTAGTTTATAGGTTTAAGTTATAGGTTAAGGTTAGGTTATAGGTTAAGGCTTAGGTTTAGGTTAAGGTTTAGGTTTAGGTTATAGGTTTTGGGATTTGAGAATAGGTTTAGGTTAAGGTTATAGGTTTAGGTTTAAAAAATCACGTTCGGGTTTGGGATCGGGTTTAGGTTTGGGTTTTCAAGTTTAGGTTTAGGTTTAGGTTAGGGAGTTGAGATTAGGATTAGGTGTAGATTTTAGTTTAGGGATTTGAGAATACGTTAAGGTTTAAGTATAGGAAATCAGGTTTGAGTTCGAGATCGGGTTTACATTTGGGTTTTAGGTTTAAGCTAAGGATTTAGAAATTCAGATTCAGATTCGAGATCGGGTTTACGTTTAGGTTAAGGTTACAGGTTTAGGTTTAGGTTATAAGTGTAGGTTATAGCTTTATGTTTAGGTTAGGTTATAGGTTACGGTTTAGGGAATTGAGAATAGGTTAAGGTTTAGGTTTAGGAAATTGGGTTCGGGTTCGGGTTTAGATTTGGGTTTAGGATTGGGTTTTCAAGTTTAGGTTTAAGTTAAGGAGTTGAGATTAGGATTAGGTGTAGGTTTAGGTTTAGGGATTTGAGAATACATTTAGGTTTTAGGTTTACGTATAGGTTTATATTATAAGTTTAAGTTTAGTTTATAGGTTATAGCTTTAGAGAATTGAGAATAGGTTAAGGTTTAGGTTTGGGTTTTCAAGTTTAGGTTTAGGTTAAGGAGTTGAGATTAAGATTAGGTGTAGGTTTAGGTTTAAGGATTTGAGAATACATTTAGGTTTTAGGTTTAGGTTTAGGTTTAGGTTATAAGTGTAGGTTATAGGTTTAGGTTTAGGTTAGGTTATAGGTTAAGGTTTAGGGAATTGAGTTTAGGTTATAGGTTAAGGTTTAGGTTTAGGTTTAGGTTTAGGTTATAGGTTTTGGGATTTGAGAATAGGTTTAGGTTAAGGTTATAAGTTTAGGTTTAGGAAATCGGGTTCGGGTTCGGGTATATGTTTGGATTTTCAAGTTTAGGTTTAGGTTTACGTTAGGGAGTTTAGATTAGGATTCGGTGTAGGTTTAGGTTTAGGGATTTGAGAATACGTTAAGGTTTAGGTTTAGGAAATCGGATTCGGGTTTAAGATCGGGTTTTTGTTTGGGTTTTAGGTTAAGGGTGTGGTCCCTGCAAATACAGATATAAACATAGCCTGTCCAAATGGCCAGGCCCCTCCAATGTTGTCCATAGGAAATGGACAGCTTCATCATGGTCATAACAACAGTTCCTACCTTCCAGGGACCCCCGTTTATCTGGATAGCTCCGACGCACATCCGGGTCTGCTCCATTAATTTCGAGCAAATACATAAACACGGCCTTTCCCTGGGATCCACCAAATTCGTCTGATCCAAGGATCCAAGGAAGCCAGATATTATAATTTGGGCCATAGTTTCAACCATCTGAAACGCTGAAATCACGCAAACTAACATAATCCGAAAAGGAAATTTCTTTCACTGAAATATACCAACAAAAGTAAATGAAATTCTTGATTTTCAACTAGAAAGCACAAAATATGAACTAGAACATGAGAGCAGAGAAGTGTTGACTCACTTGTTCACTTTAACCCAAGTAACTTTTAGTGTTTCCTTCTTCTTTTCATCAAGCTCTTCAATCACCTTCTTGAATTTTGACTTATCATTCTAAGCAAGAGAAGAATACAGTAAACAAACAACTTCAGACATAAACAAATTCAATTTTTTTTAATAAAAAAAATTGATCCTTTACAGGCTGAGAAATACAGCAATATACCTCAATGATGTTTTTCTTGGATAATAAGTCATGGTATTCATCTTTAACTTTCTCGAACATTGCCATAACTTTTTTGATGACCCTCTTCTCAAGGCTGAAAGCAATCAATCAGATTAACTGAGATAAATGTCCATTAAACTTCTTCTTTCAAAAAAAATGCAAAACCAAACATCAATTAGGTGTTGAATCATACTATTTCATTGTCATGGAAATGAAAACAAAGAAGCATAAGAAACAACATAACAAGTAATCTAATTACACACCCAGATTGTTCAACTTGAAGTTTCTCAAGCTCCTCCCTTGATTTACGAGGATCATGAGATGAGAAGTCATAATTTGTCCCACTTTTTCCAAATAATTTTTTCTCAACTGCAATCCAACTATGCCTTTCTAGTAGTTTATCTACCTTCAGGGAGCAGTCTTTCTATTCCATCTCCATTTACTTAATCTGTGTGAATGGGAAAGAGTGGTATTCTATTAAGAACACATACACAATTTCATAGATCAAGAAAGTTAAATAAAATAGGAATAGAATAACCACTGCAAGTACCACATTTTTCAATTTTTTTCTCTCAACATTTGCATCACTAATTTTATGTTGAAGCTTCTGTCGCTCCTTGATAATGGCACTGATCTCAGCGTCACATTCTTTCATCTTTGAACTAGGTCTGAAAGTCGGGCGGGTTGGGTCGGGTTGCTTCTCAACCCTAACCCAACCCAAGGTTCCTATACCTCAACCCTAACCCAACCCAACCCAATCTCGGGTTAGGAATTCTCAACCCAAGCCCAACCCAAGTGAGCTCGGTCGTGTTGATCGGGTTGGTCGGCTATATACATGCTATTATTTTCGTTATTACATTAGTTTATTATATTTCAATATAGGACTTATTTTTTGTATCTATAATTTTATTAATTATATATGTGATTATTCATTATAAAGAACTCTATTTTTCCTTTAAAAAACAAGCTAAAATATAAGACAACTACTCCTTTAAAAGTCATGTAGCATAGCATGAAGTTTATTTGGGAGAGAGAAATCTGGCATATCTTGTTAGCTTGAGTCCTTGGAAATGACGTAGACAAATGAGACTCGACATCACCAGTGTGCCTTCGACACAAACAATCCACACTCAAATATATTGATCAGGTTCGAGTTGGGTCAGGCAACCCGAGACCTCTACCCGAGCCCAACCTAAGTTTTATCAGGCTGGTGTTTGTATAACCCAAGCTTAAGATTGGACCCGAAATATCCTGCTTGAGCCCAACCCAATGTCGGGTCAGTCACGGGTCGGTCGGGTTGAACCCGCCCAACTTTTAGCCCTACTTTGAACGACTCAAATTGAGCTCAGATTGGGCTTAATCATATTCCTTCTTTATGGAACTAACCTGCAATAGGAAAGGCAATAAAGATGCGTGCATTTTGTGTTCAACAAAAAGGTTTCGAGTGTAAGTTTAAGCACCTTGCATGTAAGGTTATCTAGTTCTGCAGTGAGGTTATTTATCTGTGTCTGTAAAGAAACCAATTGATTTTTCAGGGAAGCATGCTCTTGAATGACTGCGTCTTTCTCCATAATGAGCCTCTCTCTTTCATTTTCAAAGTCATAAATCCTTTCACAATTGAATGCATCGAAATTTAAAAATAAACATGTGCAAGAATGCACCACCTACAACAAGAAGTGTGTGCAAGAATGCACCTTGTTGTCTATTGAAGATGGAATTGAATTAGCCTTATTTTTGTTGGGATTGCTTTTGCCTACGTTGATGCTCAAATGCAAGACACATCCCGTGGAAATATCTATAGTTCTAGATCAAACTTATAAATCAACAACAAAACAGAAGTGCAGTGTAGGTAGTATCGCACAAGTGAGCAATGTACATCAGTTAATTTATCTATGAATTCAGGCACCACTGTAGAAAAATGAGATAATGCTAAAAAACTACCAACTGATCAATGTACATACCGGCTGATTTATCTAGTTATTCAATGTTTTAAGTAGAAAAGAACTAACCTTAAGAGCTTTTTTCCTCATTAGTACACTGAAATACTGACATAGAGAAAATGCCTCCACTGAAAATGTACTCCTCAACCAGAGCTTGCATCCTATGAGAAAATGCCATAGTGAAATCGATAAATTAAACTTTGAGAATAAAAACATTGGTATAAAGTAAAAGGAATCAGAACAAAGAAATCACTGCTAGCAAAACATCATACATTTGAGAAACTCACTGATATTGAATTCAATGGAAAAAACCACATGCACAAAGAAATCAGAACATCCAAATGCAGACTTTAGGGGCTGAGGACAATAATATCTATAACTGCTAGAAGTGCCACCTTTTTTTCTTTTTCATTTTCTTTTTTGTCAAAAGAATGAGGTGGGTTGGTGATCTTGGTAACATTAGAATGGACAACTAGTTTTGCACCTAGGCGACATCAAACATATCCATGTCAAGTCCATGAGCTTGATATGCTAACGCATTTGCAGGGCTGAGATTGCATGGGTGGTTTTTGGTGCATTAAAATCATAAGCATATATGATGATTCAAATGCGTGGATTGCAAAAACTCATAGAATATCTATACACATCTAAATCATAATATAGAGGAAAGAAAGCATATTTGAATCACGTGTAGCTAGGCTGCAAGCCCCAACCTCATCTGCATCCTTAGGTTCAGTAGCAATTTCAGCAATTTCATTTTATTTAATAGAAAATGTATGGTCTACATGACAGTTAACTAGCTTGAAATGAAATACACTCACTACCAAAAAAAAAATCTGATGACTCAATATCTGAAAACAGGGTAGCATAAAACCTACACCAAACTGAGGCTTGCATTCAATAACTATAAGTTTATAACTAAGATGGTGGCTTTTGAGCCCCAAAAGCAACTTCACACATGTCACATGTTGCTAGCCAACTACATGGATGGACATCTGATGGAATATAAGATGAGAGAGACCAACCATGCAGGTCACATGGTTCAAGAATATGCCACTCGATTAATCAAGTGGCTTCATGTGGATGTCAAATGTGGACTGTAGGGAAATTTTTGACCATCCATTTTTTTTAAAGTGTGGCCAATCTAATAAGTGAATACCTTGATTTTTATGCTAGGTCATCTGCAGTGTGGGTCCCAAGACATGCATAGATCAGATGTGCCACACACATCACCATTTGACATATAAGCCACTTGTGGAAGTGTGTGTGAGGCTGGTAAGCATCTGAATAAGATACATAAACCTCTCAAAGAATAAATATTTATGAAACAAACATCTCCTTCAGACATTGTTAGATTAAAACAGAATTGTCTTCCTGACAAATTTTCCATTATAACCCCAACTTAGGATCTACGGACTTTTCAAATCAACAAAAAAGAAGGAAGCTGTTATTGCAACTTATAGAAAATAAAGAAAACATAGCATAAGCCAAATTCCAATATCATTTTGACTTGCGAATCCAAGACTATGAAAAATAAAACAGCCAACTTATTTGCATGAAGCTACTTCCAGCAATGTTTTAATATGCAGTTATGTATAAAATTAAAGTGCTTTTTATTTCTCAGCAGAAAATAGTTGGTTTTCTTGATGAACAGGTATTAAAAGTGTCCAACAAAGCATCCTGCAACCATACAGGCAGGCCCACCTTTCTGGGATCCATATTGTTAATCTTTGTGAAACCGTGAGAACCACCAGTAGTTTACAGTTCAAACATTGTAGGGCTGTAAATACTAGATTGAAGCGAGCCTGCTCGAATGAAGACCTTGCAATGTGGTGGTCCTGAAATATGCCTATAACTAAATCAATATTTCTATTTTAAGGAATTAAGCTAATAAATGAAATACTAAAAATAAATTTTCAGATCTTTTATGAGTCAGGATTAGAAAAAGGCCTCTCAGTTGAAAATAGGACAATACCTCTTCTAAGACAGCAAAAACATTCGACTTTTTACCTTTCCTCAATGATAGAAACTTCTTACGAGCCCGTAGCACAAAAAAGACATTGCAAAATAGCCCATTTGATTTCTTATTCCTGTCTTCTTCATGTAGAGGGGATCCAAAAAAAAATTCATGATCCGGCAGACTTCTTGGTAAGCGACACCTCATTTCAGCCTTCTATAAGATTGATTCAAATCCATTAATATTACTGTGGACACTGAAAATCGGTGCCCACGTTGGTTTGCGATTTGTATTGCTTGATTGGGGGTGATAGGGTGATTATGGATGTTGGAGTCGCCACTAGCCAAAAAATTTAGAAATCCTGCGGTCGGCTAGAACCACGAAATACGCAAGGTGAGGGAAATTCGGAGACTTCCCTACCTTAGATTAACTCCTGGTCTGCGATCCGGGATTCTGGGCAAGGGACCTCAGTTACAAAGAGAGAAGGTGTTAGGAACCCTCTCTGCCCGTACAAATGTACGGTCTCTACTCAGTGTGGTAAAACAATCTCAAAGGATGATGGATGTTGTGGCAGAGATGGGACTAGGCACACACGTGGATTTCTGATGCGGCAAGATCCGAGATTTCTGCAAGCCACAGAGCATACGTCCAACGGCGTGTCTAGAGGGCAAGTGTGATGATGCTTATGCAAAGAGGTAAGAAAAATGGACTAGATCACTAGGAATTTTTGCTGTGACAGGATCTGATGTACGGCAAGCCATAGAGCATACGTTCACTAGAGATCTTAGAGAAGCAAGGGGGTTGAGAAGGGAGTAAATGTCATGATAAATGCTTGTATAATAAATGGATCTTTGGCTTGATCTCTTGAGTAGGTTAGGATATGGGTTGAACCATGATCAAGAAGGCTAGGCTGGGAGGTTAGGATGTCTAGGAAGGCAAGGAGTGGGCTAGGGAGATAGCTGAAAAATTTAGACTTGAGGGCTTTGGAGCTCCTCCTCACCCTCACTCTCTTCCTCCCTCTCTCCTTCTCACTCTCCTTTTCACTTGAACTTAGAAGTGAAGAATGGTTGTTGGTGTCTTTGGTGTGTGGAAATGAGAAGAGGAGAGGGCTATTTATAGCCTTCTCCAATGGCATGGCTATAAATAGGAGGTAGGTAAGGCTTAAAAGGATGACATGGAGGCTTGTGATTGATTAAGGGGAGAGGAATGCCACATGGCACACTCTCATTTACTATGGGGGTGGTAAAAAGGTAAATAGTGAAATCTGGGAGGGTAATTTTGAAGGAAAGTTAACTTTTGGACGCTGGGACAGCTGTCCGCATGCGGCCCGAGAGCGGTGGCACCTGAAGTTCCGCAAGCGGTAGTCAGACTACCGCCCAGGCTCAGTTCCGGCCGGTTTCGCGTGTGTGAGCTTTGTACAGTGTGCGGGTTCGTCCAGAAGACTCCTTTTGGATTTTTCAGCTTAGAAAAATGGATTTCGACTTGGGTAAAGAGGATCTGGGTCATGGTATAGGGTATAGGCGCGGTTAGATGTGTGCTGAATGGTTTGGATCATGGTTTTGGGTTGCGGATTGGGGACTTTTGGGTCAGGGTTCGGTTTAGGTTGGGATTCTGGTTCAAGGTATGATCATGGTTCCCGGATGGTTTTAGCCTTTCTCAAGATGTAGCTTGGGTGGGGTGTCTACAGATGCCCCTCTTTGACCGAGGTTACGAGCAACCGACGGTCAAAGCGAGTGGACACCCCACCCTTCTAGTTAGAAAAAGCATAGCGACTCGAATCTATTGCCTGCCATTGCATCATTGTCAGTCGGTTGTTCGAAAAAGGGATGACTTCACATATCACGAGAGTTGAGAAAAACATTGTGATTACCTCCTGCGCATTTGTCGCAGCTTTACAGATCACCAATCACAACCTTTTCATGTCAGATTGTTAATAGCATTGGAGGAAAAGTCTGAAAAGTAAGGGCCTCTGGGCATTCGTCGCGGCTTTATGAGGATTCCCATACTGTTTGGTCTGTCATTCTTTTGCTACGTAATCACCCTAGAAGTATTTGATCTGTTTGATTGTCAAAGTAGTTAGCTGCCCTGCGCATTGGTGCGGCCTTACGGGGAACTCACTACGCCGACTTAGACTCAATCAAACTTTTTTAAATATCCCAAACTAGGTATGTGCGAGTAATCTTTTTCCATAGTCTGCTAACTCTGATACTTTAGTTTCAATGGATTATTGCCACTTCGAGTTTGATTATTCTTTTCAGAGGTAGATTCACTCATTTTACTAGCATTCGTACGACTATCCAGTATAGAAATCGGGTCAATCGTACTTGTATCATGTACGGATTCGATCATCCACTGGGAAACCGGAAGAGATCGAATCTTATTTAGCTATGTGCACTGGCCGCAACTGGAGAATATGGAAGATTCCTCAGTGTACTGCGTGCCGCGTGCGGTGGTATAAACTTTGTTTGAAAATCTATTTCCTTTTGGAGCTAGATTCCCTGGGAATTTTATTTGAAAATATATTTTTAAAAATTTTTTGAAAAATATCCGTTCGATTTCGCGGATGGGCGTCGTCGTTCAGTTTTTATTTGCTCAAGTAAAGTAAATAGTCGCGTTGCCTCCACTGTTGAGTTGGTAGGGCTAACGGTTTTTATTTGAGGTATTTTTTTAAAATTTTTTAAAACATCCGTCTGATCTCGCGGGAGAGCGTCGTCGTCCAATTTTATTGTACAGTCTAGATCAAATAGCCAGATGACCTCCACTAATGAAATAATGGGCTATTGGGTTGGAATATTTTTTTTGGGTTTTTGAAAGATCCGTCCGATCTCGCAGAAGGGTGTCGTCGTCCGATTTTATTGCACAGTCTAGATCAAATAGCCAGATGACCTCCACTAATGAATTAATAGGGCTAATAGCTTAGAATAAGCGAACCCTTTTCAGGCTATAATTATTAGAGATTTATTGTGTGCTTATTTTGGTAATTTTTGGAATTTTCTTCTTCTTCTTTTTTTTGAAAAGGAGGCTATTTTGGTGAGTTTTGAAGAATTATGGACTATTTTGGTGAAGGCTTGGGGACTATTTTGGTGACTTCTAAAGGTTCGGGGACTATTTTGGCAACTGTTAAAGACTTGAAAACTATTTTTTGTAACTTTTAGAAATCTGGAACTGTTTTTGGAAAATTTTTGAGAGTTTGGGTTTATTTTTTAAAAAAAAATTGGGTATTATCCAATGGTTAGAGGCAAAAATTAGTTACTTACAACTACCTTAGGGGGGCAGCCCGCTGTCCCATGCACCTTTGGTCGGGCGGCGGTCAGATTTCGGCGGGCGACAATCCGGCTACCGCTAGTCCCCTGTTTTATCCATCAGTCCGAGCCACGCACCGGTCCGTCCGGTACAACCTTCTCCTCTATTTGAATCTTCCATTTGGACGTCCAGGGACCTATTATGGTCCCTGGAGCTATTTTCGAGGGGTTTTTCAAGCCTATTTTCCTTATATTTTTCTCTTTCCTTCTATTTCAGGTAATTTTGGCCATTGAACTCTTATTGTACCATGTTGGGCCATTCATCTTGGGAGCTTTTGATGGGTTGGATTTTTTCTTAAAGTTTGGAGAAGGCTGTGATCAGGGCCGTTGGACCACCTTGATTGGATCTGAACTGTTGAATCTTGCTGATCTTGTTTTGTTCGGGCCAGATGGTTGGCTAGACTATTATTGTATTATTATTTTTTGCCTTTTTTTTTGTGGTGGAGTGGGGTGTGATAAGGAAAGGGCCCCACCCTTTATTTTTTACTTTTTTCATTTTTTTGGGTGATGATCTGAACCGTCGGATTGATGATTTGGGGCCTATTTGTGTGTATGGACGATGTGAATGATGATTGGTTGCTTGTGGTGGATGATGGATGGGTAGAATTTTTCAGGTGGGCCCCACATCATGATCTTGACCGGTCTAGATGCATAGATGTGTTGAAAGTGGTATTTTTTATTCTTTTTTATTTTTTTTTCTTTGAATGATGGGTGGATGAGATTTTCAAAGTGGGCCCCGCCTCATGATTTTGGCTAGTCCAGATGCAAGGATGTTGGAAATGGACTTATGGAATGTGTACTGGGTCTTTTGACATGGGCCAGGTGGGCCTTGAATCATTAGCCTGGAAATGGGCTTTTGAAATGGGCCTTGAACATGGGCCTAAATGTGGGCTTTGGACTTGGGCCTTTTGGGATGGGCCTTGGAATGGGTCTTTTGAAATGGACTTTGAAATGGGCCTTTTGAGATGGGCCTTGGAATGGGCTTTTTGAAATGAGCCTTAGAATGGGCTTTAGACATGGCCCTTTTGAGTATACTTACTTGTGCACCTTATCTATGCAGCATGCCTCATCATGGTAAAAATGAGGCTAGCTCCTTCAGCCAGTCACTCGATCCATGCTTCGTGCCCCATGAGGGCCGGCATTTGTCCGACATTACCCGAGAAGGTGATGCGCCTGCTTTCTTGAGAGGGCGTGGGGTCAGGACGCACTGGCCTGATTGGTTCGAGGATCCGCAACCGTTGTTCTTCGAGGTTCTAGAGCGGACCCCCTTCGCTCACCTGTTCCAGGTTCGTCTAAGTCGGACAAATATGTCTCTCTTGTCAACTCTGGTTGAGAGATGGCATCCTAAGACCCATACCTTCCAGCTTCCTTTTGAAGAGTGGGGGATTTTTCCATAAGACATATACATGCAGCTGGGCCTTCGATATGATGGGGGGTCTATCCCTTTTGAGGATGACCTTCTGGTGCCTATTGAGGAAGATTGGATGAATCTATTGAGGATAATGCCAGACGCAGCGGACTTTACTGGTCCTCGCTTCAAACTCTCTGGTTATCATCGAACTTTGCCAGACGCGTCCCTTAAACCGAAGCTGCGGCTGTGGTGAAGGAGTATGCCCTGATTTTATACACCATGGGTGCGATGATTTTCTATCACAGGAATGAGCTGGTGAGTTATGGTTTGTTATCGCTCGTGGAAGATATCACTTTTCCCATATCGTATAATTGGAATGCATCCCTCCTGGCCCACTTGTACGAAGGGCTGGACAAGGCCAACTGTTGTATCAACCGATCCCTGACTGGCTTTTACCTTATCATCAAGGTATTCTCTTTGATCTCCATCTTTTGTAATATTTTCCCTGGGGATGAATTGGTTTGTCCTCCTCTGACAGTGATTCGTGCAGGTCTGCTTTTTTTACTACTTTTCACATTTGGCCCCCACCTTGATAGACCGTTCGCCTCCATTTCCTCGCATGATGTTGTGGTACAAGGATAACCGCAGCCGCACGCGTTTATTTTTTGACCTTGCCTGGAGGTCAAATGTTGATGCCTTTTTTCGAGTGATGTGAGTGATCTCGCCCTTTTCTGCGTTACCCATGTGTTTCCTCTTTTGCTCAAATCTTCAATTTTCTTTTTGCAGTTCCTATCCAGGCTGTATCTCCGATCGAATGCGGCACTTACTCCTAGGGCCCAGGAAGCTTTTCAGGCTTCTCTTCGACACCATATTCTTGAGGATCCTCATGTGATGAAATGGTACTTGGGAGAGAGACTTTTCTGACAGCTGACCGGTAGTCCCATGGTGCCACTTAGTCTTCCATCTAGTCCTTCTGATTGGAGATTGGTGCCTGAGAGAGAACTGACTATTGCACTGAAGAGCTATGATGCTAGCACCTTCGTAGATCCATGTAGAGAGTATAGCTCCTGGTGTGAGCAGTATGGTATTGGCCCAATTTTATAGCCCAGTTTTGCCCCCAGCGGTGGTGCGCATTTTGCTGGAGGAGGGATCTTGGGGCCTCACTTTCATTGGCAGGATACTGATGCATATCTTCCTGATGATGACTAGTTTGTTGTATCTTGCTTTCTTGTATCCTTAGATGTACAATCTTCATGTTTATAGACTTCAGTTTACTGACATTGTTCTCTTTCAATCTTTACTTTTGTGCACCTTCGGGATCTCTGTTGGGTGTATGGAGGATTGTTCTAAGGTCTCGGCCTACTGAGGTGGACCCCACACAAAATTTGGCCGAAAGTGGGCCCGGGCGGCAGTCTGACTGCCGCCCGCTGACTTTTTTCCTCCCGTTCCGTCCTGTCAGCGCTACATCAATGACACAGAAATGTCAGGTCTGTAGGCGGTGATTGGATTACCGCAGGTGGTAATTAGGGTGCCGCCTCCGTTCATCTTTTCTTCCAGCAACCATCTCATCTTCCTGTTCATTCTTGTTGACCAGTTTCAAACATTCCTTCCTGTCCCTGTCCGTCCGATCATCTCCTTTGTCCATTCTTCTTTGTCTCCTTCTCTTTGTCCTCTTCCCCTTTTTATCCTCTTTTTTCTTTTCGGTGCTGATTATGGCCAGCCATGATGAGGGTATTGGTGGATTTATGGGTGATGATGAGGTTGGTGGGTCCATAAATGGTGGAGGGAAATCTTTTATGGAGGAATCATTGGAGGATGGTGGGGTGGGAATGGGTCCTCTTGAAGAGATCAATGCTATTTATGGCATTCCTACCACCATTAATGGAGGATGTGAGGTTGGGTTGAATCGGATAGAAGGTTTTGATGGGTTTGATGGATCCATGCTGGATGGGCCACCGGGGTTTATGGATGTGAGCTTAGCGAGGATGGATGGCTTAGACAAATTTGATGGAGTTACTCCAAGTGGGCCTCTGGGTTTTATTGATGTGATGAATGGGTTGGATGGTGAGGATGGTATGGTGATAATGAGGGATGGCTTGGTTGATGGATCAATAACTATGGGTGGTGTGGATGGTGGCATTGCGGTAGTAGATGGCATGGATGGGATGGATGGTACCTAGCTGGGTGGTGGGCCCCATCTAAGTGATTTGACTGGCTTGGATCTGACTCATGATGGACTTCCCATGGATGAGTTAGGTTAGATTTTTGGCACAGACTTTGAGGAGAGGGTAAGACAGGTAGCTGTTATCGATGTTCAGGGCACAAGTTTTGTTGGTTTTGCGGGTGTTACGACTCCTGGGGCATGTAGGTTCCAGTCAGCTCCTAAGGTGACAGTTGTTGGCGGCTCAGGCCCACTTGTTACTACTTTTCAGGACACTCTGCGTGATGCGACGGGAGATGTTGGCTTCTTCCATCACAATGAGATAGACCTTGTACACGAGGGGATGCCCATTTTTTATGATTCTCCTACTGATCCGGGGATCTTGATCGTTGAGGGCGTACTTGTCTGGACCTGTCCGTTGCAACCCCGTAGTACATGTTCCGAGTGATTGCATCTCTGGATTGAGAGTTTGACCGAGCGTGAGATCTTCGAGTTGAGCTCCCTGGGTTTCCGAGAGGTTCTCCATTTGCATAGAGTCCGACTAGATTGACAGTTGTTGAGTACGGCGCTATAGGATTGGGTTCCATCCTTGAATCTGTTCTCTTTTAATGACTTGGATTGGGCCCGTCATTGGAGGAGTTTTCTCGTCTGTCTGGTTTTCCTTTTACTCGGGAGCCCTATGTTCCTTCATCTGAGCCAGTTCGTTCTTCTGATCTGATAGCCTGGTTTGAATTTCTTACGGTTCTCCCCACTATGGAGGGTGGGGCTGGTGAGTTATCACTTGAGATGTTATATAACTGCTGCTCTACCTCTCGAGGCACCCATGGATCCGATCGTCAGCTTCAGTGCTTGAATGCGCAGATATTTTGTGCCTTGGCTGAGTTGCTCTTCTCAGGATGGAAGCAGTCATCATTGGGAGCTTTATTGGACGTATTGCGTCATATATTGCATCGCAGGAGCATCATTTCTGTGGTGCTGGCAGAGCTCTTCTTAGGGCTGACTGAGTACTCTCTTGGATGTACTAGTATCTTGCGGGGTTCCTGATCGTTCCTTCAGGTATTCTTTACTCTGCCTCCTCTCTTCTCTTTTTTTTATTTATATTTTCTTCTTGCACCTTAAGTTTAATTTATTTCTCCCCAGGTGTGGTTATGGGAACATCTTTATATGACCCCTGTGCTTTCTTGGCCTGATTCTCACTGTGATGATGTATTGTCTTTGCTACTTAATGACCTTCCCTCTGGTGCTGAGGCCACTGAGCCATTGTACCACCGCATGCTATCTCAACTTCAAGGATGAGAGGTTAACTGGGAGGCTACCTGGCTCTGTCACTGGCCGCTGATAAGCAGTGCATCTCGCACTCCTTTTCTGTTGCTGGGCCTTCGGGGATACTGCTCTTATCATCCTGTGCGATTTCTTCATCAGTTTGGCTTTTAGCAGGACATCCCAGAGTTTGCCTTTTCTGGATTTGGCCATACTTCTTTTCCTTTCGACCTGATTGCCTTGTACAGACAGGTTTGGATTTCCTAGCAAGGGTCTTTGGATGCGGCGATGTTAAAGCTTGAGTCCTGGGCTCCCCCTTTGGCCACCGTGTCGTATCAGAGGTGGGTTACGGAGCAATCTCTTTATCGACAGGTTCCGGGCTGGCACTTGGAGGATGAGGCTGCTGATCAGGACATGGTGGGTGATACTGCTTCATCCTCTTCATATGTTGTTGACTCGTTTGAGGCTTTTGAGGAGCGACCCTTCATTGATCCTTCTTTCTTGTTGGCCACACATGGCCACTTGATCAGCGAGATTGTTGTCCTCCAACACACATGCGAGGACATGGCTCTTCGTCTGGTAGTGGGGCGGCGATATGATGAGAGTATGCTCATGACACACCGCCTGGACAGGGATGAGGCCTTCTACCTACGCATGGAGATCGAGAGGCTTAGGCAGAGATTGTCAATATACGAGGGATAGTAGCTTACTTGTGATGTTTGATGTCGACCAACTGTTTTGCGTGCCTGAAACCTTTATTTTTTTTATTTTTTGGCCCTTTGTTAAAATAGAAAAAAAAATACTTGCAAGAAAATTTTAAAGGAATGAAAGAAAATTTTTTTTTTGTGCCAAATGTCAATGTTTGCTTGTGTTTGGATTCGTGCTTTGGATGACTAGGATCAGAATCTTAGGCTCAGCCCACGTTGTTCGCAGTATCTTAGATTGTGTCTTTAGGGTCTTAGTTCCCTAAGAAGGTGCTTAGTATCGCATCCCACGAGTTTGAGTAGAGTCTCACAGAGAACTGATCCGTAACTGATCTTTTCTTTGTATCTCATTGAGGCATTTGTTGCTTTGACTTTTTCTATACTTGCACTTTTTTTTTCTTACTATTTTTACCCGTAGCGCCCTCTCAGGTTTTCACTACGTCCAGCTTTTTTCAGTCATTTTTGCCTGTAGCGTCCTCTCGAATTTTCGCTATGTTTGGGACTTTTGATCTTGCCTACCCCTTGGCAGCTATGCTGTTTTTACCCTTGGCGCATTTTCAAGTTTTCACCAAGTCCTCTACATGCCTGCTGTTTTTATTCGAGCAGCCCTCTCGGGTTTTCAACTTGCCCCTTTCGCTTAGGCATGTCCCCCTCTTTTTTTTTGGTACGTCAGGGATGATGGAGAGACTTCCTTCATTGCCGGCCAACTAATTGCTATCCTGTCCTTGTCTTTGAGTACAATCGCAAGCTGCTCTTAATACGGGAGAGATTTTGGGTGAAATTTGTTTTATTCTTTCCAGGGTCTTATTTTCTTTCTTTCTCTTTTTTTTTTTTTTTGCTTTTGCTTTTGTCTTCTCATCTTTTTTTTGCTTCTTTTCCTTTTTTGTTTGGGGATAGACGATTGGTTTTTTTTTTACGGGAGAAGTGGTGAATATACCCCCCTTTTCTCTTCTTTTTTGGGGTGGGGAAATGATGGGTGTAGCTTTGCAATTGTAATCATTGAGAAAATCAAGTACGGTTACCCATGATATATTTTCACGTTGTCGGCGTTGATGGGCTTGGGAAGGTCTTCTCCTTTCATACTAGTGAGCCGGAGAGCGCCTCCTGGGAGTACTTCTCGAATGATCAGTGATCCTTCCCACGAGAGTTTGACCTTTCCTCTGGGATCTGGTAGGTGCGGTGGTAAGATACGCTTCGTGACCATGTCGCCGATTTTAAAACTTCTTTTACGAATCCTTTTATTGTAGGCTCAAGCGATCCTTCTTTGATAACATTGGGAGTGGTTTAGCGCCCACATGTGCTTTTCATCTGCCAGATGCAGTTGATTGTATCTTGCTTGTAACCACTCGCTCTCCTTGACTTCACTTTCTAGCAATATCCGCAGTGATGGGATTTCGAACTCAACTGGTAGTACCGTCTTCACTCCTATGTAAGCTCATATGGAGTTGCGCCTGTAGCAGACCGTACAGACGTTCGATAGGCCCAAAGTGCAAAGGGAAGTATCTCCGACCAGTCATAATATGTTTTCACCATCTTCTCTAGTATACGGATAATGGTCTTGTTTGTCGCTTCAACCCCACCATTCATCTGGGGACGATAGGGGCTTGATCGATGGCGCTGGATTTTAAATTTGTCGAGGAAATAGCCCATCCTTTTATTAACGAATGGGGTTCCGTTGTCAGTAATGATGGCCTGAGGAACTCCATAACGGCTGATGATGTTATTCTTTATAAACTTGACCACATGAGATGTTGCGATGGTGGTGTAGGATACTGCCTCTATCCATTTGGTGAAGTAGTCTACTGCTACCAGGATGTATTCATGCCCATTTGAAGCTTTAGGGCTGATTTTGCCGATGATGTCCATCCCCCATACAGAGAAGGGCCATGAAGATGTCAGGTTATAGAGTTCGGATGTAGGGGCATGGATCTGGTTTGCATGTTCCTGACACTTAAAACATTTCCTGACATGCTTGCAGCAATCTGTATCTATTGTGAGCCAATAGTAGCCAAGTCGCAAGATCTTTTTTGCCATCATGTGCCCACTCATGTGTGGGCCGCATAGTCCATGGATTTCTGACATGACATGCGTTGCTTCTGTTTCATCCATGCAGCGAAGGAGGACTTGATTGAAGGATCGCTTGTAGAGGATGCCACCAGTAATTACGAATTGCACTGCCAGTCATTGTATGGTGCAACGATCTGTAAGAGTTGCTCCTTCTGGGTACTTCTTGTACTCGAGATATTCTTTGATGTCTGTGAACCACGGCCCATCGTTTGAGGGAAGGTCAGCTTCATTGATCTGCAAGTAGAATGCGGGTTCCTCCTGAAGTTCTACAGTGAGTTCCCATTCAACAACTCCTTTTAGGATCTCTATCATCGAAGTGAGAGTAGCCAAAGCGTCTGAAAACTGATTTTTGGCTCGGGGCATGTAAGAGAACGTGATTTCCTCAAATTCCTCCATTAGGTTCTCTAGATAGACATGATATGGTATTAGCTTCTCGTCTCTGGCCTTTCAGTCACCGTTTGTCTGATTGATGATGAGTTGCGAGTCCCGGAAGACCAGTAATTTCTTTACATTAAGGATTATGGCTTCTCTTAGACCGGCGATGCATGCTTCGTATTCTGCTACGTTGTTAGTGCACTGGAATGCTAGTCTTCTGGATATGGGAACTGGGACGTCTTCGGGAGAGTAGAGTATGGCGCCTACTCCACTTCCTTTCGAGTTTGCAGCTCCGTCAAAGAAGAGTGTCCATTCTCTTGCCTTTCTTTCCTCTTCCTCCTCAATTAGGAGGATGTCCTCATCAGGGAAGAAGGTCTTCAGTGGCTGGTAGTCGGGCAGAGAATGTGCGGCTAGATGATCAGCCAGTGCTTGCCCCTTGATTACCTTCTAAGTGACATAGGTGATGTCAAACTCAAAAAGTAATAATTGTCATTTTGCAATCCTATCCGTTAGTGCTGGTTTCTCGAACAAGTACTTTAATGGGTCCATGCGAGCGAGCAGAAGGACTAGGTGAGTGATCATGTATTATCGCAGCCGCTGTGTTGCCCAGACTAGGGCGAGACACGTTTTCTCTAAGATGGAGTATTTGGCTTCATAGCTCGTGAAGCGTCTGCTCAGATAGTAGATCGCCTACTCTTTTCTTCCTATGTCATCGTGTTGGCCAAGAACACATCCAATTACTTTTGCTGCGACAGAGACATATAACAGTAATGGCCTTCCTGAAATTGGTGGCATGAGCACTGGAGGGTTTAGCAGGTACTCTTTGATTTTGTTGAAGGCCGCTTGACAGTCATCATTCCATTCCTTTGGCGAGTTCTTCCACAAAAGCTTGAATATAGGCTCATAGATGGGGGTGAGCCGTGCGATGAATCGGCTAATATACTGGATTCGCCCGAGGAAGCCTCATATTTCTTTTTCAGTCTTAGGCGATGGCATTTCGACGATTGCCTTGGTCTTGGTTTCATCTACCCAAATACCATCCTGGCTGACGATGAAGCCCAACAGTTTACCCCCGGTTGTCCCGAAGACACATTTTTATGGATTGAGTCGGAGCTTGAACTTTCCTAGCCTGTCAAAGAGCTTCTCGAGGTCTTCGAAGTGTCCTTCGATCGTGCGAGACTTGACGATCATGTCATCCACATAGACTTCCATTTCCTTGTTTATCATGTCATGGAATAAGGCAGTCATGGCTCGCTGATATGTAGCTCCTGCATTCTTCAGTCCGAAGGGCATGACCCGGTAGTAGAAAGTTCCCCATGGTGTGATGAAGGAGGTCTTCTCGCGATCCTCGATGGCCATTTTAATTTGATTGTATCCGGAGAATCCGTCCATGAAGGAGAAGATCTTGTGTCCAACAGTATTATCTACTAGTGTGTCGATGTGAGGCAGAGGGAAGTCATCTTTAGGACTTGCTTTGTTGAGATCTATAAAATTGATGCACATTCTGATTTTCCATCCTTCTTTGGAACTGGTACAATATTTGCGAGCCATTCCGTGTAGTTGGAGACTACCAGAAATCCCGCATTGTATTGCTTGATGACTTCATCACGGACCTTCAGGGCCCATTCTAGCTTCATTCTCCACAGCTTTTGTTTGACAGGCTTCATGTCTGGCTTTATCGGTAGATGGTGCACCACCAGATCTTCATCAAGGCCAAGCATGTCCTCGTTTGAGAAGGCAAAGTTGGACAACCTTGGCTTCAGAAACTCCATCATTCTCTGCTTGTACTCTAGAGGCAACGATCTTCTGATGCGCACCTCCTTCGGGAGTTCCGCTGACCCTAAGTTCACAATTTCAAAGTCATCTGCTGCAACATTGGCTTTTGTTTCAAATTTCTCGAGGGAATCCTCAAATTCGAGAGCTATATCATCATTTTCTTCATCTGGGGCTTCATCTGAACCCATGAGTTCGAAGTCCAACTCGAGATCGAAATCATACGAGTCGACTTCTAACTTCTGCGGTGTGTGTGGGATGTTTGTCACAGCGGATTTTGAAAGCTTTTCTATTTTTTTTTTTTGTGCTTTGAAGATTTTCTGATGTTTTGTAATTTTGAGAAATATCTGATTTTTTTGTGCTTTTGGGGATATATGATGTTTTTGTGTTTTGAAATTTTTTTAATTTTTTTATGCCCTTGGAGGTCCTAAATAGGATGGTGTTACGAACCAAGATTGATCTTGTCCTAATCCGGAGTACCAACTGCTATTTACATTGACATTTTTTTTGAGGTCGACATCCTTGGAAGATTCACTGACCGATTCAATTGTTAGGGGGACAGCTGTCCATGGTGGTTCTCCCCCCCTTCCAATCTCGCTTTCCAAACTTTTGGGATCCTGTGGGTCACCTGCTTGATGACCATAATGTCTGCTGGGTTGGGCTCAGAGTCGGAATCTAATTCGACTTCCTCGCCCAAGAGTTGAAATTCTTCTGATTCCTCCGGCTAGTCCTGCGATCGGACCTTGATGTCTGTCCAGTCAAGGGCAGGCCACTTCCCTTTGTCAATCCAATGGATGGGCTGCTTCTGCTCCTTGTGTTGCTGGGCTGGTGTCAGAGACATGTTCCCTTGACTGTGTACGGGAAAGGGTGCCTCTCTGGGTTTGCCTGTATTCCTTCCAAGGGGCATTCCTGGTTCTGGATCCTGCGTGGGTGGACCTATTTCCGTGCCCCTTGCCTTTTATGATGGATCTGGGGGTTCTGTCCCCTGTGTCAGATATGTTTTTGATGTCTCGAGAATCTTGTCCCATCTTATGGGTGGCCAGACAGACTCCGGGTGGGAATGATCAGAGAATTTGAGCTGCTAGAGATGGTCCTTAAGGGAAATCATCGGGTTTCCACAAACTATTCCAGCTTTGATAAAGTGGACGGGTGTGTTCATGAAAGATTGACCTTTCTTTGGCCTCTCAACTTGATCCTCCGGTTTTGGTTGATACCCCAGCCCCTGTCTCTGCATGTTGGCACGTGCTGGTTATTCTACTATACATTTTTCATGGAACTCAGTCCGGTAGTTCCAAATTAATCGTTCAGCGAGGGAAATGACATGTTCAGCAGTGAGTGGGAAAGGATTAGCGATTGAATTTATAACTTCGAAATCGAAGCTGTGATATGATACATATCCCTCTGTATGCTGGATGTCAATCACCGGGATGTCAGTTTCTGAGATATTAACCGCTACCGGCAGGACAGTTTCTGGCTCGGCCAACACTGAGATGATTCAATTTCTTGAAGGAAATTTGACTCTTTGATGGAGAGTTGAGGGAATGGCTCCAACAGCATGGAGCCATGGCCGCCCCAACAGAAGATTAAACGAGGCAGGGATGTCAATGACCTGGAATGTGACAAGGGTCAGGTCTGGTCCGATTTCTACCTCAATGTTAATCTCTGCCTCAACCTGCCTTTGGGAATTATCGAAGGCTCTGACACTCATAGTGCTGGGCCTGAAAGAGGATGATTCTATCCCTAACTGTTCAGCAGTCCTTAGAGGGCAAACATTATGGCTAGATCCATTATCAATGAGCACAAGTGGGACTTTGAAATTTTTATGGCAGGCTACTATGTTTAGTGAGCGCTCGTGCTTGCATCCCTCAGGTGGTAATTCATCATCAGAGAAAGTGATGGCTCGTGGTGCGAGCAGCTATCTAATCATACTTGACACCATTTCGGGGGTATGTCAGGAGAGATATGTGCATCATTCAGAGTCTTCACAAAGATTTCTCGATGCGATCTTGATGTACATAGGAGTTCCCAGATGGATATCTGTGCGGGAATAGTTTTGAATTGGGCTGCTATGTCATAAGCAGCGTTGGTTTTACAGGTGGTTCCCGACAAAGCTCCCCGGGTTTCCTTTGAATTTTGATTATCTCTCCTGAAGTACCTCCCATTGCTGCCTACTTTGACACATTCTGGGTAATATCATGTGACTACCTTCGGGTTGTAGGATGGAACTGCCCTTCCTTCCAAATATATTAGGGGTTCCTGAGGCTGAGGAGTTGTGGTTGTGACAGTTTGTGGAAGACTTGATGGTTTCTCTTGAGGTACCATCGGAGTTTGGCAGGTTTTAACATTGGTGTCTTCTTCCACCTTTTGATGTACAGGAGAGGTCCTCTGGCCTTGTGCCAATTTGTGAGGCATCAGGAATTTGGGACCTTGAACTGGGGGTGCCCCTTGTAAAGTCAACGAAGATAGATCGGGGAGACCTATTGAGACAATGACAGGTTCAGAATTCGACCTTTTTGGATATGCGGGGTATGCCCCTTGAGAGGTAAGATGCTGCAAGTGTGACCTGTTGGGTGCGACTTCGAGGGTCACGAGTGTCGGTGTTGATGGTGCTACTTCTAGAAAGACAAGAGGTTGAATGGCCGGTGCTGCTTCAAGGAATATCTATGGCCCAGGCGATGGTGCCTGTTGGTATCCCCATGCCCGGGTCGTTGTGTTTGTCATGATTCCGTGAATAGAATGATGTGGGGAGGAATACCTAGGTTGTCCTCCTTCAATGTGGTTGACAGTAGAGGTGTCAGATGTGCTGGGTTCTGTTTGATGCGATGGTAGGGGATTTTGGAGAATGTTGGCCTGAGCTGTATTATTAGCCTGTGTGGTAATTGCAATCTTCTGGCTTTCGATCAGATCTTAGACCGCATGTTTCAGGGTGAAGCAGCGGTCCGTCAGATGGTCAAGAGCCTGGTGATATGCACAGTATTGATTTTCATTGTAACCAGGTGGGAAGGGGTTAGGAGGAAGTCGAGGTTGGAGAGGTGTCAAGAGTAGCTTTTGCATTAGTATTGTCAGAACTTGACTGTATGTTTGTGCTAAAAGGATGAACATTCTCCCTAATATTACCTGTTTGTATGGGCCTGGTGCATTTCCCCTAGGCTGTTGTTACTGTTGTTGATGCGACTGCCCCTGATATCCCTACTGGGCTTGCTGTGATTGGTATTGCCTGTTTGGCTGCGATTGGTATTGCCTGTCATGTTGTGGCTCCTGTTGTGGAGCATACTGACTTCCTTGAGTGTTGACAACAATGTTGTTAACTTTTGTAGTGCGTTGCGTAGGATTAGTGCCATTTTCATTCCCATATCCTACAGGTTTCCCTTCAGTTTTGTTTCTTTTGATTGTAGAGGTCTGATGTGGCCATGGAGAAATGGTTCCGGCTCTAATCCCTGCCTCGACTTGTTCTCCAGCTCGGATGAGTTGAGAAAAGTTTACGTATGAGTACGAGATTAGATATCCTAAAATGCTAGGACTTGTCGAGTGTACAATAATGGATATCTGCTCCTCGTCATCAATGGGTTTCCTCATTCGAGCGGCCATGACTCGCCATCGTCCTACGTATGCTGATAAGGATTCATCACTTTTTTATCTCAAGGTGGCCAAGTCGGACCTTCTTGGAGCCATATTTAGGTTGTATGAGAACCAGTCAATGAATGCCTGAGAGAGCTTTTCCCAGGTTCTGATTTGATGGCTGTCTAAAGAGGTATACCAATCCAAAGCATCGCCTTTGAGAGATTTCTGGAAGAGCCGTATCAAGGCTCCATCATTCCCTGCTATCGAATTGAGTTCCCCATAAAATGCTTTTAGATGTGCGGTGGGGCACCCGCTACCGTCATACCTTATGAACTTCGGCACCTCGAAGTTTGGGGGTACCCGGGCATCTGGGAAGGGACAAAGGTCCCTGAACTTAGTGGATGGGTGATCCACTCCTTGCTGTTTTTAAAGTTGATTTTGTACCATTTGTAATTGCTCTTGTAGTTCCTAAATCTACGACTTGCCTTGTTGCTGGTATCTTGTCCCTTGTTGTAGGGCTTGTGCTACTTCTTATTCATATGGATCGATGATGGGATGTTGTTGGAAAGAAGATGGACTCCCGGTGACGGGAGGTGGCTGGAATTGAACACCGTTCCCTCTCGAAGGAGGGTGTGAAGTTCGAAAGTGTCTCCCTCCTGGGGTATCTGTCAACTCCGGAATGTTACTCCCGTTAGGGGGAGTGAATTGGACTTGAAATTGGCCCCCTTCGTGGGCATCCGCCAGTTCTTGTCGGTGGTTCCCGTTAGGGGGAGCCTGTGTTGTAACTTGATTATTGTGATGTGTTGAGTAGGGATGTATGGGAGGGTTGCTCCCGTTTGTTGGTTGTTGTTGTTCTGGTGCTGACTCTTCCGGGAGAGAGAGCACGGGATTTACTAGGGAAATGAGGGAGAAGGCAAAGGGGGTTTGTGGGAGTGAATTATTCTGTACACTAGGCTGAGTTACCTGTGTATTTGGAAAGGGATTTGGCACCAAGCGAAGTAGTAGTTCTTGCATTGTTCGAAGGAGCAGCTCTTGGGTAGTTGCCTCAGCTTGGGGGTTTGCCTGGATTACTGGTGATAATGCGGGTGTAGGTGTAGGTGCGGGTGCGGGTGCCGAGGTCTCGGGAGTTGGCTGAGCTGCCGGCTCTTCTTCATGAGAGGCTTGAGAAGTTATGGATGCACGGGATCGAGTAGTCATGATTTGGATCTATGCCTAAACAAGAATAAGCCAAAAGACCCTTTTTTTTGTATGGATGTAAATGATGATATCCCTCGAGATTAGAGTACCACACGTTTTCGAGTCAGCTCTCAGCTAGTGTGCTCTAGCAAATATTCCTCAGTGGAGTCATCATTCTGTGGACACTGAAAATCGGCTCCCACGTTGGTTTGCGATTTATATTAGTTGATTAGGGGTGATAGGCTGATTATGGATGTTGGAGTCCCCACTAGCCGAAAAATCTAGAAATCCTTTTGTCGGCTAGAACCACGAAATACACAAGGTGAGAAAAATCCGAAGACTTCCCTACCTTAGTTAACTCCTGGTCTGCGATCCGAGATTCCGGGCAAGGAACCTCGGTTACAAAGAGGGAAGGTGTTAGGCACCCTCTCTGCCCGTACAAATCTACGGTCTCTACTCAGTGTGGTAAAATAATCTCAAGGGATGATGGATGTTGTGGCCAAGATGGGACTAGACACACACGTGGATTTATGATGCGGCAAGATTCGAGATTTCGGCAAGCCACAGAGCATACGTTCAACGGCGTGTCTAGAGGGTGAGTGTGATGATGCTTATGCAAAGAAGTAAGAAAAATGGACTAGATCACTAGAAATTTCTGAAGTGACAGGATCCGATGTACGGCAAGCCACAGAGCATACGTTCACTAGAGATCTTAGAGAAGCAAGGGGGTTAAGAAGAGAGTAAATGTCATGATGAATGCTTGTATAATAAATGGATCTTTGGCTTGATCTCTTAAGTAGGTTAAGACGTGGGTTGAACCATGATCAACAAGACTAGGCTGGGAGGTTAGGATGGCTAGGAAGGCAAGGAGTGGGCTAGGAAGATAGTTGAAAAATCTGGAGTTGAGGGCTTTGGAGCTCCTCCTCACCCTCACTCTCTTCCTCCATCTCTCCTTCTCACTCTCTTTTTCACTTGAACTTAGAAGTGAAGAATGGTTGTTGGTGTCTTTGGTGTGTGGAAATGAGAAGAGGAGAGGGCTATTTATAGCTTTCTCCAATGGCATGGCTGTAAATAGGGGGTAGGTAAGGGTTAAAAGGATGACATGGAGGCTTGTGATTGATTGAGGGGAGAGGAATGCCACATGACACACTCTCATTTGCTATGGGGGGTGGTAAAAAGATAAATAGTTAAATCTGGGAGGGTAATTTTGAAGGAAAGTTGACTTTTGGACTGTAAGACAGCCGTCCACACGCGGCCCACGAGCGACGGCACCTGAAGTACCTCAGGCAGTAGTTAGACTACCGCCCGGGCTCATTTTGGGCCAGTTTCGCGCGTGCGAGCTTTGTACAGTGTGCGGGTTCGCCCAGAAGTCTCCTTTTGAATTTTTCGGCTCAGAAAAATGGGTTTTGGCCTGGGTAAAGAAGATCTGGGTCATGGTATAGGGTATAGGCGGGGTTAGATGTGTGCTGAATGGTTTGGATCATGGTTTTGGGTTGCGGATTGGGGACTTTTGGGTCAGGGTTTGGTTTAGGTTGGGATTCTAGTTCAAGGTATGATCATGGTTCCCGGATGGTTTTAGCCTTTCTCAAGATGTAGCTTGGATGGGGTGTCTACAATTATAAAAAACAAATTGCTTCTAAGGAGAGAGCTAATTCCAACCATTTCTCACTCATCAGAATCATAAAAACCAAGTATTAGGCTATAAGCATAATATTCCCTGAAAATTGAAATACTAAAACCAGGAAACATTTTGGAGAAAAAGCTAACCTGCATGTATTTTTAGAAGCTACACTTTGGAATCAGCTACTGGAACACTTTGAAAGGCTTCCATTGGATAATGAACCTATACCAAATTGTAATCAGATTTCCAATTTTTTCATCCAACTGCATGTTGATTAGTCCTAGATAAATAACAAGAGAGTAACTTTTTCTTAGAAAAAAATAAATGACAATCCTCATCAATCTATTAAGTTGTCCAAGTAAACAAAAGTAAGACCACTGCAAGTGTGAGTGATCCAAGTTAGATCCCTAGTTATCTTACCTTATAATACCTTACTTGTAGGCCTGCCAATAGGCTAGGAAAAATAAAAAATTTTAATATGCCCGACTCAAAAAGTTCAGAATCTAGGGCAAAGCTAACCCCAAGCTGGCCCTTAACAG
Source organism: Magnolia kwangsiensis (assembly GCA_037074715.1). Taxonomy (NCBI): domain Eukaryota; kingdom Viridiplantae; phylum Streptophyta; class Magnoliopsida; order Magnoliales; family Magnoliaceae; genus Magnolia; species Magnolia kwangsiensis. The sequence continues at coordinate 93,821,598 of CM073580.1, forward strand.
CCTTATTTGTGCCCAAAAAGGGAAAAACCACCTACCACCTTTCAAAAAAAAAAAATTGTATTAAATCTGAAAGATACATCTTAAAAATCCTTTTATAAAATAAAAGAGTGGAATCTGCAGCTTAAAACAAACCTAAGGCCCTGTTTAGTTGCCACTTACAAATGAGCTCATCTCATTTTAGTTGAGATTTTATTCGACTCGGTAATCAATCTTTAGAAGTCTAAGTTCAACCCAAACAAGTGAATGAAAAGCACATCAATTATTCTTGTGGAATATGATTTGGCAAAGGCAATGGTCATAGACCAACCAAACTGAGTCTACCCAGCCAAGTTCCCTGCGGACCAGTTACTGTTGAACATTGCTAAAAAGGGTTACACTGCCGGAAGTGAGGATGGAGTAGTCACCTTTTGAATTAGCTGGAGAGCAGTTACAGCCAAGTTTGTGCCTATACGGTGGGCAGGAGGGTATTTACACAATGCATTGTCCATCTTACATACATAACTCCATATACCCTTTGCAAAAGCTAGTTTTGCCATATCGACGTTCAGGCCAACATCTTCTTGGTGCACCATTGCAATCTTGCAAGCGTCTCTACTAGGGACTTTGATCAAAATCACAAACTAGGTAGCACTAGAAAAGAGAGGCGGGGTGCGCGTGGGGGAGGAAGAGAGAGAACTGCCATGAAACAAAGAAACTGCAAACTTGAACAATGATTTCACAATCATCATGATCCACCGAATGTCGATTTTCCATTTCTCTATCATCAATTAAACAAAATTGCCTGAGAAAAAGTTCTAGTAAACAATTGATAAAGGTTATTTTGACAGGACCAATGATGTGTAGAGTACAAGCTGAACTAGGAGACTTTTCTTTTAGTTTCAACATTTGGCTTAGGCATGTCAAAATAAAACTTGCAATAGAAGAATAATTGACTTGGGCTTGGCCAATCAACATTTTTTTCAGCCACCACATAGGATGGTTCTAGTGAATGATGCATCATGAGTCACCATGAACTGCAACATGTCATGAGATGGATTGATTGTAAAACGTAATCAGTCATATTCTCATTTTACAAATTGCCAAAGCTAAATGAATCATAAAATTCAATGGCATCAAAGAGCAATAAATGGCATAGTGACAGAACTATAGTAGAGACAAAAATGAACTGCATATTGGTGCTTCAAAACACAACTGGCTTTTTTCTAGAAATAGATGCAAGTTCAAACTTCAAAACTCAGGGTTCATTCTGGAAATTAAGTCTTTCAATTTCCAAATTCAAACAGGTCAGTTGGTGAAAGAGTTGCCTATCCTACAAAAATGGCCATGCCCCACCTTTGACACAGATGACTTTTTATGAAGTCTATGTTCACTATGCACTTGGAACAAGGGTGAACCAAGTCCTAGGTGAGCTTTAATCCATGGTATACGGACAATTATTTGTTTCTAAACTAAAAGCTATAGTCCGCATTCCAGTTCAAGTTCAATTCACAAATGAGATCCAGTTGACAGATTCGTCTGGAGTTTAATCTATGAATCAGTTGAAAAATTAGATTAAGATCTGCTGCAATCACATGATACAATCCAGTTCACATGAGTGCATGAATCAGTTTACAAATGAGTGTAAGAAAGAAAAGTAATCGTTGATTTGGAAAAATAACCATAAATGTGTCTCACTTCACAAAAACCTGCAACCCATCATTGCAATCACAGAATAAGTCAATGAATCACTTCACAACCATCCATCGATCTGCATCACTTCACAAGCATGTGCATTACTTACAAAAGTCTAGGACATGTTGCAATAAGGAAAAGTCAATTAGTTACACAAATGAGTTGATGAATCAGGCTACAAATAAGTGCATGAATCCCAAGTACTACTCCTACATGTGGTGATAGGTCTACATCGATGGCTATCAGTTTAGAAATGAGTGCACAAAAGGAAAGTAACCATTGATTTGAAAAAAAAAAAAAAAAAAAACCATTGATACAAAACACTTAACAAAACCTGCAACCAAACTCAGCAATCACAAAAAAAGGTTAATGTATGAACCACTTAACATGCATCTCCACTGATCTGCATCACTTCACAAGCGTTTGCATTAGTTTCAAAGTCTAGGATCTGCTACAATCACGAAAATTCGGTCAATGAATTAGCACATGGATAAGTTTTTACCATTTGCATTTACAATTTGTAATAGGAATTACAGAACTTTCACAACCACATTTGCATTCATTTTAGTGATTCTGAAATGTGTTCATTTCACATTCCCAACCCTATTTACATTTATGAATCAGAAGTTTCACATTCCCACACATGAATATAATGGCAATACAGAAAACTCATCCACATGCATATTTAAAGAGCCATGACATCTTCACTATCTGTTATCCTTAAACAACTATGAAGCAAAAAACATGAGATAGTGCATTTATGCTCAGTATAGGTAACCTGACCATGATCATAGTTTTAAAACTCGCTGACCACCCCAACTAGCAAGGCCTTTTGAAAGAATTTGTTTGCGGGCTTTTAATCCTAGAAGAACTGCGCTGATGTGCTCTATCAAAATCTAGCCATTTCATCAAACAAATAACATGCATGGAATCTAGCCATTTCATCAAACAAATAACATGTCATTTCATCCTGCCATTTCAACAAAAAGATAACATGCTATTTCATCAAACATTTAGCATGTATCAAATCTGAAATACAGAAAAAGAGAAAGAGAAGAAGATATCAAACCTATGGAGAGGAGCTTCATGGCTATGTGTGTTTCTTCGGGCAGGAGCTTCTACAATAGAGAGAGATAGAAGAGATGGCAGAGAGAGGGATGAGAATGAGAGATGGAGCAGAGATCGGGAGGGAGAGAGAGGATTGGGAAACGGAAAGAGGGAGAGAGAGAGAGAGGATTAGGGAACGGAGAGAGAGAGAGAGAGAGAGAGAGAGAGAGAGAGAGAGAGATGAGGCCATTTTGGGCACGGCTCTGTTTTGAGCGCGTGCTCAAATTTGGGCATCGTTTCGTGAGATGGACCATGGACGGTCCTGACAGGGGCTTCGTGGGGCCCACTATGATATATTTGGTTTATCCACTCCGACTATTAATTTTATTAAATTATTTTAGTTTATGAAATCAAACTTAAGATAGATTTAAGGCCAAAATGGACCACACCATAGGAAGCAAATGTGATTTAATCTTAATGTTTCCTACTGTGTAGTCAACTTAAGCTTTCGATCTGGCTGATTTTTGATGTCATGCTCTAACATAATATTTCCAAATAGATGGACGGCTTAGATAAAAAATATATTTTTTTTAGGTCCCATAGAGCTCCTTACAACACCGTTAATTATTAATGTGTGATAACTTTTTAGCTACAGATTAAAACCGTAGTAACTGTAACTACGGTTTATATCTATAGCAAAAAATTAACGTAGTCTATATCCTTCGCCCCTTTTTTTGGTAATGAGTCAACTACATATTTGGATCTACCTCATTCTTTAACTCATGCTCTAAAATTAAATCTCCAAATAGATGAACGGTGTAGATAAAGCACTGTAGACACTGAAAATCAGCGCCCATGCAGATTTTGTATTTTTGTATGGGAGTGATAGGCTGATTATGGATGTTGGAGTCGCCACTAGCCGAAAAATCTCAAAATCCCGCGGTCGGCTAGAACCACGAAATATTGTAAGGTGAGGGAAATCTCGAGACTTCCCCATCTTAAATTGACTCCTGGTCTACAATCCGGGATTTTGGGTAAGGGACAGCGGTTACAAAGAGGGAAGGTGTTAGACACCCTCTCTATCCGTACAAACGTACGGTCTCTACTTTGTGTGATAAAATAATCTCAAGGAATAGATGATATGGTCGGGATAGGACTAGGCACACAGGCAGATTTCTAATGTGACAAGATCCGCGTTTTCGGTAAGCCACAGAGCATCGTCCAACGGCGTGTCTAGAAGACGGATGTAATGATGCTTATGCAAAGAGGTAAGAAAAATGGACTAAATTACTAGAAATTTCTGATGTGACAGGATCCGATATACAGCAAGTCACAGAGCATACATTCACTAGAGACCTAGAGAAGCAGGGGGGCTGAGAAGGGAGTAAATGTCATGATGAAATGCTTGTAAGATAAATGGATCTTTAGCTTAATTTCTAAGTAAGCTAGGATGTGGGTTGAACCATGATCAACTGGGCTTGGTTAGGAGGTTAAGATGGCTAAAAGGCAAAGAATGGGCTAAGAAGGTGGCTGAAAAATATGGACCTTGAGGCTTGGGAGCACCTCTTCACCCTCACTCTCTTCCTTTCTCACTTCCTCTCACTCTCCTTCTCACTTGAGCTTGGAAGTGAAGAGTGGATTTTGGTGTCTGGAAATGAGAAGAGGAGAGGGTCATTTATAGCCCTCTCCAATGGCATTTTGGTAATTTCTGAGTTTGGGAAGGGTAAAAGATGACATGGCAAGTTATGGTTGGTTATGGAGAGAGGAATGCCACATGGCACTCTCTTATTGGCCATGAGGGGCAATAAAAAGATAAATAGTGAAGGTTTGGGGGTTAATTTTCGAGGAAAGTTGACTTTTGGGCGCTCGAACAGCTGTCCACACGCGAGCCGCAAGTGGCGGCACTTAAAGTATCGCAGGCGGTAGTCAGACTGCCACCCGCGGCCTGGTTCAGGCTGGGCTCGCAAGTGTGGGCCTTGTGCGTGGTGCGAGTTCATTTAGGAGTCTTCTTTTGGGGTTTTCGGCTCAGAAAAGCGGGTTTTAGCTCGAGTAAGGGGATCCTGGTCAGGGTATAAGGTATATGCGGGGTTGTATGTGTGTTCAAATAGTTTGGATCATGATTTTGGGCTGCTGATTGGGGACTTTTTGGTCAGGGGTCGGTTTGGGCTGTGATTAAGGTTTGGCTTAAGGTATGATCATAGTTCCCAGATGGTTTTAGCCTTCTCAAGATGTAGCCTGGGTGGGGTGTTTACAAGCACATACATTATAGTGGGCCCACATACATCACAGTGGGCCCATGGAACTTAATGACATCACTTCGGTAGCGAATCTCGCTATAGATAATCTGCGTACAAGTAGGATGTGGTTGGTTGGTGTACCTCACACCAACTATATAACTACTGTATTGACGTTAGTAAGTTCTAGCAAGTTCTGTAGGTCTTATCATAAGGTATGTTTTATATCCAAACCATCCATGCATTTGGCGAGCTCATATTAAAGCTCGAGAATTTATTATTTTATTTTTTTTAAAAGGTGCAAAAAGCAATAGGAGATTGAGCGTCTACCATTGAAACCCTTTATGGGTCACAAAAGTTTTGGATCAATATGATTTTCTTTCCCTTTTCATACATGTATTTGTAATCTTATGAACATATTGAATATAAAAAAAACTTAAATAGGCCATGGAAGTTTTGAATATGTTTTCACTTCATCCAATTGGGAATTAGCATATAAATATAAGGTGAGCCTTATTTGAAAGTTTTGTTGCTATTGGTGTTCAATCCTCACCATGATATTTTAGTTTTTTATTAAGTATTTTAATTTATTTGAATTAAATATAATAATTTTATTTTTATTTAGTAAAAAATAATTTCTTTATAGTGTAAAACATTTCCAATCGAGAGATAGGGGCAAATGTGTTAAATTAACATATTTCTGCCATTTAAGATGTTTGTTAATAAATAGTTTGTTTCCAATTCATCACTTAATTTTTAGGCTTCAGCTATATTTATCAAACAAGTTTTATTAATTCAAATTTCAGATTCAGGCTTTAGATTTCAGGCATGGGCTTCAGGCTTCAGATTCGGTCTTTAGGCTTCAGATTCGGTCTTTAGACTTCAAATTTAACAAGCGGGGCCTGAGTAAATAAATAAAAAGCTTAGATATCAAGCCAATAAATCTTAAAAGTATCATGATGCTCCAATTTTGTACCATTGTCCCAGTATTTGTATTGAATGCTCCATTTGTTTTAAAAATATCTGACTAAATATCTGACTATTATATATTTCAAGCAGTTAACCTAATGAACTGCTAAAGCCATGTTGGGATGGAGAGATGTAAGCAACAAATGAAAGAGACTGGGAGAAACCCATGGATGACAGCAACAAGTTATCAGTATACAGTATCAATCATGAGTTTTTTTTTTTTTTTTCTGGCCGGCTGGTGGCCGGTGCTATGTGGGCCCTACTATGATGTATGTGTTTCATTTATGTCATCCATCTATTTTTCTAGATCATCTTATGGTATGAGAACAAAAATGAGTTATATCCCAATCTCAAGTGAGCCACATTATACGAAACAGTGTTGAATGAACGTGGACCATTAAATACTTTTTGGGGGCCATACAAGTTTTGGATCAAACTGATATTTATTTCTTCCTTTCATCTGGGTCTGAATGACCCAATCAACAGTTTGAACGTCAAATAAACAGTACAGTGGGCCTTAAGAGGATTTTAATGGTGGATATCTAATCACCATTCTTTTCCTGTGGTGTGGCCCACCACATGAGATTTATATTCCTCTCATTTTTGGGATCAAGCCCTGAAACGATCTATAAAAATGGATGAACCGAATGGATGAAACACATACATCATGGTTGGACCCACAGAGCACCGACCACCAGCCACCGGGCTGGTGACATTGGGAGTAGCCAATCCGTTTCCATCTAGACGAACCAGGACTGTCGGATTCAATGACGAGGATCAAACCTCTGATAGCATACGATACATTACGCACCATGTCTCTCATACGTGTGACAGGTTGATCGCGTGCAGCAATGACCTTGCCTATGTCACTCGCCAGTGTACTAGGGTTTCCAGGAGTCAAAGGGTCTATTGAAGCAAACACGTCGATTTGACAGAGAATCGGGTTTGTACGAGCTTTCATGGATTTGACTAAAGAATCGCCCTTTTATGAGCTAGGCTACCGTCAGTTATTCATGTGAAAATTTGAGTGTCTTTTCAATCCAATATGGATGGATCACCGTCCATCAAGTCTTATCTCCCATTACGTATGGTTGTCAGGACAAGTAAATAATCCGTTGATACAATCGCCAAGTATGGATGCACCACCGTATATTGGATGATCTTGACCATCCGATTATGGCCAGTTTGGGACGTTGCATTACATTGGATTAGACCGGGACGAGTAAGATTTAAGGTAACGAATAGACGATCGGTGGTTTTCGAGGACTTTCACCGTACTGCAATATCCCGTGACGATCTGCAAAATCAGTTTGGACGGGGTATGGCATTAGGCCATCCTATGGCTGTAACAAAAGGAGCGTACGTGGAAATGCAAAGGTACATGCCAGTGCATCCAGCGTGTTTGGTGTAACAATGGGTGTCTTTAGCACCCTTCTTCCTCGGGGCTTGTTTGCTGGGCGGATTAAGAGGGATTCTTCAGCACCCTTCTTCCTCAGGGCTTGTTTGGCCGTGCGGATTAAGAGGGATTAGGAGGGATGGGATGACAAAATCACATGATATGCCAAACGAGCCAAATAGATCCACTGAACTTGTCCCATGATATAGCAAACCCATGGATCTTAAACCAATCTACTAACATCACCATCGTCACCTTAAAATTAATCCTATCCCTCCTAATCCAGTGTAATAGTGTCTAGGGTGTGTTTGGTTGGACGGATTGGAAGGAATTGGAAGGTAAAATCTCGGAATATGTAGAGTATGCCAAACAGACTCAGTGAACTTCTCCCGGGATATAGCAATCGCATTGATCTTAAACTAATCCACTGGCACCACCATCATTACCTTAAAATCCATCCCATCCCTCCTAATCCCATGGGATCCATCCGACCAAACGGCCCCCAAGTGTGGCTCATTGCAGCCTTGGATCTCACTTTGTTTTGGGTCAATTTCCTCGCTGTGTGTGGGCTTTATGTATAGATAAGGGTGTACATCAAGTCGAACTGAGTTGAGCTGGCCTAGTCGAACCAAGTTGAGCTGGCCTCAGCTCGACTCGGCTCAGCCACTAGCTGACTTGAGCTTGAACTCAGCTCAGCTCGGTCCTTGAGCTTGACTGGCCAGCTCGGCTCAGGTCGATCAATAACTCAGGCTAGATTGAGCCAAGCTCGAGCCAAGATTGAGCCGAGGACCGAGTGTGGTTCATTGCAACATTTTCACAAACACCTACACTTCACCTTCAAAATCTCATTGTATTTGAGACAACAACAATGGTTTTACATGTGTTTTATCATACACCTTCTAAGCAACATAAAAATCAAGAAAAAAGGGTGTTGGTTTCATGTACATACCTTCCTTGCCGCCAGCCACACTTCTTTGAGTCATTTCATCAAACACTTAGTGAGTAACATCAATATCAAAGTAACTGAGTCATCGAACTAGTTCGATCTGAGTTCAATTCGAGCTGGGTTCGATCCAAGTTGAGTCGAGCTAGGGCCAGCTCAAACTCATTTTCGAGCTCAAAAAATCAACTTGACTCGACTCGAACTCAGCTTCAAACCGAGTCGAATCGAGTGAGCTAACCGAACTAGCTCGGTTCCTATACACCTCTATGTACAGAATATGTGGATGATAGAACTGTAAAAAGTGAGGATTAAATGCTTACCGTTTAAAATTTCTTGTGGGGCTGAGAAGTTTTAGATCAAGTATTCAATTTGTGTTTTGGGCCTATCCCAGTCTTTGTGACCTTATGAACAGGTTGGATGACATATAAACATCATGGTGGGGCCTAGAATAGGTTTAATAGTTGTCATCATTATTCCCACTGTTTTCTGTGGCGTGGTCCACTTGGTTTTTCGATATGCTTCAATTATAGATTTGAACCTTAAAATGAGCTGGTAAATGGTATGGACGGTGTGGATAAAATAGAGACATCAAGGTGGGGACCACACAGAGCTTTGACATCAGTGAGCAGGATGGTGTCAAGTCACCAACCAAAGCACGTCTATATTCAACTAAAATTCTATTGAATACTAATAGCAGGGGAACTTCACAAATTACGATATTTGCCCCTACTCCCTTAAACTTCCTCTCAACAATCAACGAATGGGTGCATTTTATGCTCTTCATGCACTATGCGCAAAACAGAATATTGGAACACCGCGCACGTGCACGCGTACGCTCTCGCGCTCGGGATCGGGCACGGGCACGGGCTCGGTCTGGGTCTCAGTCACGGTCACGGTCATGGGCTCGGTGCGAGGGCGTGGGCATGTGAGGTAGTGTGGCTGTAGAGGCGCTAGTGGCGCACTTTGCACTTCGTACGTGCGCATCGTGTCGCAAAGGGTCGCTCCCTTCGCGAACAGGAGCGAGACGTGTGCGAGTCGCGGTGCGACTAGTGGCTAAGGCAGATGGTTGGCTAGACGAAATTCTAAAGGACTGAATGAGAGTCCCTCAGAATATATAAAGGGCTGAAAAAGAACTGTTGCAGAAAATCTGTAACAGGTGTGCAATAAATGCAGGGTCCAGCTGAAACTGCTGCATGGCTAGCCCCAACAGCTATAAAACGGCTAGCTGCTGTCTCACAACAGTCAGCATGCATCAGCTTAATGGCCCATGCACAACAGACAGAAAATGGCCATAAAACGGCTAGTTTTCTCCAACAGCTAGAAAACGGTCATGAGATTTATTTCCCTGGACCATAACCCTCAACCACCATAGCCTATAAAAGGAGGGCCTGGATGGGTTTCCAAACCATCTCACAACCCATTCCAACACTACCATATGAATTTGAGACAGCCCACTATTCTATTTATACTCCAGTAATTTCAGTAAGATAGTAACAGTTAAACCCTTTACAAGAAGAACAGACCAACGGTGTGGTTTAGAACGGTTCAACAGAACCAGTGGCTGAAGACTTGACCAGTGCAGTGGTGTAAAATAATTTTCTTCTTCTTTTCTTTCATCTGGGATTTTTTCATTCATTGTATTTCTGCCAGACTGTGTAACAGAGTTCCATTAGGGAGCTTTTGTGTTTGCTGAACTGTAAGACCCGTATCTTAGTCCGTACCGTTCTGTAGACTTCCGCAGTCTTACCGGTTGAATTTTCGGCAACCTTCGACCCTTAATTGATATTTGCGCGCGACCCTGATTCGTACGCCGTCAACCCGAAGTCGGCTCGACCCAAGATCTTTACCAGTGCGATCGCGCCGTCGCTGCGGTTCTGATGCAGCGTCTCGCGCACCGAGGCGGTACTAATGCTATGAGTTGTGGGCCCGCGTTCAGTTCAAGGAAAACACTGCGCGTTGCAAATTCTAAGAAAATCTATCACATCAATCACATTATTTGTCAAAAGTACACCCATCCCTAAGTACAACTATCCATCCCCAAAAGTCAACTTTTCCATCACCTCACCCATCTCTCTCCCCATCACTCCATCACTCTCTTACCCATCTCTCTCTCTCTCTCTCTCTCTCTCTCTCTCTCTCTCTCTCTCTCTCTCTCTCTCTCTCTCTCTTCACATCACATCTCTCATTTCTCTCTCTTTCATTCTCTCTCTCATTTTTCCTCCCAAGCCACCCACGTCTAAGCTCCCCATGAGAGAGCTAGTGTGGCCCACCTTTCTATCATCTAATCCCACCCTCTAAAATCGATCTCAACCGTTGAAATTGTACCTTTGGAGCTCTATCATGCATTGGCGGAAGAAGGAAGGGGAGATCAAAGGTGGGTGCATCTCTAGGTTAGATTTCTTCATTTTTATGGTGTGGGTGTCTCTCTCTCTCTTTCTATTGTGATGGTGTGGATCCCACCAATATGTGTTATACCTACTCCGGCCATTAACATCAGACAGTGTGGCCCACCCTACTGCAGGTGATGATCCCCACCATCCGCTGTTTAGATGGATCTAATACCCCATTCTTTTTATATATTATATTTTATATAATATATCTATATAATATATAATATAGTATATATTATGTATATGGAATATAGTACATATATTATACATGTATATATATGCAAGTGGGCCACGTGCATGTGGGACCCACAGTGATGTGTTTATCCCAGCCATCCAGCATCTCTGGACGCTGGACGTGAGGCAGGTGTTGCCAACATGGAGTGTGTGTACTGACATGGGTGAGTACCACCAAGCTAATAAAAAATAATAATAATAATAATATAATTATATTGCACTTTTTGGTGGGCCACTCATGCAAGCCCCACCTTGATGCATGTACTTAATCTAAGCCATCCATCCTCTTCCTCAGATCATTTTAGGTGTTGAGCCAAAAAATGAAGTTAATTTGAATGTCTTGTGGGCCATGTTATGAAGACTAGTGGTTTTGAGTGTTATTAATTTTTTGGGCCATTATGATATTTCCACACATCGAAACATATTCAAATAAGGCTTGTTAGACTTGTCCCGAGTCCAGGAATCCATCCAACGGAGTGGATTCTCCTGATGAGGGCCCCACCTGTGAAAACTGCAAGAAAATAAATAAATAAATAAATTAGAGGAGGTGACGCTGCCTGCTGCAGCGTCCAGAGGACGCTGTCAGTAGCAGCGTCATGCTGTTTGTACGAATGGGCAGGGAGAGTGGACCCCACCTCAGGCCCGACAATGATGTATGTTGATTTCCACACCGTTCATTAGGTGGGCCACCACCTGAGGTTGGGGCTGATCTGACGCTCAATTGGCACACATCACAAGAAACAGTGTTGAATTGAACGTCTGCCATTGAAACCCTTTTAGGTTGGCACGGACATTTAGGATCATTATGAAGTTTATTTTTCCTCTTTATCCAGGTCTGTGTGACCTTATCAACAGTTGGATGACATATAAACACTAGGGTGGGCCCCACTCAGGACCCACCTAAATTGGAAGCGGATCGGCTGTTGTACGCCACACACCAGCCATGTTGCTGCCGTAGGAGACGTCAGCAAGTCCTGCAGGTCCCCACTGGCGTATGTGTTCCACCATGCTGTATGTATCTTATCCACACTGTCCAAATGGTGGACCACACCTTGATGTACGGCTTCATCCTCACCGTCTAGCTACTGGATAGTGGGTCTCCACCGTGGTGTATCTGTAATAGCCAAGCCGTCCAGTGTTTTAAGTTGCTGACAACATCCGTAGTTGTGTGTGGGATCTACCATTCGTCCACGTGTGTGGGACCACATGTGTGGGGCCTACCATACTTCCACGTGTGTGGGGACCACACGTGTGGGCCTACCATGGTTGCATGGGTCTCATCTCCACCGTACAGCTGTTGGACGGTGGCAACCCACCTTAATATGTATTGTATTCCACCATCCATGGAACGGTGGAGACCAGTCAGCCATTGGCTACTGCTTTGGCAATAGTGATCATGATATATGTGTTGTATACCAACCGTCCATCTGAGTGGCCCATGTGAGGTGAGCATTGTGAGCCACACTGTCCTTGCACGTGGGACCCACAGACGTGTTTCATCCAAGCCGTTCATCTGATTTGGCCAGTAGTACAGCTGTTGTGCAGCGTCAGTAGGTCACCACGATGTATGTATTGCATCACATGCAGTTCATCTACTATGCACCTGGGACCTACTACACACGTGTGACATGTGTGTAGGTGAGACCCACCTTGGTGTATGTTTTGTATATACACACCGTCTGTTCATCCGTGCGGGTCCCGTACGTGATGCATATGTACATCCACCGTCCATTTTGGACAGCTGGAAATCCACCGTGATGTGAGTGATTTATGCATGGACCCCATGCTACATGCATTTCATCCAGCTGTCCAGTTGTGGCCTTAGTGATGGATGTGCTATATTCAAACCGTCCCTCCACTTCACATCCAAGCTGTCCGTCAATTTTGCTGGTGGGGCCTTGCCCTGCTATATGTGTTTATCCCTATGGTCCATCCAGCAACAGATGGCTGCTGGGTTAACGTAAGAAAAATCTGTGGGGCCTACCGCAATGTACTGTTTTACCCACACTGTTCGTCCATGCAATGGAGCCCCGCCATGTTGTACGTATTATATCCCAGCCGTCCATTTGGACGGTGGGGACCCACAGGCTGCATACCTGCTGTATGTATATCAGCAGTTCTGTGGGTCCTAATCACGAGACATGTATTATATCTAAACTGTCCATCCAAATGATGAGCTCGACTTAAGGCTTGAGGCCAAAAATAGGACATCAGGTGGACTACACTACAGAAATCAGTGGGGGTTGAAAGTCTACCATTGAATCCCCTTTTGGAGTACAGAAGCTTTGGATCAAAATGAAATATGTTTTCCTCTTAATCTAGGTCCTTGTGACCTTATGAAATAGATTGGGTGTAAAATAAACGTTATGGTGGGCCCTGAAAATTTTAAGCGGTGCCAAACATTATCTCTACTGTTATCTGTAGTATGGTCCATATGATCTTTGGATATGATTCATTTTTGGCTAATACTCTATAATGATATCTAAAAATAGACGAACGATGTAGATGGTGCAGCCCAAGTAGTGCACCCCATTGGTGTAGCCCACTTGATGTGTATATAACCCACTTGTGCAGCCCATTGATGTAGCCCACTTTGATATACTTGTGGCCCATTAGTGCGGCCCATTGATGCAGCACACCTGATGTATATGAGGCCCATGAGCGAGGCCCATGGTGAGGTATTCGAGGCCCATGTGGTGCGGCCCATAGTGATGTGTATGTAACCTTTGTATGAGGCCGATTGGTGAGGCCTGATATAATGTATTTTCAGCCCATATGATGAGGCCCATTGTAATATATTTCTAGCCCATATGTTGTGGCCCATTGTGATGTATTTCGGCCCAAATGATGCATCCTATTGCGATGTATTTGTGACCCATTTAGCAAGGCCCATCTGTGATGTATATTTATGGTCATGGTGTTGTATATTAAGCCCCTGTATATGGCCATGGGCCCACCTATGTTTGGCCCTATGTAGGCTACTCCTTGGGAGTAATGCTGGTTAGATGTCCACATTGATGGGCAATGATGGTTGGATGTCCACATTGTGACCTTCCCTTAAGCCTGGTTAGGCCCATTCTCATCATTCTCTAGTGGGTTAACCCAAATGAATGAGCCCCATTGATATTGGTTGGACCATCATCGGTCGACCATCTATGAACCCCGTCTTGCGTCATGACTGACTACCGATTGTTGAGGCCGATTACCGATCGTGGCCGATTGCCGATTCTGTTTGTCGTGGCTGATTGACTGATTACCGATCGAGGCCAATTATCTTGACCAATTATCGATTGTGGCCGATTGTTAATTGACGTGGCTGATTGCCGATTCTGCTTGTTATGGCCGATTGATCGATTCTGATTATCGAGGGCGATTATCGATCGAGACCAATTATTGTGGTCGATTGTTGATTCCAATTATCGTAGTTGATCATTGATTTCAATTGTCGAGGCCCAATGTGATATATATGCGGCCCATATTTGATGCCCGTTGTGATGTGTATCCAGCCCGTGTTTAAGGCCCAATGTGATGCATTTGAGGGCTAGGCGATAGAACCCATTGTAATGTATGTTAGGCCCATGGGAAAGTCCCATCGTGATGTATATTAAACTCTTGAGTGAGACCATGGTGTTGTATATTTGGCCCATGTGTGAGGCCATGAGTCCACTACATGTTAGGTCTTATGTAGGCCGTTCCTTGGGGGACAATGTTGGTTAAATGTTCACGTTGTCGATGTCGATTGTCAATGCCTGTTATTGATACTGATTATGAGTATGTGACTGCATAGCATCATGATACATGCCCATACGCATCATCTGCATGTATGTTATGAGATATGATTGACCATTGCATATGATTGACCATTGTAAAATAGGTTATTTGCCCCTACCATTGCATATGTCTCTTGATACGTCTTGATCGGTTTGATGGAACCAATTTTACAAGATGGCAAGACAAGCTGAAATTTCTCCTGACTGCGCTGAAGATCTACTACATACTAGATCTAAATCTGCAAGCGCTACCTGAAGTAACCGATAATGACACACCTGAACAAGTAGCTGCCCGCGCTAAAAGAGCTGAAGACGAACTCTTGTGTCGTGGACACATTCTAAACGCGCTCTCCGACCGCCTGTATGATTTGTACCAACAGACATCATCAGTAAAGGAGATCTGGGCCGCTCTGGAGTTCAAGTACAAGGCTGAAGAAGAAGGGACGAACAAATTTCTCATCGCCAGGTATTTTGACTTCAACATGGTAGATAATAAACCACTGCTTCCCCAAATCCAAGAACTGCAGCTAATAGTTAACAAAATCAAAGCGATAAAGATTAATCTTCCTGAATCATTCCAAGTCTGGGCTATAATCGCTAAATTGCCACCGATGTGGAAAGACTATAGAAAGAAGTTGTTGCATAAAACCAAGGGCTATACACTGGAACAAATTCAGAAATACCTAAGGATTGAGGAAGAATCCCGTAACCGTGATAAAAAGAATGATAACGGGAATGCCTCGTCCAAAGTACATGCAGTAGAAAACGTCAATAACAAGAATCCCGAGAAGGATGATTCCCTTAAACCCAATAAAGGAAAATTTAAGAAAAACGCCCAAAAGAAGAACGAAAAGTTCAAAGGCCCATGTCATGTTTGTGGGAAAACCGGGCATTATGCTCGAGTATGTCGATATCATAAATCTAAAAAAGAGACAAGTGCAGTAGAAGAAAGTGACATCGTGGCTATGATCACTGAGGTGAATACCATCCAAGGCAAAGTTTCAGGCTGGTGGTATGATACTGTCGCTACAGTACATGTGTGCTACAACAAATCAGCCTTCAAAACCTATGAGGAATTGACCGATGGTCAAGAAGTCCAAATGCGTAATGAAGTCCGATCGAAGGTCATCGGCAAAGGAACTGTCGAACTGATATTCACATCTGGGAAGAAAGTGATTCTAACTAATATACTGCACGTCCCAGACATGAGGCGAAACTTAGTTTCTGGGGATCTTCTGGGAAAACCAGGTATAAGGGTGGTGTACAAGTCACAAAAACTGATTCTGTCCAGGAATGGGAATTTTGTCGGAAAGGGATATGCTTGTAACGGGATGGTTAAGTTTTCTCTGAATGAAAGTAGCACTTCTGCGTATATGGTTGAATCTGCTGGACTGTGGCATAATAGACTAGCCCATATAGGGTATAATACCTTGAAGTTCATGGCTAAGAATGATTTAATCTCATACACAGATAATGAAACCGATAAATGTGAAGTGTGCATACGATCCAAAATGATGAAAAAATCTTTTCCAAGTGTTGAAAGATCGTCTCAAATATTGTATCTTGTGCACAGTAATATCTGTGAGTTAAACGACATTCTTACTCGTGGAGGTAAAAGGTACTTCATAACCTTTATAGATGATTACTCTAGATATGTGTATGTTTATCTATTAAAGAACAAATATGAAGCATTGAACATGTTTAAGATATATAAAGCAGAAGTAGAGAATCAACTAAATAATAAGATAAAAATTCTCCGTAACGATAGAGGAGGAGAATACTTCTCGAATGAATTCGATAACTTTTGTGAAGAATATGAATTGGTACATCAATGTTCAGCTCCATACACACCTCAACAAAATGAAATAGCTGAAAGAAAGAATAAAATATTAGTAGAGATGGTCAACTCAATGCTAATAAGAGTAAAGTTACCACTAAGTCTATGGGGTGAGGCACTGCTTGCAGCATGCCATATAATTAACAGAATTCCATCTAAAAAATATAAAATATCTCCATATGAAACATGGAGAGGTAAAAAACCTAACCTAGGATATCTTAAAGTGTGGGGGTGTCTTGCATACTACAGAACCCCTGATCCAAAAATAACTAAGTTAGGACCAAGAGCTATTAAGTGCGCCTTCGTAGGATATGCACAAAATAGTAAAGCTTATAGACTTCTAGACAAGGAGTCTAATACAGTAATAGAATCAAGAGATGTTGAATTCTTCGAACATTCACTATTCTTAGAGTCAAAGGATAATGAAATCCAAACTCCTAATAGAGAACAAGATAGCACAGCTCCACAGATAGTGGAAGCTCCTATTGAACCTCGTAGGAGTCAAAGAACAAGAATAGAGAAGAATCTAGGAGATGACTACATAGACTCATTTTTCATCTGGTAGAAGCATATAGAGAAAATGTTATTAGACAAATACCAATAGTAATGACTATAGAAGATGATCCTAAAACATATAAAGAAGTTGTATCCTCTAGAGACTCAGCTTTCTGGAAAGAAGCTATAAATGATGAAATGGAATCCATAATGTCAAATCAAACATGGAAACTAATAAACTTACCTCCAGGTTCTAGACCCATAGGTTGTAAGTAGGTATTTAGGAAGAAATATCACACTGATGGGACTATCCAAACCTTTAAAGCTCGACTAGTAGCTAAGAATTTTAGATAAAAAGAAGGGATAGATTACTTTGACACATATTCACCTATAGCTAGGATAACATCCATTAGGATATTATTTGAGCTAGCTTCCATACATCATCTTCACATCCACCAAATGGATGTTAAGACCGCATTCCTGAATGGTGACCTCAATGAGGAGGTATACATGGAACAACTTGAAGGTTTCGATCTACCAGAAAATGAAAACAAAGTATATAGATTAGTCAAATCGTTGTATGGATTAAAATAAGCACCAAAACAGTGGCATGAGAAGTTTGATTTCAAAATACTATCTTAGGGTTTCATCCATAATGTAGCTAACAAATGCATATATTCTAAAGTAGATGATAATTATATTATTATTATCTGTCTGTATGTTGATGACATGTTAATAATAAGTAATAAAATAGAAGGTGTGACTGAAACAAAGAGGTTTCTTTCTTCCGTATTTAAAATGAAGGATCTTGAAAAGTTGATACCATCCTAGGTATCAAAGTTAAAATACATTGTGGGGTTATTCTTTGTGTCAATCTCATTATATTGAGAAGATACTAAATAATTTTAACCATCTAAATATAAAGGAAGCAAAAATCTCATTTGATCCAAGTATCAAACTAAAAGAAAATACTGGAAGAACTGTTACACAATTAGAATATGCGAGTGCTATAGGAAGTCTTATGTATGCTACGTAATGCACTAGACCTGATATCGCATATGCTATGAGTAAACTTAGTAGGTTTACTAGTAACCCCAATAATGAACACTGGAATGCAATTAGTAGAGTCCTTGGTTACTTAAAAGCAACCAAGGACTTATGACTATTTTATTCAGAATTTTTTACCTTATTGGAAGGATATACCGATGCGAGCTGGATATCGAGTGCAGGGGACATCAAGTCTACTACAGGGTGGGTATTCACCCTAGGAGGTGCAGCTGTATCTTGGGGATCCAAGAAACAGACTTGCATAACGCATTCGACTATGGAAATCTTCTATTAAAAATTCATAGCCTTAGCTGCAACAGGCAAAGAGGCTGAGTGGTTAAGAGATCTTCTATTAGAAATTCGTTGTTGTATAAAGCCTATATCGGTTGTATCACTACATTGTGATAGTGAAGCCACATTAGCTAAATCTTATAGCGGTACTTATAATGGTAAATCTAGACATATCAGTCTTCAACATGATTATGTCAGATAATTGATTCAAGATAGAATTATTGTTATTTTCTATGTGAAATCAAGCAATAACTTGGCAGATCCTTTCACTAAACCTCTACCGAGAGAGGTAGTAAAGGCTACATCTAGAGGGATGGGGTTGAAACTCTTCAACCAAAGTTCCACCAGTGATGGTAACCCAACCTAAAGTCAGAAAATCTCTAATTTTGAGTTTAATGGGTAAGAACAAGTCACTGATATGTGAAAAGTTTTCAGCACTAAATTATAAAACCTCATCCATAATAGATAAGTACTGAACATTATGAAAGAGGGTTGAGTCTTAGAACTCTTAATAAAATTCAGTCTTTAAGACAATGGTCTTATAGTAACGGAGACACTGGAAGGATTTCACCTAAATGAACGTAGAGATGGTGTCGTCTCTCATGAGAGTTAGGAGTTTTTCTCTCGGGATCGTTCACGAATTAGGATAAGCACATTGCTATTATTTATGTTGAGCAAGATTGTGGAAACTCTAACAACACATAGCGAATATGTGTGTGGTTTCTCCGACTCTGTTATCTAGGAATAACTGGTTCAAAACTGTGGCTACCAGTCATTTCGATAGAGTTTTGAGATACTTACACTAAGGGAAGATTAAAATCGAAAGATATCTTTCTTTATGCATATAAGCTGATTATTCTGGCAGAAATGTTTAACCGAGAAAAAATATATTTTATAAAAATCAAGTGGGGGATTGTTGTAAAAATATTAATTTATAAAAAAAATTTAAATAAAAATATAGATAATATAATATATAAAAATTATTTGGAAAACACCTTTTTGTGGGTTTTTGGGAATAGTCCCACATTGGAAAAAGAGAAGAATAAAAAATGGTTTAAATGATAATGGTGGAGTACTATAATATTCGCTTACCTAGTCCGTGGACTATGGGACTTGCGTGTTCCAGTGCGAAACACTGGAACACCGCGCACGCGCACCCGCTCGCGCTCAGGCTCGGGCACGGGCACGGGCACGGACTCGGTCTCGATCACGATCACGATCACGGGCACGGGCTCGGTGCGAGGGCGTGGGCATGTGAGGCAGTGTGGCTGTAGAGGCATTAGTGGTGCACTTTGCACTTCGCACGTGCGCATCGTGTCGCAGAGGGTCACTCCCTTCGCGAACCGGAGCGAGACGTGTGCGAGTCGTCGTGCGACTAGTGGCAAAGGCAGATGGTTAGCTGGATGAAAATGTAAAGGACAGAATGAGAGTCCCTCAGAATATATAGAGGGCTGAAAAAGAGCTGTTGCAGAAAATCTGTAACAGTTGTGCAATAAGTGCAGGGTCCAGCTGAAACTGCTGCATGGCTAGCCCCAACAGCTATAAAATGGCTAGCTGCTGTCTCACAACAGTCAGCATACAGAAGCTTAATGGGCCATGCACAACAGTCAGAAAATGGCCATAAAACGGCTAGTTTTCTCCAACAGCCAGAAAACAGTCATGAGATTTATTTTCCTAAACCATAACCCCCAACCACCATATCCTATAAAAGGAGGGCTTGGATGGATTTCTAAACCATCTCACAACCCACTACTCTATCTATACTCCAGTAATTTTAGCAAGATAGCAACGGTTAAACCCTTTGCAAGAAGAACAGACCAACGGTGTGGTCTAGAACGGTTCAACAGAACCAGTGGCTGAAGACTTGACCAGTGTAGTGTTCTTTTCTTTCATCTGGGATTTTTTCATTCATTGTATTTTTGCCAGACTGTGTAACAGAGTTCCATTAGTGGGCCTTCGTGTTTGCTGAACGTAGACCCACATCAGGCTCGTCGTATCCTCGAAGCTATTTGCCTGTAACCTATCAGCATACTCAACTTACTTGAGTAGGGGCAAATAACGCTTTAAGGACAGCGTTTCAGACGTGCTTCAGCCTGTCCAACTTTTTATAGCATTTGCGATTTTTGGTTTCCATATTATACAGAATTATATTACTCTATATAAAATTCCCAACAATGGAACAATCGAACTCTCACGGAGATGGGGTCGATAAATTACCTTCAAGGAAGAAAATCCAACTTGCTCGGCGCCTCTGAGGAAGAACCAGACACATATCATCTGGAACGGCACCTCACGTCACTATATATGAAGAAGTCCCTAACAATATGCCTTCAAGTCCGATGGTGACGGATGCTCTCCAGCCATCTCTTCCATCCAGACCAGGATCTACTATATTTAAGGGATATGTCATCTAAACTTTAGGGCCCGCTTGATGCATGGAATTAAGAAGGATTAAGTGGGATGGAATTGTCTGAAAATAATCATTACGGCCAGTCAGGGGTTGTCTTGGAATTCAAGAAGTTCATGGCATCCTATTCCACGTTTAGAATGTAAAAATCCTCTCATGTATATCACTCTTGAATCAGTTATCTTGTTTGGCTAGAAATGGTGAAAACCCATCAGTAATGGTGGAGGAGATACCATGGATTGTGGCGAAGACACACCAACTGCATTTGTGTTTATGTCACCACATTTTGTGGGGCCCACAATGATGTATGTATTACATCCACACCGTCTATCCATTTTATGAGATCATTTTAGGGCATGGGCCCAAACATGAGGCATATCAGAATCTTAAGTGGACCACACCACATGAAGTAGTAAGATTTAATATCTAACATTGAAAACTTCTAGCCGGCCACAGAAGTTTTGAATCAATCTTATATTTGTTTTTTACCTTCACCCAGGTTTGTGTGACCTTATAAACATCTTAGATGACAAATAAACATCATGTTGGGCCTTAGGAAGGTTTCAACAATGGGAATCATTATCCTCACTACTTTCGATGGTGTGGTCCACTTAATCTTTGGATCTATCTCATTTTTGGGTTTATGGCTTAATATGATCTCTCAGAATGGATGGCCGGTATAGATATAATACATATATCATAGTGGGCCCCATGAAACTTGGTGACATCCATACACCACCATGCAATCATTCCGATTTTTTCTTCTTCTTAAATCCATGCGGGATTCACTCGATAGCTGTAAATCCTACTGGATTGGAAGAATTCAAATTTCTATCTGGTGCAATTTCCAAAGTCTTGAACCAATCCCACCAAAGCTAATAACCAAACATGTACGAAGATTGAACCATTGATTTTTCTTATTCAATCCCATCTAAAATCATCTAATACATTGCACCAAACTGGCTCTTAGGTCATGTTTGGTCCATGAAATTGAATGGTATTGAATTGTATTAGATGGAATTAACATCATTATTACATGATGATTGCATGTATGGAGATACCATGGTATTATAGCCATCCAATCCCATGTTTGGGATAAAAATTTTGCTACGAAAAACATTGGATTAAGCAAAATCATGTTCGGTGGACCATGGAATTGTAATAGATGAACCAAATTCACTATGGATGTTGTTCACTTGTATACATATATAACCAGAATGTCACGTGTAAATGGTGTATATGGATGGATGACATGGATAAGCGCAAGCATCAATGTGGGTGCCACATGTGTAGTGAATTTCAAAATCCACGAAAATCCAGCATGGGACCAAATGCAATTCCATGGGACTAAATGCAATTTCATCCCACCTAATCCCAACCTTTCCCATCCTCTCCAATTGCTGAATGGAATTGCATGGGACCAAATGCAATTCTATCCCACCTAATCCCATTTAATACCCTGCGCCCATCCCGTATTCCATGCTGTATTGATGGGTGGGAGAAGTCTAAAGGAGGGATTTCTTAAATCCCTTGGGCGCCCGGTGCAGTTTACGAGCCCGGTACAGGCATCTTTCTCACCAAGTGTTTAATGAAATGACTCAACGAAGTGTGGCTGGTGGCAAGGAAGGTATGTATATGAAACAAATACCCTTTTTCTTGATTTTTATGTTGCTTAAAAGGTGTTTGATAAAATACCTATAAAACTACTATTGTTGTTTTACATACAGTGAGATTTTGAAGGAGCAGTCTATGTATTTGTGAAAATGTTGCACAGGAAAACTTGGCTTAAACTTGGCTCAAACTCGGCTCGAATTGGCCTGAGCTACTGACCAAACCGAACCAAGCAGTCCAGTCAAGCTCAAGGACAGAGCTTAGCCAAGTTCGAGTTGGGGTCAGCTAGTGGCCGAGCTGAGTCGAGCTGAGGCCAGCTCGACTCAGTTCGACTGGATGTACACCCCCAACCACCATTGAAACCTTTCTCACCCACGAAATTATTAGATTAATGTGATATGTATGTTTCCTTTCATATACCTAATGAACAGTTTGGATAACATAAGGAAATCCAAAAGATCAACTAAATGGAAAGAATTTAGTCCAACTAGATTTGTGTGTGGGCCCACCATGATGTATTTGTTTATCCACACGATCCATCACTTTTATAACATCACGTTAAGGGATGGGCTAAAAAATGGGAAGCGGATTGGCTGGTATACCGCACACCAGCTATCTAGCTGGTGTAGATACGTGTCGTGAGAAGACGAGTGCTGACGCTCCTCAAGCTTTGAGTTGTACAAACGGTTCAAAGGAGATCAAAGTTACATGGGCCCCACAATGATGTATTTATTATATCCAAACCGTTCATTCATTTTTTGAGATTATTTTAGAGCATTAGCCAAAAAATTAATCATATCCAAAGCTCAAATGGACCTCACCAAAAATAGCAGCGAGGATAATAATTTTCACCATTAAAAAATTTGTAGGGCCCGCAATAACATTTATTTTTCATCCAATCATTCGTAAGGTCAGAAATACCTGAATGAATAGTAAAAGCAAATTTCATATTGATCCAAAACTTCTATAACCCCCAAAAGGGTTTCAATGGTAGACATTCAATCCCCCACTGCTTTTTGCAGTGTGGTCCACTTGATCTTTATATCTTCCTTATTTTTCTTCTCAAGCTTTAAGCCGAGGTCACAAAATGGATGGACGGTTTGGATATAACACATGCCTCATGATGTGACCCACTGAACTTGTTGACATCAATACATTTGCTATATATAGCTAGTGTGTGGTACACCAGCCAATCCACTTCCTAAAAAAATGAAGAATATCCAACGCACTAGTTTACCAAACTCAAGATGACTTTTGCATTCAACACTCTGTAAGGGTTCGAATATCCATATGTGGTGAAATCCTATTATGGTGTGAGTGTGTGGGGGTGTGTGTGCATGTTGAAACAAATTATTATCTGGTGTGGTATTTTAGAGCATTGCATCTAGAGGTGGGCATCGAGTCGAGCCAGACCAGATTGGGTCCAACTTGACTCGATTCGAGTTTTCCAAGAACTAGACCCGAACTCGTTTCGATCTGGGACCGAGTCCAGCAAGGCTAACTCGATCCAATCCAAATCCTTACTGGCCTGACCCGAACCGAGTCCAATTCGGTCAGGGAAACCGAACCGAGTCAGATCGATTTGAATCTGTCCAGTCGATTTGGACTGGGCTGAATCAAGATCAGGAGAGAGAGGGAAAGAAAGAAGGAGAGGTGGGAAAGAAGGAGAGAAAGGAGGAGAGAAAGAAGGAGGGGAGAGAAAGGAGGAGAGATGGCTGGGTGCAGTGCCATTCGGGTAGAGAAAGAGAAGGGAGAGTTAGGGCTTCGTTCGGGTGAGGCGGGTAGTAAAAAATGAAAATAAAAAGTATTACTTATATAGTACCCGACTGAATTGGATCGGTCCGGATTGACCACGATCCAATGTACGATCAGATCTAAGTGGTCCTACTCGAACCACACTGATCTAAGCCTTCAGATCAAGTCAGATACTGCCTAGCTTTAATATTTGCATCTACTACATTTTTTAGCAAGAAATTTCTGACTATAAACCCCACCTTTACCCACCGTCTTTTTCAAATCCTCCCAAACTTTACTTTCCCAAAGTAAACCAGTTTGTATAGACACACTATTTTCAGACAAAAATACCCTTGCATTCAGCATGGTTGTATTGGTGATTACGTGGACCTATGCAAGGGATTATAACTGTATATATTAGTAGCTAGCCATTGCGAGTCGCAATACTATGTAGTCCTACGATACCAATAGGTATGGATTATAGGTTATAATTCGTAGTGAGAAGTCTACGGAATGAACAACGCACTTGTGCTTAATGCAAAGGTATTTTCTCCTGAAAATATTGTGCCTGTACGGAACAGTTTAGTTTGGAAAAGTAATGTTTAAGAGTGTTTGGAAAAGACTATGTAAAAGGTGCATAAATTTCTCCTTTTTAATCCATATCTTAATATGATCTTAGAAAAGAGACATGTCATGGATAAACATATACATTATACTAAGCCATTATACACTTAAGTTTTGGATCAATGTGATATCTTTTTTTTTAACACACGCACACACACACACACACACACACACACACACACACACACACACACACCGTAGTGAAATTTCACCACCTATGGGTACTTAACCCTTGACCCGGTGTTGAAACTCCTGAGAGTCTATGGTTATGGGCAGATCCGGGCCCCAACAATTTCGAGGACCAACATCCCCTTAATCTGATCGGACACACGAGAGTCAATCCAAAACGATAATTATTATTGAAAGGACGGAAGATTCCTGGCTCGGTCATAGTTGAGCTCCCACTCCGAGGCTGGTAGTCAGTTCGGAGTGATCGAAGACAGAAACAGTCAGAGTGAAGCTCAAACCAAAGACTTCAGGCCGCCCAACTATTGTCCGATGAGAAAACTCAACTTGACAGGATAGGTCTGTCGCCCGCCTCGGAGCTTGGAGGGGAGACCTCCAGAATATTCAACAGATAAGTCAAGTTCATCATGAGTCTAAGTCGGGGCTTCTTTGGCTAGGGATCCCAAGCCGAGGCCGAGGCGAGGCATGATGAAGACCTCCATGTGCTAAACCAGGAAACTTCCTTAGGCGTACACGGCCGATCGTTTCGGCCGCAGATACGCACGATACGCTACCCGAATTACGGACTATATCTCCATGATCCTATTATCCCACTGATTGAGTGAATCATGCCGAGATTAACTGTAACTCCCCGAACATTTCAATACCCGAGTATTGAAAGTTCTTGAGCGTTATCAAGAAATTTACTTAATATGTCACGTGTACGATGTCGATCCAACTATCTTATTCTTACATCCTCGCCCTGACATAAACCTAACCATTAGGAGTGATCTCCATGCATAGATCAAACCGTCTGACCGTCAATTTCAAGGTAAGACTCTCAATCACATGATTTAACCTATATGATTTCCCTTAAATGAATTGACGAATAACTACCTATCCATAATGATATAGATATATATCTATTTGCAAGAATTGCTTAGAAACATGTCTATAATCATGTGGAGTCATTAAATTTTTCAAAACTCACAGATCAACAATAATTACAATAATGCCATTACCCTAGACCCTTAAATTCTAAATCACATGGTTCCCCTAATCCATTTCATGTGAAATTTTATACCAGTCCTAATTATCATAAATCAACTGTACATATAAAATTTCAGCTCTTAGATCGTAGTAAATTAGCTACTTAACCTCTACATCCATTTGTACACTTATCAGATCAAGATTATGACTCATCCATCTTGCTCATACCATATGAATATGCTTAACCCTCCATTAGAATTATAATCTGAGGAGCTTAAGCATGTGAAAAGGTCACTCGAATCTAACGATATACATGTCCTACCACTAATTACTCCAGAAAGTCGCTGTATACCCATCCATTTATGAAATTGACCATACATCCACCTAAACATATGATAAGAGCGTTAACCATCAAGTCCCCTTATTTTTAGCAAGTCATATGACCATCCATTATATTTGGATCTACCAAATGGGTCACGCGAACACCATGGTAAACCGATCATCGTGAAGATCTTAGGGTCTAGGTTCAAACCATCCGGTAACTTGACCATCTGTCAAATGTTATTTTGAATTATGGAGTGTGTTAGCCACTAAAGGAGCATCTTGGTCATCCTTGATGGATTAGGGCCCAAATTTAACCCGTTGAGAGGGTGTGAAAAATAATGATCATCTGTCAAATTCCACCTCGTTTGGACAATAAAGTTGTGAGTTACGAATGGTGGAAGTTTAGATAAGAGAAAGGGTAAATTTATAAATAAGATATTTCAATATGCATGGCACTGTGCGGGTGAGAGTTTCAACGGTGAATGTTCACTATGCTCGATCAGTTAGGGTGGCCCACCTGATTACTAGAATCACTTCATTTTTTACCTCATGCCCTAAATTAGCGTAACAAATCAGATATACAAAATGGATCCTCCAAAAGGATATCACAATATACCTCACAAAATACCACAGCAAGTCACGCAACTCTGTTACGTGATTTCAATACCGTTTAACCATTGAGAAATGCCCACTTACCACCTGTGTTCTGGCCCACTCGGAGCTTAGATCTGCCCCATCCTTTGGCCCATCGCCTAACACCACCCCACAAAACATATGTACGGAGCAGATCCAGCTTGGATAAAGGAAAATGGTGGAAGAACGACACCTCTGTTCCGTCGTTCTCCACGCTGCGCCCCACCATGCAGAGAAGGAAATCTGCATCATAGCATGCCTCAAAAACTCCACACTCAATGCACAGCGTACGCTGGGAACATGATCTGGGCCACAACCATGATTAATATGAATGATCTAAACCGACCATCTTGTCGAAATGGAGGATTCGACCACCAGCACCCTGAATTCAAAACAGAAACCCTGCTGATCTGTAAAAAAGGGGGAGTTGGGTGCTCTATTTTTCTTAGCCGCAAAAACAAACAGGCGTAGGTCTTATCCTATTGTTATTGCTGCATAAAACTACTTACACAGAGAAGCTTCTGGGCTTCATTCAGACTATAAACAGGCCTACTACCGTCCCATGATAAAGGAAAAAAAAATAGAGAGAGAAATTCGACAGCCGTCACCAGATTTGTTGTCGTCCAGCTGAGGAAGAAAGAGAGAAAGAAAGAAAAGGAAGAAAGAAAAGGGGAAAGAGGAATCGAGTGTTGTGCATGGGACGGTGACTCATTGAGTCACCAAACGGATGCGGATTCACGTCACATTCCCACAACACCACTGGGTCTTTTTGAGCCGATATGAACAAAGTCGATTCAATGGAGTTATTCATTGGACTCATTTTGTTGGATTTAAATTCTAGGAACAGATCAAAGCAAGTCTCCGTCTTACATGACAACTTATGATTCTAATTTATGATTATAATTTGATTAACTGAGACATAGATGAAAGGTGCAACCCTAAATTGAACCCTAATAAAATTTGTGTGCTCTATAGTTGAAGTTAAATTTAAAGTGCATGCACCAAGTTCTAACGACGTGAGATGACGCTTCGACGTAAGAGGTGAGGGTTTTATCCTTTAAGCTTACACTAGTTTAAGTTACTATATTTATCTTGCCTTTTCATACCTTTTATGATATTAATTATCTTGTTTTTTATACTTTTGATGATGAGAGTTATCATTCCTTTTTATACCTTTAATGATGTGATTCATCCTGCCTTTCATGTTTATATTTTTCTGAGAATTATTCTATCAATTCATTCCATTATTATCATTATAAGTATTGGCCCTTTGGATTTATGACATGATGTCAATTATAAGTGATTTCTCTGAATTTGTGTGAGGCCATGGATACAAGCCTTGCCCCTGCCTCATCACCTTTGTGAGTTGGCCATTGCCACTCTTCATATTATAGAGTTGACCATTGTCACTCTTTTCTTATTGTGTTGGTCATTGCCACTTTTGTTGAGTTGACCATTGTCACTCTTCTCTTTATTATGTTGGCCTCGTGCCGTCTATCTTTACGGCTTAGGAATGTGTCTTGCCATTCCAGAACCTCCATAATTCAATTGATATTCTTTATTATTCAGATTCAGTTACATTTATTATGATTCAGTTTATATTCTCTATAAGTGTAAGTGATGTGTAAGATGTATCATAACCAGTTATTCAAATATTCTATTATGGACGTAATGCGCTCTGAGTAGAGACTCTCTTGAGGTATGTAAGTCCTTGAGCCTTCGGGTAGTGGTGCACATTTTCAATGTGGGTATTCTCTATTGTAGTTCCACATCACCCCAAGATTGGATGTTCATAAATAGTCGCTCCATGAACAATCGTGTCATATAATTCACCCAACTCATGTTGTTGTGCGCTCTGAGGTCCCCTCGTAAATTCACGATAGCGTTGGCCATGCCGGCGAATATCCGTAGTTATGGGATGTGGGTCGAGCCGATTATCTATAAATTATAATCCACAATGTGATGATCACTACATATGATGAGTCCCACATACTTTGTTAGGCATGCATCTCATATAGGTTGTTTGTGCATGCTGATACCTCATGTTAGTGGAGCACGGGACATATCAGACCCTTACTTTACTTATGAATCTCTTGAATTATTATTTATCTTAAAGGGTAACCTTCACTATGAGTGGGGCATTGACCTTCTCCCAACCGTACAGTTGATGCAGGCGATGTACAGATTAAAGACTTAGAGGACTATTTCCCTATAGAAGATTATCTTAAAATACTAAGAAGATGGTTTTACTATTTAGTTTTACACTTTCTCTGTGAACTCTTATATTGTAATGAACCTCCCATTGTGAGGCCTTGATTATTCCTTTTACTCTAATGATGTATAATCATTATAGTTAATTTTATTCTTATGAATGTTACCTTCATGAATGTATCTGGATATAAACTAAAAAAATAAATATATGGTGCAATTTTACCAAAGCATCCAAGTTTATACATCATTAACACCCAGTTTTCTCGGGCACGAGTAAAAACTCTGGCTATGAAAATTTGGGTTGTTACATTAACAAATCCAGACCATCCGATAGTCAAGTATAAATACAATGAAACTCTATTGCTACAGGGATACAAAAATCTTGCACTCTCCATCTACTCTTCAACTTAGACCCAGATTCCCTTGACCTGACTTAAACATCGGAGGGTCCCCTGCTTAGACTAGGGTCTCCTTTGCTCATTGCAAGTGTGCAGGTTCAAGAGGCTGAGGCGATTTAGAGTTCGCAAGTCGGAGTAGAGAGTCATCTAGATTTAGTCATCAAAATTTTTGGCGTCTTCTGTGGGAATCTGATACGAAAGGTCAGGTTCTTATTCTTAAGAATAATGACAAGAGGAAAGAAGAAAGTGATAGTTGTGGAACCAGTGTGAGACCTGTATCCTAGCCTGTACTATTCCATAGGCTTTCGCGGTCCTCCTGGTCGAATTCTGGCAATCCGTGATCTATTATCGACGTTTACGCGCTATCCTGAATCGTGTCTCGTATAATAGAGTCAGCTCGACTCGAAACTTGCACCCTAGCGACCGTACAGTCACTGCGGTTTTGACTCCGCGTATTACGCACCGAGGTGATACCCAGGCTAGGAGATGTAGGCCAGCATTCAATTTAAGGAAAACACCATGCATTTTGAATACCGAGGGAATCTCTGCAACACATCACATCAATCCATCAATCAATGTCAAGTACCACATCCCATCCTCAAGTACAACCACCCCTCCCCTAAAGTTAACTCTCTCTTACAATCAAGTACACTCATCCATCACTCACCATCCCTCTCTCTCATCACCTCTCTCTCTCTCTCATTCTCTCTCTCCATTTTCAAGCAACCCCAAAATGAGAGAATCGTCCATGGCTTCCATGGGAGAGGAACTAGTGTGGCCCACTTTCTACCTCTCATCTCCACCATCCAAGCTTCATCTCAACCCTTGAATCATGATCCTTAGGAGCTCTAAGAGGTGTTGATGAAAGAAGAAGTCCAAGAAGAAGCATAGGTGGGTGATTTATAGGTTAGAGTATATTTTTCCTCTATTTTCTATTTAAGGGCCCACATGAGGTGAGACCCATCTTGATGTATGTGATTGTAAGCAAGAGGGGCCCATAGTGGCGCGATCCCTCTTATTTCCATCCGATCTCTCTCTTTATTTATTTTTTTATGGCCCACCTGGATGGATGTAGCTGTTGGGCCACATGTATGTGGACCCCACCTTGATGGATGTATGGAATCCACCGTCCAACAGCTTAGGCTACTGGACTATGTGATTGGAAAACATAAATATAACTTGATTTAATGAGTGGGCCACGTGTATGTGGAGCCACCTGATGTGTGTGTGAAATACACATCGTCCAGCAAGGTGTGATCCCCATTATGATGTTTATGTCATCCACATCGTCTAGATCTATGGACGGTGGGCCCCTTATAATGCATATCAATAGTCCAGACTGTCCATTGGACGGACGTCCAACCATTTAGACGCTACCTCCTTTATATGATTTCTATTATTTTAATATAATATATATATATATTATATATGTGGTGGGCCCCATGTGGGACCCACGTTGATGTAATAGCATCTGCACCATCCCTCTGGATGGTGATTGTGAACCCACCTTGATGCGTCATGTCTCGGTGCTGTAGGCACCGTGATATACGATTTCATCCACACCGTCCCTAGTGAGGGACGTAGATACCCATGTAACGCCCTGAAATTTGGGGGTCGAGCAGGAGCCCAACTCCCAAGTTCTAACACATCACTTATGTAACATAGATAATGATGATTTAATATTGTCCACATTAGTGCATTAAACATGAGTGGGATTATACCAAAATAACATATCATACGCCAGAGACAGTTAAATTAAGTGAGCGGAAGACTATGATAGATATATAAAGGATATAAGTGGTTGTGAGTCCCCAAAGTATGAACATGTCACCAGGTCAAATAATTACATGTATAATTCCTAAAATAACAAAATGACAAAATGTGATATCATCTATCCATATCCCTGTAGTCCCGATGCGTAACTCCAAGTCTACATAGACCCGCCAGAGAGTTTCATATAGGAGAAATCCTCCTCGTCATCATAAAATTCAAGCTCTATCTTATAAGTTGTGACATCACCTGCAACTACAACAAAGTTTAGTTGGTGTTTTAAAACACTGTCCTAGAGTGGGAGTGAGTGATCAACTCAGTGGAGCTATAAGGCAAAGGTTAACATGTTATCAATTCAGTCATGATAAAGCAATACAACATTCATATCCTAAGTATTCTTGTTAATGCAAGAATGGTATGTTGTAATGATGCATGCCCTCGCCTACACTCCCTTAGCAACATCATCTCACGATCGTGCATGGCAAACTCCCTAAAAGTGCGCTTCCTCACCAAAGCACATGCAATGCGATGCATGGTCATGTTAACCAAGTTCTTGATTAGGTTTATTCAAACAGCATGTTCGGAAAACTAAGACACCTCCCTTTATATCACTTACTCAAACAATGATCCATCTAGGGTCGTCAATCCTAGTTATTCACATACGATAGAAATAGTTCCAAGTCGATACAAAGAGGCTCGTCACCTTAGCGCAAGCCTGGTTACTACGGAAAGGCTCGTCACGTTAGCGTAAACCAAGTATATGCTCGAGGTCATTATGAGTGGCTCGTCACCTAATCGTAGGCCGACAGCTCGAATACAATGTCTCATACCACCGTATTCGGCTCACGAGACTGGGTTGGTCACTGGACACTACAGGGAGGCTCGTCACCCTACTGTAGGCTGACAGCTCGACCACGGTGTCCCATACCACCATGCCCGGCTCATGAGTCTTAGTGGATCGTAGTACTAAGGTTAAACGAGTTTCATTAGTAAGTGGTACCTTAGATTCAAGCATTACGTCCATACATGGTAAACATATATTTAGGCCAATCAGGTTACTAGACAGGCTCGGTTGGTACGAGCATACGTTGACTTAGTCAACATAAAGCGCGTAAGCACTCCACGTGGCCTAACCACTGTCGGCAATCACCGTATGACTCGTATTTTCCGAACGCATCTGTTATGGCGAAAGTAGTTCCGCCCTTAATCGGGAACCATCACCGATTGCCTAGACTATGTTATAGTCCCAATCACAATCCAACCAATAGCATTCACATATGGTAATCTAAGACAGCATGTGACAACCTAATCTAAATATGAATCTCATTTGAGCAGTTCAACAAACACATACTACACATGTTATCATACATAGGCATTTCATCCATAAATCACATGGTAGTAAGATAGGTTACATGAAAGAAACTATAACTATAACTAAGAAAATTGAGAATTTTATCTCAACACCACTATTAAATATATTACATCAAGCATTTTCTCATTCAGACATTTTATCAAACACTTAGACTACACATATTACATACATGTAATAAATTAGTTAAAACATATATATATGTAAATTCTTTCACATAAGAGTTTCCACACATATAACAATCATGTATTTGTAATCAATAATCATGACAAGCACAAATCATAATTCCATATTCATTCAAACACTTCAACAAACACTTAGAATGCATTAAAATCAACATAGTTTACATATATGTATAATCTATAGAAAACATAGTATTTAAGCATATGTGACAGCAATCAAGTCAGTCATAAATCATTACTGACACTGAAAGCCTTGAAAACCATAACCTAAACATTTATAGTCCGCACCTTTCGTCGGTAGACTTGTAACAAACTCAATTTAAACAATAAGTCTTTGTCTACAGCACGACGACAACCTATAGCATGAAATAGGTTAGCTATTTCACCATTTACTCTATTTGAATCCTAAAAATAGATTAGGGTTAGGATTTCTTACCCAACAATGAAATCAGTATCACCGGAATAGTGATACGGGAAATCCGATTCGGCACTTGGAGCGGTAGGAACAAAGCCTAGAAACTATCTCTCACTCTCTCTGTCTTCTCCTCACTCTTTCCTTCTCCTTTCTCTCCCCTTTCCCCTAGGGTTTAGAAAATTCGTATGGTAAGGGAGAGAGAGGGTTTAAGGCCCTTAAATAGGACCAGAACTGATGAGAATGGCCCTAGGGCCATGGTATACTTAGGTTATAGCCAAAAGTTGGTTGTTTTAGTCCAACAGAGCACATCTGGGGGCCCATTTTCTGCGTACGATCCGGAGTAAGTCCCCCGTCATTAGATCTAGGTCAAGTTAAGTTTTTCAGTCCGATCGGATCAGTGAAACGACCGCGGAGGACCCGTTTCAATTCAACGGTCACCAGTACTCGATCAGGGCCACAAGTACACTGACATGTGTTGGAAATTTTCCTTGATCCGAGGTTATAATTGGGTCAGATTCTGACGGTCTGAATCCTTAGATTTGGCCTGCAAGCAAACAACTCAATTCACTTAAGTTTCAGTTCGTTTCTTAAAGATATTCATGTTTCTCACACACTTCGCTCCGGGCTCAAGTTGTACATTTCAGGATATCATTTGGACTTGATTTTTGAGATGGCCGTCAAGTCTAGCAAGGCAGTCATAACCATATAGTTTTGCGGTAATCAGACTTTCGACGTGTGGTCCAGGTCCGATACAGAGTTTCGTGATGCTCCCAAGAGCAACTGGGTTTTGAAACGGATCCTAAGTTTTTAGACAATGTAGCATAAGAGATCCTACTGATTTTGGGTCTTACAGTTCGTATAGAAAGTTGTCCAAGCTAATTCGATAGGTGATTTAATTTAACACTTAATTAATCTTTGTCTAATTCCTAAAGGATTTGGTCCTTAGTGATTTCTGCCTGAGGTACTCGGGTCTTTATACGGATTTTTTCAAGACGTTACAACCCACATTAATGTATGTAATCTGCACCGTCCCTCTGGACGATGCTGTGTGCAGGCCACCATGATGTACTTCTCATCTACACCGTCCATTGTTGGACGGTGCTGTGCAGGGACCACCTTAACGTATTTTATCCCAGCCATCTAGTTGACTGGACGGTGGGACCCTACTTAATGTATGTATTATACATACCGTCCATCCATTCTTCATATGGTAACAGACCCACCCACACGTGTGACACGTGTGGGGTGGGACCCCTTGTTGAATGCATTTAATCTACACTGTCTGTTTTAGACGGTGGGTCAGTACTGAAGCTTTAGCAAGATATGTGGGTCTGACCGTGGAGCTTGTATTCTATCCACACCGCCATTCCATGTGGGACCTACACCTGTCGTATGTGTCTTGTATCTACACCGTCCGATGATCTGGACAGTAGGGACCTCCTGGACGTATGGATCCATGTCGTCCACCTGTTCTGCACTCATGTCGTCATCTGATTTACATCCAGCCATCCAATCAGGTGGGACTGCTGGTTAAGTTTTATCATTACCGTCCACACCACAAAATAATGGGACCCACGCAGCTGGCAGCTGCCGCAATATTATCAAGTTCTGTGGGTCCCATGCATGATGTATGTGTTGTTGATCTACACTATCCACATGCGTGGACCCCACCATGAGGTATGGGTTTTGTCCAAGCCGTCCCACTGTAGGAACCCACCTTGATGCATGTATCATATTCACACCGCCTAACTGTGCTAGACGCATGATGTATGTGCTCCATCTACCACCATCCATAGGGACGGTGGGGCCCTGACTCGACATATGTATTATACTTACTCTGTCCATCTGTGCTGGGCAATTTGGATGGTGTCGTGCCGAACCACCGTGATGCATTTGTTCATCCACACCGTTCAGATGATCTGGACGGTGCTAGATGTGTTTGGACGGTGATGACGACTCCACCATGATGTTTGTATTTTATGTCCACGTCATCCTTCTGTCGGTCCCACCTTGATGGATGTGATTCATCCACACCGCCTGGCCATGTGATAGGGCCCACCTGTGATGTATACTTAAGGCCCACCTGTAATATATATATTTGAGGCCGACGGGATAAGGTCCATTATGGTGGAATTGCGACCCAAATGGAGAGGCCCATTGTGATGTATTGGTGGCCCATGGGCAAGGCCCATTACGATGTATTTTAGCCCATGGGCGGGGCCCACCCGTTTGTATTGTTAGGCCCATGTAATGAGGCCCACTTGATGTATATGAGGCCCATTGGTGTGGCCCGTTGATACGGCCCACTTGATGCATATGGGCCTATTGGTGCAGCCCATATGATGTGGCCCATTTAATGCATGTTGGCCCATTAGAGCGGCCCACATGATGTATATGAGGCCCATAGGTGCAACCCATATGATGTGGCCCATTTAATGTATGTTTGCCCATTGGAGCGGCCCACATGATGCAGCCCGCTTAATGTATAGGAGCCCCATTGGTGCGGCCCGTTGATATGGCCCACTTGATGTATATGGGCCCATTGGTGCGGCCTATATGATGTGGCCTATTTGATGCAAGTTAGCCCATTGGAGCAGCCCACTTGATGTATATGAGGCCCATTGAGATGTATTTAAGGCCCAATATAATGTACATAAGGACTTTGAGTGGGCCCAATGAGACATATGTGAGGCCTTTGTGTGGGCCGAATGTGATATATATGAGGCCCATTGCGATGTGAGATTCCATCAAGATGTAAGTAATGATGTTTATGGCGGCTATTCCTTGGGAACAATGTTGGTTAAATGGCCATATTGATGGGCAATGATGGTTTAATGTCCACATTGTGACCATCCCTTAGGCCTTGTTAGGCTCATTCTCATCGATGTCGATTGTCGAAGCTGATTATCATGACCGATTGCCGATTCCGATTGTCATGGCAGATTACCGATTCCGATTATCGAGACCGATTATTGATCGATTCTGATTGTTGTGGCCAATTACCGATTTCAATTATCGAAGCCGATTATCGATCAATTTCGATTGTCGTGGCCAATTACCAATTAGCGATTAAGGCTGATTATCGTGACCGATTGTCGATTCTGATTGTCATGGCTGATTGTCGATTCTGATTATCGAGGTCGATTATCGATCAATTCTGATTATTGTGGCCAATTACCGATTCTGATCATTGAGGCTGATTATTGATCGATTTTGATTGTTGTGGCCGATTGACGATGCCGATCATCGAGGCCGATTATTGACCAATTTTGATTGTCATGGCAGATTGTCGATTCTGATTATTGAGGCCGATTGTCGAGGCCCAATGTGATGTATATACGACCCATATTTGAGGCCCATTGTGATGTACATTCGGCCCGTGTTTAAGGCCTAATGTGATGTATATGCGGCCCATATTTGAGGCCCGTTGTGATCTGTATTTAGTCCGTGTGTAAGGCCTAATGTGATGTATATGAAGCCTATGTGATGAGGCCCATTATGGAGCATTTGAGGGTCAGGTGATGGAGCCCATTATGATGTATCATAAACCCATGTGAGAGGCCCATCGTGATGTGTATTAAGCTCTTGAGTAAGGCCCATGTTATTGTATATTAAGCCCTTGTGTGAAGCCATGGGTCCACTATATGTTAGGCTCTATATGAGCCATTCTTTGGGGTAATATTGGTTAAATGTCCACATTATCGAAGTCGATTATTGATGTCAATTATTGATACCGATTATGAGTATGTGACAACATAGTATCATGATACATGCCTATACGCATCATCTGCATGTTTGTTATGAGATGTAGTTGACCATTGCATACGTCATTGGGCAGGTTATTATGAGACTCCCTAATATGCGGATGTTATCTCACATGAGTGCACCGTATGCACAGGATTGATGTATGACTGGATTGTATGACTCATGCATCTTGCATTGTGTGTCATAATTACTGTACACCCTAGTGACATCAAGGTCGTAGCCTTCACGGGCATATCATGGATGGCCAGATGGGACACCAAAAATGTTTAGTTCAAGCATTGGGTAGTCATAAATGGCCCTGGGTGAAAATTTCTAAACCTTCTTGGTACCAGAGAATGCCCCAACATCGAGACTGAGTAGATATATATGAGCACATGAGGGTCGTATACCTATAGGTCGCGTCTCTCACTATTTCATGGTCGATTGGGAGGGGATGTGGCCTTACCTGCCTGATGGAGTAAGCATAGCTAGGCTGAGTTTGAACAGCTCGTGAATAGGTCCGTTATCGACGTGCCAAGTAAATAATGGCTGACTACTAGCCAGGCGAATAGTGAGGTCTCTTCCACTTACCTAGTTGTGCTCTTGATGGGCCGGTAAGCTGGTGTAGAGTGTACTAGGCCCCGGTGATGATCCCAGAGATGAACAGTACTTATATGTGGACTTACTGAGCAGGAGTTATATACTCATTCATTCATTTATTAACTATCCACTCAGGCTAGTAGTGTGTAACTATTTATTACGTGTACCTTCATAATGGCTAAGATTTCGGTTGGGGCGCGTAACTAACCTGAGATAAGGAGTTTACCACATTGAGTCTAACTATCCAAATTTAGGTATGGGACTGATTTGGATAAAAGTCCCTTATGATAGACCCCATAGCCTGTGATACTACGTATTTTCATCCCGACTTCACTCCAGCTTGGTCATTTCATTCGCACTGCATATTGTATTGCATCCGCAACATTTAGCATTTTGGGTTGCCATGTTTCTGCATTTATATGGCCTAGATAATACTAACGGTATTCGTGGACTCATCAAGATTTACATATTGCATTGCATCATCAGCATCTGATATTTGGTTTACTATCTCCGCATTGCATAGCTGATCTACATTGCTTCATCAGTACATGATATTATTTTTATTATATTTTTATATCGCATAGCCTGGATAAGGCTGATGGTATTTATGGGCCTATCAACATGTTTTCGCATAACTCTGATATCATATGATTTATGAACTTGCCAATATTTTTGATATTGTATGATTATGGCATTGTATTGAATACTTGGCACTTACCTTGTACACACACTTTCTCCACCCACTAAGTATTCTATAAGCTTATGCACGATAGATGCATGCAGGTGATGTTAGGTTTCAGCAGCATGGAGCTTGGAGCATGCAGCGGACCTCTGGAGCTTTGATTTTTGATATATGTATTTTCCTTTCAATATTGTATTCAAATGATTATATTAGTGGATATGTGATGATGATGTTGCCTTTATGATTTGGGTGAACTTGTGGTTATGCTTCTTACGAGAAAAATGTATGTTTGAAAATTCTCCTTGTAGGATCCCAGGATCGAAATCTGGCGTATAGATGCTGGGAGCCAAGAATGGGGTACTAAGAAAGTTGTCGACACCAGATTCGACGATTAGGATTCCTGTGAGTCCGATTTTTGAGTTTGGGGCGTGACAACCAGAGCAAAATGAACAGACCCATTCATCTTCACTACTTCACTCTGAATCAGCCCCAGGGCCTTCCCAGCATTCTCGCAATCGGGCAAGAAAGTATCGAGCTATGCAAAATGAGAAACAAGCCCTACGTGACGAGATTAACCAGATGAAATAGCGACAGGAGCTGCAACCACATCCGGCTCAGGAAAACCCTGTTCCTGAGCTGATTGGTCCAGTCATGGAAGCTCACTCCGCTTCAAGGAGTATGAGACCCAAGGGGTCTCAAAGCCCTCGGGCGCCAGTTTCAGTTCAGAATCCTTCCCCGACCCAAATACGAGTTTCGGCTCAGAATACAACTACTCGAGCTCTGAAAAATGCCTCGGTCACCTCGGCCTTGGCACCTGCGGATCTCCGTCACGAGCTGAACTGGAGGAGGGGAAGGAGGACTCTTGAGATAGAAAACACTGATGAGATAGTGGCTGAGAACAAAGATCCTTGGGAAACACGGTTCGTGGAGCTCAACGATAAAATTCTGATACTAAAAAAGAATTACAGCAACCATCGTCAGTTCCCACCGTCGTTCAGGCAATGATGGAAGAGACCAACCCTCCCTTCACGTTGGTAATCATGAGCGAGGTGATGCCAAAGAGGTTCTGGATACCTCCCATCATTCAATACTCTGGGTCTGGAGACTCATCCGAGCATGTGAAAGCTTATCGTTCGTGGGTGCAAATCCAGATAATAACGGACACGATGATGTGCAGGGGGTTCTCGATCACACTCACTGGATTCGCTCGGAGTTGGTACCATCAACTCAAGCCTAATTCCATTGGTTCCTTCGCGGAGCTTAGTCAATTATTCCTTACCCAGTTCATAAGTGGTAAGAAGAATAGGAAGCCGAATACTCACCTTCTCACCATCAAACAAGAGCCTAAGGAGTCATTAAAAGATTACATCGCTCGTTTCAATGAGAAAGTGTTACAAGTGGAGGATTACGATGACAAGATGGCACTCTCCACTGTGTTCGGGGGTCTGAAAGAGGGAAGGTTCAACTTCTCTATTGGGAAGAATCTATCAAAAATGTTAGTTGATCTCACTGCCAGAACTCAGAAGTACACAAACACCGAGGAATTCTCCAATGCCTGCAAGAATGTTCAAGTGACAGAGCCGACTGGCAAGGGAAAGAGGCCAAGGAACGAAGAATTTCATCTATCCAGTAAGGGACCAGATGACCGCACCCCTCGCGATCATCGACCGAGCAGAAAATCAAAGGGAAAATTTCGTTCTTACACTCCCCTCAACACATCTACCAAGCAGATTTGGCTGGACATCAGAGGACGCAAGCTTCTAAATTAGCCAGTTTGTATGAAGGCTGACCACAATCATCAAGACAAGCGCACGTACTGTCGCTTCCATCAGGATCCCAACCATAACACAGCTGATTGCATGGATCTCAAGGATGAGATCGAGACCCTTATTCATAAGGGACATCTACACCGATACGCCAAGAGAGAAAGAACCTCTCGAAAAGAAGAGCGAGAACGAGAACAGCCGAACAACCCTCCCAAAGAGCCAGCTTAAATCCGCACCATCTTCGGTGGCTCGTCTGGTGGAGGAGACTCAAACCGGGCTCGAAAAGCCCACTCTCGAAAGTCTGATCCGCAGCATTACGTCAACTTGACCGAGCGGCCTAACAAGGAACTCCAGGTCAGCCCGTGCAGTCTGAACTTCACGGAAGATGATGCATGTGAAATTCAGCAGCCGTACAATGACGCTCTGGTGGTCACTATGACCATAGAAAATCATAAAGTGTACTACATCTTGGTCGACACCGGAAGCTCCACCAATGTAATCTACTCTGAAGCCTTTGAAAGAATGGGGATTCCAAGGTCACATCTCAGACCTGTGAAGACCCCCTGCATGGCTTTGCTGGAGAAAGGGTAATCTCCGAAGGAGCCATCTCCCTCCCAGTGACTGTAGGAGAAGGACAACATCAAGCCACCCTCACGGTGGACTTCCTTATTCTCAATGTGCCATCAGTGCACAATGTCATTCTGGGCAGACCTTCCCTCAATGCAATGAGAGCAGTTATTTTCACCTATCATCTGATGATGTTCCCCACCAAGGGCGGAACAGGATACCTTCGAGGCGATCAATGCAAAGCTCGGAGATACTATGTTATAGCAGTGAAGAAAGGGTCCGTGAAGCAGGCACTCACTATCCATATTTTAGATCCCAGAGGACCTGCGAAAGACTCATCCATGGAAGACTTGAGAAGGTACCGCTCGATGAAGCAAACCCAAGTAAGACGGTTCAACTCAGAACATTGTTGAACCCTAAACAGCGGTCGAAAATGTTGACCTTCTTACGGCAACATAAGGACGTCTTCGCATGGTCACATGGGGATATGCCCAGGATCTCCC
Organism: Magnolia kwangsiensis; assembly: GCA_037074715.1. Classification (NCBI taxonomy): domain Eukaryota; kingdom Viridiplantae; phylum Streptophyta; class Magnoliopsida; order Magnoliales; family Magnoliaceae; genus Magnolia; species Magnolia kwangsiensis. Next base: position 93,862,617 of record CM073580.1, read on the forward strand.
CGGATGTTATGGTCCGCAGACTGAATGTGGACCCAGATCACAAACCCGTGAAGCAGAAGAGGAGACCATTCGATGTCGAGCATTACGAAGCCATGGCCGACGAAGTCTCCATTCTGCTCAACGACGGCTTCATAGAGGAGGTACATTATCCCTATTGGATCACAAACGTGGTCCTTGTCAACAAAGCTAATGAAAAATGACGGGTCTGTGTGGATTACTCGAATTTGAATAAGGCGTGTCTGAAAGATAGTTTTCCATTGCCTCAGATTGATCAGCTAGTAGACAGCACCAGGGGGCACGAACTACTCTCCTTCCTGGATGCTTACTCCAGGTCTAACCAGATCGCTATGCATCCCCCAAACAGGAAAAGACTACCTTTATCACAAACAAGGGGCTCTACTATTACTGGGTCATACCATTTGTCCTGAAAAATGCAGGGGCCACATATCAAAGGCTGGTGAATCATATGTTCACCAAACAGATTGGGCACACCATGGAAGTATATATCGACGACATGCTTGTGAAGAGCATCAAGGAGTCCAATCATTTGGCAGATCTCAGAGAAACTTTTTTCATCCTCTGAGAATATCAGATGAAGCTGAATCCCACAAAGTGCGCCTTCAGAGTCGGCCCCGATAAATTTCTCGGGTTTCAGGTTAGCCAGAGGTGCATTAAAGCAAACCCCGACAAGATCAAAGCACTCCAAATGAGTTTACCTCAAACTATTAAGGAGATACAATGCCTCACTGGACGAGTAGCAGCACTCAGACAGTTTATATCCAGAGCTATGGACAAATGTCTCTCCTTCTCTCAACAGTTGAAGGGTCATAAAAAGGAAGAATGGACGACGGAATGGGAACAGGCCTTCCAGCAACTGAAACAGTATTTAGGTTCACCACCCCTACTGTCTAAACCCGAAGAAGGTGAGCCCCTGTTTTTATATCTTGCGGTCTCGGCCTCAGCTGTCAGCTTGGACCTAATCAGAGAAGTAAGGGGCAAGTAGTATCTTGTATACTATGTGAGTAAAGTCATGGTGCCTGCCGAAACGAGATATTCAGATCTAGAGAAGTTAGCACTCTGCCTAGTCGTTTCAGTTCAGAGGTTACGTCCGTACATTCAGGCCCATTCCGTCATGGTATTAACTGATTCTCCCCTTACACAAGTCCTCCAAAGGCCCGAAACGTCAAGTCGGCTGACCAAGTGGGCCATCGAACTCAGGGAGTTCGACATCCAGTTCCGACTAAGGACGACAATTAAGGGCCAAGCCATAACCAACTTTATTACAGAATTTACCACTCCAAGGGAAGGAGGGATCAGTGTCAAAGTCGAAATGACTCTCTCACCTATTCCCCCAAGTAATTAAAAGGTGGAATCTGAACCAGAAAGGATTCTCTATGTAGACGGGTCATCCAATGTCAAACGTGTCGGAGCAAGGATTGTCCTGGTCACGCCTAATTCCACACCCATCCAGTATGCGATCAGACTCAGTTTCAAGGCTTCTAACAATGAGGCAGAGTACGAGGCTCTGTTGCTAGACTAAGATTGGCGGCAAGCCTGGGGGTTCAATCCCTTCAGGTACATGCGACTCTTAACTAGTAGTGAATCATATCTCCACCGAATACGAGTCCAAGAAAACTAGGATAATTTCTTATTTAGAAGAGGCAAGAAATTGATAGAAAGATTCTAGAGATGCACTATCTGTTAAATTCCTAAAGGAGAAAATTCCTGAGCCGATGCCCTAGCCTAAATAGCCTCATCTACGAAAGAAAAGATCTCACGAATTATTCCCGTGGAGTTCATAGAATATCCGAGCATAGACCAGAAGGAGAAGAAAATGGTCAATCTAGTAAATGATACTTTGAGCTGGATGGACCCGATTTATAGCTACCTCACATCTGGTGAGGTTCCATCGGACAGGTTAGAAGCAAGGTGCCTAAGAGTTAGAGCAGCGCAGTACGTAGTCCTAGATGGGATATTGTATAAGAAAGGCCATTCGCAGCCCTACCTCAAGTGCCTCTTACCCCACGAGGCAAATTATGTGATTCGAGAGATTTACAAAGAAATCTGTGGAAACCATTCTAGCAACCGAGCCCTGGCCCAGAAGATACTCCGACAAGGATATTTTTAGCTGGGCATCAAGAGGACTCGAAGTACTATATTCAAAGGTTCGAAAAATGTTAACGATATGCGGTTGTGCCAAGGAAACCTGTAGAGGAAATGACTCCCATGAGCGGTCCATGGTCGTTTGCTCAGTGGGGGATCGATATCATCATTCCCCTACCCTTAAGAAAATGGCAAGTCAAGTTCGCTGTTATTGCAGTCGATTACTTCACCAAGTGGGCTGAGGCCGAACCCATTGCAAAGATCATAGAGCAGAAGGTGATCGATTTTGTTTGGAAAAATATCGTATGTCGATTCGAGATCCCACACACCATTGTATCTGATAATGGCAGGCAATTCGATAACGACAAGTTCTGAGGCATATGTCGGGGGCTCGACATCACTAACGCATACTCCTTGCCTTGGCACCCGCAATCCAATGGACAAGTGGAAGCAGTTAACAAGGTCATCAAATACCATCTTAAAATAAAATTAGAGAAAGAAAAAGGTAACTAGGCCAATGAGCTCCCATTCATCCTCTAGGTTTACAGGACTGCGGCTCAGTCATCTACAGGGAAAACTCCATTCTCGCTATTTTATGACTCAGAGGCAATGGTGTCAGTCGCGATCAGCCTCCCTACAGCTCAGGTTAGAAATTATCAAGAAAATTAAAACATCGAGCAGATAGTAGCCAACTTGGATCTACTTGAAGAAGCCATAGAAATCTCCAGACTCTAGGTCGCTGTATGACATCAACAGGTAGCGCGATTCTATAATTCCAAAGTCAAGACTAGGCGGTTTCGCCCAAAGGACTTGGTCCTTCACTGAGTCTTCCAAAACACCGCAGAACCGGGGGCTGGAGCACTCGAACCTAATTGGAAATGGTCATATCGTGTGGTCCGATCGACTAAACCCAGCTCTTACCACTTAGAAGATCTCGAAGGTCGTCAGCTCCCCCACTCCTAGAACACCGAGCACCTGAAAGTTTACTATCCCTGATGGCATAGCCTTTAAGGCCCCCAATAAGTGTACGCCTCCGAGCGACTAGCCTTTAAGGCTCTCAATAAAATTCACATTCCAAAATAAATCTACTTGAGCAGACTATCTACTATAAATAAGTTGTCTCTCATAAGCAGGGGTCGACACAACGAACAGATCCCTTAAAGAAGGGGTTAGTACGTTATCCCACGAAAACTCTATGAGGCATCTCCTTATGTTCAAGGGAAAAGACAAACAGATGACCCAACTCCCTAACAGAGGCGTTGGTTCATCGCCTGACCAACGAGCTTACTAAGCGTCACTTGCCAATCATGGGAGGAGTTGATCCCATAGGGGTCATGTCCCAACAAAGGCAAAACCATAAAGATTCAAAGTTCTACAAAACGGTACTGAAATGAGCTGACCCGTCAAGGGGTCGGTTCAGCAATGCCCTAAAGAAAACCAACCTATCAACAAATCAGCAATCAACAATCAACATCCAAGAACCATATAATCATCCATACGCACTCTCCAAAGGGTCAAAAATGAAAAGGCGAAGCTATAAGTCCTAGAGGGGGGTGAATAGGACTATGCCAAATTTAAACTATAACAGCGGAATAAAGAAATATGATAGCCAAATAAAGAAAAGCAATTCACAGTGTAGGAAAGTAAAGCAGCCTTGAAATTCAAGTCTTGAGAGGTTGATACAAATGATGTTCTAAGAACAACCTTTAACCATAAAAACTAAGGGTTTATGGCAGGACAACCTTACTAGAACGATGAGTATCAAAATCTCAAACTGAAGAGGAAAATAAAAATAAATAAATTGCAAGAATTTAAATCTAAATTATTATAACATTCCCCACAATGCATGAAATGTAAATTTATAACATTCACATCCACACATACATCCCACAATACTGAATGATAAAAGATAGAAAAAATAAATCATACATCCACAAAACACAAAGAGTTATAGTGGTTAGCCTGTGTGTTCACCAATTATTAAACAACAGCCACACAGCTTGCTAGTCCACTCCTAATATCCTCACACAGTGGATATTAGCGTTCACTATGAAAATAGGTTTTCTAAGGTTCACCTAAAAACCTTCATAATTGTGTCTTTCAAATGGGCTTCCACAAATAAAAAAGCTCACTTTTGAGTTTTTCGGGCTCTCCTCAAGTAACCAACACAATGAGATTTTTCTAGCATAATTTCAAAAGAAACCAAAATAAAGAAAATTTACACAAATGTAAAATATCTGAATTTCTCCTTTTGTAGCCGCCCGGAAGAACCAATCGGAGTAGAAGTTCTAATATAGAAGTTCAATGTCTAATACTCACTTTAAAATGGTTATAGGTTCTAATTGATTTTAAATTAAACCAGTTGGGCTAACTCTATTTGATTTTGATTCCGAGAAGAAGGAATACAGCAATTCCTCTTTTCAAATCAGATTGGAATATAGAAACAAAATCAAATAAATAAAGCTTACAAAAGAGAATATTAAATATGCACAATGTAGCTTAAAAAGAACACTAACTTATCTCTCAGAGTGATGCCTTGATTTTCTTTAAATTAAATTATCAAACTTTAAAATTCGTTGTCTATTTATAGTTGTAAAAATTCATCTACGACTAGTCATATGGACACTACGACTGGTCGTAGGAGAAACGGATTTTTCAAATTTTAAGCGCGATCGAATCAGACCGTTCCATGACTTGTCGAAGACAGTCTATGACTGGTCGTGATCCCTCCACGACTGGTCGTAAGCACCCTACAACTGGTCGTGAGGCAGCAGATTTAGTTGTTGTACTTTGAGTCGTAGATTCAGGGCTGGTCCTAGACGAGTCATGCACTATTTACATGACCAGTCGAGCAGTCTCCAGGACTGGTCGTAGATAAATAAAAAATTTAAAAAATTGCAACAAACTTAGGACTGGTCTTAGAATTTTTAGGACTAGTCGAGCCACTGCTAAGACTAGTCGAACAAGATCTAGGACTAGTCATAGAACAATCCAAACACTTACAAAGTAATTCTATTTGACTTATGTATACAAAATGACCTACCCTAAGGTCAATCTAAGGTCTTGCATACCTGGGACATGAAGTACAAACATTAAGACTTCATTTCTTCAGATGATGGTTGACCTTTCAAGTTTATGTCGCTTGAGATCTCTTCATGATGTAGCTTGAACTTGAGATCTTCTAAAGCTTGAATTTGTTGTTCTTAAGTTGTACTCTTTCTTGAGTCTTGAACTGTACTTGAGTCTTGAGCAAGAACTTGTCTTTTGATGTAGCTCTTGAAAGACTCTGAACATTGAAGCTTACAGGAGTGAACAATGTATTTGGCCTTACATATCTTGAAGTAGATCACCATTCTTAACTTGAAGCATTGTGATGTAGTTTCTTGATCATAAATCAACATGCTACACAAGACACAGATTGTGGTTTTGGCACCACAAAATTTGACAACCAAAGGAGCAGGAAACCATAGCACTTACAATCTCTCCCTTTGTCAAATTTGTGACAAAACACACTCTAGTAAAAATAAAAGAAGCACAGCATGCACAATAAAGAATCATGCACCAGTTATTATGAACTAGCACACATCATTATGAAATCCTTACTTATTTACTCCCCCTGAATAGCACACACATATATATAAATTAAAAATGAATGCTACTACCCTCAATCCATATCCATTCCAATCAATCCAAAATATTCAAAGTAAAACATGGAAATCTTCTCCCCTTTTTTGTCACAATATGACAATGGAAGTAAAGAAGATATGGAAGAGGAAAGAGAATAAGAGAGTAAGAACGGAATTAACTAGTCAAGATATGAGAAAAATATAAGCAACAGTAAAGTCCACATCTCATTTACTAGTTTAAATAAAAGTCAGTAAACCAAATAAAGTTCACAAACCAACACAAGTAAACTTAAAGTTATTACAGACCAAAGATTAAATCACTTAATCATATCCTAAAGAAGGAGTAAGTATGGTTAGATCAAGTTGATGAAGGCCTTTGTTTAAGGGCCTAAGATACTTGTGCATATATTTAAACTGTAAATCATGGGCAATATTTATATTCTCAACATTCTCCTCAAGTACACGAAGACGTGCATTAAAATCAGATGGCTCATTGTAACATCCCGAAAATCGGGGGGTCGAGTAAAAACCCAACTCGCGAGTTTCAAAATGTTATTTATGCAACATAGATATGTATGATTGAATGTTGTCAGTATTAATGTATTAAACATGAGTGAGATTAAGCCAGAACAGCATATCCTACTCCAGAGACAGTTAAATTAGCAAGCGGAAGACAGTGATAGTATGTATAACATATATAAACTGTTGTATGTCTCTAGAGTGTGAACATGTTACCAGGTTATATGCATACATGTATACTCCAAAAGTAAACAAAATGAATATACATGAGTGCACTAAAAATATAAAATGACAAGTGTCAAGGTATCTAATCAACCTCCCTGTAATCCCGTCAATCAGAACACGCATAAGGAGAGATCCTCCTCATCATCATCAAATCCAGCTCTGCCTCGCAGGCCGCGCCATCATCTGCAATCAGAATAGGGACTGGTGGGTGTCCAGAAACACCATCCCATAACGTGGGAGTGAGTGATCAACTCAGTGGGATAAGAGAGCAGAGATTAGCATGTTATCAAATCAATCATGCGATAATAGTAAAGCAGTAAATCAAACAATCCTAATACTGTTGTTAATGCAATATGACATGACGTGATGTATGCCCTCACCGACGATCTCCCTCATACGCCACCATCTTACGACCGCGGCACGTAATCGACCCTCAAGTGCTCCACATCTTCCAGGCACATGCAATGGTATGGTGATATGATTTTCAAGTTGTTATTAGTCCATTCAAACAGCAGGATTGGGAAACTAAGGTACTTCTCTTATATCAATCCCAGCACAGATCCTGTCTAGGGTCGTCACTCCTAGTAATCTCATACGAGGTATATTTTGTAGGTCACTGCAAGAGCTGTCAGGGCTGTTGCACGCACTCGTTGCTCCGCTCCCCCATCACCTTATCAATACAGGTCTACTGTACTCTACTGCTACGGAAGGGTCGTCGCCTCCCGTAGACTCAGAATACGCTCGCGGTCACTACAAAGGACTTGTCGCCTGATCAGTGTAGGCCGACAGTAAGAATATAGTGTCTCATACCACCATAATCTGCTCACGAGACTAGGTGCTCACTGGTCACTACGGGGAGGTTTGTGGCCCCAGCGTAGGCCGACAGCTCGACCACGATGTCTCATACCACCATGCCCGGCTCATGAGTCTTTGTGGATCACGGTACCATGGTTAACAGGGTTTACAATGGTAAGTTCAGTACCCTAGGTTCAAGCAGTTATGACTCATGCAGGGTGAACATACAACGGCCAGTCGGGTTACTTGACGGGCTAGACTAGCACGATCGCATCTCAAGTCGAACGACATGAAGTGCATAAAACACTTCGCGTGGCCTAACCACTGCCGTCAACTCCAGAACACGGCTCGCGTTCATCGACGCGTCATTCGTGGCAAAGATAGGCCAACCACGAATTTGCTCGATTATCGACTGTCTGGACTAGGTATAGTCCCAAACACATATGAATTCACATCAGCAATCAGGTAAGAGTATTGGAAATGGAATACAAACATGTGAGCATGTTAACGCATGTTATAACGTACAACTTAAGTAAATCATCTCACACATGTCTTTCACACATATAATGAAATTATGCATATCGCCAACATATAGAAAATCCTCTCCATTAGCATATTAATTGAGAATTCAATCTCAAACTAAATCATAAGGAAATCATCAAGTACATGTTATAGCATACCACTTAAGTGCAACATGTAGGAAGCCATTTACATATAATGAAATCGTACATATGGCTAACATGTAGGAAGCCATTTACACCAGCATATTAATTGAGAAATCAATCTCAAACTAATCCATAACACCATTTAATTCAATACATACTAATACAAGCATTTATACAAACACTTAAACTACACACTTAAGTCTACATATAGTATGTCGACCCGAAGTGCGCATTTAGGCGAATCTCTTCGCCAAACTAATTATGCACGCCTTCCTAGTATCCTAATGCGACAAAAATCCATGTCAATCACATCAGCAAAATATGGATGAAAACAGTACTTCCTACAAATGACTAAAATGCCCTAAATCTCATATTCTTCGTCTATTTACGAAACAGGAAACGGACAGCATGTTGTACATGTCAAACGGCGTTGCCGTCGATAATCTACTATTAAACAACATTGAAAGCGTTGAAAACAGTCAATCAAAGCGTCTAAAATCCGCACCTTGTCTCTTATAAACGTGTCGTTTTGAACGGAGCGTATACGCTTCGTCTACGGCGAATAGAGGACCTGTTTTACAAGATCTATTAACTATCAAGCTATGAAACAGAAGAAACATCAAATCAGTAACTTTCTAGGGTTATTTCTTACCTGAAAATGTGGAGAAATCACCGGCCAGGTGATCGGAGTGTGTTGCTTAGGCACTTGCAGCAGGTGGCACGAGCAGCAAGAAATTCTCTCCTACTCTCTCTCACAAACTCTCAACTTTTCTCTCTCAATCTAAGATTTTTTGTAAATTCGGATGGGAGAGAGGAGTGAGGGTTTCAACCCTTTTTATAAGCCCAAACTTGCCCGAAATAGGCTCGGGAACAAGTTTCACTTGAGGGGTAACCAAATCAGGGCTGTTTCAGTCCAAAAAGACATTTCTGGTGGTCCCCTGGCCGAACGCGATTGGACTTAAGCTCATGCATACTGGATCTAGCATACATCAAGTTTTCAGTCCGGCAGGGTTCGCAGATCGCCCGTGGCGGTCCAGTTTCAGTTCAGCGGTCACCGCACGTAGATCAGGTCTGCAAATCTCATGGTATGAAATAGAAATTTTTCCTGATCCGCGGGTGTAATTTGGCTGAATTCTGACGGTCAGAACACTTAATACTGACGCGTCAAGTCGTGTGCCATATTTGAATTTCAAATTCTGGGCTCAATGAAATAGCTTGTGTTTATCGGTTGGACTTGATTTTTGAAATGATTGTCAAGTCCAGCTAGGCGGTTCTAACGGTCTAAGATAGGAGGTATCGGAGTTTCGACGTGCGGTCTAGATCCAATACAAAATTTCAAAGTGGTCCAGAGAACAAACCTGCTCAGAGTTTGATCTGAGGTTATAGAGTATTATAGAGTCATTAGTTCTACACGCTTTGGGTCTTGTAGAACGTATTTAAAGTGATCAGGGACTATTTCCCAGCTACTCTAGCGTTGCGCTAGCTAACTTATGCTTAATTTCCATAGGAATTGATCCTAAGTAGTTTCTTTGGCTATGGAATTGGGTTCTGAGCGATTTTTCAAGTGTTTTAGTTGACCCACTGCCTAAGGACGTCAAATCCCAGATTGGCCAAAATCTGGGGTGTTACACTCATAGTCAGGATCATTAGCAAAATCATATTCAATTTCATCAAAAATATTATCCATATTAATATCATCAGGCGGAAGATCATCAGCTTCGTCTTCATTTCCAGCTTTAGCTCCACCACCACCACCAATATCCACTTGGCCAGGAGCCAATTCTAATTTCATCTTGTTAATATTTGAATTGTTAAAAATAAGATAATGGATGGGAGCCTCTCCAACAGGCATAGCGACCAACATATGAGAAGCTAAAATAGTCATATGATAGGCAAATGGAATATCACTATGACTTGGATGGAGACGAAACTGAATGATGGAATGACATATCAAAGATGGAAGAAAAACTTTAGTACCAGAGATGACAGAGTGCAAAACCCGAACCATAAAGGAAGTCAATTCTGTTTTATATCCAGAACGCAGATACATATTTGAAATAAAGATTCTATGGAAAACCCTGTATCTAGGTAACAAGTACTTTGAGGGGAGTGCATTTCCTTTATGAGTCCATTGCACATTCATATTGCATAAATTTCTAGTGAGCATGCGTTTTTTAGATTCTAAGGATTTCTCCGTTAGAGTATGAATAGGAATACCTTCATCATCAACAGATATGTCCATTAACCCTGAAATCAGATGGCGGTCAACTTCAAAAGGACCTTCTCTAGCATCAATTTTAAACGTTAAATTCTCAGTTGAAAAATCTGAGATACATGTAAACATGCACTGAGCAATAGATTGGTATGCAGGTCCACCCCAATGTAAGATTTTAGCCCAACCTACAACTTAAAAGAGTGGAACTATACTAAATGGAGCAATGTGATTCAGATCAATAGATCACTCAACAATAACATTGCACAAACGTAAATTCTGCACATATGAGGGATCATCTTCGAGTGGCCAAAGGTGGTGCCGTTTTATTGGAGTAGATCTAAAAGAAGATGGACCACGGGAAGTTTTCTTTTTTCCTCTACCATCCATTTTTAAGAAAACATGAAATAAATCAATACAAATAGGAAAAGAAACTGATTTGCAAGAGAATCTACAAGAAAATCTTAAAATAATTCACTAACCTTGAGGAATAAAACAGATGGGTATGACTAGTTGAGCGTCGGCTCATTGGAGAGGAAGTAAGGAATGAGGAAGATGACTTTTTCCTCAAATTTTAAAAGACCTAACGTGCTACATGACTGGACGTGAGATGTCCTCAATTGGTTGTGTACCGACTAAAATATGTAGTTTTCATAAAATTTTAAAATTTAAACAAATAAATTATCAAATATATATATATATATATATATATATATATATATATATATATATATATATATATATATATATATTATGATACACATATGCATGACTAATCAATTTAGAATGCACATACTAAGATCAAATTTTAATTTATTAAACCTACATTTGTCGAGCAGTTTAGTAAAAATGTCAGCAAGTTGAGTCTCGGTCGGAATATATTCCAAAGATATTATTTTTTCTTTCACTAATTCATGAATATAATGATACTTAATGTCAATGTGCTTAGTACGTGAATGCTAGATTGGATTTTTTGAAATATTTATTATACTGGAATTATCGCAATATAAAACCATTGAATCGTGTGCAATTCCATAATCACTTAACATACGTTTCATCCAAACAAGAGGAGTACATGCATTTCTAGCTATAATGTCTTCAGCCTCAACAGTATAGAGTGATATAGAACTTTGCTTCTTGCTAAACCAGGAAACTAAACAATTTTCGATATAAAAATAACTACCACTGGTTGATTTCCTATCATCGATATTTTCAGCCCAATCAGCATCAGTGTACCCTGCCAACTGAACACTAGTATCATATGGATACTAGAGACCCAAATTAGCTGAACTTGCGACATATCACATAATCCGCTTAACAGTAGTTAGATGTGATTCTCTAGGATCAGACTGATATCTAGCGCAACTACCAACACTTAGAGCAATATCAAGTCGACTAGTAGTTAAATAAAGTAAACTGTCAATCATACTGCGTTATAATTTAGGATCAACATTTTTACCGGTAGAGTCCTTTGAGAGTCTTAAGGTTGTACTCATAGGAGTATCAAAATTCTTATCATTCTCAAATCTGAACTTTTTTATTAAGTTCAGAGCATATTTGTTTTGAGAAATAAAAATGCCATCAGATTGTTGTTTCACTTGCAATCCTAGGAAATAATTTAACTCCCCAACCATGCTCATTTCGAACTTAGATTTCATTAAATCTGCAAACTCAACAGTCATGTTAGAACAGGTAGATCCATAAATAATATCATCACGTAGATTTTCACTATTAAGATATGATCATTAAGTTTCTTAACAAATAAAGTTTTATCAACACTTCCCATTTGAAAATCATGACTTAGTAAAAACTTAGTCAATTTCTCATACCATGCCCTGGGAACTTGTTTTAAACTGTAGAGTGCCTTTTTAAGGCGATAGACATGATCAACATTTTTAAGGTCTTCAAAACCCATTGGTTGTTTGACATAAACTTCTTCATGCAGATCGCCATTTAAAAACGCACTTACATCCATTTGAAAATTTTAAAACTTTTCAAAGTAAGCAATGGATATAAATAGTCTGATTGATTCAAGATGAGCTACTGGGGTAAAGATTTTATCATAATCAATTCCTTCAATTTGAGTGTACCCTTGTACAACTAGCCTAGCCTTGTTACGAATTATATTACTAAGTTCATCAGACTTATTTTTAAAAATTCACTTAGTTTCGATAATATGTTTATCTTTAAGTCTAGAAACAAGATACCAAACATCATTTCTCACAAATTGGTTAAGCTCTTCTTGAATAGCTACTATCCAGTTTTCGTCAGTAAGAGCTTCTTTTACGTTTGTCGGTTCAATCTGGGATGTAAAACATACATAATTACATGTCTTCAAGTTGTTTACGAGTGCGAACACCAGTGAGAGGGTTTCCTAGTATCTGAGTGGTTGGATGATCTTTAACAGTCCTCAATTTAGAATTGTTTTGACTTAATGAAGTGTCTGGTTTGTCAATTAAAAGAACTTCATCACTATCTGAATTGGGACAGGTGCATTCAAGTGATCGTCTATGACTACATTTATAGATTCTTGAATAACACCAGTCCTTTTGTTCAGTACACGATATGCACACTGTTTAAAGAGTATCTTAAAAAGATCCCTTCATCACTTTTAGTGTCAAACTTTTTCCGATTTTAACAATCACATAAAATAGAGCACTTGCTACCAAAAACTCAAAAGTATTTGACAGTAGGCTTTTTATCGAACCACATTTCATAAGCAGTTTTATTATTTGACTTACTTGTATAAACTCGGTTGATTATATAGCAAGTAGTATTTACAGCTTCAGTCCAAATATGTTTAGGGAGTTTCATACTATTTAACATTACATTAGTTATTTCTTGAAGCACTCTATTTTTCCTTTCAATAATTCCATTTTGTTATGGTGTTTTGGGCACAGAGAATTCATGTGATATTCCCTGATCGTTGTAGAATTTCATAAAACTACTATTCTCAAATTTAGATTCATGATCACTATGAATCTTACAGACTTGAGAACTTTTTTCCATTTGAATCCGTTTGATAACTCGTTTCACTTCATCAAGGGTTTCTGATTTATCTCTTAAGAAGACTACCCAAGTGAATCTAGTATAATCATCCACAATCACTAATATGTATTTTTTATCACCTTGACTCTCCATCCTGATAGGTCCTATAAGATCCATATGGAGAAGCTCGAGTGGTCTTGATGTGGCATTAGAGTTCACCTTTTTGTGAGAGTTTCATGTTTTCTTGCCAATCTGACATTCGCCACATATTTTGTCTACTTTCTGTAATTTAGGTAGACCTCTTATCAGTTCCCTTTTGCTCAATCTATATAGATTACGGTAGTACACATGTCCAAGGCATTTATGCCATAATTCAGTCTCGTCTGTATGGACCATGTAACACGATTGACTAGATGAGTTAGATTCACTAACAATATAACAGTTTTTAGAAGTTCTGCAACCAGTTAATATTACTGAACCCTTATTATTTAAAATTTCACAACCTTAGTTAGAAAATCTTACGCTATAATTGTTATCACATATTGGAGATATGCTTAACAGATTATTTTTTAACCCTTCAACGTATAAAATATTTTTAAACAAAGGAAGGTTATAGAGTTGAACCGTACCTTGGCCAATAATCTTGTAGTTGCTACCATCACTGAATGTGACTGAACCATCAGTCATGTCTTTGAGATCGGTGAATAGACTTCTATCACCAGTCATATGCCTTGAGCATCCACTGTCTAGGTACCACTTTGAATAGTTTGTAGCTTTGAAATCAATGTGGGCAACCAAGTAAGTAACCTTAGGAACCCATTTCATAAGTGTTCTGGGTTTAGGAGTATAGTTGGTCTTCTTTTGTTTGTAGTTGTTATAAGAGTGACCTACTGAGTTAGATTTTAATAGCTCCTTAAGTAAATCAACTAGTTTTTCAGCTAAAAGGTTTTGATTCTGATTTTTATAGTTAATATAGTTGCTTTTAGGTTTCTGAAAAGTTTTAGTATTTTTAGAAAAAATTTGATTTGTACTTTTCCCTTTTGAGTTTAAGGTCACTCCTTTAACAAACTTGGGAGGAGTAATCTTCTGTTTCGGAGGAATGTTTCTATCATAACTCAAACTAGATCGGTCGCCACAATTTCTTGATCCAGATAATAGTTTTTCTAACTTTGGATCTCCTTGGGCATACTTCCATGTATCCTTTAAACTCAAAAGTGAAGAGACTTCAAGTTTAAGTTTTTCATTTTCAAATTTAAGATCTTCAATCAGGGAGGTTTTGAATTCTAAATCACATTTAGTCTTTTCAAAATAATCTAAAATATGGGATTTTACTAAAACAAGAGACTCAAAATTTTCTTTAAGCTTAGAAAATTTTTCTTTTTGAAATTTAAGTTTGAAAGCAATATTACAACTTTCCTTATATAGGGCATTGTAAGCATCTTGCAGATCATCTCCATTTTCACAATTACTGTTCAGATTTTCTTCACTTGTTAAATCATCATTATCTGAAAATGTGAATTTGGCTAGAGTCATAAGAGCTTTTACTTCACTGCCTGACTCGGTTTCAGAATCTTCTGATTCAGAAGAGGCTTCAGAATCAGTGGATTCATCCCAAGTAGCCAACATACCCTTCTTTTTGGGTTTGTCCTTTTTAGGACACTTGTTTGCTAAATGCCCATATTCATGGCAGTTATAACATTGACTGTCTTTTAATGATTTTTGAGTTTTAGATTTAAATTTTTTCTTATCATTCGATTTTTAAAAATCAACCCTCTTTTTACTTTTGAAAATTTTGTAAAACTTTTTCGTTAAAAGGGCCATATCATCTTCAAAGTTTTCTAAATCAGAATTGATATTATTTTCTTGAAAACTATTTTTAAAAGATTTAAGGGCAATAGATTTACCTTTTGGAACTTTAAAAGTCAACTCATAAGTTTGTAAAGAGCCAACTAATTCATCTACCCTCATATTGTCCGTATCCCGAAGTTCCTGGATCGCAGTTACCTTAGAGTTGAACCATTCAGGAAGTGAGCATAGTATTTTAAAACAAATCTTACTTTATCACTAAGACCCCACATAGAGTTCACAATGTCATTTAATCTTGTATAGAAGTTCATGAACATTTCATTTTCTTCCATACGTATTTCCTCAAATTTGGTTGTGAGGATTTGAATTTTTGATTTCTTAACAATTGATATTCCCTCGTGTGTCATTTCTAATATATTCCAAGCTTGCTTTGCAAAATCACATGATATAATTCCTTTGAATTCATCCGGTGATGGAGCGTAAGTAATTGGATTTAGTGCTTTTGCATTTGCATTACTCTCACTTTTTTGAAGTGTGGTACAAGAAAATTAAGGTGTAATTCTCATTGATTTTGATCCATCGATACCAGTTATGTAAGTGGTAGGAGGGGTCCATTCATTCACTGTGGCTAGCCACACACTTTCATCCATGGATTTAAGGAAAATCCTCATCCTGGCTTTCCAATAGGCATAATTGGTATCATTGAAAGGTGGAGGCCTAGTGACTGAAAGGCTATCAAAATTTGACATCTTATAAATAGCTTAGATCGATTAGCTCAGGAAATAAATCCAAATAAAAAGAATTAAAATGAGCTATTAGGCTCTAATACCACTTGAAAAGGCCAAGCTATAAGTCCTAGAGGGGGGGTGAATAGGACTATGTCAAATTTAAACTATAACAGCGGAATAAAGAATTATGATAGTCAAATAAAGAAAAGCAATTCACAGTGTAAGAAAGTAAAGCAGCCTCGAAATTCAAGTCTTGAGAGGTTTATACAAATGATGTTCTAAGAACAACCTTTAACCATAAAAACCAAGGGTTTATGGCAGGACAACCTTACTAGAACGATGAGTATCAAAATCTCAAACTGAAGAGGAAAATAAAAATAAATGAATTGCAAGAATTTAAATATAAATTATTACAGCATTCCCCACAATGCTTGAAACGTAAATTTATAACATTCACATCCACACATATATCCCACAATACTGAATGATAAAAGATAGGAAAAATAAATCACACATCCACAAAACACAAAGAGTTATTGTGGTTTGCTTGTGTGTTCACCAACTGTTAAACAACAGCCACACAGCTTGCTACTCCACTCCTAATATCCTCATACAGTGGATATTAGCATTCACTATGAAAATAGGTTTTCTCAGGTTCACCTAAAAACCTTCACAATTGTGTCTTTCAAATGGGCTTACACAATTAAAAAAACCCACTTCTGAGTTTTTTGGGCTCGCCTCAGATAACCAACACAATGAAATTTTTCTAACTTAATCTCAAAAGAAACCAAAATAAAGGAAATTTACACAAATGTAAAATACCTGGATTTCTCCTTTTGTAGCAACCCAGAAGAACTAATCGGATTAGAAGTTCTAATATAAAAGTTCAATGTCTAATACTTACTTAAAAATGGTTATAGGTTCTAATTGATTTTAAATTAAACCAGTTGGGCTAGCTCTATTTGATTTTAATTCTAAGAAGAAGGAATACAGCAATTCCTCTTTTCAAATCAGATTAGAAAATAGAAACAAAATCAAATAAATAAAGCTAAAAAAAAAAGAATATTAAATATGCACAATGTAGCTAAAAAAGAACACTAACTTATCTCTCAGAGTGATGCCTTGATTTTTTTTGAATTAGATTATCAAACTTTGAAATTCGTCGTCTATTTATAGCTGGAGAAACTCGTTTACGACTAGTTATATGGACACTATGACTGGTCGTAGGAGAAATGAATTTTTAAAATTTTAAGCGCGATCAAATCAGACCGTTCCACGACTGGTCAAAGACAGTCTATGACTGGTCGTGATCCCTCCACGACTGGTTATAAGCACCCTACGACTGGTCATGAGGCAGCAGATTTAGTTGTTGTACTTTGAGTCGTACATTCAGGACGGGTCCTAGTCGAGTCGTGCACTGTTCACACGACCAGCTAAGCACTCTTCAGAACTGGTCGTAGATAAACAAAAAATTCTAAAAATTTACAACAAACTTAGGACTGGTCTTGAAATTTCTAGGATTAGTCAAGCCAGTGCTAGGACTAATCAAAGATGATCTAGGACTAGTCTTAGAACAGTCCAAACACTTACAAAGTGAGTCTATTTGACTTATATATACAAAATGACCTACCCTAAGGTCAATCTAAGGTCTTTCATACCTGGGACATGAAGTATGAACATTGAAACTTCATTTCTTCAGATGATGGTTGACCTTTGAAGTTTATGTCGTTTGAGATCTCTTCATGATGTAGCTTGAACTTGAGATCTTCTAAAGCTTGGATTTGTTGTTCTTAAGTTGTACTCTTTCTTAAGTCTTGAACTGTACTCGAGTCTTGAGCAAAAACTTGTCTTTTGATGTAGCTCTTGAAAGACTCTGAACATTGACGCTTACAGGAGTGAACAACGTACTTGGCCTTGCATGTCTTGAAGTAGATCACCATTCTTAACTTGAAGCATTGTGATGCAGTGTCTTGATCATATAAATCAACATGCTACACAAGACACAGATTGTGTTTTTGGCACCACAAAATTTGACAACCAAAGGAGCAGGAAACCATAGCACTTACAAAAAAATATTGTCCATCAAACCATTCACCAAAAGAACTGAGTTCAGAAAAGTCATCCAAAGAGAAATATTGAAAACTATACAATCGGAGGAGGAGGAGGAGGAGCTTGGGAGCTAGGGGCCTGACCCGGGCGAGCATCTTAGGAGCGCTTCTCTCCTGCATCTTCAGGAAGTAAGGGTTCAAGGTTTAGGTCTGGGTACAAATCCTGGACCGGCTCAATACAAGCATCGAAGCCATAGTTGTAAAACTTGGTAGCTTCGGCTGCCTCAATACAAGCATCGAAGCCACGGTTGTAAAACTTGGTGGCTTCGACTGCCCTTTCTTCTGCAGCCTTGAAAGCGTCCACTGTAGCAGCCACCGCCATGGCCAAGGAGGCCTCGTCCTCAGCTTGCTGAATCTCCCTTGCCCAGGAGATGGCTCAACTCTATTCTTCTGTTGCCTCAGCTCTGGTCCGCTTCAATGCCTCCCCCAGTCGGGCGTTCTCCGTGGCAAGTGAGTCCGAGTGGGCCCTGGCCCGGGATAGCTCGACTACAGTGTCATTACATTGGGCTTCAAGGTCGCCCACGACCCCCTATAGTTGGAGCTCTCAAGCTCTCCCGTCCTCAAGATACCGACGTAGTTCCGCCTACTCCATTCGGAGGAAGTCATCCTTCAATCTCTCCTGAGTCAGAAGGAGCCTTGGGACGAACTGAGAAAAAAAATAAAAGAATAAGTATCCGAATGCGGTAAAAAATGAAGGAAAGTTGATAGAAGTACCCGATAAAGAATGGAAGCCATGTCCTTGACGAAAGACTCATCCGATTTGGAGAAAAGGACAGCGATCTCCTCCTCCGGGGCATGCTTGGAAGCCCAGCGGACCAAACAGGACATGTGATAGCCCAGCTGGAACCTCTCTCTGTTCATTCCCACTTGGGCCGATCCGGCCGCTTCCCCGGCCTCGGTCCTGCTACCCGCTGAGGCCTGAGCCTCAGTCCTGGGATCATTCCCAACTTTAGGAGGGGAGAGCATGGCATCAGCCATCTGAATGGCCTCCTGTTCGGATGAAGAGGGGACGACTATGCAGGACTCGGGGGCTGCAAGAGGCACAGTAGCTTCATGAGGGGCGACAGCGGAAGGAGGGGTTAGAGCCGGAACATTGACAGTAATGGCCTCAACCACAACAAGCACTGTAGCCAGAGATGCATCAATAGAAATTAAAGCTGCAGCTGGAGCTACATCAACAGAAATTGAAGCTGCAGCTAGAGCTGCAGCGACAAAAATTGGGGTCGAGGGGCCCTCACCGTGAGGAGCCACCTGCCTCCTCCGAACGGTCATCTTTGTTCGAGGCTCGGCCCTCAGCATCTCGTCGACAGTCAGAGCGACCTTTCTCCTCTGAGACCCAGACGCCTAGGCCATACCTGCATGCGAAGTAGAGAATCAGCAACCAAGTTAAAAGATTCAATTTTTCCAAAAGTAAAGATCTAAAGAAAGACTTACTGAAGGAAGTAGGGAGTGATTTGGACTTGCAAAGTCCAAACCAGTGAAGCTTGGTGGTCGTGATCAGATCCGACCAGGAGCGAAGATCTCCTGAGCGCGCCCTGGCCTTAGTAACCTGATTCTTCTGGTCCGAGGAGAGGAGGGACGAACCTCTCGGGAAGTCTACAAAAATAAAAGAAGGGCTTCAGATAAATCATGACAGAAAGAAAAGGGATATAGAATATAAAAAAAGGGAGATGTAAGGTCCGACCTGGCATGGCAAATCGGGTGAGGACCCGAATCATTAGGTTTCTAAGCTCTGCTGTTGGAGCCTCCCATTCGCTCAATGCTCAGAACCATTTGTTCTTCTAGTCCTTATTAGAGGAAGGAAGATTCATAACCAGTCCCAACCTCTTGCTGCTTCGAGTCGCGAAGTAGTACCATGGCTCTTGGCTATCATGTTTTACAAAGTACAAGCTTGATAATTCTTCTGATGTCAGGTCTGGGTTTTCGACTTAATGCCAGATGATGAAAGAATGGATCAAAACCCTCCAAGCATTGAGAGTGAACTGGTCAGGAGATAGTCCCAAAGAAGCAGTTAAGGCTCGAATGAAAGGGTGCATGGGGAGTCGAAGCCCGCATTGCAACGCGCATAGAAAAATGGTGATTTCCCCTTTGGCAGGAGCACCGGCAGTGTCGAGAGGCTCCGGCGCCCTTATTAGCACGGAGTCTGGGATCTCAAACTCCATGCGGATCTACCCCATTTGGGACTCCGATAATACAGAGCCTCCCGGGACAACCTCGGAGGCCCGCCCACTTGCGGGCATCTCAGCGACACCCGTAGTCAGGTCTTTGGGGGCTCGAGTGGCTTTCTTCTTGCTCACCCAGCGAGTCCGAGCCCCAGCATCCTTGTTTCTTCGGGGTGGAGGGAACAGGGGCACTGCTTTCAAGAGGCCCTCGGACGCCCCTCTCCTGTTATCCGAGTTTGCCAGCTCGGAATAATCATAGTCTTCTCGGACCATGTCCATATCAGATGACATCTCGTAGAAACGAAGGAAAGAGAAGTGATGCTAAAGGGAGGAAAAGCTCGCCAGATGGCCACCAAAAATCACCTCCGATGAAAACTTCTAATCGGCCGGAATTGCCTCACCGGAAAATTCAAGTTAGTCAGAACACCTTCACCGAAAATCGCTTCCTCAAGAGACCAACAGCCACACAAATTTGAAATGCAGAAGTGAGGGGCGCTTCTGAAACACTGAGAATTATATAGCCTAGGAAGGATCTCTGCATTGATGGCAAAGGATGATGGCCACAGTCGAATCATCGTGAGCCGACTGCAGAACACACATGGCCGCTCGCTACTGTTGAGGGTCAAATATTGCATATCAGACCCCAGTTATTTTCTATATTTACGAGTATGATACTGTTTAAACGGCCTGTTTTTATCATGTTTATGTTGCAAGGTAATTTTATGAGCATGGATTGGAAAAGGTGTTAAAAGCATGAATTTAACGATCCAAAGTCACCAAAGCAAGGAACGGACTTTAGAAGACCAAGATTAAGGGATTTACACGGTCAGAAATCCGAGAAAACTAAGAAACTGAAGCTCAAGTGGCTTGAAACACATCCAGAATGCAAGATCATGGGGTTTCCACCATCTGTTCGCCTCGAAACTTCATACATATGATGAGGGCCATAAATAAACCGTAAATATTAAATTTCAGCCATTGATGATCTTGGGAAGTGGGCCAACGGATACATCAGCCCATTAATCTTCAAATTGGGGCCCACCTGATATATGGAAATGTCTAAATTTTGGACTCAACGTCTTAAATGATATGACAAAATGAATGGATGGAGCGAATTTTATATATACATCATGAGTGGACCTCACTGGCAGCGCCAGTGCACAATGCACAAGTGCACGTAATGTGCACTGGACCAAGAATCAAAACCAAAGAATGAGACCCATCTCCTTCGCCGTCTCTGTGTATGGCAGCCAGCGAACGGACGGCTCTGGTCCGTTTTTCGATCGATAGTGGGCCCCACTCATGTCCCGTATGGACGATCTAAACCGTCCATCTTGTAGAAGGCTGTGAATACTACAAAATCTAGGTGATATTTTCCAGCCATGCATACACACATGTGCATTACAGAGGCCACAAAAGGGCTACACTGGGATGTTCAAAATTGATCTTTTAGTGATTTCTTCTCTGGGCTTCGTCAATGGACATTCAAAACTACCCATTCTTGACTGAAATTTTGTCCTAAATCCAATGGACGGGGTGAATTTTCTAAAAAAATGCTTGTGGGGCCCACCGATCACAACAGCGAAATGGTGCGAAAGGTTTCGCACATCCGCGAAAACTAACTTTTCTAGGCGGTTTTGGCCCACCATCTTTGATCATATGGCAGATCTGAACCGTCTATCATGTAGAGGACCCAATAAAATCTTAAGGGACGGTGTTTCTTTGGAATTTGAGCGAGGAAAGTGGTTTGTTTCGAGGCACCGAACTTGGCTGCGATAAAGCTTTCAATGGGCATGCATAGCTTTCCAAATCTGATTCAAATCCGATTTTCACCACTCCAGCAGCTATATAAGGAGGTTTTGGACGTGGGGAGGGGAGATGGAGGTCTTGGGAGGAAGATTCAGAGCTGGGAAGGAAGGCTCAGGTCGGACATCTGCAAGAGAGAGAGTTGAGTTTGTTTATTTCTTTTATTTTTATTTTATTTTGTTTTGAGATATCTAGCCTATTCATGTTGGGCTAAACCTCCTAGCTAGGGCTAGGAGGTGAAGCTTGTAGTGAGATGGGAGAGTTTAATTTATGAATTTTTTATTTAATTTATGAATTGAATTAATGTTGATGCTAGTTTAATTAATAACATGTTTTAGTCTTTAATGGTCTGTTGTGACTAAAATTACAATGGGTCTGCAATGGCTTTGATCATGTCCTTCTACTTTTATGTTTATGACGTTAGGACGTCCCGTTGTTCTCCATAGTCTCCTGGGCATGGTTGGATGACGGTACCCTTCCTAACTCTCATACATGTGATTAGGTGACAATTAATTTAATTTTGTTATTTTCCATAGTCTTTTGGGCATGGTTTGGTGATGGAATCCATTCTAATTTATATACCTTTCATCTCTTTGAAAACTAGATCAACGGCAGTTTAATTAATTTTCATAATTCTTAAAGCAGGCATAAGATCTCCCTGATCTCTACAAGTGGATCCTCTGAATCCCTAGTTTCCCATCTCTGATTTCTCCTATAAAGTTTAGATTAATATTTTTATCATTATTCCTCAAATTACATTCAGTTTAGATTTCATCTTAGCCTAGTTTTATTTCTATTTGATTTTAGATAACGTACGAGTTTCAGTCCCTTGGGATTCGACCTCGGTCTTACCGAATTATTACTATATCACAACCCTGCACTTGGGGAGTGAACAGCTACTGGCTCAAGCTCTACCAGGACGTATGCTTCTGACATTGAGTGACGAGCTCTGAGTGGCGGAAGCGGAGCCCAAGCAGGAGAAGCGTCGTTCGAATGCCTCCCAGGGCATATGTGGCGATTAGCCATAAGCCTAGCAATTATTCGAAATCTTAACCATCGTCACACGTCTGCTGGAGGTTAACCCGTCGACGAGAAACCCCAAAGACGCATCTCTTCAACACCGAAACCATAATGGCAACCGCACGTGCAGAATGTGTGATAGGGGAAACCCTTGATCTTCCATGTATATTTACTCTCCGAGTTTGTGTCCAAACTTGGAGAGTAGGGGTCTTCTGTTATGGGTAGATCCGGGCACTTACAATTTCGAGGACCAACATCCCCTTAATCCGATCGTACACACGAGAGTCAATCTGAAATGATAAATATTATTGAAGGGAAGGAAGATTCCCGGCTCAGTCACAGTTGAGCTCCCGCTCTGAGGCTGGTAGTTGGTTCGAAGTGATCTAAGACCGAAACATCAGAGTGAAGCTCAAACCGAAGACTTCAGGCCGCCCCACTATTGTCCGACGAGAAAACTCGACGGGACAGGTCCACCGCCCACCTCGGAGATCGAAGGGGAGACCTCCAGAATATTCAACAGATAAGTCAAGTTCATCATGAGTCTAAGTCGGGCCTTCTTTAGCTATGGATCCCGAGCCGAGGTGTGATGAAGACCTCCATGTGCTAAACCAGGAAACTTCCTTACATGGACACGGCCGATCGTTTCGGTTGTAGATACGCACGATACACTACCCGATCCCCGGATTACAAACCATATATCCACGATCCTAGTATCCCACTGATTGAGTGAATCGTGCTGAGATTAACGGACCCAGACTGTCCGATAGTCAGGTATAAATATAATGAGACTCCATTGCTACAGGGACGCAAAATCTTACACTCTCCCTCTACTCTTCAACTTAGACCCAGATTCCCTTGACTTGACTTAGGCATCGGAGGGTCTCCTACGTAGACCAGGGTCTCCTTTGCTCATTGCAAGTGTGTAGGTTTAGGAAGCTGAGGCGATTCAGAGTTCGTGAGTCAGAGCGGAGAGTCGTCCAGAGTTAGTCATCAACATCTACCACCTATGTGATATCTATGTTTCCCTTCATACCGGATGGAATCTCCTTATAAATGGTCTAGATAGTAACAGGAAATCCAAGTGGGCCATACAACATTAAAAAAGGTGACCACCGTTGAATCCTTCTTACGACACATAGAAGTCTTGCAAAACAGATGGATGGAGAGGATTCTGAAATTGCGGTAATGACCAATTTAGTTAAAGTAGGAATATGTCAATATGTCATGAAGGGGGATGAATAGGACTTTTATAAAAAATTTATGGTTCATTTAAAATCCTATCAAACCTATCCTGAATAGATATGCATGAATCAGGATTTCCTCAAGATAACTCTAATGGCTTCCAAGCCAATTAGAGGATCCAATCACAAAACTGATTTAATGATAAACATGATACAATTCAGAGTTTATGATGGATGTAACTATGTGTGAGGTGTGATCAAATATGAAAGAATTTAATAAAATCACACAAGTATTCAAAAACAAACATCAATCACAAACACAGTCATTTTTATAGTGGTTCGACTACTTGTCTACTCCACTCCCGACAAACGCACTCAACCCTTGAGTGCGCCGAATTTCACTAAGGAGGTTTCACAACTAGTTTACCCCAAACCGGAGGTTTTTAATCAGGTTCACCTCTAACCAATATAACCTACACCTAAGATTACAGTTTATACTCCCACGAGCAAGGGTCAACACATAGCACCCGATTTTAGGCACACTAGCCAAGGATCCACACAAGGAACCTCTCACATTTATGCTCTCGTGAGCAAGGGTCAACACAAAACACCCACTTTTAGGCACATTAGCCAAAGATCTTCTACAAGGCCCTAACTGTTTATGCTCTTCACAGAACAAGGGTCAACACAATGCACCCACCACGTACACTCCCGCTAGAGGCCTCCCAGAGGACTTGCAAGGGGTGATAAACACCTTAGACCCAATCCTACAAAGGAATGATCACAAAGGTCCTCTAGACTCTAATGACTTACAGATAAGTAAATGAGCCCCGTTTAGCTCGTCGTCGAAGATCTCCTCCTTTTGTTAATGAAGAATCTTCTGCTTCCCTGAACCGTAACTCAGAAGATGTACTAATACTTTGTGACGGGTTGGGTCAAGGTTGCAATGGAATACTACTCTATTTAAAGTTTTCCTATAAGGGAAGTATAGCAATTCCAATCATCTATGCATTTAAGGCATCCCAGCTTAACGATTTATCATTAAGGTGGTAAATGGAGGATCCTTAACTGCGAAAGTTCATTTCCTAATCTACTCTATTGAATGTCAATGATGAGGGTGGATTAGAGAATAAACTTTCATGAGAGAAAGGGCTTTGGATATATGGTGTAAGGTTAAACACTCAAAAACACTCTCTTCTTTCTCTACCAGCAACTAAAGACAAGCTCTCTATATATAGGCAAAAAGTTTCAATGGATATAAAACGGTCACATTTATGACAGAGTTCGATATCATCGAGTAGGGACGATACCGTCGAGCGTATACTATCGATTGTATCGACTGACCGCTCGATGACACAAACTCAAATGTCAAACGCTTTTTAAACATTTTGCCAGCTTGTCAAGGGAATCGGACATGCGTCTATGTCATTGGATTTTGAACTCCAATTTCATCGACACGGGGATCGATTCATCGACACGGGAATCGATTCATTGACATTTGAAAATGAGAGAGACATGCCTTTGAAATATTTCAAGTCAAAAGATATGATCGAGGTACACTCAATATCATCGAAATTTGAATGCCAATGATATCGATAGTCACTCAATATCTTCGATGCATCAATAAATCTAAAGATTTTACCAGTGAGCTTGTTGGACAGTTTATGTCATTTCTCGATGCAATCAACCCAGCCCCGATATCATCGATATTTAAATATCGATTTTATCTAGTGACCCTCGATCGAAGATAAAAACCACCTAAAAATATGCTGGTTAACAATGTGTCCAAGATCGATATCATCGAAGGCCTTCCGATATCATCGGTATTTGAATTATAAGGATATCGAGGAGAATTTCGGTATATCGAAGATTTTATGAATTTTCTTTAGAAAAATAGGGACAAAACATCTCTGCTGTCGATTTAATCGAGTCAATTTCAATAAACTAAAATTTCAAATTTCTATGATATCGATAGGGCTATCGATACATCGATAATTCCGTCAAGAAGAATATGTGATTACTGGACATCTTTTATCCTCATTTCGATAGTATCGATTGAGCATCGAGGATATCGACAGCACTTCTTGATTATATCGATCAGTTTATCAATAAATCGACAGAGGTAAAAAAATTTAAAATTTTTTTAAAATTTAAAATTTTTTTAAAATTTAAGAAAGTTTTCTAACCTAAGAATCTTATGGTATTCTAATTAATTTTAAAAATTTTAATTACCTGATATTTTGGGACATGATATGTAAGGTTTAAATTTACCTATGACGAGTATCGGCACACATCTAGTTAAGGTAGATAGTTGATTAATCTTTCGGTGGAGTTTTTTTTTACGTAACTGGCTCAACACTAACACTAATTAACAAACCAAGTCACTTTAAGATTAGTGACAAACATCTACGTTGGCTCCACACAGCCCCAGGCACATGAATATCCCTGTGCCCGGGGTCACAGAAAGTCCACTTACGCCGCATGGGATCAGGAATTACATGATAGTTCACCCGTATGTTTACACTTCATACGCGTGTTTTCAATACCACAAGTAGGTTCAGTGGTTCGTAATCCAGACCGTTCATTATGGATATACCATCCCTCAAAATCTCATTGGGACAGGAAAATCTTAACCTGTGGATTACAGTCATACAGATGGACGGTTAACAAGAGGGACACGACACCGGTCCACATTCAACGGCAATGATCCCACTACATATCACTGGGATCTTCCCGCCTTGGAGAAGTTTGGGGCATTTTCAGTCGTTGGCCGCCGAATGGTGTGGTTTTCAAATCTCTGGCCCCACTCATCAGATTTGAAAACTGCGTCATTGATCAAAAGGTGGTGGGCCATATATCATGTACTCGTGCTATTTAATTAATGTCTGAATATAATAGTTCCACGTCACCTGTTCTGATTGGCGTATCAACTGATGGACGGATCTGACTAGAATTTGACCGTGATTTTCAGAAAAACCAGGCAAAGACGCAACCGGCCTGACTTGCAGTATTTTATGGTAGACCTCGGAGAACCTGAATATGGTAGACCAATCTCTGCACATCATACGTTGGCGGAGTATAAAACAATCGGATCCATCCATCTATAAGATACATTGATGAATGGCTGATTTATCTGATAGTGTAAGCAGTACAAGATGAACGGTTTCGATCAATGATTCATGATGAAACGTGCGGTACAAAGAGATGATTGTCCCATGTTCCGCCTCTGCCGTAACTTCTTTCGAAAAGGACGGGTAATTTTTGACCGTAGACGCTACTATTTACCTACCTACCAGTGGGAACCGACTACAAACATAAATAACCAAAGTAGACACCTGTTTGTACGATAATCAATTTCAAACGAAATTAAGTGATTAACTCTCATTTTCACTCATTTTCACGTACTTCTTACCTAAACTTACCGTATAACTCAATGGGTGTTACTCTTACCGTGTGGGCCTACTTTTTATGTATTTATTAAATATACATACCGTACATACATTTTCTCGTATCTTTTAAAGTTTTTAATCCAATAATATGAAGAATATAAAAAGATTTGGTAAACCACACCACTGGAAAAAGTGGTAAATGACATTTAAAAGATTTTTGTGAGCCGTAAAAAATTTGGACCAAGCTGATATTTATATTTTAACTTCATCCATTTATTTTTGAACTTATAAACGGATTTTATAGAAAATAAAAATTATGAATCGTCTTAAAGAGGCCCTGTGAGGTTTTTAACGGTGAGCGTTCAATCATCAATTTTTCTTGTGGTGTGGACTAGATTTTCATATGCCTAAGTTTTTGTACCACGCGCTATAATGGTCTTCAAAAACAAATGGACGGAGTGGATATACAAAATATCATCTAGATCTGCCCTACGGTAAGGTAACACCCACTGAGCTGTTACCCAGGTAACACCAGGTCCGCGCCCCTTTGAACGGACGCAGATTTCCTGCGATGGAAACCAAGGTGGGGCCATGTGTTTAAGAAATCTACACCGTCCACCCGTTTTTTGAGATTATTTTAGTCCTTGAAACCAAAAATAAGAAGTATCCAAGATTCAAGTGGGCCGCACTAAAGGAAAAGGTGTGCAGGGAAATTCTTACCTTTGAAACCTTCTTGGGATCGACAGTGATGTTTACATGCCATCCATACCGTTCATAACGTCATTCCTACTAAGATGAACTTAAAAAATTTCACTGATTCAAAAATTCTATGGGCCCACAAATATTTCAACCGTAAACAATCAATCCTCACGTTTTCTGCCCACTTAAGTATTATATCCTACTTATTTTTTAGCTCCATGTCCTAAAATGTTCTCACAAAACGGATGGACGCATTGTCTTTCTCACCAAAATATGACAGTGGACCACCCAGGTTTCCACTGTAATAAACTTATGCGGAAGGCATCCGCAAGAAATACACGTCCCCTTTGGCCTTTGCATAAGAAACACCCAACGAAAGTGTTGAGATGATTTGCGGTTGATAGAACGTAAAAATCGCCTGCGCTGGGGCCCACCTAGAAAATTGTCTCTACCAAATAAAGTCTGGTTTATGCCGACAGTCAGATACAAATATATAGTTTGAGTAAGAACAACCCAAGGAAAAGATTCAACTTATTCATGTGAGGAATCCAGTTATTCATCTAGCTTAAATTTTGGTTAATATAATTTAAATAGTTTGTCCCACTCGATGAATGGATCAGATGTAATATTCATGTGCAAGTTATTACAAAACCTGCAAATCACCTCTTCTCTCTACTTGAATAGCCGTTGCATTTAGAGGTGGGCATGTTAGACCCGATCCGGCGGATCCGACTCGATCCGACCCGACTCGGTACCGTTCTAAACAAAACCGACGGCCTATATCGGCCTGATTGAGTCTATCCATCCAGATCCGATCGTTTTTTGGATTAGGTTCAGATAGTGGTGTATCCGGACAGAACCGATCCGAAAATCCGGACCGAAAGGATCCGACTCGACCCGACCCGACCCGAGATGTAAATATCCCTTTATTTTACAAAATATCCCTGTATCTTTGACTTTTTGTTTAGCGTCAAAAAAATCCGCCCAACATACACTTGATCCCCCAACTCTATCTATCTCTCTTTATATGTCTCTCTCTCTTTATATCTGTCTCTCCCTTTCTGTTAAAGATGAAGGCGAGTAGAAGACTAGTTAAATATACGGTAGATCAAATACCTCTTTCTTCCGTTGGATTTTGGAGATTTCTCTGTTAGAGAGATATGCACTAAAATATGGTGGATAGCTGAAGACGGAAGAGAGAAAGAGAAAGAGACTGGTAGCCAACATTGATGGAAGAAGGTCGGCGTACCGCTGTAAATAGGCGTCGTCTTGACAGCCAGACCTATAGACAAAAGTGGATTGGCTAGTGTAACGTTAGCAAGTACTGTGGCTCTAATCACGAGGTATGCGTTATATCCAAACCGTCCATCCATTTGGCCATATCATATTAAGGGTTGTGACAAAAATAAAACAGATCTAACCATTAAGTGGACCACACTACGGAAAGCAGCAGGGTATTGAACGTCTACCATTGAAACCCTTTTTGGGTTCACAAAAGTTTTGGATCAACATGAAATTAGTTTTTCCACTTCATTCAGGTCTTTGTGACCTTAACAACGGATCAGATTGGATGGAAAAATAAACATTATGGTGGCCCTACAAATTATTTAACGGTGAAAATCATCATCTCCACTGCAATTTATGTGTGGTCCACCTCTACAATTTATGGTGTAGTCCAGATGATCTTTGGATCTGATTCATTTTTTTGGTTAATGCTCTAAAATGATCTCTAAAACTAGATGAACGGTATAGATATGATAAATACATCACTGTGGGGCCATGTAACTTTGATCTCCTTTGGACTGTTCGTACAACTCGGAGCTTAAGGAGCGTCAGTGCTCGTCTTCGAGCGATATGTACCTAGAGCAGGTACATATAGCTGGGGTGAGCTATATAGGCTATATTAAGCAGTACATCTTGGAGCACACTGAGTGACTACGCTCTTATCGAACCGAGTAAACTCAGTTGGGCCCACCGCGAATGCATGTAGTTCATCCACGCCATCCATTCGTTTTACCAGATCATTTTATGGGTTCAACCCGAAATTGATGCATATACAAAGCTCAAGTGGACCATACCACTGGAAAAGGTGGAAGTATTGATTTCAACTGTTGAAAATTTTCTAAGGCCCTCATTGATGTTTATTTGTCATTCAACTTGTTCATAAGATCAGAAAGACATGGATGAAGGGAAAACACAAATATCAGCTTGATCTAAACCCTCAGTTATCACCAAGAATTTTTCAACGGTAGATGTTTAATTCACACTATTTCCGGTGGTGTGGTCCATTTGAGGTTTGGATATACTTCATTTTTGGGATAATGCCCTAAAATTATGTTTCAAAAGAGATGGACGCGGTGGATACAATGTATGAATGCCACTGGGGCCCACAAAGTTTACTCAGTACGCTTACCGTACTGAGTTACTCAGTAGGTAATCCACTACCCTTCATACAAAGCTTCTTCAAGAAGCTGATTTTGCAGTGAGATTTTTATCCATTGAGTAAACTATGTGGGGTCCGTCTTAAATTTTTTTGATTTATCTACATCGTCCTTCAGTTTTTTCAGATCATTTGAGAGATTAATGCTAAATTTTAAGTATAACTAATAATCAAGTAGATCTCACTATAAGAAATAGTGAGAATAATGATTTACACACTGTTAGTAAAAAATGGACGATCCCAACCTTCTCCAACTTGATCCAATTCAGTTTTCCTGATCGAGTCGAACTCGGATCAGTCCAGGCCAGCAGGGTTTAGGATCGGATTGGGTCAGAGGACTTGGACTCTGTCCCGGATCTGACTGAGTTCGGGTCAAGCCATACAGAACTCGGACCTGGTCGAGTTGGGCCCAATCTGATTCGACTCAGTCCGATGCCCAACTCTAGTTGCATTCCTATTCCCTCACATCATTTCGAATTATGATATAACGTCCAGATACCTTTTTTTAGTATACACCCTGCATACAACTTATCTTTTTTCATTTGACCCTAAAAAATTTAAATTAATATATTAAGTTATTTCTCTGCTTTTTTTAGCTACTTTTATCCTAATAGGGTGAGGTATTTTCATAAAAAAATTAACCTTCGTAACCTAAAAATTCACTTTAATAAAATAATTTCTAAACGACGAAAAAATAATAATAATAATTTTTCCTATAACGATCGAACATGTGTCGCAAGGATTCTTTTTCTTTTACACACACACTCACACCCGTCACACACAACTAGTCACTCACACCGCATTAGGATTTCACTGTTTGAGCTTCAATTTCCTTATGAGTGGGACCCTAATTAAGGATCCAAGCCGTTGAAATGATCGGACACATTGTAGGTAGACCTTAAATAAAAAATACAAAACATTAATTATGAAAACCTTTTACATATCTATATCATTCAAAACAAAAAATACATAACATGAACGTTTTAGATTACTTGATCCGTGGGCCCCACTTTTAAAATCACGATAGTGTACGCTACAAACTATCGGCCCTTGCGGTGTGTAATTCCTGACTTCTATATAAAGGAGTTTCGTCTGTGCTGCAACATGCTAGTTTTGGTTAATTGCGTAGTCTCATTACAATTAAAGGACTGTCCATCTGATGGCCGCACGTGGATGGTTTACATTGTAAGGGAAGCCGATTGGATGGTGTACTACACATGCACCACCGTGGTGTGTTGACGTCACCAAAGTTTTGTGGGGTCCATCATGAGGTATTAGTTATATCAAAACCGTCCGTTCACTTGGTGAGCTCGCCCTAAGGTTTGAGTCTGAACATAAGACAGGTCCAAAAATCTAAGTAAACCTAAAAAGCAGTGGATGATTGGACTTCTGCCATTGAAACCCTTTTAAGAGTTATAGAAATTTTAGATCCATATGATATTTGTTTTTCTCTTCATCCACGTTCATGTAATCTTAATAACAGATTGGATGGATTAAACATTATTGTGGTCCCTATGAATGTTTTAACGGTGAGCATCATTGTCCCACTACTATTTGTGGTGTGGTCCACTTGAGCCTTGTAAACTATTCATTTTCGGGATCAAGATTTAAAATGATCTTGCAAAATGGATGAACGGTGTAGATATGATAAATACATCATTCGAACCCATGGAACTTTGATCTCCTTTGAACCGTCCGGACAACTTAGAGGTCTAGTAGCCTCAGCGCTCGTATTCACACGACACGTACCAACTCCAGCTAGGTTGCTGTTCGGTGGTACACCAGCCAAATCTGCTTCCATATCTCCGCCGTCCAATGGCCTTCTGATTCAAAAAACCTTCTGCGTGTGAAATATGAAAGCCATGGTTCTAACGGCTATGATTGTGCTATTTGTGTTTCTTTTCTTCATTAACGTAAGCCTCATCATCTCCCCCACCGGACCCGTGTAGGGTAATGTATCGATGGGATTCATGTAATTGCAGTAGGATGGGTGGCTTATGTTTTAAATATTGAAAAGGCTCGCAAGAAATCTTATCTATTGCTTCTGTTTTTTTCTTTTTTTTTTAAATGTAATTTATCCTTAGTGGATATCCGACCGTTAAATGTTTTGCTTTTCTATCAATACTTTATTTATCTAAAAATAGGATTGGGTAGCAGAATGATTTTTATGAAATAAATCATCCATGCACTCAGTTCTGCAGATGGGCAGACCTGATTTAGAGATTCCCTGCCAGGACCGTGGCATGTTCATGCTGCTCATTCATTTTTCTATATCAGTGAAACAGTAGTTATTGGCATTGGCCATTAAAAAGTCTGTGTAAAAAACAAAAGTTTCGGATCGCCTCGTAAGTATACTTCACAGTCCATCGTAGAATAGATACCGAGACCTCATTGTTGAAACGAGGTATCCTTCTCTCAACCTACCACTTGAGCTATGGATCAGGGTTTATCTCATGGGAACTTTTCATGAGGTTGAGCTGCATGGGCCAGCCTGCGTGGGCTCCACATGAACACTATTATATGATGGGTCTCCTTTAGTTTAAGGGATATCCCAAAAATCAGCAGTATATGAAGCTTAGGTAGGCCAAATCATCTAAAATCATATGAAGAAATGCCTAAAACATAAAAAAGCATTTGGTGGGGCCCACCTGAGTTTTGTATGTGGCTAAAACTTTGTCTGACCTCTCATCGAAATGGGACACACACAATGGATGGATTAGATTTGTGAACCACATTTCGCTGGAACTAATAAATGATTATGAATGTTTTAACATGAGGTTAACCCCTCTCAACCATATGTGGTGTGGCCCACCCAAGTCATGGATTGACTTGATTTTTAAGCATGTGACCCACCATGGAATGATGCATCTGACTCATGGGTAGATGTTCAACACATATTACGGTGGGGCCCACACACCTTTGTCTCATGGAAAGTTCCAATGAGGCCGACCTAATAGTACCTTTTCATATATATATATATATATATATATATATATATATATATATATATATAGGGAAAAGGTACTATGCGTCTCGACCTCACGATAAGCTCCCGTGAGGTCAAGCTATGTGGGCCCCACCGTGATGCATGTCGACCATCAATACCGTGCATTTGATGGGTGCCCTTCAAATTATGGGATATCCCAAAAATCAGCCGTATACGGAACTCAGGTGGGTCATACCATCTAAAATCATGTGAAACACCATTAAAACATATAAAAGCACTTGGTGGGGCCCACCTGAGTTTTGAATGTTGCTGAAACTTGGTCTGAACCCTCATACAAGTGGGACACACATAATGGATGGGCTGGATTTGCAAACCACATCTTTTGTGGGCCCCAAAAATGATTATGAATGTTTTAATGGTGCACGGCCCCTCTCCACTTTTGTATGTGGTGTGGCCCACACAAGTCACAGATTGACTTGATTTTTAAGACCTAAGCCCACGATGGAATGACGCATCTGACTGATGGGGTAGATGTTCGAAACGCATCACGATGGGGCCCACACAGCTCGACCGCATTTCCCATATATATATATATATATATATATATATAGAGAGAGAGAGAGAGAGAGAGAGAGAGAGAGAGAGAGAGAGAGAGAGAGAGAGAGAGAGAGAGAGAGAGAGGCATGCTCACCTACGCACTGCATACCTTTGCACACGTGTCGAATCTGAATGGTCCATAAGATGCGAAATCCCATGAAATTGGAAAATTTTATAGGGTCGCAGGGATTTTATGTGCGAGCCTTTCGTTATTAGAAGATCATGTGTTAAGATTCTGTGTAGGGCCCACTATGATGTTTGTGATAAATCCAACCTGTCCATCCATTTTTCAAAATCATTTTAGGCCATGCAACCAAAAATGAGGAGGATACAAATATTAAATGGGCCACATGAGAGGAAACAGTGGGGATTTAGTAACCACCGTTGAAACATTCATATGAATACAAAAGCTTTGTATTAGTTTATGTTTGTGGTGTTTTCATTTCATATAAGTGAAAATGACCTTATAAATGGTTTAGATGGAATACAAACACCAAGGTGGAGCTTAGGAAGGTTTCAACGGTAAGCATTCCTTTCTGTAGTGTTTCATCTTGTATGGCCCACTCGAATTTTGGATCCTCCTCATTTTTGGTATAATGTCCTAAAATGATATCTAAAAATGAATGGATGGGTTGGATTTCACACAAAGATCATAATGGGCCCCACACAGAATCCTTTCCCAAATCTACATGAGAAA